>CM055882.1:35370011-37770011 GCA_029582165.1 Portulaca oleracea
ATGTCATGCAAATTGTGTGTGGTTGTTCATATAAGGCAATATTAAAGAGCTTTAATGTCTATTACAGTATATCATAATGCCTATTTTATTATATAATGATGTCCATTTGATTATACACTAAAATAAGTTATTTTTCCTTCGATAATCAAGTGGAGAGTGTCAAGTATCAGATGTTGAGCTCGACGCTACTGATGTTTTGTTGGCTGTCATTAAAGTCGTTACAACTAGAAGTGGCGAAGGGGGTGGGGACGGAAGTCCAGTGCCACCACATATTGCTGGGTGGAGGGCGCAAATGAAGATGTCGCTGAACATTAGGGCTGATCATGAAATACCTTCAGAGCTCCCGCGCCTGTAGTCTGATTGTGTCAAAGACATTTTGTAATGGGATGCAGCGTTTGTTTAGATATGATAGTGGGTGCACTAGCTGATATTTTGCTTGCCATTCGGGTGACATTTAGACTTATTTTGACGTTGTGATTGTTAGGATGACATTAGGAGATTGTAGTAGTGATGCTATGCTTGTTAGACTTGTTTTTTTTTCTTGAAGTTAAGACTAATGTTGACGAATTTGATCGTATCATTACTGTGTTCATACAAATACAACATGATGAACATTGTATGTTCATCATGTTGTATTTGTATGAACATAGTGTCAAGCCAAGGCAAACATTGAACAATTATCAAAAAAATTGCACAGTTGTTGCTAATATCACTAGGGCATCAACTAATGATCGCCCATTGGATAATAATGAACATTTCACTGATCATAGGGGAATGAATCATGAATACCAAAAAATGGATGATCATCAAGTGTGTATATATGGACATTGACAGGGCCACAAGCGCACGAGTACTATTGTAGCAATGTCAAGGTCGATCCCACAGGGATTTAGTCTAGTAACGCAATGAACTATCCCTATACTTAATTGCTAAGTCAATCGGGTTGATGATTTTTAATGATTTTTAACGAACTAACTAAAACTAAGGTTGACAAGAAAAGTTAAGCTTGAGGTAATTAAATGGATGGAGGCTTCTAGGGTTTTACTCACCTAACAACGGGGTCTGAAAGACAAGTTAAAGCATGCGCAAGAAAGTAACTCGAACGAATCAAGAATCAAAACCTCTAAATTCTATGCTTTCGATGCTAAATAGAATTATCCAGCCAAACCTAATCAACAACTTTCGTCTGCCTTTCAAGTTAAACAGAATTGAAGGTCTCAAAAAGTCAGGTAATCTAACGATTCCCTAGTTTACTACTCCTTTTTCAACTTTCGTAAACCTAGGTACACAGGTTGGTAGTCAAATTCCCCTAATTCACCTTTCGGTACTTCTCAGGTTAATCTCTGAATTACAAACATCCAAGGCCTTAAGAACGTTCGTAAGCATGAAAAACGCAACCTTCTATTGATTCAATCAAGAATTCAAGCACAAACTAAAACATTCTAATCAAACACCATAACGTTGGTTCATAAAACCCTAGAAAGAACGAAATCTACTCACAAATACTCATTGGAAACAAGAAATACGTTCTAAGCATGAATATCAATTCTAGAACTAAGAAAGAAATATGAGAAGAGTAAAGCAAACACAAGGAGGAATTCCGTAGAATCTCTCGATCTTCGAGCGGAAAATACTTCACGAATGTCGCGTGCTTCCTCTCGAATTCCAATTCTTCAAAGTCTTCATAATTGATTCTTGATGGATGGAGGTGTTTTTGGGGAAGAATTACTCAAGAAGCTCTGTCTTTTCTGCCCAGAATGAATGATCACTGCGTTCCCCCTCTTTTCACAGCTTATCACCGCAAAAATAACTGCCATAGCGAGAAAACAGCTCCAAGCACGGTCCGTGGCTGTCACCTCGGGCAAACCGAGGTTGGAGCTGTCCGACCAATTTATGCTCGTTTCTTGCTGAAATTTTTACCACGGTCTGATCAACAGTAGTTGATGCCCCTGGTACCCTTGGCCTTACCAAATTTGCTCCAAAAATCAACTTTTTGGCCCTGAACCTGCAAATCAATACCAAAAACACAAAGACCAAGCGTAAATAGAGAAATGGGGAAGGTTTAACACATTTTTGGCCTAAATCTACCATGATTATGTTTCTAAAACACCTAAAAATAAGTGCAAATAATGCACTTATCAAACCCCTCCATGCTAAAACCTTGCTTGTCCCCAAGCAAGTACTAGACTCAAAACTAGGAAAAATGACTCAAAAGAAGAAAAATGAAAGAAAGACTCGAACATTCTATGTACAAGCCCCCTCAGGTAAGCTTTAGCAGAACTCTCAAGCAACTAGGCTTAACCAAAACACAGCCCAAAAGTGATTAAAACATTTTAGCACAAGATAGAGGGAAGCTTTCGAAAAGGATTTAGGGGAGTTACCCCATCAAGGTCAAATTAATCACCCCGCTGTCACCATATTAGTGAGAAAGCACATGTATGAGTATGAAACTAAGACAGTTGAGGGCAATCCTCACTCTTAGGAATGTGGAAACACTCTTCTCATGTGTTTTTCAAAATGAATTCGATGTTTGGTTCTCTCAATACTCTAGCCTAGGAAACAATCTACCATATGCTTGATGATCATCTCAATTCTCTACCGCTATATGCAAAATGCAATTGACAATCAAGAGGTGTTTGAAGGGGTTGTAATGGGGCTAAGGTTAGGGGTAAGGGACGGAAAATATTTGGATAAGTGGAGCTCAAAGCCAAGCTTGGAGTTATACTTTGCCAAATTCACGCAATGTTATCGAACTTTACCCACCCATAAACAATCATAATAATCCCGAAACATTTATTAGGAACCGCCTCAATACTAGATTCCTCACTTGCCGTCACACTTGTGCTTCACTTTTTTTTCTTTTTGTTTTCTTTTTTTTTTTCACTAAAGAAACTAAATGCAAACTATACTAAATGCAACCTATATGCAAGATGCAAAATATGTACAAATGTATATGCAAACAAGTCACTCTCCCAAAGTTACTACTAAACATCAAACATGGCAACCAAATCAATCAAGCTAGACAATCAAATCACTCAAAACCCACCCCTCCATGCTAGGACACAGCATTGTGCTCATGCTAAGAAAAAGCAATCATCATAGGGGGGAAGGGAGAAAGGTCAAAGATCAAATCGTTACTCTTCAGAAGGAGGAGGAGGCTTACCTTGGTCCATAGCGGCACGGTTAGCGGCTCGCTGGGCATGAAGCTCTCTTGGATTCGGTTGGTGCGAGGGTCCTGCAGCATCAGTTCTCCTCTTCTTTGTTGCCACGGCAACTTGAAGCTCCAACAATGGTGACTTGTGGAAAGTGAGAGTGGAGGATGGAAGAGATGGTGGGTGTGAATGTGGGTTCGAATCTGGGTGGTGTTCGAACAGCTGGTGGGATGGGTGGGGTTTGGGCGAATGGTCTAGTGGTTAGGGTCAGGGTTCTCGCGGGGTGTGGTTTGAAAAGGGTTAGGGTTCGAATAGAGGTGAGGGAAGAACGAAGAATGAATGAATTGAGCGAGAAAAGGGGGAGAAATGAGTGAATACTCTGCGCAGACCAGCCGCCACGGTCCGAGGCTGTAACCTTGGGCAGACCGAGGTTGGCGCTGGTTTTTTTTTTTTTTTAAATTTAAGCATGAGCAGCTACCATGGTCCGTGGTCTACACCACGGGCCGACCGAGGTTACCGCTGGAAATCAAGTAATTGAGGGGAAAGAAAGGGGAAGAAAGAGGAGGCCAGCCACGGTCCGAGGCTGTCACCTCGGGCTGACCGTGGTTGGCGCTGGAAAGATTTTCTTTTCAGGAGAATGAAGCCCAGATGGCCATGGTCCGCAGTGAGAACCTTGGGCAAACCGAGGTTGGCGCTGGAGCTTCATATGGAGCCGATTTTTGAGCACCTTCCACCCTTCTTTCCTCTATCTTCTTTTCACTCATACTCTCAGATTTTTTTTATCCCCTTGACTCCCTCAATCTCATTAATATTTTCTTGTTTTACCTCTATATCTTTCCCAAGAACTTTCCTTCACTCTCTAAAACAAAACTCCCTCAAACTCTCTCCTTTCTTCACTCTCTCTCTCTCTCTCTCTCTCTCTCTTTTTTACTTTTTGTCAACATACTCACACTATACACAAGAAGCACACGGTTAAAACAATAAAAGGGAAAGTAAAGAAAAGAAACTAAAAGAAACACTACAACAGATATAGGCTCTTGCGGCATTTATTTTGACCTATAGCGGCATTTATAAATGCCGCTAAAGCCTATAGCGGCATTTGTTTAAATGCCACTAGAGGCGATGTCGCCATAGGTTTGTGCGGCATTTATTGCAAATGCCGCTATAAGGCCAAATAAATGCCACTATAGGGCATATGTTATAAAACACATAATAATATGAATTTTCTACGTTGGCTTGAATTTCCAATGTATTACCCACTTATAAATTTATAAAACAATATATACAAAACACAAATTCTTCCAAAATGAAACTTGATTTCTCATTGCAGAGTATCAATATTGTAATGTATCACATATACAATCAACTATAGAAGACCACTTGGAGGTTTCAAGCTTAACCTACAAAATAAACAAGAATTTTGTATTCACTAGCTTGGCATCCTCTAATCTATACAAAAGTTGGTGATAGTCAAGCGAATCTTATTGAGGCGTTTTACTCAACAAAATGCTTCCCCTTGTCATCACCTGCACAATTGAACACCAAAGCTTACATCAAGATCAATTTTGCCACATCAAGCATAACAAAAATAATATAGCTATAATTTTTAAGTTAAAGGCTTGCCCAATGATTTCCCACATTAAACTCTTCTTTCGTTATCTAGGATGTTAATACCCCACCAAAGGGCCTCATAGCACTCAAATGTCTTTCATATTCTCTCAAAATCCAACACCCCTACACCACTCCACACAATAGGATTCACAAATTTCAAGCAAAGGTTCACTCTGTTGGAAGTTGGAACATCAAGAGAAGCCAAAAGAACCCTTAATCCAACCATGAGATGCCTGTGGAAAGTTGAACAAACTACAAATTGAACTTTAAAAAATAAAAATTCTTTCGGATGTGTGTTTGTTAGACACATAATTATGTTGGCCTTCTTTAAACTGAAATGTTACCTCAGGGCCACATGTCTAATAGCTACACATGTTTCTTATTAACCTCACATATTACATCAAAATTTTCCGAACACTCTCAACTACCTTGTGTAACATTACACATAATCGTAGTCGTGGATGAGCATAAGAGATTCAAGGTCTAAGGATAAGAGAATATGATACAAACTAGGTCTGTCAAAAGAATACATCATCAGAAGGTACCTGTAACAGCATCAAACTGGGAAAAATATAAGAGAGTTGAAATAAAAGTAAGAGGCTCCATACCTTAGCATTTACTGGCTGCAAAATAAAGAAACGCATGAAAAATTCATGAACTATATATATGAACTTCGAGTAACCTATATAAGGAAATAAAATGTAAAATTAAGAGTACTTTCGAGATTTGTAATCATACATTCTAGTATCACCAAACCAAGATCAATAACCACAACCAAATAAAAGAAACACAAAGCCAATCATCGCTTCTTCTAAACACTAAATAGAGACATTCAAGGCCTGGAGACCTTCAAAAACAGGGCAGTGGTGACAAACAGAAAGCCAAGGCAAAAAGACAGAGAAACCATTGTAGAACCAATACCCCAAACATGAATAAATGTTGTCCTAATTCCATTTAGTTTGCCTTCTAAAGCTATTAATAAATGTAGAACTAATGCTAGACCGATAAACCATTATAGAACCAATACCCCAAACATTAATAAATGTAGAACTAATGCACACTTATAGCATTAATACTGACAATGGAAAAGAGCATCCAATGTGCTATCTCCAACTTCATTAAAAATTATTATTAAGACATAGAGACCAATATCAATCTTGGTAACCAGTGTATGCATCAATACAAGTAATAAGCACAATGGGAGCATATATTCAAAAAAAAAAATGTAGGAGACCATAAGAGAATACTCCAAGGCATCATATAAATAGGAGATTGCAAGCACAGCAGGACACAAATATATCACAAAAGGGAATGATTAGTGATTAGCCAAGAATACAGTTACTGAGGTGTGCACGTCAGCAAGTGATGCTATATGAAAAAAAAACAATGAGACATGATTGTTTTTATTTTTCTTGCACACAAACCAAATATTTTTTTTTTTGTACTAAATGGCAACGACATATATAATTTTGTGCTCTAGAGCACCAAAAAAAATGTTGGCCATATTGATTGGTTTGGTTTCAGTGCAATGGAGTTGTGCGTTAGACTTGAGGGCCAGTAGTAAATAAACAGTCAAGACCACGCAGTACCTGAGCTGAGAGTTTATGTGCTTGGAGAATCTCCCCATTCAAATTCCAAATGCCCACCTTCCCAAATGATGTGAATGCGAATGCAAGCATCTATACACCACAATTCCTCAAAATCAAATAATGTAAAACAACAAGGAGAGAAAGGATAGAGCTTGTTTAATTGTTGTTATACCTTAGCATAAGCACGGACAATTTCATTTCAAGAGCTTCTGCAGTAAAGGAATAGTGCAAGCTTCACTACAGTAGTTGCACCCATGACCACAAAACTGCATTTAATACTTTAAGAAAAGGAAAGAAAAAAACTAAAGTAACCATGTTTCAATCCACATTAATCAATAGAAAATAATACACCAACACTAATCAAAATAAATGGGAGGTTAGTCTATTCAAAGTGGAAGTGGTGTTACACATTTGTATCTTAAATACGATAGCCAGGATTGCAGCAAGCTTGCCCTTTCTTGTCACTTCCTCCATAGACAAATACAATGACACCATTTCGACACATATTAGCCCAGAATTTCGATAAAAAAAAAACATGAACAAATCCAACCACTATCTATAAAACTCACCCTAGAAATCTAGAGAAAGGAAGAACAACAACAACAACAACAACAACAACAACAACAAATTAGCCAACAATTTAACAGTCATCGAACCAGAATCGGGAGAAAAAAAGAAGAAGAAGAAGAAGAAGAAGAAGAAGAAGAAGAAGAAGAAGAAGAAGAAGAACAACAACAACAACAAAAACAACAACAATAAATTAGCCCAAAATTTTGACGGTCATCAAGCCAAAATCGAGAGAAAAGAAGAAGAAGAACAACAGGAACAATAAATTAACCAAAAATTTCTACAATCGTCGAGCCAGAAGTAAATCTAGGGTATACCTCAATGAAATAACTAGTGCCGACATCAAGAAGAACCTTCTCACCGTCATCTAGGGTTCCAAGGATGTAAAGAGAAACAGTAAGAGGCACCACCATCTTCTTACCTGTCCATTGCAGAAATCATAAATTGAAAGGAAAAATCGAGATAGAAGTTGAGAAGGACAAAGATAACAACCTTGGGACGAAGGGATTGCGCTTGAGAGAATCGGGGACTGAGGGGGCTGGTGTGGGGCTGAATGGAGAGAAGAGGAAGAGGGGGCAGTGGAACATTAGGGATTTGAGAGAATAGAAGGAAAGGAGGATTTAAAAGAAAGGAACTAGGGAAACAAGAAAACTGGGAAAGAGGAAAGAAATGAAAAACAAGGAAACATAAACTCCTACAAAAGACTAAAGGAATGAAAAGAGAAGAAAAGTAACTAAAAAGCTTGGGTTGCCTCCCAAGAAGCGCTAGTTTAACGTCTTTAGCTAGACGAAACTCACCTCAGTCTGGAGAATGCTCCACATCATAGTCAAACTCTTTTGGAACACTATCAGCATGTGTCCCCTCAACATCTCGAAGTCGAACCCACCAGCAAGGGTTGAACTACTTTCCTTCCTCAGCAATGGAAGGCATCTTCGAATCAAACCTGCAAAATTTTCTCAACCAATCCTCATTAGTAGCATAAGGCCTGTCCTTAGTGATGTTAGGTTCGGGTTCAATAACTTGTACCCAATCCATCGCGTCACCAAGTACACGGCTCTCAAGAAATACATCATCAGACTCATCATTCCCAACCACATCAACACCACAACAAGAAGAAACATTATGAGGCATATGTTCACGAAATAAATCAAATTCAACCTCATGTTCCCCAAACTTAAAGCTCATCTTCCCCTTTTTCACATCTATTACGCACCCAACAGTGGCAAGGAAAGGTCTTCCCAAAATAATTTGGGTATCGGTGTCCTCAGCCATATCAAGATTTACAAAATCCATAGGCACATAATAGTCTCCTACCTTAAGAGGAAAGTCCTCTAAAATACCCATTGGGTACTTAACAGAACGATCAACCATTTGCAGTGACATGGCGGTAGGTCTCAGCTCACCTAAGTTCAATCTCTTATAAAGGGAATAAGACATTAAGTTCACACTTGAGCCCACATCACATAAAGCTCGGTCGATGTTCATGGTTCCAAAGCCACAAGAAATAGTGGAGCTCCGAGGGTCCTTAAGCTTTGGAGTGAGCTTATTCAAGACAACAGAGCTACACTCCTCTTTCAATGCAATTGCCTCACAATCATATGTTTTTCTTTTCTTGGAGAGAATCTCCTTCAAGAATTTAGCATATAAAGGCATTTGGGACAAAGCATCAAGAAAAGGAACATTCACATTCAACTTTTTAAGCATACCAAGGAATTTCCCAAATTGAACATCGGTCTTAGACTTAGCAAGCCTAGAAGGGAATGGAATAGGGGGCACATAAACTCTAGGTGGTGGTGATGGTGGAGGGATTTCAGCATTACCCTCATTGACGGTCTCTTTCTCATGGTCTTTCTCCTCCTCACTCTCTTTCTCATCATCCTTCTCACTCAAATCCCGCCCATGCTTAGCATTTCGCATCTCGGGTCCCTTAAGCTGTGTCCCACTCCTCAAGACTATAGCATTGTAATGCTCTTTAGGGTTAGGCACGGGTTGGCTCGGAAGCTTTCCTGGAGGAGTGGCGGAAGTACTAGCCTGGCTAGCAATATGAGACTCAAGTATTTTGTTGTGAGTTGCCAACTGGTCAACTCTATCAACTAAAAGCTTGATGGTCTCTTCATGCTGATTATGAGACACCATCATACGTTCCACCAATGCCTTCCAGTCAGGCTCTTGGGTTTGTCGAGGTTGGGGTTGGGGTTGGGCTTGTTGTCTTTGGAAACCGGGTGGTCTTTGGGCCTGTTGTTGTTGTTGGTGGGGTCCCGTGGGATTGTTATTCCGATAGGAAAAATTAGGATGATATCTCAATCTCGGGTTGTAGACATTAGAGTACGGGCCAAAGTTCTGTCTTGGGTTTCCAATGTAATTGGCCTGGTCCGAGGTCTCGGGACTAGCTAATCCAACAGGACAAAACATGGTCTCATGCTCAAATAAACTACAAAAAGCACACGGTTGGGGA
The DNA here is from genome assembly GCA_029582165.1 of Portulaca oleracea. Classification (NCBI taxonomy): domain Eukaryota; kingdom Viridiplantae; phylum Streptophyta; class Magnoliopsida; order Caryophyllales; family Portulacaceae; genus Portulaca; species Portulaca oleracea. The sequence continues at coordinate 35,379,386 of CM055882.1, forward strand.
GGATTGGCATTTACATGCAAGCGGTCTATCTTTTGAGTCACATCATCTATTTTAGCAGTTAAAACAGAAATGACATCGACATCATACTTACCTCCCGTTCTCGAGGAACGGGGCTTGGACCATTGATGACTGTTGGACGCCATTTGCTCAATCAGAGTGTGGAGCTCATCAACTCCCTTGCTCATGATGTTCCCCTCAGCTGCTGCAAGGATCATCGCCCTCAACTGATCATCCACTCCATTGTAGAAAGAATTGATGGGCACCCATGGCTCAAGACCATGTTGTGGACATCGGCGAAGTAGGTCTTTGAACCGTTCCCAAGCCTCATACATGTTCTCATCCGGCTCTTGGACAAAAGTAGATATCTGGTTGCGGAGGCTTGTCAGCTTACTTGGCGGGAAGTATTTGTTGAGAAATGTGTTCGCCATCTGTTCGAAAGTGGTGATGGAGTTCGCCGGAAGGGAGTCTAGCCACTCCCATGCTCGATCCTTCAAGGAAAACGGAAACAACCGCAGTTTGATTGCATCCGGTGAGGCCCCGTTCGCCTTGAATATATCGCACACTTGGCGGAAGATACGGAGGTGTCGGTTGGGTTCCTCACTAGGATGACCATGGAATGGCGAAGCTTTGACCAGATTGATCAAGGAGTTCTTCAGCTCAAAGTCATTGTTGGCGATGTTGGGAGGGTTGATGGCCGTCTATGTTGTCAGAAGCGGACCGATCATCGAACCGGTTAACCCAGTGGGTCAATGGTTCAACTGGTCGGACCGGTTTGACCGGATTAGACCGGTTGACCCGGGGTGGCGGTTGACCCGGGGTGGCGGTTGAACCGGTCAAAACCGGTACAAACCGGTCTTGAGTAGGAAAAAATTTAATATGTCCTAAAAAAAACCCCAACAATACAAAAAATTAATTATCTAACACTAAAGTTAACATGATATCAGATTAGTTTTTGAAGTGATATTACTAACTTATTATAAAACAAGTGAATCAATCAATTAGGACAATAAAAAGAGGGACTGATGAACTAATAATAATAATAATAATAATAAATAATAAATTACTAAGATTAATAAGCAAACCAGTTAGATAAATCAGTAAGAATAATAAGCAAGCAAAAGTAGGGGAACACGAAGGATACCACTAGCCACACTTTAATACCCTCATTTACTTCTTCCCTCCATGTTCACTGAATCAACAAACCACCGCCGCTTTATCTTCCCACCTGCTAATTAGTAATTACCCTCATAACTCCCTCCTTTCAAAACCTCACCACTAGCCTCTGTCTCTCTCTGTCTCTCTCTCTCTCTCTCTGTTTTCGGCTAATCGGTCCCCATCTTCCCAAAAACTAATCTCTCTGATTTCCAGATCAACCACTAAAAAAAGAAAGAAAGAGAAGAGATCATCATTCATCACTAGAATCATCAAACCCAACCCGGAATCCTTCTCTAGTTGCTGCTGTGGTGGAAGGAGGAGACAAGGTGATGGAGACCTGAGATTTGAGAGCAGCAGAGACTATGAGAGGAGCAGCGAAAAGGCCAAGGCAAGAACTAGGGCTTGGACAGGGAAAAAAACCCAAGATTTCTGTATCAAACATGAAAATCCGGTTTGACCGTGGTTTACCCGGTTTATCCGGGTCGACCAGGTCAGCCGGTTTTTCCGACTTTTTTACGGTTGAACCAGTATGAGGGGTTAGACATAGAACTCGGCTGGTTTAGTTGCCGATTCACGGTCAGACCGGTTGGACCGTCCGGTTCGGTCCGGTTTTGATAACACAGATGGCAGTGGGAGGATATGTGACACTCGGGGCCAAATATTGTTCCAGGGTCTTCAGCTGTCCTTCTCCACCAGCCATTTTTTTATTGTGGTGCAGACTTCTCTTCTTGCTTCTTGCTAGCTTCCTCTATTCGCAGCCTCTTTCTCCGAGAACAGAAAGTGCGTTCAATCTCGGGATCGAACTCAAATTCCAGAGCTTTTTGCATACACCAAGAGTACGTTGCAAAAACAAGAAAAGAAACACAATCATGATCAAGAAAGGGAAAGAAAAAGAAAGAAAAAGAAAAAAAACAAAAAAAAAACAAACAGCTTAGTCAATTTGAGAGTCTTGGCTTAATGGCTACTAGGGACAATGTCCCTGGCAACGGCGCCAAAAACTTGACAGGGCCGCAAGCACACGGGTACTATTGTAGCAATGTCAAAGTCGATCCCACAAGGACTTAGTCTAGTAACGCAATGAACTATCCCTCTACTTAATTGCTAAGCCAATCGGGTTGATGATTTTTAATGATTTTTAACGAACTAACTAAAACTAAGGTTGACAAGAAACGTTAAGCTTGAGGTAATTCAATGGATGAAGGCTTCTAGGGTTTTACTCACCTAACAACGGGGTCTGAAAGACAAGTTAAAGTATGCGCAAGAAAGTAATTCGAACGAATCAAGAATCGATAACCTCTAAATTCTATCGCCCTTTCGATGCTAAATAGAATTATCCAACCAAACCTAATCAGCAACTTTCGTCTGCGTTTCAGGTTAAACAGAATTGAAGGTCTCAAAAAGTCAGGTTATCTAAAGATTCCCTAGTTTACTACTCCTTTTTCAACTTTCGTAAACCTAGGTAGACAGGTTGGTAGTCAAATTTCCCCAATTCACCTTTCGGTACTTCTCAGGTTAATCTCTGAATTACCAACATCCAAGGCCTTAAGAACGTTCGTAAGCATGAAAAACGCAACCTTCTATTCGTTCAATCTAGAATTCACGCACAAACTAAAACATTCTAATCAAACACCATAACGTTGGTTCATAAAACCCTAGAAAGAACGAAATCTACTCACAAATAGTCATTGGAAACAAGAAATACGTTCTAAACATGAATTTCAATTCTAGAACTAAGAAAGAAATATGAGAAGAGTAAAGCAAACACAAGGAGGAATTCCGTAGAATCTCTCGATCTCCGAGCGGAAAATACTTTACGAATGTCGCGTGCTTCCTCTCGAATTCCAATTCTTCAAATTCTTCGGATTGATTCTTGAAGAATGGAGGTGTTTTTGGGGAAGAATTACTCAAGAAGCTCTGTCTTTTCTGCCCAGAATGAATGATCACTGCGTTCCCCCTCTTTTCACAGCTTATCACCGCAAAAATAACTGCCACAGCGAGAAAACAGCTCCAAGCACGGTCCGTGGCTGTCACCTCGGGCACACCGAGGTTGGCGCTTTCTGGCTAATTTCTGCTCGTTTCTTGCTGAAATTTTTACCACGGTCTGATCAACAGTAGTTGATGCCCGTGGTACCCTTGGCCTTACCAAGTTTGCTCCAAAAATCAACTTTTTGGCCCTGAACCTGCAAATCAATACCAAAAACACAAAGACCAAGCGTAAATAGAGAAATGAGGATGGTTTAACACATTTTTGGCCTAAATCTACCATGATTATGCTTCTAAAACACCTAAAAATAAGTGTAAATAATGCACTTATCAGACATCGTGTCCAATCAAGACAACATTGAAAACCAATATGGTATGTGCATAAGGTTGTGTTTTGATGGACATAGTGTCAGGTGGAGATGAACATTGAACAATTATCAAAAACTCAATCATCAAGATGTTTATATGGACATGGTGTCGGCCCGAGATAAACATTGAATATTGATTAGAAAAAAAAAACTCAATCATCAAGTTGTGTTAATATGGACATATTGTCAAGCCAATATGAACATTGAACAATTATCAATAACACTCATCCCTTGCTGCTAATTAATATCACTAGGACAACAAGTAATTAGCCCCCATTTGTAAGCAACATCACCCAATCAACAAATGTACATCCATGAACACATTTATTATTAAAAAATGGACATCCACTGAACATTGTATGATCATCGAGTTGTGTTTAAATGTACTTAGTGTCAAGCCAACATGAGCATTGAAAAATTATCAAAAAAACTCATTTATCAAGTTGTGTTTATCTGGACGTATATATAACCTCATCACTTACTGCTAATATCACTAAGACAAGTAATGAGATTGAGACCCCATTGTGAAGCAACATCGCCAAATCAACTAATGTACATCTATGAACATATATTTTATTCAAAAAATGGACATTCCCTGACCATTTTATGATCATCAAGTTGTGTTCATATGGACACATATAGTGGTCAAGCAAATATGAACATTGAACAATTATGAAAAAACTCATCACTTGGTGCTAATATCACTAGGACTACACATAATGACCCCCTATTGGATCATGAACCTTTCACTGATTATATGTGAATGAAACATCAATATCAAAATGGATGATCATCAAGGTTCGTATGTATGGACATCATGTACAATGAAAAATAACATTGAACAAACAATATATATTATATGAGCATCAAATTGTGCATATATGGACATAGTGTCAAGCCAATATGAAGAGGTCCGGATTCCATTCTCCGCGCTCGTGATCTCCGCCAAACGAGCCGCCTCGAACACCTTGAGCCACCTTGAGCCTTGAGCTACAATTCCCGATCACCCCCGGAATTGCGAGGCTAGTCTCGGCAATCCAATGGATGGACCCCGGGACCCCTTAGATGGGCTCGCTTGAGGCTCCGACCCCGGAGGCCTCGGGACCGGACCGGGACGTCCCGAGAATGGATAATATGAGGTATCGGGGTTCGGATGGAGGCCCGGGGAAAAATAACGTCAAAGCTGTCAGGCCTGTCTGTAGACACCGGATTTTGTACCATTATTAGTTTTAGTTGTTTGTAAAAATAAGCTAGCCGAATAGTTTAGTAGCATGCAAACCCATCTCTTTTCTAGCCCGAAAACGAGCATAATGGCCCAAATGTTACGGGCCTGAGCATAATAGCCCGAAAACGAGCAGGAACCCGTCTGGGTTCTTTGGGCCTGAGCATAGCTCAGCTCGGCAGGAACCCGTCTGGGTTCCTTGGGCCTGAGCATGGCTCAGCTCCGCAGGAACCCGTCTGGGTTGGTGGGCCAAGCACAGCTCGGTCCAAAGCTGAACTCGACTGAGTTTTGACGCGGCGGCTAAAACCTAAACCCTAGAACGCACCCCCTACTCCCCTTACTCCACTATAAATTAAACCCTTTTTTCCCTTCCATAAACACACCAAGGATATGCTAGAGTATTGACACTAGCATATTCTCTCCATCTCTTCTCTCCCTTTGCATGCTGCTTCACTAAAGGTTAGCACAGTTGTAGTTGATGTAATCCATATGGCATAATCTATAGAATTCATTCTTTTTTTTTATTTTTCTTTGTTTTGCATGATTTTAATGATGGATTTGTGAAATTCCTATTTAATTCCTCCCTCTTGACCTTTTGTTTTGCTTTAATTTAATTCTAGTAGAGTCTATTCGTTGAATAGGCGGATTTGATGATTTTAATTGTCAAATTCGTAACCTTACCCCCGAATCCATCTCTGGATTCGCAGGCCGGAGTCTATATTTAAATGGTTTGTTGTTTTTCTCCTAAAAATTCAACTGGCGACTCTATATTCGTACTTTGGTATTTCCCTTTTTGCGGTTTCTTTGACCTAATTTGTGATTAACGCCAAAAGAAATCCGGCTTGGTCCGAACCATGAACCCAGGCGGGTTTCTGCCCTCTTTTCACTTTCTTTTTTTTTTGTTTCTTTATTCAGTACAATTCGCGGATAGCACTTGAGTTTACCTGTCTCGGTTCTATTCGTGAACCCAGACGGGTTCATCACTTTTTTAAACCTTTCTTTTTTTTCTTTTAGGGCCGACAGCAAAGATATCCGGCTCGGTTCAACAAATGAACCCAGACGGGTTTCTTGCGTTTTTTTTTTCCCTTTCTTCCTTCTTTCTTAAAAAGGTGAATATCGGGATTAGGGCGCATAAATTAGATTAATCCATCAGCAAAGTTATTCTTAAAAGTTCAACCTTATTTAGGGTTAAGCAATCCTAGTCGGCTCCCAATCACTTTTAAGTAGCGCCGCGAAAAAAGATCATCAATTTTTCGGGGTCTATAGATTGGCGAATCCACTGGGGACTTAAACTTAAAAAGAGGGTAAAACTTGAAAGAATTAAATTTTAGTGTTTTTTTGTAAAAAAAGGAGGAATTAATTTATTTCACATTTTTTATCATTTTTTAGGCATATTGCATACCAGGCTACTCTTGGGCCTTTATGGCTGGGGAGCACAAAAGCGTTGGTTTAGGTTTTAAAACTAGGAATCAATCCCGAGAGCGGGAGGTCACTACTTGTGGGATGCACTTACATCGCCAAGCATTTGATCTCTCCTCTCCCCGTGTTACACTCTAAAGGTTTCCTTGAAACCCAAAGAGCAACACCCCACACATTTTTCCTATGAATTCCATAAGGAAAATGCACCGGGGCGAGAACATGTGGTACCCTATTCATCTCCCTAAACCTAGAAAAACCCTGAATCTAAAGCCATGGTTAGGCTCATCCGCATCGTATGTCATGTGATTTAATCCTGTAAAAGTTGAGTCAGTGTCTAGCCCGATCATGAGTGGGGCGTCATTCTAGCCCGTAGGATCAAATGAGAGACGGTAGGCCAAACCGAGCGGGTTTGCTGTGCCGCCTAGTTGGACCCATTTGTGGAATCACTGCATGCCTATTTGAAAGGGAGGAATTACAGTTCAAACCCAGACGGGTTTGGGCCTGTTTTTTCTTCTCCTTCCACATCGGGCCAAACTGTTCGATACTGCAGTCAGCCCAATCCACTTACTATTGATCCTATTCGGCCCTTTATGACGCCCCTTGAGTCAGTGTCAGTCCTGTCAGTCATCATGCTAGGTCCATATAGAGTTAGGACATGCACTCCCATAAAAGTGGGTGAGTCACCCTTGTGTCAGCATGTAGGCGTCATGACCATGTCCTAGGTTCATATAGGTCCATTAAGTCATGCATGCATTGGGCGGGTGGCATAAAGGTTCTTTCGAGCACTAGTCAGTTTCCATGCAGACAAGATAACAGACCATCTCCGAGCCCGCATCCGTGACCCGCAAACCGGCAGGCTCATTCACAATCCCAACTATATACCGCCTGCCCAATCCAGTGAATCCAGTGAATCCACCATGACCACTAGCGTGCCTAGCCCCCCTCAGAAAGCTGTTGAGACTAATTCCATCCAACGGAGGCCGTAAACCTTTCTTACTTTCAGTTTGACTTGCTTCACTTAGAAAAATCTGGACGAGATCTCAAAAGTTTTTGAAACCTTTTCCTTCAAACCTTCTGATTTTGAGACAAGTTATGAAAGTTGTATCTGACTGCTTTGACTATCTTAGAAAGTATAAATGTGCGTGCCGCAAATCTTTGGGCTAAGTTTAGTTGATTGAGCCCCATCCCGTGAGTCCACATTGCCTAAATTTTGAATTGATCACTTTTATCAATTCTATGATCCCTTAAGTGACTCAACCATTAGTTGCATCTCTAGAACTTGTTTTGCATCTTGCTTGAGACTACACATTTGCATTGCACACTGTGACAAAGTGATTAAGGCATTCGATCTTATTTTGATAAGCTACATAGCTAAATAGCCTTCCTTACATTATATTTACCGTTCTTTTTGCCCCGCCTAACCTTTGTTTATCTTTTTTTTTTCATGATTGAACCCTGACAATACGAGCCTTGGCCTCTGATATCCAGTATCCCTTTGCCTTGCTTGGTTGGATGAGAGTTTGTCTTTTTTTGGAAGTTTAGGAGAATCTGAAAGTCCCATATCTTGAGCGATTGGTATTTGGTTATGTTGTTCATATCAAAGTCGAAGATTCCATAGATATTCTTCTCCCCGATCACCCACCAAAAAAAAAAAAAAAAGAGTTTCAAAAATAAAAGGGTGATTAGGGAGATTCAATTTAAAATTCAGAAAACTTAGACCTGGTTGTATTCAGTTGAGATGTTTCAGGGTGAAAGGTGAAATGCCTTGCATACATTAAGCAAGAAGGAGAGTTTAGAATGTTTTATTCGTTGAAAATCAATCCAAGCATGGCTCTTAACTCCTCATTCCCAAATTTTACCGCTCCTTACCCTAACCTAAGCCCCGTTGTAACCCGAAAAAGTCTTTTTGATTGTCACTTATGCATTGCATACCAGTAGTGGAGAGCGAGGTTCCTACCAAGCTTATGGTAGTTTGTTTCTATTGGTTTGAGTATGAGAAAACACACATACATTTTCAAAATTGAGGGTTTGAGTCTTTGTTCTTTCCTATGAGAGGTTTGCTCTTTTTAACTGACCTACGTCCATAACTAACCGCGCACATTTGCATTATTCTTAAGACTGTTGGCGGATTTATGCCTCTGAAGTACTTGTTCTCTCCTTTGGGATTCGAAAATTTCTTCCTATCTCTTTCGAACTGAGTTTTGATCTTGTCCATATTAATCTTTGTGCTTGCTTGTTGAACTGATTTTGTTTCGACCGAAAATTCCTTATCCCAGAATGTTTCAGCAGCACATATCAAATGTCCTCGCCGGCCCCGAAACTGCAGCTCGAACGTACTTGTAGCGTTTAATTCTCATCTTTTTATTATTTTGGTCTTTTTTTCGTTTGGGGAAGTGGGAGTAATCCCACCATGTAGATTGCATATCGCATTGCATTATTGTGCATAAGGGTACATGAGAATAAAAGAAGTGCATTACGTAGCATCATTATTGCATAAGCGTCACATCAGTAGTTCGCACTAGTACAAAAAAAACATAAAAAAAGAAAAAGAAAAAGAAAAAAAAAACGTTATCTCATCATTGCATTGCATTGTCCTAAGTGCATAGAGTCATACATAGCGTTACATAGGTTCGTTGCATAAAGACCCTGCATCCTTATCATGCCAGACCTCCACCGCCACCATTGGCGCTATCAGCCCCATGGGTTCCGCTTCCACCAGCTCCAAAGTAAGTGTCCCATTGATAGTAGGAGGAGTCTACCACCTCTGTATCACCACCTGAGCCAGATAAGTGTAACACTTCGGTACTGCCTGCATTAAGCCAAGAGTGTTCTGGAACCTGCCACTCTTGATTACCTCCAGGCCACCCCTGTGGAGCAGGCCAAGAAGTTCTTACGGCGGGCTCTGGGACAGACCATCCCGACCATTCCTGAGTTTGTGTTTCCCATCCAGACGTTCGAGGCAGCTCCAAACCTCCTTGTGAAGGAGTAACGGGTACAACGGGTTGGGACGGAAGCACTGATGAGGCGTCATCTGCGAGGGCACGGTTATACCCCGCAGATGCACCCGAATCACTGCAAAGCACCACGGTAGGATCGACCGCCGCAAAGGAAGTGCCATAACCTAAATCCACGGTCGGTGCAGGAGACGCAGGAACATACCCAGGCATTCCATAAGGGTACTGGGGCAAAGGATGAGAGGGTTGACGCCTAGACCCCGAATGATGAGATTCTGAAGGAGTACCTAAATGCAGTGAAATGCCTTCTTGCTCGCCGCACACAGCTCCACCAACAGCGCTAGACTCAGAGCCTGTCTCCACCACAAAACTGGGGGTACCACGACGAGAACCGCGGCTCCGACGAGAATTCCCATGGTCATGAGACCTCACCTGATGCCCGTGCTCACCTAAAGACATGGAGGATATGCTGTTCTCCATAGACCGCTGAAAGTCGTGGCCAAAATCCGTGTCTCCGTAGTGGGAACTGGTTGAATGACTATCCTCGAGTAAAATACCTTTCCCACGGTCATCGTGAGCCGGCATGCCCGTGCTCCGCCTACTCCTCTCCCCGTGCCCTCGGAGAACAGCTTCGCCCCCATAAGATCGTCTCGCGTCGGCCATGAAGGAAGAATGTCGAGGAGGGTCCCTCTGCTCCGACCGGTCACGAGGCACGTGCGCATCTGAATGGCGAGGAGGATCCACAGGACGAGACTGTGCATCATCATCCACGTTTGCGTCCCCAACCACAGAACCTGCAAGGTCTTTCTCACGAGCCCATTTGAGTGTGAAGTAATTTTTGAGGAAGCCTTTTGCTTGTTTCCATCGCCACTGCACAGAATAGGGAAAATTGGTCAAAGTTTGAGCAAGGTACAAGCAAGCAAAGAAAAAGGGGGCTCACTTACCGGCTTTCCCAGGATCTTCTCTAGTTCCGGTTTGATGTCCTCACTAGTCGCCCTCGGGTAGCCGCAAACTGTGTCCCTAGAACTGCTCTGACTCTTCTCGTCATCCTTGCAATAGGGCCCCAACTGCAACAAGCAAAGAATTGGTCATATTAGGCGGTAATAGAAGGAACATGAAAAGAGTAAATAGAGGTCTTCTTCCCCACCTTTCTGAAGGCCAGGCGGTCCCGATATTGTTCCCGTTCCTCCCAGAATTGGTCAGGCGATGCCATCGATGCATGGTTAGTATACCAGGAACCTCTCTTAGCTGCTACAAACGCCTCGGCGTGCAAGGCTCGCGGATCATGCATGGTCTCGGGAGGGTCTGATGGTATTATCCACCTTTCATGGCCCAGGGTTTGCCTCGTAAGTCTCTCACCGAGACTCCAGACCCAACCGGACGGACTCTCCATCACCAAGCGCAGGGTACTATCCCTATGCGCCGCATTTCGTGAGGGAATAAAGTCTTGCGGAATCTCGAAGCCAACCCAGGCATTCCAATTGACATCATCCTGCACAAGTAAAGGAAACATAAGCACCAAAGAAATGCAAGAGAGATTACATGAAAGATGTACCTCCTCAAGGTGATCCAAGATGCGGCGCAACTCATCTAAGCTCCTGAATGGTTTCTTCTTTTGCTCGAGGTAGTTTTTGTGCCACTGCTCAAGCCTTATGCGGGCGTGTCGGGTAGGGATAGTGAATCCCTTGATATACTCATACCCCCATACCTGCAAATATGTCAATACCGAAACTCATGATATAAAGAAAAGAAAAGAGAAATGCATGTAAAAGAGAAGCGTCTCGAAGATTACCTCGAGCACCTTCCACATGCTCGGACCGCTCATCTCCCGCGGATTCTCCGGTGCAAAGAATGGGTCCACATCAGTGCCAGGCCGAACACCAAAGCGAAGCCAGCGAACGAAGTTAGCATAAGCAGCTTTTGCCCAGTTCCGATGGATGACCTGCTCTAGATCAAGGAGATTCTTCATCCAGGTCAAATAAACATCGTCTCCTTGATTGGCAAACATTGTGGCAGAGATGAAATATGCCAGGAAAATGAAGCGACGCTGAAACTCATCCATATGAGTGAAGTCGGCAGAAGTAATGACATCCTCGAAGGAGCCATAAGAAAGCTTCATCTTTCGACCAAATCGGCGCCGTTCGAGCACAGGCTCTAATAATTCCATCACCTGATCCGGCACAACAGGGTCGAATTCGACATCTTGGCCACCCCAGCGTAGCCCGGTAATCATCACAAAGTCGACAGGGGTTATGGCCATCTCTCCTACAGGGAGGTGGAAGGTGTTGGTGGAATCCCAGAATCTCTCCGCGAGCGCACGCCCCATCACCCGTGGTGTGCAAGGTTCCCAGGCCTTAACACATTTCCAGAAGAGGTCGAGTCCTGACTCTTCTAAAAGTGTAAGCGCCCAATTATCTTCTGCAAAATGCTCCACCACCTTGATCGGTTTCGCATGTGCCACGGTTCTAAGGGAGTCCTCCTGAGGATCCACCATAAAGATTTAAAAAAAAGAGACAAGTCCCTACGGCAACCTATCAGGTGATCCCTAGTTTAGCAAAAGCTAAATTGAGCTTCCACTAAATTAGGGGGCTAAAAAAAAAATCATCCGGCCCACCCAAGACGGGTTCACGAGAAGTTGGGCCACGTCAGCCCAACCCAAACGAAATTGGGCCGCGTCAACCCGTCAACCCAAACTCAAACGCAGACGGGTTCCTGCAGAAGGGCTCATGGAAGGAGAGAGTTGGGCCGCATCAGCCCAACTCACACGGGCCAAGGCGCAACGAGCTCATTTTTTTTAGCATGAACCCAGACGGGTTAGTAGCACCAAAAGGGATTGGGCCTCTCTTTTCGGCCCGCCCAGACAGGCTCTTGCAAAATACGTGGGCCGAAAAAAAAATTTGGGCCGCTCACTAACAGGAACCCAGACGGGTTCTTGCGCCCAAAAATAGGCCTATTAAGGGATGGATCTGGGCTTTTCGTCTAATTGCAGCCCAGACGAGTATTTGAAAAAAATTGGGCCGTATGCTTTACTCAGACGGGAAGTTGGGCCTCGCTGTTTTCGGCCCAACCAAGAGAACGCAGACGGGTTCTCCTGAAGAGGAAGAGGGCTGGGCCTTGTCTTTTCGGCCCACCCAAGAAAAGAAAGTTGGGCCTCGCTGTTTTCGGCCCAACCAAGGGGGAAACGCAGACGGGTTCCCTTAAGGAGAAAGAGGGCTGGGCCTAGTTTTTTCGGCCCACCCAAGAAAAGAGAGTTGGGCCTCGCTGTTTTCAACCCAACCAAGAGGAACGCAGACGGGTTCTACTGAAGAGAAAGAGGGCTGGGCCTTGTCTTTTCGGCCCACCCAAGAAAAGAGAGTTGGGCCTCGCTGTTTTCAGCCCACCCAAAACGCAGACGGGTTCTTCAGGGTAATCGGCCTATCATTCACGGTTCTCTAAAGCTCGATTTGAACAATACGGGTAATCGACATAAATTACTTCATTATTTGTAGCTAAATCAACAAGCTAGAATTAAAACATTTCTACTTGCAAGTTTATGCTATAATTAAAGAGCAGAGTCAGGAAGAAGACATTACCCGGACATGTGAATGCTTGTGCCATACGTGATTCCACGGTTCAGGCACCAATATCGACGGTTCCCAACCCGCACGGGAGTCCATGTCACGGAGGACATTTCATGTGCCCAGTTTGTTGCATGGGGTTGAACGGGCGGATCCCTAACTTTCCTAACCATTGCTTCCTAACTAGTGAATGAAGGATTTCTTTGAGTAAGAAGTGGAAGTGAAGAGTGAGATATGTGATTGAGGGTGTGAAGAGGCCCATTTTTATAAGGGAATTGGATGCATGCACACCACACAAATGGCCAACCGGCGGGTCCCAGCAGCAAGATCATGGAGGGCATGCATTGGCCGAAAATCTATCCTAAAATCTATCCATGCATTGGCCGAAAAAAAAAGGAGAAAAAGAGAAAGAGGTAGGTCAGACGGGTTCTTTGCGCAATGTACCGGCCCAAGAAACAGGCCTCGCGTTTGCAGGCCCAGTACAGGAAGACGGGAACCCAGACGGGTTCACTGCGCAAAATACCGGCCCAAGAAATGGGCCTCGCAGTTGCAGGCCCAGTGCAGGAAGAAGGGTTCTTGCTTGGCCCAAAATACCGGCCCAACGCACACTGCCAAAATGGAAAAGAAGAGAAAATGAAAGGAACTCAGACGGGTTCTTCCTTGTCCCAACATACCGGCCCGAGAAATGGGCCTTGCATTCGCAGGCCCAATGCAGGAAGGAGAGACCTCAGACGGGTTCGCTGCAAAAATACCGGCCCAAGAAATAGACCTTGCATCTGCAGGCCCAACGCAGGAAGAAGGATCCCAGACGGGTTCCTTGCGCCAAACAATACCGACCCAAGCTCATCGCAGTTAAAGTGGGCCTTGCAATTGCAAGCCCAATTCGAGAACTCAGGCGGGTTCACAGAGCCAAAATGGGCCCAAATTTGTCGCTCTAATTCAAAGCCCAAAACAATGGCAAACTTAAGCCCATTTCCGAGAGCTAAAGCGCAATTGACAGGTAAATTCTCTGACTCGCTCTAATTTTCAGATAAACTGATGCTCTCCTTCTCTGTTTTGCAGAACAATGCACGAGATACATCGGTCGTCAAGCAGTTACAAAAAAGACGAACTCATCTTCGGTGGCCGTCATCGGGCCTTCACAATACGATGACACCCTTTTCAGCACAAAGACACAGGTCTTGCACTCCACGGCGAAATGAAGTGCATGATCTTGATCCACCTCACGGCGAAATGAGGCAGATCAATTCGGTCAGCTTTACGGAAGAAACTAAGCAGACCAACCAACATCGGCGCAGGACCAAGCTTCCAAGCGTCACCCAGATCCGCCTCACGGCGAAATGAAGCGGATCGACTCCGACCGGCTTTACGGAAGAAACTAAGCAGGTCAACCCATTCAGACACAGGTCTTGCACTCCACGGCGAAATGAAGTGCACGACCTTGATCTACCTCACGGCGAAATGAGGCGGATCAATTCGGTCAGCTTTACGGAAGAAACTAAGCAGGCCAACCAACATCGGCGCAGGACCAAGCTTCCAAGCGTCACCTCGGTCCGCCTTACGGCGAAATGAAGTGGACCACCCCATCATCCTGTCATGCTTCACGGCGAAATGAAGCATGCCCCCCCAGATCCGCCTCACGGCGAAATGAAGCGGATCGACTCCGACCAGCTTTACGGATGAAACTAAGCAGGTCAACCCATACAGACACAGGTCTTGCACTCCACGGTGAAAGGAAGTGCATGATCTTGATCCACCTCGCGGCGAAATGAGGCAGATCAATTCGGTCAGCTTTACGGAAGAAACTAAGCAGGCCAACCAACATCGGCGCAGGACTAAGCTTCCAAGCGTCACCTCGGTCCGCCTCACGGCGAAATGAAGCGGATCAACCCCGACCGGCTTTACGGAAGAAACTAAGCAGGTCAACCCATACAGACACAGGTCTTACACTCCACGGCGAAATGAAGTGCATGATCTTGATCCACCTTACGGCGAAATGAGGCAGATCAATTCGGTTAGCTTTACGGAAGAAACTAAGCAGGCCAACCAACATCGGCGCAGGACCAAGCTTCCAAGCGTCACCTCGGTCCGCCTCACGGCGAAATGAAGCGGATCAACCCCGACTGGCTTTACGGAAGAAACTAAGCAGGTCAACCCATACAGACACAGGTCTTGCACTCCACGGCGAAATGAGGCAGATCAATTCGGTCAGCTTTACGGAAGAAACTAAGCTGGCCAACCAACATCGGCGCAGGACCAAGCTTCCAAGCGTCATCCCAGATCCGCCTCACGGCGAAATGAAGCGGATCGACCCCGACCGGCTTTACGGAAGAAACTAAGCAGGTCAACCCTTTCAGACACAGGTCTTGCACTCCACGGCGAAATGAAGTGCACGACCTTGATCCACCTCACGGCGAAATGAGGCAGATCAATTCGGTCAGCTTTACGGAAGAAACTAAGCTGGCCAACCAACATCGGCGCAGGACCAAGCTTCCAAGCGTCACCCCGGTCCGCCTCACGGCGAAATGAAGCGGATCGACCCCGACCGGCTTTACGGAAGAAACTAAGCAGGTCAACCCTTTCAGACACAGGTCTTGCACTCCACGGCGAAATGAAGTGCACGACCTTGATCCACCTCACGGCGAAATGAGGCGGATCAATTCGGCCGCCTTTACTGAAGAAACTAAGCCGCCAACCAACATCGGCGAGACCAAGCTTCCAAGCGTCACCCCGGTCCGCCTCACGGCGAAATGAAGCGGATCGACCCCGACCGGCTTTACGGAAGAAACTAAGCAGGTCAACCCTTTCAGACACAGGTCTTGCACTCCACGGCGAAATGAAGTGCACGACCTTGATCTACCTCACGGCGAAATGAGGCAGATCAATTCGGTCAGCTTTACGGAAGAAACTAAGCTGGCCAACCAACATCGGCGAGACCAAGCTTCCAGCGTCACCGGTCCGCCTCTACGTGAAATGAAGCGGATCGACCCCGACCGGCTTTACGGAAGAAACTAAGCAGGTCAACCCTTTCAGACACAGGTCTTGCACTCCACGGTGAAATGAAGTGCACGACCTTGATCCACCTCACGGCGAAATGAGGCAGATCAATTCGGTCAGCTTTACGGAAGAAACTAAGCTGGCCAACCAACATCGGCGCAGGACCAAGCTTCCAAGCGTCACCCCGGTCCGCCTCACGGCGAAATGAAGCGGATCGACCCCGACCGGCTTTACGGAAGAAACTAAGCAGGTCAACCCTTTCAGACACAGGTCTTGCACTCCACGGCGAAATGAAGTGCACGACCTTGATCTACCTCACGGCGAAATGAGGCGGGTCAATTCGGCCTTTACGGAAGAAACTAAGCCGCCAACCAACATCGGCGCGCAGGACCAAGCTTCCAAGCGTCACCCCGGTCCGCCTCACGGCGAAATGAAGCGGATCGACCCCGACCGGCTTTACGGAAGAAACTAAGCAGGTCAACCCTTTCAGACACAGGTCTTGCACTCCACGGCGAAATGAAGTGCACGACCTTGATCCACCTCACGGCGAAATGAGGCAGATCAATTCGGTCAGCTTTACGGAAGAAACTAAGCTGGCCAACCAACATCGGCGCAGGACCAAGCTTCCAAGCGTCGCCCCGGTCCGCCTCACGGCGAAATGAAGCGGATCGACCCCGACCGGCTTTACGGAAGAAACTAAGCAGGTCAACCCTTTCAGACACGGGTCTTGCACTCCACGGCGAAATGAAGTTCACGACCTTGATCTACCTCACGGCGAAATGAGGCGGGTCAATTCGGTCAGCTTTACGGAAGAAACTAAGCAGGCCAACCAACATCGGCGCAGGACCAAGCTTCCAAGCGTCAACGGCTTGTAGCGGGCTTGATTCATATCCAAGATCATCAAGACTACTTTGATCATCGTTTTACTCAAACTCGATCAAAGTGGGGGCTCTCTGTAGACACCGGATTTTGTACCATTATTAGTTTTAGTTGTTTGTAAAAATAAGCTAGCCGAATAGTTTAGTAGCATGCAAACCCATCTCTTTTCTAGCCCGAAAACGAGCATAATGGCCCAAATGTTACGGGCCTGAGCATAATAGCCCGAAAACGAGCAGGAACCCGTCTGGGTTCTTTGGGCCTGAGCATAGCTCAGCTCGGCAGGAACCCGTCTGGGTTCCTTGGACCTGAGCATGGCTCAGCTCCGCAGGAACCCGTCTGGGTTGGTGGGCCAAGCACAGCTCGGTCCAAAGCTGAACTCGACTGAGTTTTGACGCGGCGGCTAAAACCTAAACCCTAGAACGCACCCCCTACTCCCCCTACTCCACTATAAATTAAACCCTTTTTTCCCTTCCATAAACACACCAAGGATATGCTAGAGTATTGACACTAGCATATTCTCTCCATCTCTTCTCTCCCTTTGCATGCTGCTTCACTAAAGGTTAGCACAGTTGTAGTTGATGTAATCCATATGGCATAATCTATAGAATTCATTCTTTTTTTTTATTTTTCTTTGTTTTGCATGATTTTAATGATGGATTTGTGAAATTCCTATTTAATTCCTCCCTCTTAACCTTTTGTTTTGCTTTAATTTAATTCTAGTAGAGTCTATTCGTTGAATAGGCGGATTTGATGATTTTAATTGTCAAATTCGTAACCTTACCCCCGAATCCATCTCTGGATTCGCAGGCCGGAGTCTATATTTAAATGGTTTGTTGTTTTTCTCCTAAAAATTCAACTGGCGACTCTATATTCGTACTTTGGTATTTCCCTTTTTGCGGTTTCTTTGACCTAATTTGTGATTAACGCCAAAAGAAATCCGGCTTGGTCCGAACCATGAACCCAGGCGGGTTTCTGCCCTCTTTTCACTTTCTTTTTTTTTTGTTTCTTTATTCAGTACACTTCGCGGATAGCACTTGAGTTTACCTGTCTCGGTTCTATTCGTGAACCCAGACGGGTTCATCACTTTTTTAAACCTTTCTTTTTTTTTCTTTTAGGGTCGACAGCAAAGATATCCGGCTCGGTTCAACAAATGAACCCAGACGGGTTTCTTGCGTTTTTTTTCCCCTTCTTTTTTTTCCCTTTCTTCCTTCTTTCTTAAAAAGGAGAATCTCGGGATTAGGGCGCATAAATTAGATTAATCCATCAGTAAAGTTATTCTTAAAAGTTCAACCTTATTTAGGGTTAAGCAATCCTAGTCGGCTCCCAATCACTTTTAAGTAGTGCCGCGAAAAAAGGTCATCAATTTTTCGGGGTCTACACTGTCGTCAGATGGTAGGCGCGACCGAGTCGCCAGGAGGAGCGCCCGTGCCAATCTTCTGCAGAAGTGGTCGTGCCCGCGGCCCTTTTCGTCGCGCCCGCGGCCCTTTTCGTCGCGCCCGCGAAGTTCCTCTCAGCGGGCAGGCGCGACCGAGTCACCTGTAGCCTCGCCCGTGCCCAGTTACTGTCGGAAGTGGTCGCGCCCGCGACCCTTTTCGTTGCGCCCGCGACCTGCTCTGTCCAGCGACGAGCGGTTGAGGGCAGATGGCTGACTCGCCCGAGCCAGCGTTGGCGCGCCCGCGCCGTCCCCGCGACACGCGCGTGCCGTGGCGTCTTTTAAGCTGTCTTTTTGCTTAATTTTCTGCTTAAGTATAAATAGCCTGTTTTCCCATTTCCCAAGACAGTTTTTGATGATTAATGAAATGTTAAAGCATTACTAGGGTTTCTCCCTATTCTCTCTAAACCTTGTTTTTACTTTATCCATTGTTAATGGTGGTGTTAGCAAGTCATCTCTTTATTGATCATTTGGTGGACAACTCCTTTATGAAAGACATGATGGGGTGCTAGGTTTTGGTGGTGGAATCTCCTTTACCCAAAATCATATCCAATCTCATCAGTGTTCAAGCTTTTATTCGATTGATGATTCAAAAATCACTCAAGCTAAAATCAATGCCCTCTCACGCGACGATAACGCTCCACAATATCAACGAGTATTCATCAAATGATAATCGCTTTGTAATCAGTTACTTAACATGGGACATCAAGTAATGATAAGCATTTTGGTATCCATGGTTTGTGATAATGGGTGTCCACCCCTGTCTTGTATGTGCACACGAACAACTTCCACTCCAGCCCGTTGCTATTGTTAAACATATGGCTTGAACTACGGATACTGAACCCAACACAAACGACATAACGTTCATAAAATTGTTTTGCCCCCTTTGTCAAACTTTTGTCCTACATAAGGGACCAATGATTCATCTTCACAAATTGGCACAAACTCTTGATTATTATTCAACTGGTAGCTCAACGGTATTGGCAGTGGATATAATGTAACAGTGTCTTCTCCACTCACCTCATCACGTACAACACTATAAAATATTTAAAAAAAGAACAGAATCAGTTATGTACATTATTACTAATTAACATGGTCATTATGGTCATAACAGATGATCATTATATCTAAAAAAGATGGTCATTAAGTCATTACATAAAAATCATTATGTACAACTCACATGAACATCACATCAACACTGTTTGTTGGCTCGCCCAAAACATATTTATTTTGCACGGACAACATGGTCAGATAATATGCACATTACTCGCTGGTCATATGGACATGATATATACACCCCATGAATATCAAAGTTTCATTTTGCGGTAAATGGATAACATGTTCCCCCTCCCCCCATTTGGACATCATGTTTGGATTAGATGAACATTTCGTGAGTGCCTTTAATATTAACATATATCATATCTATCACTTCAACTAAACAATATATAACACTCATATGAACATGAAGACGCATGTGTATGGACAGTACCATTATTTTATCGGACGAACATCATGTAAAACTCTACCGAACATCACATTCATCCCTCTGTGACCATGCGTTTTTTATTACATCAAATACAAACACTATTGCAGCTGATCATCTAAAATCATCCAAAACAAACACAACCAATTTTGAATCTTCCAAAATCATCCAGCCGTGATAAAAAGATGATGTTCTAAGACTCCCAGCCGTACACTAGGTTGCCCACAAGAGTTATTTACTGCTTCTTCTGCCAACCCAGACCACAAAACATCACCCAACCATGAACGAAAACAAATGAACGCATGATTCAACATGATATATTTGTAATAAACTTACCCCAAACCAACACCTTCAATATCCATATGACGTCCTAATGAGTTGTTCAATTTAGGGTTCATTGATTGAAACCCTTTCTCTTGAGCTTTTTTGGAACCCAATAGTCTCTTATTCACGCTTGCACATCCCCTACAGTTTTTTCTTTCTTTTTTCCACTCAAGGTCACGTGATGGCCTCCAAATTAAAGGGAAAGTGTTGTTTTTGTTTTATGACTATTGATCTAAGATCCAAAGGCTATTAAATCTCCTTCTCACATTCTCACCCAATCTCTCTTCTCACCCAATCTATTCCCATATATATATATATATATATATATATATATATATATATATATGTATATATATATTTATATGTATATGTATATGTATTTGTATATGTATATGTATATGTATATGTATATGTATATGTATATATATATGTATATATATATATATATATATATATATATATATATATATATATATATATATATATATATATATATATATATATATAGGTATAGGTATATGTATATATATACATATTATTTTGATGATGGTAAAGTTTTATGCTTAATTTATTTATAGTGATTTCATAATTGTGTTGAAATAAATAAAGTATTTAAATAATTGTTAAGTTTTATACTCAATTTGTTTAAATTAATTTTCATAATTGTGTTATAATAAAGTATAAATTTATTTATTTATAGTGATTAAACTCTTCAAAAAAATTATCAATTAAATCTAGTAAGTTGAAGGCACTTCAATAATAAAGTTTATTATGATTTAAAAATATTTGAAGTTTAATTTACTACGTGGGACTATGAGAGTGCCACATGGCAACTTGCTAAGCATGCATATTTTGTTTTAATATATTAATAGATAATACTATTATTATTATCATACCTTTTTATTCCTTAATTTATTTGAATTTCAATTTATTTCACATTCCCATTTTATTCCAAGTCTCCTTCTTTATTATTTTAATTTTATAAATTTTTAATTCCGAGACTCTAAGTTAGTATCTTTGGATTAGACTAGAAAAAAAATAGTAGTATAAAGGGAGAAGACTAAGGAGGAGTAGTGTACTTTTGTATGGGTCTAAGTAATTTAACTAAGGGCCAACCCATTTTTCTTTTCTCCATTCATTAGCTAGAGTTTGAAAGCAGAGAGAGAGTGTCTAAAGACAGAGAAAATAAAAGAGACAATGTTCTTCTTTGCCTTCTGCATCCATGGCGCTGTCGTCGACGACCAACCGACCGCCACTTGCTGACCAGCCGCCACCACCTAGCGAGCCCATCCCAACAACCACCACCCCATTCTCTTACTTTTTGTCTCTCTTCCACTCTCCATTGAAGGTATAAACCCTAACCCTTTTCAATTCAAATATGAATTTCATTGTTTAATTTATAAATTTAAGTGTTTTTCTTTATTATTTTGGTTATCAAGTGAAGTTTTACTTTGAATAATCTATTTGGTTGTTAATTGGGTATGATTAGTGTTAGAATGGTTGATTATGTAAAGGGGAGAGTAAGAATTGGGTTGGATGATGATAGATTCTCAATTTCGATTGTTTTGAAGGTGAATTGGGATTGGAATTGGTGAACTTTGTTGTTCTAATGATGAAGTTTAGTTGATTAAGGGTATTTGTAGAGAGTATTCTGTTTTGATGCCAAGATTCCTCATGAATATGGAAGGTTTATTGTTAAATATGGTTGCATGTGACTAAATTTTGTGTTTGATTGAGATAAGTGATGAGAATTGGGTATAAAAAAGGATGAACCAAATGAGGATTATTGTTGAATAGACTTGATTGTGATTAGATGGTGAATGCATGTCGTTTCTAGCACCCAAAATGGTGTTAAATTAGTGATTTTGCTACTGAATTAAGAGTATGATTTCATGGAAAATTATTTATGAAAGTGATAGAGGGATTAATGGCACTAAAACAAAGAAAAGGGCCTTAATTAACCATTTGGGGCCAAGTAACTAATCTAAATTTCTATGGGACAATTAAAGCTTCCCTTAATCAAAATTTGGATGAGTATGATAGCCTTTAGTAATAGCTTTTACACGGTTTTGGAATTTCGAGATTCCCACGAGTACAACCCGAGTTTTGATGTCTTTAACCGGGTTGCCCCGTATTTATACGATTTTGGGGAAGTAGATTTAGGGGCATTTTTAGGTATGGTATCATGGAGGTCTTATTATGTAATGTCCCAACCTAGAGTGGCTAGGCATGCACATCACTGTCGTGGGGTCCTCCTTGGACACCCACAAGGCTACCTAAGCGCCAAAGCTATAATTTTTCCCACATATCGTAGAGCATCGGAAACTTTTCTCCATAACGAAACTCAAACTTAGGTAGTAGGAGTCAATCTAAAACATACAAATCCATACATACATTCAACTAAGTTTACACGATTACACACAAAATACATCCATATTATAATTAACAATATATTCGATATCAAACGTATAACTTCTAGTCTCCTTCCTAGCCATAACTCCAAAAGACTTCAAGAGGTAGTCGTTAAGGTACCTTCCTGCCTTTCCGCTTTCAAAACCTGAAAAAAGGTGAGGTCATAAGCTTCACTAGGCCAGCGAATAATCCTTGTCTCCCTCGTTGTTACACTTTGCACATTAACAGGTTAGCACATGAGCACATAAACACATTATCATATACATATCATGGCCTTCTAAAATGCAACAAACATAGGGAAGTGACAAAGGAACATATATCGAAGAATCACCATAAGGTCATATAACTCAATCAGTCATTTATTAAAAGATTCAAAACATACACATACGAAATATCACAAGGGTTATACGACGAGCAACAAGACTAACTCAGCCATATATGTCTCATATCATGTACGATTTAGGAGCTCTAGCTCTCACTAAAGTCCCCAAACAACTCTACTGTTAGTTTATTCGCTAAACTATCCATGGTTGTCCCGTACCGACCATGTCCCTTGGGCTCGTAGTCCTCACTCAAGTCCAAAAGGAAGTAAAGTGTAATACCCCGAGTAGGTGGTTAAAGTGTGACTTAAAATGATTAAAATGACTACTTATATTACCAAGGTGTACCTTCTTTATGGTAGTTCATCCGTTGGGAACTCTTCAGTTAAGCGTGCTTGGCTTACAGCAGTCACAGGATGGGTGACCTCCTGGGAACTTTTCCCAGGCAGCGTGTGAGCGAGGACGAAGCACGCTGGAAAGACTCGTGGTGATTTGTGGGGCCAGTCATCAATCCATGAAGCAATTATCGATAATGTCCGCAACCCAGGAGGGGCCGGGGTGTTACGTAAACCCTACTAAGCTAGATTAATAACACACACATAACCATAATTCATACATACATATCACATAATTTATATAAACTATCACATACTTATCAAAGTCACATCACATTCATAATCAAAATCACACATAATCACAATCTTCAAATTTCCGAAAGCCTAACACAAATCACAACGTAACACAATTTTCTCAATTAATTAAAGTAACTTGTCGTAGGGGAACTAAATTTATAACTCACTCAATGGACTAACACCTATATATCACAAAGGTCACAAACACATCATGGTGGACCGGACAATTGCCACTCAAGGTACTTGGCAAGGACCCATCGCTCTAGAACGCAGATATCCTCAATTCACAAACTATGGGGTCACATTAACATCCTAGCGACTGGGCAAAGCCAACTCAAGGTACCAACTAGTGACTCACATATATCCAAAACAAACAGGTCGAAAATCACATCATGGTGGACCGGGCAATGTCCAGTCAAGGTACCTACCAGGCGACCTGACACAAAGACACTACTACTATGGCCATAGTCTTAGAACGACACATATGTAATAGCCCAAAGTAAGACACGAATCTCATTCCACAAACTTAATTTAATTACAACATTAATAAGAACAAACTCACGATATTTCTTCACTTGAAGGGAAGTAAATCATAACAATCAACAAGATAAACATCCACCAAGGCATGAATACATTTTTCATCATAATGCTTGACATATCTACTGATTTCAAGGCATAATACATACTATTTTCACCATTGATAACTTTAGCTCACAAACATGCCCAATTGACCCCAATTAAGCATATACATTCAAAACTCCATAACTATTAAAATAAACATCCTAAATTCTTGACATCTTGAACACACATACTGTATACCATCCAGATTGTACAGTAAATTATATAGACATGAGATCTAAATACATAATTCACGAAAAATCACACAATTTCATCAAATTTGAACTGAAAAATAGGGCAGTTTCACTCTAAAATTCATATGTCACAAAATACAACTCCAAAATTCATGAAGATGTACCACAAACTATCAACAGCATCTCAAACGTACAGTAAAAATTCCGTTCAACTTGAACATGCCAATAATAAAACAGTGGCTATGTTACTGTTTGTACAAATTTTCTCACAATATTTATCCATAATTTTTGTTCTCCAAACCCTAAAAGTGAAGAATCAGTCATCATTTAATGCATGCAAACTCAGATTCACATCATAACCAACAAATTTCGTTCAACTCACAAAATCAAACTCTAAAACATGCAATTTAGTGGTGAGTTTCTAAGTGCTTAAATTAGAGTTTTCTACTATTTTAAACCCTAAACACAACTCAAATTCATGAATTCAATTCCAAATTAGAGTGTAAATCATTTCTTTTCTCCATCAATTTTAATCAAATAAAAGATAAAAATCACTCACTTAATTGAAGAATCCAAGCCCTAATCCCCCTATTCTTCTTCTTCTTCTTCTTCTTCTTCTTCTTCTTCTTCTTCTTCTTCTTCTTCTCTACTCTCTACTCTTCTCTTTCTCACTCTAAATTGTGTGAGTGTGTGTGAATAATGTAATACTGAGACACCCCTCCCCTAATTGCTCTTTTTTTCTTTTCTCCCCTTTTTTTTTCCTTTTCTTATTCCCTTTTCCCTTTCTTTTATTTTTTTTCCTTCTTCATTTATTTCTTTTTCCTTTTGCACTTCTCCTTTTCCCCATCATACTAAAGTAATACTAATACTAACATTAATGCTAACATAGAGTCACTGTAAAACCCCGAGAAATGCTAATGGGTTACCGTTAACATGCCTAACGTGCGCTTTAATTTGTTATTTGTTTGTCTATTTTTCACACGGAGCTTTTAGGACCGCGAGTGAGCTCGTTGGAATTTTTAGTGTCTTACAAATATCAGTTAGAAAATTTTTGGAGACCGGTTAAATTTATTTGGATCCAGACTGGGTTTTATTTTGCCAGATATTTCTAGGATTCCCCCACTGTCTTGAACCCCTCAACGTACTTCCTCTCTTTTTTTCCCTCGGGTTCTCCTTTTTCCTCCCTCTCTCTTCTTTCCTCATTATTTTCCTTTCTTTTTCCCCTCACTAGCCAGCAGCCCGACCCCCTGCATGATAACCCCCTTCCCCATGCAAACGTACCCCCTCTATATGTACTCCCCCTCTCTGCTCCTTCTCGCTGCAACCCGACCACCGAAAATCACCACACCTTCCACCTCACGACCTCCTCCCTCTGCTCCGGCCACCACTAAAGCCCCGCGCCGACCAACGATCACCACCTCGCCACCCACAAACTACCATATACACCCCTCCTTCTCTTCTCTTTCTTCTTCCACAATCACCTTCACCGCTACCACCACTCGACCGCCACCTACATCACCACACCACTCTCTGCCAACCGCCGCCGATCACCCCGTCACCCTGAGTGCCACCAAGACCACTCGCAAACCACCCAGTAGCACCAAGCACACCCGCCCTCACCCCTTCTCCTTCCCCTTCGGTTCATCCTTCTGTTGCAACCACCACCGAAACCCAACGACCGCTGCCGCTGACGACTCTGGCCACCCTCAGGCCACCCCTGGCCGTCCTTTCTGCCACCGTAGCACCACCACAAACACCACCCTTGGTTGCTTCCATTTTGTCTAGACCAAGCGAGATTGCGCGTTAGTAGCTCCTGTGACGGTGTGGCGTGAAGCAAAGCGAGTTCAAGTAACACTACTAAAAATGTCTTTATTTACGACCACCAGTCAACAACGGGTTCTAAAACCCGTCGTAGATGATGCTACAATTACGACGGGTTTTTAACCGGTCCAGAATGGTTCAATTTTTACGACGGGTGTTACAACCAGTCGTAGATGTAATACACACCCCGTCGTAAATGTTATCTGAAAAGTGAGGCGGGATTTACTAAAAACTAGGCGGGGAACTTGAACCAACAAATAAAAAAATAACCCTATCTAAAATTGAAAAAGAAAGACTCTACAAGTCCATCTACAGTACGTCTCACTCTCTGAACAGATCTAACCAAAACCTCCCTCATCTCCCTCATCTCGCTATCTCCTCTCACGCCATCTCGTTCTCGCCGCCATCTCCATCATCTCGCCGCGATCGTTGCTCGTCGTCGCCGTCGCCGTCGATCGTCACTCATCGGTCCTCGCCGCCGCTCGTCACTCATCGGTCGTCGCTCGTCGCTGCTCTGAGTCTACCGAAAACCTCCTCCATCTCTGGTTCATCTCTCACTACCCTGGTTCATCTGGTTCATCTGCTTCGTCTGGTTCGTCTGCTTTGAGTTTGGCTAGGGTTTAGTGCTGTGACAACAATTTCGTAGGTAATTGATTTCCTAACCCTAAAATTTTTTCTGATTCAAATGTTGCCCTTTTCTTCTTTAACTTGATTCTGATTTAGTTTTTATTGTCCACGATTACTTTGAATGATGGGTCTCAGAGTCGTCGCTGCTTTGATTCAAATTTTTTCTGATTTAGTTTTTATTGTCCACGATTCTGATTCAAATGTTGCCCTAAAACACTAGTAATCAAATAAACAATGGTCTAAGCATGTTTATTATATGTTTTTGTGTACACGCAATTTCAAAAACCATGTTCACTTGATCCCTTGCTGTATCTTAGTCCTGTATTGCCATCTTTGTATCTAGCTTCTTGTTGAAGTTTGACACTGGGATCTCATTTTAGATATCCCAGGTTTCCCTACATTTGTTAGTTCTTAGATGGACTTTAGACTAAGTTTTATAGGTTTTGAAGTCATGGTCACTATTGAAGATGAATCCTGATTGTTTGGTGAAAGTTTATTTCATTTGCTCTCCTAATTGTACCTATTAAATATTAGGGCAATTTTTTTGATAGTTTGTGTTGGATTAGTTAAAGTTTCTTTAGTTGGTGAGCATGCTAAAGGTTGCTTTGGATGGTGAGGTTTGTGTTACATTGTTGCTTATCTCGTGGCAGCCACCTTTTACTGCCTTCTACCAAAAGTTTTGATATGATATACACTTTTGACTTTGCTTTCTTTCTCAAATAGTTCCATGAAAATTCAATCATCAATCAACTTCATAAGCTTCTGTATATGTTTCTCTGTACTATTGGCGTACTCATGGATTAATTACTTACCCAAAAAAAATGATTCATATACCTCCCATTGACAGAATTTACGATGAATTTATTAAGAGGAAGATGTACCTTAACGATATAAATAGTCACTTCGAACAATTTAAGCCAAAGCTTCCTAAAAAATATGTATCTTGACAGTATAATTAATCATTTCGAACCCTTTAAGAATGGATTCTATATGTACAGGCATGGCCGTGATTCCACAACTGAATCACAAAATTCAAAATATAGATGTACAAGTTTAAAGAATAGATCCCACATTAATGAACTAGATACATACAAGTATGCTTTTTTTTATCATTTATTTATTTATGGTATAAATAAATATGGATCCTTTGGTTGAATGTGTAAGGTGCTGACAAGAGTTCACATGTAATATAAATGAGAATTGAATGAATGGGGGGCCAATGAGCATATGTGCATCCATACTCTTAAATCTTTTTCATCGCTTAATAACAATGCATGGTCTGCCCCATATCAAATTCCTGATGTTGACATTCCCCTTTAAACCTGCCCCATGCTATCCATGTCCTCCTCCTGAATTATTGATACATAGAAAGCTCCATAACAACTAATCCTCTTCTTCATTAATCTTCTCTTAATCACAATCTCAATGTTAATCCCAATTATCATATGCATTGCTGTCATACATAATCAGCCTCATATAGGTTAATCCTTGTTGTTTGTTTTTGTGAAACAAACAAGTAAAACAACAAAGAAAAGGGATCAACACTCATGCACCACACATATTGTCATACAAACAACAACAGCAATTGTCTTTTTCTTTTTTTTTTTTGGCTGATGAGATAATAAATACCCATTTGGCATTTACTCAATCCAACCCATAAGTTTACCCATTTTAACTTATAATATTTTTTTAACACTTTACCTTTTTTTAACTTTCTCACTTTACCTTATTTTACCTTATTTTTAACTTATGATGGTGGACGGAAAAATGTGGGCGAATGGTTAGATTCTGGAAGCTTCGAGGTTGATTTTGTTGGATAGTTATTTTTGATTTTTTCGGATCTTTGTCTGTGCAGGTATAGAAGATAATTGTTTGGTTTTTAAAAGCATAGATTTGTTATTTCAATAGGTTAGTTGATAACTTGCTTCATTCTGAGCACCAGGGGTGTATTTAAACATATATGATATGAGGGTTTTGTCATTTAGTGGAATCTATTGTTGGCAAGTGCTGGAGTATGTTGAAGGAAGTGACAAATGTTTGGAGACAGAGTCTTGTTTCATCAGAGTTGTAATTTGCTTTAGAAGTTTTGTAGTTAACGATGCATCGCATTGTAGTAACACTTGATGTGTTTGGGTAGTTTGCATAATGTGCTTCTATTAATGATGCATGGTTCTTGATATATCCTTTTCTATGCAGTCACTTTCTTTGAGTGTATTTTCTATTGCTTGCAAATTACAACGAAGAAGAGTGATTGCTTGGGGCTGAATTCTTATGAATTTCGGTTTGTCAAATTGCTTAATGCGTCACTTACCTACCTGAGGTTATAGTTTTCTATCATCATGTGCAAATGTTTTGTGTGCTTCTATGTGGCCTTGTGTAACTTTTAACGTTGTATGTCCAATATTCAGAAGATGGAAGAATCAATCATGCTTTCTCTTCCTTTTTTTTTAACCTATACCCCATAATAAAAGAAAAGATCTTAATAAACTGCTTCTACTTATTTTGTTATAAAGTAAGAAGACCATGCCTATCTTGTCCCCGAGTGAGACTTCAAGTTGCTGACATTTCAAGTTAGTTTATGTTAATCATGTAATAAGGGTTCTTGGTCTTAATTCAGCATCCATTCTTTGGCAATTTTCAATGCTTGAGGACTTGACTTATTTGATTTACATCTTCTTGACATATTTACAAGTGTCCTGGTTGACTAAGGTTGATTATTTTTTATTATTTTTTGTTTTGAAATCACGTTGTCCGCTTTATTGATTACCACTGTAAAGTAGCTTTTCCTTTTGAAATGGTGTAAACGGTTTTTTTTTTCTACTGAAATCACGTTGTCCGCTTTATTGATTACCACTGCTACTATTTAATCACTTTGTTTATTTGATAAATGCTAAACTAAAGTTGAGAGAGTATGTATAGTAATTAGGAACAATAAACTTTGTTAGAGGAGGTCTGATGCAAATTTTGACGTGGCTATGAAAGAGATGGGTATTATGCAGAAACCAAAGCAAGACATGGCAAATATGGACATTTGGTTATTATTTTTAGTACTACTGAAAGTCCAACAAGTAATGTTCCACAAAGATAGCCCACTGATGTTTTTCCGTTTGGAGTTTTGTTACTTTCGTTGTTCTTGTTGGGTTACTGTTTGCAATTACTCAAAAAAAAAATTAATGTTGTTGTCTCAAGTCTTTTGGAAAGGGCCCCAAGTTACAAATTGATCTACTATGTCTCCCGGGGCCTCAAAAATGTCTGCACCGGGCCTGGTTATTTGACCCCAAAAGTTCTTTTTCAAAAAGCTATTTGGATGAGCTTTCTGAATTAGTTTTTGGGTATTTGAAACTAAAATTACCTTAAGTCTTTTTTTTTTCTTCATACGAGTTTACCAATTCCCTATTTTGTCCTCCACTTGTAGGTGTTTTCAAGATTTTGATGTGATAGTACTATGTGACTTGTTCATGTGTGAATTGGCTTAATTACTTGTGAATTGCATATATTTTGATGGAGTGGTTTTTGTTATTGCCCGTTAAATCCTAGTAAGTTATTAGTGATATCATGGTAAAAGAACTGACGACGTGGTATATTTGTTATTTTTTTTATTGCAGATGTCTTTAAATTTTGAGATTACATTGTCCTTTCATTATGGGGGTAAATTTGTGAAAAGGGATAAGAAAATCCATTATATTGGAGAGATTGGATGTAATACCCTTAGCTATCCATATGAAAAGTTATCCATAGCTACTATACGCAAATTATTGAGGGATGATTGCAAGTATGAGGGCAACATAGAAGAGCTTTGGTGGAAGACTTTTAGGATAGGTAGTGAGTTAAGGCGGATTATTGGGGATAAGGAGGTTGTTGATATGGCTCCCAAACTTGTGAAATGCAAAATAATGCATGTCTATGTGCTTGATAAACCTAGCGACAACCTTATGTTGCCATTTGTTGTACACAACTTTGTTGATACAAATTATGTCATATCCCGAAACAACCTTTCGGATCATCCACCTTCTAGTAACCTAGAGCGTAGTGGAAAAGCCAACATGGGTTCTATTTCTAGGAAACCTATAGGATCATCCTCCGAGAAGCAACAACCAATTCGAAGATCCCTGTTTCATCCAAGACAAAGTGGGGACAAATCAACTCCTACTGATGGTATGATAGGTAAGATAAGTTTTAAGAAAGATATTTATATATGTATTGGTGTTTGGGCTATTTAATTTTGTGATATTTTATTGAGATTGTTACTTGACAATGTTCCATACTTGATTATGTGGCATAGTGGTCTTTATCCTTGTTTAAATGAGTGTCTATTATTTTAATTTTATTGTGTTACCTCCTAGCCTCTATCGAATATCTGCTTTGAAATTAAATTAATTATGTATGTATAGGTAATTTGCAGTGTTATGGCACCTAATAAAAAATGGATGACTCTATCTTCTAATGGTCGTCTCAGTCAAGAATACAACCAAGGAGTAAAGGACTTCCTGTCATATGCATTCACACGGTTAGGACAAGAAACCATATTGATAAAGTGCCCTTGTGTCAAGTGTTGTAATTCAAGTGAGCATACAAGAGATGAAGTTGAAACACATCTCATAGTGTATGGGATCCTCCAAGGTTACACATTTTGGTACCATCATGGAGAAATGGCTAATGAACCACAATCCGATGATGGTAGTGACGATGAGATGGAGGAGAATCTCCATAGCAGTGAAGAATTAGATGGACATTGTCAAGATGGTGATGATGGTGATGGTGATGATGATGATGAGACTGATCAAATGATTAGAGATTTATTTCCAATTTACCATGGTCTTAATGAACAAGGAGTAAACTTTGGCTCTTCGGGCATGAGTGATTTTGTGGAGGAACCAGACGCTGATGCTATGAAATTTTTTAGGTTGTTAGAGAATCTTCAAGAACCTGCATATCCAAGCTCTAAATGCTCTAAGTTGTCTGCAATGATGAAGTTACTTCATATCAAATCTCTTGGAAGATGGAGTAATAAATCGTTTACCATGTTGTTGGAGTTTCTGAACAATGAGCTATTGCCATCGGGTTCCACGTTAGCCGAATCGTATTATGAGGCTAAAAAGATCATTAAAGATCTTGGACTCTCATACAACAAAATTGATGCATGTAGAAATGATTGCATGCTATTTTGGAAGGATGATGCATCACTTGATGCTTGTAAAGTCTGTGGGGCATCTAGGTGGACAGAAGATGAGCGTAGTGGAGAGGAAAAGAGAAAGGCCAATGGGAAGAAAATACCTGTGAAGGTATTGCGACATTTCCCACTTAAAGCAAGACTTCAACGTCGCTTCATGTGTTCAAAGACAGCTTCTGACATGCGATGGCATGATGAAGAACGCATCAAAGATGGAATTATGAGACATCCCGCTGATTCTAAAGCTTGGGAATGTTTTGATGAAGTTAACAGGACATTTTCCTCAGATCCACGCAATGTTAGACTTGGATTAATGAGTGATGGATTTCAACCTTTTTCTAACTCTGCCATCCCTTATAGCATTTGGCCTGTGATACTTATCCCATATAATGTACCTCCTTGGAATTGCATGAAACAATCTAATTTCATTTTGTCCTTGATTATTCCTGGCCCGGAGGGCCCTGGTGAGGCTATTGATGTTTACTTGCAACCATTGATTGATGATCTTTTGGAGTTATGGGATGGAGTTGATACATATGATGCATGCAGAAGTCAAAACTTCAAGATGAGGGCAGGCTTATTATGGACAATCAATGATTTTCCGGCCTATGGTATTTTATCTGGATGGAGCACCAAAGGGAAACTTGCTTGTCCTGTATGCCACAAACATACCCATTCTCTTAGGCTAAAGCATTGTGCAAAACAAGTTTACATGCGCCATAGACGCTTTCTGCCTAAGAACCATAGTTGGCGCAAAAAGAAGGATTGGTTTGGCAATGTCGAGTTAGATGATGCTCCTCAACCACTAGATGGAACTGGTGTTCTTAAAGAGGTGGATGACTTAGAAGGGATGCCCTTAAGTAAAGCTCCTCATGTGAAGGTGAAAATAGATCATGAGAAAAGAGGAGATAACTGGAATAAAAAGAGCATTTTCTTTAAGCTTCCTTATTGGGCCACCAATTTATTACGGCATAATTTAGATGTCATGCATATTGAAAGGAATGTGTCTGAAATTATTGTTGTGACCCTTATGAACACAAAGGGGAAGACCAAAGACAGCGCCTTGTCTCGGTTAGATCTTCAGGCCTTCAATATAAGGCCTGATTTGCATCCACGTGAGAAGGGTAACAAGCTTGAGTTACCGCCAGCTCCTTATGTATTATCGCAAAAGCAAAAGAAAGACTTATGCAAATTTCTTAAAGAAATCAAGGTTCCTGATGGTTTCTCATCAAATATTTCTCGATGTGTGAATATGAAGGAATGCAAGATTTCAGGGTTAAAGAGCCATGATCATCACATTCTTCTTCAAAGATTACTTCTTCTATTTTTTCGAGGAGGAATTCCTACAAAAGAAGTGAGTGAAGCACTTATAGAAATTTCGATGTTCTTCAAAGTCTTATGTTCAAAGTCGTTGAAGATGGAGGACTTGGTTGCGATTAAGGCTCAAATGCCACTAACTTTGTGCAAGTTAGAGAAGTTGTTTCCTCTTGCATGCTTCAATGTAATGTTGCATCTACCTGTCCACTTGGCAGAAGAGGCTATTCTTGGTGGCCCAGTCCAAAATAGGTGGATGTACTCCGGAGAGCGTGTTTTATACACAAAAAAGTCCCTGGTGCGTAATAGAGCTTGTCCAGAAGGTTCAATTGCAGAGGGTTATACAGCAGATGAGTGTAACACACTTTGTTCCCGCTATTTAAATGGGATTGAGACTAGAATCAATCGCCTAGTTCGTAATGATGATGGTGGGGTGAGAGAAGGAAAATTACTTAGTATTTTTTCACATCCCGGCAGGCCTCTTGGAGCTCACAAAATATGCGATATGGATGTGCGAGAAAGAGACCAGGCCCATTTGTATGCTTTGATGAATTGCCCTGAAGTATCACCATTTATAGAGTAAGTTGTATCATCCAAGCCAATTTGCCAAGTCTTTAAGTGATTGTTGGGGGTATCATCTAATTTACTTTATCTTGTAGAGAACATTCCCACATGCTAGAGAGTTTGAATGGCATGACTGAAGGTGAAAAGAACAACCATTTCGTTGAGTGGTTTTCAGCCAAAGTATGTATGTTTGGTTAAAAATTGTTTGATTTATGTTTGTATATATTCAACGACTTTGATTTTAAGTAAATATTTTGGTTTATATAGGTTGAAGAGCTGTACAAACAAGGGAATTGTCCTTATGGGGGTGAACTATTATCTTTAGCTCGAAAACCTACTCCATACGTGAAGAGCTATAATGGCTATATAACTAATGGCTTTAAGTTTCGCACAATTAGTCATGAAAGGGGTGGAAAAACTCAGAATAGTGGAGTTCTTGTGGTTGGTAATGTTGGTGATGGAGAAGTTGACATAGACTACTATGGTGTTCTAATGGAGGTCTTCAGTTTGGAATACACCGGGGGTAATGAGGTAGTATTTTTCCGGTGTAAATGGTGGGATGTGGAACATAAAAAGGGAATCTATGTAGACAAGTTTGGCTTTGTTAGTGTAAATTGTCAACGCCAATTGAAGTCAAATGATCCTTTTGTGTTGGCAGCTCAAGCTTCACAAGTTTTTTATGTTATTGATGTGTGTCGAAAGGGTTGGTGTGTTGCGGTGAAGGTTGAACCTCAAGGTTCATATGAGTCGGTTCTTGAGGAAAAAGATGGACAAGGAAATGAAGATCATCATGAAGCTTATCAACAAAATTGTTCATTTCTTTCTGAGACTTGTCCATTTGCATCATCAACAAATACTTTGAATGAAGAATTCGAGTACCGTGATGTTTGTAGGAATGATGTATGTGCAGAAATAGTTGATGTACCTTCGACTAGTAGAAAGACTAAACGGTCGAGGAAAAATTGAGTTTCCATCATGGTATTGTTGTATGCTATCAAATCTTCATATGTTTTTGTAGGTTGTATGTTGACCACAATGTGAAAGTAATGTTAATATGTATTAATATTTATTATTATCCGAGCTTTATACATTTATCTCCTTTATATGTGAATACCTCTTTACATTCTCATGTATTATTGTTCACTTTTGTTTGAATTATTTTATAGGGTTCATGGCTACTTCGGTAAAGGGCACAACGAAAGCAAAGTATGTAGCACCTGGTTCTCTAACTCGAGGGCGGCTTGCTACCTTGAAGGCAAACCCTTGTCCCAAATCTCCAGTACCACTGAAATCTCCAACACAAAACGTGAGCCCCAAAGGCCTTGGTTTGGTTTCTAACAATGAGTTGCATGATGGAGGTGGAGCTGCAAAGGACAATGAGGTACTTGTAGTGTTTCATCCTTGAAGTTTGTATCATATTGTCTACCAAATTATTAACGTACTTTTAAGGTTGGTGAGTAATACTTTATACGTCAACTATGTCACCTAATCTTCCACCCTTGAAGTTCGTATCATATTGTCTTCCTTTCCACTCTTTTGTATACGTCAACTATCTAGTACTTGTGTGTGCTTTTTGGTAGTGTACAATCAGTAATTACCAAAACAGTTGAGCATGGGTAATATAGTTTGAGTTCTTCTCTAGAGGAACATCAGTAAAATTTCATCAGATAGAGAACCAAGTGACACCTCAATTGGTAGGCGGAAACCTTAGCATTTCAAAATGAATTTCATCAAATAGAGAAC
Source organism: Portulaca oleracea (assembly GCA_029582165.1). Taxonomy (NCBI): domain Eukaryota; kingdom Viridiplantae; phylum Streptophyta; class Magnoliopsida; order Caryophyllales; family Portulacaceae; genus Portulaca; species Portulaca oleracea. The sequence continues at coordinate 35,414,574 of CM055882.1, forward strand.
CAGAATTGTTCCTGTGACTACCAGATTCTTAGCATTTCAAGATAGCTACGTATACTGTTACTAGGAGACTAGGAAGAAGGGGGAAAGATTGGGAAGGGGTTATTTGAACAAAAAATAATTGTTCGTGTGATTACATACAATTCACTAGTGAAGTGCCTTTTTATGATAGGGAATTAATTATCCTACTTTATCCCACTTATGTACTACAGGTATTACCTGAAGAAGATGTGAACCGTCACGTGCCAGCTCGTAGTGGAGGTGATGTGAATCAAGGCGTGCCTCTTGGTTTGAATGAGCCACTTCCAGAATGGTATCAATAATATTGTGATTTTTTGTAATTGTTCCATTATTTATATATTGTAATTACAATTGTTGTGGTTAATGATGTCGTATCTCTCCTTGGAAGTTACATTTATTAGTTGTGTTGTTTTTATAAAGGTTGCGTGAAATCCTACAAGGTAATTCTACAAATAATACAAGTGATGAAAGGTTGAATGTGGGTCAAGGATCAACAGGAGCACCCTCAATTGGTAGTCGTACTGAAGGTGATTCCTTGGGTGAGATGGGAAACTCTGCAACTTTGAGCAATTCAGGTAATAATTAATTAGTATGGTTTTTTTTCACCCCCCCTCTTTTTTGACACTCTATCTCCTCTTAAAAACATATAAAATTCCGAGAAGACTTGCAAAAAATTGACAAAATATATGTAGCTTTACATCATCTTGACTTGTAGTGTACAGTGTAGAAGACTTGGCAATCATCGAATGCAATTGTCATGTATTATACCTGGCACGGAACAACAGCCTACTACACTAGCCCACTTGTTTCTAAAATTGGCCATATTTAAACTTGGAAGAAGAGTGCAAACATTGTGTTTCCCATTGGACGACTAAACCTATTAAATTAGCAGCTACGACAAGAGAATTTACAGTATAGACTAGAAAACATTGTGAGTGTTGGAACTAAAAAGTTAAAAGTGATGGTATGTAAACTATGTCATGGAAGTGATTGTGTATTGCTGTGGTTGCTTCTGCCCTTGACTTTGTTCACAACCTTTGTTTTGATAACCATCTGCATTGACATTACCCAGACGTTTGTGGCATTTGATTTAGGGGATTTGGAGCCGATGGAGCTTGGTACATAACCCCTTTCAGTTTTTCCTTGCCAATTGTTACAGTTATCAGATACCCGCTTTCAAATTTCCCATCTATCACTCCAATCACTGGAGATCCTATTGGTGTTGCTGTATCTCCTGTGACATTGAGAAATCAGATTAGGCATATTCTCAAAAGATAAAATTTGACCAAGATCAGACCAGGGGGGAAAAAAAGCTCCGGAAAATTTCATTCCTTCTTCCACATTATTTTGAGTCACTAGAGAGTGTGACAAATTAGTGTTGTGAATAAAGCATCACTAATAGAGGTTCATACAGTATTATTAACGTGTGGAAGAAAGATTTTAGAGTAACCTTTGGATAAAAAGTCGAGAGCAACAAGAAAGACAGTTACGAGATCCAACCATCCAAAAATCAATGACACATCTTGAAACTACGGAGAAAACTCTCTTTGAAAGGGTCTATTTGCTTCTTTGGTTGGTTGCAGGTTTCCTGTTGGTTATTGGTATGCATTCTTACTTTTGGTTGTGTTACTTACAGTAACTATAGTGTGATTTAATGCACTCTTATCCAGTTTTAAGCTAAGTATCATTAGTCCTTGTTGATTGTAGTTACATATTTAGTAGTTGCATGTTCAAAAATGAAATCTTGAATTTTTGGATATTGGGTCTGAAATTCCAGCTCACATACTAGGTGGGTTTCTTTGTTCTCCCATTTCTGTCCCTTATTTGCTGCAGCTGTTTGTAGCTTTTTTTAAATTTTTTATTGTTATTTGCTGGGTGTTTGTACCCTTGTTTGTGGTAGTGAACAATTTGCTTTGGGGTTTGATATCTCTTCTATCACACATTCGACAATTTTTCAGGTCAAAATTGATTGGAAATGTCAAAAAGGGCTAGAATAGGGTGGCAAATTAATTGACTATTTTACATTTTGTAGATCCTCTGAAAAAAACACGTAAAAGAAGCATCAATTGGAAACCGCGAGGGAGAAACAAGGTAAGAAAAGTAGCTGCTTTGAGGCCTGGACAAAAGCTTGATGTCATCTTCTACAACAAAGGACCGGTTGGTGACAATAGAGGTGCATTCTCAACGCATGTTGGGAAACTTGTTCGTGATCGGAACATGTTGCCGGTAAAAGTGCATAGCTGGAATGAAATTGATGGCAAGCATTTGGACAAGTTATGGGATGCTATTGTGGTAGGGCATGAGATTTTCAACTATTGTTAAGTTGTGAGATTAATATGAAATGTTAGAATAAGTGATATCATGCAATTTATTTACTTTTCGATCTCTTAAATATTTTTGTGTGGTAGGATAAGTTTACAGGAATTGAGAATGCTCGCTTTGAGGTCATGCGCTATGCGAAGGGGCTATGGCAAAATTGGCGAGGTGAAATGAAACAACTACATCTAAAACAGGTCTCGGACATAAAGGATGCACTAAAACAGGATAATATCCCCAAGGCTGTGGTCAAAGAAGATTGGGAGTGGCTCGTATTAGAGCATTACACTGACCCGGACGTTCACGTAACTACTTAATTTATTGTGTATCTTACATAATGGACCATTCATTTGTATAGTTAGTCTCTTTGGGGACACTATTTTAATGACCTAATAAACGCTGGCAAATTGCAGATACTGAGTGTTAGAAATTCTGAAAATAGAGCTAATTTAACCATGCAATCCCGTACTGGGAGCAAACCAATTCGACAAATCATCTATGAAGACTTGGTATGAATAGTTGCTTTCAGTTTTAAACCATTACGCCTTTGGCTTAAATTCTATGTATTTATAGCTTATTAACTACAATGTTGTCTTAATCTAATCCTTATAGCTTAATTCTTATCTATTTATAGGGAGGCAAAGATGGCAAGGAACCGAGCCTTTCTGAAGTTTTCATGGCATCCAGACTAGGAAAGGCTCGTGCTTTGAATGAGTTAGATCAAGAAGTATATGTATGACTTATCTATCTATTATTTTTACAACCTATCAACAATTTTACACCCCTTTTATTTTGCCGTAGTTACTACAATTTTATAATTTGATATTGTGTTTATTTGTGTTAGTTCTTATAATTTTACATTTTGAACAGGATGAAATAGTGGAAAACGAAAAACAAGATCCACCCTTGTCTACATTAGAATTGGTGGAGTTATCATTTGGGCCTCAAGAGAAGGGACATGTAACATGCTTTGGATATGGTGTTACACCTCGAACTTTTAGAGGGCCTACACCGAGTAAGGTAGAGCTTAGAGCTCAAGTCCAAGAGAAAGACAAACTAATTAGGGAATTAACTGCAAGAGTTGAGAAAATTGAAGCTGATAATGAAAAGGTTGTTGCTAGTCAAAGAAGAGATATTGACAAGTTATACGACCATGTCCAGAAACTTAGTGAGCGCATTTGTCCACAAGGAACCGACATTCCAGCGCCATCTTCTCCGACTGTTTAAGCACTCCAGCAATGCTCAATCATGGACATAGCAGGTTTCTCCTTTTCTAATATATGTTCTTTGTTCTCACTGTTTGCAATAATAGTGGCAATCTCCCTATGAACTTGGAAATCCTCGTCATGGTTGAAATTTTCTATTTATGCATGAATTTATGATTGGTGGATTAGTCTGTTGGAACATTGAATTGGATTTGGATTCTTATTTGTCTCTATCTGTGTGAATCGAATTGTGACTAAATTCCCCTCAATGATTATACTTTGATGAGAGCAAACACACCTAGTTTCATACCTCTTCCCATTGTTAGGATTTTGATGAGTTGGATGGCTCTTGAGTACGAAAAGTTCATTTGTTTGTAGGCATGATTTCACACTTGTAGTTCTTGTACAAGAAACAAAAATAGAAGTGCAGCTCATACATCATGTGAAATACTCCCATGATGCTAAGGAGCTCTCCTGTCTTTCCTGGTTAAATTTCCTGGCAGTAAAAGATCTTTCACCTGCAAGCTGGCCAAAAATCTCCATGACCCTATTATTTTCTCCACATTCAGCACTACCACTATCCCAATTTAAGGTGACTTAGGACAAGCGTCAATAATTGCATTGTAAGTGACCAAATTAGGCTTGAGCCCTTCATTCTTCCTCATCTGAAAAACCCCAATAGCCTGCTTAACAAACCCACATCGACCATACACACTAATAAAAGTGGAATAAGTATAAGTAGTATTCCCAATACCCACATTCACAACATTATCAAACACATTCTGAGCAACATCAAATTTCCGCAACCGACCCAGGACACTAATCATATAGCTAGGCAACTTACCTCTCTCGCTGAGCTTCTTCCCCCCCGCAAAGCGAACTCGTAGCACTGAACAACCTCAACAAATTTAAGTTCACTATCTTGAAGCCTAAAAGGTGTTTGAATGCAAGATAACACTTCTATGTCTATGTTTGATCTTTCTGGAGCATAAAAGTGAAGTGAATTGGTGGCATGCATCTTAGTTTGAAAGGCACGCCTTGGTGCAGTAAGGTGAGGTCTCAAACTTTAGTGTCTCGCACAGGGTGATTTGAGGCTCATCCAAACACATTTTGTGTGCCTTTTGGACTTTGTTGTGTGTTCTTCTAATTTGACCCATCAACCTTAAAATGTCTCCTAAAAAACTCACAACTCTGTTCTTCTCCATGTGGTAATGATTTTCCTGCAATTTGCGAAGAATAGATATATATACATAAGGTGCGCCTCACAACTTCTTTCTCGAAGCCCATGACAAGGCTGTAGGATTCTGTTCGCTTTTTGCACCTTGGGCTTTTATAATCCAAGGCATGCATGCAAAATGGTACTTGCTCACTTCTTTGCTCGTTTGTTCAACACTTGATCTCGCTTTATCGTTCCTGTTGTAGATTCCGCTAGTATATTCCGGTGATCATTTCAAATCCCCTAACTAGTCCTTTGTGCATTTACGGTTGGTTATGGCGGTCATGATCAAACAAAGGTAGAAAACAACTAGAAAACACACATTGTTGCGCGATTATGGTCAAACAAAGCTAGAAAACAGCTAGAGAACACACATTGTTGTGACTTGGTTAGGTTGGGTTGGTTTAGGTTGCAGCAATTTTGTGCCAAATGATGTTCACAGAACCTGTGTAACTGTACTCTGTAGACGGCCACACCCAGGGTGATCATCAAGGTAGACATCTTGTTGATAGTAATTCAAAACTATTAAACCTTCCCAAGCTTTTCTAAGCTCGTGCAACAGCCCAGGCAACCACCAAACCCAATGTTAGGAGTTGGAACTTTCACCAAGTTGGACAGATTATCCCACGCCTTCAAATTTTTTCAATGTTTGGTTTTCTTGTTTTCTTTAATACATATGTGTGTTAAATAATCAAAGATATGGGTATTAATCTGTTTTTTTATTTTTTTTGTGCAGTTTGGCCCTTTTGGTTTTGGCCTTCAAGAATGTTGCTGACACCTCATTTTGTTGCAACTCATGCTACAAGAGCTGCAATCAAACTTTTGGTATTTATTAATCTTCATAGCCTAGGTGATACTTGGCCCTTTTGGTATTGGCCTTTAAGAATCTTGCGTCAAGTCATTTTTTGCTAAATAGCGTTTGGTTTATATAAATCTTCATATTCTAGGTGATCTTTTGTCATATGATAACTATAGTGTTCTTTGCACTAGAAAACATTACTATCTTATGAGAATATTACTCATACTTGGGTATATATATTTGTACACGTTATGAATTCGATCATGGGTTGTGATAATTGTCATTTTATTCCTTGTAATAATTATGTTATTATTAAATGTAAAATTGTATTATAAAATGATAGGTGGAAGACACTTATATTAGAGTTTGAAATGTACTCATGACAGGATAAATAGGTTCTCTTAGTGTTTATCAGGAGCAAAAATTGTATTTCAATTACCATGAATTATTATGATGAATGATTACATTCATTTACGACGGGAACAAGACCAGTCTTAAGCAGAAGCTTGGCCTAATGCTTTGTGCTCATCTACGACGGGATGAAAAACCGTCTCAATTGTTTTGATCCTTCTAAGGCGGGCCAAAACTCCGTCTTAGATGCTCAAATACTCATCTACGATGAGATGCGTAACCCGTCTTAATTGCTACAGCTCATCTACGATGGGAAAAATTCCCGTCTTAATTTCTTTCACTCATCGACGACGGGCAAAATTCCCGTCTTAATTGTACACAAACTCATCTACGACGGGTTGGTCATCAGTGATCAATTGCGGCGCCAGTTTCTACGACGGCTCACGACGGGACACTAACCCGTCGTAGATGATCATTTACGACGGCAACTGGACCTTTTAAGACGGGTATTCCCGTCGTAAATGAGCACTTTTCTTGTAGTGTAATTTCCACGCCCTAACACCCTTTGGATGCCCTTGAACTGTTTGTTGATATTACCGTTGTCTTAAACTTGCATCCCGACGGGGATTTTTAAATGAAACTAGACTGTCTGTTTGATAGAGAAAGTGATTGATCTTTGTTTGATAAAGATTGGACATTCCTTGATTTGCGTTGAAAGTGTGTTGATTTGAAATTGTGATTTGGAAATGTTGATTTGAAAATGTGAAATTGGAAATGTTGATTGATATTGAAATGATATGACACATAAAACCTGACTAATTAAAGGCTATGAGAAAAATGCGGGTTCGGGCAGTCTCGCCAAGACCAGGTCGAATACCTGTGAGTGAGACTGTCAAGAGACCAGGTTACGCCTGGTAGTTTGGAATGATGTTTGCGATGGCCATCCGGGATGTGATTGTGATGATGATGATGAGAAAGTATGTTTGCGATGGTCATCCGTGAATTGTGATGAGAAAAGAATGATTGCGATGGCCATCCGTGAGATTGATTAAGATTGGAAAATGTTGTGAATATTTTGGCGAGTCTTTTGGACTCCGAGGGGCAATACGGAAGCCCCGCCTGCTTTAAAATATGGAAACAGTAAGGTTGTCTGGTATAAGTTATTTGGAAATGTTTGACTTGTTTCCCTTTCCCTTAAAATGTATTGAATGAACTTTATAATGTTTTAACTGTTAGGGTAGACATTATTGAGGTTTTCCCCCTCACGTTTGTAAATGTTTTGTTTTCAGGTGAGGATCTATATGCTGGGGATGGGAACTAGCAGTGAGGACTCGGCTCGTTAGTTTTTATTCTTTGAACCAAATTATAAGGTTGTTCAATTTGCGTTCCCATTGCTAAACAGTTGTAGTTTTCCTTCTTGCCTTGTATTCCTCCGGGGATATGGCAGTGACGCCCGAATGAAAGTAGAGTCTTCCGCTGATTTCCTGTCAACGTTAGTTTGACTCTAACGTTTCCATAATTGAGTTTCCAGGGCGTTACAGAATGGTATCAGAGTTCTAGGTTCGACCTAGTAGCTCCTAAAGTTTTAGGTACTAGCAAACCTTAGGTAGCTAAATCGGAGTGTGAGTGTAGGTGGGATTGGGAACTTGTTTGAAAGCTAGTTATGTTTATATGTTCGCATTTATTAACCTACCTATGTTGTTCTAAATTTGGAATGAGATAAATGTTGTTAGTTTCCTTGGTCCTTTTGGGTTGCAAACTCCTGCTTATTTGCTTGGAGACATCTAGTAGATGTCGTATCGCCACCTTTGCCACGAACGACATTTCCGGCTTCTCTAGAAAAAAAAAAATTAAAACCCCGAGGAGGGTATGGGATCGAGCCCCGAGGAGGGCATCGAACCAAAAGAAGACCTAGAAGAAAATCCATAAGGGGATCCCGAGGAGGATCCTGAAGAAGGCCCAGAAGCTGATCATGGAAACAAAGGGAACCAGAGAAAGTCGCGATGAGTAATGATAGGCTAATGGATTTCCCCCTCGATTCGAATATAACTCTAAAGTCTTTCCATATTTTATTGATAAGCATAAGTTTGTGGTGAGAAGCAGTATATATAGGCTATAACACTCGCATGTTTTGAATGAAAATTATGAAATTATTTTGTTATCTATATGCGTTATTGGGGAGACCCATGCTTGAAATTGTTCCTGGTGATGAGTATTATGTTGTTATCCCATCAAATTAATAATAAAAAAAAGAGGATATTGTGTTGGATGGTTGAATATCGAGAATGGAAGGAGTATGTGATGGAAATCATGACAATCACATGGTAGTTGGAACTCTCTTTTAATTATGTGATGCGACAATGGAACTTTGTAACTTTGATTTTTCCATTACTTCTTCCCTTATGTGAATATGATATTACGTGGTGAATTATGTGGCTTAGATCTTGCCATTAATATGTCTACTAGAGATGTGGGTAGAAAATAATAAGTTACGCTTGTGTTTTGATAGAACAACATGACCCAAGAAAACGAAGAAGTGCCTCAAGATTTTACTACCCCACCAGTTCCCACTATGGCTGAACTGAGGCAAAGATACGCACACTTATATGAGGCATTTGCACGGTCGGTGCACGGGGCGACCTCCTCGTCTCAAGAGGGAGGTACTCCAACATCCGAACTGGATCTGACCCAGCTCATAATGATGGAGCTTATGGCTCGCCAGTCTGAACAATTCCAATGGATGACAAACCAAAAGAAAGAAGGACAATCCTCCATTTTCCAAGAATTCAACAGTCTCAACCCTCCTTCCTATACAGGAGTGGCGGACCCTAAAGCTTTTGAGGAATGGGTAAGAGATGTGGAGAAGATATTTGACATCATCCAATCCCCAGAGGATCGCAAGGTGAACTTCGCCACTTACTACCTCAAAGGAGAAGCCGATATGTGGTGGGTGAGCGTGAAGGAACGACAAAATGAACTGGGGTTCAACTGGAACCAGTTCAAGGAAATGTTGAAAAATAGATTCTACCCTATGGCCCTCCAGAAGGCTAAGGAAAAGGAATTTTTAGAGTTACGGCAAGGAGGAGACACGGTGCTACAATACGCCTCCAAATTCATGGAACTGTCAAGATTTGCACCTGTGTACATTGCTGATGAAAAGCTGAAAATGAATCACTTTGAGGACGGGCTGAATCAAAATATTCAAGAAAAGATGTCGGTGTGCTCCTTCACCTCGTACTAGGACATGCTCGAAGTGCCTGCGAATGTGGAGCGGGTGTTAAAGAATCGAACGGCACAATTGGTGAAACAGAATGACAAAAGGAGAGAACCTCCTCGCTTTAACCCTCAGCCAACACCTCCTTTTAAGAGGTTTCGGCCTGACGCCGGGCAAGGACATCAAGGACGTCCACAACAGCACAGTGTTACATGCAGAGCCTGTGGAAGGCCTGGACATTTTGCTCGTGAATGCAGAAACCCTACTAGGGTGGTCTGTTATCGGTGTGGTAGTCCTCACCATATTATAAAGAACTGCCCTCATTCAGCTGAAGGAGGACCGAGCAACACAGGAGGTACAAACTATGGGGCCCTACCACCCAACAACCAGCGCAGGATTGAATATCTTGGGAATCAGGGGAAACCCCGCCCGACCCCAGGAGGCTTTAATGGAAACCGGAATAATCCGGTCAGGGCACTTCCGCCGCCACCATCCCGTCAGCAGCAGGCACCACAAAATACCAGAGGTAGAATCTATGTGATGAAGAAGGAAGAAGCAGAAAATGAGGCGGATGTTGTCACTGGTACCTTCCTTCTTTATTCCTATCAAGTTTATGTGTTATTCGATTCTGGTGCTATGTCAAAGGTGCCCTATAATCATAGGCGATTAGGAGTTTGATGCCAATTTGTATCAATTTGAATTAATGGAGTTTGATGTTATTTTGGGGATGGATTGGTTGGCTCAATATCAAGCTCAAATCGACTGTCGCAAGCAGAACGTGACCTTAGTTGGTCCAAATGGGAGAAAAGTGGTCCACTACAACGATCGACATTTTCAAGGAATGAAAATCATTTCTGCCCTAAAAGCCCGAAGATTGATGGGACAAGGGTGTGAAGGATTTTTATGCAATATCATTGATACTAAAGCTGAAAACGTATCTCCTAGAACCATTCCCGTGGTGCAAGAGTATCTAGACGTATTTCCTGAGGAAATTTCAGGGATGCCACCACAACGAGAAGTAGATTTCTGCATTGACTTAGAACCTGGAGCTGCTCCAATATCCAAGGCTCCCTACATAATGGCCCTGGCTAAACTAAAGGAACTCAAGAAACAACTAGATGAGTTGTTGGAGAAGGGATATATATGCCCAAGCACTTCTCCATAGGGCGCACCAGTTCTTTTTGTGAAAAAGAAGGAAGGTAGTCTAAGATTGTGCATCGACTACCGGGAGCTGAATAAATTGCGGTTAAGAACCGTTACCCATTACCACGCATCGATGACCTCTTTGATCAACTAAAGGGAGCTGCAGTCTTCAGCAAAGTAGACCTAAGATCGGGATACCATCAACTGAGAATCCGAGAAAAAGATATTTCCAAGACTGCTTTTCGAACCCGATATGGTCATTACGAGTTCGTGGTTATGCCCTTTGGCCTGACCAATGCTCCAGCCGCTTTTATGGACTTAATGAATCGAGTATTCAAGCCCTTTTTAGATAAGTTTGTTGTGGTCTTTATTGATGATATTTTGATCTATTCAAAAACACGGGAGGACCACACACAACACTTGCGAAAGGTGTTGGAGACTTTGCGAATTAACGAATTATATGCGAAATTTTCCAAGTGCGAGTTTTGGTTGGAAAAAGTGGCTTTCCTTGGGCATATTGTTTCTAAGGATGGAGTAGCAGTGGACCCACAGAAAGTAGAATCTGTTAGCAAATGGCCTACCCCAAAGAATGCCACAGAAGTGAGAAGTTTTCTAGGGTTGGCCGGGTATTATCGAAAGTTCGTTCAGGACTTTTCCAAGATCGCAACGCCTCTTACCAATCTGACTAGAAAAGCAGTGAAGTTTACATGGTCAGACAAATGCGAGAAGGCTTTTCAAGAGTTAAAGCAGAGACTTACCTCGGCACCTATTCTTACTCTGCCTCAAGGAAACGAAGGCTTTGTTATCTATAGCGATGCCTCACATAGTGGTTTAGGATGTGTTCTTATGCAAAATGGGAAGGTAATCACTTATGCTTCAACACAGCTGAAGACGCATGAGAAAAATTATCCTACCCATGATTGGAGTTAGCAGCGGTGGTCTTTGCTCTCAAAATCTGGAGGCACTACCTTTATGGTGTGCATTGCGAAGTGTTTACTGATCATCAAAGCCTGAAGTATCTCTTCACTCAAAAGGAGTTGAATCCTCGACAAACCAGATGGTTAGAATTCCTAAAAGACTATGATGTCAATTTTCAATATCATCCAGGGAAGGCTAATGTAGTAGCAGATGCTTTGAGTCGAAGACCTTACCCTACAGTGAATCACTTGGTGACTTTGCCAAAGCAGCTATGCGAGGAATTCAGAAGATTGGAGCTCAATATAATGATTCCAAGAAAAGGTGTTGTGTTGAACGCTATGGATATCCAACCGACTCTTCTGGAGGAGATTAGGAATTCTCAGGAGTTGGATTTACAGCTGGTAAAGATAAGGGAAGAGGTAACACAAGGGAAAGCACCAGGTTTCGTGATACATGAGGATGGAACATTGAGATTCCACAATCGGATATGTGTACCAAATATGGATGAATTAAAACGAAGAATCTTGGATGAAGGGCACAACACTCCCTATTCAGTACATCCATGTGGAAATAAGCTGTACAAGGACCTCAAGCAAACTTTCTGGTGGAGTAATATGAAACAGGAAGTGGCTAATTATGTGTCTCGATGCTTGACCTGTCAGCGAGTCAAGGCTGAACATCAGAGACCAGCAGGTCTATTACATCCATTGGAAATTCTAGACTGGAAGTGGGATTCAATCTCTATGGATTTTGTAATCGGTCTTCCTAGGACCAGAAGGAAGAACAACGCCATTTGGGTGATTGTTGATCGATTAACCAAGTCTGCACATTTCCTCGCCATGGCTAACACCTGGACCTTGGACCAGTTGGCTCATGCTTATGTTAGTGAAATAGTGCGACTTCATGGAGTCCCTAGTTCAATAGTGTCGGATAGAGACACGAGATTTCATTCGGGATTCTGGAAAAAGTTACAAAAGGCCTTCGGTACCAAGCTCAATTTCAGCACCGCTTTCCACCCAGCTACGGATGGGCAAACAGAAAGGACGATTCAAACTCTGGAGGACATGTTGAGAGCATGTGCTTTGGATTTTAAAGAATCATGGGACAACGAGCTAACTTTGATTGAGTTCTCCTACAATAATAGTTTTCATGCTAGCATTGGGATGTCGCCGTTCGAGGCATTATATGGGAGAAGATGTAGGACTCCTTTGTGTTGGCAAGATATCGATGAAGCCCTCACTATCGGCCCAGAGTTAATCCAACACACAACCCAAAAAGTAAGGGTCATACAAGATAGAATGAGGACGGCCCAAAGTCGTCAGAAAAGTTACGCCGACTGAAGGCAAAGACCTTTGGAGTTTGAAGTGGGAGATTTTGTGTTTCTGCGCGTATCGCCTACAAAAGGGGTCATGAGATTTGGTCAAACGGGAAAATTGACTCCAAGATACATTGGACCATATCCTATTTTGGAGCGCATAGGAGAGGTGGCTTATAAATTAGAGCTTCCCGGAGATCTAACTCGAATACACAATGTTTTCCATGTTTCTCAGTTGAGAAAATATGTTGCAGATCCCTCACATGTGATTGAACCAGAACCGTTACAACTAAGGGAAGATCTAAGCTACGAGGAACAACCGGTCGAGATCTTGGATCAAAGGGAGAAGCAATTGCGTACGAAGACTGTTCCTCTAGTCAAGGTATTATAGGCAAATCATACCACGACCGAGGCCACCTGGGAAACAGAAGAAGAGATGCGCACCAAATATCCTCACTTGTTCAGCAGCTAGGTGAGTCTAAGTTTCGAGGACGAAACTTCTTTAAGTGGGTAATGATGTAAAACCCCGAGAAATGCTAATGGGTTACTGTTAACATGCCTAACGTGTGCTTTAATTTGTTATTTGTTTGTCTATTTTTCACACGGAGCTTTTAGGACCGCGAGTGAGTTCGTTGGAATTTTTAGTGTCTTAAAAATATCAGCTAGAAAATTTTTGGAGACCGGTTAAATTTATTTGGATCCAGACTGGGTTTTATTTTGCCAGATATTTTTAGGATTCTCCCACTTTCTTGAACCCCTCAACGCACTTCCTCTCTTTTTTTTCCTCGGGTTCTCCTTTTTCCTCCCTCTCTCTTCTTTCCTCATTATTTTCCTTTCTTTTTCCCCTCACTGGCCAGCAACCCGACCCCCTGCATGATAACCCCCTTCCCCATGCAAACGTACCCCCTCTATATATACTCCCCCTCTCTGCTCCTTCTCGCTGCAACCCGACCACCGAAAATCACCACACCTTCCACCTCACCCCCTCCTCCCTCTGCTCCGGCCACCACTAAAGCCCCGCGCCGACCAACGATCACCACCTCGCCACCCACAAACTACCATATACACCCCTCCTTCTCTTCTCTTTCTTCTTCCACGATCAGCTTCACCGCTACCACCACTCAACCGCCACCTACATCACCACACCACTCTCTGACAACCACTGCCGATCACCCCGTCACCCCGAGCGCCACCAAGACCACTCGCAAACCAACCAGTGGCACTGAGCACACCCGCCCTCACCCCTTCTCCTTCCCCTTCGGTTCATCCTTCTGTTGCAACCACCACCGAAACCCAACGACCGCTGCCGCTGACGACTCTGGCCACCCTCAGGCCACCCCTGGCCGTCCTTTCTACCACCGTAGCACCACCACAAGCACCACCCTTGGTTGCTTCCATTTTGTCTAGACCAAGCGAGATTGCGCGTTAGTAGCTCCTGTGACAGTGTGGCGTGAAGCAAAGCGAGTTCAAGTAATGTCCACGCCCTAACACCCTTTGGATGCCCTTGAACTGTTTGTTGATATTACTGTTGTCTTAAACTTGCATCCCGACGGGCATTTTTAAATGAAACTAGACTGTCTGTTTGATTGAGAAAGTGATTGATCTTTGTTTGATAAAGATTGGACATTCCTTGATTTGCGTTGAAAGTGTGTTGATTTGAAATTGTGATTTGGAAATGTTGATTTGAAAATGTGAAATTGGAAATGTTGATTGATATTGAAATGATATGACACATAAAACCTGACTAATTAAAGGCTATGAGAAAAATGCGGGTTCGGGCAGTCTCGCCAAGACCAGGTCGAATACCTGTGAGTGAGACTGTCAAGAGACCAGGTTACGCCTGGTAGTTTGGAATGATGTTTGCGATGGCCATCCGGGATGTGATTGTGATGATGATGATGAGAAAGTATGTTTGCGATGGTCATCTGTGAATTGTGATGAGAAAAGAATGATTGCGATGGCCATCCGTGAGATTGATTGAGATTGGAAAATGTTGTGAATATTTTGGCGAGTCTTTTGGACTCCGAGGGGCAATATGGAAGCCCCGCCCGCTTTAAAATATGGAAACGGTAAGGTTGTCTGGTATAAGTTATTTGGAAATGTTTGACTTGTTTCCCTTTCCCTTAAAATGTATTGAAATGAATTTTATAATGTTTTAACTGTTAGGGTAGACATTATTGAGGTTTTCTCCCTCACGTTTGTAAATGTTCTGTTTTCATGTGAGGATCTATATGCTGGGGATGGGAACTAGCAGTGAGGACTCGACTCGTTTGTTTTTATTCTTTGAACCAAATTATAAGGTTGTTCAATTTGCGTTCCCATTGCTAAACAGTTGTAGTTTTCCTTCTTGCCTTGTATTCCTCCAGGGATACGGCAGTGATGCCCGAATGAAAGTAGAGTCTTCCGCTGATTTCCTGTCAACGTTAGTTTGACTCTAACGTTTCCATAATTGAGTTTCCAGGGCGTTATAGTCACGCATCACCAAAGCAATTTTTTCTAACTTCAAAACATATATGTAATCCACAAATTGTCACATAATTCAAGAGTAAACAAAATAAAAGTATATAAACAAATTACACATCATAACATACCTCAAAAATAATCTACTTAAAAAAAATCTGGGGTGTTACATCCTTCCTCCCTTAAAATAAGTTTCGTCCTCAAAACTTGACATAACATATTACATAACATTCAAGTCAAAATGAAACATATAGACCGCAAATCACAATACACCACATTTATCACATAAGCAGTCATATAACATATTAAACCAACACATTGACAACCACATGCGCATATACGTCCTAAAGGCCAAGGTCGCAGGATTATTACTCTGATACCATTTCTGTAACGCCCCAACTTAGGGTGGCAAGGCACGTCACTGCCATGGGGTCCTCCTTGGACACCCACAAGGCTACCTAAGCTCCAAAATTATAATTATTCTCAAAAATCGTAGAGCAGCTGAAGCTTTTCTCCATAATAAAACTCAAACTTAGGTCGTAGGAGTCAATCTAAAACATACAAATCCCTACATGCTTACATTCAACAAAGTTTACACGTTTACACACAAAATACATCCATATTATAATTAACAACATATTCGATATCAAACATATAACTTCTAGCCTCCTTCCTAGCCATAACTCCAAGAGACTTCAAGAGGTAGTCATTAAGGTACCTTTCTGCCTTTCTGCTTTCAAAACGTGAAAAAAGATAAGGTCATGAGTGTTGGATCAAAGAGCACTCAATAATAGCGGAAAAGAAATAAGAAATTTGACACCAGGATTTTTAACGTGGAAAAAACCCAAAGCGGGAAAAAAAACCATGGAATCGATGCACTAGTAATATGAGGATTACAATAACACAGGTTGTGTTTCTCTCTGTCTCACCACTCTGGGATATTCTTTCTGGGATACATAATAGGGAGAACCTGAATCCCTATATATACTAGGAGGTACAGGGGAAAACCTAGGTTACAATATGGCAGTAACCTAAACAATATGGAAGTCTCCAGCAATAAGGAAACAACCGCGAATTAGGAAACAATTGTAGAAAGGAAACAGAAAAGATCTCGGAAATATTCCCTGAATATTTCACACAAGCGCTGGCAGCGTTCATCATCTTGCGCCCGCTGACCGAGACGCTGGCAGCATCAATACGGGCGCTGGCAGCGCCTGTTGCTTGCGACTCATTCTTCCCTCGTTTTTTCCACCTTTCTACCTCTCATTCCTTCCTTCTCCCATTTGGTCTCCACACCCAAGAATGAGCTCCCCTAGCCCAGCGAATAATCCTTGTCTCCCCTATTGTTACACTTTGCACATTAACAGGTTAGCACATAAGCACATTATCATATACATATCATGGCTTTTTAAAATGCAACAAACCTAGGGAAGTGACAAAGGAACATATACCAAAGAATCACCATAAGGCTATATAACTCACTCAGTCATTTGTTAAAAGATTCAAAACATACACATATGAAATATCACAATGGTTATACGACGTGCAACAAGACTAACTAAGCCATACATGTCCCATACCATGTACGATTTAAGAGCTATAACTCTCACTAAAGTCCCCCAAACAACTCTACTATTAGTTTATTCGCTAAACTATCCATGGTTATCCCATACCAATCATGTCCCTTGGGCTCTCAGTCCTCACACAAGTCCAAAAGGAAGTAAAGTCTACTAAGCTAGACCAATAACACGCATATAACCATAATTCATACATACACATGGACGAAGGGTCATTGGGACAAAAAGGGGCAATTGCCTCCCCTCCCCCCCCCCCCCCGACCCAAGTAGAATTACCTTTTAATTATGTTTTATACATGTTAATGTAAGATATTTTATTGGTAGAATTGGTTATTCACTTACTCCTATATTCTTTCAACCTTTATATCTCATGTTCAAATCTTGATTGTTACCATTTGTGTTATTTTTTACTTACTGTAAAGTGTAAACAATATCAAAGGCTATCATATATATTGGATTCTCTTGTATTTTAGCTTCTATAATTTATTGTTGTTTCACATTATTATTACAAGTTTTGATTTGCACATTAAACGTGCAAGGATTTAATAAAATTTATAGTCATTTTTCCATTTTATTTAGTGTCTCTAGTTTAAGTCAGTAAAGCTTTAATATATGACTATTAATTTATACATATGTATGATAATCTAATATATGAAACTACTACCATTAATTAGATTGTAAAAAGTATGATTGTATAACTATAATGTTTTTTTTTTTGATAAAATATAATGTCAACTATGATATGTAGTTATGTAAGCTTTAATATATGACTATTAATTTATACATATGTATGATAATCTAATATATGAAACTACTACCATTAATTAGATTGTAAAAAGTATGATTGTATAACTATAATGTTTTTTTTTTTTGATAAAATATAATGTCAACTATGATATGTAGTTATGTTTTTCATTAATTTTCTTAACCTTGCCTTTTTTAAAAGTTATAATCCACTCCTTTTGCATTTAAAGAGATCTTTTTTTTTTAATAAAATACAAAATTTTCCAATAAGAGAGAACATGAAATGATTCATTTAGTACTTTAAAAAATGTTAGAAAAATGTTAGAAGATTAGGAAATTATTTATTATTATTTTTTTTGGTAGGAAGGGTGGGGTTAGGTCCTATTTATTCAAATAAAACTAGATAAAGCATTACATAGCTCCAACTCCACGGAATCACATACGATCCACATGGAGCGGGTATTGAACCTCCATAGGAGGGTCATTAAATAAGACAATATTGGTATGAGGGAGTTCTAGAGACATTTTAGCAAGTTTATCCGCCACTTGATTCGCCTCGCGGAAGCAGAATATTGGTTGGACATTCCATTCCTCTAAAGCCATCCAGAACTTGCATTGGTTGATTAAGGTGTTCAATCCTGCATTGTAGAAATGCCCTTCAGTTGTGATGAGGTGGAGCACAAGCATAGAGTCTACTCGGAGCTCCAATTCCTTGATACCCATGCCTTGAGCAATCTTGAGACCTTCAACTAAAGCATGTAGTTCCGCCATAAGCGTCGATTGAACCCCGAGATTTTTCTTGAAACCCTTAAACCATTCTCCACCTGCCCCTCGAATCACCCCTCCAGCTCCTCCTATCCTCGGGTTACCCTTCGCTGCTCCATCGATACATAGTTGGTATCTTCCCAAGCCCGGCCCTACCCAATGGAAGATATAGGCATTTGGGTCACCCAGGAAATAACCTCGCGCCAGTTGTCTCTCTTCATCCTCCATGAAGGCTTCATGTGTGCGAGCAATCTCATCACGCAGAAACTGCCCACAATTTACCGGTATGTGGTTGCGCCGGTCAAAAGTACGATAATTGCGCCAGAGCCAGATGTGTCAAAGGATCACCACAAACGCAGCCGGCCTTCTATCATCTCTCGATGTCGGCATGATGCCACTCCAGAACCAACCCCGAAAAGGGCGGTTGTAGTCCGGTTTGCCCAACCCAGCAGCTTCGATCTCAGTCCAAGTGGCGGCTGCCCACGAGCATCCCCGAAATAGGTTGTCTCGGTCTTCCATTCCGGCCTTGCATGCCACGACGATTGTCGATTGTTGTTTACTCTGTTGTCTTGTGTCGATTTGTTGTGCCAAATGAGCCACATGAAAACCGTATTTTTGGGGCCGGCGGCCTTCATATACGGATCCATTCTTACGCGCTTCTTGTTAAATGCGGTCTCGGATGATTTCCAATGTCGTAAAGCTTGAAATCACCGGTTGCAGTATCCGACCAGAAGAAGTTATCCCCAACTTCCTTGCACACCAGTTCAACATGGGCTATCTTCTGCAGAATTGAGTTGGGTAAACGGGCTGCAAAATCCGCCCATTTCCAGCCCGTTTCATGATCCCAGTAATCAGCTACGACCTTCGAAATCTCCCCCGGCGTGAGTAGTGACAGAACTGAATCGATCAAAGGGCTCAAATCCACCCATCGGTCTAGCCAAAACCGAGTTGCTTGGCCATTCCCCAGAGAAGCCATGGTGCCTTTAGAGAGATAAATTTGAGTTCTTGCCATTCCTCCCCATGCATTGGATGCTTTATAATGGGGTGTGAGATCTTTGATTGCCACGTTTGGTTGATTGTGGCAATATTTTCCTTTTAGAACCTTTACCCACAAATCTTCATTATTGTTAATAAATCTCCAACTTAATTTAGTCAGGTGGGCATTATTAAGATCACGCATTGCATGCAAACCCAATCCTCCTTTATTTTTGCCTTTTGTGACCAGATCCCAATTAGCTAGATGAATTTCCCTCTCTCCATTTAAGACTCCCCAAAGAAATCTCTTTATCTTTCGATCGATTTCATCACAAACTGATCTTGGTAATTTTGCCGTTTGCATCACATATGTTGAGATTGCATTGATTGTTGATTTAATTAAAGTGATTCTACCAACAAGAGATAAACAGCGGGTCTTCCATCCTGTAAGTCTCGAGTCTATCCTATCTAGGACTCCTTGATATGTCGATCTCATCACTCTTTTATGTAGAGTTGGGACTCCAAGATATTTCCCAAGATCATCAGCTTCCTGAATATTAAGGATAGTACAAACCTCTTCCTTAATTTCCATCGGGGTATTTGGTGAAAAAAAGACATTTGATTTTTGTAGGCTAATTTTTGGCCCGACATCCCACAAAAAATGTCTAAACAATTTTTCACAATTTCAGCTTGATTACTAGATGCCTCAGCAAATAGCATAACATCATCTGCAAAGAAAAGACTAGCAACCTTGGGACCCCTTTTACTCATTGGGAAGGCTTTCCAGGCTACATCATTTACTGCTACCTCTATAATTTGTGCCAGGTGTTCCATGCAAGCCACAAACAGGTAAGGTGATAGGGGGTCACCTTGTCTTATCCCTCTAGTTGGGTTAAAAGCTTCAGTTGCCTCGCCATTCCAAAGGATACTCATTGTGCAAGTTCTTACACATTTCATGATCACTTCCACCATTTTCCTAGGTAATCTCATGTCAATCAACGTATCACGAAGAAAGCTCCAATTTACTCTGTCATAAGCCTTTTCCAGATCCAGCTTAATAGCCATCTATCCCTTGTCTCCTTTCTTCCCTCTCATGGAATTGATGATTTCCTGCATGACAATGATGTTATCCCCTATTTGTCTTCTTGGCACAAAACTAGATTGCATAGGGGCAATTAGTTTTGGGAGCACGGGCTTTAACATGTTGACGATGCATTTGGTGAAGATTTTATACCCCACATTACTCAACCTAATGGGTCTCAATTGCTTGACTGTCTGCGGATTTGGTACTTTTGGAATGAGAGAGGTGTGGGTGTGATTCAATTGGTCTGGCAGTTCTCCCTTCTCTAGGGCATGCATCAAGGGCTAGCTGGAGACCGAATCCCCTACTTGATTCCAAAATTTCTGAAAGAAAAGAGCATGAAATCCATCAGGGCCAGGGGCCTTATTAGGATGCATGGAGAATACTTAAATTATATGATACGTAGCTTAAATAAATTTGAGATATATGAAGATGATAAATTAAAATAAGGTAAGTATTGCTATGTGTACTTTTTAAATGAAAAAAGTTCCTCCAACCTAACTATCAAAAATGTGTATGTTAAAATGCTAAAATAAGAAGAATAGATTCGCATATAGTACTCCCTCCTTTCCATATTATCTGTCACTTTAACTAACTTTCTTTTTTCCCATAATATTTGTCACTTTATAATTTCAATAACACATTAATTATTAATTTATCAAATTAATCTTATTAATTACATCATTTTCTTCCATTTTTCCTTTTTTATTTGTCATTTTATTCAACATTTTTACATTTTATATGAGATCAATTAATATAGAGTGGAAGTTATTTAGATTTTCTATGTCGTGTCTAAAGTGTCAAATTATATTGGAAGGAGGGAGTACATAGTTGGTAATTTTGGTTAATGGCTTCATAGATAAACAATTGTTGAAAAATTAATGTAAAAATTTAATTAATTTTGGGAAATCATGCACCCTACATTCCTATTAATCAATACCATAGAATGGTTGGAAAAAAGAATCATTTATACACCAATTGCAGACAATTGAGACTAGGGAGTTACTGTAAATTACAATTATATCCCTATAATTTAAAGTGAAAAAGGGGCAAAATTGGGAATGTGAAATTTGCAGTCCATAAGGTCTTCTTTCTTTATATATAACATAGATTACAATTATATTCCTATATTTTAAAGTGAAAAAAGGGCAAAATTTGGGAATGTGAAATTTTACCGATCATAAGGTCTTCTCTCTTTATATATAACATAGATTATAATAATAATAATAATAATAATAATAATAATAATTATTATTATTATCATTATTGTTATAATTATTTTATTTTTAACCCTTTTCTATGATAACTATATGCGCTATATAATTTCATCAAATCTTTTTTTACTATGATTCAAGTACAAATTATTTAAAATGTTGATTTTTTGTAAAACTATATCAACTTAAATTGTTGCACATAACAATTCAATTGTACTTTTGAAAACTTTGTAATTCCCAACTTTTTCTAAGTGTTAAAATTTTATTATAAAAAATATTTAAATTAATATCTTGCCCCTCTTGACATTAACTCCTGCCTTCGTCCCTGGTTATTTTCATTATCATTAAGCTTACCAACTTTGAAAAACTTGCTTCCATTGGCTCCCTTTGTCAACCATCTTAAATTAGCCACCATCTTTGACAAAAATGACATGAGCTTAGGCATTAAGTAATGGGCATCAATCTTTATAGGCATGTGCTACATCAAGACTTTTGGTTCACATTTAACAGATAAAACGAGAAGTCGAGCTAGACCTTTTACGATGTTGACAACTCATCTTATTTTGTTTAATGATGTTGCTCTGGCTTCCTACCCGAAGAGTTCTATTATGAAGGGTTAGTCTTGTCCTACTTACTTGAAGCACTCACGCTTAAAATATCATATTTCAAGAATAAATCTTTCGATAAAGAGTAATTTAAACTTAAAGCTCACGGCGAATGAAAGAGATTCATCTAGTATCCTATAGAAAATTGGAGGAGAGTCTTGAAGAGGTTAATTAAGAGATATTCAATATAATATCGTTTTAATTATTATTCATATAACTTATTTCTAAATTGCTGGAAGTTATTGAGGATATTCAGGCTTTGATGGACAGGGACTGGGATGTTGAGGTCAATCTGGTCCAGAAGTATGTCAATTTGACTCCTGTTGTGCTTGCTGATGACTTCAAAACCCAACATGAGACTGTGATCATTCATAGTCAACCTCCCCAGAGTGTTGGCATGGCACTGGAGCTGGATGTGAAGACCTTCTTCTACGACAAGGAAGTTCAGCAGATGTTGGAAGAGAGGGACAAGGACTTTTATGAAGAAGATCACTAAGTGGAAGGCTGTGGACAAGGTTTTTTGCTTGACTGCTATTTTGGGCTGGAAGGTTTTTTGGTCTACTTTGGGTAGTTTGATTACAATCGCCTGGGCTGTCAAGATGGGCCTTAGCATTATTAGGAGTTGCAGTCTGTGGGTTTATGATGTTGTCGTTCATCTGTATATGGGTATCAATCAGTTTAGTAGTTGCGTCGGCTGTGGTAAGCCTAGGAGGTCTAAGTTTTTGTTGCCTCTTAGGTGCTTTTGTAAGTTTAACTGTCTGTTAATTTAATATAAGATTCTGTTTCTTCCAATAAAAAAAATAACTTATTTCTAAAGAAGGATAAAATAGGCAAAAATGAAAATTATACAACTATTGATACCTTCGCTTGTTATACTAGTCTTGCCAGCGTGACCCGACAATGTTACATGTTGATTATAAGTGTTAAATAGATGTAATTGTCAGCTATAAGTGTTACTTAGTATCATATCAATGATGAGTAAGGCAAATAAGCATCCCAAAAGCATTAAAAAGTACAAGACAAATGTTGTACCCAAGTAATATAAAGGTTACGTTCAAACTGAACCACATTTATTTTGGTAGCATAAGTTTCTTCAGAACTCGAGCGGATTGGTTTGAGATGAAGCGCCTGTTTGTAAGGAGCAATAGAAGCTAAAAAGGGTCCAAGCTCGGGTAAATCTCTTCTCCAACCACTCACTATAATCCGACCAAATGAAATGAGAGTTTGATGAGAGTTGACAAGTGCATTCATAGTTATGGCAAAAAAGAGGGAAAATAGTAATATAAACGATACTTGTAAGACATTTGATGCCTCTAGTGGTCATGCTTGGGAATCATAAGCAAGATGAAACTTTTAAACCTACATGACCTGCTATTATATATTAACTCTCCTTTTGGGCTTTGGCCTTGAAATCTAACAAGAAACACTACTTAAGTGTCTAATATATAAGAAACTTGAAGTAAAGCTTAGAAAAAGTAGAAAGTTAGCAAATAAACCAGAATAGGCAAGAAGTGCATCACAATGGTATTCATATCTTCTGGCTTATGATACTGCATTTGTGCTCAAAGGTATAGATATTTCATTTGAAATACAAAATATTAGACTTTGTGCTGGTGAAGATACTCATAGGAATGAGTTATAAGTCGCAAAGTTACCTTGTGAGATGGTAGGGGGCATAAGTTTCCAAAGGCAAATTGGACAAGACGAAATCTACACAAATAAAAGGAAAGAAAGAATGGTACTTGTCAAGAGGTACCAACCTTTGAGACGCTTAGCATGATTAGTTTGATCACGAACTTGCAGGTGCATTGCCAAGCACTGATCAATTATTGCTAGGAAATTCCAAATCCGTGCTACATTGGAAGTTTTGAAGTCCATGCATAACAAGCAGGGAAGGGACCAAGGGAGTGAATATGAGCCAAACCTGTATTGTCATGGCAAACAATGACTCCGGATATTGTTTGGGAAGAGGGGGGGACACAACATGCTAACAGTTACTGCCAAAACCCTTTCCTGTAAAGAAAGAGTAATACTAATAATATAAGGAGCAAGGATACTCTATCTGTGCACTTATACTTTTGAAAAACACATTAGACGGGATCAAAATAATGATGAATATAATACATTAAAGAAAATTAACTTTACAGAAGCTTCTGATAAAAGGAGCAAGGGTACTCTATCTGTGCACTTACAGAAGCTTTTAGAGGTACTTTTGTAATCTAGAAACACGATCTAGGCCAAACACTCAATTTTGAAAAAACTTAAAATTGTTATTTCTAATTATTACTTTAGCATCTAATTTTTGATAAGACGCCTCAGCCCACTTGCATATTTTTCCTTGTTTTATTTGACATACACTGGTCATTTAATATATTTTCCACACTCAAAAAAATATCTAATATTTTTGCTTACATGATTTTGGCGCAAATTATATTATACACCTTGGTGGACTTACCAAGGTCCACTACATGTATTAAAATAGTTCACTTTTTTGTGATGATTTTTTGTAAAAGATTGATTAATTAATTTTAAAAATATTGATGAATTTTACTATAATATTGATAAATTTAAGTACGATGAATTTTATAATAATTATTGATGAATTTATTTTGAAAAATTTAACAATTTGGTGGACCTAGATAGGTTCTCCATGGTGTACCAAATGATCCATATATTATGGCACTTGAAAACTTTTTATTTTATCTTTATTTTTAGAAGCTATGAAGTTAGTATTGAGTTTAGGTAGAAGCACAAATGGATAGGTTTAATTTTTAGGGTTATTTTTAGAGTGGATATATCATTATAAATTTGACATAGCAGACTACAAATATTTATTTTTGAGGTTATTTCTAGAGTAAATTTGAGGTGACAATAAAACTCCATATCATAATTGTTAAATCATTGTACTATTATTTAGTAAATATAACCTACTCCTTAACCATATTCGACTTCTCAAACGTAAACTACAAGCCTGTTGTGGATACATCAAGAAACATCAAATAAGATGGTGAATAAGCATCAATAACAATTGTATAAGACTTGACGGAAAGAAAATACCTGTTATAGAGCGCACCTTCTCTTTTTTTAAGAGACCTCTTCTATTCTACCTTGGTTGCTTTCTATTCTCCTACTTTTTCTTCTTATATAGCCTTCTCTTTTCCTTTGGTTGCAACATCATATCTTATTTTTTGTTCTTCTATTTGTGATCTGTGTTCATCATCTCTTGGATGACGGTCAACTGATTATTAAGAAATTTCACTCTGCAAATTAAAAAAGAAGTCAAAATTGAAGTAGACCAGTCCAAGACTGTAATGTATGAATGAAAGGATTTTCCAAAGTAGCCTACATGAAAAATATTTAGCATTACAAGCATACGATTTATTCCCCCACAATAATAAGATCAATATGGAGCACAATAACCTAAGGTGATGTCTTACATGTTGCACTGATATTGCGAATCTAGCTTTTTTCAACCTGTTGTCAACTCAAGAAATACAAAGTAAAACCCTAACTATGAAACATCAGGACAACTATTAAAAATGAGGATAATCTACAAACATAGTTCCAGTCACAAGTGAAATGATCCGATAGAGACAATGACAGAAGGAAATTTTTTAAGAAATGCACAAGTGCAGCACAACCAGTTAATTGTTTCATATAGCCAATATAGAACTATAAATATCTTTAAAATGAAGCAACTATCTAACAATTTGATAACTATGCCGGATACACCCCCAATTGAATTATTTGGAACAAAGAAGGCAATACTAAAGAATTAAATTCAGATGCAAACTCATTAATATCTCTCTAAAAGTTCATTTAAATTACGACACGTTGAATAGCTAATTAATAATTATCAAGTTCTCCTTCATTAACAGCCTTGAGAACTTTACAATGAAATGAGAATTCAAGCGTTAACTAATATATGTTAACCATTTGGAACGTCAAAAATTTGATCAAATGAAAACCAAAATAAAAAACAAGACACCAAATGGAATTTCTCAAAAAAAAATTGAAGTGAAGTAATTCTTCTTGACCTCACACATTTCACGTTTACATTTCAGGCTCAAAAAGCAATCAAATTAAAAGGGGGACCAATTCATCACTTGGGATTTTAATTTATGCTGAGAGCATAGTATTTGAGTGGAGAAAGATGGAAAATAACTTACAATAGCCCTTGGATGAAGGAGCTTCTCAACCGAAGGGATCATCAGGTGCATTGTGGCCAACATTAATGGGGTCTGAACAACAAAATATCAAGCCCAGGTTTTAGAGAGAGAAAGCCATAAAGGAAAAAAAAGAAAGAAAGAGAAAACAACTCATTTTCTCACATGTATGTTTATGGCGATTCAGTACACAGAGTTCATAGACCAATTTGTCCATAAATGCAAAAGTCTTGAATCAATCTAAACAACAAATTGACATAGTAAGCCTTAAATTCACACTACTAACATCAAATTAACATCAATAAACCCTCAATTTAAACATGCAAAACTCCAATATCAGGTTTACCTCGAATTGAGTAAAATCTTGTTCCTTGATTCTGATTTAGCTCGGATAAGGGATGCATTTTGCTTCTCGGATGTTCTTATGCTGAGTTGCACCCGATTTCAGAGTGAGATTGTAGGACAGTTAAAAGAAGAATTGAGATAAAAAAGAGAGAGATGGAATTCAAGTATGGTGAGAAACAAAGAAATATAATCAAAGAACTAGAATATGAAACTTTGTTTGTTGTTGTTTTATCATACTTGGTATAATGGCCTGACTAACATGGTTAATTTTTGCACATGCAGGCTTTCTGGGATGAGTCTACAAAGCAAGTATACTATGGGAATTCGATCCCATCGGAGATTACCAGAACTAAACCAAGTAGTTGATAGCATTGTAGGTGTAGGGCAATTGGGCTATGCTTTGTAACAAAGTTTTGCTTGGCGTGGTGCTCAATGTCCATATTGAATGCCCAACACATTTATTCAGATTTATTGGTCCTGTCCGACAATGTAATTGCGTATAATGAAAGAGAGAAGAAGAGTTGAAGTAGCAAGAAGCCCAACTGAAACTTACAGCAAATTCAATTATATACATTCTCACAAGTGAAATTCTCAATCAATTTCTTTTTTTTTTTTTGACAGATTTCTTAATCAGGCATGATTCCCCACCAAAGTATGGAGAAATTCACATACAGTGCAAAGGATCAAACATATTTCGGCTCAGATTCAGATAATGGCACTGTCAAGGCAACAAACTCGAATCAAACAAGACGAAAACATACTTTGATTTCTTGGATTAGAAGATTTTGGTTGATCAATCATGACAAGCAGATGGAAGTGTTATGGCTGCTTGAATCAATCAAAGAGTTTGCGGTGAGAGAAAGACGACGAGAGTGAATGATAATGACTGAATGAGAGAGCATTAAGGCTAATGGGCTATTGGAAACTTGATTTTAATTAAAAGATAATATAATGCATATATGACATCATCAAGGACATAATGGGAAATCAATATTTGCGACAACATCCATCCTTACTTGCTTTTGATATGACTAGTCTGGCCAGCGCGTGCTACGCACGCGCTGACCCGACAATATAACTGATGATTAGATAATATAATAGTAGTGCAAAACAAGCACACTGATATAGACATAAACAAAATTTTTACAAATATAGAGATATGAACAACCCAAAACAAAAATGGAAGGACAACTTGAGATTCTTAAAAAAGAGGATATGCCAGTATTAGATGCAAGTAGCTATGCTAGGGCCCTTTTGTTGAAACTTGCATAAGAAATTGCTTGCTTTGTTGCTTTAATTCTAGTTCATACTTTTCGAGTAGAAGTACAAGGCTCCTATACATATTGAACCTATTAGACAGAAGTGAAAAGTAGAATGTCAACTTTATGTTTCCGGAAAGCTTGAAGAACGACCTAAAACTTTTATGTTCACCCTCAGAGCCAATAAGGTCTCTAAACTGACGTAAATTTCCTATCAATCTACTGACTCAGAAGAAAAACGTATAACAAGGTACACCTTCACGGTTTTGGTCGTAACTCGGGCTATACATGCCGGATTGTCGAAATTCCAAAGCCTATAGTTAGCTAATGACTTGAACTATCATTTTCGGTAAAAATCTGGGCAAAACTCCCATTTTATAACCTCTGTAAAAATCAGACATCAAAACAAAAACTTCTTTGGCCTTTTAAATTAACATGCATGCTCTTCTTTGACCTCAATTTGCATCAATTCTTACCCAAACTTCAAATTAGCCATTACCCATAGTTTTTCCAGAATTAAAAGCTCAAAGAATACTCAACCAAGCTCACAAAACTCACATGCAACCATAGATTACACAAGCAAAAACATCCAACACTTAGATTAGCTCATAAATCAACAATTCCACCCCAAATTCATATCATCCAAGAGTAGAAACTTAAATAACATATAACTCACTTTCAATCAGCCCCTAAATCATCAATTTAGCCATTAAAATCCACATGCAAGATAGAACTTTCTTTACTCATCAAGAACTAGCAAGAATTACTTCCACCCTTCACCAAATTAACATATATCTCTTCACACATTCAAACCCTAACTTAACCACAACTTAAATTCATGCTTAATAAACATAAAGAAGATGAAAAACATCAAGAGAACATAAATTGGAAGTAGAATTTCAGATTATAAACAAAAGAATTGGGTTAGGGTTTGAGATTATACCACTTGAATTTGAGGTGAGAGATTGAACAAGTAAAGGGGGAAGAAGGTGGTGGCCGGCGGATGGGGGCGACGGCGCCGGCGTGGTCGCCAGAAAACACCAGCAGTGGGGGGTGGCGGTATGTGAGGAGAGGGAAGAGAGAGAGAGAGTTTGAGAGTTGGTTCAAAAATCTGATTTTGAAAATGAACTAAAACCCCCTTTAACCCCCTTAATATAAACCCTTCCCTAATTAAATTACCATCTAATTAACACTTAACTTAAACTATTGGTAAAAGAAATTAGCTAGGTAAAATAATTGGTAATCAACCCAAATAAATAAGTAACATAAACCTTGAAAATATAAATTTATTATATAACTAAATAAAATTTCCTTGGAATAAAATTGGGTGGAAGACTTAGAATTGAAATTACATAAACCACATTGTTAGAGCATACTAATAAAATAATTTGGGCCATAAAATGTACTTAGGAGGATCGAGTAGTATAAATCGTAAAAGAAACGGTATTAAAAATAATATAACCTTCCTCGGTTTACGACGTAAAAAAAATTTTAGAACATAAAATAAATTATAAAACTTATCGTAAAAGTATACATAAACTCGTAATAATAATCATAACTTTAAATTCGAGATAACATAAAATCAACCCGTTTAACCATCGCCTAGCTCGAGACCTGTCGCGCATAAAAATAAATAATAATAATAACAGTAATAACCTTATTAACGTAAAAGAAAGAAAATTTCTAACAGCGTAATTTAATTAAACACCGTGATTACGGCTTTAATTAATACGGGTTTAGGGCGGGTCGTTACAACCTCCCCCCCTAAAAAGAAGTTTCGTCCCCGAAACTTGCTGTTGGATTACTCGCGTTCGAAAAACCTTAAAAGAGGTGCGGGTAGCTTTTCTTCATGTCTTCCTCGGCTTCCCAAGTGGCTTCCGAGGTGTCTTCATGATATCGTATCTCATCCTGAGGTTACGGTCATCATCGTGACGAACACCTTACGTTGGTTATTCATAAAACCTTGAATTCATTTCTCTTTGCATCGCTTTCTAAGACAAGTCATTGTCAGGGGCATTACTAACTCTCAAAAACCCCAAAACACTGGGTTTTACTTCTGTTAATTATCTGAACACTCTCTTCCCTTCATAAATTATATGGTAAGAACGTTTTCTTTCTCAGATATATCCATATGACTTTTATTCCTCTGGAAGAAGAGATAAACTTTCTCCAAGCGTTCTATATTCTTGACTTTATGAACAACTTAATCGTAAAAAGTCTTGACTCGAAGGTCCTTAGTATCTCCTTGAACAACTGTTTCTCTGCATTTCCTACTTTACCTCAGGTATCTCGAAAATTCCATACAAACTAACACCTTTGCACTTCGTTTTTCCTTACTTTATTAAACTTCCCTCCTGACATCTATTTCCTATAAAAGGTACTAACAGGCGCGGAGGAAAAACATGATAATAGGAAGATGCCATAGATAAGATGTAGAAACATGAAGTCTGAAGTTAACGACGAAACAAAGGTTCACACTAATGGATTTAAAGCTTCATGGAGGGATATAGGTATTCTTTAATCCAACGACACATGTATATACATTAAGAAAACGAGGATCAACAAAAGATAGCATATTTGACAAAGATGATGATTACAATGATTTCATGAACAAGGAAACTAATAAGTACATCGAAATGAGCTTGATTTGGAAGGGAAAGATATCAGGATCGGTCTTCTGATTTCCGAATTAAGGGAATTAATGTTTGGAATGCATGAATATTTTGCAATAACTTTCTATGTTTTATATTAAGCAAATTTAAGTGCAAAATTAAGGGCAACATAAGAGATTGGATCTAGGAAAGTATGTCATGGGCATGAGTGTTGTTGTGGATGCGAAGCATGTTGAGTTAGTCTTAAAAGAGATTTTATCAATTCAAATAAGAATTCATAAAATCCAATCCCAAGTGGGATTGGTGCGAAGCTCAAATTAGGGGCAAAGTGCCTTATCAAAATGTATGGTGAAAGGTTTAAAGGTGTTATATGACACAAAGGTTTAATGTGGTTCTAGGATAGCTCATGAGAAGGGACAAGAATGCTCTTTTGTAATAAATGAGGTTTAAGATAGTGGAGACTCGGACCTTGTCTAGTTTTCTTTTATTTATGTTAACAAGCTTTTAAGTTGCTAAAGTTTATTGAAACTTTGTGTTTATGTTACGTGTATGATGTAGATGGACGCGAATGGAAACCCACTCCCAAATCCGTTCGCCATGTTTATGGAACCCCCGCTATGTTTTGGGTAAAGGGAGGTGGTGTAGGTATGTTGAACGATTAAACTTGTTTACTTGTTGGGACATACCTTGAAAAGGATGACAACATGGATACCCGAGAAGAACAAAAATAGGATCCAAATTTTCTCTAATGTTTTATGAATGGACATGTTGGTACTATGGTTTATGGCTTGAGGTTTGCAATATTTGGGGGAAAACTATTAAGGGAGAGTACCAAGGGACCAGCAAAGCTTGGCGGAGAGCTATTAATGAACAACCATTGTGAGGACCAAACCTCTTCTGCTTGGCCTTTATATTTCAAGTTCTTTGCTCGAATTCAACTTTTATTCCATGCTCTCTGTACATCCTCATAGTAAAGTCCACCCCCTTCATCGCAATATCAAATCCAAGCTTCTCGTTTCCTATCATTGCTTATTCTCAAGAATCTTTATCAGATCCTATCGTTGTTATCAGTCCAGTATGTTAAGGCATTCAATAACCTGCCTTTATCGACTTGTTATCAATTCGTGATCAATTCCTTCATGACCATTACCTACTCTTGACTGCTATTAACTTGTTATTTCTTCAGAGATAGACTTCGTTAGATTCATATGACCCTTTTTACTCGTTAAGATTTACCTTTTTCAAGTGGTTGTCATGTTCCACCATGAATCTGCATACTATTTCCAAAGCTTAGCTTCAATAAAAAAATCATACTTGGTTCAGGATCAATAACTTATGCTCTATCACTCCTGAAAGTTACTGCAAAATATTCATGCATTCCAAACATTAATTCCCTTAATTCAGAAATCAAAAGACTGATCCTAATATCTTTCCTTTCCAAATCAAGCTCATTTCGATGTACTTACGAATTTCCTTGTTCATGAAATCATTGTAATCATCATCTTTATCAAATATGCTATATTTTGTTGATCCTCGTTTTCTTAATGTATATACATGTGTCGTTGGACTAAAGAATACCTATATCCCTCCATGAAGCTTTAAATCCATCAGTGTGAACCTTTGTTTCGTCGTTAACTTCAGAATTCATGTTTCTACATCTTATCTATGGCATCTTCCTATTATCATGTTTTTCCTCCGCGCCTGTTAGTACCTTTTATAGGAAATTGATGTCAGGAGGGAAGTTTAATAAAGTAAGGAAAAGCGAAGTGCAAAGGTGTTAGTTTGTATGGAATTTTCGAGATACCTGAGGTAAAGTAGGAAATGTAGAGAAACAGTTGTTCAAGGAGATACTAAGGACCTTCGAGTCAAGACTTTTTACGATTAAGTTGTTCATAAAGTCAAGAATATAGAACGCTTGGAGAAAGTTTAGCTCTTCTTCAAGAGGAATAAAAGTCATATGGATATATCTGAGAAAGAAAACGTTCTTACCATATAATTTATGAAGGGAAGAGAGTGTTCAGATAATTAACAGAAGTAAAACCCAGTGTTTTGGGGTTTTTGAGAGTTAGTAATGCCCCTGACAATGACTTGTCTTAGAAAGCGATGCAAAGAGAAATGAATTCAAGGTTTTATGAATAACCAGCGTAAGGTGTTCGTCACGATGATGACCGTAACCTCGGGATGAGATACGATATCATGAAGACATCTCGGAAGACACTTGGGAAGCCGAGGAAGACATAAAGAAAGGCTACCCGCACCTCTTTTAAGGCTTTTCGAACGCGAGTAATCCAACAGCAAGTTTCGGGGACGAAACTTCTTTTTAGGGGGGTAGGGGGAGGGTGTAACGACCCGCCCTAAACCCGTATTAATTAAAGCCGTAATCACGGTGTTTAACTAAATTACGCTGTTAGAAATTTTCTTTCTTTTACGTTAATATGGTTATTACTATTATTATTATTATTTATTTTTATGCGCGACAGGTCTCGAGCAAGGCGATGGTTAATGGGTTAATTTTATGTTATCCTATCTTATGAATATTATGTTGAGGTTACGAATATTTTACGATCAGTTATACAATTTATTTATGTTCTAAAATTTTTACGTTTAAAACCGAGGAAGGTTATATTATTCTCAATTCCGTTTCTTTTTCGATTTATACTACTCGATCCACCTAAGTACATTTTATGGCCCAAATTATTTTATTAGTATGTTCTATCAATTTAGTTTACGTAATTTTAATTTTAGTCTTCCACCCAATTTTATTCCAAGGAAATTTTATTTAGTTGTATACTAAATTTATATTTTCAAGGTTTATGTTATTTATTTATTTGGGTTGATTACCAATTATTTTACCTAGCTAATTTCTTTTACCAATAGTTTAAGTTAAGTGTTAATTAGATGGTAATTTAATTAGGGAAGGGTTTATAGTAAGGGGGTTAAAGGGGGTTTTAGTTCATTTTCAAAATCAGATTTTTGAACCAACTCTCAAACTCTCTCTCTCTTCCCTCTCCCCCTGCCAGCCGTGCGCCACCCCCGCCGCCCCTGCCTGGTGTTTTCCGGCGACCACACCGGCGCCGTCGCCCCCAGCCGCTGGCCACCACCTTCTTCCCCCTTTACTTGTTCAATCTCTCACCACAAATTCAAGTGGTATAATCTCAAACCCTAACCCAATTCTTTTGTTTATAATCTGAAATTCTACTTCTAATTTATGTTCTCTTGATGTTTTTCATCTTCTTTATGTTTATTAAGCATGAATTTAAGTTGTGGTTAAGTTAGGGTTTGAATTTGTGAAGAGATATATGTTAATTTGGTGAAGGGTGGAAGTAATTCTTGCTAGTTCTTGATGAGTAAAGAAAGTTCTATCTTGCATGTGGATTTTAATGGCTAAATTGATGATTTAGGGGCTGATTGAAAGTGAGTTATATGTTGTGTAAGTTCCTACTCTTGGATGATATGAATTTGGGGTGGAATTGTTGATTTATGAGCTAATTTAAGTGTTGGATGTTTTTGCTTGTGTAATCTATGGTTGGATGTGAGTTTTGTGAGCTTGGTTGAGTATCCTTTGAGCTTTTAATTCTGGAAAAACTATGGGTAATGGCTAATTTGAAGTTTGGGTAAGAATTGATGCAAATTGAGGTCAAAGAAGAGCATGCATGCAAATTGAGGCCACAGGAGTCTCTGTTTTGATGTTTGATTTTTACAGAGGTTATAAAATGGGATTTTTGCCCAGATTTTTACTGGATATGATAGTCCAAGTCATTAGCTAACTATACGCTTTGGAATTTCGACAATCCGGCATGTATAGCCCGAGTTACGACCAAAACCGTGAAGGTGTACCTTGTTATACGTTTTTCTGAGTCAGTAGGTTGATGGGCATTTTACGTCAGTTTAGGGACCTTATTGGCTCTGAGGGTGAACATAAAAGTTTTAGGTTGTTCTTCAAGCTTTCCGGAAACATAAAGTTTGCGGTCATACGATATCGGGAGAGTGAGATATGAAGCTGTGTTCAGAGGCCGACCAACGCGTTTCTGCCCAGAATTTTTATTGCTATTTTAGCCTAAAATGCGCAAATGGGGTCTTATAAGGAGTTCTTATGAGTTTGTAACCTTTGTAGTATTGTTAAGATAAGTTTGGATGGGTTTTCTAAGCTAATTTAAGCTAGGTTGATGTTAAGAATTACCTCCTAAAGAATTATAGAATTATTAATAAACCATGGAGTTAATCAGTAAAGTTTTGGGATTCGATTAAGTATGGTTGATGGCTAAAGGGGTACATGTGTGTTCTTGGCAAGATTATGAGTCCCTCTATGTCTAAGTAGCCAAAAGCTCATTCCTTCTTTATATTCGATTCACCGTTCATCGATTCATAGATTGTTTCCAAAAATCCATAATTACGACCCTACCTAAATTTCCGTCGTTACGACGTTTCTTCACGTTTTCATTAAGCGAATAGTTCCTTTATTGAACCTTCAAGTACTCTAAGTCTATGCTCCTTCAAGCCAATGGTTGAGAATACCTCATAAGCTATGAACCTTCTCTAATCTTATTCTTTTCTCACCATGAATTCTACACTAAGTTTTAAGCCGTTTATAATTTACTCATGCACTGCTTCTGTGCGGGCCATTTTTCGGGCCCTTCCTTTCATTTCTAGCCTTTGGGCCAGTTAACAAAATTGTCGGGCATGATTTTCCCTTTCCGAAAAGTACTCATTTGTGGAAATCCGAGTTTTCTAGCCCAAGTTATCGTCGAAACAGCGATTTACGAGAATCTGAAATTTTATTTCCTTTCCTATCTCTTATGAGACAAGTTTAGGTATTTAAGTTCTATTTTATGTAATTACACGAACCTTACCAATTTCTCTACGCTCTTTTACAAATTCCTTATAGTTTCCAAGTTGCCCACGCCATCTCAAGCTCGAGGCTCGTCGTTAAAACTTTCGTCTAATCCAAGGTACGCGAATTGTCCAACTCTTCGCTCCTTTATGTTTACGGTTTATGCTAAGTTTATGCTTTTATGATTATTTCATGGTTTTAAGTGGTCCCATTTTATGTATTCTATGTTTTATATTCTAGCTAGTCACGTGAAGTGCTAGCCCTATTTATTTTTAGATGCTCCTGATCAGAGTGTCCTAGACTGCCGATGTCGCTTCATGACACACCCAATCCAAACTTAGATCGGTTTGGGCATGCACGTGTGTGAGATGCTTTGGCATAGATCGTAAGGGACCAAAACTCTTGACTTTATGCGTTTACTTCTAAGTTTATGTGACATGTTCTTTATGATTTCAAGCTACTTCAATCATGTTATCCCCTTCCCGTTTTCAAAATGAATTTAAGCGCCGGCACTAAAACCGTTTTCGAACGGTTTGACGTGTTGGAGGTTTACGTACTGAGTGTTTCCCCACTCACTTTTATGTTGTTTTAATGTTTTGTTTTAGGGGGTCCGAGCACCCAAGATAAAGGCAAAGGCAAGCAAGGGTAATCACGTTTGCAAGCAAGGTAGTCATGGTTGAAGTATCCTGGTCGACTTGGGTGTCGCATGTTTTGAAGTACCCATGTTTATGGAAGAAGTGTTGTATTTTGTTCCCTTTAAGGGTTGTTTAAAGTTTGATGGTTATGCTTTGGAGATTCATCTTTAAGTATGAAGTTATGTTTTGGAAGTATAGTATGTAATGTTTATATGTTTTAATGATGTTCTTTTGGGTTGTTGCCTTGTCCAGAGTGGGGACGGCGGTAATACCTCCACCCTAAGGTGTTCCGCTGCGCTAATCACAGGTTTAGTATGAGTTGTTGTGTTAATCTTGTGGTTAAGGGTGTTGGGGTGTTACAGTTGTGGTGGAAGCTATTAAATATGAAAGATTGACTTACAATGGGTTGCTTTTGGTGAAGTTTGTTAGCAGTTCTGTCAAACATTTTCTCTATAGTGGATCCCATAGTAACAAGTGACGTACAACTCGATGGTACTTTCATACACATCAAAGTAAATAATGAACCTAATATAACAGTGAGAGTTTGTTAGTAATAGGCCTTCAAGTCCCTACAACCTTGAGTCTTGTGTAGCAGTGTAGGTTTTCTTATCTAAGGCATTCCCTTTGTCAAGCTTAGTCCATTGTATACAAGTGTGATTATGTAAATTGAACATTTTCTAGTTTTATGTTGGTTTTACAAACTAAAGGATAAGTGGTAGTAAGAAGAGGGGAACTTTGAACACAAACAAAATGTGTACTAACAGCTAAGCAACGAATGATTAAGGAGGAAATAGTTCATGTCAACTATAGTGATAAACCATATCATAATGCAATGTTTTAATTAGCTATGTCCTGTAGTATAAAAGATTCTAGCAATTAACATGTCACTATATCATACTTTAATATAAGGGGTGGGGGATCAAAGAGGGGAACAATGCAAACTTTGGAGTGGGTCCGAAATCCAACCGCCTTTCTAATGTCAAACAAATTATGCAATTTGGGATTTGCCAAAGCAAAGCATTCTTGTGTGTGCTGCCTAACTCCCACCGCTCGTGAATTTTGGAATGAACATAAAAAGGCCCCAGAAAACATAAATAAACTGGTGTCCTCTTGTCATCTGACTTAAGCCAACACCACAGAATTATGTTATAAATGACAAATTAATTGTCATGGATATTACTAATCTGGAGGTAAGCAGACTCTGGAGGTGAAAACCAACATCAACAAGCACCTCATAACACTAATCCAAATAAATAGTAATCAGACCTCAGATATAAAGGAGTAACTGCCTATGAGACCCAAAACAACTCTACACATTGTCTCTGGGCCTAGTGACTGTAAAATGAAAAATTTTGGGCACTGCACAAGTAGTTATTTCATAAAGCTTGGATCCTTGCTGACTGGTAAGATACCAGTTGTGGATCTAACATGCTGGAAAAATTACAAGAACATTATAATCCACAACATTTTTTTTCCCATGACACCAACATTTACTAAGAAAGCTACCTGATCAAGTTTTGGCTGATGAAATGATCTACCAACATCCTCCAACCAAAAATAAAGAAAAGGCATTATCTTAGTTAACAATTGTTTTCTTTTTCTGCTTATTCATTTAGAAGATAAGAGACATACATACCTGCCAGTATCTAATTCTTGGAGCTTCATCAAAATCTTGCTCAATAGAAACTGTGTACTAAAAACAGATGGGAAAAGACATGTAGGAAATGCAAGAAAACTGTTTCCGATGATGTTAAGATCAATGAAGGCTGACAATCTATACAGAGAGAAAATGGATAAGATAATAAGTTACCATACAATACTACCTTAAAATAAGTTTTCCTTTAATAGCCAAAAGCGCAGGGAAGGGATAAACCAGGAAACATGAAGCAAAATGACAACAATATAAGGGTAGGTGATGGAGCAACCAAGTTTGAGGTTAGAAGTGTAGAATATAAATTCCTTGAAGTTGATTAAACTATAATGCATAAATTCTCCCAACAAGGGTACCTACACAAATCGCACTGCTGTAAACTCTTATTGAAAAAGAGGCATTCTCAATTCAATCAGACAAGAAATAGAATAAACAGACTAAATGAGTGGGCAAAAGCAATTTTAAAAAAACAAATGTCACAAAGCTTGAAAGAAAACCTAATTTTTGCCAACGATTATCTATAGGTTCAGCAATAGCATCACTATCTTATCATGTTATCTGAAGACAAATGAAGATGGACTATCTTATCATGTTATTTGAAGACAAATGAAGATGGTGAAACCTCTTCCAAAGAAAATATGCAATTAATTCACTTCTAGTCCACAGATGACAGAGCTCATCACGAATTCAGAAAATAGAAACGAATTTAGTTAGGTTGACCATTATCAAAGTACAATTGATCCATAAAATAAATAATTCATTTAAGACAATTATCAAAATGGTTCAAATGGGGTTGAAGGTACAATCTTTTCTAAGTTCAGCTTGTATTTGGGCTAGAAAAAACTAAAACGCAAAATTCAATTAAATGCAACCTATAACCCAAAATATCTTCAATGGCTAAACAAAATTTGACATACAACAACAAAGTTTGCACAGAACTCACTAAATCAAAGGAAAACTCTAAATTCAATACGTCAAATCCATCCCATTTGAACCGAACACAGATCCATTTGATGAAGACACTAACCCAAGCTTAATGACAAGTACAACCCCATGTCAACTCATGGTACATACTATAGTTGATACAATTGGACAAGAAACAATAAATGGATAGGTTGTTTGCAAGTGTTCATAGTATTCAACCATTTTCATGATACAAAGAGTGAGACACGGTTCATTTAGGAGCGTGAAAGATACATTCATAGCATCAAACCTGGTGCCAGCAAAATGATGTGATCGTCTTGCAATAGAGCATTCGAAAATAGTGCTTTGTTGAGGCTTCCAACGATTACCAATTTATGATAAACCACTCTAGACACAGTTTTCACCTCCTTTCACTGCTTTTTCTTATTCTTTTTGGAAGAGGGAGGATATTATTAAATGCACAGAGAATAAATAGAAAATAAATACAAGAATCAACCCAATTAATCAAAAATTATTACCTAACAGAAAAGCAACAACTGAACCATATTATTTTTAAGACTCTAAGGCAAAATGGGAAACAAATAAATGATAATATAGAAGAACAGGACAAACATATGCTAATATATATCATCAATGACATTTGGTCTCATGCGCAGCTGACACTTGAAAAAAGGTTTAAAAGCTAGTGTACCTACTTTATGATAAACGCTATAAGTGACACGCAAGAACAAACCATGCAATGAGAAACATATATTCACTCTCTTAAAAACTGGGGCCAAAGAAACAGTAAGGAGGTAAAAAAAAAAAAAAAAAAGAGAACCAGATTAAACCAGCCAAAAGCATGAATTACAAATTCTGATAAGGCAATATCATACCTATATGATACCAAGATGAATATTAGCTGGGACATAAGATGGAAGCCAACTTCAAATTCTTCTACCCAGTTATAATGCAGAATAACAAACAAAACAGCAAGTATTGAGCCTTCTTCAGCGAACTAAATGGACTAAGAATCGATCGAAGGACCAAACTCTTTTAATGACATATATGATTTTTAGGGTTTTTACTATCTAACTCTCTCGGTCCCTCCTCCTAGTCCCCGACCCCTCACACTCAGACAATCCCCGTGGGACTTGTCTTCTCCCACCCTACTCCCCTAACACTCTTGCGCATCATCCCCTCCTTCACACTGTCTCAGTCGCCCGCCCCTCGCCATGGTTCATAGACATCGTCATCGGTGTCTTGACGACAACCAGTGATGGAATTGGCCCCAAATCGCCAATAACTAGCCTAAAATTAAATCGATACTGGTCGTCACCAAAGTTCTGTCCATTTTGTCGATCCAATCTAAGACCAAATTTTTTTGGTCCAGTCTTCGATCCATGTCAATCCTCCTATTTGGTCATCGATCCATTCTGTCTAGTCCCGAACTGATGCTCAATCCTATCAACAAGAGTTCATTCAATTGGTAAGGAGGTGATCTATGAGTACCATCATAAGAGCACCCGCAATAAGGAGTTATACTGAATGGATGAGGTAGAAGTAGTATGACCCACCAGGAGAGTTAGAGTTAGAGTTAGACACTTAATATTAACTTTGTTTCCAATAGTGAACGTGAGTTTGATTAAAATATTTTTAAAACAAGTGTGTACCTTACATTTAATCATTTAAATACACTACAATAGAAATAAAATAAAAAGAAAAAAATGTCGAGAATCTCGTGTTCCTACTCGCACGGTGAGCACAAGTTCGAGTTTTTCTCACCATCGACATCATTCTCGCTGCAGACCGTCTTTCTCGCTCTCGCTTCACGCCACGCCATCTCAATTTCAAAACTCGCCATTGCGAATGGTCTAAGATCTCAAGTCCTCTTTAAACTTAGGAGAAATCACATGGCTATTATGAATGATGGGACTCAAATCACTTAAACTTTTCTTCCAAAAAAAAAAAGAAAACAAAATAAAAGAGTCGTAAGATGTATTTTTGGGAAGGAACGTGTGAAATATGAAAGAGTATGTTGTTAGGAGTGGCATGGGTTTGGTGGAGTTTTGGTATGTTGAAACTGAAACAAAGCTGGCGATTTATAAGCGGAGGTGTTGACGGTCACCCAATCTCCGGCGCTGCGAAATGGAACCTTCAACTACGGGAGCTATCGAAACAAGACAAGTTTACGGAAGCCCTCCATTTGTACCTCCAAATGCTTCGTTCAGGCGAGTCCCCAGATTCCTTTACATTCCCCTTTATTATCAAGTCATGCGCCTCCCTATCTCTACTCTCCACTGGCCTACAGCTCCATGCCCATCTCATTCAAACTGGTTGTCTCTCTGATGCTTTCGTTACCACCTCTTTAATTTCTTTTTATTCCAAATCCTCTTTGATTCATACTGCACGCCAGCTGTTCGACGAATATCCCAAGCCCCATCCCACTGTCTGTTACAATGCTTTGCTTGCTGGGTACGCCATGAATTCTCGGGCTTCATCTGCAATCTTGCTTTTTAATCAAATGAGGCTTCTGGGTGTTTCATATGATGCTGTATCTATGCTTGGGCTGCTTCCTGTTTTCACTGCACCATTGCATTTGAGCCTTGGAATGTCATTTCACGGTTGCAATGTTAGATGTGGACTGGCTAGTGATATGGCAGTAGGCAATTGTTTGTTGACCATGTACATAAGGTGTGGTTCGATTGGTTCTGCTCGTAGGTTTTTTGATTATATGCCAGAAAAGGGTTTGATTACATGGAATGCAATGATAAATGGATATGCACAAAACGGGTTTACTGCCTATGTATTGGATCTTTATAGTGACATGGAGAAATCAAGGATTTGTCCTGATGCTGTTACTTTACTTGGGGTTTTATCCTCTTGTGCATATTTTGGTGCTCGGACTGTTGGCTGTGAAGTAGAAAAACGAATAGAAAGATTGGGACATGGTTCAAACATCTTCCTGAAGAATGCATTGATTTATATGCATTCTCGATGTGGTAATTTAGTAAAAGCCCGTGCTATTTTTGATGAGATGTCCGATAAAAGCTTAGTGTCATGGACAGCTATGATTGGCGGCTACGGTTTGCATGGACAAGGGAAAATTGCAGTGGAACTTTTTGATGAGATGATAAGAAGTGGGATTTCGCCTGATGGAACAGTGTTCGTAAGTGTTTTAACTGCTTGCAGTCATGCAGGGCTAGCCGACAAAGGCTTGGCTTATTTCTACTCAATGGCTAGAGACCACGGTTTGAAACCTGAGAGAGAGCATTATGCTTGTGTGGTTGATCTTTTGGGACGAGCTGGTCGCCTGAAGGAAGCGCATCAGTTGATATTGTCCATGCCATTGCAGGCTGATGCAGCTGTCTGGGGAGCTCTTCTAGGTGCCTGTAAGATCCATAAGAATGTCGAGCTAGCCAGGTTGGCTTTTCAGGGTGCTGTTGAGATTGAACCCACAAATATTGGGTACTATGTTTTATTAGCAAACATATATTTAGACGCTGGGGCTATGGAGGGTGTGAGGGAAGTCCGACTAATGATGCGAGGACTAAGGCTAAGAAAGGATCCAGGTTATAGTTATGTCGATTATGGAGGGAGGATAAATATGTTCCTTGCTGGGGACAAATCCCACCCTGAAGCTGATGCGATCTACAAAATGTTGGGCAAACTGGAAGAATCAATAAAGGATCTTGGATATTCAGTGAAGGGTGATGAAGATGGCAAAAACATGGAGGGTTTCCATAGTTGCAGAACGCACAGTGAAAGATTGGCTATTGCATTTGGGCTACTCAACACAATGCCTGCTACAGATATCATTGTTATTAAAAACCTTCGTGTATGCGAAGACTGTCACTTGTTTATTAAATTAGCCAGCAAGATTGCCGAGCGACGTTTGATTGTGAGGGATGCAACCCGTTTCCATCACTTCGAAGACGGATCCTGTTCTTGCAAAGACTACTGGTAGGAACTGGTGCTTTGATTTCCAGGCAGCATTTTGCCACGAGAGAGACAAGGCTAGATTCTAGAATGTAAGCAAAAGAAGAATATTTATGAATGTATCAAGTTGCGTCACTTGTGTCTGTACAGGGAGCACAAACACCCTGTCACTGCTGCTGGAATGAAGTGGACTTCTAACACCCTTTGTGTGCTCACAACTGTCAACACTCTCAGCTGTTTCTGGGTAGTTGTTACTCCAATTTGAACAGTAGCGGATCTAGGATTTAGAGTTAGTGGATTCAATAATAACTACTTTTCACCCGTACAAGTACGATATAATTTTTAGTAATTTAGAAAAAAAATTCATTTTCAGGACTAAATTAAGATAATAACGAATATATTATTTAGTAATTAATATTAATGAAAAAAGTTGTACTATCATTATTTTCGTAATATAAATATATTGTAATACTAATTTGAATTATATGGTTGAAAAAGCTTACAAATTAATATATATATATATATATATATATATATATATATATATATATATATATATATATTAATTTGTAAGTTTTTTCAACCATATAATTCAAATTAGTATTACAATATATGGTCAGATTTCGGATGTGAAAAAAGGAATGTACATGGTCAGATTTAAGTCAACTGAGGACAAAGACAAGGCTCTCAAGCAAGGATTTTATTTCTTTGACAGCAAGCCTCTCATTGTCAGAGAATGGAATGAAAATCTCGACATGGACATTGATTCAATTGCTTCACTTCCTATTTGGGTAACCATGCCTGACCTCCCCTTCAAATTCTGGAGCAGTGAAGGTCTAAGCAAAATATCAAGTGTCCTAGGGGTTCCTATCAAAACTGATAGACAAACAAAAGACCGGGTCAAGTTGGGATATGCAAGAATCCTCATTGAAATGCAACTCAAGGGTGCCTTCCCTGAATATGTTGACTATATGGACCACAATGATAATTTAATGAGGCAACGCATTCAATATGACTAGAAACCGACTCGCTGTACACATTGTAAGATGTTTGGCCATGAAGAAGCTACATGTAAGAAGAAGCTTC
The DNA here is from genome assembly GCA_029582165.1 of Portulaca oleracea. Taxonomy (NCBI): domain Eukaryota; kingdom Viridiplantae; phylum Streptophyta; class Magnoliopsida; order Caryophyllales; family Portulacaceae; genus Portulaca; species Portulaca oleracea. Next base: position 35,457,917 of record CM055882.1, read on the forward strand.
AATGCAAATATTGTCACAAATCAGGGCATGAAGAACATCAATGTAGGAAAAAAACTGAAGACAGTAACAAAAAGGAGCCTAAGAAAGTTCAAACCAAGCAAAAGTCTGATTCAGATGGGTTCAGTAAGCCAAAAAACTCTCAGGTGTGGAGACCAGCTACACAGCCAAACAAAACGGTCAATACCAACAGGTTCGAGGTCCTGCAGGACGAAGGTGGTAGCCAAATACCGGAACAAATGCTCGATGGCAATGTCCAAACTCAAAAACAAAACCCAGATACAGAACATTCTCAGCTGGAACATCAGAGGGCTTAACAGCCCGGAGAAGCAAGAAGACCTAAGGGTCTTCTTGCACCAACAGGGGGCAGGCCTAATAGGATTATATGAAACAAAAATCCCCCAGCGAAACATTACTAAGCTCCATAACAATGTGTTCAACCATTGGAACTCAACTACAAACATTCAGCATTGTCGGAAAGTTCGCATTTGGGTTGCATGGAACCCTCGGGTCTATGAAGCAGAAATTTTGGAGAGTTCCGATCAGCACATGCACATGAAAATTATAGTCGTTCAAAACAATACCACCTTTCACATAACATGGGTCTATGGGCACAATGACCTCAGTGAGAGAGAACCTCTTTGGGATGCTCTTCGAAATATTGCAGATGGGATGGAAGGTCCTTGGGCTGTGCTAGGTGATTTTAATGCGATAATGACGGAAGAAGACAGAACTGGTGGAGCAAAAGTTGAATCTTTCATGACCCAGCCGATGACACAATGCGTTCAACACTGCTGCCTTCATGAGCCACCGTTCTCTGGAACATACTTCACATGGACCAATGGCCAAGTCCGCTCCAGAATAGATCGTCTTCTTGTAAACGCTCATTGGTACCTACTTACAGACTTGATGCAGGTTAACTTCAAAGCATGTGGCCTGTCAGACCATTCAGTCATCACTATCAACTTCATGGAGATGACAAAATAGAAGCAACACTTTAAGTTCTGCGACATGTGGACTAAAGATAAGCGCTTCAACAATCTGATTAAGGAAACACTAATGGAGATCCCGGAGGGTCACAAAATGTTTCAGCTAACACAATTCCTCCATAAGCTCCGTCCAAAACTACAAACATTACATAGGGATCGATTCTACGATATTTTCACTCAAGAAATTGCAGCCAGAGATAAGCTCACCAATCTCCAGGATAGGCTCAATCAAGATCCCACAAACACAATAATTCAGCAGGAGGAAAAACAGCAGAGACGCAACTACTACGACATTTTACACTCGTCTCTGCTACTGAAACGACAGCAAAGTAAACTGGCTTGGGATGATATGGGTGACAGCTGCTCAAAATTATTCTTTGCCAAGATTAGACAGAAACGATGCCAATTGTTCGTTAGAGAAATCGAAACAGACAACGGCACGAAAGTCACAGGGCTTCAGGAGGTCAACAAACAACTCAGCTTGTTCTATGAAAATCTACTTGGCAACACAGACCTTCAGCAAATAGCACTGCAGGAAGACATTTTCAAAATGGGCCCTCGGCTTACAGGTATTCAACAACTCAAACTCAGTCGGCCAATCACGGATAAAGATATAAAAGAGGCCATCTTCTCAATCCCCAACGACAAAACACCTGGCCCAGACGGGTACTCCAATGGATTTTACAAAAGTTGCTGGAATCAAATCGGTGGCCTGGTCTCAGCTGCTGCTCAGGAATTTTTCCTTACAGGGAAGCTTCTCAGACAACTAAATTCAACTAATTTGGCTCTTATTCCGAAAGTGCCAAACCCGAGCAAAGTTACTGAGTTCCGGCCTATAGCATGCTGTAACACTTTTTACAAAGGACTCACTAAAATAATCGCCACACGGATAAGAGAGGTCTTACCGGACCTAATCAACCCAAGTCAAGGGGCATTTGTACCTGGCCGGCAGCTCCTTCACAATGTACTTCTTTGCCAAGAGATCGTACGGGGTTACAACCGAACGACAATTACACCCAGATGTTTGATGAAAATGGATCTTCAAAAAGCCTTTGACTCGGTACATTGGAGTTTCATTGAAGAAGCGCTTCACGCATACCGATTCCCGGGATGGCTCATTAATTGTATAATGGCTTGTGTCACGTCCCCTACCTTCTCCATCTGCTCAAATGGCGTCACTTCTCCCAAATTCAGCGGGAAACGAGGTCTAAGACAAGGAGACCCGATGTCCCCACTCCTATTTGTTTTGACAATGGAATACCTGTCAAGATCTATCCAGTTCTTTATCAGCAAACAGGTGGGGTTTCAATATCATCCGAACTGCCGACGTCTGAAACTCACTCACCTTGTCTTTGCGGATGATCTGATCATGTTCTCCTCAGCTAATAGCATCTCTATACGCACCCTTAAGAATGCTTTTGACCACTTCTCAGCAGCCACAGGTCTTGTTGCAAATAATGGAAAATCAGAAGTGGTTACAGGGGGCATGCCCATTGATGCTGCAACTGCTCTTATTGCAGAAACAGGATTCCGTGAAGGTACACTTCCCTTTAAATACCTAGGAATCCCTATCTCCTCTAGCAATCTCACAAAAAATAATGCCAATGTTCTTGTGGAGAAGATTCTCTCACGAATCAAAACATGGGAAAGTAGGCACATCTCTTATGCTGGGAGAGTCACACTAATCAACTCTGTTTTGATGGGGGTTTATAGTTTCTGGGCAAGAATTATCATCATTCCTAAGCACACCATTGAAGAAATTACTCGTTTTTGTCGTAATTTCTTCTGGGGCTCCTCCTCTCATTATAGTAAAGCCCCTATGGTGGCATGGGGGGTTGTTTGCAGACCAAAGCATTTGGGAGGTTTGGGTCTCCGAGACCTAACATCCTGGAACAATGCCAATATAGCCCGTCTTGTGTTGGCAATTCAGGGGAAAGAGAATAACTTATGGGTTAAATGGATTCATGCCAAATACATTCGAGGGGCAACCTGGTGGAATTACCAACCCCCATATGATGTCTGCACTTACTTTAAGCACCTCTGCCTTGTTAAAGAATACTTCAAATGGGGTTGTGACCCTGGGCACAGATGGAACTGGAAAGGAGGGGGAACTACTGCAAGGGGAGATTACAATGCGACTGATGGATATCTCTGGAGCCTTGGAATCACAAATGAGATTGGATGGGCCTCAATAATTTGGAATCCACTAACAATCCCACGCCATTCTTTTATCACTTGGGTCCTTCTACATGGGAAACTTCCTGTAAGAGCTCGAACAATGCGTTGGCAAACTGGTGGCAACTCCCTCTGCCCCTACTGTGAATTGGAGATTGAAACAATCGACCACCTTTTCCTTGGTTGTTCTTTTGGGCAGGAGGTAAGGCAAGCAATGAGATATTGGGAGCTTCATCATCTGTCCACCACCCAAGAATGGAAACACCACCTGGGTGAATCCCGAAAAACCAGCAAAGAAGCTCAACTGAATTGTGCTCTCCTCACAGCGTATGTCTACCACATATGGACTGAACGGAACAACAGAGTCCATAAAAATCAAAGTGTTACTCCTCAGATGATGGCAACAAAAGTGAAAAATGATGTGATAAACAAAGTCCTTATGGCAGCAAAATCTAGTAATAAGTACAAAAGGCTAGTTGATATAGTTTTTAAAATGTGAGTTGAGGGGACCCCCCCTCCAACCCTTGTATGCTACATTGGTTTGTTAATATAATCTGTTTTTCTGTGCAAAATATATATATATATATATATATATATATATATATATATATATATATATAGCCTGATGTTTCCTTTCTGTAATTATTAATTTACCAAAGTTCAAAATAATATTAAACAAAGTTCAAATATAGGTAGAAACAAAATATATATAAAAAAAATTAAAATCTAATTAATGCACACACAAAAAAAAAAAAACTTAAGCGCTATTATAAATCATAATAGTGAATTTGATATTAGTCATGAAAATAATATTAAACAAATTAACAAATCAATTTAAAACTAGCACTCTAGTTAAACTACAAGAGAATTACAAATATTAGAATACTTTAAGAATTGAAAATGAATTATGGAAAATCATGTTAATAAATCACTAGAGGATGAGTCGAGAGAGGGGAGACAGAAAGAGAGACCAAAAGACAAAGACTTTTGAAATTCAAATAGTATATGATGAATTATAGAAAACAACATTAGTCGTGAGGGAAAAAAACAATAAAATGCCAGATTTTGTAAAAAAAAATAAAAATCCAACACCTAAGACTGCCAAGCATCAAAGTCAAGACTTGTCAACATCTAATACCCCATGCTAACCTCTCAACTATCTAATATTTATTGTTCTTTTACATGATTAATCTGAATATATTGAATGATACATATTTTTTCATTAGAATTTTTTTTTAAAAAAAATTCTAGTGGAGTCGCTTGACTCCACTGTTAGCACACTGGATCCACCCCTGAGCTTAAATCACAGTTTTCCACAAATGGGCACCCTGGAGCTTGACGCATACCATTGTTTGAGATTACTAGGAATATGAGCAACATGGACACAATGATTTCTTTTACACTCCAACAAATTCCCCAAATTGCACACCTCCTTGTGCTTCAACTAGAAATTTGGGCAACTGCTACTGCTATTTGAGGTTGTACAGTATGATGTGGTCATTAAAAAAACTATTATAAGCCCGAGTACAGCTTGTATTATGCGCCTAGCCTATTTCTCGTGCGCGACCCAATCCAAGAGGCACTGCAGATATAAGGGGTATTTGAGCATTCAAGTTCTAGTTTATGAACGTTGTTATTAAATGTTATAAGCATTCTCGTTTGAAACAATGAACATTCTTTGTCAACTTTATGAGTATTTTAGTTGGTGAGTATGAGCATTCTGGTTTGAAACTATGGACATTCCTTTTCAACTTTATGAGCATTTCAATTGACGAGTATGAGCATTCTGGTTTGAAACTATTGACATTCATTTTCAACATTTTGAGCATTTTAGTTAGTGAGTAGGAGCATTCTCCTTTGAAACTATGGACTTCTATTTCAACTTTATGAACATTTTAGTTTGGAGTTATGAGCGTTAGTAAATATATCTCATGCAATGTTTACCATTTGTAATGTGGACGCTCATCAGTGGCGGATCCAGACCATTAATTTAGGGGTATCCAATATATTTGTTATTATATAATCACTTTTGAAAAATAAAATAATAAAGTTTTTAAATAAATGACAATAAAAATTAAATTAAATATTAAACAACATATTCACAAGGTTAACAAAATTTCACATCATCATGTAAATATGTCAACCAAATAAATTCAAATTTCACATTAACTAGATATTTATATTTTAAACTTATATTGATACCCAATTACCCGATCATTCACTTACACTTTTTGTTTATAAAAAAATAATTTGGTACCCCCTTCGTCCTAATTATTTGTCCAGTTTATTTTTTCACGGTCATCGATGCAACACTTTGACTATTAATTTCAGATTTTATCTTAACAAGACTAATAATATTGTACTCAGGTAAAAATATTTTTCATCACAAATCTAATATTGGTAATAACTCAACATATAATTTGATAAACTAACCATCAAAATATAAAATTTTTGACCTAATTAGTCAACGTGGACAATTTATTTGGAACAGAGAGGGTAATATTTTAGGATTTTTGGGTTGCTGCTAAATTGGACACCCTTTTATATTTTTTGGGATTATTTTTTACGATGTCCGGCCGCTTGCTCCAATTAAGAAAATTTCTTCCGAATAACATTAGAGAATCACAATTTTTTCTTTTGTTAAGGGTGTCCGTGGACACCCCTCCCCTAACTACATATCCGCCACTAACACTCATAACCTATAACCGTAATGCTCATAACATATCTCATGCAATATTTATAATTCGTAGCATGGATGTTCACACAAGAGAATGAAAGCCCGCGGTGAGAAGAAGGTTGGTGTATGAGCATTGATGTTCAGGTTTAAGAGCATTGATGTTTAGGGATACGAGCAATGATGTTCAAGATTATGAACATATTAGTTTATGAGTATAATACTTGTAGGTAATGAGAATACAAGTACTTGATTATGAGCAAACTGGTTGTAGGGTATGAGCATTAGTGTTTAGGTTTATGAGCATAGTAGTTGTAGATTATGAACGTTGGTGTTCATGATTATGAGCAATGAAGTTTAGATTTTATTACCATACTACTTGTTGGTAATGAGCATACAAGTAATAGATTATGAGCAAACTTGTTGTAGGGTATGAACGTTGGTGTTCAGACTTATGAGCAATGACGGTCAGGATTATGAGCATAACAGTTGTAAGATATGAGCATACAACGCGCCTCTTTATTGGACCCCAGATTAAGGCCGCAAAGGATGCTGAAGCAAAGATGCGTCGACGTCAATAGCTCGGGCTCACCTTCCTCCATGCACCCAGGCTCTCGATCGATGCGTTGTGCGTTCATTGTGACATAATAATATGACCATAATTTGCAATTTACTTTTTATCATGGCAAAAGCAGGACTCGGATGCACCAAAATTGTTATCTTCGCTTCAATTTTGTTCCCTCTGCTTCTCTCTCTCTAGTTCTCCTTTGTCATATACGCAAAGAAACTAGTTATCAGCCAATGTTGTAGGGAAGTTAGTTTTAGTATTTTCTTTTATGCAATTTCTATTATTATAGCTTAATTAAATGGTATTAGTTAGTTAAGGGGTAACACGGGGAAAAATATACTATTGTAAGTATATATACTGGCTAAGTATTGTATGAGGTAATTGATCAATGAAAATATTATTCAAGATTTCTCTATCTACACTTTTTTTTTCCAAATTCTCCATAATTCTCCCTCAAAACTCTATTATCCTTCCCTATGTAGGCTTCTTCGACAGAACTTTTCTCCATTCTATAGCTTCTCTCCTAGAACATGCATCATTGGTATCATAGCCTTGATCATAAAGAACTATGATAACCTGACAAATTGGGCTCCCACTGGAAATTAGTCATTGATGAAACTTTTGGAACATTGATGAGGACCACCAGAGGCAACTAGATGGACTGCTAACTGCTGTTGGAGACAAGTTCATAGTTTCCAAGTTAGAAGTTGCTAAGAAGAGAAAGAAAATTTGGTCCTACACTTCTCTTTCAATTGATGAAATTTTTGATAAATGGGACAAAGCCCTTTGTGAGTTATGTGATGAATAATTTTTTCTTTGGCATGAGTGTAAGAAATTGAGTTCACATTATGCGAGATTTGTGGTTAATGAAGAACTAAGCATTGTTGATGATAAAATTGTTAGATAATTGGGATTGATCAGAGTTTTGAGGCATGAATGAAATCACTGTCTTTAAGACAAGATTTGCACCTAATGCGAAATCGTGTGTTCAGGATACAACAAATCTTCCTGGATTGGTTTCATATATAGTAATGAGTAATCAATCCCTTGTTCTTCTGTTCGGATTGGATAGAGTCATGGATAGATTCAAACTGTTAAAACAGTTGAATATGATCCAAACCGTCCCAATTGCCAAAAGATAGAAAGAAAGGAAAAGGAAAATAGTAACAGATAACTATCTGCTTCTGCTTCTGCTCCCTGCTCACATGTTAAGTGCCAAGTGCACCTAATAAGCGACAAAAGCGCCCTATAGGCCACGTTGCGCGCGCATGTGTGTGTGCGGTTCAATGTAACGCATTGAACCTTAATGCAAGCACATGTGAGCCCACACGATGGGCTTATGTATTTATAAGCCCATGACACTCTCTAATATATAAAGAGGTAGAGAATATCATATTCTCTCTATGTCGGACAATAATAAAAAAATAACATATTTATTTCCCTTAAGAGTTAGAAACTCTAGTAATACATCCATGTCGGACAAGCTAGGAGCACTAACTTTTACTAACTATTTAACAATCCACCACTTGTTAGATAAAGTTGTAAAACCTAACAATCCATTTTATGATGCCGCATAGTAGAAGGTATCACATGATTAAACCTTAGTTAGTGAAAGTGTTTCAAAGTCCTAACAAAGTATTTGGTGGCCAAATAGCTAAAACCAAATCTTTAATGTTAGTACCGGAGACACTTCACACAGTACGATACCTTATCCGAAGAAGCCTTATTATTGTATCATTGTTATGGCCTTGTGCTCATCCTAGTTCTGTAGATATGCATACGAGTTAAAATCTCATAAAACTCTTATTTTGAGCGGTCACACTCTAATATTCACATATGTGGATTTCATACTTGTATGGATTCCATTAAGAGTGAAATTCATCCTCCTTAGTAGTAAATGCACTATATCCTGTTTATAGTGCTCCACTGACCGTATTGTAACTTCTTGTTATCCTTTAAACCTTATAACCAGTTTTCACTAGAGTAAGGTAGGGTTCCTATTATAGCATATCATACAATAAAGGATTTTAAACCCATTCTAGCAGTGGTTCTTTTTACCAGATCCCTTGGCAACCCTTTAGTCAAAGGGTCTGCTACATTTACAGTTAACTTAACATAGGTGATTGTTATAACACCATCTTGAATCAACTGCCTCACATAAGCACTCACATAAACATGTCTTAAACTAATGTGTCTAGACTTCCCATTATAGATTTTACTATAAGCTCGAGAAACGGAAGCCTGACTATCGCAATACAAGGAAGTGGCTGACATAGGTTGTGGCCACAACTTAATATCCATCAATAAATTCCTCAAGCATTCTTCTTCCTTTCCTGCTGGTGCTAGAGCAATGAACTCAGACTCCATAGTGGAATGTGAGATACATGTTTGCTTTTTAGAGGCCCAGCTAATGGCTCCTCCTCCTAGGGTATATATCCACCCAGATGTTGACTTGTTATCTTATAGCTAGTTATCCAACTAGCATATGTGAATCCCTCTAAAACAGATGGAAAATCATTATAGAAGAGACCAAAGTCAATTGTCCTTTTCAAATATCCAAGTACTCTTGCAATGGCCTTCCAATGTTCTATACTTAGTTTACTTGTATACCTAGATAATTTGCACATTGCAAATGCAATGTCTGGTCTGGTACAGTGCATTGCATACATCAGACTCTCTATAAAACTAGTGTTCTCCAACTGTGGAACAACTCTTCCATTGCTCTCCACTAAGTGAACACTTGGATCATAGGGAGTTTTGACATCCTTTATATCGAGGTGTTTGAACTTAGTCAACATTTTCTCAATATAATGAGATTGACTCAAGGCAAAACCTTTATTGTGCCTTTTAACCTTTATGCCTGAGATAGTATCAGCTTCATTAAGATCCTTCATCTTAAATTGAGAAGTGAGATACTTCTTAGTTTCATTTATTCCATGAAAATCGGTTCCAAAAATGAGCTTGTCATCAACATAGAGACATATAATAACTCCATAAGAATCTGTAAACTTCAAATAAATACATTTATCTGAGTTATTATGAAGAAAACCATTTGAAAGAAGCGCAACATCAAACTTTTCATGCCACTGTTTGGGCGCATGTTTCAATACATATAAGGATTTAACCAATTTACACACCTTCTTTTCATTTCCTAGTAATATGAAACCCTCAGGCTGTTCTATATAAATCTCCTCTTCTAAATCTCGATTTAGAAAGGCTGTTTTTACTTCCATTTGATGCACATATAGCTTAAATATTGAAGCCAATGCAAACAGAATCCTAATGGATGTAATTCTGGCCACAGGAGCATAGGTATCAAATTAATAGATACCTTCCTTTTAAGTAAAACCTTTAGCTACTAATCTAGCCTTAAAGGTTTGTAAAGAACCCATCAGTATTGTACTTCCTCCTAAATACCCATTTACATCCTATTGGCTTTGAACCTAGAGGCAAGTCCACTAGAATCCAAGTATTGTTGGACAATGTTGAATCCATCTAATCATTTATTGCCTCCTTCCAGAATGCAAAATCTCTGGATGTCATAGCCTCACTAAATGTTTTAGGGTCGTCATCAACACTTAGTACAATAGGTATTTGATCTGATACTTCTGTCATGCTACCCTCTACTAGAAAAACAATAGATATGGAGGAAACAAAATCCGGTCCAAAATATTCAGCTTTTATAACCCTTTGGCTTCTTCTTGGTTCTATTACTGACTCAAGTTCATTACTTTTGTCAATCGAACCAGAAGTAGTGCTTCCTAATGGTATATCATAGAGTTCAAAATTGTAGGTGTTGGTTGAGATACAATAGATTTCATAAAGGTATTTTCAAAAAATTCTGCATCTCTAGTCTCTACAATCACATTAAATTGTATGTCCAACAGCCTTTATGCTTTAGAATTTTCAGCATAACATACAAAAATACTCCTGATTGCCCTTGGACCTAACTTAGTCCTCTTTTGATCAAGGGCTCTATAGCAGGAAGTACACACCCACACTTTGAAGTATTTAATGTTAGGCTTTCTTCCTTTCCCCACTCATATGGTGATACCTTCGTTTTCTTCATCCTTTTCCCGCTCATATGGTGATACCTTCATTTTCTTAGAAGGAATTCGATTATGGACATGGCACGCAGTTAAGAATGTTTCTCCCCATAAATTTGTTGGCAAATAAACATTTAATAACATGACAGTAACCATATTAGATAGAGTTTGATTTTTCCTTTCAGCAAGGCCATTCTGTGAGGTGTTCTTTGATGGATGATGCCATAGTTTCAAAGAATTCATCAAATTCAATTAGGAAATACTCCCCTCCCCTATTACTCCTTAGAATTTTACCACCCCTGGTATTAGAGCTGGCAGAAATTAACCCGACCCAAAAATCGACCCGAACCCACCCGAAAATTTAAGGTTAGGCCCGAAATTTCCAAACATAAAACATAAATTAACCCGAAATCGACCCGTACCGAACCCGATCTGAAATCGACCCACCCGCCCGAATTGACAGGTGAACCTGGTAAGCATTCCATTCATTTCACATATGTTATAATGATTTAAGTCTAAAACTTGTGTATTTATCTCAACCTTAGGGAAATGTTTCTTAGTGAATTTAGCCTGAATGCAGATTTCACACTTAGAAACATTTGAATCTGCTTGATAAGAAAAATATCCATCCTTAATCATAAACTTCGACGAATTGAAATTTAAATGTCCTAACCTAGCATGTCAAACAGAATAAGAATCAACAAGATAAGCAGAACTCGGTACTTCATTTATTTCATTCAGACTTAGTTTAAACATGCCTTCACAATCATAACCTTTTCCAACAAACACAGTATTCTTATTAACAACAATCTGATTGAACCTACTACAGCTATGAATCCCTTTTTATTTAGAATATTACCTGAAACTAGATTCTTCCTCATATTTGGAACGTGAAAGACATTCACCAACGTGAGTTTCCTCCTTGGTGTGAAGTTCAACTCTACCGTTCCTAGTCCAAGGACTTTGGCCGGAGTGTTGTTCCCCATGAGGACCTCATGATCTATCGTAACTTCATACATTTTAAATTGTGACCTGTCATAACAAATATGAATAGAGGCACCTGTGTCATACCACCAACCAGAAGGCTTGCCTATGTTAGCCATATTTACCTCAGTAATCATATTTAGATTAAGGTTGGATACCATGGCAATCAAGTCCTTCATGTTCTCCTCTACCTTGTTAGCCTTGGAAGAATCTCAATTCTTTGCTGCAAGATCAGCCTTCATTTTCTTGCAATCGTTGATGAATGTCCCTTGCCCTTACAATAGTAATAATGACTATTTTGTTTCTTGGTACCCTTAGTACCCTTTCCTTTGAAATTGGACTTGTCCTTCTTTGCCTTAAGAGACCTGTTCTTCATAGACTTTTCTTCTGTCAAGACATTCACCATTTGAACTGTTTGCTAAATACAAAACATCACTTTTACGATTTTCCTCCTCAATCGTGAGATGCCTGGGTATTTTCTCAACAGTGAATTCTTCTGTCATGTGCAGAAGTTTTCCTATAGTCATTTCAAGTGGGCGGCAATTTCACAATAATCGCACCTACTTGAAGTGACTCTGAAATTGTGACTTGAAGATCATGAAGTCGATGGAAAAGGACCTGGAACTCATGCACTTGGTCCAAAATGTGAACATCACCTGACATCTTAAAATCAAAGTACTTCATAATAATAAATTTGTCAATACCTTGTCTTTCTGTGTTGTGTTTCTCTTCAAGGGCTTTCCAGATCTGTCTTGGTGAATTCACAGATACATAAAACTCGCACAGACGATTAGAGAGAGTGTATAGGATGTGTCCTCTGCACAGTAATTTGTCCCCCTCGTGTTTTTTCTTTGCTTCCTTCAGTGTTTCAACCTTATCTCTATTAAGAGACTTAGCCAACAGTTGAAATGCAGTGTAGTTTTTACCGTTGAACATTGTACCTTGCAGGGCCCTTCTCTGAGGAGGCCTCTGGTTCTTGGTAAATCTTCTAGTGGTCTTTATGTGCTTGATGAGAAAGTTGTAAAGGGAATTACGAAGCTGAATTTTTTCACAACACTAGGCCGGACATTAGCTTTGCTATTTAACACCTAAGTCAATTCATGTAGGCTCCAAGATTTCCACATTATCAAGCATCTCTTCATGTTCTTCAATATCTTAAGGGAAGTCCCTCTCTTGGTATTCTATTAAGTGATGATCCTGATTGTACTTTAACTGCCTAGTGTGACTTAGATTGGGCTTCTTGTTCTCACTCCCATTGGTCAGTAAGTGGTTTTGTTATTTTCCTAGGAAAGACATTGATCTCCTCGAAGTCGAAGAAACAATAGTTTGTCAGTTTGTCTTCTGCTTAAGTAGAATATAGGAGTATGAGGAGGGTTGTAGCTGAGTTGGCCTGGTTATCTAGGCTTTTGCATGAGCTCACCATCACAGAAATTCTACATATTCCAGTTTTCCATGATCGTACGAAACACATCGAATTGGATTTGTGTTTTATGTTGGGGTGCCAGCTATGTTGTATTAGGAGTAGAGTTGTATTAGCTATGTTGGAATTTATTGTTTCAGGCTATTTAAAGCCTTCTCTTGTATTTATTTTTCGATTTCCATCCATCAATAACATAAAGGGATTCTTCCTCCTTTCTTTCTCTCTTCTCTTGTTTCTCTCAATTTCTTCGAGAGTTCACATATTGAGACTTATACAAGCATGAGCAGAAGAAGAAGAAGAAGGATTTTCCAGCAGCAACTACAATTTACAATTGGCACTATTAGACTTATACAATATGAATGAATAATAGGGGAAGAGGGCGAGGAAAAGAGAGAAAGATAAATGAAAGGTAGATTAATTTTAATTAGAGAGAAAAATAAGGGCATTTTCGTCCTTTTCAACATATTTCATTGGATTTCAGCCAAAATAGTCAGAATGTCATCCATGAGCCATTTACTGAAATATAATGTCACCTGGGAGTGCATTAAAAATAATGGTATCCTGCCAGTCATTTTTTAAAAAATGTATGGCAACTCCTAGCAATTTTTTGACCCTAACTATGGAATGTTGCTAATATGTGTGTGTGCATATATAGTTGTTCCCCCGACCCCATCCTCTCCATTCCAGTTTTCAACGGGTCTCCGATGGACAACGATCAGTCGACTTCTCTCTCTGTCTTGATTTCTTATTTTCTTAGCCATCGTCTTCCTCTATCTCTCTGTATCTAGTCCATTTGACCGGATCAAGGCATTGTGGCCTCTTTCTTGATTAAAACTTCCTATCTTTCTTGATTAGTTATGGGCTTTTGGCTAGAGACTAAAAGACAGAATGAGAGAAGAGACAAAGAAAGAGAGGATTGGAATTAAATAATCCGACCTTTGGACTAATTTGGATACAACGAACTGATTTTAGGACTTTGGATTCAATGAACTATACTTAACATCCTGTAGATTGAATGAACTTTCACCGATTTTAACTAGTTGGAAAAGTGATTTCATGTGGCGATCAAGTTGTTTTTTCTTTACATTTCACCTTTTAATCGATGAAAGTTCATTCAATCTAACTGGATGTTAAATATAATTCGTTGAGCACGAATTTCAAATGTCAGTATGTTAAATCCAATTTGCTCTAAAGGGTTAGATTATTTAGTTTCGAAAGCCGTTTTTATTTAACTTTTAACTTCTTTTTAAACCTTATTATTAGGTACTGGCCCTACAGGTCTCTTATGCTTTTGGTTTTAAGCTAAGTTGGTTTGATAGGTATGGGGTTGGACTCAATTATTCAAAGTATACACAAGGAAATTTAGTAATTACTCCCACCGTTTTATATTAATTGATACTTTAAGGGCCTGTTTGGTGAGACTAACTGGAATGGAATTAGAATACTCAGGTTTCTAATTCCTGACTTTTCTGTTTGGAGAACATATATTGGAATGGGATTACAATTCCAGGGGATATCCAGTCCCTCCAAATGAGGGGAATTAGATACCTCCCAAATTTGAGGGGTATCAAATTTCCATTCCTCTGGAATAAGCTGTCTATCATTTTAAAAAAAATAAAAGAGAGAGAAATTAAGTCCAGATCCATTTTTTCCCATCTATCGTTGTTGTTTCACATCTGTTCATTTTTAGATCTAACCCAAAGAGATAGAGAGAGGAAGAAGACAGAGAGCTCTAGGCGACCTTCATTCACAATTCATATGAAAAATTGTTGCTCCCACTTCCGAATAAGTACCATTGACTACTGATTTGGATAAGTTGTACCGTCGAAGGTATTTTGTTTAGATATGATTGCAAATCTTGAAGTGGGGTTGTATTTCGAAAAGGGTTTGTTGAAGTTGAAACTCGATCTTTACAATAAATTACTAAAAGGTATATGTTTTGCAGTATCTATTTTTAGGGGACCATATTATTGAAAATAATTTCTAGGTACCCTGTGTTTTGTAGCACCTATTTTCTAGTGACAAATTATCTTTTAAATTTATTACAAGATCCCGAAGACTATGTAAAATTGCAAAAAATATCCATATCTTCATAAAAACTTATCAATTTATATTTCCTCCTGCATTACTATTTGTTTTAAAGAATTAGCATTTCCATATTTTTCATTTGGTATCAAAGCAAATAGTAATGCAGAACATATAGTAATTCTTTAAAACAAATTATTAGAGCTTGTCAATGAAAAATATGGAGATGCTAATTCTTTAAAGGGAAATTGGATTTAAATAATCCGAACTTTGGGCCATAGTAGACTAAATAATTTGAACTTTAAATTTGATTCTAAATAATTTGAATTTTGACCCTCACCGAGTTAAGTTGAATTTAACTCGGTGGCAGGATGACAACAGTAAGCTGACATGGCACAACTAAAAAGCCTAGACACGTTCCTCCGTCGCCACGTCATCCCGCCACCGAATTAAGTTGAACTTAACTCGGTGGCGTGATACTAGAATCCAAGGGGATCAAAGTTCAAATTATTTAGAACCAAATCTAAAGTTCAGATTATTAGTCTACTATGGCCCAAAGTTCAGATTATTTAAATCCAATTTTCCTTTTTTAAAGCAAATAGTAATGCAGGTTTCAAAAAAAATAGTAATGCAGGTGGAAATATAAATTGACAAGCTTTTATCAAGGTAGAGATATTTTTGCAATTTTACATAATCTTGGGGATCTTATAATAAAACTAAAAGATAATTTGTCACCAGAAAATAGGTACTACAAAACACAGAGTACCGAGAAATTATTTTCAATAATATGGTCCCCTAAAAATAGATACCGCAAAACATAGGGTACCTTTTAGTAATTTATTGCGATTTTTACAATGGAGCAGCTAGTGAATGTGTGGTGAGTGGGAGTGAGTTAGTGTGAGTGAGCGGTGGAAAGACCGAGGGAGGTTTGCATACGCTGTAGAGATTGATTGAGATAGAAGTGGGGTAGATAATTTATGGGGATGATGATAATGATAATAATAATAATAATAATAATAATAATAATAATAATAATAATAATAATAATAATAATAATAGGTTTGGTTCCATTCCATTCCTCTCCTCACCAAACATTATCACTTTAGGGTTCTACTACCTCCGTCCCATATTGTTTGTCCATCCAACTATATTTAAAAGTCCAATGGTCATGGAAAATGGGGTGAAAAATGTGTAATGTACCAGAATTGTCATTACTTTTCTCATGTGAAGAAAAATAAAAAAGAAACAAAAGAGTATTTATTAGGGGTATAATAGGAATTACAATCATTGGAATTATAAAATGGACAAACATTTTGGGACAAGGGAGTTAGGTAGATGGACAAACAATTTGGGACGGAGGTAGTAATTCCATACCCAACCGTCTAGGGTTCTAATTCCATATCCATCCCATTCCTAAATTCTCACCAAACATACCCTAACTAATTCTTTTTGATTCAAAATAATTGTCACTTTCCTATTCTCAATACCTAATTCAATTATTTTACATTACTCCCTCCGTTCCATATTAATTGACAGCTAAACTAACTTTTTTTGTTCCAAAATAATTCTCACTCCTCATTTCCCAATACCTAATTTAACTATTTTAACTTTTATAATTATGTTAACTTTTTACTTTTTCAATAAATAAAAACTACTTCTACTTACATTCTCTCATTACTTACACCTTGGTATCCGAAAAAGTACCTTGGAAAATATTACTATTTAATTATGTAGGTAGTTTTGTTAATTAAACCTTGATATGTGAAAAATTTCCAAAGATGACAGTTAATATGGAACGGAGGGAGTAGTTATTAGAGAGAGAAAAGTCAAATACAATTGAGGTTTGATAATTATTATAGTTATATATTGGTATATGTAAAAATTTCAATTCCGTCAATTAATTTGGAACGGAGGGAATATTTTTTAAAATGCATATCAATTTCTTTTTTAATCCATAACCAGTGACCTGGTTCAATCGATCTAACTGATCTGATCAATCTAAGCATGATGGTTTTAACTGGTTAGACTCAATTATCATGATGATTTTAACTGATTCAACCAGTGACCAATACAACCAATGACCATCAACCCACTGGGCCAATTGGTTCAATGATCTGCCAAGGACTAAGACCATACATAGTAGCCAGGTAATCCCAAGTCCACATAATCATATCTGCATATTCAATTTCCCAAGTAATAATGGTCAATCAAGCTAGCAACTGATTTATTGCGGACAGAATGGCCTATTCATAAACTACCTTGTGTGACACTTGTGATTGTTCCCCAACCAAAAAAAAAAAGAAAAAGAAAACCCCTACCATGTGAGCTTTGGATTAACAAAAATGAAAAATAAAATTAACATATAGTGCGTAACATTGTTAAGCAAAACATATAAGCAAATAGAAATTGAAAACGCCAAATATTTCTTCAAGAACAATATCTTAACGAATGTTTTTTTCCAAAGCCAATTCAAACAAATCCAAAATCAGATAGTTGTAGTTGCTGCCAGTACTAAGTGGCTAGCTACTGTTCACCAAACAAAGCCAATATCTCTATTTACAGCTTCCAAAATACTTGCCAGTCCTAAGTGGCTAGCTATATGTAACTTCACAAAAAAGAAGAGAACTAGGAAAATTCATAACTTTCCCAAGCCAGGAAAGTTGTTCAAAAACAAGAAAATCCAAGGGAAGAACGCCAAAAGCACAAGAATGATGAAAACCTCAGCAATAGAACATCACTTCCTTGACATTAGCTTTGACCTGAGGTAGTGATTGGACCACAGCCTGGCCTTCCTTGGTCAAATCCCTCCCTCTTGACGACCCACTTTCAGAGACTACGCTGTCTTCGACATAATAACGAGCACGAAAAGCTAAAAGGTGTGCGTAATATGCAGGTGGAACTAGCAAAGCAAAATTCAAACATCAAGTCAGAACCCAGACGAAGATAACTGCCTAATATTAAATTTAGGAGACAGATTGGAGGATCAGAGATCACAGTGAGAGAGAGACTAACCGATTGAGACTGAACGGGTACACCTTGCGAAGCTGGAGATTTGACAAAAGCATCAAGTTCACATAATTGTTGAATAGAGATACAGAATACATTATGCCTTCAAGTTCACGTAATAAATCAAGAGTCTACACCACAGTTTTCCAACCATGGGAACCCAAAGTCAAGACACTTACGTGTAACATAAACTGTTCGTCAACAGCTGGAGCAAATCTGCTGTGAAGTAGTTCTCATCATATAGAACATGGTAGTGTGTTGGCCTGCTTGTTCCCTACAAACAAATATCATGTACATTGGCCATGTTAGTTTTTACTAGAAATGTAGAATACATGAACCGCCCAAACAACTGGGGAAATGACATTAATGCCTAGCAATCAGCAGATTTACATCTAAGTAAAGTAGTTCCGAACAGAATAATGAACTTAGAAGATTCTAAATGTCAAGCCACCTTTACATAAGACAAAGAATATCAAAGACAGTCCAGCTAAAGTCAGACCAGCTATTTACCTGGATTCCGGCATGACTACATAAATAAAAGTCAAACTCTGTCGGGTGGCAGATTTTAGTATCGACAACAGTCCCTATGGAAAAGAATATCAGAGGCCATGAGTTGCTTGCAGGAACCTGAGAAGATTACTACATTGGGTTGCAAGAAGTGAACCTGGCAGTATGTTGCCACTTTTGTCAGTCATATCACGATTGACTGGAAACAGACGGGTATGATGCCGTTTTTGTACAACAACAAATGTCACACGTGGTAGATACCCTTCTTCCAAAGATTGACAAGCCTAGAAGGAGAAAACAGATAACATGAAGATTGAAGAGTGTAGAAACATAATACTGGAAATTTTAACAAAAGCTCCATCATTGGCTTGGCCTTAAGTGTCAAGCTAGAACAAGTTGCCAAGGCCAATGTATTGAACTCCCCACCATAATGGCAACTGGAGCACCAAATTAGTCATTTCACGAATATTTATCAAGGGAGAAAACACTGTATAAAAGGATAATACTTTTCGTATAGCATCCATCTCCTCAAGCAGTACTTGAGCAAACTGTCCCTCACTAACTCCATCTCTGCAAATGAAATTAGTTATGAGAAAAGGCTAAAACTATCTTGTCAATATCACAATATATAAAATTATACCTGTAAAATATGATTCTCATAGGCTTTTGTCCAGTTGATTTTCTGAAACTTATCAAGAGCTCTCTGCAGGGAAAACAAAATATAGGTGAGTCAGAGATCATCAAATGAAACACACTGTGAAGAACAAAGCAAGATTCTCAGTTCAACACCTTATCATACCACCAGGCACCCTGCCCTTCTTTGGATCATCAATGACCTTATACAGATCCTGAATAATTTCTTGGCGAGGACCCTGGGCGGAGACTAGTCCTTTGTATTTTGTCACCTCAGGCCAGTCCATTGAGGCAACAACCTGCAGCGTCCATTAACACTCAAGACTAAATAAATACCCCAACATATAAATCCAAGGGAAATGACAAAATAACACAAAAGCATCCATAACCATACAGCAGCAATTGAAGCACTGTTGTCCTCCCCTGGGGCAGCATGCGTAACATCAGCACCAAAAACAATTGTTGGGACATCAGTAAGAAGAGGAATATTTCTTTGGATGGCATCCAACAGTACAGTGTTCCTTCCACCAGCCTTCACATGCAAAAATCACAGTTTCAATCACAAAGCAAATACTGAAATACAAACAGAAATTTATTCACTATGTCGACATTTACCTTAACATTGATTTTCAATGCCACATTCTCGAGATATTGCGGGCTAAGTCTTGATGCATTCTCAGGTTGACAACATTGAGACACAATACCAAGCTCAGTATCACACACTCTTTTAATTTTGGCTGCACGCATAAAGAATTTACTGTTACCATCAAACAATGCTACAAACATTTTGATTATCACATTAACAATACAAGAAACGCCGAACATAGAGGGGAAAAACACCCACCATAAGAACCAGTGGCATCAGGCAATATTATGATCAGTAATTGTAGCGGCTGTTTCAGCCTTTCAGCTAGGGAGTGAACATCTGACAATGCTTTCTCAATGTTTGCGGGGCGAGCTGAACTTATACGAATACATGGTTTTCGATTGAAATCCTTGATATTGATGATTAAAAGATCAGCAGACATGGTAAGAAGTTAGAACATCAAGTGACAATGTCATAAAATAGAGCATACCATTCCCTTGTTAACACACATGTTAACAAGGCACTGGCAGAATTGATCCACTTGACCATCGTTCATACTTGAGAAATTCAAGCATGTCCAACTTTTCACAGCAGCGCCCTCGTACATTTTCTACAAGTCAAGTACCAATTAGAAGCTTGTGTTGCAAAACCAGCACAAACTGGTATGAGGATTATTACCTTATCAATCATGTTCCACTGGCCCACACCTGGAGCCACTCTATCATGATATTTCAGCTATAAAAGTGAAGAGGCAATCTATCAACAGAGGGAAACATCATAACATTGTTGATTTGAACAAAGACACATAAACTACACTATCAGGATACCATAGGAGGAGGCAAAACTCGAGCATCAACTGTTGCACATGTTTCAGAAACTTGCATACCAAATTGGTGGACCATTTGATTCTCACGGTATCTGTTGTTCCTTATCATCTTCACACAAAACCCAAAAAATGGCCACAATAAATAGTTATTACAACCTAATCTGATTAGGATAATGTAAAAATGTCCTACAACCCACAAATATTGTGTACCTTCTTAATAGTTTCCTCTCTCTCATGAGGGCGTTCACAAGTTGCTCTAAGAAGCTCTTTGACCTGCTTCTTATTTAGCTGTTTCACGTACTGTTGGCTATCAACAAGTTTACAAACCTACAGTCACAAGCCACATAAGTCATCTTAATGAGCACCCATACAACAGAAGGTAAACCATGAAAAGAAAGCCGACCTCCATAGGTAGATAGATAGGTCTCTTAGACTGCCCAGCCTGAACGCATGGTAAAAGTGGGAACTTTAATGTTATCTTGTACTTCTCTCTGAAGAACTGAGAAACAGACATCTGAGAACCTTCATCATCACCCACGGAAAACCTACAATAAGAGGCAACATCAGGGTGAATAATGAAAAATTTAAAACAGAATCACTAAGGTAGCCATATCAGAAATGGGGGGAAAATGCTCAAGAAAGCTTTCAGAAAGAGCTCAATGATTGAAAATCATCAAATTATAGAAGCATAAATAGTTTCTCAGCAAATTTACATAAACATCTACAAACCAACTACTTCAAACAAATAAGCATTGGACCAAGGCAAAAGAAATTTGAGAGCAGTGCACAAAAGAAGGTACTTAGAGAAATGGTGGAAGAAAACAAAAGAAAAGAAGGTACTTAGAGAAATGAAGTACAGACTTGTCAAATAAGACTCAGTCCACAATTCTGCAACTCCATCTGGAAAGTAGGGTTTTTTTTCATTTTCTTCTATTTTAGTTTTGTGTGCGTTGGGTGTGTGTGTGTGTGTGTGTGTGTGCACGCGCGTCTAAGCTCAAGTGACAGAAGATATTGATGTAGTAGGAATTGTCAGAAATGCTCCAGCAACTCGCTGAGGATACATAGAATCCATACATCAGCTGGTTTGCAGGTTCAGTTGACACGCCTGTGACTTTAAAACATTTCCTGTAACCCCTGTGATTTGTTTCAACAGTGATGCCTCTCAATGCCCTCTTGACCTGGTAATAGAAACAGACAAACATATGGAAAGCTACATAACCATTTGATCATAGAAATTACAAACAAATTTTCCACAACCAAAACGATATTGAGAGGGGCAGACCTTCACACGAGCGCTATCAGCAAGGGGCTTGTACAGATCCCTCAAATTCAGATACTTGCTAATAAACTCAGTTACAAAAACTGGCTCATAAAATGCCCGCGCAGATGCATCTACAATGACAAGTTTTAGAAATTTAAATTGAAGTACAGATAAAACAAAACAGCAAGCTGGCAAGCTGCAAAAACAAACGTTATCTACCAAAGTCAAACTTGCTTATTCGGAATTAACCAAATTGCTAAACGAAAAATCAGAGTTAAACATGTATCTTGTAAACATTGATATACCAATATTCAGAGAAAGGCCCATTTGTGTTGGTCGAATACTTTGGTAGTAGCCCCTATAATACTCTATACCATCAGCAAGAGGCCCACGACCCAGAGAAGTCGAAAAGAATGATTTCCCAATAATAACATACCTGCATTACCAAAAATATATAATTATTGAGCACCACAGCAAATAAACAATCATCATCAGAAGTGATATAACAGCCAACAACGTAAGATATTGAGTTTACTCATTGAGAGGCTTTGCCGCACGGAGGACAATGTCAAGTGCTTGAATGACTTCTTGAGGAGAATCTGCAAGCCTTCCATGGATAAACTCCTGCAGATGATGCAGATCAACTTTTGCAGCTAATTTGATGGCCACTTGGAATTTCCTCTTTCCACTGAAGTTGATGCACAACCATATATATTCAGCATTCATGATAGAAGATAAAATCTAAGCATAAACTATAAACCTACAAGGGGATTCAACGCAGATTAACCTATCAGAAGAGCCTGCAGATTCTCTTGGTAACTCAACAACAAATGTCTTGGCCGTGAACGGCAAAGGACCAGCAGTGTAAAGACTCTTTTTTCCATCGTATGCAGGTATACGCTTACCCAAATGGCTCTGCCTGTATGCTTCTACAAGTTTACTCACAATTTCTCTGCACACCTTTTTTGAAGGAACCTCGGGAGTAATTGATACCTGGTATTAGACTCTTAAAGATTAAAAAGACTGAAAATTTTAAACTGAAACAGGAACTCATATGCTTTTACTTGAAATATAGCAGTAGACAACAAACAAGGACCTTGAGAATCAAATGTTAAATCCATTCACAATCATAATGTTCTTACTGTATGAAGATGCATCAACTCAGCAAAGATGGCATCAGATGGTGAACATATTTTGATATCATCTCGCTGAACCCCCAGAATAATCCTATTAGAATAAAAACTAGGGAAGGGAAAACTAGTAGTTGATTGCAAGCAAGCAGGGTTACACAAACTAGGTTAAATTCAATCACCTTGGCTCTACTTTCCTTCTCTCCATTATCTTCCCTCTCTTCCACTTCCCCAGACAAATGTATGCATCCTCCAAAAATCCCAGAAATTAATACTACATCAACTCTCTATTTCTCTCTCCACAACTAAACATAGGAGAGAGAAAGTGTAATTCTAAGATTCAGCAATAGCCCAAAATGAATTTCAAATTTATTTTTTGAAAAAAAAAGAAAAAGAAAAAAAGGGGGATTTAAATGATGATTGATAGTAAGCGATAAGCAGAATGGGGAGAAGAAGCAAGGAAAATGACAGCCTGAATTAGGAAAAGAGGAGAGAAAAGAGATGAACGCACATCATAGTGATGAAGATCGGCATTGACAGCCTGAATTAGGAAATGATTAGCCCGGAGATGACATGGCATTCCGATCTTACCAAAGCCAGGCCTGGGTGGAGGCTTTACTGCTAGAGATGAAGAAGAAACTGCTGAGTTTGGCTTTACTTGCTCCGCCTTCATAGCCTCCCTCCACATATCTGGAGCCAGTGTTCCAGCAGGATGCGGCCTGACACCACCACCACCTCCACGCCCTCCTCCACTCCCTCTCCCTCTCCCTCCTCCGTCACCACGTCCACCTCTACTCCCACTTCCACTCCATCCACCTCGACCCCCTCCGCCGTCGCCACGCCCTCCTCCGTCGCCACGTCCACCACGATAGTGCCCGCCAGTGCCCCCCCTGTACGACATTTTTCAACTTGGAAATGGAGAAGAAACTGCTCGCCTCCCACTAACACAAACAGTAGTTGATCAGACGAAATAACAACTGACGAAAAGAAAACGGAAATATATACTCCCACTAGAATGACGGGAAGGGGAATGGGTTGGTTCGTCGCAAAGAACAGGCGGGCGACGACCACGCATACTTTATAGTCAAATTACGTTCTACTTTTTTCTTTTTTTATATTTCGACCTTGTTCTTGCTACGCAAGCTTCCTCTTCCCCCCCCCCCCCCCCCTTTTCTTTAAAGTTTAAAGTGTTCATCTCTCTGTTGAGGAAAAATTCGCTGTCAAGGAGTTAAGGGAATAACCACTCTGCCTCTTTAAAAAGTTGGTTAATACTTAAGATAGAATACTACCTCTATCCCATATTATTTGTCCATCCAACTATATTTAAAAATCCAATGGTCATGGAAAATGGGGTGAAAAATGTGTAATGTACCAAAATTACCCTTACTTTTCTCATGTGAAGAAAAATAAAAAAAAACAAAAAAGTATTTATTAGTGGTATAATAGGAATTTCAATCATTGAAATTATAAAATGGACAAATATTTTGGAACAAGAGAGTTAGGTAGATGGACAAACAATTTGGGATGGAGGTAGTACTTTTTACTGTACATATTAATTGTGACAAGGCTCCTTATTTACATTTCCAATAAAAACTAGTTGAGATGGCCCACGCTATAAACTTTGGATTAAGGATGCGTAAAATATATTTCTAAAAGGTAATGGGATAAAATTTAAATTTTGTAATTTTTGATAAATTTTGGCAAATTAACGTTAATATATCAAAATAAATTTTTTTTTTTAGCTTTGGTAAATTTTTATAAGTTCTGATAAATTTTAGTAAATTAGTAAATTTATGCAAAAATAGATAAATTTTGGTAAATTGAATTTACCCTGCAATTTGATACACCATAAGTAAGTTGGAAGTATGAATTTTTATAATGTGAAAATAAATTCCGTAAAAAAATGTAACTAAAGCAAAAAAATTTATTTCCTTTCTATATATTTACGTTTTTATTACTTTTTTACTTTAATTAAATTTTATTTTTTAATATTTATTATTCCATGTATTTCTTTTTAATTATAATCTGGTTTCTTGTGTTGAAAACTTTGTCCGCTATTTGTTTTAAATAAATGATTTAGCATATAAAATTATTGTCAATAGGCTTTAATGTAAATTACCATTAATATCGTGTTGTAATTTTTGATAAATTATTATGTCATAGTTTATTTTAATATTTTATAATGATTAATCATATTAATGAAAAAGAAATCTCAAAATTGTAAAAGTAGTTACAATATTTTAAATCGGGGAGTATTACGTGGTATAATATTACTATTTCATCATATTTAAACTTAAAATAATTATATTTTTTATCATTTTTAATAAATTAAATTATTTAGTTATAGTAGGATATTTTTGTTCAATAAATATAATTTCTCTTCTTAAACTTATATTTTTTAATATACCTAACCCTCTGAAATGATAATTTTGAGGAAATAAGGAAGCAATTAGAGTCAGTTTAAAATTAATATTGTATAATATTCTATTAAGTATATTAAAACGCAACCCCCATAATAAGATGATGTCATATGTCAAACTAATGTGTTATGTCATAATTTATTATTTTTTTAAAAATAAATATCAATCATGAAAGTTGAAAGGTCACATTATACCAATTGAATTTAATTTTAGAAAAATAAAAATAAAATATATATATCCTCAAAAGTGACAATATCAATTACAAATAAGGAATCCAAAATTGCTAGAATTACACTTCAAATTTCCCTATTTATTGAAAATTCTAGCCAAATAATGATTTATAGGCACATTCTATTTTATAGAAACTATTTTTTGGGGACAATATTTTTAGAAATGATTTTCAAGTACCTTCTATTTTTTGTAAACTATTTTTGGGTGACAGATTTTCTTTGGAAACTATTTTTAGGTGATTTTTTCTTTGCAACTTAGTCCAAAATTTATAGAGAATGACCTTAAGTAGGGACCTTCTTGCAATAATATAAATTTTTGAGGTTTTTATGCAAACAAGTTCAAATAAAAACTCTTAACTCAATATAATAACTTTAATGGTACTAATTATCATAATCTATTATTTATATCTTAGATATTATATTTTCTGTGGTTATAGGTCCACCATGCTTAGCAAAATTAATTAAACCAATGGAAAAGAGATGTAAGTTAATTCTTTAAAACAAATATTAATACAGACGAAAATATAAATCAACAAGCTTTTATCAAGGTAGGGATAATTTGTAGTTTTATATAGTCTTGGAGATCTTGTAATAAATCTAAAATATAATTTGTCACCAGAAAATAGGTACTACGAAACATAGGGTACCTAAAAGTAATTTTCAATAACATGATCCCCTAAAAATAAATACTGCAAAACATAGGGTACCCTTCAGTAATTTATAATTAAACTAAGCAAAAATTAACAAACTAATACAAAAAAAAAATTAAACTAAAACACACAAATAATATACAAACATCAAACACAACACTTTAAAATGATTCAAACACACAACAATAGTGGATATACAAGTAAACATGAAAAAAATGAAAATTCAAACTAAAACCGAAAATAAAACTAAAATAAACAAAGAAAAACAAAGAAATTAGAAAAATCAAACATTTATACACTTGAATGAAGAGAGAAGAGCTTGAAGGAGGGATAAAAATGGAGGTTTTTGGTTATGTAGGGTGAAAGGGGTGAAAAGAAAGTGGAAGGAAATGATTTGAGATTATGGAGATCTGAAAGAGCAAGGGAAAAAATGAAAGAAAAATGGATGAATTTGGGTGAGAATTAAGGGAGAAAAAGGTAAAAGATTGAAGGAGGCATTGGAGGAAGAGAGAATGACTGTTGAGAGGTAGAAGAGGAAGAAACAAAATCGGTTGTGTGAAAAAAATGGAGGAAAAGACAGCGAAACGGGTAAATACCCCTGTTACCTGGAATTAGGGGTCAATACGGTTTGTGTTGACCCATGCTAAGATTTTTTTACTCTCTAGAGGCCAACACGGGTTCTGCCAGGGCCAGCATTATTTGTGTTGAACCCATGTTGCGTCTTCAAGTTTCGTGTTCAATGCAGCGTGCTGCCCTTCTTCTTCTCTTGTCTATTCTTTCTTGTTTTCCACTTCCTTTCACCCTCTTTTTTTTCTTCCTACCTTTTTCTTACTTCACTCTTTTTTTTTCTTTGTTTTTCATTCATTCATTCACTCACTCTTTTTCTCATTTTTGTCACTCTTATTATTTTCTTCACCCTTCTCTTTTACTCCCTCTTTTTTTTCACTCTCTCTTTTCTTCTCTTCCACTACTAAAAATTTCTTTATTTACGTCCATACTGTACGACGGGTGAAAAATTCCCGTCGTAAATAGTGCGTTATTTTCGACGAGAAATTTCATCCGTCGTTAATGACCAATTTAAGGACAGTGTACTTATCCCGTCCCTAATGTATTAATGCCCCGTCGTTGTAAACTTTATATACGACGAGAGTCTTTCGTCCGACGTTAATGTCAGAAGGTAAGTTTTCATAAAAACCATTCATTTACGACGGTGTGTTGATTCCGTCGTAAATATATCCACTTGCAAAGCTTAAAATTAATATATAAAGTTGCCCTGTGTATAGCTAGAATATAATTGAGCTAGAATTGACTGCTTTACTAATTAAATAATTAAAAAAATGCATCCAATTGCGACGGGGTTGGGCACCCGTCGTAAATAGTGTCCACTTGTCGTTATTTAAATTAATAAAAGTTTACCTGCTGCTGGCCTTGGATTCTTCAATGCATGCATGTGCGCTGCTAGCTGTACACCTCGCAGACCGATAAATTAATATTTCATTATATACACAATATCAACCGCATTCATTTACGACGGGATTGAGCCTCCGTCGTAATAGCAACACTTGCCCTAATTTTTATCATCTTCTACAGTTGTATGTCGGAGACCATGCTTTGAACACAGAAAATTAAGAGAAGTTAAAGCTGCTGCGTGCGAATCCTCCAGACGACTGCTCGTCCCATCTTATCCGCGCACAGGTAGCTAGGGGTAGTAGCTGATGAAGATGAAGATAAATGCGGTGGTTGGGAAGGTGGAGGTGACCATAACTTCTGCGCCTAAATCTCATCCCGCTCGATTTCGGAGAATCAAATTGAGGACGAAGAAGGTGAAAGTCGCGAGCTGCAGAATCATACAAACAAGGTAATGCATGTACCGATCGATCTTCAATCATATTTTATATTTGTTAAAATTGTTCTGCTCAATCGATCTTCCATCGTTAATTTGTGAAGTGAAAAAATTAAGGCTCTGCAATCATTTTGCATGTGCAGATCCAAGTCAAAGCTTCGACTTTACACTTCATTAAGGTTTGTCTCCGGCCGGCCTTTTGTTTTTTTCCGATGCGTAAAATTGCTATATATGTTTAATTTGTTGAAATTGATCCTGTTTGGTTTGATCTGAATTTGAAATTGTTATATACCACTTATTTTGAATGATAATTGTCTATTACTACCGGAAAGAAACACTAGGATATGAGACTTTAATTGTGCACAAAAATTACTTTAGATTAGTTCTCTCTCGATCTTTATGCATGCATGCTTTGCAGCATTGAAAATTATTAATTTTAAGTTTGTTTTATTTCAAACATAGAGAAATGAGATACAAAGATTGCATTTTTGTATATATCGTATCAAATGATTGTATGCTCACATTTTGAAGTTAATATTGTCGGTATCCAATTAACTGTAAATGATATCTAAGATACTTGTATATCTTTTTTGCTTTCTGGCTTTTGTTATAACCCTGAGTTGGATGTGTATGATTTGCTTTACAATGATGCTCGGCTCTGAAGAAAGGAGAAAAATTTGCTTTTGCTATAACCCTGAGTTGGCCTTTGTTGTCCCCCATGAACTCTGTGATTTCTTTGTTTCCAAATGTGGTACACAATGGCACAAAAAGTGGCATATGTGAGATATTTTTGAGCCTTTGTACCCCCCACTACTTAGGATTTGGTTCACCCAGCATCTCACATCAGTAGTGTTACGAATATTAGGCTGTTGAATCCATGTAGCTACCTCAATAGCAACCTGCTCAGTAAAGGAACAAGCAGCAAAAAGATGATCCAATGTTTATGTTTCAAGCCCACAAAGAGCACACCTATTATGTTTCTGTTGAATCGTCGACATGTTGCTGCCTTGATCTTTAATGTGATGATCACCCTATTATGTTAACTTATTTGATTGCATTTTGTGGAGTGTTGTACGTTTAGCTTTCAAAGTCCATTTCATGTGAGTGGTTGCAAAATTCGAAAACCATTTATTTGGCAGAGATATGGCCCCATCAAAAAGCGGAAAGGGGAAGATGAAATCAGGAACGGGCGGGGGGGGGGGGGGGGGGAATGGACCAACGCAGAGGACCGTATTATGTTGCAGACCATAAAAACTGACAAATTGATGGGGTGTACTCAACATTGTTGGGGTAAGATTCAACATCTTTTGAGCTTGAACAACTTTCACACGGAAGAGAACTCAATCATCAGTAGGTATAAGTATCTTAAGCACAAATACAAGGCCTGGGATTGGTTAACAAATCACTCAGGTAATGGATGGAATGCAGAAAAAAATACAGTGAAGCCAACGCCAGCTTGCTGGGAGGAATTCGCTGTGGTATGTCCACTGTTTAACATTATTGTTTACTTTGATTTATTGATTTTGATTGACATATATTGATCATTGAATACATATTGTTTAAATCACAGAAATTCAAACGCAAACACTTGCAATTCATCAACAGCCCACCACCTAACTTAAAACTGCTTGAGGTTGTCTATCGGGGGACATTCGCCACGGGTAGGAATGCCCGTTCATCTGCTAACATCATGGATGACGATGGGGAAGATGACGACGTCTCTCTCGAAGATACTGAAGGCTCAGGTGATAGCGAAGACCCATCCTTTGAAGATAACCCAATGTCTTGTAGTTTAGGAAATCTGAGTACATCCCCTACAAAAATTATTTGTTATATGAATAATTGTGTGTATATTATAATTGTTATATGAATTATAACAAGTAAAAATTATTTGTTATATTAATATTTTTGTGTTTATTATAATTGTTATATGAATTATTTGTTATATGAATAGTTGTGTGTATATTATTTATTATGTGATTATTATTAATGTTTTCATTATTATTATTATTATTATTATTATTATTTTTCCAAGAAAATCATATTTTAGTATTGGGTTGGATTAGTATTAAGAATAGTATTGTTGGACCTTAATTAGTAGTTAGTATAAAAGGCTAATCTCCCTCTCAAAACCCTAATTCAAACCCTAAACCTAGCTCTCATCTTCTCCCCACCTCTCTCTCCTCATTGCCGCCAACCGCTACCACCACTTTGCCTAGCCTACTTGCATCACCGCAACCATCGTCGTCCCCCTCTTTCTCGTTCTCTCTTTCACATTCTCTCTCTCTATTGTGTTCTTCTTCTCTCTGTCCCGTTTTGATTGTGCTCCGCCCCGCGCCGCCTTGTGCAACCGCCCAGACCACCATCGTCGCCTCTCCGACGTCGAAAGTCGGCGCACCAACCGCCGCTGCTCACCTTGCCATCGTCGTTGCCCAGTACATGAAAGATAAGAAGGTCGCTGCCTGCAACCGCAGCCACTGACCGACCGTGCCAACCACCCTGATGCCGCTGTGCCATCGCCGAGACCACCCGACGCCTCCTGACCGGCCGCCACCCCCGTCACCACCCTGGCCGCCGAAAACCGCCTAGAACCCCCTTACGTAAACCCTAATATTCTTTTGAAACTTTTCTACCTTTTTCTTTATTTTCTGTTATTATCACTATTATTATTATCATTATTTCTTGTTTTAAATCTTGTAATTTGGGTAATTAAGGGTGTAATTTTATTAAGTTGTTATTTGTAATTAATTGTTCTTGTGTTGTATTATTTACGTGTAATTTGTCTAAATTATTACATGTAACTTTTATGTTTTAATTTGGTGTATTAGGGTTGTAATAGTTGGAGTAAAATTATTAATATTCGATTATATGAGATGCTTTGTTTTCATGTGAATCATGTTAGGGTTTTAGATAACACTATTATTGTATGCACGAATATTTTTAAAGTTTAATTATCTAGATTAATTCTTGAATCGTTAGTTAAGTATTCACATGTTCTTTAATTCTCTTAGGGTTCAATCATGTTTAATTTTATGTTTAATCTTGTTAAATAAGTTAGGTTGATTGAATTACTAAAGTTCGATTCTTGTTTATTAATTCATGATTCTTGATTGAATCTTGTAAAAAGAAATTAGTTGTTGGGATTCTTGATTGGTAGTTTGAATGTTTATATGTTCTTTATATTTTATTCACATGTTCTTTAAGTTCTTTCTTGATCATTGATTAAGAAATTCATATTTTATACCCTTCCATGTTGTTATTATAGGACCTTGAAATAGTTTATTGTAGAATTCATATTTAGGGTAATGTTATTATTATTTCATGCATGCTTTTAGGGTTAGTGAAAATATTAAAGTGGATTTCATGTTTTACAATTTGGTTTTGATGGTAGGAAGTTTGATGTTTGGAACTTAGTTGAATTAGACTTATTACCACGGACCTTAGTTACTGTTTTAAGCCTAAATTAGGACCCCGGGAACGAATGGTGAAAGTTAGAACTGAATTTGCAAATTAAATGAGAACCGGGATCGGGACAGTTTTGTTAGGGTCTAAAGAACGGATCACTATGAGAGTTATAGTCATCATTTGATCAAACCCTTTGAACTGGAGGTACCCTTAGATGTTAGCTTTCATAGGAATTTTACGGATCGGACTTTGGAATTTTATAAGTCGAGTTATACCCCGATTACCAGACCTAGGTCAGATCTGGACAGTTTGGAAGTCAAGTTTTGACCCTTTTTATGTGAATGCTATAATATGTTTTATTGATGTTACTTATTAATGAAAATGTTGTTGAATGAAAATGTTGTTCTGATCTTGTTATGTGATTACTTGGAATGTGTTAGGTAATTTAAAATGTAAATTCATGAAGGATGGGAACCTATGGTGTTCCTAGGGGAGGGTTAGTTAGAAGGTAGATAATGCTAACTTCGAAGGGCACGTTTTGATTAGAATAATTATTTCTATTTTAGGCTGAGCTAATTCGTGTCGTTAGTGAGCTCAAGTGTATTCGTTTTTGCTGTGAAGTGAAGTTAATCAGGTAATGTCTATGCCCTAATCCCACCGTGATGCACTTCGATTGTGTTTTTGTTCATTTATAATCTATTTTGTAATTTGCATCCCGAAGAGGACTCTATGTGGAAATGTGACCATTTGTTTTGGACAACTGTTCGTAATTGTTGTATTTTGATTTATGAGATATTGAAATTGAGATGGTGTTTTATAAGTAGTTTTGTTTTTGGTTTTGATGACCTGGGTTAGGTTTGACTTGAGAGCTGTGAACTGAGTTTGCATAAGATACTGAAAATTCAAGTGAAACTTTAAGCGGGTTTATTTGGTCGTAGCCTGTGGTAGGCAAAGGGTCTGGGACCCTGGTCGTAGCCTGTGGTAGGCAAAGGGTCAGGGACTCTGGTCGTAGCTTGTGGTAGGCAAAGGGTCTGGGACCCTGGTCGTAGCCCGTGGTAGGCGGAAATGTGAACTCTTGATAATTCTGGTCGTAGCCTATGGTAGGCAAAGGATCTGGGATCCGGTTTGATATTTGTTACTTTATGGGATTTGATATCCCACCCGCATAATAAAATGAATTGGTTGGGTTAAGTAAAAATAGATAAGGGTTAAAGGTTCTGTGAATTGAATTTAACTTGTTTTCCCTTTCCCTTAAATGAGTTGAAATGAACTTGAATTGCTTTTAACGGTTAGGGGTGGATATTATTGAGTTTTCCCACTCATTTTTGTAATGTTTTGTTTTCAGGTGAAGATCTATATGCTGGGGACGGGAATTAGAAGTGAGGATGGCGTGCCTAGTAGATGTCATTCATGTTATCTTTCAATTGAGAAAGTTTTGGAGTTAGATAAGTTGAGTTGCTTTATTTCAGGATTTGAAGTTGTTAGTTTGGTTTTAATTACAAGAGCAGTTGTTAGTTTCCCTTTCTTGCCTTGTATTCCTTCGGGGATACGGCAGTAACGCTCAAATAAAAGGAAAAAAAAAATTGAGATTTCCACTGAGTTTTTCCGTTAACGTTAGTTTGACTTTGACTTTTCTATAATTGAATTTCCGGGGCGTTACAGAATGGTATCAGAACTCTGGGTTGTGACCTGGTAGCTCTTAAGTGTCTATTAGGCTTTTAGTTAGAGCTTAGGATGCTACGTTCGGAGTGATGAGTGTAGGATGGGGGTATGAAATGTTTGTCTGTTTCTTGCATTTCTTATATGTTGCAAGTGCGTGCTTGATTATTTTATTTTTCATATGTTGGGTTGTATATCATCGCCTTTGTTATGAGCATGGGACTTTAGCTCCTTTGAAAGAAATTAAAAGCCCGAGGTGGGTGCGGAATATAGTCCCGAGGAGGGCCTGGAACCAGAAGAAGACCTCTGATGAGAATTCGGAGGCCGAGAGAAGACTTGACATACGAGGAACAGTCGCTGGAGATTTTAGGTTGCAGAGAAGGTAGCCTCAATGAAAGATCGAGTCTTAAGATGAGGCTCTGGTAAAGTTCAAGGTGGAAGCAGACTCCGAGGAGGACTCCGGGGATGAGTTTGACTGTAAAACCCCGAAAAATCCAAAGATGTTGACTGTGACGTCGTTAGTAAATTAGGTTTGACTTCGTTATTTATTATTATTCGTTTGTGTTTATTTTTGCTAACACTTGAGCTCGTAGGATCGTGAGGGACTAACAAGGGTATATCGGTAATTTCGTGGGTTAGTATTATTAGTTTTACTCTATTTTAGTATTATTATTAATATTATTTTGTTTATAAAAAATTGTTATATGAATAATTGTGTGAATATTATTTGTTATATGATTATTATTAATGCTATTATTATTAGTGTTATTATTATTATTACTTTTATTATTATTATTAATTTGTTTTTAGAAAAATCAGATTTTAGTGCTGGGTTGGGTTAGGAGTAAGTTTAGACTAATTGGGCCTTAATAATGTGTTAGTAATAAAGCTAGGTCCTCTCTCCAAAAACCCTAATAACCCTAACCCTAGCCTCTCCTCTCCTCTCCCTCTCTCGCTCCCTCCCTGTTCTCCCTCTCTGCCGCGCCACCCCACCAACGCCGCACAGCCGCCACCAACCCACCGAAAACCGTCGCAACCACTCTCTCTCGTTCTTTCTCTTTTCTCTCTCCCTCTCGATCTCCCTGTCTCTTCTCGTTCTTCGCCGTCGCGCCGCCACTCAGGCCACCACCAGCGACTTGCCGTCACCACCAGACGACCACCACCGTCGCACCGCCTCCCGGAGTCGCCGTTGCAGCAACCAGACGCGCAGGACGAACACCCAGTCGTTGCTGCTGTTGTTGTTGTCGTTGCCTCGACCAGACGCCGACGACAGCCCTTGCGACCACCAAGCACGTCGACGACGACCGCCACCCTCGCCTGACGCCACCGCCTCGACCGGTCGTCACCCAGTCGCCGAAAACCGTGCCAAGAACCCCTGGACGTAAACCTTAATCTTCTTGAAACCTTCTTTCTCTTTTTCCTTAATTTTTCTGATGTTATTATTATTATTGTACTATTATTATTCCTGTTTATTAAATCTTGTAATTTTTGGTGTAAATTATTGAGTTGTTATTTGTAATTAAATCGTTCTTGCGTTGTAGTTTTTACTTGTAAATTTGTTTAAATTATTATGTGTAATCTTTATGTTTTAAATTGGTGTATTAGGGTTGTAATAGTTGCAGTAAGATTATTAATGTTCAATTGTTTGATATATTTGTTTTCTTGTGATGCATGTTTAGGGTTTTAGAAAACTATTATTATTGTATGCACGAATCTTTAAAGTATAATTACCTAGATTAATTCTTGAAGTGTTAGTTAAATATTCATATGTTCTTTAATTCTCTTAGGGTTCATTCATGTTTAATTTCATGTTTAAATCTTGTTCAATAAGTTAGGTTGATTGAATTACTAAAGTTTGATTCTTGTTTATTAATTCTTGGTTCTTGATTGAATCTTTGTTTAAAAGAAATTAGTTTTTTTTTAGGATTCTTGATTGGTAGTTTAAATGTTTAGATGTTCTTTATATTTTATTCACGTGTTCTTTAAATTCTTTCTTGATTATTGATTAAGAAATTCATGTTTTATACCCTTATATGATGTTATTGTAGTACCTTGATATAGTTTATTGTAGAATTCATGTTTAGGTTAATGTTATTATTATTTCATACATGCTTTTAGGGTTAGTGAAATTATTAAAGTGAATTCATGTTTCACATGTTGGTTTTGATGATAGGAGGTTTGATGTTTGGACCTTAGTTGGGTTAGGTTAATTATTTTGGACTTAAGTTACTGTTTTAAACCCAAATTAAGACCCCGGGATCGGATTGGTGGAAGTTAGAAGCGAATTTGCAAATTAAATGGAAACCGGTACTGGGACAGTTTTGATGGGGTCTAAAGATCGGGTCACCACGGTTAGTGTAGTTGTCTTTTGATCGAACCCTTTGGACTGGAGTTTCCCTTAGATGTTAGCTTTCATAGGAATTTTACGGACCGGACTTTGGAATTTTATAAGTCGAGTTATACCCCGATTACCAGACCTAGGTCAGGTCTGGACAGTTTGGAAAGATGACGGTTTTTGAGGACCTTAAAGCGTGTGTTGGTTCTCGAGTTCAACTTAAGAGTTTTAGTAGACATCCCGAGGTTTTAGAAAAGTCTAAAACCAGACCCATAGGCTGTCAAGAAGTCAAGTTACGACCCTTTTTGTGTGGATGCTGTAATCTGTCTTGTTATGTGAAATTGTTAATGAATGTGTTGTTGATTGAAAAGGTTTACTTGGTATTATTATACGATTATTTGGAATGTGTTAGGTAATTTAAAGTGTAAATTCATGATTGATAGGAACCTATAGGGTTCCTAGGAGAGGGTTAGTTAGAAGGTAGTTAATACTAACTTCGAAGAGCGCGTTTTGATTAGAATAATTATTCTATTTTAGGCCCAAGCTAACTCGCGTCGTTAGTGAGCTTAAGTGTGTTCGTTTTGCTGTGAAGTGAAGTTAACCAGGTAATGTCTATGTTCTAATCCCCACCGGGATGCCCTTTAAATGTGTTTTAATGTTTTCTAATCTATTTTGAGAATTGCATCCCGAAAGGGGACTTTATGTTGAAATGTGACCATCCGTTTTGGATAACTGTTTGTAATTTTGTGATCTTTGATTTATGAGTTGAGGAATTTGAGATGGTCTTTTATTAGTGGTTTTATTTTGATTTTGATAAACCTGGGTTGGGTTTGACTTGAGAGCTGTGAGATGAGATTGCATAAGATACTAATAACTCAAGTGAAACATTAAGCGGGTTTATACTTTGATGCCTTTGGTAGGCGGTTACTTTAATGCCTTTGGTAGGCGGTTACTTTAATGCCTTTGGTAGGCGATTTTTGATGCCTTTGGTAAGCGATTATTGATGCCTTTGGTAGGCGATTATTATATTTATGCCTTTGGTAGGCGATTATCTTTGATGCCTTTGGTAGGCCAATGTTTGATGCCTTCGGTAAGCGATGTTACTTTATGAGATTTGATATCCCGCCCGCATAATAAAATGAATGGGTTGGGTTGAGGAAAACAGTTGTATGGGTTAAATGGTTTGTTAAGAGGTTTGACTTATTTCCCCTCCCTCAAATGAATTGAAATGAACTTAACTTGTTTTTAACGTTAGGGGTAGACATTATTGAGATTTCCCCCTCATTTTTGAAATGTTTTATTTTCAGGTGAAGATCTCTATGCTGGGGACGGGAATTAGAAGTGAGGACGAAATGTTTAGAAGTCATTAAATATGTCGCTTTTCTTTTCTGAGAAAAACTTGAAGTTGGTTTTGAGGTTTATTTCTAAGTATGAGTTTGTTAGTTGGTTTGCCGTTGACAGACAGTTGTAGTTTTCCTTCTCGCCTTGTATTCCTTCGGGGATACGGCAGTGACGCCCAATAAGAGTTTGAGTCTTCCGCTAAATTTTGTCTGTTAATGTTAGCTGACTTTGACTTTTCTATAATTGAATTTCCGGGGCGTTACATTGACGATCCTGATTGGACCCCAATCGTGGTCCGCAGGAACCCTTTTTCGTATGAAAATACTCTAAGTAGAGTTAGTAAAAGAGTAGTGGGATTAGTCCCAAGTAGTAATACTTACATGTAATTAGTTTTTATTGTTTAAATTTATAACTGTGTGGTTTGTTGGTTTTGTTAGCCCCAGTTAGGAGAGAATGAAACTTTATGTTATGCTCGGGTGCAAGTGACATGAAGTAATGAATTTCTTTTCTTGGGCTATTGTTATAATCTTATGAAAGTGAAAAGGTGTTGGCAAATGATCAAGTGAAATGTGGAGTTGATCTCAAAGATGGAACCCTTGAATTTTTTTTTTTGCAAGTACCAAAGTGTTGAAATGTGATGCTATTAAATGCGATTAGAGTTAAAGTTATGTTTATGGTTTTGTTACTTGCCGAGTTCTTTTATGTTTTAGTCTAATATGAGTAGTTAACTTCAGAATTCGTATTTACGTTGTGAGAGTAAGAACCTTAGTAATCTAAATCGACCCCTTTGAATCAGGATGTCGGACACGACAGTTCTCACTCCAATAATGTTACCCGAGAGCGTACACCAGCTGCAGCCGAACAGCGCCCTCAAACCGCGACTGAACTGCACCAACGTCTTCCTAACTTGATATCAGGGTCGAGTACAACAGCACCAGGGAACGACCATGCTAGCATGCTGATGATTGAGATGCTTAACAAGCACGAGGATCTACTGAAGAAGGTGGTGGATCGACAAGGAGGAGAAAGGGAAGATGATCCCTCCGCTCTCCTCCAAAGGTTCAATAGCTTTAACCCGCCCACTTATATAGGGGTAGCTGACCCCAAGGTCTTCGAAGAGTGGGTTAGAGAGATGAAAGGATTTTTGATACGACACGCTGTCCTGGGGAGTTGAGGGTGGATTTTGCTGCATATCACCTGAAGGAGGAGGCCGATCTATGGTGGGCTAGTGTGAAGGAGATACGGACCAAATCGGGTTTTGGCTGGAATCATTTTAAGGTTGTGCTGAAGGATCGGTTTTATCCTATGTCCCTTCAAAAGGCGAAAGAAAAGGAATTCATGGACTTACGCCAAGGAGAGCTTAGCGTGCTTGCTTACTCCACTAAGTTCACCGAACTATCTCGGTTTGCACCTACTCTTGTGTCCAGTGAACAATTGAGGATGGATCGTTTCTGGGATGGATTGAACTGCAAAATTCAGGATCGGATGTCATCACGTGAGTTCATGTCTTACCAGAACATGCTGAATGTTGCCCTCACTGTAGAAAGGGTAATGCACGACATGAAGCAGACAACTTGGCATACAAGGGCATAAAGAGGAAAGAGTCGCCCCGTTTAAACCCACCTCAACCCTACCGAGAGAAGAGGTTGCGCCCCAACAATTGGCAAAGCAATCAGTCTTCAGGACGTACGCCCTCGAATGTCCCGACCTGCCGAAACTGTGGCCGACCTGGCATTATGCTCGAGATTGTAGATTAAGGATTGTAATGGGAGGATGCTTTAAGTGTGGAAGCCCCCAACATCACATAAGACACTGTCCTCAGTTGACCTCGGAGGGCTATGACAATGAAAGCAATGGAAATGATGGGAAAAATGAAAACCAGAGGGCCTCACCTTTAAGTTATCAAGAACCTGGAAAGTAGAAGAGAAAATGACAGCAAAGTAGCCTCACCTGTTTCACTCTTAAAGGTACGTCAAGTTTCAAGGACGAAACTTCTTTTAAGGAGGTAATGATGTAAAACCTCGAGTTTTAGGAAGGACGGAACCGTTAGGATTATTACCGAACCATTAAGTCTAAGTTAAGTTTCGAGGACAAAACTTCTTTTAAGGAGATAATGATGTAAAACCCCGAAAAATCCAAAGATGTTAACCGTGACGTCGTTAGTAAATTAGGTTGACTCCGTTAATTGTTAAATTTTTCGTTATGATTATCTTTGCTACCACTTGAGCTCGTAGGATCGTTGAGGGACTAACAAGAGTATATCGGTAATTTCTTGGGTTTTAGTATTATTAGTATTACTCTAATTATTATTAATATTATATATTAATATTTTTGTGTTTATTATAATTGTTATATGAATTATTTGTTATATGAATAATTGTGTGTATATTATTTGTTATGCGATTATTATTAATGTTTTTATTATTAGTATTATTATTATTTTTTTCCAAGAAAATTAGATTTTAGTATTGGGTTGGATTAGTATTAAGAATAGTATTGTTGGGCCTTAATTAGTAGTTAGTATAAAAGGCTAATCTCCCTCTCAAAACCCTAATTCAAACCCTAACCCTAGCTCTCATCTTCTCCCCACCTCTCTCTCCTCTCTGCCGCCAGCCGCCAGCCACCAGCTGGCTGCCCTAGCCGCCGCCTGCATCACCGGACCACCGCAGCAACCACCGTCGTCCCCCTCTTTCTCGTTCTCTCTTTCACATTCTCTCTCTCTCTCTCTCTCTATTGTGTTCTTCTTCTCTCTGTCTCGTTTTGATTGTG
The DNA here is from genome assembly GCA_029582165.1 of Portulaca oleracea. Lineage (NCBI taxonomy): Eukaryota > Viridiplantae > Streptophyta > Magnoliopsida > Caryophyllales > Portulacaceae > Portulaca > Portulaca oleracea. The sequence goes on from CM055882.1 coordinate 35,497,396, forward strand.
CTCCGCCCCGCGCCGCCTTGTGCAACCGCCCAGACCATCGTCGTCGCCTCTCCGACGTCGAAAGTCGGTGCACCAACCGCCGCTGCTCACCTTGCCATCGTCGTTGCCCAGTACGTGAAAGAGAAGAAGGTCGCTGCCTGCAGCCGTGCTTTGACTCGCGACCTCAGGCCAACCACCAGCAGTACCTGATCGTTGACAACCACCCGGACGCCGCCGTGCCATCGCCGGGACCACCCGACGCCTCCTGACCGACCGCCACCCCCGTCACCACCCTGGCCGCCGGAAACCGCCTAGAACCTCCCTTACGTAAACCCCAATATTCTTTTGAAACTTTTCTTTCTTTTTCTTTATTTTCTGTTATTATCACTATTATTATTATCATTATTTCTTGTTTTAAATCTTGTAATTTGGGTAATTAAGGGTGTAATTTTATTAAGTTGTTATTTGTAATTAATTGTTCTTGTGTTGTATTATTTACGTGTAATTTGTCTAAATTATTATATGTAACTTTTATGTTTTAATTTGGTGTATTAGGGTTGTAGTAGTTGTAGTAAAATTATTAATATTCGATTATATGAGATGCTTTGTTTTCATGTGAATCATGTTAGGGTTTTAGATAACACTATTATTGTATGCACGAATATTTTTAAAGTTTAATTATCTAGATTAATTCTTGAATCGTTAGTTAAGTATTCACATGTTCTTTAATTCTCTTAGGGTTCAATCATGTTTAATTTAATGTTTAATCTTGTTAAATAAGTTAGGTTGATTGAATTACTAAAGTTCGATTCTTGTTTATTAATTCATGATTCTTGATTGAATCTTGTAAAAAGAAATTAGTTGTTGGGATTCTTGATTGGTAGTTTGAATGTTTATATGTTCTTTATATTTTATTCACATGTTCTTTAAGTTCTTTCTTGATCATTGATTAAGAAATTCATATTTTATACCCTTCCATGTTGTTATTATAGGACCTTGAAATAGTTTATTGTAGAATTCATATTTAGGGTAATGTTATTATTATTTCATGCATGCTTTTAGGGTTAGTGAAAATATTAAAGTGGATTTCATGTTTTACAATTTGGTTTTGATGGTAGGAAGTTTGATGTTTGGAACTTAGTTGAATTAGACTTATTACCACGGACCTTAGTTACTGTTTTAAGCCTAAATTAGGACCCCGGGAACGAATGGTGAAAGTTAGAACTGAATTTGCAAATTAAATGAGAACCGGGATCGGGACAGTTTTGTTAGGGTCTAAAGAACGGATCACTATGAGAGTTATAGTCATCATTTGATCAAACCCTTTGAACTGGAGGTACCCTTAGATGTTAGCTTTCATAGGAATTTTACGGATCGGACTTTGGAATTTTATAAGTCGAGTTATACCCCGATTACCAGACCTAGGTCAGATCTGGACAGTTTGGAAAGATGACGGTTTTTGAGGACTTTAAAGCGTGTGTTGGGTCTCGAGTTCAACTTAAGAGTTTTAGTAAACATCCCGATGTTTTCGAAAAGCCAAAACCAGACCCATAGAATGTCGGGAAGTCATGTTTTGACCCTTTTTATGTGAATGCTGTAATCTGTTTTATTGATGTTATTTATTTATGAAAATGTTGTTGAATGAAAATGTTGTTTTGATCTTGTTATGTGATTACTTGGAATGTGCTAAATAATTTATAGTGTAAATTCATGAATGATGGGAACCTATGGTGTTCCTAGGGGAGGGTTAGTTAGAAGGTAGATAAAACTAACTTCGAAGGACACATTTTGATTAGAATAATTATTTTTATTTTAGGCCGAGCTAATTCGCGTCGTTAGTAAGCTAAAGTGTATTCGTTTTTGCTGTGAAGTGAAGTTAATCAGGTAATGTCTATGCCCTAATCCCACCGGGATGCACTTCGATTGTGTTTTTGTTCATTTATAATCTATTTTGTAATTTGCATCTTGAAGAGGACTCTATGTGGAAATGTGACCATCTGTTTTGGACAACTATTCGTAATTGTTGTATTTTGATTTATGAGATATTGAAATTGAGATGGTGTTTTATAAGTAGTTTTGTTTTTGGTTTTGATGGCCTGGGTTGGGTTTGACTTGAGAGCTATGAGCTGAGTTTGCATAAGATACTGAAAATTCATGTTAAATTTTAAGCGGGTTTATTTGGTCGTGGCCTGTGGTAGGCAAATGGTCTCGGACCCTGGTCGTAGCCTGTAGTAGGCAAAGGGTCAGGGACTCTGGTCGTAGCCTGTGGTAGGCAAAGGGTCTGGGACCCTGGTCGTAGCCTGTGGTAGGCGGAAATGTGAACTCTTGATAATTCTGGTCGTAGCCTGTGGTAGGCAAAGGGTCGGGGACCCTGGTCGTAGCCTGTGGTAGGAGGAAATGTGAACTCTTGATAATTCTGGTCGTAGCTTGTGGTAGGCAAAGGATCTGGGATCCAGTTTGATATTTGTTACTTTATGGGATTTGATATCCCACTCGCATAATAAAATGAATTGGTTGGGTTAAGTAAAAATAGTTAAGGGTTAAAGGTTCTGTGAATTGAATTTAACTTGTTTTCCCTTTCCCTTAAATGAGTTGAAATGAACTTGAATTGCTTTTAACGGTTAGGGGTGGACATTATTGAGTTTTCCCACTCATTTTTGTAATGTTTTGTTTTCAGGTGATGTAGACGCTGAATTTTGTCGTAGTTTAGCTTTGTAATTATGTAATTTATTTTGAGCGTTTTTTATTTTTTAGGATTAAATGTCAAGTATTCTTGAAATGCATAAATTATGAAAAACCCACAAAAAACCCAAATAAATATTCCTCTACAAAAAAGGCCTTTCACATTAGCCCATTTCCATTTCTGGCCCATCCGCGTTCAAATATTCCGAAAACTCAGCCCTTTGTTCAAGTACCTGAGCCTTTTCTTTAAATTATCGACTTTCCACCGACCTCTATGAGTTTCCTAATTTTGGGAGCTAAAAGTTCTCATTACAAGCTTTCCAACGACACTTGAATCAAGTTAATCGGAGGTCTGATGGGAAAGTTATGGTCGTTTGAAGTTAGGCATCTTAAAATAATCCAACATGCTGGTCCCCAGTGGCCCGTTTTCTTTCATTCCAACATACTGGGCCTCCTGCTGATCAGAATGGCCCAGTTACCTCTCTTTATTTTATAACCCTAGTTTCCTCACTCCATTTCCCCTATAAATACAGTCTCACTCTCATCATTTTTCTACACACCGAATCACCTAGGAGTATTGACACTAGGTGATTTCTTCTTCCTCTTCTCCCTCTCTCATTCTCCTCTCTTCATCATTTGCATACATCCATACTTGGCATTATTTTTTGTCGTTTTTATTTTCTTGTAATCACTTATACTGTTGTAATCCTGATGCTAATATCAATTATGACTAATTTAAACAGGATTACTTGAGAAGATAACTTTATTTTCGTTCTTTATTTATTTGTGTTTCGTTTATCGCATTTATTTATTCATTGCATTTATTTATTTTTGTACTTTAATTCTTCGCATGCATCTAAATAATTTAAATTAATCTAATTAATTCTCTTCTTCTACTCTCTTCTTTAACGAACCGATTTAGTAGAGTCCGTTCTTTGAACGGGCGAATTCGAAGGTTTTTACTTTTGAATTCGTAACCTTACCCCCGGATCCGAATCTCATGGTCGTGGTTTGCGGAGTCTAATTTGAGTTTATTAATTCTCACCAAAAATTAATTGGCGACTCTATAATTTATTCAATTTGATTCATTCGCTTTCTTTTCGAATTTTACCTTTTATTTCTAGAAAATTTTAATTGCACGGGAATCAATATCACAAAAAGAAACGAATCAGAAAGTTGAGGTCTCGGTTCACCGTTGATTCTCCTCGTTTTTTTTTATATTATTTTCTTATCAATGACATTTTCTGGAAAGAAAAATAATTAAATTCAAGATTGCATTTGAACATTTTGATTAATAAAAATTGAATTCAAATCCCTTAAAGACTAGACATCTCTTTCGATTCGCCTAACATTACGTAGAACACCAATGGAAGTTTTTCCCGGGTCCTACAGATGAAGATCTATATGCTGGGGACGAGAATTAGAAGTGAGGATGACGCGCCTGGTAGATGTCATTCATGTTGTCTTTCAATTGAGAAAGTTTTGGAGTTAGATAAGTTGAGTTGCTTTATTTCAGGATTTGAAGTTGTTAGTTTGGTTTTCATTACAAGAGCAGTTGTTAGTTTCCCTTTCTTGCCTTGTATTCCTTCGGGGATACGGCAGTAACGGCCAAATAAAAGGAAACAAAAAAAAATGAGATTTCCGCTGAATTTTTCCGTTAACGTTAGTTTGACTTTGACTTTTCAATAATTGAATTTTCGGGGCGTTACACCGAGAGATGTCGGTGGTTTTGTAGATTAACTCCTGATGCATTCTTATCTCTCGTCAATTTGTTGATGGAGAGAAACCTTATAAGGGAAGGTGTACATGTCAAATGCAACGAGATTGTTATGTTTTCGTTGCATATGTTGGCAACTGGTTCAAGTTGAAGGGATGTATCATGTATTTCAAAACAGTCACCCCAAACTATTTCGGCGTACCATATAATGGTAATTAACGCCCTCTGTACGTTGTCATGTGATGTAATACGACCCTATCATAATTCCTTGCATGAAGTTCAAGATTTCTTCAACGATCCAGAAAACTTCTACCTTGTCAACTATAAGGTAATCTCTAATCACAAAATCTCTGAGTTTGACATTGTGTGCTACTGTTTAATTGATATGAAGTTGCAAGTGTAATAGTGTAATCTGTTTTGCAGGTTATTTTGACAAATTATGCAGGTTATTTGTAATATGTTTTTTAGTACAGGTTTCTTGTTTATTTTATTTTTTTAAAAGGCAAATGAATACCTATTAATGAATTCCAATGCGATTCTTTCTTCAGGTTATTTGTATGCATCCTATTTATAAACAATTGAATGTGATGTCAAGTTTTGCAGGACGCGGTAGGCACCCTAGATGGGACCCACATCGAATGTGTTGTGTCGTCAATGACAGAGAAGGGGAAGCGTATCGGGACAGAAATGGGAATAAGACGTGGAATGTCATGACAATTGTCTCGTTCGACTTGCTATTCACTTTCGTATGTTGTGGGTGGGAGGACAGTGCCCACGACTATGCTGTGTTTAGTGATTGCGTGCAACGACCAGAATTCAAATACCCTCACCCTCCTCTAGGTATTTATAACTATTTTTGTGAATGAGTTTGTGTTGTCCTATGTTTCTATACTATTGTAAAATGATGGTTGTGTTGGTGGGCAAATGAGCTTGTGTTGTCCTATGTTTATATACTATTTGAAAATGATGGTTGTGTCGGTGAGCAAATTATATGAGCTTGTGTTGTCCTATGTTTCTACACTATTGGAAAATGATGGTTGTGTTGGTGAGCAAATGTGTTTGTGTTCTATACCTAGATGAAACTATGGAAATTGTCGTACTATGCTAGTTGATGCTAATATGTTGTTTGTACATTGGAAGTGAAAGTTAAAACATGTTTTGTTGCAGGTAAGTATTCTTTGGTAGACTCAGCGTACCCGAATACCGCTGGGTACTTAGCACCGTACGGGGATGGGGATTTATACCACCTCCCTAACTTCACGTCCCTCCGAACAGCGGACTCGAAGAGGGCGAGGGTATGCCAGGAGTTCAACTACCGCCACTCAGTGATTCGGGGTCAAGTGGAGCATGCCTTTGGAGTTTTAAAAGGAATGTGGAAAGTATTGAGCCGGATGTCCTCGCATGACAAGAAATTTCAAATGAGGATAATCATCGCATGTTGTACACTACATAATTTCCGGATTTTACATAGCAAAGGTACACCTGTAATCCATGCCCCTCAACTTCCGGCTGTGGCTCCACCACAATTGCTTGATAATAATGCTAAACAACAAATGAACTCATTTCGTGATCGGATCGCTGCGAGGGTTGCTAGAACACCTGCTCAACAACACGGGGAAAATCGATACTGATGGCTTCTTTGACTTGGTGGGGTGCTGACTCTTTGGCTTTTCATTTAGAGATTCTTTTGTGTTACTACTCTTGTTGCTAATCTTGTCTTCATTCAGATGCTGAATGAGTCAGTGTTTGGGTGGTTGTGCTACATCGTGTGTCTTCACTAGATAAATTATGATTTTGGCTAGAAGTTGCTTTCCAATTCGTTGTGTACTGTCCATTGCAATTTATGTAGGTTGGAATTTGAAGAAACAATGTATATTTATTTATGTTACAAGTATTTATATATGTGATGGTTGCCTAGGATAATACATGGATGCTACCAAGAAATATCATTCCAAATGATACATGGATGTTTTATATATGAATGCAGGGGTTGCAAGTGATGGATGCCTGTTATAAATTGATACATCCATCATTAGTGCATTTGTGGAAAAGCTTCAAATGGTTGCTACTATATATGATAGAGAATTTCCCACCAACAGGAGATCAAATTTCAGTTGAATTAATACAGGGACGGGGACGCTACGTACCAAGAATTATATTGGTTGACATTACAACAAGCTAGCTATTATATATATGTTGGTTGACAAAATATACAACAAGCTAGCTAATATATATGTTGGTTGACATAACAACAAGCTAGCTATTATATATGTTGGTTGACATAAGTGATGCTTGTTTATATAGAATCTATTTAGGCCTGCATTAAATGTGTAGCATACAATTACTTAACTAATTATTTCAACTTTATTGTTGATAAGGCACATAAACACATATAACTGATTCCAAATGCTCCAATAGCAACACAAGATACATAAATGATTCCATTGTATCAATAGCATTAACAACACAAAGTACATCACCTTAGTACTGGAAGACATTAATTAACAACACAAAGTCAATCATCTTAATACTGGAAGACACATAATTAAACACATATAAGTAAAATTACTAAGGAGATCAGAGTCAAACTACTGGAAGGCATTAACAACACAAAGTACATCATCTTAGTAGTTCTTCATGGCTACAATGACAAGGACCAACATACATAACAACTGCCACTTTTACTACTGACTTCACATACTTGGTCTGTTTTGCAACCATCTTCTTCAAGATGCCAATGTCCCCATTGATGGGGTCTTGAACACTTGAAGCCTCACCATACCATTCACATCTCCCATTGTCTTTTCCATTAGAAATTATGTGTTCCTCACCAGCCCATTTGAAGAAGTAACAATCTCCACATCGAAAATATACTCCATTCGGGTTTTCCTCTGATTCGGATATCTTCAATTCAGCCTTCTTTCCACATTTCTTGCAATGTTGCGGTCTCAACCATAACTTTGCATCCCCGCCGAAATTCGAATATCTAGAAGGCATTGCACCTGCAAGTTCATAGCATAATCAATAAACAGAATGTCAAATATAAAATAGACGAAACAGAATGACAAATCCAAGTAAACTTGCAAAAGACATTATTAGAATGTTGGCATTTTTATGCTTCCAATTGGAAGCAATTTTATGCTTCCATATTGCAGCTGCTGCACCAAAATATCCAACAAATCACAGTTTACAGAACAATACCATGAATGGATGACAAAGACCACTGGCAGATGCACTAAATCACAGTTTATAGAACCAGAATTTGTCTTCATCAGAATCATGAACAGATCAGCAACACCACCCAAATTTGCAGTAACATGCACCACCAGAAAGCTCCTCAATGCAAAACTTCAGAACTCAAGAACAACCCCAACATCCAAACAAAACCGCTACAGATTGCAGATACAACAACAGACCTATAAAATCAGATGAACTGAACCCCTGAACCAAATGGATGCTGTGCCCAACTATTGTTCATTTGACATCAAAATTTGAAATAGCAGCGACCAAACATCATATCCCAAGAAGAAAACCAGCAGCATCCATAACAATCACCAACAGTCAACTATATAACCCCACTTGAATGCAATCACCAACGACAGACAATTGAAACTTCTTGCAACCCTCAAAATTGCCAACACCACCTCATTGAAACTAAGACATTTAGCTTTCAAGCAAGCTGGCAACGTAACCCAACAAGAAGTTATTCAAGCAACTCACTAATCATTCAAGTAATTCAACAGCAAGCAATAGCAACTATAATTAAATTGTCAACCATAATGATTTGGCTTTGGAAGATTAGAAAAATAATTCTTGAATGTACTCTACTCAGCAACAAGCAACTATAATGAAATTAGAAATAGTTCAGTAGAATGATAGAATCTTTTCTAATCAATTAATTCCAACTCAATCTGAAATATCCAATTCAACTTTACGATTACATTCTAAACCCTAAAATTGAAATAAGCCCTAAACTATAATGAAAGTTAGCGAATTAGTATTAAACTAAGAAAAAGTGAAACTCACAGCTATGTTCTCCGGTTGCCGGAAGTGGTGATTTTGAACGGGAAGATCGAGTCGCCGGCCCCTCGCGGAAGAGCCGTAGGTGCGCCCACGTCTTCTGGCGTCGTTGCGATCGGCTCACGCCGCTATCGGCTGGCTGCGTCGACCGTCGAGGCTTCCACCGTCCACGGTGGTCGCGGCGGCTGCGACTGATGAGGCCAGAATGAATTTGTGCGTGGTGGTGGGCAGGCATAGAGTTTGTCTCTCTGATGCAAAACCTACCGATGAAGAACAGGGAGACAAATACACTGTGAGAGTTGTATTATTAATTTCATTTAAAAGTCAATTTTCAAAAATTAAAGGATTATTGGACGCCAGTAATATCAACTTTGGGGGTATTGGACACTAATAATACAAACTATTTTCTTGGACACTAGTAGTACCAACTATCGACCTATTTTCCTCCAACAGTACACGACCGAGTTGTTATAGTTTTAACTCATCGGAAAGATGACGTAGCTCCATGATGTGTGACGTGGAAGGCAGAGGCTGGGTAGAAAATGTTGACGTGGACACTAACACGCCTTCCATATCACATATTATGGAGTCACATCATCATTTCGATGAGTTAAAACCATAACAATTCGACGGTGTACTGTTAGATGAAAATGGGTCAATAGTTCGTATTGCTAGTGTCCAAGAAAATAGTTTGTATTATTAATATCCAATACCCCCAAAGTTGGTATTATTTATGTCCAAAAACCCAAAATTAAAATTACTAATTTATAAAAAGTATATAAATTAATTAGTATAGGAAGAATTGGGCTCCTTAATTCATTAATTGGACATCCATACTTTTTTTAGGCTTAATTTAGTGTTTATTAATTACCTTTAATCATATATTTTTATCCCTAGTTAATATATAATATGTCCAAATTTTTATTTTATTATTGTTTTTAATTCATTATTTTCTAAAATTTTCCACCATAATTCCATAAACAATAATTTAAAATACAAAAAAATGTATTTTATAACAAAATGACATACATTAATTAACTAATCAATCATTTTATTACAAATTTTGAATATAAAATTTTTAGAAACATCTCAACTTTTCTATATCAGTTTGGGTTGGTCCGGTCCTTTATCCTAATTGATTGGTCTGTGGTGGGACTAGTGCTTTTCCAGTCTTATATTTGGTCCATAGTTGTGGCTATTTTGGGTTCCGATCAAGTCCGGTTTGGTCTGAATTGGTCCGGGTTTGGCCCATTGAACACCCCTACAAAAAATTAGATGCGAAATTGAACCTTCCTATATACTCCCTCCTTCCCATATTATCTGTCACTTTAACTAACTTTCTTTTTTCTCATAATATTTGTCACTTTACAATTCCAATAACACATTAATTACTAATTTATCAAATTCACCCTATTAATTACATCTTTTTCTTCCATTTTCCCTTTTATTCACATTTTTCCTTTTTTATTCACCATTTTATTCAACATTTTCACATTTCCAATGAGATAAATTAGTTTAGAGTGGAGGTTTTTATGGTTTTGTAAATCATGTCTAAAGGGACAAATAATATGGGAAGGAGGGAGTATATATTAATGAAAATATAGTTTCACGTTTTGAATTTTAAGATATTTCTAATTTTTCGCGAGGAAGTTTTATTTTTTTGTAATAATTGATTTAAAATTTTCATGTTTTTCAATATAAATAAGATTTTATTACTCATAAATAGTTACATTTGATTACTTTACATAAATTACATAAAATTTTTGGAAAAGAACTATTGCATGTATGTATTTTTAAAAATATTCAAAATTAAATCATATAACCTGGAAAATTAAATGTGTATGAAAAATTGTGAAAAATGAAAAATATATAAAGAATCTAATTAATACTTAGGGTTCAAAGGATAATTGGATTCTAATAATCCCTACTTTCACCAATTGGACAATGGTGGACCGTACTTTCACTTTGTATTCTGGTGGTCCAAAAGAAAATAAAATTGGATTGTAGTGGGATATTTTCAAGGGAATTATAGATTTTCTGTTGCATTTGATTCAAAACTTAGTATAACACTTTACAATGATTTTTAATGAATTTACAGCGTTTTAGAAACTACAATTCATTAACTTTCTAGGGGCAGGAACGAAAAAAACAAAAACAATATAGTGTAGAAATGAAAAAAATAAGAAGAATGTGGAGGTGGATTATATTTGGTACCACTCCACTCCAATCCAATTTTATTTTTTTTTGGACCACCAAAATATAAAGTGAAAGTACGGTCCACCATTGTCCAATCGGTGAAAGTAAGGATTATTAAAATCCAATTATCCGGGTTTAAAAGTACCATAAATAAGTATGAAATAATTGGTGATCAAACACTAATTAATACTTTATATTTTTATGAAGCACTTCTACAATATGTATTACCAAATTACATCAAAATTTGGGAGAAACAGTTTCTGTAACTATTTCTAAAAAGTCATTTTGAAGAAGTAGTAGCTGGGCTAAACACACCCTAAATGTTAGGCGCCCAAATTAGAACAGATATTATAATTTACTAGGTTAAAGTTATTTAAAAATAAGAAAACTTTTTTTCAAAAAGTCAAAACCAACACCTATACCCATCATTGCATCCATAATGCCATCGATCAGTGAAAATCTATAGCTAGCTAGAGTAATTGAGCAATCTCTCCATGCATCCATACTGATATATCGAAGCTCGATTAGTGACCTGCTGAAGGAAGTCACCGGTCACCCCCCACCGTACTGTTGTTGCTTGCGAGGTCGTCGGGCACCGCCGTCACTGACGTCCTCCTTCCTTTCATTCTTCCGTCCTTCACTGATGTATGCTAACTCACTAAGATCAGAGTATTGAGCTATTATACATCATACAATCACACATACACACAGCTGGATGCTTGAACTTACAACAACTGATAGAAAGCAACAAACTGGAATAGAAGACAACCCAATAACAGATTAAAAGGATAGGCTTGCTTACAGTTGATACAGACACACCACAACTTCATTCAAGGGCATTGGACTCTCACACACATGCCTCTACAGATACACCAAAGCATGGATGATCAAGCTCAGCTTACACTTGCTGGATTTTGCCAATTTCCAGTGACATGAACTGATTGAACCAAGGTTGAGAGTTATAGGACACTCACAAACTTTCAGAGGTACTAAGACACTCGAGAATACTATTGAAATGAACATTGAGATGCCTCCTTTGCTGATGTTGCTGGTGAAGCTGGTTGTTCTCCTTGATGGTCTCCATCATCCTCCCCAGGTTGAGGAAAGTTTGTCCTCAAACTTGGAAGGTCTTCATCTGCTGGATAGTATGGTCGAAGATCTGCGACATTGAATGTTGCTGAGCCTCCATACTCTTCAGATAGATCCAATCTGTAGGCATTATCTCCAATTTTCTCTAGCACTTCAAAGGGGCATCTGCTCTAGGTAGTAGCTTGCCTTTTCTCTTGCTGGGGAACCTGTCCTTCCTGAGGTGGATCCAAACTAGATCTCTTGGCTGGAAGGTCACCTTCTTCCTATTTTTGTTTGCTGAAGTAGACACCTGTTCAGTATACTTGGCAATTTTCTCCTTCACTTGCTGATGAAGCTCCTTGATTTGATATGCTCTTTTACCTGCTTCAAAACTAAATTTGATAGAAGTAGTTAGTGGAACTAAATCCAGCGGGGAAATTGGATTTTTACCATAGACTACTTGGAATGGAGAGTAGCCTGTGGCCTTGGATGGTGCTTTGTTGTAAGCAAATTCAGCATGGGGTAGTAGGGAATCCCATCCTGCTTTATTTTTGTGGATCAGTGCTCTCAATAGGACTCCAAGTGTTCTATTAGTAACCTCGTTCTGGCCATCAGTCTGTGGGTGGCAAGTGGTGCTGTACTTGAGTTGAGTGCCTAGTTTCTTCCATAAAGTAACCCAAAAATGGCTCAAAAACTTGGTATCCCTGTCAGACACCATTGTTTTTGGGACTCTATGTAATCTGACAATCTCTTGGAAGAATAACTCAGCTACTCTTGTGGCATCAAAGGTGGTGTGGCACGGGATGAAATGTGCCATCTTTGAGAATCTATCAACCATGACCATGATTGAATCCTTCCCTCTCTGAGTTCTTGGCAAACCTACAATGAAATCAAGGCTGACATCTTCCCAAGGACTGCTGGGAATTGGCAATGGTGTGTACAAGCCTTGAGGTAGGCTATGAGACTTTGCCAATTGACAGATATTGCACCTCTTGAGTAAATGCTCCACATCCTTCCTCATCTTTGGCCAACTGTAATGCTCTCTCAACATTATCAATGTTTTCTCGACTCCAAAATGCCCTGCTAGACTTCCTCCATGGACTTCTGTGATCAATAGTTCTCTAAAACTGCTCTTAGGGACACACAACCTGCTTCCTTTGAACAAATACCCTTGGTCTATATGGCATGCACTCGGGATTGCCGACACTTCTGGTATACCTGCTTAAAGTCTCCAACCTCCTGATACAAAGCTTTCAAATGCTCAAAACCAATAATTCTAGAATCAAGCATATGAAGCAACATGTACCTTCTACTCAATGCATCTGCTCCCTTGTTTAGCACTCCTGATTTGTGGGGAATCATGAAGTGAAACTGCTACATATACTCGACCCAAGCAGCATGCCTGGTGTTGAGCTTGTGCTGCCCTTGAATAAACTTCAAGGCCTCATGATCACTGTGAAGTATGAATTCTGCTCCAATAAGGTAGTGCCTCCAGTGCTGAAGAGCTCTGATGATGGCATAGAACTCTTTGTCATAGGTGCTGTATTTCTTCTTGACATCATTTAACTTCTCCCTAAAATAGGAAACTGGCTTGCCCTCCTGGGTCAATACTGCTCCTATGCCAACTCCTGAAGCATCACATTCTACTTTAAAAACTTTGCTGAAGCTGGGTAGTGCTAGGACTGGTGCTGAAGTGAGTCTCTCCTTGACTTCTTCAAAGGCTTTCTGGGCTGCTGCTGTCCAAATAAAGGACTTCCCTTTCACCACTTCAGTCATAGGTGCCAAAATGGTGCTGAAATTCTTGAAAAATCTTCTGTAAAATGAAGCCAGGCCATGAAAACTCCTAACTTGATGAATAGAAGTGGGCACAGGCCACTCCCTAATTGCTTGAATCTTCTCATTATCAACCTGAATACCTGCTGCTGTAACAATGTACCCCAAGAAGTTCACTTGGGATGTAAAGAAGTGACACTTCTTGAGATTCCCAAATAACTCCTCCCTGCTTAGAATAGTTAGAATCTCCTGCAAATGCTTGAAATGCTCTTGCTCAGACCTGCTATAGACAAGAATATCATCAAAGTATACGACAACACTCTTGCCTATGAGTGGCTTAAGGATCTGGTTCATGAGTCTCATGAATGTGGATGGGGCATTAGTCAGGCCAAAAGGCATGACCAACCATTCAAACAAACCTCCCTTGGTCTTAAAGGCTGTTTTCCACTCATCCCTCATAGATCCTTATCTGGTAGTATCCACTCCTCAGATCAATCTTAGAAAAGACTGCTGACCCATGTAACTCATCCAACATGTCTTCAAGTCTAGGTATAGGGTACATATACTTGATTGTGATCTTGTTAATAGCCCTACAATCAATACACATTCTTTGGCTTCCATCTTTCTTAGGCACTAACAATGCTAGGACTGCACATGGACTTAAACTCTCCCTAATCATTCCCTTCTCCAATAACTCATCCACCTGCCTCTGTATCTCATTGGTATCTGCTGGTGTCATCCTATAAGCTGGCTTATTAGGTAACACTGATCCAGGCACTAAGTCAATTTTGTGCTGGATATCTCTTTTAGGTGGTAAACCAGGTGGCATTTCATCAGGAAATACATGCTGAAACTGCTGGAGTAAAGGTAGGAATAAAGGGTAGTCATTTTGTGGTGCTGAGGGTTCTTCAAGGTCTAAAAGGATCAAGTCTTTATGTGTGCTAAACTCATGATGATCAGATAAAAGCAACACATCAAGACTAGGTTCAAGACACAGGGTTTTGGCTTTTTTGGTTAACTGTGAGGGTTTCATGGGGGTTAGGACAATCTTTCTGTGGTTTAGGGTCAGGGTGTAGGTATTTAGCTCTTCCACAGTGGTTTACTGATCTATCATTAAACCAAGGTCGACCCAAAAGCAAATGATATGCATCCATAGGTAAGACATCACACCAGACCTCATCTTTGTATGACTGACCAATTGAAAAAGCAACAAGGCACCTAGTAGAAACTTTGATACCTTTGCCTGAAATGAGCCACTGGATGGTGTATGGAGCTGGGTGGGGCTTGGTTTCCAGGCTTAGCTTCTTCACCATGGTGCTAGAAGCTGCATTGGTACAGCTCCCATTGTCTACTATCACTGAGCATACCTTCCCTCCAATAGTGCACCTTGTGTGAAAGATATTCTCCCTCTGCTCTTCTGCCTCTTCTACTGCTGAGCTGCTCAAAACTCTTCTGACCACAAGCATTTCTCCCTCATCTGGACCTTCTTCTATCACCTCATCATCATAGATAGGATCATGCTCATGCTCTTTATACTCCTGTTCTTCTCCCTGCACATGTTCAGGATCAACAAATAAAGCTGTCTGGTACTCAGCAAGAGTAACCATTCTCTTATTTGGACATTTTGAGGCAATATGCCCTAGTCAATGACACCTGAAGCATCTTCTTTCTGAATAAGGTCTGCTGGTAGGGGCTGGGGTTCTTTGTGGGGAGTTTTGTTGCTGATTTTGTGGGGGTCTTAGGATTGGGTTTCTGGTTTGAGGTGAGGGTAAGGGTGGATAGGCTCTTTGTGGGGGTTTGTGAGGTTTGTAGGGGTTTGGTTTGGCTGGTGCATAGGGTTTGGCAGGATCTCTGCTGTTGCTGTAGTCCTTTGCTATAGACTTCTTCTGTTGTTCCACTTTGTGAGCCAAAGAACTTAGCTCATCAAGGGAATCATAGACCTGCAACTCTACAACATTCTTGATCCCTTCATTTAGGCCTGCAAGGTACCTAATGTAGGTTTGCACCTCATTTCCTTGCATATTGCACTTCCACAGCAAATGCTCAAACTCCTTGGTATATTCCTCCATTGACTTGCTTCCCTGCACAAAATGCTGCAACTTGTTGTAGTTCTCCTTCATATAGTTATCTGGAAGGAACTTCTCCTTCAACTTCTGTCTCATCTCAATCCAGGTGCTCACTCTAGCTTCCCCAATCTCCATTCTCCTTCTCTGCAGATTAGTCCACCAAGTAGAAGCATATTTTTTCAATTTTAAGGCTACTAACTTCACCTTGTTTTCTTCTGAAACCTCTTTCAAGTCAAAGACTCTTTCCACTGTCTGTAACCAATCTAGAAAAACATCAGGATCTAGTTCTCCTGCATATTCAGGTATATCAATCTTGAAATCAAGTTTCTCAACCCTCCTATCTTCCCTTCTTACTTCTCTTTCACTTTCACTATTTTCCTCAGGCTCACTGACTCTAGGTGATCTTATTATCCTTGTCCTTCTCCTGGGTGTAGGTCTAGGACCTCGACCTCCTCTCCCTGTCCTACTGAAAGGATTCTCACCTTCTCCTTCCTCCATCTCATCATCAGTCTCCTTATTCAACTGATGTCTATGCAATCTCATATAATAATTCAATTGCTCACTCGAAAACTTCATTTTCTGCTCTAAATCTTCCTTCTCTTTTAGAGTTTGTTCTAAGACTTCTTGTGGTGTTTTACTAGTTCCAGCCATTTTACTAAAACAAGCAAACACACTCCAAGAAAGAATACAATGCTCTGATACCAAGATGATGTATGCTAACTCACTAAGATCAGAGTATTGAGCTATTATACATCATACAATCACACATACACACAGCTGGATGCTTGAACTTACAACAACTGATAGAAAGCAACAAGCTGGAATAGAAGACAACCCAATAACAAATTAAAAGGATAGGCTTGCTTACAGTTGATACAGACACACCACAATTGCATTCAAGGGCATTGGACTCTCACACACATGCCTCTACAGATACACCAAAGCATGGATGATCAAGCTCAGCTTACACTTGCTGGATTTTGCCAATTTCCAGTGACAGGAACTGATTGAACCAAGGTTGAGAGTTATAGGACACTCACAAACTTTCAGAGGTACTAAGACACTCGAGAATACTATTGAAATGAACACTGAGATGCCTCCTTTGCTGATGTTGCTGGTGAAGCTGGTTATTCTCCTTGATGGTCTCCATCATTCACCCCTCCATTTTCATCGATCGATCTGAATGTTGGGTTTGGTCCTTAAAACCTCCACATTTCTTCAATTTCACATTTTAATCATTTGCTAACAGTTTTTGGTTGAATTATTTCATAGTGAAATTCGGTCCCCTCCTCGCTGGCCATTTACTTGCGGTTCCTAGCACTGTCGATCCGGCTGAATTCGCCGCTCGTTTCTGCAATCTTCCTGTTTCTCTCTCGAGGCAATACCTACAAAAAGTGCATTTGAATAACTGCACTGTAATTTCATTATATGTCTATTTCTTAATAAGATGATTTGGGAACGTGCATGAGATGCAATTTTGGGATGTTCTATTGTTAAATGTGAAAGAATAATGACAGCTTTTCTGAGTTACACTTTAGGGTTTGTTTTCTGATAGGGAATCGTCAGTGATGCTATCAAACCATGTGTACTGATCTCGTGATGGCTATATATTATGTTCACTCTTTTAAAAATTGGCATACCCCAAGTGGGGACTGACAATGGTTCATTTAAAAAATTGGACACAAAAAGTGTGATTCATGAATTGGGGGAAAAAAAAACTCAGACTTAGACTATGTGGTCTAATTGATGTTTAATGAAATCATTTGTCTGTTATTATATTCGGTTTTTGGCTGTTTGTGATGTTAAAGAAGTTCTTATTGTTGTAACAGTTTGTAAATATTTCTTCGCTCATTGCTAATTGTTAATTGGTACTTTTTGGTTGTTTATGATATGGATGTCCTTAAGAAGCTAATGATCCGGTTTTTGAAATTGCAGATGTCTATA
The DNA here is from genome assembly GCA_029582165.1 of Portulaca oleracea. Classification (NCBI taxonomy): domain Eukaryota; kingdom Viridiplantae; phylum Streptophyta; class Magnoliopsida; order Caryophyllales; family Portulacaceae; genus Portulaca; species Portulaca oleracea. The sequence goes on from CM055882.1 coordinate 35,514,841, forward strand.
GATTATATTATCACATTGCACCTCCATTATGGGGGTAAATTTGAGGAAAGGAAAAATAAAGTTCATTATGTGGGGGAGTTAGGTTCGAAAATACTTGACTACGATTATGACAAGTTGTCTTTGACTGAGTTGAAATCTATTTTCAAGGAAGATTGCAATTACAAGGGTAATGTGAGTGAAATTTGGTGGAGGTGTTCCAATAAGGGTAGTGAGGTGAGGAGGATATTTGGTTCGAAATGCATTATAGATATGGCACCTAAGCTTAAAAAATGCAGAGTAGTTCATATATATGCAGTAGATGAGCCAGTTGAAGGCCATGCTTTGCATTTGATTACTCGTAACTTTGTTGATGAAAGTGATGTCATAACCCTTGACCATCATAGTTCTAAAGTTCTACCTGCCGCAACCCTAGAATATGGGACACATATAGAGTCACTACCACCAAGGAAACAAGTTACCCAAAGGTCATTGACTTCAACCCAAAACGGAGGTCTATCATCAACTGTTGCAGGTGTGGATGGTAAGCAAAATCCAAATGTATGCTGATATGTACTTGTGCACTTAAATTGTTTAATTTGTGGGATCTTGTACCAGTGGTTTGTAAGACCTAGGTTATATCGTTCTTCCACAGGGAACGAGGGGCCTTAGCTGCAACTATTCAACTCTAGGTAGGGTTTACGATCAAGAAAGGATGATAGAGTTTAAGATAAAAACAACACAAACACACTAGGTTCAGTCAAAAAGGTGAGACAATGGGTGTCAGGAGACTTTCGGGATGCAAATGGGGATAAGGAAGTGGGTTTCGCAACAAGAGAGTAACGAGAAGGGGAAATCAAATGGTAACTCCGTTAGAAAAAAACCCACCGGGCTTCCTTTTTCAAGGACAACCTGGATTAACTTCCCCAAAGTCCATAGACAGACCCGGGGAAGTTGATGAAACAGAATTTCCTAGTTAGTTTCTATTTGCTTTCGCGAACTAGAACACTAACTATCCCAATTCCTACCTTCCAACACGAGCGTTGGATGTATTCGGGATGCTTTCGCACCTAAATACATCCCACTTGAGGCAAGGATAGGATTGGGAAGTTGATTTCCTAACTAGTTACTCACTAATATTGCTAACCCAAACCTAATCACCCATTCACACCCTTAATATCTCCCTAACCCATTAGGGTTCTAGCCACTAAACATCCTAACTATCATGATACTAACATCAACAACTTTAATCATGCTTAAAAGGATAAACAAGATAACAAAAGACAATCAACAAAACCAACAATAATAACAATAGCAAAACAAAGATTGATAGATAAATTATGAAGTAAAAGAGAGAAAGGTTAAAAAATGCTCATTGATTGTGATGGCAAAGTGGAGAAACTCCTGAATAATAAAGCTCCAATGCTCCAAATATGATAATAATCTTCAAACTTCCAATAAAACTCAAGAGAATCCAATACAAGAACCAATAATCTCAGCAAAGATCTTCACTAATCACTCTATTCCAAAGCTTAAAATGTGATAAAGTATATGCTAAAGTATGATAAAAGATAGCTAAAAGTCGCTTCTCAAAATTTCTCTCCCAGCTAAAATGACCTAAATACATTAAATAGTAACTGAGGTTGTTACTCAAAACTCATCATTTTACACTACGTAAGTGTCAAGAAAGTGACCGTGGCCACGGCCGTGACCGCGTAAGGCGTGCAAAACTTCTTCGCTTCGCAGCGATCGCTGGCACGGTACCCATGCACCATGGGCATGGTCAAGGCAATTAGGGCTGACAACTTTTCGTTCCTTCGCACCGCCGTGGCTACGGTCATGGGAGACCGTGACCACGGTCTTGTTCGGCTCACTTCTTCCTTGGGCATGGTAGTGATCTCACCGTGGCTACGGTCAGACTGACCGTGACCAAGGTGTATCTCGGGTTGCAATGTCTCCTTCCTTAGGCATTGGCTCAATCACACCGTGGCTACGGTCAACTTGACCGTGGCCACGGTCTATCTCGGCCACAAGTATTCTTCAGGGTGCTGTTCAACAGTTTCTTCCGCTTCCGCTGCCTTCCGACATGATCGGCCCTTCTAATCCCGTTGCCTTCGACACGAACAGGGCTTGGGGAATCTTAGGGAATCTCGGGATTCCCAAGATTGGTGCAAAATTGGCCCATTTAGCATCGTTTTGAGTAAAAACTTCAGAAACTACAAAAATAACCAAAACGCAATAAAGTTATTAAAACAAGCTACAAACAAGTCAAAAGCCTAAGGATTTAAGCGATATTTAGACACGAAATCGGGTCTAAACACCCCCCCACACTTAAACCTTTGCTCGTCCCGAACAAAACAAAACAAAAACTATCTAACACTAACTCCTCTTTCGTGGGAGAGAAATGGGTGCATTTAGCGTATGCACCAAGCCCTTTGAACCCCCCGCAGCTCGGGTGGACGAGATGGACTCGTGAGGGTTTGTAGTGGTTGTACCCACAAAAGCCAAAGAAAAAGGAGAGAGGGAAAGTGAAAACAAAACCGAAGAAAACAAAAGGAAAGAAAAACAAAAGCTTTGATTCATAAGATCTCGCAATCCAAACTAAGAAAACGCGACTAAACCTCCCAAAGTAACCGTTAGGAGCATCTCATAAACACCAAACTCAGATAAGGGTCGATCTTGAATATTTTTCAACTCCCTACACTTTGTACCAAGCGAAACCCCACATGCCAAAACACAAAAAGGTTTTAACGGGAACCAAAAGACTCTAAAAACTCGCGTCCGAATTTGAAAACAACGAAACAACTAAGAGAAGCGTTGCCCTTCCTCGCATTTGGTCGCCCTTGGCTTGGTGAGGCCCGTAGGTGATGCAAGGGGAGGCCCACTCTTTTAAGAAGCAAAGACTTTTTCTTTTCTTTCTTTTTGAGTTGGAAATACCAACGAAATTTGCTTTTCTTTTTCTCTTTTTTTTTCTTTTAGTTTTTAAAAGTCGGTATTAGCTTTACTTTCGAGAATTGGACGACCCATATAAGGGGTATACCCTCCCAACACGGTCTTTTCCATTCGCCTCTTCGTCGCAAAGCGATATGGGAGGAGGGTTAAGGGGTATCCATGTCGTACCACGAATACCGGGCCCGTGTAGGTTGGCTAAGTGTGGGTGGTTAATGTCTTCAGTGACACGCTCCACTTATTCAGGTTATTGTATCTTATGAAAGCTTGTTCTTTCTTTTCTTTTCTTTTTGCACTTTTTGCTTTTGCTAAACGAGAAACAAAACAAACCCGGACACAAGCTCCTAGAACCTCCCGGTTCCAACAAAATGAGAAAGGAACGGAAGTCTCGTTAGACACTTAATGAAAGGAGTTTATTAAGGGTAAGTCTCGACTAGAACCCAAGTTAGGGTCGAAAATGCTCCAACCGGTTACTTTTAAAGAAGTTTAAGAATGGCTTCCCAACTCCGAAAACGAGATCCAGAAAACAAAACCAAACAAAGACAAAACGAAAAGAAAAACTGAAAAGGTTTTCACTCCCTTTTTTCTCCTTTTTCACACAAAAATTTTCAAATTTTAGCAAAAACTAGGAAAACAAAGAACAAAACGACTAGGTGATCTACCCTTTAACAGAATATCTCCCCCCCCCCACACTTAAAGCTCCACAATGTCCTCATTGTGGGAAGGTGTCACATGAAAAGGGTAGAGAACTTACAAAACACAAACAAAAACAACTAGCAAGTAGAAATGGTGGTGACCCGAGCCCACACGGCTCCAACAACAAGATATCCCAACACAAACACTCAAAGGAGTTCACCACCCAAAAGAAAACCAAGCATGCGACGGATCATGATAAGAATTCACATAAAAAGTGTAGGGTGGAAAGATATTACCTCAAGCTCTTTATAAGTGTTAAAATAGCGATCCGGAGTCGTCGTTCGAGTGAATCAAAATAATGTTAGAGTAAAAGACGACTTACAAACAATAGAATTCGCATGCGAGACCAAAAACAAAAGAAAGGAAAAACTAACTTAAAAGACTATGAAAAGAAACTAAAAAGATGAAAAACAAAACTATTTACAATATATACATTGCCAATGACTTACCTTATCCCCGAATCTCACTCATTGAGGCGGGAAATAAGGGTGAAACTCCATACAAATCAACCGAAATAAACAATTCATTGCATTCATCACAATCAAAATTCGTTTACAAGCCATCTATGACCAAAGTACAATCGAGACATGCTTAAACTAACTTCTCAGCCCACAAAAACAACCATTGATCAACCAAAAGACAACCCGGCAACACATGAAAGACCAACAACACAAGGCAAACCCGAGCATCCTAACCAAACAACCCCAAAATATGCTAACACATGCCAAATGAGACCGAGAGACCAACAAACCAAAACCATCAGACATCGCATCCAAAAACCCCGAAGAAGCACCCCCCACACTTATACTTCACAATATAAAGTAGATAGAAACAATGATAAAGGTCGGGTGGGGGGTGGAGTGCTTACAAACGGTCCTCAAGTGGACCCTCCAGGAGGAGGACGGGGTTGGAGTTGCGATTGGATGCTAGCGAGCATCTCCTGTTGGGTCTCGATTAACCCTTGCAAATTTTCGATCAACGTCTGCTGGTTTTGGATGAGCTCCCGTTGTTCTTGAAACTCATCATGAAGTTCTTGGAGTTGCTCGCTGATACGCTCAAGAGCGGCGTCTCGCACTTGACTCGGCTCGGCTTCGACCCCTTGTGCTTGTTCACCTTCTTCGTCTTCTTCCTCATCTTCTTCCTCTTCACCTTCTGCCTCGTGATCCCCGGGACCACCCACCGCAAAACGATCCCCATATGTTTGGCCACACGACCAATTGCGTTGGTCGGTGACATCTAGACGTTTCTCGGCATTGTCGTCACCCAAATGAACGAAGACGCTATGGAGCTCGTTTCCGTGACGGTAGAATGTTCGCGTCTTGTTTTTCTCCAAGAATTCCATCTTCTGAAGGTGAACACCGTCGATAGGATCGAGGAAAAACTGGAGAGTCCACTTGTGAAGATGGGTGATGATGGGTGATGATGTGACCCATACCAATGGTCATGTTCACCTTCAGAACCCTTGCTTCCGTAGAAGATGGGTGATGATGTGACCCATACCAATGGTCATGTTCCGGGTTTCGAGGCAAATTTCCCGGAGACAATGGAGGATGCATGAGCCGGTGTTGACTCGACGATTGTTAATTGCATTGTAGAGGACGAAGAGGTCGTCTTTTCGGACACTTGATCGCCCGGCGTCACGGCCGAATACGGAGTTTAAGATGATGCGGTGGAAGATGCGGACGCTAAGGTTACAAAAATCCCGGGCCTTGGAGTTGCTTGGGCAATAATATTGCGCTTGTTGGGTTCGGACCTTTGGATAGCGCCTCCTCCAGCAAGTGAGGGCTCGCATAGCTTCTTGTTCATTGAAATTAACAAACTCGCTATAATAGATGTCGTCCTCGGGAAGGCCTAAAGCATTGCAAAGATCCTTAACCATGCATCCGTACTCCTTTTTGTTCACGATGTACGAGAAAGAGGCGTTGGGTGTACCGTCTTCCTCTACTACCAAAGAACTAAGGAACTCGAGTACCGGTTGTTCGATGATTGGCTCGTTGATGGTGGCGAAGACCTCCTAACCCATGACTTTGATGAAAAAGTCCATGCTCGGTTTACAAAAGATATCCTTGGCCGTCTCTTTGTGATAGAGGTCCGGAGCACAGATTTTCCGCTTCGTGAGCCTCTCATACCTCGCGTTGTGCATATCGTCCCGGAAGTTAACCTTAATCTTCGGGTCGCATTGAATAATCGAGGCCGGTTGAGCCTTGTATCGGGTTTTATCGGGCTCGGCAGAGGTTGATGGGACGGGGGTTGATTCCGGCTCGGTCCGGGCACGTTTTGCTCGACCCATTGATAGCAACTGAAAAACACAACCACTACAACAACGAAATACAACACAAACACTACCCAAAATTCCCGAGCAACCACGAATTCGCAATCAACCACAAAACCCAACCCAATGATTCACCAAAACACTCCAAACTCAATAATATCCACCAAAAATTCAAACTCCAAACTCAATCAATTCGTCCAACCAAACCCACAAGCAATTCGCACAAAATTCAACCCAAAATTGCAAGAAAAGCAAAAATTGATGCACCAACAATCGAGGAATACCTAGGTTGAAGACTTTGAATACTTCTCTTGCTATTTTCGAGCCCCACAAGGAACAAAGAACCCATAATTTTGCTTGAGGAGAACCGAAAATGGCGAAAACAGCAGGGCAGTGCACGACTAGGGTTAGATTCGCAGGGGTTTGGGGAGAAATGGAGGAAATTGGTGATGGATTTGTCAAATCTTGGAAGGAATTTGTGGTTTTAGGAGGGTTTTCGAGTGTGAGGGAATGGAAGGAATTGAAAGAGAAATGAGGGAAAATGAGAATGAACCCCGACATATTTCGCAGTTTTCGACTCACCGTGGCCACAGTAGATTTGACCGTGGGCACGGTGTGGCTCGGGTTGGGGAAAAAGAGGGAAAAATGCAGGATATAGACCGTGGCTACGGTAACACCAACCGTGGTCACAGTGAACAGCTGCGATGAGACCGTGGCTGCGGTGAAACCCAGTGTGGTCACGGTCTACTTCGGCCTGAGAAAACTGGGAACAACTTGCATAACCTGACCGTGGCCACGGTCCCTTTCGGCCCATCCACAGTACCTACAAGGCTCAAAACTTGAAAAAAAATGTACCCTCTTATCATCCACTCCCTTTTCTTTCTCGCTCAATTATCATTCAAGGACACTCTCCCAACACTCAAAATCACTTTCAAACCCCGACCCTCATAGAACCTCTCTTTATTATTTTTTTCACTCTCAAATTTTGTTTTGTTTTCAATCTTTTCTATTTTTTTTCTCAGTTTTTTCTAATTTTTCTCTTTTCTTTCTTTTTCTCAAATTTTTCAATAAACACTAAGGAAAAAGAAAATGCTAAGGCAAGGGAATAAAATGGAAGATAATGAAAGGAAACACTAAAAGAAGGGGAAGTAAGTTATACCTCTCACGGGTGCTTGTTTTTGTAGGTCCTAGCTCGACCTATCCCGATGCTTTTCAATCCTCAAAGTTCGCGAGATACACCACAACTGTCTCGGCATAATCCTCGCCCATGATGTATGGTTTAAGCTTCGATGAGTTTGCTTTGAAACACTTTCCTTGTGCATCCTTCAATTCTACAACTCCGGCGGGGAGAATTTTCACAATTTCAAATGGACCAGACCATCGTGATCTCAATTTCCCGGAGAATAGCTTTAGCCTCAAGTTGAAGATGAGAACCCTATCGCCTACCACAAACTCACGTCGGTTCAATCTCTTGTCGTGCCATGCTTTGGTTCTTTCCTTGTAGATCTTGTTGTTCTCATATGCATGACGCCTCAGCTCCTCAAGTTCTTCTAGTTGAAATAACCGACTACTTCCGGCCGCCTTAAGAACGAAGTTCAACTTCTTGATTGCCCACATGGTTTTATGCTCAAGCTCCACGGGAAAGTGACATGCCTTCCCGTAGACAAGACGGTAGGGAGTAGTACCGATCGGTGTCTTGTAGGCGGTGCGGTATGCCCACAAAACTTCATCCAATTTTTCTGCCCAATCTTTCCTTGAAGAGTTGACCGTCTTTTCTAAGATCTCCTTGATGGCTCGGTTTGAGATTTCCACTTGACCTTGGGTTTGTGGATGATAAGGGAGTCCCTTCTTATGATTGATTCCGTACTTTGCCAAAAGAGACTCGAACTTCTTCTCAATGAAATGGGAACCGTTGTCACTAATGATGACCCGTGGAATGCCAAATCTTGGGAATAAGGTCTTTTTCAAGAATCTCGAAACGGACTTCCCATCGCACCTTACACATGGTATGGCTTCGACCCACTTTGAGACATAATCCACCGCCACTAGGAGGTATTGGAAACCCCTTGATGACGGGAAAGGTCCTATGAAGTCTAACCCCCACACATCGAAGACTTCAACTTCAAGAATATAGTCCAACGGTGCTTCATTCTTTCGGGAGATGTTTCCGGATCTTTGACATCTATCACATTGCTTGACATGCAAATGGGCGTCACGAAAAAGAGTTGGCCACCAATAGCCGGCTTGTAGAACCCTCGCCGCCGTCTTTTGGGAGCCACCGTGACCTCCCACCGGAAACTCGTGACAATGAGTCAAAACGGATTGCACTTCATTCTCGGGAATACATCGCCGGTACATCCCATCATTGCAAAGCCGGAAAAGGAAGGGATCATCCCGAAAGTAATGCTACATGTCGTGGAGAAATTTCTTCTTTTAGTGATGGTTCAAGTTTTGGGGAATCACTTCGCTTGCCAAATAATTCACAATATCCGCATACCAAGGATGAGAGTTGATCGCCAAAAGTCGCTCGTCCGGGAAAGCATCTACAATTGGTTGGGTGTCTTCCAAGTCGACGAGAATCCTCGAGAGGTGATCGGCCACGACATTCTTCGTGCCCGCCTTGTCGCGGATTTCCAAATCAAATTCTTGCATAAGCAAGACCCACCGTATTAGCCTCGGCTTTGTCTCCTTCTTTCCCATCAAGTATTTGATAGCGGCATGATTCGTGTAGACTACTACCTTTGAGAACATAAGGTACTGCCGGAATTTGTTGAGTGCAAAAACGATCGCCAAAAGCTCCTTTTCCGTGGTGGTGTAGTTCCTTTGGGCACTATCAAGCGCATGGCTTGCGTAATAGATAATCCTTGGCTTCTTATCCACTGTTTGGGTCAAACACGCCCCCACGGCAAAGTCACTTGCGTCGGCTATAATCTCAAATGGCAGTGTCCAGTCCGGAGGTTGAACCACTAGAGCGGAAATCAAAGCCTGCTTCAATCTGTAAAATGACTCAAGACACTCATCAGTGAAAATGAAAGGAGCATCCTTGCATAAGAGGTCAGTTAGAGGTCGAGCGTTTTTCGAAAAATCCTTGACGAACCGGCGATAGAAGCCGGCATGGCCAAGGAAGCTACGCACCCCCTTAACAGAAACTGGGGGTGGTAGGCGCTCTATGACCTCAACCTTCGCCTTATCCACCTCGATGCCCTTAGAAGAGATTAAGTGACCCAAAACAATATCTTGTTCCACCATAGAGTGGCATTTCTCCCAATTGAGTACTAGACCCACTTCTTCACAACGAGTTAACACTTTCTCCAGGTTTAGCAAACAGTCATCAAAAGAATTACCGTACACAGAAAAGTCATCCATAAAAACTTCCATGCATTTCTCAATGAAATCGCTAAAAATAGCCATCATACAACATTGAAAAGTCCTAGGGGCATTACATAAACCAAATGGCATGCGACGGTAAGCAAATGTCCCGTATGGGCAAGTGAAGGTGGTTTTTTCTTGGTGTGAGGGGTGGATTGGAATTCAAAGAACCCCGAATACCCGTCTAAAAAGCAAAAATGTGAGTGACCCGCCAACCGTTCTAACATCTGGTCAATAAAAGGAAGGGGAAAATGGTCCTTCTTCGTTACTTTGTTAAGCTGACGGTAATCAATGCACATTCTCCAACCAGTGACAGTTCGGGTACTTACCAATTCTTTCTTATCATTTTCAATTATGGTCATTCCACCCTTTTTCGGCACACACTGAACCGGGCTTACCCATTCGCTATTTGCGATAGGGAAGATGATCCCAGCAGCGAGCAACTTCATTACCTCCTTTTTAACCACTTCTTGCATGTTAGGATTTAATCGACGTTGGGGTTGCCTAGTAGGCTTGGAATCTTCTAGCAAGTCAATCGAATGCATGCATATGGAAGGGGATAAACCTTTCAAATCTTCAATCCTATAACCTAATGCACCTCTATGCTTTCTAAGCAAATCAAGCAACTTAGACAATTCAAAATCATTCAAATTTGCATTCACAATCACAGGATAGGATTTCTCATCATCCAAGAAAGCATATTGGAGGGAAGGGGGCAAAGGTTTAAGCTCTAGAGGAGTAGAAGATTGAATTTGGGAGGAAGACATACCTTTGTAGATCACATCTTGAATCTCCATGCACTCCATAAAAGGCTCATCAATAATAATTTCCTCATGCATGGGTGAAGAGTCAAGAAGGTTGGTGAAGAAAGTAATATCCGTGCCGTCGGTGTCAAATTGGAAAGACTCCAACAAGCAAGCACCCAAGGGGTCGTCATAAGTAGACTCAAGTAGATGGGACTCCTCAATATACTCATCAACAAGAAATTCCATCATGTCAATAGCGTAGCTTGAGTCCCCATACGAGGGACCTTTCAATGACCCCTCAAGTTGAAAAATAATACTTTCATTCCCGACATTCAATGACATGCTTCCATTCTTCACATCAATAATTGCTCCCGCCGTAGCAAGGAACGGCCTTCCCAAAATAATGGGGATGTTGTTGTCCTCCTCCATCTCCAAGATAACAAAATCACAAGGGATCAAAAATCGCCCTACTTGCACCGGGATGTCCTCCAATATCCCCAAGGGTCTTCGTACGGAACGGTCGGCCAATTGGAGGTTAATTGTAGTAGGAGCTAGATCATCAAGATTCAACTTCTTGCAAATTGAGTAAGGCATGACACTTACACTTGCTCTTAGATCACATAGGGCGCGACCAATCCGCATATCACCGATGGTGCATGGAATAGAAAAACTCCCAGGGTCGGCTAATTTCTCCGGTGATTTGTTATCGATAATGGCACTACAATCCGCCGTCAAATGAATTGTAGCTTTCTCTTGAATTCTCCTCTTGCTTGTAAGAAGCTCCTTCAAATGTTTCTTGAAAGATGGTACTTCAGAAATGGCATCAAGAAATGGGATGTTAACTTGAAGCTTCTTAAGCATCTCAATGAACCTTGAAAATTTTGCATCGGACTTTGGTTTTGTCAACCGATCGGGAAAAGGGACCGACATTAGCTTTGATTTCTCCATGGTTTCGATTGGTTCTTCTCCCGCCATCTTTCCTTTCCCTTTTCTCACTCTCTCCATCTCTTCTCTCTCTTCAATAGATTCTCCCAATTCTTCCTCTTGTACTCCCTCAACTCCCTCACCCAAGACTAACTCACTCTCCCGTTCTTCTATCAAATTCTCCTCTTCCTCGACATCCACCACATCGCCCTCCTTATCACCCAAGACATCCTCTACCACCATCCTAGGGCCATCGATCTCCCCACCACTCCTCAATGTAATAGCATTCAGTTGTCCTTTCGGATTTGGTTGGGGTTGGCTAGGTAAAGATTGGATGGGTGGAGATTGTTGCGCCATTTGAGCTATTAGCAACTCAAGATTCTTGATGCGTGCGACATCTTTTTCCCTTTCTAATGCCATCTTTTCTTGAGAGAAGAGTAACTTTTCATGAGATAAGGCCATCCTTTGAAGGGCTTGCTCAATGGGTTTTGGTTGTGGTGGTTTGGGTGCTTGGGAAGATTGGCCTTGGTGATGATTTTGGTGGTATTGGCGGCGGTTTTGGTTTGGGAAACCGGGAGGTGGATTTTGGGCTAATGGGGCTTGTTGGTTGTAAGCATAGTTTGCATGAGGTCGAACGGGGTTTTGGTTGGCATAGGAAAGGTTGTTGTTGGGATAAATGGCTTGGACTTGTTCAGCTTGATACTCCTCACACCTCTTCAATGAATGTGGCCCTCCACAAAAATCGCACACAAGAACTCGGGTTTCCGGAATAATCATTGATACTTCTTGAGCCGCCTTGACTTGTCTTGTGGTCTCTTCTAAAGCCGTCTTTTGTTGTATCTCAAGAACGACATTCATAAGAAATTTGATAGTGGGATTGCTTTCAAGAGAAGGACCATCCCTCGGACCACGGCCGCCTCCCCAATGAGGAGAGTTTTGCGATAATTCGTGAAGAAATACATTTGCTTCCTCCGCCGTCTTCTTTAGGAACATGCCTCCCGAGGCATGATCAATGGATTCTCGTAGAGAGCTACTCAATCCGGAATAGAAGTGGTGCAATAGTAACCAATCCTCAAGGTTATGATGTGGACACCTCCGTTGGAGACCCTTGAATCTCCCCCATGCCTCGAACAACGACTCATCGGGCTCTTGCTTGAAGCTCATGATGGCTTGCCTCAACCTACACGTCTCATCATTAGGGAAAAACCTCTGAAGGAAGTCGCGGCTAAGGGCATCCCACGTAGAATAAGTTCCGGGCGGACACTTGTTGAGCCATAATAATGCTTTCCCCTTCAAGGTGAGCGGGAAAAATTTCAGCTTCATGTATTCGGTGGAAACTCCATTCATTTGCACAAAGCTGATGCGTTGCTCGAATTTGTTGATATGGTCAATAGGGTTTTCATGCTCTCCTCCGTGATACGGATTATTCTCGAAGATGTCCAACAAATATGGCTTGAATTCGAATGTAGTGTTCGGTGGTAATGCAGGTAGAATGATGGGGTCGCCTCCCGTACCCGACGATGGTAAGGAATATGACGCTAGGGTACGGGGTGGATCTTGTTCTCCATTAGACATTGGATCCTCAATTGTTTCTTTCTCCCTTTGTTGTCGTCTTCATCTCGAGCTGGCGTTTGCTTGTCGAATAATGCTCTCCGGGTTCGGATTTGGCGGAGTAATCGGAGTTTGACCTCGTCGAGATCGAGTCCGCATGCACAAAAGGAACAAATAGAAAAAATCAAATTTCCAATAACCAAGGATAACAAAAATCTCTAGCAAGTGAAATGATCATAAACAACCTAAAGACAAAGAGCTAAGCTAGGTGCGCTTGCTCCCCGACAACGGCGCCATTTTGTGTACCAGTGGTTTGTAAGACCTCGATTATATCGTTCTTCCACAGGGAGCGAGGGGCCTTAGCTGCAACTATTCGACTCTAGGTAGGGTTTACGATCAAGAAAGGATGATAAGGTTTAAGATAAAAACAGCACAAACACACTAGTTTCAGTCAAAAAGGTGAGACAATGGGTGTCGGGAGACTTTCGGGATGCAAACGGGGATAAGGGAGTGGGTTTCGCAACAAGAGAGTAACGTTAAGGGGAAATCAAATGGTAACTTCGTTAGAAAAAACCGCATCGGGCTTCCTGTTTCAAGGACAACCCGGATTAACTTCCCCAAAGTCCATAGACAGACCCGAGGAAGTTGATGAAACGGAATTTCCTAGTTAGTTTCTATTCGCTTTCGCGAATTAGAACACTAACTATCCCAATTCCTACCTTCCAACACGAGCGTTGGATGTATTCGGGATGCTTTCGCACCTAAATACATCCCACTTGAGGGAAGGATAGGATTGGGAAGTTGATTTCCTAACTAGTTACTCACTAATATTGCTAACTCAAACCTAATCACCCATTCACACCCTTAATATCTCCCTAACCCATTAGGGTTCTAGCCACTAAACATCCTAACTATCATGATACTATCATCAACAACTTTAATCATGCTTAAAAGGATAAACAAGATAACAAAAGAAAACAACAAAACCAGCAATAATAACAATAGCAAAACAAAGATTAATAGATAAATTATGAACTAAAAGAGAGAAAGGTTAAGAAATGCTCATTGATTGTGATGACAAAGAGGAGAAACTCCTGAATAATAAAGCTCCAATGCTCCAAATATGATAATAATCTTCAAACTTCCAATAAAACTCAAGAGAATCCAATACAAGAACCAATAATCTCAACAAAGATCTTCACAAATCACTCTAATCTAAAGCTTAAAATGTGATAAAGTATATGCCAAAGTATGATAAAAGATAGCCAAAAGTTGCTTCTCAAAATTTCTCTCCCAGCTAAAATGACCTAAATACATTAAATAGTAACTGAGGTTGTTACTCAAAACTCATCATTTTACACTACAGACAAAAGTGTCCCGCTGGGGACCGTGGGCACAGTCAAGGTGACCGTGGCTACGGTCCTGCGTAAGGCAGGCAAAACTTCTCTTCGCTTCGCAGTACCGTGGGCACGGTCAAGGCGATTAGGGCTGACAACTTTTCGTTCCTTCGCACCGTCGTGGCTACGGTCATGGGAGACCGTGGCCACGGTCTTATTCGGCTCACTTCTTCCTTGGGCATGGTAGTGATCTCACCGTGGCTACGGTCAGACTGACCGTGACCACGGTGTATCTCGGGTTGCAATGTCTCCTTCCTTAGGCATTGGCTCAATCACACCGTGGCTACGGTCAACTTGACCGTGGCCACGGTCTATCTCGGCCACAAGTATTCTTCAAGGTGCTCTTCAACAGTTGCTTCCGCTTCCGCTGCCTTCCGGCATGATCGGCCTTTCTAATCCCGCTGCCTTCGACACGACCAGGGCTCGGGGAATCTTAGTGAATCTCGGGATTCCCAAGATTGGTGCAAAATTGGCCCATTTAGCATCGTTTTGAGTAAAAACTTCGGAAACTACAAAAATAACCAAAACGCATTAAAAGTTATTAAAACAAGCTACGAAAAAGTCAAAAGCCTAAGGATTTAGGCGGTATTTAGACACGAAATAGGGTCTAAACAGATCTTTTCCTTTAATTTTGAGTTGACATGGTTTTCTTTGGTCATGTGTTTCTCTAATAGTAGACGTTAACATTGATGGATTCTTCCTCACATGCAGATAATCTGAATTTTTTGTGTCATTGTTATATCCTAATATGCATTGTTTGAAAGTACTATCTCCATACAATATACACTAAAACTCAGTTTATTCCAATTTCATTATTGTCAAATAGGTGCTTATAATCAATTTCTTTGCACATTCATGGCACCAAATAATAGTTGGATGACTTTGTCTTCTGTTGATCATCTTAGTGATGAATATAGCAAAGGAGTGAAGGAATTCCTTTCTTTTGCTTTCAATCGATTAGGTGAGGGGATAGATACAGTCAAGTGTCCTTGTGTTAGGTGTTGTAATTCAAATGAGCACAGAAGAGATGTTGTTGAGATGCATCTTATAGCATATGGGATACTTGAGGGATACACATATTGGTATCATCACGGGGAAGGGCCCAATGATCTTGATTGTGACGATCATGATATGGAAGAAGAATTTCATGGTGAAGAAGAATCGGAGAATGAGTCGAATTCACAAAGTGATGACGAAATGGATGAAATGGTGAGAGACTTGTTCCCAATTTACTATGGATTAACTGAAAAGGGCATCGAGGTGGGAGCTTCTAGCACTTACCATAGTCCTGAGGTACCTAATGATGACGCAAAGAAGTTTTTTATGTTACTAAAGGACTTGGACCAACCTGCTTATGCGGGATCTAAGTGTTCTAAGTTATCCGCAATGGTCAAACTATTGCATATTAAATCTTTGGGTTGGTGGAGTAATGAATCCTTTACAATGTTGTTGGAGTTTTTGAAGGAGTTGTTGCCCTTTGGGTCCACATTAGCAAGTTCGTATTATGAGGCCAAGAAAACTATTAAGAATCTAGGTCTCTCGTACAACAAGATTGATGCATGTAGGAATGATTGCATGCTATTTTGGAAAGAAGATGCAAATCTTGATGCTTGTAAATTGTGTCATTCGTCAAGGTGGCAAGATGAGAAGCACATCGGAGACGAAAAATAGGGAAAAATGGTAAAAAAATACCAGTGAAAGTATTACGCCATTTTCCGTTGAAGCCAAGTATGCAACGTCTCTTTATGCGCTCTAAAACTGCATCTGAAATGAGGTGGCATCATGAAGAACGTGTTAAAGATGGGGTAATGAGACACCCTGCTGATTCAAAAGCTTGGAAACATTTTGATGAGCTTCACAAGGATTTTGCTTCAGAACCACGTAATGTGAGACTTGGGTTGATGAGTGATGGGTTTCAACCATTTTCCAATACATCGACTCCTTATAGTGTTTGGCCTGTGATGCTTATTCCATACAATGTAGCTCCGTGGAACTGTAAAAAATTTAAAATTTATCTTGTCCCTAATCATTCCACAGGTCTGGCGAGGGTCCCGGCTACTTACAGGTGTCTTGATAGAAGAATTGAAGGAGTTATGGGAGATAGGGGTTGAGACATATGATGCATCTTTGAGGCAAAATTTCAAGTTGTTTGTGTCATTATTGTGGACGATAAATGATTTTCCAGCTTATGGAATTTTATCTGGCTGGAGTACGAAAGGAAAACTCGCATGTCATGTTTTTCACAAATACACTCACTCTCTTAGATTACAGCATAGTGCTAAGGAAGTTTATATGCGACATAGATGTTTCTTGCCTGAAAATCACAGTTGGCGCAAAAAGAAAGATTGGTTTGGGGATGTAGAGCTTGAAGGGCCTCCTAGACCACTAGCATGGAAGGATGTGGAGAAACAGGTACGCGATCTTAAGGGCATTCCCCTTAGCAAAGATCCCCCTGTAAAGGTAAAAATTGACCATCAAAAGAGGGGGGGATAATTGGAATAAGAGAAGTATCTTTTTTGAGCTACCTTATTGGGAAACCAATTTGCTCAGGCATAATTTGGATGTCATGCACATTGAGAGGAACATGTCTGATATCCTTCTTGGAAGGGGAAGACAAAAGATAATGACAAATCTAGATTAGATTTGCAAGCATTTAATATTAGGGCAGACTTACATCCTCGTCAAACGGGTACCAAGCTTGAGTTACCTCCAGCTCCTTATGTATGATCCTTGAAGCAAAAACAAGAGTTGTGCAAATTTCTAAAGGAAGTAAAGGTCCCAGATGGATTTTGCTCAAATATATCAAGGTGTGTAAATGTGAAAGAATGTAAGATCTCAGGATTGAAGAGTCATGATCACAACATTCTTCTACAAAGACTACTTCCCTTAGTCATTCGCACAGGCATGCCCATTAAAGAAGTTAGTGAGGCAATCATTGAAATGTCTATGTTTTTCAATGTCCTATGTGCTAAGACATTAAAGATTGAAGACTTGGAGATGATCAAGGCCCAAATGCCACTAACTTTGTGCAAGTTAGAAAGGTGGTTTCCTTTAGCATGTTTTAATGTCATGCTACATTTTCCTATACATTTGGCAGATGAGGCTATTATAGGTGGGCCGGTAACATTTCGTTGGATGTATTCTGGGGAGCAAAGCCTCTATGAACAAAAGTCATGTGTTCGTAATAGAGCACGTCCCGAGGGTTCAATGTCTGAAGGCAATGTTGCAAATGAGTGTATGACTGTTTGTGTACATGGCAATGAGAAGCATTCGGGGCGATATAATGACGATGGTGTACAATATAATAAAGTTCTAAGTATTTTTTCACATCCTAGTAGGCTACTTGGAGCTCCGAAACTGTTGGACATGGATGAGCGTGAAAAATATAAAGCCCATATGTATGCTTTAATGAATTGCCCCGAAGTTCTACTTTTTATAGAGTAAGTTACATCTTTTATATGTATTTCATACATATTATAAGTATCAAAATGAAATACTAATGTTTTTTATTCCTTAGAGAACATGATTTTATGTTGGAGAATGATTCGAAGGAAATGACCTAAGATGAAAAGAATGATCACTTTGTCAAGTGGTTTAAGGTCAAAGTGAGTTGCTAATTACTGGATATATAGTGTTTTCATTCCCTTTTGTGTGAACTATTGGATGTCTTATATATATTTTTCCTTTGTAATCATAGGTAGAGGAGTTGGACCAAAAAGGAGCATGTCCCCATGGAAATGAATTATTATCATTGGCTCAAGGGCCTACTCCATATGTGAAGAGTTATAGCGGTTGTGTTACTAATGGCTATAAATTTCACACACTGAGTAGAGATACTGGTGCAAAGACACAAAACAGTGGAGTTTTAGTGGTTGGTAATGATGGGGATGGAGGAGCTAATATAGACTACTATGGGGTACTCACAGAGGTGTTTACTTTGGAGTACAAGGGGGGCAATGAGGTTGTATTCTTTAGGTGTAATTGGTGGGATATAAATCCAAAAAGGGGAGTTAAGGTCGATAAGTTTGGCTTTGTGAGTCTAAATTCTCAACGCCTTCTCAATATTGATGATACTTTTGTGCTGGCAGCTCAATCATCACAAGTTTTTTATGTGAATGATATTAGTCAAAAGGGTTGGCGTGTTGTGGTGAAGGTACAACCTCGAGATTCCTATGAGCCAGCTATCGATAGAGTTGAGGGTCAAGCAAATGAAGATGATAATGAAGCTTATCAAGAGAATGCTTCATTTACTACCCAACTTGGCACACATGCCTCCAATGATGACCTCGAATATACAAATGTTTGCCCTCCTGTTGATGCTCAAGCAGAAGTTGTTGATGTATCTTCATCGGCTAGAAAATCCAAAAGATTTAGGCGAAAATGAGTTCCAAAAACCTTATGGTTATGTAACAAGACTTACTTATGATGTTATGGTTTTGGCTTGTGCACTCTGTCTTAATTGTAATTTTATTTTATATTTTGGGGTGAATGTCATTATGTAGGAAGTTATTTATGTTTTTCATTTCTTTATATATATGTTGTTGTTGGTTTTTATGTCCCGATTTATATGGTAAGATGTTTTGGTTTATGTTTTGTGTTTTTTCCCCGAAATATGAACTACGGCACCCCAAGGGAAAGGTTCAACAAAGTTGAGATTTCTGGCTCGCGGTTCACTCTCTCGAGGGCGAGTCTCGGGCTTAAAACCAACAATGCATGATGGGGGAAATGGACTGGGAAAGTCTCCCGTGATAGATGCACCACATAAGGAAGTTCCAGAATGGTAATCAACATGTACTTGCCTTCTCAAGGGTAATCCTTTGTCAGGAAAGTTATACAAATGCTAACTAAGGATTTTTGTAATTGTGAACTAGGGTCATACGTGATGTTATAGGACCGCTTATGAAAAAGAATGGGGAAAAGTCACAAGAGGTGAATGGTGGACATGCTATCCATGAGACAGATGTGGTAAGTGTTTCCCTTACCATGAAGTTATTTGGTCGAATTGTAGGGTTGACTTTGTATGCTTATATATAGATTGAACCATTTATGGGGGCCATAATATGAAAAACCAACTCAATTTTATCGAATTTGTAATATTGCATGGCCATAAAATAGCTTGTGTACAAAGAATCGAGGGTGGCTGTGGCCGTCTCTGATTCACTTCTTGCCCGTCCCTGGATGAAAATAGGGCCTTTTCGGAGTGTTTTAGGAGCTAATTAGATTCTGAATTCTTTGGTCTTGTGTTGCATTGGGATGAAGTCACCCTTGCTTCATGCATTGTTATGTAAGTCTATTAAGGGTTCCGTTGAGAAGTTTTAAGCTCTATGCTGTATTTCCAGGTTTCTAAATGGTTATAAAGTTGTCTATGTAGAGAGTTCTAGTTTTTTTTTTTCATCCTTTGTCTCTGTCGACTCTGGTGTCTAACTTTCTCCAGCTCTATTGCATCTTTATATTTTTTCTTGTTTTTGTCCTGAACTTCCCCAAGTTAACCTTTGTCTCTGAAGCTCATTTGTTTAAACCTTAGTGAGCTTGCCTGAAATTTTTTTTATGTTTTCCCCTTGTTATACTTACTGGAATGAACTTGATTAGGAAACAAATTATATGGCATCAGTTTTTGTAGTAAAACTTGATTACAACTACGAAAGGTACACACATGCTTTGTGTTTAATTTTTTGGGTTAAGAGGGATAAAAAGTGGAATAAAAAAAGAGAGAGAAAAGGTGTTAAATATACAGCCAACCCTGGTGTAATTTCAGTAATTGCTCCCACGCTGTATTAGGAAACAACATTATACGTCATCAATTTTTGTAGTTAAGTTTGTCGCGATTCAATTGCTCAAGCATATTGATTGATCTGCAACTATTCTTTCTGGAGTCTTTGAAATGGCGGATATTCCCGTTGGAAGCTATGTGGCTTAATTTGTATTTTTTGTTGGAGTGTATCATTATATCTAAGTTATATTTAGACTGCCTGATCTTTCTTATATATAGATAACCATCTGTGCACTTAATTTTTTTTCGCATTAGAATGGATCGAATGTACAAGGTGTCAATAGAGATGGACAAATGGAAATTCCAGAATGGTAATCAAGATTTACTTGCCTTCTTAAGTGTAATCCTTTGTCAGGAAAGTTGTATAAATTATACTGCTTTTGTAATTGTGAAATAGGGTCATACGTGATGTTATAGGACCTCTTATGAAAAAGAATGGGGAAAAGTCACAAGAGGTGAATGGTGGACATGCTATCCACAAGGAGAATGGGGTGAGTGTCTCCCTCGAACATTAATTATTCAGGTTGAGTTGTATGCCTTGATAATGATATTCCATGTGTTTGCTTATATATTTTCTGTTGGCATTAGAATGAGTCAAAGGAACATTGTTTGAATGGAGATGGCAAAGATGTAGCTAATGGGGATGTTGATCAATCTTGCCAAATGACTGAAGGTTTGATAACCATTTGTGTCTTTAGCATTTGTTACTCTTTTTGATACGGTAGCTGGTTACAAACACAATATTTGATACTGACCAAATCTATCATTTCATTGCTAAATGCAAAACTCTAGCTGTCCATAATAATATGAACCAGAAAAAAGATAGATTTTACATATATCACTGCACTCCAAACCTTGAAAACAATTCTGGTCTTCCACAAAATTAGGACAAAGAAAATCTGCGACAAATTAATTCATTAACTTACAGTGCCTTATGCTGACGATATCACAAATTAATAGGAATCCAGTTGTTTCTTTATATCATTTGAGCACAAAATGCCACTCACCCTCTTCAAATTTAGTGCAGATATGATTATAGATGGTGGTAGTGGTACTGGTGAAACAAGAAAAAGAAAACGAAATTCCAAAGGACGGGGTAGGAACAAGGTTCGGCAAGTGGCAACCCTTAAGCATGGCCAAAAACTTGAATTAGCTTTCTACAATAATGGTCCAGTAGGTGACAACCAATACCCACTTTCAAGGCATATCGGCAAACTCGTTCGTGATCGAAACATGCTACCGATCAAAGTGCGTAATTGGAGTGCAATATCTTTTGCGGATAAAGAAAAATTATGGAGAGCTATTGCAGTAAGAGATCCATATTCTTATTAATATCTCCTTATAATATGATCAATAAATGTTTTAGTGATAGCTTGCCATGTTTGTATATTATTATGTAGGTTTAGGATTCATATTATATTTGTGCAACAGGATAATTTTCATGTAGAAGGTGGTCTTGAAAAGCGTCGTACAAGCATCATGAGTAAGGCTCGGAATACATGGAACAAATGACGCGGGGAAATGAGTCAACTACACCTGAAAAATGTGTCCACCCTTGACGAAGCCATTGCACCAGACAAAATTCCTAAAGGTTTACTTAAACAAGATTGGGAATGGTTAGTGATGGAGCATTACACAGATCCAGAATTTATTGTACGTACTCGATAATTTGACAACTTATTAAATGTGAATTTTTATGGTTTCTCTCCCTTTTTTATGTCTTAGGGAAGTGGTCAGTGTCTATTATACCATCTTGTTTAACTCATCGAATTGTGCATGTGAAATGTAGATAAAGAGTGTAAGAAACTCTGAGAATAGAGCTAACTTGACCAACCTTCCTCGCACCGGTAGCAAGCCGATTCGACAAATTATATACGACGAGCTGGTATATGTACAACGTTTTAATAAGATGATTTGGTGTTTTTTTAACTCAAGCTAATGTGAAGCATTCTTTTAATGTCTTTTATATCTTTACGTTAGGGGGGAAAAGAGGGAAAGGAACCAAGCGTTACCGATATCTTCAAAAGAACATGAAGAAGGAAGGATGGTACATTGACCGAAGAGGCAGAAGCTAGACATGTATTGTTTGAATTTTGTCATTTTCCAACGACTTTGTATTATCGAAGCATTGATTTTTCATTTACTTATCTAAGTTTGTATACAATTGAACTTTGAATATAGGATGACATTCAGATAGAATTGGAAAAGAACCCGACAACTTCTGCTATTGATATAGTGGAGCTGTGTTTTGGCCTTCAAACAAAGGGGTGCGTCATTTGCTTCGGAGAAGGGGTGACTCCTCGGGACTTTAGGGGTCCTCTACCAAGTAAGGCTGAATTAAGAGTCGAACTTCAACAGAAAGACCAAGTTATTGCTAAGATGAAAGATCGACTGGCAAACGTTGAGGGTCGTGAAGAAGAACATCAAAAAAAGATTGCTGATATTGAAGCATCTCATGAAAAAAAATATGAATTGCTTTTCGGTGAAATCCAGAAGCTAAAGGAAAAACTCAGTCACATCCAATGAACCGGGTCACCATCTTCTAACCCGGTAAGTGCAACTTCTCTCTTCTTTTAGAGCTGTGAATTTTACATTGAGTTGGAGTTATAATGACCTTGGATATATGAAACTTGAAGGATCATAGTTACTTGGATGTGATTGACTGTTTGGGTTGAATATGGTATATATTTGGTTGAATTGGGGTGTGCTAATTGAGTGAGTAGCTTAGTGATTGTAATCTAATCCATTATTTATGGGTTTTCTTATTTATAGTTGACAAATGAGAGATTAGCTAATTATTAAGAACACTAGAGAGAGAAAAGCAAACCCATCGATCTCCCTTTACAATATGACTTTGGGTTATCTTCCAATGTAGTTTGAAAAACCTAGATCTATTCTTCTGCCATGGATACCATACCTCCAAAGCACCCAGATCGTCATACTTTGTCCAATTCTTTCGTCAGTCCCATCACCCTTCTTCCCATATGTTTGTCTTGCTCTAGACCATAGCCAAGTCAGTTCAACCATGACATATAAGTCTTTCTCATTTTTTGACATAACCATGCAGACCCCGTTCTTAGGAATGTCTTCAGTCCTCTTTCTTGCTCGAAAAAAAAAAAGAAACCTTCTTTACTACCGAAATCAGCCCAGATCAACTATGCTGTGAAAATTGGACACAACAACTCAAGTTCATCTTTGAAGAGTCGTTTTCGGCAAAAAGTTGTCAAAAAGACCATTCCTTTGAATCAATTTGAACGAGCTAATTAATCTCTCATTTGTCAACCATATATGAAGCAAAAATGGAACTTTTCTCAATATAAACTCTTTTTGCTTTCATATATGTAGGTACGATAAGAGTATACGTGGACATTTTGGTTGCTGAGTACAATCTACAGAACTTTTGGGTCGCTTTGACTTGGTGAATATTGTCAACTAACAGATCAGATGCGTTTTTGGGTATATTGTACGCAATGACTTTATGCCCCATGGATATTATCAAGTAACAGGATGTACCTTTTGTGGGGTAATGGATGTATTGGTTTGTTGCATGTGTTTTGGTTATGTTACAATATGCAAACTTGGCGTTGTAAACGTTACATTTACAGCCTATGTGTAACGCCTTGGAAATTCGATTTTAAAAACTAACGGTCAACCCTAACGTTGACCAACGAAAAACAGCGGAAAACGTCCAAGAAAAGACGGGCGTCACTGCCGTACCTCCGGAGAAGTACAAGGCAAGAATAGGGATTTAACTAAACAAATTAAACTTCGAATTTAACTTAGCAACAACCTGAATTCAAGACATAACAAAACTACTGAAAGATTTCAAGTCTGACAACACTACTAAACTCTTTATTCAAAACAATAAGGTCTAACGAACGTCCTCACTTGCTAATTCCCATTCCCAGCATAGAATTCTTCACCTGAAAACAAAACATTTAAAAACATGAGGAGGACTCAATAATGTCTACCCCTAACTGTTAAAACAATTCAAAATCCATTTCAATTCATTTTTGGGGGAGAAGTGAACAAGTCAAATCTTTTCGAAACCAACTTTCTTTCCCAACCAACCAAACCATCTTTCTGAATTATTAAGCGGGCGGACCTTGCTTATTTGGCCCTCAAAGTCAAAAGACTTCACAATAATCATATCACAATCTCATCATAATCTCAATCTCAATATCAATCTCAATAAATCACAAATTAATCATACGGATGGCCATCCATTTCACACACGTGCATAAAACTAACCCCGGGGAAGTAGCACCTATCAGGCATCCCTGATCTCTTGACAACCCCCCTACAGGATGCCGAGAACCTGGTCTTCAGGGGTGTTGCCCGAACCCGCATTTACGTCACGTTTAATTTATTAATCAGGTTTAACATTGTACCCTTCCAACTCAATCAGTCCAATCCAATCCAATCCAATCCCAAATTTTCAAAACCATTTCCAAATCACACACGTAACAGACTGTCCACATTTTACCAACTCAAAAGAACATAATTCGACACTCAAAATTAACAGTCAAATTTCACAATAAAATCCCTTCGGGATGCAACCGTAAAACAGCTTAAAATCAACCAAAACAATTAAAGTGCACCCCAGCGGGATCTAGGACATAGACATTACCTGACAATTCTTCTCCTTACTTCAGAACACACTTGAGCTCACTAGATCGAACGGTTTAGAACGCGCCTAGAAATAACGAAATTTCTAAAATTAAAAACGTGTCGTACGAAGTTAACGCAATCTAATTTCTTCCAAACCCACCCCTAGGAACACTATAAGGTTCCCATCAATCATAAATTAACATTTTAAACATATCTCACATTATCAAACTATCACATATCACAACACCTCCATATGACAATCAATTGAATAATTTACACATAGCAACACATTTATTCAAAAGAAAAAAAAATCGATTAAAACTTATATTACAATGTCGCATAGGATAATAATCGAAATAATACGATAATAAATACGTCAAAGATTAAAACTTTATTACATAATATAATCTAACTTATAAAATCATAAGGAGATTTAACAAGACTCCCTTTTTTTTTTTGAAAAAAACTATCATATAATAATAATAACATAACATCACCATAATAACAATCCTAAATTCCTAATCATAATCATAATCATAATACTACACGTAACCTAAAATGATACTAACACTTAAGAATCACAACATCATATTTATACTACTGACATAATATAATATCAAACTCTACACATGATATGAACTAACGAAAACCAATCACTGAAATTACAGGTGGAGGGTCTCAATCCCCATCCTAATACTACACTAATAATACAGTAGGTAAATCAACACCCATTGAAACACCCCAATACTAAAGTCTACGCATAACCAACTCAAATTAGGAGAACACATCATGCATAATATTGATAAATAACGCCAGATTAGGGATATAATAACCTTCTCACTAATAATAATGACAATAACAAAACAATCAGAGCAAGGCATCAATGAAACAGTGAGTAAAGATTGATAATTTAACCCACAAAATTAAACACTTAATCCCACCATCCTATCAACATGAATTCTACATGTGAATAACATGAATACCAATCAGATTATAAGGTAAAACAATTAGTATGAATACTGATAAACGATGACGGTAAACTAATAGAATAATAAAGCAGGTTTAGGGTTTTTACTGAGAGGGCTGGGCAGAACTGGTGGAAGTCAGGGCGGAGGTTGAACGACGGCGACGTTAGAGGCAGCGGGGACGGTGGGAGTCGTCGGCGAGAGCAACATCGGTGTTCGAGACAGTAGCAACGACAACTAGCAGCAGTAGCACTTCGTTCTCGTTCTAGGTAGCGACGACGACTCTGAAGGTCGACGGTGGTGAGAGAGAGGAACGAATGGAAGAGAAAAGAGAGAAAGAGAACGCGGTGATTGCTGCGGTGGTCGGAGCGGTTGTTGGGGGCGGTTTCCGGCGAGACGGAGGTGCGGCGGTTACAAGCGGTGGTCGGTGGTGGCTGGGCAGTTCTTGGCTCCACGGCAGAAGAGACGAGAGGAAGAAAGAGTAGGGATTTAGGGTTTGTAGGTTTTTTGGCTAATTAAAGTTATTAGAGATATTAATCACTTAATTTAACACTTAATTGCTTGGGGCACAAGCCCCCTAACCGTCTACTAGCAAAATTAGGGAAAAATTTAAAATAAAAAACAATATTGATATTACTAATAATAATAAAAACAGTTAGTATTAATAATAATACTAAAAATAGTCCAATAATTAATTAAATAAAACTAACACGTACTCATCAAATATTAACATCGAATTTACCAAAATACCCCTATTCTCATGCATATTCATGCACGTAGAAAAGACTATATTACCCTTAATAATCCCTCGACGGTGTTACGAGCTCAAGTGTTAACAATTTAAACACATAAGTACTTAACGGACATAAAATAATACTAACGACGTCACGGTTATTATACTTGGATTTTCCAGGTTTTACATCATTCCCCTCTTAAAAGAAGTTTCGTCCTCGAAACTTGACTCACGACTCGACTAACCACTAACGATTTTACTCGCACTTACGGTCTACTGCTTCTAAAACTTACGAATCTCACATCATTCCCCTCTTAAAAGGAGTTTCGTCCTCGAAACTCGACGTACCTTAAACGTTGAACATATGCGGATATTTCGATTTCATCTCCTCTTCAGCTTCCCAGGTAGCTTCAGTTGTAGCATGATTCACCCATCGCACCTTTACAAGTGGGATGGTCTTCCTTCGAAGCTGCTTCTCTCGGCGTTCTAGGATTTCCATAGGCTGTTCTTCGTAAGTCAGGTCCTCTCTTAGCTGCAAGGGCTCAGACTCGATCACGTGCGTGGGGTCGGGTACATATTTCCTTAGCTGGGATATATGGAATACATTATGCACCCTTGGCAGATCCCCAGGTAGTTGCAACCTATAGGCAACTTCTCCTATGCGCTCCAATATTGGATACTGTCCAATGTACCTTGGGGTCAATTTCCCAGATTGCCCAAACCTCATGACTCCTTTTGTCGGTGAGACCTTTAGGAATACATGCTCACCCACCTCAAACTCCAAGGGTCTACGCCTTTTGTCTGCGTAGCTCTTTTGACGACTCTGTGCTGTTTTCATCTTATCTTGAATTATTCGGACTTTTTGTGTTGTAGCTTGCACCAGGTCAGGTCCTATCGTGAGGGACTCGTCAATATCTTGCCAACATAAGGGAGTTCTACACCTTCTCCCATATAGAGCTTCAAAAGGTGCCATTCCGATGCTGGCATGGAAGCTGTTATTGTAGGAGAACTCAATCAATGTCAACTCATTATCCCACGAATCTTGAAAATCCAAGGCGCATGCCCTTAACATGTCCTCGAGGGTCTGGATGGTCCTCTCAGTCTGACCATCGGTGGCGGGATGAAAGGCGGTACTGAAATTAAGCTTGGTACCGAAGGCTTCCTGCAGCTTCTTCCAAAAACCCGATTGAAACCTTGTGTCCCTGTCTGAGTCTATGGAACTAGGGACTCCATGCAATCGTACTATTTCACTCACATAAGCTCGTGCTAATTGGTCCAACGTCCAAGTGGTGGCCATGGCGAGAAAGTGAGCGGATTTGGTCAGTCGGTCAACAATCACCCAGATGGCATTGTTCTTCCTCCTTGTCCTTGGTAACCCCACTACAAAATCCATGGAGATTGAGTCCCACTTCCATTCTGGGATATCTAGCGGCTGTAACAATCCAGCGGGTCGTTGATGTTCAGCCTTGACCCGTTGGCAGGTGAGACATTTAGCCACATAATCAGCTACCTCTTGTTTCATATTACTCCACCAAAATGTCTACTTCAAATCCTTGTAGAGCTTGTTTCAGCCTGGGTGCACCGAGTATGGTGTGTTATGCCCTTCATCCAAGATCTTCCTCTTTAGTTCCTCCATGTTTGGCACACACACTCGGTTGTGGAACCTAAGAGTTCCATCCTCATGCACTACGAATCCCGGTGCCTTTCCTTGTGAGACCTCTTCCCTAATCTTAAGCAGCTCTAGATCCAACTCCTGTGCATTCTTAATCTCCTCTAAGAGGGTGGGTTGTACCTCCATTGCGTTCAACACCACTTCACTCCCTGGAATAACCACATTAATCTCCAGCCTTCGAAACTCCTCACACAATTCGTGTGGTAACGTCACCAGGTGGTTTGAGACGGGATGAGGTCTTCGGCTCAAGGCATCTGCCACTACATTAGCCTTTCCCGGGTGGTATTGGAAATTCACATCGTAGTCCTTCAAGAATTCTAACCACCTAGTTTGACGAAGATTCAACTCTTTCTGCGTGAAAAGGTACTTCAAACTCTGGTGGTCGGTAAACACTTCACAGTGCACTCCATAGAGATAGTGCCTCCAAATCTTGAGAGCAAAAACCACTGCTGCTAACTCCAGATCGTGCGTAGGGTAATTCTTCTCGTGAGTTTTCAGCTGTCGGGACGCGTAGGCGATCACTTTGCCATTCTGCATCAGCACGCATCCCAATCCATTATGCGAGGCATCGCTGTATATCACAAATCCTTCATTCCCTTGAGGTAGGGCGAGGATAGGGGCCGAGGTTAGCCTATCCTTCAGCGTCTGAAAGGCTTGCTCGCACTTGTCTGACCAGGCGAACTTTACTGACTTCCTAGTCAAGTTGGTCAACGGATTTGCGATCTTGGAGAAATCCTGAACGAATTTTCGGTAGTAGCCCGCTAGCCCTAAGAAGCTTCTCACTTCGGTGGCATTCTTTAGGGTTGGCCACTTGGTGATGGCTTCCACCTTTTGAGGGTCCACTGATACTCCTTCCTTAGACACCACATGTCCTAAGAATGCAACCTTTTCCAGCCAAAACTCACACTTCTTGAACTTAGCATATAGTTCATTGGCTCGTAAAGTCTCCAACACTTTCTTTAGGTGAGTCGCATGATCGTCTCGGGACTCCGAGTAGATTAGAATGTCATCGATGAATACCACTACAAACTTGTCCAGGAAGGGTTTGAATACTCGGTTCATTAAATCCATGAAGGCAGTTGGGGCATTCGTGAGCCCAAACGGCATCACTACAAACTCATAGTGGCCGTATCGAGTTCGGAACGCAGTCTTGGTAATATCCTCATTCCGGATCCTCAACTGGTGATAACCTGATCTCAGGTCAATCTTAGAGAACGTCGTTGCACCCCTCAACTGGTCAAACAAGTCGTCGATCCGAGGTAAGGGGTAACGATTCTTGATCGTTATCTTGTTCAGCTCTCGGTAGTCTATACACAACCTCATGTTACCGTCATCCTTCTTCACAAACAGCATCGGTGCACCCCAAGGTGACGTGCTGGGTCGGATGTAACCCTTTTCCAACAGCTCTTCTAGCTGTTTTTGTAACTCTTTAAGCTTAGCAGGCGCCATTCGATACGGTGCCTTTAAGATAGGGGCAGCTCTGGGCTCCAGGTCAATGCAAAAATCCACCTCTCTTGGCGGAGGCATTCCTGGAATCTCGTCAGGAAACACGTCCGAAAAATCCCGTACTACCGGGATGTTTTCAATGGTTGGCTCCTCCCCTTCGGTGTTCACCACATTGCACAAAAACCCGTCACATCCTTGGCCTAATAGCTTCTGAGCCTTGAGGGCAGAAATGATCCTCGGCCTATGGAGATGTCGATCGCTTCGATGCTCCACGCTTCTTCCATCTGGTCCGATTAACTTGACCTTCTGCTTAAAATAGTCTATCTGGGCCTGGTACTTCAATAACCAGTCCATCCCCATAATGATATCGAACTCCATCAGGTCGAACTGGTAAAGGTCGGCGTCAAACTCTTGACCCGCTATAACTATTGGACACTCCCTATACAGCTCTCCGCAATTAACCGACTTTTCTGTGGGTAGAGCTACAGACATGGGTATATTATCTCTCGATGGTTTCATCTTAGCTTTTTCAACGATTCCCGGGGCAATAAAAGAATGACTAGCTCCCGAATCAAATAAAGCATAAACATGATAGGTGTAGAGTGAGAAAGTACCCGTCACGACGTCGACCTCGTTCTCCACTTCATCTTTTCTCATCACATACACCCTTCCACCCTGGTTTCGAGGTGGTTGTTGTTGCTGACGGGGTGGGGGTGGGTTGGGGGCTCGCCCCTGGTTAGCTTGGTTCCCTCCGGGGCCACCCTGGTTCTGATAGCGTTGTCCCGAGTTCCCTTGGTATCCGCCCCGGTTCTGTTGTTGTTGGCCCGAGTTTCCTTGATATCCCCCACGGTTTTGCAGACCATAGTTCCCGTTGTATCCTCCATGGTTTTGGTTTGCGTAGTTCAGTGGTCCCCGGTTGCCCCCGTTTCCATTGTTGAAACCACCTTGTGCCCCGCGAGGACAGTCTCTTGCCAGGTGTCGTAGGTTGCCGCATTTGAAACATCCCTTTGCTATAGGCGACCTACAATCTCGGGCGAAGTGTCCCGGCCTTCCGCAGGCCCTGCAGGTTGGGAAGCTAGAAGGCCCACGTCCCTGGTTTCCTACCCAGTTGCTGGGACGGGGTCGCTTGTCTTGATATGATGGGGGAGGGTTGAAGCGGGGATGGTCCTTCCTCTTGAGACCCTGCTTGTTCTGATGTGCCTCCCGTGCAATGGCCACTCTTTCAATGTTGAGGGCCACGTCCAGCATGTCTTCATATGACGAGAAGGATCGTGCAGACATACGGTCCTGAATATCGAAGCTCAAGCCGCTCTCAAAGCGGTTCATTTTCAAGGTCTCGTTGGCGACAAAAGCCGACGCGAAACGAGACAACTCCGCAAACTTGGCGGAGTATTGCAGCACTGTTCCACTTCCTTGTTCCAACTCCAGGAACTCTTTCTCCTTAGCTTTCTGGAGTGCCATGGGATAGAAATGATTCTTCAGCATTTCCTTGAACCGGTTCCAGTTGAACCCTGGTTCGTTTTGTCGTTCCTTTACACTCATCCACCAGATGTCAGCCTCTCCCGTTAGGTGGTAGGCTGCAAATCCAACTTTTCTCTCTTCAGGGCAGGGAAGAGCGTCGAATTTCTTCTCGATGTCCCGTATCCATTCTTCAAACACCTTGGGGTCAGCTACCCCGGAGTAGGCGGGAGGGTCGAGACTGTTAAACTCCTTGAATAAGGATGCTTCATTGTCCTTCCTTGGTTCAACCCGCTGTTCCGACATCCGTTGGAAGTGCTCGGTCTGTCTGGCCATCATCTCCAGCATCATCAGTTGTGCTAGATCGGGGAGTGTAGTTTGGGGGTCACCTCCTCCATTGGTGGTGCTAAGCACAGCCTGAGCTGCCGGTGCAGATGTTGTGTCTTGCAGGTTGGTGAACCGCTGTCTCAGCTCATCAGGTGTTGGGGTAGGCATGCCAAAAGGCTCGTCAGGTCTACCGTTGTCTCCTTGAGTCATCCTGAAGTCAAGACTTAAGGGTTACTATCCATCCTACTCTCATGGTCTCCACTATGCTACTAACGCACAAGGGTCGCATTTTCTTAGACAACAATACAATTTAATTAAGAGAAAGGCTAAAAGCACAACACTAATAGTATAACATGCTAGTATCTCGGTAAATAATACTTCTCAACAACGCATCAATAATATCACAGCACACAACGTCGACACATGAATAAACATAGAATTCTTATTATTCCATTCCACTAAAAAAATTTCATATATGCAATCCAGTTCATACCCCCCAACAGGGTTTACTCGTGGTAAAGAAACGAATATAAATAAAGACCAAAACTGATTTCACCGCATCTACTGGGACCTAGTCCCTCTAACTACTAAGCAACTACCCCCTATACAATCCTCCGACACCTCGGGTTACTGCGTGCCACTTCCGGGTTCCAGCTCGGGTCATCAGACTCATCCCCAGAGTCCTCCTCGGACTCGTCAGAGTCCTCAGATGAGGCCGAGTCCTCTCCAAGCTCGGAGCCCACTTCGGGGTTATCCTCAGGCTCAATGCCCTCATCGGCCCCCTTCTCCGGGTCGGCCTCGCCCTCCGGGGCGGGGTCCTCTCCATCATGTTCTCCCGGGTCTTCAGCTTCCTCAGGATCCTCTTCATGATCCTCCTCTGGGTCTGCTGCGATCCCTGGGTCCTCTACAGGGCCCTCCTCAATCCCGGGATCCTCTTCGGGGTCTACCTCAGCCTCAGGATCCTCTACAGGACCCTCATCGTGATCCACAACAGGCTGAGGATCCCCCTCTGGATCATTCTCGAGACCATCCTCACAGCTCGAGTCATCCTCCTCAACACTGTCCAGGGTTGGTGGTGTGTACTCCTCATCCCCCACCACGTCCATCAAATCTGTCGGAGTCAACATCTCCATCTGGGTCACCAAGAACAGTGCGTCGAACCCCATCGAGACCCTCCCACACCAGCAACACCTCTGATCATGATGCTGGTTGGGGTCGGGGCCAGGTGAACTAGCTGTGGCAGTGTGTGAGTAGCTCGATACCCCCATACCGGGTCTCCTCTCAAGGCCAATAAGAAGAGGCAACAAAAGGCCTCCTCCATCCCCAAACATGTGTCATCCAAATCACCATCAGCCTCCTCCTCTACCTCCTGGTACAACCTAGACATGAAATCTCCCAAGGACTCCCCAGCGTTCCGTATCCAGTACAGGTGAAGGTCCGCTATCCCGAGGTCGCGACAATGTCGAAGGTTAGGGTTCATCCTGGCAGCCGAACACACACAAATAAGCAAGCATGCAAAATATTAAGCATAAAGAACACATAAATAACCCATTTCCCATCCTACACTCCACACTCCGATATTAGCTACTTAAGCCCTAAGCTAGACACTTAGGTGGCTTTAGAAGCTACTAGGTCGCAACCCAGAGCTCTGATACCATTCTGTAACGCCCTGGAAATTCGATTTTAAAAACTAACGATCAACCCTAACGTTAACCAACGAAAAACAGCGGAAAACGTCCAAGAAAAGATTTCGCCACTGCATTCTGAGGAGTACAAGGCAAGAATAAGGATTTAACTAAACAAATTAAACTTCGAATTTAACTTAGCAACCAACTGAATTCAAGACATAACAAACACTACTGAAAGATTTCAAGTCTGACAACACTACTAAACTCTTTCTTCAAAACAATAAAGTCTAACGAACGTCCTCACTTGCTAATTCCCATTCCCAATATAGAATTCTTCACCTGAAAACAAAACATTTAAAAACATGAGGAGGACTCAATAATGTCTACCCCTAATCGTTAAAACAATTCAAAATCCATTTCAATTCATTTTTGGGGGAGAAGTGAACAAGTCAAATCTTTTCGAAACCAACTTTCTTTCCCAACCAACCAAACCATCTTTCTGAATTATTAAGCGGGCGGACCTTGCTTTTTGGCCCTCAAAGTCAAAAGACTTCACAATAATCATATCACAATCTCATCATAATCTCAATCTCAATATCAATCTCAATAAATCACAATCTCAATCATACGGATGGCCATCCATTTCACACACGTGCATAAAACTAACCCCGGGGAAGTAGCACCTATCAGGCATCCCTGATCTCTTGACAACCCCCCTACAGGATGCCGAGAACCTGGTCTTCAGGGGTGTTGCCCGAACCCGCATTTACGTCACGTTTAATTTATTAATCAGGTTTAACATTGTACCCTTCCAACTCAATCAGTCCAATCCAATCCAATCCAATCCCAAATTTTCAACACCATTTCCAAATCACACACGTACCAGACTGTCCACATTTTACCAACTCAAAAGAACATAATTCGACACTCAAAATCGACAGTCAAATTTCACAATAAAATCCCTTCGGGATGCAACCGTAAAACAGCTTAAAATCAACCAAAACAATTAAAGTGCACCCCAGCGGGATCTAGGACATAGACATTACCTGACAATTCTTCTCCTTACTTCAGAACACACTTGAGCTCACTAGATCGAACGGTTTAGAACGCGCCTAGAAATAACGAAATTTCTAAAATTAAAAACGTGTCGTACGAAGTTAACGCAATCTAATTTCTTCCTAACCCACCCCTAGGAACACTATAAGGTTCCCATCAATCATAAATTAACATTTTAAACATATCTCACATTATCAAACTATCACATATCACAACACCTCCATATGACAATCAATTGAATAATTTACACATAGCAACACATTTATTCAAAAGAAAAAAAAATCGATTAAAACTTATATTACAATGTCGCATAGGATAATAATCGAAATAATACGATAATAAATACGTCAAAGATTAAAACTTTATTACATAATATAATCTAACTTATAAAATCATAAGGAGATTTAACAAGACTCCCTTTTTTTTTTGAAAAAAACTATCATATAATAATAATAACATAACATCACCATAATAACAATCCTAAATTCCTAATCATAATCATAATCATAATACTACTCGTAACCTAAAATGATACTAACACTTAAGAATCACAACATCATATTTATACTACTGACATAATATAATATCACACTCTACACATGATATGCACTAACGAAAACCAATTACTGAAATTACAGGTGGAGGGTCTCAATCCCCATCCTAATACTACACTAATAATACAGTAGGTAAATCAACACCCATTGAAACACCCCAATACTAAAGTCTACGCATAACCAACTCAAATTAGGAGAACACATCATGCATAATATTGATAAATAACGCCAGATTAGGGATATAATAACCTTCTCACTAATAATAATGACAATAACAAAACAATCAGAGCAAGGCATCAATGAAACAGTGAGTAAAGATTGATAATTTAACCCACAAAATTAAACACTTAATCCCACCATCCTATCAACATGAATTCTACATGTGAATAACATGAATACCAATCAGATTATAAGGTAAAACAATTAGTATGAATCGATAAACGATGACGGTAAACTAATAGAATAATAAAGCAGGTTTAGGGTTTTTACTGAGAGGGTCGCGTAATCGTGGAAGTCGTATGAGGTTGAACGGCGGCGACGTTAGAGGCAGCGGGGACGGTGGGAGTCGTCGACGGGAGCAATGTCGGTGTTCGAGGCGAGCAACGCATAACTAGCGCAGTAGCGCCGTTCGTTCTAGGTAGCGACGACGACTCTGAAGGTCGGCGACGGCGGTGCGACGGTCGAGGGTGCACCGGGGGTCGACGGTGGTGAGAGAGAGGAACGAATGGAAGAGAAAAGAGAGAAAGAGAACGCGGTGATTGCTGCGGTGGTCGGAGCGGTTGTTGGGGGCGGTTTCCGGCGAGACGGAGGTGGCGGCGGTTACAAGTGGTGGTCGGTGGTGGCTGGGCAGTTCTTGGCTCCACGGCAGAAGAGACGAGAGGAAGAAAGAGTAGGGATTTAGGGTTTGTAGGTTTTTTGGCTAATTAAAGTTATTAGAGATATTAATCACTTAATTTAACACTTAATTGCTTGGGGCACAAGCCCCCTAGCCGTCTACTAGCAAAATTAGGGAAAATTTTTTAAAAAAAAATATTAATATTACTAATAATAATAAAAATAGTTAGTATTAATAATAATACTAAAAATAGTCCAATAATTAATTAAATAAAACTAACACGTACTCATCAAATATTAACATCGAATTTACCAAAATACCCCTATTCTCATGCATATTCATGCACGTAGAAAAGACTATATTACCCTTAATAATTCCTCGACGGTCCTACGAGCTCAAGTGTTAACAATTTAAACACAGAAGTACTTAACGGACGTAAAATAATACTAACGACGTCACGGTTATTATACTTGGATTTTCCGGGGTTTTACACTATGAGAATGACTTGTGATTTAGACTTTCATATGTACTATATATATAATGTTTTCTATGTGTGGTTGACAGGGAATAGATGATAATATTGAATGTTATTTAAACCTTTTAAGTTAATTTAGCAGGATAATTTAAAAATACTATTTAGGGGGCAAGCCATACTTTTACGTCTGGGACAAAATCCGGTCGTAAATATTGTAAACAATGAATAAGCAAAAGAATTCTATATGGTCAGTAATGAATGGAAATCCCGTCGGTAATGTTGATGAATAATTACGACGGGAAAAAAACCCGTGGTAGATAGGCGAAATATTTAGGACGGACCTTAGAACCGTCATAAATAACCGAAGGTCTTTTACGACGGGATGGTCGTAAATAACTTTTTACGGCGAGGCCTTTTGTGACGGCTTCTGACGGGAGCTGTTCCCGTCGTAAATAAGCTTTTACGGCGGCTTTCTTTGCATTTGCGACGGTATTTCCCTTCGTAAATGACAAAAATTCTAGTAGTGTTCTCTCTCTCTTTCCCCTTTTTTTTAAATTTTCAGATTTTTTTTTCTCTCTTTTTTTTTCAAATTTTCAAAATTTTTATTTTCCTAAAACTAATGCCTCAAAAATTTTAGAAAAATAAAATAAAAATCCTAGAAAATCAAGATAAGTTAGAGAAAAAAAAACTAAAAATTCTAGAAAATAAAAATAAATACGAGAAAAATTAGAAAAAATTCTAGAAAATTCCTAAAAATGATAATAAACCCTAAAAGGCTTTGGTTGCCTCTCAAGAAGCACTTGTTTAATGTCCTAAGCTTGACATAATACCTTTTAAACCACACCGGGGGTGGTCAGGTTGATGACACTCCCTTACTCGATCAGTTGACTCACAAAATAGGGCTTAAGTCTTTGTCCGTTGACCTTGAATGCTCCGGTTTGCGCATCCCATATCTCCACCGCACCATGAAGGAAAACTTTCAAAACCCGAAATGGACCCAACCATCAGGATTTCAACTTTTCTGGAAAGAGTTTCAACGTTAAGTTGAATAGAAGCACTATATCTCCCTCTTCAAACCTCTTCTTCAAGATGTGCTTATCATGCCAACATTTTATCCTCTCCTTGTCAATCCAGGAGCTCTCATAGGTCTTCAATCTCAGCTCATCCAACTCTTGGAGTTGCAACATTCTCCTTTCTCCCACCAACTTTTGATCAAAGTTGAGAGTTTAGACGTCCCAATAAGCCTTGTGCTCCATCTCAACCAACAAATGACATGATTTCCCAAAGACTAATCGGTATGAAGTAGTGCTCAAAGGAGTTTTGAATGTGGTTCGGTAAGCCCATAGTTCATCATCGAGCTTGAGTGATCAATCTTTCCTCGATCTATGCCGCATCGGAAACCACAATGGAGATCGTGTAGATGAAGAGGTTCATCACGCTACTTTGAGTGGTTCCTAGCGTTGCGGAAGGCATGGACCTCTATTGCGATAATAATGGGGCAATCACTCAAGCTAAGGAACCTAGGGCACACGAAAAGGCCAAGCACATGTCCCAAAATATATCACCTCATACGGTCTTTCGTAGATGATGGTGATGTAAGGGTATGCAAGGTTCACATGGATGCATTGTTGATCCGTTCATAAAACCCGTAACTTAAGCTAAGCATGAAGGTCATGTCGGGGCTGTAGGTATCAAGCACGTCAAAGAATGCGTGTAGTTTACTTCTCATGTTTTGAACAGTGAATAAGTTGTATTCGCATTAGAGAATGCGCCCTTTTACTTTTCATGTATTTATATTTTTCTTGAGTTATAAATGATAATTACTCATTAAATCAAAGTCATCTTTATTATTTTTTCTATCTTCGCTTAGTATTGAAAAGAACGTCCAAAAGGTTAGCTCATCCAAAAATGGGAAGATCAGAAGATGTCTATTCTTGTGAAACCCCACTTGGTGAATTCAGAAAGGGCTGAACCTGGTCGAATGTTGATCGAGTTCCTAATTGGATCATCATGTTAATGATGATTGCGAGAAATTAGCATATGGGATTGATATGATGATTGAGTTTCATGATCATAGGGACATTGGATGTCAAAAGTCAATCACATGGGAAAAGTGTTGGAGAACATTTACTGAACTGACTCGCTGTGAGATATTCCTTAAGTTGTTGTAATTGTCATAAGAATTCTCACCAACTCAAAGAAATTCCTCAAACCTTAGTTCTTTACATTTCATGTGAGATTCATTGTCACTTTGGAGTGTGACCGAAACTTCTCGTAACAAGAGGTGATGTAGTCGGTGTTTGGGTCATTTTTGGTCTTGCAGTGACTTGTAGTTGAACAAGATGGCATTATCCACCTTCTTTTGAAAGGAATATGTCTCACAAGCCACTCGATGAGATCAGATTGAAAAATGCTCGGCCGGGCTTGGGAGGATCAACAATTGATCTCCCGTTTTGACAGTTTCACTTGGAGATCGAGAACCATTCGAACTAAATAACGATGACATGACTTACTTTTTCCGAATCCAAGACATCAAGAGACAAGGGAATTATGTATGCCTTGCTACGGTTTGTGGTGTCCTCCTGGGAAGCAGATTGTGAATATGCACCTCACCATGGTCCATGGTAAGGTACCACGGTCCGTGGTGATGCCTAGAAGGCGCGTCTCACATTGGAAATGAATCCTTCATTTCCCCTCTCTCTCCACCATAAAAGGGGGTCCTTTGTGGATGGAAAATTTTTTCTTTCCATCGCAAGTGACCATTTATAAGGCTAATCTCTAATCTTAAGATTAAAGGGATATCGGGGAAAAGCTTTCCTTTGAAAGTTCTCAATTTTAGGAGTCTTGGGGTGATTCCCGGGAAACCACCCTAAGGAAGGAAGAACAGACTGTATTAGATACAATCAAACACACTATTTTGACCTCGGTTTGATTGGGGTTGAATCGGTCTAGCAGTCGTGCCGAAAGGTGCTGCGTGAACCTTTTGTGGAGGATTCCTATTTTGGAATCTTCTACTCACAGTCCCTTTGGAGTATAGAGCGTTCAAGAGTACAAGGTCGGCCCAGGCGTTACTTTTGAGAGACCCGAGGTAATATTAAGCCCCTAATATTTTGATGTATGCAAGCTCACAGAGATCAGAGTATTGAACTTACAATACACCACACAGAAACACACACACTGCTGATGACTGCAAACAAAGCTAATTGAATGCAATTAGCTGGAATAGATGACAACCCAACAAGGAATTAAAAGGATAGACTTGTATTCACTCTGATACAGGCACACCACTTAATAAACAGAAGGGCTAGGACTTAGTTACCTCAGCAGATACAGACACACCACCACTGAAGCAAGTAAGCTCTACACACACCACCAGGGTTGCCAACTCCTGGATACTGAAATAGATTCAACCCAAATGAGAGTTTGCTGACAATCACAAATGAGAGGCTCAACTAAGGCACTCAGAATGCTATTGAAAAGATCACTGATTGATTTGCAAGCTGCTGCATACATCCCTATATATAGCTAATCCTAAACAGTTTGATTAGAGGCACTTAATCAAAGTAACCTGCTAATCTCCCTTCTAATCTAGTCGCTGAACTAAATCAAATACATCATATTACAACTTATACTAACTAATACAATCCAGATACATTTGAAAATAAAAGAAAAAACAAAGTTGGCTTCTAATTGGACCAAAACCCCAAAGGGTGGCAATTCTGACCAATCAGGGCCTTTCCTAGCTGGGAGGGTAATTCTTAAGTTACTATGGTAACTTTTCCGGGCCTTTCTAAGCTAGATGTAATCTCAACAGCTTAAGGAAGGTAGGGAAAGACTTAAATAACCCTCATTGTAGCCGAACAAAACAACTTGGCCTCAGAACTGAAGTTCTACAAAAACTGATAACAAACAACCTTGCAGGGTTGCTTGTTCTGGTGCTTGTAACTTATGGCCTTTTTGCTTGAACATGCTGGAACTTGCTTGGAACTTGAAAATTGCATGTCAAAGAACAAAAATCTCCAAGGGACCCTTGGCTGAATCTCACTCAATCCATAGATACAGAATTGAGAAAGATGCTTGCTTGGACTGGTTTTGCTAGGGACTGAATTTGGCCTGGATGGCCAATGCTGGTGGAATGAGTGGTTGTGCTGGCCAGGACTTGCCTTACCAAGGTGTAGAAAGCTTGGATGGATGATGTTGGTGGACTGGTGGTTGATGTGGACTCCTTGATCTGTTGTTGAGGATGGAAGCCTACTACTTCTGCTAGAATTGCTCTAAGAGCTGCTGAGTTGGGCACAACAAGGCTTACTGCTGACAATGTTGGTGCTGAAGTTGCTGGAGTAGCCTCCTTGGGTGATGAAGATGATGTAGAAGTTGCACGTGCTGCTGCTGTTGCTGAATCATCTCCATAATCCTGGTTGGAATCTGCTGATGATGCTTGCTGCTACTGAACTTGCTGGATGGTCTCCATCATCCTCCCCAGGTTGAGGAAAGTTTGTCCTCAAACTTGGAAGGTCTTCATGCTCTGGAAAATAGGGCGTTAAATCTGCAATGTTGAATGTGACACTCCCTCCATAGTCTTCTGATAGATCCAACTTGTAGGCATTATCTCCTATTTTCTCCAGGACTTCGAATGGGCCATCTGCTATTGGAACTAACTTGCCTCTCCTCTTTGCTGGGAACCTGTCCTTCCTCAGGTGTATCCACACTAGGTCTCCTGGCTGTAAAACCATATTTTTCATGTGCTTGTTGGCTGAAGTA
The DNA here is from genome assembly GCA_029582165.1 of Portulaca oleracea. Taxonomy (NCBI): domain Eukaryota; kingdom Viridiplantae; phylum Streptophyta; class Magnoliopsida; order Caryophyllales; family Portulacaceae; genus Portulaca; species Portulaca oleracea. Next base: position 35,555,012 of record CM055882.1, read on the forward strand.
GCTGCCTGCTCAGAGTACTTGATGATTTTTTCTCTAACCTGCTGATGAAGCTTCTTGATTTTCTCTGCATGTGTACCTGCTTCATAACTGAACTTTACAGAATTTGTTAGTGGAGATAAATCCAAAGGAGTGATAGGATTTCTCTCATATACCACCTGAAATGGGGAAAGGCCAGTTGCCTTTGAAGGGGCTCTATTGAAAGTAAATTCAGCATGGGGCAAAAGAGTGTCCCATCCTGTTTTGTTTGTGTTTGTCAGTGATCTCAATAGAGTTCCAAGTGTCCTGTTGGTCACCTCTGTTTGCCCATCAGTCTGTGGATGGCATGTTGTGTTGTATTTGAGCCTTGTGCCCAGCTTCTTCCATAGAGTCACCCAGAAATGACTTAAAAATTTGGCATCCCTATCAGACACCATGCTCTTAGGGACTCCATGAAGCCTCACTACTTCCTGAAAGTATAGCTCTGCCACTTTTACTGCATCATTTGTGGTGTGGCATGGAATGAAATGGGCCATCTTGTTGAATCTATCTACCACCACCATCACTGAGTCTTTTCCCTTCTGTGATCTAGGCAGACCAACAATGAAATCCAAACTCACATCCTCCCATGGGCTTGTATGGACTGGCAATGGTGTATACAGCCCTTGAGGTAGGCTGTGACTCTTTGCTACTTGACAGATTGCACACCTTTTCACCCAATGCTCCACATCTTTTCTCATTCTAGGCCAGCAATAATGCTCTTTCAGCATGAGAAGAGTTTTCTCAATGCTGAAGTGGCCTGCTAGGCATCCTCCATGGATTTCTGAAAGTAGTAGCTCCCTGAAACTACTCTTGGGTATACACAGTCTTGCTCCCTTGAAAAGAAACCCTTGGTCTATATGATACAGACTCTGAGGGTGTCCCTGGCACTTCTGGAAAATCTCACCAAAATCCTCATCTTCCTTGTACAAGGCTTTCAACTGTTCAAAGCCAAGTACCCTTGCATCTAAGACCTGCAACAACAAATATCTCCTTGATAAAGCATCAGCTCCCTTGTACAACTTCCTTGATTTGTGGTGGATCATGAAATAGAACTGCTGCATGAACTCTACCCAAGTAGCATGCCTCGTGTTGAGTTTGTGTTGCCCTTGAATGAACTTCAAGGCTTCATGATCACTTTGCAATATGAACTCTGCTCCAATTAGGTAGTGTCTCCAGTGTTGAAGAGCTCTAATGATGGCATAGAACTCTTTATCATAGGTGTTGTATCTCCTCTTGGCATCATTCAACTTTTCACTGAAATAGGCAACATGTTTGCCTTCCTGGGTCAGAACTGCTCCTATGCCAACACCTGAAGCATCACACTCTACTTCAAAAACTTTAGAGAAACTTGGTAAAGCCAGGACTGGGGCTGATGTAAGCTGTCTCTTGACCTCTTCAAATGCTCTTTGTGCTGCTGGTGTCCAAGAGAAACTTTTGCCCTTCACTAGCTCTGTCATAGGTGCTAGGATGGTGCTAAAATTTCTCACAAACCTCCTGTAAAATGAAGCTAAACCATGAAAACTTCTAATTTGCTGAATTGAACTAGGAATAGGCCACTCCCTGATTGCTTTGACCTTTTCCTCATCCACCTGAATCCCTGTTGTTGTCACAATGTAGCCAAGAAAAGAGATTTGGTTGGCAAAGAATTGGCACTTCTTTAGATTCCGATACAACTGCTCCCTGCTCAATATCTCCATCACACTCTTCAGGTGGTCAACATGCTCCATCTCAGATTGACTGTAAATAAGTATGTCATCAAAATAGACAACAACACACTTACCAATCAATGTCTTTAGAACCTGGTTCATTAGCCTCATGAATGTGGATGGTGCATTTGTCAAGCCAAAAGGCATGACTAACCACTCAAATAACCCTCCTTTTGTCTTGAAGGCTGTCTTCCACTCATCCCCTTAACATATCCTGATCTGGTAGTAGCCACTCCTCAGATCTATTTTAGAAAACACCAATGAACCAAGTAATTCATCTAGCATATCTTCAAGCCTTGGAATGTGGTACCTGTACTTAACAGTAATCTTGTTAATAGCTCTACAGTCAATGCACATTCTTTGACTGCCATCCTTTTTAGGCACCAATAAGGCTGGTACTGCACAGGGGCTCAAACTCTCCCTTATCATACCCTTCTCCAGTAGCTCATCAACTTGTCTCTGGATCTCATTTGTCTCAGCAGGGGTCATTCTGTAGGCAGGTTTATTTGGCAAGACAGACCATGGGACAAGATCTTGTGCTGTATGCCTCTCTTAGGGGGTAGGCCTGGGGGCATTTCTTCAGGAAAGGTCATCATCTCGCCACCAAAGGAGAGACAAGGCGACGTGGACAATTCTCGTCCACATGTGGGCCGGGCCCCACTTTGATTCCATTCACGAGGAAAGAGAAAAAAAAAAGAGAAGAAAAATTCGCAAAAGCCGCAAAGGTTTTGCAGTGGTCACGACCCAAGTTTGGGCCCAAGCTCCCTCATCAACCAAAAAAAAAAAGAATAACAAAAGCCTCATAGCTTTTGTGACCTCCGTGGCCCAGTTTCGCAGCCAAAGCTCATTACGGTCCATCAAAATAAATTCATTCAACCCACACATTCCAAAACTGTCAGCCCGAAGCTCATGGCCCAAGGGTTTCCAAGTCCCATAATCCTCTCAGGTAAACATCTAAGCCAATAATCCCTCTTACATTTCAGAAAAGACTAACACTTCTGTTTTCTTGTGATTTTCAGGTCACCGCTAAAAGGGACAACCATCATCCAGCTGCCGCATAAAAATTTGCTGTCGTCCGATTGCCGCTGAAAGGGACAACCATCATCCAGTTGCCGCATAAAAGCTTGGTGTCGTCCGGTCCCGCTAAAAGATACCACCATCATCCAGCTGCCGCATAAAAGGTTGCTGTTGACCGGTCGCCGCTAAAAGGGACCACCATCATCCAGTTGCCGCATAAAAAGTTGCTGTCGTCCGGTCGCCGCTAAAAGGTACAACCATCATCCAGCTGTCGCATAAAAAGTTGTTGTCGTTCGGTCACCGCTAAAAGGGACCATCCTTCATCCAGCTGCCGCTAAAAGGTTGCTGCCAGGCCGCCGCTAAAAGGTGTCATCCCCTTTCAGACGCCTCCAAAAGGTGCCATCACCATCTTCGCGCCGTTAAAAGGCATCATCATCACAGAGGACCACCAACATTTATCTCCAAGCATATCAGGATACTTTGACCTTCGTCCTATTCAGACTCGATCAAAGTGGGAGCTCTCTGTAGACAGCTGGATTTGCACCGCCAAAATTCCGACTTGTCAAAAATCAGCAAGTAATTTGGGTCGAACACCAAAATGGGTCATTGGGCCCACGAAGTCAACAAAGTAGGCCCAACAGGTCAAAACATCCCACCTAATAAAAATAAAATCCGCATAGCTTTTATAAAGATCACAGCCTGGCCCAAAACACAAATCCGACCCAGGGAAATGTCATAAAAGCCACGGGGGTTTTATGTTCAGAAGCGGCCCGCCTCTGCTTGCCACGTCACCAATCCGTGTACTTCAATCTTATAAGTCGCATAGGTTTTATGAATTTCTCTGATTTTGGCGCCAGAATCATCCCCATGCACATCCCATGATATTAGCCACATGTGGTTGACTTTCTTTGATCAAAATAATTGTCAAAAGCCGCATGTCTTTTGTGATTGCATGGAAGGGTTTGATTGTGGGATATGTCTCTCACATTTCCCTCCCAAACCCTCACTTCACCACCTATAAATACCCCATCATTTCACCCTCATGGGACAAGCTAATCTCTCCATAAACCTCCATACACTCATTCTAATTCTCTCTATGTCCATACTCTTCTAATTCTCTCCTAATCACTCTCATCATCATATCACCACATTATCATACCACCCCCTAACCATCCTCATACACATCCTTCCATCCAAGCTCGGAGCTAAGGTTGATCAAAGGATCAATATTCATCTTCATCCATTCACCATCTACTAAGTTTAGCCTTCTATTATCATTGTATTTTATGTTATAATTCGTGCTTTAATTTTCTTACTTGTACGAGCTTTGTAAAAGAAAACATCATCATCTTTTATATTGCATGTTCGAGAATATAACGTTGTAAAATCCATTAAACTTCTCCCTGCTCTTTTCATTTCAAGTTCGATTTTAGTAGAGTATGTTTTCTAACATGCGGATTCAAGAAATCTTATAATTCTCGAATTCATAACCTTACCCTCGAACTTAGAAATCGGGTTTCGTAGGCCGGAGTTATCTTCTTATTTTTTTGGTTTGTCGATTTCCTTAAATTGGCTGGCGACTCTTTCTTCATTTTACAATCTTTTTAATTATTTAAAATACACGTCTTTGCATTAAAATAATTAAAAATGATTTATTACCACCATTTTTTACTAATCCAAAGCCAACCGAGAGAAAATGGGCCAGAAATTCACAAAGGCTATGCGACCTTTGCTAATTTCCACCCATTTCCTCTGGCTCGGGGAAACGCATGGTCCAGCTGAGAAATTACCAAAAGCTATGCGGCTTTTGATCGTTTCTGGCAACCCAGTTGTTTCCTTTTGGGCCTGGATTCGGTAACGGGCCGGCAATAAATCATTAATAAAATATTTTGGTGCAATTTCGTGTATTTAAATAATATAAACGGATTCGTAGATAAATAATGTTTCATCACCCTGAAAACGAATTTTGAAAATAAAAATATCCTTATTTAAGGATTAAGCAACCTTAGTCGGCTCCCGATCGTTTAAGTAGCGCATCACTGGAAAAGGGGTCACCTTTTCCCGAGGTCCTACAGATAGGTAGTGAAATATGGAGGAGACCTGAAGTTGGGTGTTGGAAGGTAAACACAACTGCTACTTTGGATGCTCGAGGACATGGAGGTCAGGAGCAGTCACCCGAGACCACGAGGGCATGCTTCATAGTGCAGAAGCAATATATAGGGAGGCGGGTTAGGCAATTAAACTATGGACATTAGGGCAATCCAAAGGGGCTTGAAGCTGGCGGAGGAAAAAGGATTGCACTACATTGAAGTTGGGACTGTATATCAAACTATTCTTGATGGTGTTTGCTGGAACGCAGAAAGTAGAATCGTCAACAAGGACTGTGTTAATCTCTATCCCTAGTTTTCTTTATGTCATTTTTCTTTTAGTAAGTGAAATTGTAGTAAAGTGGCCCATGCACTAGCTCACCTAGCGGTCGACTTTAACTAACCAAGAACTTGGTTTGATACATGCACATCAGAGGTTGCTGCTTTGGAGCCTTTAATGTGGCTGCCTATAAGGCTACTACTTAATGAATTGCAGTTTGTTTGCAGTTTTCTTTTGAAAAGAAAAGAAAAGAAAAAAGAAAAAAATTGTTGAACTATTAGGATGTGTTTGGTAGGGGGAAAACACTTTTTAGGAAAATGTTTACCCAATTTTTTAGTGTTTGATACAAAAGGATTTGAAAAATCATTTTTAGAGCATGTGCAATGGTTGAAACTCATTCCAATGAGTCCACCAACATTCCATTCCATTTCTTGGCAACGATAATATTTGTAAGTTCCACAATTTTTCTATAAAGAAAGGAAATTGACTTCCTTTGTTCAACCTGAAAAAATATTTTCCACGCTTGATTGTTGGATCGATTATAACTGTTAACTCTAACTGAAATTTGAAGGTGAAACTCAACTTCAACGGTTTGACTCGAAATTTTAATACAGAATTGATTAAAAAAAGTTCAAATATAAATTTTTAGCTCAAAATATTTTAATCTGATAACATTTATCGCGATATATATCAGAATTTTTTGTCACTAAAACTAACTGAAACTTAAAAAAATTCAAATTTAACCATTTGAATCAAAACTAGAGCTGGCTAATAGGTCAGGTCAAGTCGTGTTCGTGTTTGTGTCAAACTTAAACGGGTTCAAAATCCTCTAACCTGAACCTAACCCATTTATTAAACGGGTTGGAAATTGAAACTGTTTACCGTTTAAATTTTAAACAGGTCGACCTTATTTTGACCTGTTTACCCATTTAGGTAAACGTGTTAGAATAAAGTTACCATTTTACCCATTTACCCATTAACTCACTTATACAAAATAATTCATTGTGGGATCGAAATAATGATATATCATACCCAACAATTTCCGTGGTAATATAATTCGAATTATATATAAGAAATGTCTTTTAATTCATAGTCAAAGATAAATATAAGTTAAAATTACAAGTTTTACGTATATTTCAAAGAGTATTAACTGTAACTTTGACCTAAGTTTACTGATAAACGGTATAAATGGGTAATAATTATGGAGCAAATGACTTGATCCATGTGACATGCCTAATTAAACGGGTTAAGTATGTATTTTTTCGTGTCGAAAATCCTGATCTGAACCTAACCCATTTAATTAAACGTGTTTACCGTGTCAATCCATTTAATTAAACGGGTTGAAAGTTTCTACCTAAACCCATTTAATATCGTGTTAGGTTCAGGTCGGTAATCGTGTCGGGTCAGCTTTTCCCAGCTCTAATCAAAACTTTATGAGATGATAATACAGACTAAAAAAAGCTCAAATATGAAATGAGTTCCAAATTTTTTCATTTATAACACATATCACCACTTTTGTCGTCGTTTTTTGCTGTTAAATATGACTTGAATTCTAGAACAAAATTCAATTTTATCGGTTTGTCTCGAAATTTTACAATACAATAGAAATTATTAAAAAAAGCTCAAATATGAATTTTGAGCTTCAAATATTTTCATTTGTGACATATATCGCTACTTATGTCGACATATATGGTATATTTTCCGAAAAACGATTTATTTCCTACCAAACAAGAGAAAATTTGACATGGAAAACTATTTCTCCTAAAAAAACCATTTCCTTCCAACTAAAGACACCCTTGGCTTAATGTATTTATGTAATTTAACCCCAAAAAATAAGACAACAAACAAACAGGTTTTTCCTCCCCCCTCCCCCCCACACCCCTTTTTTCCCTTCTTTTTTAGGGGAAAAAGACCGCTTTGCTAAAGAACAAAATCCACCCTGTCATTCTACTCTAAAATTTCCAAAAAATTACAAGATAGGCAGGGCAGGCAGGCAGGCTGTGTAATAACAGCAGAAGGGGTATCATAAAACAGACATAAACAGGTGTTGCAATAAGCTTCATCCATTAAATGAATACTGAACATACAAAAAGTGTTAACACCGCGCCAATAAATGGAAAATTCCTTGATGGGCTATTGTTTAGCTGGAAGGTCCTTGAATTCTTCCCAGTACTTGTGGAAACATTTACTGCTTGAGAACCTAATAATACAGGACAAAGAGTTAGGTAACCTAGCAAAACATAGGAAAGTAGTAAATTGTGCTAAATGAGACATCTACTTACGCTCTTTTTACCCACAGAATGGTAGGAAACCTACCCATATTAGACAAACTCTAGCCAAGTCCAAGTGAGACGCGTTTGGGATTACGAGATCTTGGCCAAATAACAATTTAACAACCAGAGAATGGTGCAAACTCGGATGCTACAGTGTCCTAATTTCTTTTTTCTTTGGGTTGTAGAATTTGTATTTGGAAAGGTACTGAAGCTAAGTTTTAGTAATAAGGCTCCTAAAAGATAACAATTGAGAAAAGAACAAAGATTCAAAACCACAAGGGATCCAAGGAACACTTACAATCATAGTTGACCCATCCAACCTGTTCTTTAGCTAAATCATACACAATCACTTTGTCTTTCAGAACAATATCTGCAGACAGAGCAGAGCAGTAAGAATTTCTGACATCACACCAAATATGGAACAAATCAAAATTAACTATGAGGTTGGATTAACCAAAGCTATGACACTAGAGAATTTTCATCTACTGCTAGATCAACCAATTTAATCCTCGGGGTTTTTTTATTTTTTATTTTTATTTTTTTTTGAAAAACAAAATCAATTAGCCAACATACTAGCAGAACCACACGCCAGAAGTAATGAAATTTGACAGAAATGTTACCTCCTAATATACTCATCCCCGGCTCCGTACTCTTCTGGAACCCCATGCACCAAACTGCTGCTCCAGACTGTCAACAGAAAAGTCCACCAGTCTCATACAATACTTATCAAAACAAGCCCACTAACATTGCTCAACTGGAGTAACACTCTGTTCACTCATTTTTTTACTGACCCTTCATGTGTGTAAAGCTGTGTATAAAGGAAAGGATCAAACATTTTCTTTTTTAAAAAAAGAATCCTAATGGACAGCATTGTTATCCCGGGCCTCATACACCATGGTGAGTATACATTGAGAATTGACTAGTTAATTGGACTCTTCATTGTACTTCAATGACCTCTCGGTACATTTTAAGAAAAATACATCTACACTAAGACACAGCACGACCACACTTCATCATACCTAAATTTGTATGATAAATATGCATAACTACCATTAGGTGAGTGACATCAATACCCCTATTGAGTGATTGGTGATGGAAAATTTTAGAGAACACCCAGTACGAAAGGTAGTTGAATTTAAATTATCCAAGTAGCACAGCTTATGCACAAACCATGCCTGGAACGAAAGGAAATAGAGAGTCAAGGCTGGTAGACCAATTAATTCTTGTCACCAAGAATGCTTTTGGGATTGCTCAGCCTAGAATGCTACTCCATGTACCTAGCCTAGTTTAATCTTCACATGTGTCCTGATTGCAGTTCTCTGTTAAATCTTTTTGACTTTCTTGTACTTTTTTTTTTTTTTTTTGGGGAGGGCAGCAATCCTTAATACTTATGCTGTTCTTCCCAAAGATGACCTTAGTGAAATGAATTGATGATACTGGATAGCTTACAATGGAATTTTGTTCCAGTAGATAGTCTTTTGGCTTCAAAACCATGGATGCACCACCAGCAAAATTCAAGTGGACTTCTGGGAAAACTTCATTAACACTGGCAGTCAAAGGACGGTCAGAAAAAAGAAAATAAAACTCATTCATCTATCGAAAATAATAATATACAGAAGGACATGAAGGATAACCTGGAGGTTATCAGATAGCACGAGTTCCCCCGGGAAAGTAATGGGCGAACAGACTGAGAAACAGCTTCTGAAATCTTCATTAACAACGAAAAGCAGTAATAAACTTTGTTAATGATAAAATACACATATTATAACTTCCATATATATGGAGCACCCAGAACTTACAGCATTAATAAAAGGTTCATATGCTCCTTGCGCAAGATACGCCAATGTTGTTCCCGAATCAATGATGGTCCCAGTGTTGCTCGATGCAGTAAATACTGAAGGATCAATGGCCAGGATTTGACCATTAACAGAAATACTCTGCAGATCCAAATTGTAGTGAGGCCTGCAGTTTGATTACAAGAAAATAAATTATGAAAGCTCTCAGCATCATAAAAGGAGTGCAAAATGCATGATTTGTTTTTAAGCACAAAGGTTACAATTTTCTAGTGTAGAAGAATGGTTGGGAGGTGCCATATGTTCATGAAAACTGACTCAAAGGGGACAACATTATTTTAATGCACTCTGACGATCCCAAGTTTTCAATGAAATGGCTGGGATGACTTTCCGACCATTTTCACTGATGTCCGGCGAAGTATCTGTTTCATTTCTTTCACCATAGATTAATCCTGCCATATGGTACCTGCCAGCAATTTTTTGGATCAAAAAGCAAGGATAATCTCTGTTTTGTTTCTTTCACCATAGATTAACCCTAAAATATGGAGAAATTTGCATTCCAATACAGTGACTAAACTTGGAGGTCATGGGCCTCAACATATCTTTGAATCATCTAAAGAGAGAAAGAGGTTTCTTCTTTTTTTTTTTTTGTGTGTGTGTGGGTGGGTGGGGGGGGGGGGGTGGATAAATGATAAATGAGAATGAAACCACTTGACGGATACATTTTACCCCCCCACCCCCCCCCCCCCCCCACCTTCCCCGAAGAACAATTTTTGACACAAACGAAATAGTCAACTTCGGACAATTTTTCAGCATGTACAATAAATGTAAATGGCTTATTAAATGTACAGTTCTGTTTTCTGCGGAATAGGAAGTGGTCAGTGATTCTTTTTTTTTTTTATTTTCTGGCAAAGGACTCAAACTGGCATTAATAAGTAAAGAAACAGAAAGCAATCAATGGTTTCTAGCCATGCCTGTTAGTTTATGGGCTATGCTGATTTGTGTTTTTAAAGGTTTTTTTTATTTATATAAAATATTATTAGCTAAACAACACTCTACTATAATACATACTACAAGTCTACAAGTGATGGAAAGTAGAATTAGAATATTAAGGAATAATAATATTTAGCAGATCTATGATTTTATTATATTTAGTTTCCTATTCTGTTAGGAATATTATAGTTTTCTAGTTTGACTAGGAATATTAAGTTAGTTTCCTATTTCTGTTAGGGTTTAGTATTAGGCAGGTTGTTTACCTATAAATAAGGGCTTTGCTAACCTTTATGAAAAACTACATTGATATTGAATATTGAATATTGAGTATATGAATTCTTACTAATTACGCATGGTGATGCTAATCTTTTCTTGAATCCAGCACGGGGATGACAAATCCTTCTCTTGAATTCAACCCGGGAATGTTGAATTCTTATCTTTAACCTTTATTTACTAGTTCTCTATCAACAAGCTTACACCTTTTCACATGGTTCTGAACCCTTCAGGCTGTAATAACTGATCCTTTCTCTTGCCCAAAGTTGCCTTGATCTTGTTTAATTGTTCCCCTTGTTAGGAGATTAGACAACTTTACCGTCATCTTCATCGTACAATGTATGGTTACAATGGAATTCAGACCTATTTTGTGATGTTTTCCTCTCATCCCAAAAATCATGTTGAGAGTCCATTCCTTGCGACATTTCTGCCCCCCTGATGTCACTTGTGGCCAATTGAGCTTGGGTTATTGCATACCCTTCCTACTCACTCGGTTAGACCCTTCAATGTGTTTACCATTGGAAATCATCTCATACGTTAGATTGTTTAAGGAAGGTATTGGTTGTTTGATCCTCGTCTCAAGAACTTCAAATTAGAGATATGCATTAGAGTACACCCCATAGTACGGTTCAAACTAGCCAAATAACTCATAGAACTTGGATTATTCCCATCTTCATTGCATGGCATAGCATTTATCTCTTACTCTCGAGAAAGAGTCCTTGAATAAACTCATTTGCTTGTGGAGCAAACTCTTTATTCTCCTTAAGAGCAGAAACTTCTACCTCCATTGTTATTGGTCTGAGTCCGTTGTCTTTAATTTCCCTAACCATCTTAAAATCATCCTCCATTAAGTGTAATCTTTCTCCCTCATTTGCAATGTTTGGATCTTAATTTACACTGTTTCTTGGATTTTATAGAGTTCTTGGTCACCTATTGATTATTTGGGTCAACCTTGAGTACTTGTTCAAGATCTCTCACAGCTCCATCAGCTTGCTCAAATTTAATAAAAGCTACAACCCTCCAAAACAATGACTTAACATTATCCAAGTCAACATCCAAAGCATCATTACAAAATGAAATTGCATGAAAGAAATGTCTAAGCTTTAAACCGCACATAGCTAGGTTCAAGCATGTCAAAGTACCTAGAGTTGACAATTCCTTTAACATCATCCTCACATGAAGGTAAACTTACATCAAGGAATTGTAAGGCTTTGTAACTCAACACAATGGCTTCCTCAAACACCCAACATCTTATTCCCTTCCATTTGAGTTCTTTTGCTTTCACCATTGCTTATTTAGGATGGCTCATTTGTTGCAAGCAACAGAGGACAACCACATCTAAATCTTCATCCGGAATGTCCATTGGATCACAAGCATACAATGTATCCATTTTGATAAAAGTTAATTGCAACAAAAGCAAGCTCTTATAGTCAACAAATTACAGTGGTATAGACTAACCGAAAATCCTTACAAACATAAGAAATTAGACACAAACAAGGCAGAAAATAGGGCACCAAACACTATTTTATCACCACATTGGACACAATAACCTATCAATCCCACGACTATACAACCACCAGATTCTGCCCTTAGGGAAGGGAAAATCCAGACGTGATGAGTAGTGTTGAAGGCAAAAGGAGGCCAGCGACACCCTATAATGACCCTTCAGGTTCAAGTGAAGGGGAACACCAGTATCCCGGTTCAAACTTCTAGGACCTCCAATTGGACTTTGATCCCCAATGGTTAACAATGTACCACTTGATTATCTGATGGAGTCAATACCCCCTCAATCACCTTAAAGATGCTCAATGAGATGCTAGATTGGATTATCCAACCTATCAAGGCTATTTTGGGCGCACTAGAGCCTACAAAGGCTCCATTGAGATGTAAACTGATGTAGATTCCTTATCTACCTCAGCAATGGGTTAGGGTGAATCACAGGGTTTGATCTCCAACCCTCATATACCAAGCAGATCCTACATTCCGCTAGATCACACTGGATATGCATCAGGGGGTTTTATGACCCTCATTCAGCTATAATGAGATAGAAGTGAAGGGAAGGTCCTAGGGGAGTTTTGGAGGTCAGTGTGTGAGGTATTTGATTGCCCCAAGATCAGGCATGTTGAAGCAGGTTGGCCTTAGAACGACACTCAATTCCTTGAGCTGAGTTTTTGCAGAACCCCAGCCTTAAAGGGTAGGGTTCCTAAGGCTCTTGTAAGATGTATAGGAGACGATAATGGAAGCAATTGGTTTCCCTGTGTTATCTGACATTTCTAATATCTATGGAAGGGAAGTACATCCCACTACTATCCTAGGACATTTTCTACAGCAGCAACAACCCAAGGAGGGCACTGGTAGAGTAAGCTGAAACAACACCTGAGGATTTAAGCTTCTCTTGAGGTTATTTGGTCATTTTGCTACTTTCATCGAATTACCCCAGTAACTACCGATAAGTAGGCACTCAAGGACTCCAAACACTATCTAAGCTCAAGTGAAGGAGGTAAAATGCACGAAGATCAAGTGTCGGACCAATAAGAGACAAATAGCAACAACTTGAACATAGTTGTCTTCTTTTGATCATAAACGATGTAGTTAGTCCTAAGCAGCTCATTTGAATGTAATTACATGTAACCTAGGATGATTAGAGGTTTCTTCACACTAAGGAAACCTCATTAGCTCGATTAAGCAAGTTAGTTGCTTGCTTGTTTCTGTTTATAGGCAAAGCTTCTGTAAACCATTTCATTCATTTTGAGTTCTATGAAATAGGTGGAGCTTTCCTGCTTCTCTTTGTTTGTGAGTGTTCTAATAACTCTCGACATTTCTACTTGATCTAAGTTGTGGCAAGCTTAGTGGTGATAGGTAAAGCTTGATTCTGCTTATGGTGGTGTAGTTTGTATCCATAGGTGTGAATTGAGTTCAACCCTTGTGTTTTTTAGTTGTCGTGAGGTCTGTATCAGCTTAAGGCACGAGTTCTATCTTTTACTTCCTTTGTTTTTCTTTCCCTGATGCAGTCTTTGATTCCAAAAATAGCTTAAGTTGAAAACAAATAAATCACAGTTGGTGTCTTCGTGTTGTTCGGCTTGTTGCACTCTAATCAGTTGAGTTGCAAATACAACACCAACGCTTCTATCAAAGAGGTTTCTAAAGCAGTCAAGGACGTCATCAAAAGAGAAAATGAGCTACCAAAGAAGGTAGAAACTTCTAGCTATTGGGATCACCAAGATGGGTCTGGCCAACTTGAGTATTCATATGCTCAAAGTTGGAGAAGGACTGCCAGTTGGTTAATGCTCATGACGAACAGAAACTTGAGTATTCATATGCTTGAGTATTCCCATCCTTGATTGATTCCTTTTAGCCCGGGAGTACATCACTATGTAACTCTCGTTTTGGAAATAGTTGAAATAATGAATGATGTTGAGCATAGCTCGATGTGATTCTCTCAAAATTCTCTCTAGCTTATCACTAATTAAACTGATTAGAGTGTTGACCTAGTTGAGTCTTGTTATCTTTCCCTTGGTGGGGTTATCTGTATCCTTAGGAAAGTTCAAGGGCCCTAACATTCTGCCTGGTGGTGTATCTGCATCTAGGTGAAGTGTTAGTTATATTCATCTCTACAATTCCATCCACCACCTTGGTCCGTCATCGGCAAACTGCCTTGGTTGACTTGATTGCATTTTTTCTATCCTTGATTGCTTCTCTTCAGTCAAGATGTACATATGTGGTATCAAATCAAATTCCATTCCCTTGGGCCATGTTCATCGAGCCTAAACACATCCCTTAGCCCAAACACATATCCTAGTCCACAAGGGGGGGGGGGGAAATCTGATTTTTTGGCCTTCTTATTCAAGATGTCTTTCACAAATAAAATCTTGAAGAAAAATGGGAAGTTTAAGTATGTTGAAGAGCAGAAAAGGAGATTATTGAGGTTCAAACGAGAACGCGAGTTTACTTTTTGATCTCAAGGTGCAACAATTCGAGATGGCTTTGCATCAATTTTCCCTTGATTTGAAGACAGCACATGAACCACCTTTGGTTCATGAGGAGGAACATCAAGTTCAAGAGGAGTCAGAGATCAACCTTGATCTACCTCTAGAATTTGATGATGTTGAAGAAGTTATCGAGACCCTTGATGAGCTTATTGAGATTCAATGTCAAGAGGAGGAACAACAGGTCAATCTTGATCTACCTCCTAACCTTGATGAAAGTGAAGATGCTAAATAGACTTCAGAAAAGAGCTTTGAGGCTCAAAGCGAAGAGAAGTCCATTGTCGAAATTCCTCTCAGTCGGCCGAATCGGAGGTTGATGACTGCCTGTCCTTGACACAGTGAACAACCTTGGGATTCTGTTAGCTAGTGATATTAGCAGAATCTCAAACCTAGTTCGAGATAGTAGACGTTGGAGCATCTTTAGGTGCTACAAGGATAAGAAAGGAGAATGAAGCTTCAAGTGGCTTCAATGTTGAGTTGGTGGATTTCCAACCGAGGTCACTTCTATGGATGAACTTAGAGGTGACAAAAAGACCAAGGCAAAAGGGGTAGAAAAGAAGGAGGTCAAATTATGAAGAATGGAGTATCAAGCCCCCACCAAGTTCAATGATGAGTTGATTGTCTCTATTAATGAAGCGGGTTTTCCAGCCTTGGTCCCTTTCAAGCCATTTGATATTCAATATTTCGGCCAAGGTATGGCATTTCAAGAATTTCCTAACTACGTTATTTCCTTGGCAAGAATGAAATATAGTTTGGAATATCCTGGTTTGTTGGGAGTTTCAAGAATGCATGTGTTTTGAAATTTCGTGTGCATTGGTGTTGTGGAGAAGGATGTCATGAATATGCAACCTTGGTTGAGTTAGAGTCAAGTCAAGGAGAGGTAGAAGTTGGAAAAACTTGTGTAGTTCTAGAGGGTTTGTTGCTCTGTAATGTTGAATCTTTTCATGCAAGTGGTATTTTGTGGGAGAAACATGTGATGTTTGTCTTGGTTAACCATCTAGTTGCCTTGTTGATTCATTCTAGCATGATTGGCCAAGGAACCTTTCAATCCAAGTTGTTTCTCCCCATAATAATAACCTTCCTACATCAAAAACAACAGACCCAGCCTTTATCCCCACCATCACCATTTCATGATAATTTACTTCACCTATATCGTACCAACCAACCATTTGTATCAAGCCAAGGTACTTGACACGATCAAGCTCTATGTCGTGCGAACTTAGTCAATGTTGGTTTGTGTTTGATCCCATTATCCTCCCATGCCTTCAGCTCCCACCATTTTTAGCCCACAAGAAAGCCTTAAGTACTAGTCCAGAAAGCCAACAACTCGAGAGCTTTCTCTCTAACAGGGGAGTTTCCAACCCCAACCTATGACCTCATTGTCCCCAACCACATTACCACCCCCAAACCAAACCAGCTCACCCCATGGTCCTACTTTTTGTCCTTGATCCACATTTAATACCACATTAACTACCACCTTCACCATGATTGGGTTAACCTTGAGACGAGTTGACGATCCTTTGCTGCATTTTATCATAATGTTTCTTTGGAAATGGTGTCATAAGAAGTTCGAGAACCTATGAGCATTTAAAATGAGTAAGAACTGTGATAAGGATCTAAGGGTCCTTTATCGAACCAATGTCCTTGTTGTGATTCTCATCTTTATAGTTGCTGGATGGCAACCTCAAACAAATGAATCCCTATGAGATCCGTGGAGGATTATAGGGAAGAATGACTCCCCAGTGTGTCCCAATGAAGTTGGATTGGAATACGAGTGGTTGGTGAAATGTTTTGAATTACTATATGCTCTCAATGTCTTAATGACTGTCGAATGTATAGTTCCTATTTTTGGCAAATTGGAGTTGACCCCTTCTTAGAAGGTTCGATATCAATGTCCTCGGTGTCTGTTCCTCTGTGCATCATTCCTTGAGGTCATCGATGTCCAAGCTTGTAAGTTTGGCCTTGCCAACAAGGCGATTCACCTACAACCTAGTGATGATACTCTGTAGAGAGGTCAAATTCTTTCCATCAAGGGGAGGATGATGGAGTCAAGACCCCCTTCATCACCTAGAAGATGCTCAATGAGATGTTGAAATGGATTATCCAAGTTAGCAAGGTTATTTTGGCTGCACTAGAGCCTATTAAGGCTCCATTGAGGTGTACTAACGCTTCCATCAAGGAGGTTCCCAAAGCAGTCAAGGACATCTTCAAAGGAGAAAATGAGCTACCAAAGAAGGTACTAACTTCTAGCCATTGGGATCACCATTATGGGTCTAGCCAGCTTGAGTATCCATGCTTAAAGTTGGATAAAGGACTATTTAATCAGTTGGTTAATGCCCATGACGAAGAGAAGGCAAACATCAATTCAACTCCAGAAGAAGGTCCACACCCGAATTATCTAGTTGGTTATATCAAGGCAAAATCAGTTTCAAGGAAAGGTCATAGAGGTTCAACCTTGGAAAACCAAGCTTAAGGTCAAGGAAGTTAGCTAATGCATGAAGGAAGTCATCTTGGGAATATCCAAGGCCAACAGAAAATCCCATCAAGTAAATCAAGACTCCAAGGACTGTTCGAGTCAGTCCTTACCAAGGACCTTGATGATCGCACTCCTAACCTCTAGAACAAACTCGGTTTCAAGTTCGAATTTGTTTATCAAATTGGATGAGCCTTGGAAGACTTTGGGGATCATTTCCCTAATAGTATGTGGCATTATAATGAGTAAATTACATCTACCCTACCTAACATTTATGGTAATAATTTTTACACACCCAACATTTGTGAAATAATTTTTACCTTACCTAACATTAAGTGTTCATATATTTAAACCTCCTAAGATATTTTATATTTGATTTTTGTTTGGTTTTCCGACGAACATTAAAAAGATAAATATAAACTGACTTTTTGTACCCTTGATATTAATTCTTTTTCATTTTTCATTTTCATTATAAGATATTTCTTCCATAATAATTGATTTTTTACCCTTGATATTTTATAAGATATTTTATAATTGAGTTTTCATTTTTCGAATGAGGAGGGATTGAGTTTTTGAAGAAATAAAGTAGAGAAAAGGTTGGGGTTTAAATGGCATATAAATTAATATTAAAGGTAAAAACGTCAATTCATGTTTAATTGAAAGTCATATGAATTAATATCAAGGGTAAAAAAGTCAATTCATATTTAGTTTTTTAATGTTCGCCGGAAAATCCAACAAAAATCAATTATAAAATATTTTAGGAGGTTTAAATATATGAACACTTAATGTCAGGTAAGGTAAAAATTATTTCACAAATGTCGGGTGTGTAAAAATTATTACCACAAATGTCAGGCAGGGTAAATGTAATTTACTCCATTGTAACCTGCTTGGGAAAGTCGTTCAATGTCCTTGAAATTTTCCAGCCAGCAAAGGACTATCAAGGTTGACATCAACCCTAATTTTGCAACGAACATAACTTGAGTAATACATGTCCATTTCGGATGATTTTTTAGTCCATTTGGGGTAAAAAAAAAATTAAAAAAACTCATCCAGTTGTTGGTGAAGTTTCATCAAAAGCACCCCTTTGGAAGACCATGTAACCAGCCAAATTTGAATAATATTTATCCTTTCACTAAATAATAGCAATGCTATCATATCTCTTGCAAGTGGGAGTTTTGCTTGTGGCCTCTACCTTATGATGTGTTGAATAATAGCATGCCATACCACCCTGTTTAACTTGTTTCCTTGATCGTATGAGGCGTCGCCTTGAGGATTCATCAAGCAAGGAGTTGCCAACTTGTGAAGCAACAACTAGATATGGTAGATGTAGTTATTTTTCTTCTTTCCTTTTGTAGTATAGCTAAATTATGTATGCAATTCAGCCTTTATAAGGCTATGTAACTCTCGTTTTGAAAACGGTTGAAGTATATGACTGAAGTTGAGCATAGCTCCTTGTGTTTCTCTCAAATCCTCTCTAACTTATCTCTAATTAGGCCGATTAGAGTGGTGATCTTGTTAAGTCTTGTACTTTTCCTTTGGTGGTGTTATCTGTATCCTTAGCAAAGTTCAAGAACCCTAACATTCTGCCTAGTGGTGTATCTGTATCCAGGTGAAGTGTTAGTTCTGTCCTTCTCTACGAGTTCCATCAACCATCTTGGCCAGTCATCAACAAACTGCTTTGGCTGACTTGATTGCATTGTTTCCATCCTTGATTGCTTCTCTTCAGCCGAGAAGTACATCACTATCAAACCCCCTCAAACTGGACTTCTCACAATACCAACAATCAGACTCCACAGGAAAGTGAAATCAAGCCAAATTTGGAGAAAATACGAAAAGGAAATTGTTGATCTGCCGTCGGCAGTGTTGACTGTGAACTCGAAGTTGTTTCGAGCTTTGCTTAGAAATATTGGAGAGAAATAAAATACGCGATTTTTGATCTAACAAGTAGTGATGAAAGCCTTATTTTCCCTCCCTTTTTTTCATTCCAACTTTCTCTCTCCAAAGGAAAAATCTTACATTTTCTTCATTCCCTTCAAATTTTCATAAATCCAAACACACCCTTAAAGCTAAAATATAGAGGATTGGTGGAGTACCACTACTATTGATGCATTATTGGACCTTTGTTATCAACATGTATTTTAGTGAACCAAATCCCCCTCCCTTTCTTTATTCATGAAAGTTTGTTCGTCTTCGGGGAACGTTTAAAGCGAGGGTTTGTTCTTTTAAATACAAATGTCTTCATTAAAAGTTTTGGTGGGCCTCTTAGAACCAATCTCTCCACAAGCAGGGACTGTTGAAATAAGGCTTCCTAAATCATCTCCACATAAGCAAGCACATACTTGGAGTTGTATTCTAATGAACAATCATATTATGCTTATAAGGTCTAGACATAGTAACACCCAACTTTACAGCTGGAGATTACCAGTTGTTTGTGGAGTAGATGGAAACATGAAAAATGCAAATGTCCACAACATTAATTTCTTCAGTATCTTTTTTCCTCTTTTTCATGCAAATAAATAAATAATTTCCAAAGCAAACCCACAACAACGTGGTAGCACTGCAGAGAAGAAAGGATGAGAGGAACATACTGTTCTGGCACAAGCGGTGTGTAGACGATGCCAGGCTCCAAAATAGTCCCAAAAACTAAAACTCCCCCACCATGATCATCTCCCCTCAAACAGTGTGAAAATGCCGGTGGCGTGATCCCTTGTTTAGATAGTTGGGTGACAACAGACAACCCCTGCTGACCTAGCCCAAAAATTCCATCAACTGCTCTTGTTGTCTTTGTCAGGTCCCCCGTTTGGGACACACTACAACTGTGCCACAAAATCAACACCCCATATCAAAAAGTTACATAATGCATGGCTAGAAATGAATGCAGAGACAGACTATGATAAATCACATATTTCAATTGTTTTAGCAATGGCTCATTGACATGGAAACCTATTTTCCTCAAACTTCCTCTCCAAATCAGCCACTGGGTTTACACCCTATAGATGGGCCGACGACAATCGTAAAAAATGCAGCCATGCTGGATCGTAGTAGCTGAGTACAAGCAACAAAAGTACTAGCTATAAATTATTTTATAAAAAAAAATAAAAGATAGTAAAAACAATATTACCCAAATATAATTTTGGCTGCTGAATTGTTAGTTACAGAGCCCCCAACAACAGTTTGAAGATGCAAAACATCTGAAACATAATAACCTTGAGTCCCACTGCCATCTCCGTACTGAAATTTATAAGCACAATTCTTGGAAGTATCACAAACTGCATCTCCAACTTGAACTCCAGCACTACATCGTTCATCTGAGCAAGAGAGTATGTACCCTGAGGATGAGCTTGCAAGATCAAAGGCATTCAGTTCAATATCCTGCCAAAAATTTAAAAGGACTGAGTAAGATATGTATCAAGTCTTTGGAGGACATTTTCTCCCACTTCATTCTTGATAGAGTTCAGAAACGTTGATGAAAAAGTATACAAGAGTACAATTTACAGGGAAAAGAGGGAGTATACTTGAAGTCCTGTTGTCTTAGGACAACCATTGCACCCAGTGCAGCTAACCCACAATACATCACTTCCTGTATCAATTTGGACATTGAATTCTTGTGCTGGATTGCCTAGTTGCACCTTTGTATAGTACAGCCTAAAACATACATGACACATGAAAAACTATTTTCCAAATTAGTTATATTGATCAAAAGGCATATCAGTTGCTAAATTTATTGCAGCATTTGTTACTTGGATTCTGCATTTCACCTCACTTATCCATGTCAAACAAAAAATTCCAGATGGATTGCAATGATGCCAAGATGTACATAGATTTAAACCTAGACTGCTACAGGAAGAAGAGGTATCTAAAAGAGTGAAGTAATGAACTGAAAATGGCATCTCAAAAACGATTTAAGTACCAATATGTCAAAATCAAATAATTTACAAACTACATTTAACTACAAGAAGCAATTAATACGCCAAATGCCTCTTACGTGATAAACTGCAACAGTCATATGCTGCCTCTAACCATTCTTAGCTACAAGAAAACTTAGAAAAACGAGAGGAACGATGCATAAACATCGAGTCAAAATTGCATAGAAAAATGCAAAATAATGAATAAGAAACACTCAAGTTTTACCCAAAATTTCAAAAAAAAAAAAAAAAAATCAGTGATCAAGGAGTCAATCTAAACTAACTGAAAATGATAAAATAAAAATGAAGTAGAAACAGTGAAATTACCCAACACGGTATGGATTATAGGAGCCAGAAACTGGAAAATCAACGACGCCATTGACAGAATTCAACAGCCGCCGATGCCTAGCTCGATCATGAGCTTTGAGTTGACTTAGTTCAACTCCGGTTGGAATATCTCTATGGAGGATCAGACTTGTTGGAAACTCAATGGAGGCAACCGGCCCAAGAAAAACTATGCCGGAAAAAACTGCACAGATGCTTAAAGTAGCAATAATGCTTGATTTCATCGATTTATCAACTGATGTTCACTCTCTCAACTTAAAAGACCCAAAGCAAACCCAGCAGCAATTTAGAAATCAATTAGAAACAGAGGGAAAATAGAATTTGATTTGATATTGAATTGAATTGAATTGAATTGAAGAAGATTGGATATGAAAAAGATTACGATTTGGCGAGAATTGACGATGTGGAAATTGAGGGTGGATGCTAGATGATGTCCAAACCCAGGCTTGAATTAGCGACAAGGTGGAAAGAAGAACCACCGACTGGTAAAAAAAAAACTCAAATCTTTAATTCAAGCTCTTTCGGATACGTTGGTCTTTATAGGCAGTGTTTCTTGCGGTGAATGTAATAAGTGGGGATGACAATGGATTGGGTATGAGGTTGGTCCGACTGGATCCGGAACCCAGACTCTCCAGATTGTTTAGGACCTGGATCCATCTTGGGACTCGATGGGTCCCAAAATTTAGACCCATACTAATGGGTTCATGGGTCCTTAGCGGATCCAACCTTATTATACATTTTTTATTAGATTTATCAATTTGTGAGGTTAGTTTTATACTTGTAAACATGTATAATAATAACTATTCTATTTAAATACACTTATTCTTAACACAGTAAAAACATTTCAAAGGAAAAAAAATAGTATAATAGGGTTTTAGAAAATAAAAGTTAACACTTCAACATGCCCAATACTCCTAGGAGTCCCCGCAGGTATCAAGCAGTTGATGAGTAGTAGTGTAGTATTTGGGTTTTTATTTTTTCAAAGGAAAAAATTATATATGTTTATATTTTAATAGGTCCACGAGTCTGTGCTTGGACCCGGACTCGCTATTTTTTTCAAGACTTAAACTTGCCCCAGACCCATCAGGTCCAAAAATTTTAGACCCACACCCATGTTAATGGGACGGGTCTAGGACTCACTATCATCCCTAATAATAAGTAATACAATGTTATATATAGAAGGTAATAAACAAGCAATAAAGTTGTTTTGCATAAACTTTTATCTAACAATGATCTTCAAATGACTTTCCTTATAGAGCTGTAAAACAAATGCACTGAAATTCATATGTAGCATTACTCTTGCCCCAAGGAAATAAAGTCAGTCGTCACTTTCTTTTGAATTGATAACATCCTAAACCTTATAACTTCATACACAGTCATTTTCTTTTGACTCGATGATACTTAAACCTTACAACTTCATGTTCAATGGAAGCCTGCATTAAAAGCAACACAATTAAATAGGTTGACTCATAGGATAAATACAATAAGATGTAAACATATCATGGGAAATCCCATGGAAATGAATCGATCAAATTGTGACTTTCAAATATAAGAGTATGGACCTGTAATCATTAACAACTATAGGTGATTACTATTGGTATTGACAAAATTGTGTATGGTGATGGAAAATATGAACCTCGGTTATGTCAGTAATAAATAATAGAAACAAATAGGAGGTTCTTTTATAGTAAAAAAAATTGTTATAACTGGTTGATACAAAGACATGAGAAGGTTCAAGTGGCTGAGAATGGTGTGAAACTTGTAGACTAAAGAAACATGGGGAGGAACCCCTCAGTAAGGTATGTGTATCACCAAAAAATTACTATGAGATACCCTAATTTTTGGTGAAATGTTTTTCTGGTACCCCAACTTTTTAAAACTAATTTTAAGGTACCCTTACTTTTTGGGTTAGTAATTATTTGGTGCTTTTCCGGCCATTAATTTTATTAAGTGACAAAAATGACATTGTTCTTCCCTTCTTGAACAAATACCCTTGAAGAAGAAGAATGAGGGTATTTCGGTCACTTAATAAAATTAATGGCCGGAAAAACACCAAATAATTACTAACCCAAAAAGTTAGGATACCTCAAAATTAGTTTTGAAAAGTTGGGGTACCGAAAAATAGTTTCCCCAAATATTGAGGTACCTATGAGTAATTTTTTGCAATCATAACACCATTGAGTATTTGACCATTAATTTCTATAACGTTCCTTCACAGCAAGCATTGGAACATCAGTTTACTTGGCTCAAAACATGATGTATGCTTGCTAGAACAATGGGAATGGAGGTAGAGAAATGCAAATGTACCTTAGAATATGTCACTTCTTCTACCAACAAGGTTCATAGCTACTGTTTACTCAATCTAGTAGGCTGGGATCAAAGTCAAACTTTAAGAAGTACTGTTGATAGTTTTGGTATTTGATAAAAGGGAGAGTGGAATGAGAAAAGTCCCACATCGGTAGTGGAAGGGACTTTTCACTAGTTTATAAGGATTAGTACTACTTGGGTTTATAATTAGCTAATGGGCTACTATGGAGCTAATGGTGGTACTAAGGTTCAATGCTCCGCATTGAACCGCACACGCACATGTGCGCGAGCGCGTGTCGGTTGGGGGCTTTTGGTGGCTTATTAGACGGCACTTAGCACTTTACACGCTTGTGCGCGGTACCAGAGCCGGAGAGTTATGATGTAATAATTACATTGTAATTTTCGTTTTCCTTTTATTTATTTAATTCATTTAAATAAATAAATAAATTTATTTAATATCCAGTTTTGGATATTATAGGGCAGTTTACAATTAATTAATTTAATTAATTATTAATTGTGATAACTGCAATCTAACTGCATGGCCAACAACTTCCTCTCTCTATCCTATCTTCCTTTCTAACGTTATATTCACAGAGAATCCAGGGAAATAAACTGATTTTGCTCATCAGAAAGTTTCACAAGGCTTGATTAATCCTGGAGGATATTTGCTAATCTCTGAGCATTCTGAGTGAAGTGAGGGCAAATAATTCCTTAAAGACAGTGAATTTTAATCACGTTCAAGCCTTTTCTTCTCATTTTTTTCTCAACAATTTTAAAGAATTATTATGGCTGATTCTGCAAGTTCATCTGCTTTGAAATTCATGAATCCCGATTTCATGAAACAAGACAAATTCGATGGCACAAATTACAATCGCTGGAAGGACAAGATGATGTTTTTACTCACTGCCTTGAATGTTGTCTATCTTCTGGATCCAAACCTGCTTGAGATCGATGATGCAAAGGAGTTGGATCCACCGGAGCGTAAGCAAAAGGTTGCAGAACTAAAGAAGAAAAGGAAGGATGATGAGTTCGTGTGCCGAGGACATATTCTGGCTGCCCTCGCAAATAATCTATACGACCTCTATATGATGTATTATTCCCCAAGAGAGATTTGGAAGAAATTAGAGGACAAGTATACTACCGAGAGGCAAGGTACTGTCAAATTTCTTATTATGAAATTTCTGGAGTTTAAGATGACTGATTCTATACCAATTCTTGACCAAGTGCATGAGTTGCTTGTCTTGGTTAATAGGCTTCGTGACCTTAAGGTGATTTTACCCGAGGCATTCCAAGTGGGGGCAATTATTTCGAAGTTACCCCCTACGTGGAATGATTATAGGAAGAAACTTCTTCATATGTAAGAAGATTTCACGCTTGAGAAGATCATGAGACATCTCCAAATTGAAGAAGAGACTTGGAAGAGAGATGTCCAAGATCCTCCCAACAGTTCTAAGGTGAACAATGTTGAGGGTAACTAAAAAAAGAACCATAAAAGGAAGGCACCCGATTCTGATAAAATTGACAAGAAGAAAAATAAGAAATGTTATGGTTGTAATGGGAAAGGTCACTACATTAAAGATTGCAAACTGGTTAAGAAACTCATAAAGGAGACCCAAACACAAGGAACACCACCTAAAGCTAATCTGATAGAGAAACAGAATGAGGATTTTGTTGCCATGATTACTACTTCTGTCAATAATCTGCATATTGACATGGTAACTGAGGTGAATATGGCAAGTGCAAGATCCGGGGCTTGGTGGATAGATTCTGGTGCATCTGTACATGTGTGTTATGACAGGGCACAGTTCAAAAGCTATGAGGAAATTGCTGAGAAAGAAGTGTTGATGGGAAACCATGCAGTTGCAAAGGTCCTTGGACAAGGCATAATGGAACTACAGTTCACATCCGGCAAGAAACTGACTTTGAAGAATGTTCTTCATGTGTCGGATATGAGGAAGAACTTGGTTTCTAAAGGTCTCTTGAACAAGGGTGGTTTTAGAATAGTCACTGAATCTGATCAAGTTGTAATTTCTAAGTCTGGAATATTTGTTGGCAAGGGATATTATTGTGATGGCATGTTTAAGTTAAACATTGATGGAATGGATGCAATAAATGTTGTTTCTGTTTATATTGTGGATTCTTGTTCTTTGTGGCTGTAACGCACCAAATCCTGTAATCACAAAATTTACCTAAACTACTTGTAAACCTGTGATTAGCGCAGCGGAAACCAAGGAAAGAGGTATTACCGCCATCCAACTAAGGACAAGGCAACCAACATCATCTTCAAGATCATCAACCACAAACAATTCACCAAACAACATCATAAAACTTAACTCCATACTTTGGCAATTCAACGCCACAGCCCATCAAAGAAGAAAAACAACACACAACCACCCAAACATAAGGTTTAAGACTTTAGATACAAATTATCCAACACATAGAAATATATCTCAAAACATGACTTAGCCCATAATTTCCAAAATGACCACTGAAGTCCAGCAACATCCATCGTACAAAAGTCTACCTTGCTAAGGAGGGGGTAAGCTACTCCTTCTTGCCCTTGCCTTTCACTTGAGAGTTCGGACCGCCTAAAAGCAAAACATTAAAACAATCGCAAATGAGTAGGGGAAACACTCAGTACACAAACCTCTAATATGTAAGAAGCATTTTGCAATAAACAACGCTGGTGGCCAAACAAAACCCTTTTGAAAACGGGAAGGGGAGTGAAATGAATTGTTGATTAAGTGTGGGTAGATAAATAAATCTTGCGATGAAATAATAGAGTGATATCCCTTACGATCGATGCTAAGCATCTCACACGCACGCATGCCCAAACCGACCTAAGTTTGGATTGGGTGACTGATATACAGTCGACACTGGCCAGGCCATTAGGATACTCTGATCGGGAGCATCTAAAAATGGGACTAGCACTTCACGTGACTAGCTAGAATAAAAGGGGCGTGACCACTTAAAACATGAAACATAGATCATTAGTCATGACTTGAAATGTAAATAATAGATATTGGAGTTAAGTGGAAAAATTAGACAATTTGCGTACCTTGTAAAGTAGAGTAACCTGGTGGCGTGTCTCGGGCTTGGGATGGCTTGGGTACTATAACAATAATAATAATAAGAATAAAAAATAGTTGTAGAGACTTAATAATTAGTTTATTAGAAGATGGAATTCAAAAATATGAGATTTAAATACGAGAATTAATAGATTCTTTACATTTGAATAAAACATCGTCAAAAACCCAAAGGGTTATAAAATGAGTTTTGTGATTCCGAAGTTCTTAAAACGAAGTCCTATGGTTACCTAACTTAGAGAAAGATATTTCTTAAGTCTAAAAGGGTCTATAGAAACCTTGAACTCAACAAGCATCCATAATTCTATAACTCAAATATCGTAAGTCACCATAAGCTAACTTAATTCTCCAATATTTTACTTGGGACTTGCTATTAGTAATTAAACCTTTAGGAGATAATTTCATCACCAACTAGGAAACTTCTAGCTTAGGATACACCTCTTCATCATTCTAAATTAACATGGAAGTCACCAATGGATTAGAGCACCCTAAGTGGTCGAATTGTAACCATCAAGTTAGAATTTGTAAATAAAAATTACAGTCCTTCGGTCTAGGCCCCATAGATAATCAAAGTAGAAAATGATTTGATTAACACTTCTAGAACCTAAAACAGTCCACTAATCTCATGTTTCTCTTCAAAAGCAACACGCATGTAAGTAATTTTAACATCCACCACTAATATAACAAAAACCACCAATAAACCATCCAAATTCCATACTCTTTCAACAAGAATCAACTTCAAATTCAAACCAAATTCATCCAAACTTTACCACCACATAAAAACATGTTAAAAGATTATGGAAGAGATGAAAAACAATAAAAACATCTTCAAATTGTAATTGTAATTATTGCTTAATTACTAGAAATGGGGTGAGTTTAAATCGAAAGATACCTTTTTGTATTCATAACCCAAATTTTAAGGAAGATGCTTATCAAATACAAAACTAGTGGGGGGATTGTTGATAGTTTTGGTATTTGATAAAAGGGAGAGTGGAAGGTGAAAAGTCCCACATTGGTAGTGGAAGGGACTTTTCACTAGTTTATAAGGATTAGTACTACTTGGGCTTATAATTAGCTAATGAGCTACTATGGAGCTAGTGGTGGTACTAAGGTTCAATGCTCCGCATTGAACCGCACACGCACACGTGCGCGCGCGCGTGTCGGTTGGCGGCTTTTGGCGGCTTATTAGACGACACTTAGCACTTTGCACGCTTGTGCCAGAGCCGGAGAGTTATGATGTAATAATTACATTGTAATTTTTGTTTTCCTTTTATTTATTTAATTCGTTTAAATAAATAAATAAATTTATTTAATATCCAGTTTTGGATATTATAGGGCAGTTTACAATTAATTAATTTAATTAATTATTAATTGTGATAACTGCAATCTAACTGCTTGGCCAACAACTTCCTCTCTCTATCCTATCATCCTTTCTAACGTTATATTCACAGAGAATCCAGGGAAACAAACTGATTTTGGTCATCAGAAAGTTTCACAAGGCTTGATTAATCCTAGAGGGATTTTTGCTAATCTCTGAGCATTCTGAGTGAAGTGAGGGCAAATAATTCCTTAAAGACAGTGAATTTTAATCACGTTCAAGCCTTTTTCTTCTCATTTTTGCTCAACAAGTACAACCTAATAGTAAATACATAGGAGACAATTAAGTAAATTAGATAGATATTATATACCAATATATGAATTTTCTGCCAGCAAAGGATTAACTTGCAATGCTAGAAGTGAATACAATAAGTTGCAAACAATCATTTTGGGGAAACTGGTGTAAGACCTTATTGCTTTTTACAGGAAAAAAATCTTATTTTTCTAGATTCGGGCACAAAAACATGAATGCGTACAATCTTAGCCCACTTCTCTCCGCATAAGAGGATTAATCTATCATGACAATGCCAAATTTGTGGTCTATCAAAAGTCCTATAAAGAGGTACATTCTACAAAATGAGAAACAAAAATAAATTATTTGGATAAAACAAAAATCAAGGAGCAAATTATATCAAAATTTAGGCTTTAGAACTAAATATTCATAAAATAAAGTTGGTATAGTTAATATCAACAAGTAGCTCAAGAATACTATCAACAAGCACCTCATACTTAATCTTCAGTTGTTTTTCACCTCACTAAAGCCAACCAGGAAACCACACCCTAAAGTAAAACTACTATTCCCTATGTTCCATATTAATTGTCATATATTTGACTGTCATAGTCTCCAATGTACGTTACTCTTTGATTGATAATTTATTGTATGATATTATACTAACAATTGCAATATTACACTTGTATGATGGTATTTTTCGTTATGAATCTAATGATAGTAATCTTACGTAACAAGACATTGTTGTAGACACCATATTTTAGCATAGTTTTTGTATAGTTTTTATGTAAGTTTTATTTTCTTTTTAGGTATTTAATTTAGCAAATAAGGAAATAAAGAGGAGCCAAAGCCAAGTCAAGAAGCTTGCATGCATGCACTCTACATGCACAAGTTCGTACAAAAACACATGCATTATCACATGTGAAGGTTTAGTCAATTGCCTGCACAACTTTTACATAAGAAAAGTGCTTCATGCAAGTCATGCAACCCATGTAAAAGCTATGTAAAGAGCACATCCAAAGAACTACCCAAAGTCTCAAGTTTGAAGCCTCACAAAAGCATTCTTCTAAGCAAATAAAAGCCCCATCGTCCAAGTCTTGAAGGGCCCCTTAGCTTATAAATACTTCCCTAAGTCAAAGCCAAACTCACTCAATCCCTCACTCATTGACTCATCAATTCATCAATTCATCCATTCTCTCTCACTCTCTTATTCTCTCATTATCTCATTCTTTCATAATCTTTCTAATCTGTATTCTATCATCTTCATCCCTAATCTCTGCCATACTCTCACCATTATAATCTTCATATTTCTACTCAACTAAATCTCAGATCTCTATCACTATATGTTCTCCATTGTCCCTACATAAATCCCTAAAAACTCCACAAAAAGCCTACCTTTATACCACCCAAAACCTCACAAAAAGAACCCTTTTTCATCCTTTCTTCTACTCCCTTAAAACCTCTCATCTCCATTCTTATCTTACCTTCCATTGTCCCTACATAAATCCCTAAAAACTCCACAAAAAGCCTATCCTTATACCACCCCAAAACCTCACAAAAAGAACCCTTTTTCATAACCTTTCCATCCATACTTTTGGCGCTACTTGGGCATCTGCAAGAGGGTTATTCAAGGCATTCAAGGAAACATCTTCAAAAGTGAGTCTTAAGCTCTTCAAGAAAGGCTAGGCAAGGCTCCTTCAAAAGAACATTATGTAAGCTTTTTGTGTGTTTCTTTTCATGTAAATAAATTGTATATGTTGTACTTCTTTTAATCCTTTTGCATGTTCAATGAAATAATCATGTAAAGTTTCAATCTAATTTCCTTCCAAACTTTATTAAAAGCACATTTTATAACTTTTAGTAGAGTCTTTCCTTTTGTGAGAGGCGAACTCAAAAGGTTCCTACCTTTCGAGTTCATAACTTTACCCCCGAATCCACTTTTTGGTTTCGTAGGCGGAGTCTTTCTTTCTTTTTCTTTTGGGTTTTCTTGGCTTATCCTTTAAAAAAAAGTCAGGTGGCGACTCCTTTTCAAACCAAAACACATCGGGATTGCCTAAACTGTGTCTAACATAGTTTTATAATGTACCGATGCAACTTTAGGGTAGTTTTATAATGCTAATGGTTATATCTCACAAACCTTTCAGGGTGGCAGAGGGCTACGGCAGGGGGATCCCATGTCTCCTCTTCTTTTTGTCCTCACGATGGAGTATCTTTCGAGATCAGTTACTTATCATATAAATCAAACGAAGGATTCCCAAATGTACCAGGCTTAAGCTTACCCATCTCATGTTCGCTGATGATCTCGTCCTATTCACTTCAGCAAATAGAAGGTCCATCCATACTTTAATGTAAGCTTTCCATCATTTCTCAATGGTGACAGGGCTCGAAGCAAACAGGGAAAAAATCCCAGGTGGTGTTTGGTGGTATTGAGCCGAATGATGTGCTCATTCAGGAAACTGGTTTTGCCACGGGAGTGCTCCCATTCAGGTATCTCGAAATTCCTATTTTGTCGTGCAAGTTATCTGCCACTGATTGTAGTGTGTTCGTGGAGAAAATCTTGGTCAAGAATTAAGACTTGGGAGTCCCGACATATTTCCTATGCAGGACGAGTTACGCTCATAAACTCTGTCTTGCTAGGTATTTACGGCCTCTGGGCGAAGATCCTTATTCTGTCAGATAAGGTGGTGAAGGAGATCTGCACCTACTGCCGGAACTTCTTGTTGGGGGGAGGGGGTGTAGACACCAGAATTTGTACCGGCATGAATCCGACACATCAAGATCAACAAGTCATTTCGGCCAAACACTAAACGGGTCAGCGGGCCCAAAAAGTCAACGACTTGAGCCCAAGAAGTCAAAACGGTCCGCCTACATCTAATGAAACCCAGCTGGGTTTTAAACTTCAAAAGACAACCCATGCAGAAGCGAGCCCAAAGCGCGCCCCGGCCCAGAAGCAATAAAACCCGCCTGGGTTTTATGCTCAGTGAAGCGTGTCGTTTTGCAGCCACGTCAGCGATCCGCGTGAGATGGAAAATAAAACCCGCCTAGGTTTTATTGTCTCTGGCGCCAAAATCTTCATGCATGCAATCCCTTGATAAATGACACGTGCCTTGACTTTGCCATTGACCCCATAAAACTCGCCTGGGTTTTGATCCGAGATGCCATGATCTTTGTGGTATGTTCCCCTCATTTTCCCTCCAAACCTCTCACTCCCTCACCTATAAATGCCCCCTCCATTTCACCCTCATTCCATCAACTACTATCATCTAACACCCTTACTCTACCCGAATTCCCACTAACTACTCTCTCAAAATTCCATCACCCATACTTTCCCTCTAATCCCCTCATAATGACCTTTATTATATCCATCCTTATACCATCCTTCTAAACCACTTACATCATTTCATCCAAGCCATTGATCAAGGGCAAGCCAAGGAATCAAATCCATCGTGTCTACCAGCTTTAAGCAAGGTTTGATTTCATCATTCATATTGTTGTATTTCATCATGTAACATATACTTTAATTCCTATACTTATACATATGTTGTAAAGTAAAAACCGTATTTTATATTGCATGTCTTGAATAATAACTTTGCGAAATTAACCAAACTTCTCCCTGCCCTCTTTCTTTTTAATGTTGATTTTAGTAGAGTCTGTTTTCAAACAGGTGGATTCGAGAGTTCTTATAACCCTTGAATTCTTAACCTTACCCCCGAATCTAGAAATCAGGTTCGTAGACCAGAGTCAATTTTATTTTTTTATGGTTTGTCGATTTCCTTAAATCGGCTGGCGACTTTTTAAAATTTTATAAATTCGTTTAATTATTTAAAATATTCGCTTTTGCATAAAAATAATTTAAAGAATGGTTTAATTCCTCTCCTTCGCTAATTCAAGGTTGGACTCGAGGGAAATGGACCAGAAGTTGATAAAACCCAGGCAGGTTTTATAAATTTCAACCCATAGCCCTCTGGCCCGAGGAAGCAAGCGGCCCAGCCCAGGAGATATCAAAACCCAGGCGAGTTTTGACAGTCTCTGGTGGCCCGCTTGCTCCTTAGTGGGCCTGAACCTAGTAATTGGGTCGGGGATTGAATCATTATTAAGTTATTTTGTACAATATCGGATAATTTAAATAATAAAAAACAGATTTGTAAATAAATAAAGTTTCACGACCCCGAAAACGAATTTCGAAAATAAAAATATCCTTATTTAAGGATTAAGCAACCTTAGTCGGCTCCCGATCGTTTAAGTAGCGCGTCCCAAAACCGACACCTTAAACGGGGGCGGTTTTCCAGGTCTTACAGATTGGCGACTCCACTGGGGACTTAAAACATAAAAAGAGGGTAAAACTTGAACAAATCGAATTGATTTGAAATTGTAAAGGGAGAAGTTGATTTATTTCGCCATTTTATTATTCTTTTTAGGCATCCTTTGCATACCGGGCCACAACTCGGGTCATTTGATACGTTAGCACAAAGGCGACGGTTTAAGTAATAACTAGGACTCTTCCCCCGAGAGCGGGCGACCACTACTTGTGTGATGCACCTGATAGGCCGCAAGTGCACGGGTGTACGTGTAGCAAGTATCAAGGTCGATCCCACATGGACTTTACTAACTACGCACCAAACTAGCCTCTTAGGTGATTGCTAAATCGGTTGGGTTTTAGATTGAGAATAACTAATCCTATTTCTAATCACTAAAAAGGTCAAATAAATTAAATATTCACACAAACTTTTCTGGATTAATCAATATAAAAAGACGTGCAGGGATAGGCCATGCACTCCCAGAAAGTGGGTGAGTCCCTTGTGTCAGCATATAGGTGTTGAGTCTGTTAGATCATGTAGGTCCCTTAGAGCATGCATGCATCAGGTAGTATGTGTCGGAGTATGTCATCGAGTGTCCTAACTTTCAATGTCCATGCAGGCATCATTGGTGATAGACTCCGAGCCCGCATTCGTGATCCACGCACCGCTCGTTTGATTCCAAATCCTCACTATGATCCATCTGCAACCAGTGACTGCATTATGTCTCGAGAGCAATTCCAAGAGATCCCGGTCCAGAGCATCGAAGCCAACATCACGAAGCATTTGGACGATCTTTACACCAAAATGCAAGATCTGGTATTCGCCAGCACCTTGGAACAAGAGTAGAAGATGGGAAAAAGACTGAATGAAGAGCAACAAGTGATGAATGACATGCTGCAAGCCATCACCAAAATTAATACCAAGCTGGGGTTGAACACTAAGGAAGATGATGAAGAGATGCATGGATATGTATATGAACTTGAGATCATTAAGACATCATCAGATTCTTAAGGAATAGAGATATCCAAAACAAAGGTAAATACCCTTGAAGCATCTAAACCTACAAAGGACCTGCTGTTAAGGTCCTTGAACAGAAGTTAAAAAGCCTCACCAAAGTAAGGAGCACCATGCCGGCTTTTGCTGACAAGTACCTGGAGGTGTCATTACCTGTTCAGCCAATTATGAAGATAGCTGATAAAGTTGAGGTACCGAACATCATGTTCAAACTCTCCGAGAATCCCGTTCACCACATCGAAGAGTTCATAAGGTTGGCACCCTTAAATCGGATTGATGTCAGTTTATACTCTACCGTCTTCCCATCCACCCTAGATGGCGAAGCCAAGGTATGGTATCATGCTTTATCACCCCAAATGAAGGCCGACTGGAATGAATTATTCAAAGCTTTCATTAATCACTACAGTCGCATCCAGAAGAAGTAAGCTACGGTGGACGACTTAATCACCATGAAGCAACGGGACGACGAATCCTTCCTGGATTACTTTGAGCGATGGCATACCAAGTTGTCTCATATTAATGAGACAATCCCTCTCCGTCTACAGCTGTCTACTTTCAAACAAGGGCTGAAAGGCAGCTTGTCCAAGCACATGGGATACCACGTCATTAAAGATTTTGACTACTTGAAGGACATTTGTGTCCAATTAGAAGCGATGCATAATAATAAGATCACTTCGCTTGGATGGAAGGGATCTAGCTCCAATAGGAGGGCCACTAGTGCGGTTAGCCACCCTCCAAAGATTATGGAGACTAACTCTATCCAGCGCAAGAGGCCTCTTGCGCCGAAATACGAAACCTACACGCCATTGGACGTCCCTTATTCTCAGGCTCTAGATCGATTAATCAAGAAAGGCCTCTTGGTTCTGCCCTTACCAAAGGAAGAGCAAGAAATCAAAGGCAGGAATTGGGACGCTAACCAATTTTGCCGTTACCACCGTTGCCGAGGGCATGATACTGAGAAATGCTGGACTCTCAAGAATAAGATAGAAGATATGATAAGGGCAGGGACCCTGCCAATGCCAAAGGATGCCAAGAAACCTAATAATCAAAGTAATCCGATGCTTGAGCATACAAATGCTGTTTTTTGTGAAGATTTCAGCTTTGACCCTTCTTCCTTAATTGTCGAAACGGGTCAACCTATCCCCGAAGTATTTGGCTTTCGTAAAGACCTATTCATCCATGGTATATGGGATAGTGATGACGATGATCAACGCTCTGAGACGGAATGAATGGAGACGAATGAACCGACATCAGATGATGTGGCGTTTCTCACTTAGTCCGGCCGCCACAACAATAGAAACACCACCACCCCAGTGGCTGTTCCCAATCCTACACCAATGGCCGACAATGACAATCAGGTCCCTATTGAAGATCCTCTCCTCGTACAACTCAAGAAGACTAGAGCTGAAGTTACTATCTAGCAGCTGATTTACGCATCGCAAGCGCATCGACAAAGGATGTTAGATGCTCTTACTGCATTAACAGTACCTCCCACGGTGACTCATGAATCTCTAGTTGCTCATGTGGCCACCCATCAAGAGGTCATAACCTTTGGAATCGAAGATCTACCTCAAGGAGGTGCATCACACAGCAAAACACTATACCTTACAGTGCAATGTTCCAATAAGATCATCCCGCTAGTTCTGGTTGATAATGGCTCAGCTGTAAATGTGTGCCCTTGGAGGACGTCACAGAAATTGGGAGTTCAACAATAACATTTGGCTCAAAATGGTGTGCAACTCAGGGCTTACGACAATTCTCCTCGAAGGTCAGTAGGGTCTATAATATTTCCCATCACTATAGGCAATATCACTCGGAATGTGGAGTTCGTAGTGCTAAACATTTCAGCCTCCTTCAATCTGCTACTAGGGAGGCCATGGCTTCACGAATGTAATGCTATAGCATCTACCTTGCACCAGAAGGTAAAGATGTTGGTCCAAGGCCAAGTGATCACAATCTCGGGGGAATCCATCAATGCTGTTTTTACCCCCAAGCAAACGACCCTCGAAGTAGAACACAATTCCATGGACGAAGAGCTTCATAACTTTGAACTTTATAACTTTGAACTTGTGGCGACATTGAGCCAAGACGAAGCTCCACTTGACTTTGATCCATACTCAAATCCCAAAGTGCACGCTATACTCAAGAGACAAGGACACTTCCCTGGGATGCCGCTGGGAAAGAATCCGAAAAACAAGATTCCCCCTGTGTTCAAGGCATTTAAGCAGAAGAGAAGATTCGGCTTAGGATACAGGCCAACTGAGAAGGAAGTTAGGCTTGCCAAAATAGCTATAGCTGAGCAGAAGAGGATGGATAATCCTCCTACCTTGTTCCAAATGAAGCCTTATCCACTCACTCTTAATGGGCAGTTTGTTAGGGAAGGTGATGACTTCCCTTACTATGGGTTCCCTTAACCATTCTACCTGAAGAACAAGGGAGTTCAAGTTGCTGGGTTAGAAGTTTTCAATGACTACACCATTAATATGGCTACTGTTTTTGTTCCCGCTCGGGACAAACAGCCACCATTGGAATGGACTCATCTTGCTGGGAGCAACATATTTGGCAAGCTGTTCGGACAAGAAGCGGTCAAAGAGAAGTCTAAAGCTAACGCTATTATTGCTGCATTATCCAACCCAAGCTTTGACCCGAGCTCTATGATCACCGAAGATGGAGGAGTCAAGTGTTATCTCATGGGTTGATGCCGAGGAGAATAACTTTGTTTTATCTGTAGGAGAGTATGTTCCTAAAGGCATAAGGTCAGGTTCTAAGGATCTAGAGTCAAGTGAGTCTGGTCTTGAGTCTGCTGGCGATGTATTCCTTTATGCATTCAATAAGATGAACCTTTCTGCTTACTCTGATTCTTCTTTCCCCTCTTCCCTGAACTGTTGCGCCAATAATAACCTGGAATTTAATGAACCCTTAAAAGAATTTTCTGATGAACATGAGCATAAAATGGCGGTGTTGGAAGACACCATCACCATAAATGTGGGCACAGAAGAACAACATCGGGAGTTGAAGTTAGGTAGTTCGCTCACAGCAGAAGAATGGGTGGTATTAACAGAGCTCCTCAGGGAGTTTATATATGTATTCGCATGGTCCTACAAGGACATGCCGAGGATTGACAGGGAGATTGCGGAGCACACTATACCTTTGCTCCCTAATGCAAAGCCAGCTCGACAAAAAGCTAGGAGGATCAAACCTGAATGGGCTAAGAAAATTGAAGAAGAAGTGATCAAGCAGCTTAATGCTAAGTTTATCAAAGCAATCCAATACCCTGAGTGGATTGCTAATATCGTTCCAATGCCCAAGAAGGATGGGAAAGTGCGCATGTGTGTAAACTTCCGAGACCTTAACAAAGCCAGTCCCAAGGATGGTTTCCCATTACCTCACATTGACGTGTTGGTGGATAACACTTGCGGACATGAGCTCTTGCCCTTTATGGACGGATATGCCGGTTACAATCAAATAAAAATGGCAGAAGAAGATATGGAGAAAACCTCCTTCACCACACTGTGGGGAACGTACTGTTATGTCGTCATGCCTTTCAGTCTTAAAAATGTCGGCACAACATATCAAAGGACAACCAACACTCTACTTAATGACATGATGCACATAGAAGTAGAGGTTTATATGGATGGCATGATTGTTAAATCCGAAACCAGAGAGGAGCGTATTCCTAACCTCCACAAGTTCTTTCTGCGACTTCACAAATACAAGATGCGGCTTAATCCAGTCAAGTGCACCTTCAGTGTTACCTTTGGGAAGCTGCTAGGCTGTGTGGTTTGCAATCGAGGCATTGAAGTTGACCCTTCAAAGATAAAGGCTATCCAATAGTTGCAACCGCCCAAGACAGAAAAAGAGATAAGAGGCTTCCTAGGACGAGTTCAGTACATCAGCAGGTTCATCTCAAAGCTCACCATGACTTGTGAACCTTTGTTCAAGAAATTGAAGAAATGATGTAAAGTAGAATGGGACGATCAATGTCAAGATGCCTTTGATAAAATCAAGGAGTATTTGCAACATCCTCCAGTCCCCATGCCGCCAGTACCAGATGAGCCTCTACTCCTTTACCTTATAGTGACCAACTCTGCAATGGGAGCTATGCTGGGTCAAAAGGTAAAAGGTCAAGAGAGCGCCATCTACTACTTGAGCAAGAAGTTTCTAGACTATGACAGTTGATACGTTGACATAGAGAAAATGGCTCTTGCATTAGTATGTGCCACAAAAAAGGTAAAACATTACATGCTTTCACATACCGTATATGTCATAGCTGAGAACAATCCCATAAAATTCATTATGGAGCAACCAACCATCAATAACCGCATCCCTCGATGGGTAGTCATGCTTTCAGAATTCAATCTTCAATATTTATCCCAGAAATCCATCAAAGGGCGAGTTGTTTTAGATTTCCTGGCTGCTCAGATTGTCGCTCTATTATTATTGGTAGCTGGAGCGTGCCTGATGGGATTAATATCATCGAAGATAACTTGGCCAGAGCGTCGACTAATTCTGATCCCTAGAAAGGTATTGGAAGCTAATTTGCTCAAATTGGTCGGCAAGTCCCAAGAGCTTCAACTAATAAGCCAAGAGGCACTCGCTTCGAACCTTCCACGTGTTCTTAGCCTGATTTATGATGAGGCTAGAATCTCCAAAGACCTTTATAAGGCGTATGCCTAATGTCAAGGCAGCTTGTAGGCCCTTGATGCATGCTTCATATTCCGCAGCGTTGTTTGTTGCATCAAAATCCAATTTTACAGATACAGGGACGTGTGCCCTTCTGGAGATATTAATAGGACTCCTACTCCACAACCCATTTGGTTAGAAGCTCCGTCAAAATACATTTCCCACGTAATTTCATCGGTGAAGAATACATCTTCGTTTGGGAATTCCAAGTGAGTGCTTGGAGGTTCCTGTGAAGGTGAAGAGGAAACTGAGGAATGGTTTCTTGACATATACAATTTTCTTCGGAAGGGAGAATATCCAGTTGAGTTGGATGTTCGAGGGCAGCGAGCGATCAGGTCTCTAGCAGCACAATACTGCTTGATCCAAGATCGTCTTTACAAGAAATCACCTACGGGTATAAATTTATTGTGCATCGACGCTAAAAGTGCAAAAGAGGTTATGGCTATGATACACGGAGGAGAGTGTGGGCCTCACATGAATGGGCGCATGCTAGTGAAGAAGATTCAAAGGGCCGGTTACTATTAGTCCACTATGGAAGCAAATTGTTTGGAATTTGTTCGAAGGTGTCACAAATGCCAGGAGTATGCCAATTTGCAGCATCAACCTCCCTCGTATTTGACTACTTTGACCTCTCAATGGCCATTTTTGGTATGGGGTATCGACATCATTGGCAAGATACACCCAACCGGAACAGGAGGACATGAATACATCTTGGTCGCCATTGATTACTTCACTAAGTGGGTGGAGGCAACCTCTTATGCCAAGCTCACATCTAAACAGGTGGCTAAGTGGGTGTATGGGATGGAAGCAGTCCTGCCGGTTGAAGTAGCAATCCCTTCGCTACGAATAGTGGCGGAAAGTCAATTGCCAGAAGCTGAATGGGCTAGGCAAGGTTTGAGGAGTTATTGTTAATGGATGAAAGGCGATTAAGGGCGTTGCATAATGTACAAGTATACCAAAGTAGGATCACTCGTGCTTTTAATAAGAAGGTGAAAAAGTCGTTCACTTCAAGTAGGTGATTTGGTGCTTAAGGAAATGAGGGCACCTATACAAGACCCAAGGGGAAAATTTGCACCCAATTAGAAGGGTCCTTATTTGATTAAGGATATTTTGCTAGGAGGAGCGACTCGTTTCGCCACTATGGATGGAGAAGATATAATCCAACCCACGAATTTGGATCAGCTCAAGCGATATTATGCTTAATACAACCAAGCAACTGGAAAACCAATTTTCAGACACTTGTATATTCGATAAATGCTCATGTATATAAAAAAAATAAAGTTTGCAAGAGTACAATAATTGTGAACAATATTTCTTCTTTTATTAATTGATAATGCAAGTACATTGCTTGTAAAAAAAGAAAATTAAAAAGGCATAATTAAATAAAAGATTATTCTGGCAAAGCAGTTCAGTTCATTCACTTTCATCCATCTTCTAATCTTGCTTCATTTTTTCCACTTCGCCAGTGGGCTCGTGATCAATCTATATGTCTCTAGGACCATTGGGGTCCTTCCCTTTGTCTTTGGGTTTATAGGCCCGCTTGGTTTTCGCGTCTCCACTCTTGGACCAAGCCAGTCTTTTGCTGCGACCTTTGCACCGAGACGATCCTTTATTGACGAACGAGGGCCCAATCTTTCCTTCACAAATGTCCTCTCTGATGGAGACCATCAAGGAGAACAACCAGCTTCACCAGCAACATCAGCAAAGGAGGCATCTCCAAGAGCTTCACCAGCAATTGCAACAGCAACACAAGGAGGAGTACTTGTTGTTTCACACAACTCAAAGATTGGAAAGCCTATCCAGTAAAAATGAAGCTTCCTAATCCCAAAGAAAGACAAAGAAGTCACCTACAGGATTCTCACAGCCCAACTTCCAGCAAGAGGTTCTCAGCATCTACAGCAGCCACCACACCACCAACAGCATCCATCCAGGCTTGCTACACCATTGTAAAGCAAGTTCTGGCATCTACAGCCACTCAGCCCACCAGCATTGGTCATCCAGACCAATTCCAGTTCCCAGCAACAACAGTCCAAACAGCTGACTTTCTCAATGTTGTATCTATTGATTGAGGAAGAACCAGCTAATGTTTTCCAAGAGTTTTTTGTTCCTTGCCATGTCCTTTTCAAGTCCAAGTCAATTCTCAGCATGATCAAGCATGGCATAGTAAGATTCAGAAGACAGAAAAAGGGCCATCCTAGCAGGGTTGTTTTTATCAGTTTATTCCAGACTATGTGTTTTGTTTTCTGTCCATAGGGGTTGTTTTGGTCTTTCCAGCATGTTATTAACCTGTTGAGATTATTTCCAGGTTAATAGTTGCGCGGGAATTACCATAGTACATCAAGTTTTTACCCCTTGGTTTGGAAAGCTTCTCATTGGTCCTTTTTGCCACTCTTTTGGCATTTGGTCCAACCAGAGCTTAGCTCAATATTTTCCTTTTATTTTCTTACATTTTGTACTCGAGATCATTAGGATGTAATCAGCTGTATTTGTTTCAAGCCTTGTAGCTTAGGATAATCCAGGGAGATTAGGCATAATGTTTATGCTTAAGCAGCTGCTAATCAAGCTGAAAGTTTTCTTTATATTCTGAAGTTTCCTATCAATGAAGGTATCTCAGTGTTCATTCAATAGTATTCTCGAGTGTCTTAGTACCTCTGAAAGTTTGTGAGTGTCCTATAACTCTCAACCTTGGTTCAATCAGTTCCTGTCACTGGAAATTGGCAAAATCCAGCAAGTGAAAGCTGAGCTTGATCATCCATGCTTTGGTGTATCTGTAGAGACATGTGTGTGAGAGTCCATTGCCCTTGATTACAGTTGTGGTGTGTCTGTATCAGTTGTAAGCAAGCCTATCCTTTTATTCTGTTATTGGGTTGTCTTCTATTCCAGCTTGTTGCTTTCTATCAGTTGTTGTAAGTTCAAGCATCCAGCTGTGTGTATGTGTTACTGTGTGATGTATAATAGCTCAACACTCTGATCTTAGTGAGTTAGCATACATCATCTTGGTATCAGAGCATTGTGTTCTTTCTTGGAGTGTGTTTGCTTGTTTTAGTAAAATGGCCGGAACTAGTAAAACACCACAAGAAGTCTTAGAACTAACTTTGAAAGAGAAGGAAGAAATATAGCAGAAAATGAAATTTTTGATTGAGCAGTTGAATTATTATATGAGATTGCATAGACATCAGTTGAATAAGGAGACTGATGATGAGATGGAGGAAGGAGAAGGTGAGAATCCTTTCAGTAGGACAGGGAGAGGAGGTCAAGGTCCTAGACCTACACCCAGGAGAAGGAGAAGGATAATAAGATCACCTAGAGTCAGTGAGCCTGAGGAAAATAGAGAAAGTGAAAGATAGATAAGAAGGGAAGATAGGAGGGTTGAGAAACTTGATTTCAAGGTTGATATACCTGAATATGCAGGAGAACTAGATTCTGATATTTTCCTAGATTGGTTACAGACAGTAGAAAGAGTGTTTGACTTGAAAGAGGTTTCAGAAGGAAACAAGGTGAAGTTAGTAGCCTTAAAATTGAAAAAATATGCTTCTACTTGGTGGACTAATATGCAGAGAAGGAGAATGGAGATTGGGGAAGCTAGAGTGAGCACCTGGACTGAGATGAGGCAGAAGTTAAAGGAGAAGTTCCTTCCAGATAACTATATGAAGGAGAACTACAACAAATTACAACATTTTGTGCAGGGAAGCAAGTCAGTGGAGGAATACACCAAGGAGTTTGAGCATTTACTTTGGAAGTGCAATATGCAAGAAAATGAGGTGCAAACCTACATTAGGTACCTTGCAAGCCTAAATAAAGGGATCAAGAATGTTGTAGAGTTGCAGGTCTATGATTCCCTTGATGAGCTAAGTTCTTTGGCTCACAAAGTGGAACAGCAGAAGAAGTCTAGAGTAAAGGACTACAGCAGCAGCAGATATCCTGCCAAACCCTATGCACCAGCCAAACCAAACCCCTACAAACCTCACAATCCCCCACAAAGAGCCTATCCACCCCTACCCCCACCTCAAACCAGAAATCCAGTCCCAAGACCCCAACAAAATCAGCCACAAAACTCCCCACAAAGAACCCCAGCCCTTATCAACAGACCTTATTCAGAAAGAAGATGCTTTAGGTGTCAAGGACTAGGGCTCATTGCCTCAGAATGTCCAAATAAGAGAATGGTTACTCTTGCCGAGTACCAGGCAGCTTTATTTGTTGATCTTGAACATGTGCAGGGAGAAGAACAGGAGTATGAAGAGCATGAACATGATCTTATCTATGATGATGAGGTGATAGAAGAAGGTCCAGATGAGGGAGAAATGCTTGTGATCAGAAGAGTTTTGAGTAGCTCCGCAGTAGAGGAAGCAGAAGAGCAGAGGGAGAATATCTTTCACACAAGATGCACTATTGGAGGGAAGGTATGCTCAGTGATAGTAGACAGTGGGAGCTGTACCAATGCAGCTTCTAGCACCATGGTGAAGAAGCTAGACCTAGCCACCAAGCCCCATCTAGCTCCATACACCATCCAGTGGCTCAGTTCAGGCAAAGATATCAAAGTTTCTACTAGGTGCCTTGTTACTTTTGCAATTGGTCAGTCATACAAAGATGAGGTCTGGTGTGATGTCTTACCTATGGATGCATGTCATTTGCTTTTGGGTCGACCTTGGTTGTATGATAGATCAGTAAACCACTGTGGAAGAGCTAATACCTATACCTTGACCCTAAACCACAGAAAGATTGTCCTAACCCCCATGAAACCCTCACAGTTAACCACAAAAGCCAAAACCCTGTGTCTTGAACCTAGTCTTGATGTGTTGCTCTTATCTGATCATCATGAGTTTAGCACACAGAAAGACTTTATCCTTTTAGACCTTGAAGAACCCTCAGCACCACAAAATGATCACCCTTTATTCCTACCTTTACTCCAACAATTTCAACAAGTATTTCCTGATGAAATGCCACTTGGTTTACCACCTAAAAGAGATATCCAGCACAAAACTGACTTAGGGCCTGGATCAGTGTTACCTAATAAGCCAGCTTATAGGATGACACCAGCAGATACCAATGAGATACAGAGGCAGGTGGATGAGTTATTGGAGAAGGGAATGATTAGGGAGAGCTTAAGTCCATGTGCAGTCCCAGCCTTGTTAGTGCCTAAGAAAGATGGAAGCCAAAGAATGCGTATTGATTGTAGGGCTATTAACAAGATCACTATCAAGTATAGGTACCCTATACCTAGACTTGAAGACATGTTGGATGAGTTACATGGGTCAGCAGTCTTTTCTAAGATTGATCTGAGGAGTGGATACTACCAGATAAGGATCTATGAGGGAGATTAGTGGAAAACAGCATTTAAGACCAAGGGAGGTTTGTTTGAATGGTTGGTCATGCCTTTTGGCCTGACTAATGCCCCATCCACATTCATGAGACTCATGAACCAGGTCCTTAAGCCACTCATAGGCAAGAGTCTTGTGGTATACTTTGATGATCTTCTTGTCTATAGCAGCTCTGAGCAAGAGCATGTCAAGCATTTGCAGGAGGTTCTAACTATTTTGAGCAGGGAGGAGTTATTTGGGAATCTCAAGAAGTGTCACTTCTTTACATCCCAAGTGAACTTCTTGGGGTACATTGTTACAGCAGCAGTATTCAGGTTGATAATGAGAAGACTCAAGCAATTAGGGAGTGGCCTGTGCCCACTTCTATTCATCAAGTTAGGAGCTTCCATGGCCTGACTTCATTTTACAGGAGATTTGTCAAGAATTTCAGCACCATTTTGGCACCAATGACTGAAGTGGTGAAAGGGAAGTCCTTTATTCGACAAAGAACATCCCGTAAAGCCTTTGAAGAAGTCAAGAGAGACTCACTTCAAGATTCTAGCACTACCCACCTTCAAAGAAAGTTTTGAGGTAGAATGTGATGCTTCAGGGGTTGGCATAAGAGCAGTATTCACCCAGGAGGGCAAGCCAGTTGCCTATTTCAGTGAAAATTTAAATGATGCCAAGAAGAAATACAACACCTATGATAAAGAGTTCTATGCCATCATCAAAGCTCTTCAACACTGGAGGCACTACCTTATTGGAGCAGAATTCATACTTCACAGTGATCATGAGGCCTTGAAGTTTATTCAAGGGCAGCACAAGCTCAACACCAGGCATGCTGCTTGGGTCGAGTATATGCAGTAGTTTCACTTCATGATCCACCACAAATCAGGAGTGCTAAACAAAGGAGCAGATGCATTGAGTAGAAGGTACATGTTGCTTCATATGCTTGATTCTAGAATTATTGGTTTTGAGCATTTGAAAGCTTTGTATCAGGAGGATGGAGATTTTAAGTAGGTGTACCAGAAGTGTCAGTAGCAATCCCAAGGTCTGTACCATATAGACCAGGGATACTTGTTCAAAGGAAGCAGGTTCTGTGTCCCTAAGAGCAGTTTTAGAGAACTGTTGATCACAGAAGTCCATGGAGGGAGCTTAGCAGGGCATTTTGGAGTTGAGAAAAGATTGTTGATGTTGAGAGAACATTACAGTTGGCCAAAGATGAGGAAGGATGTGGAACACTTACTCAAGAGGTGCAATATCTGTCAATTGGCAAAGTCTCATAGCCTACCTCAAGGCTTGTACACACCATTGCGCCTCAGACCACTGGGAAGATGTCAGCCTTGATTTCATTGTAGGTTTGCCAAGAACTCAGAGAGGGAAGGATTCAATCATGGCCGTGATTGATAGATTCTCAAAGATGGCACATTTTATCCCATGCCACACCACCTTTGATGCTACAAGAGTAGCTGAGTTATTCTTCCAAGAGATTATCAGATTACATGGAGTCCCAAAAAGAATGGTGTCTGACAGGGATAC
The DNA here is from genome assembly GCA_029582165.1 of Portulaca oleracea. Classification (NCBI taxonomy): domain Eukaryota; kingdom Viridiplantae; phylum Streptophyta; class Magnoliopsida; order Caryophyllales; family Portulacaceae; genus Portulaca; species Portulaca oleracea. The sequence goes on from CM055882.1 coordinate 35,599,991, forward strand.
CAAGTTTTTGAGCCATTTTTGGGTTACTTTATGGAAGAAACTGGGCACCCAACTCAAGTACAGCACCACTTGCCACCCCCAGACTGATGGTCAGACAGAGGTTACTAATAGAACACTTGGAGTCCTATTGAGAGCACTGATCCACAAAAATAAAGCAGGATGGGATTCCCTATTACCCCATGCTGAATTTGCTTACAACAAAGCACCATCTAAGGCCACAGGCTACTCTCCATTCCAAGTAGCTATGGTAAAAATCCAATTTTCCCTTTGGATTTAGTTCCACTAACTACTTCTGTCAAATTTAGTTTTGAAGCAGGTAAAAGAGCATATCAAATCAAGGAGCTTCATCAACAAGTGAACGAGAAAATTGCCAAGTATACTGAGCAGGTGTCTACTTCAGCAAACAAAAATAGGAAGAAGGTGACCTTCCAGCCAGGAGATCTAGTTTGGATCCACCTCAGGAAGGACAGGTTCCCCAGCAAGAGAAAAGGCAAGCTACTACCTAGAGCAGATGGCCCCTTTGAAGTGCTAGAGAAAATTGGAGATAATGCCTACAGATTGGATCTATCTGAAGAGTATGGAGGCTCAGCAGCATTCAATGTAGCAGATCTTCGACCATACTATCCAGCAGATGAAGACCTTCCAAGTTTGAGGACAAACTTTCCTCAACCTGGGGAGGATGATGGAGACCATCAAGGAGAACAACCAGCTTCACCAACAACATCAGCAAAGGAGGCATCTCCAAGAGCTTCACCAGCAATTGCAGCAGCAACACAAGGAGGAGTACTTGTTGTTTCACACAACTCAGCAGCTGGGAAAGCCTATCCAACAGAAACAACATGCTTCCTAATCCCAGCAAAGACAGCAAGTCACCCAGCAGGATTCTCAGCAGTTCCAACTTCCAGCAAGAGGTTCTCAGCATCTACAGCAGCCACCACACCACCAACAGCATCCATCCAGGCTTGCTACACCATTGTAAAGCAAGTTCTGGCATCTACAGCCACTCAGCTCACCAAAGATTGACATCCGCACCAATTCCAGCCTCCCAACAACAATTCAAACAAACGACTTTCTCAATGTTGTATCTATTGATTGAGGAAGAACCAGCTAATGTTTTCCAGGAGTTTTTTGTTCCTTGCCATGTCCTTTTCAAGTCCAAGTCAATTCTCAGCATGATCAAGCATGGCATAGTAAGATTCAAAAGACAGAAAAAGTGCAATCCTAGCAGGGTTGTTTTTATCAGTTTTTTTCCTATGTGTTTTGTTTTCTGTCCATAGGGGTTGTTTTGGTCTTTCCAGCATGTTATTAACCTGTTGAGATTATTTCCAGGTTAATAGTTGCGCGGGAATCACCACAGTACATCAAGTTTTACCCCCTTGGTTTGGAAAGCTTCTCATTGGTCCTTTTTGCCACTCTTTTGGCATTTGGTCCAATCAGAGCTTAGCTTAGTATTTTCCTTTTCTTTTCTTACATTTTGTACTCGAGATCATTAGGATGTAATCAACTGTATTTGTTTGAAGCCTTGTAGCTTAGGATAATCCAGGGATGTTAGGCAGAATGCTTATGCTTTAGCAGCTGCTAATCAAGCTGAAAGTTTTCTTTATATTCTGAAGTTTCCTATCAATGAAGGTATCTCAGTGTTCATTCAATAGTATTCTCGAGTGTCTTAGTACCTCTGAAAGTTTGTGAGTGTCCTATAACTCTCAACCTTGGTTCAATCAGTTCCTGTCACTGGAAATTGGCAAAATCCAGCAAGTTAAAGCTAAGCTTGATCATCCATGCTTTGGTGTATCTGTAGAGGCATGTGTGTGAGAGTCCATTGCCTAGGGATGGCAATGGGGCGGGGAATCCCCGAACCCATCGGGGCCCCGCCCCGCTCTGGGGAAAAATCCCCGCCCCCATTGGGGATGGGGACGGGGACGGGGACGATTTTCCAAAATCCGCTCGGGGACGGGGCGGGATGGGGACAAAATTTTCCCCATCCCCGTCGCCATTTTCCCCACCGGGGTGAATTCCCCGTCCCCATCCCCGAATCCCCATCCCCGGAAATGTTAAAATTACCAAATAATCTTTATTCTAATTTAATATATATTAATGGGAAGGACAAAGTAGTAATTTTCCAATTTATTCTCATTTGTTGATGTATTATTGTTTGATTTTGATGTATTATTACTTGAGCAAGTTAAATACGTTGTATTTTGAACATGTTAAAAACCGGGTTCGATTAAAAACCGAATCCGATTAAGATTTAGTTAAATTTAAGATAGTTTTAAAAAATCCCCGTTGGATCCCCGATGGGGATGGGGAATCCGCGGGGATGGGGATGGGGCAAGAATTATTCCCCGAAGCGGGGATGGGGACGGGGATGGGGATGAGTTTTGGGAGCGGGGATGGGGACGGGGGTATACTCCCCCATCCCCGATCCGCCCCGTTGCCATCCCTACCATTGCCCTTGATTGCAGTTGTGGTGTGTCTGTATCAGCTGTAAGCAAGCCTATCCTTTTATTCTGTTATTGGGTTGTCTTCTATTCCAGCTTGTTGCTTTCTATCAGTTGTTGTAAGTTCAAGCATCCAGCTGTGTGTATGTGTGACTGTGTGATGTATAATAGCTCAACACTCTGATCTTAGTGAGTTAGCATACATCACTCTCTCTTCTCGCCTCTTTGGCACGACGAGATTCGACGGCCGCGATCAGCCATCCGTGATAGCCAGCGTCAGCAAACTGTGATACATGTGCCTTTGATGGAGCCTTAAGAGTCGACCTTCTTTCCCAGTACTTTAGCCACGACTCTATCACCGAGCCACGAAGCATCAATTACTCGGGGGCTTCACATAACAGCTTGGGGATGTTTTGTCGCACCCGCTCCGGGAAGTAGAAATTCATATGCGTCAAACCACCGATGCACACATAGGCGTTGCGGGAATCACGGGTCACATACTCAGAAATATGCCACACTCGATCCACCATGTGTTATCACGAGGCTCCTTCAGAAAAGCGATCCATTCCATTACCGATTGAGGATCGTTATATTTTCGCTTCCTTTGATAATAATTCATGAGCACCGAAGATGTTCGAGGCTCCTCGATAAGGCCCAAATGCTCCATCAGCCATATCTGCCCATAAAGTTAGCACGGGTTACAATTGCATAACAATTATTCCAAAACTAATGGAAAAAAAAGCATAAAACCCGCGTGGGTTTTACAGATAGTAGGCGGACGGAAAAATGAGAAAAGAAGAAATGAGGGAGAAAAAATGTACCTGAAGAAGTATGGGGCTCCCACAAAGTTCATGTTCTGGATTCGGATCGTCCAAACCCATCATGGTCTCCACTAGCATCAACGGCACCGGGTTGTAGCCTCGGGCCATGTCTTCAACAATTTGGATCAAACGCGTCGGCCCGGTTCTTCGCCCACCATGATAGAAGCAGAATTCTCTGAGGAGACATAATATGAGTGCTCGCACTTGTATCACCGGACCATATTCCAATGTATCAAGAGATAGAAAATATTCGACGATAGTTTGGAAATGTACCTTATCGCCGAATAGTGCACTTCCTATGACTCGGGATGGAAGGCATAGCAACTCCTTGTATTGTTTACCGACGTCGGTAGATGTTGGAGGTGACGTCGGACGTGCGAAGTGATTTGTCCCGATAATAGAAGACCACTCCTCTGGAAGCGGGCATAGCTCCTTCGATGTGAAGCAGAAAACGTGCATCTTCGGATCCTAAAAAGTCTCCGTCGTACGAAGAAAGTCATTGTTGACTCTCACTTGCCGAAGGCTCAGCAAGCTCGTCAACTTGTATCTCCCGAGCTCTTTCTTCTCTTCTTTGGACAATGTGCTCATCCAAGTAGCAAGCTTCTTTTCAAACGCTATGGAGAATTTGGAAGACTCTTTGTGAGTTCGGTACGGAGATTTTCAATTAGAAGAGATGGGTGATGATAACATGCATAAGGTGAGGTATTTATACACCTTCACCTAAGATCAAAATAGAAGAAATCATCAAGAAAACGACCATATGGACGTTGCTCTAAAATCCCATGATTTAAGCCTTTCTCCAACGGCTAGCCAAAAAAAAAAGAGAAAAAAAAGAGTTAAAACCCGCCTGGGTTTTAAAGCGGTCCACGCCCGGATTTCAGTTCTCGTGCCCCGCTTGCTTGCTGTTTTCTTTTGGGCCTTTCCCTTTGGCTTCATCCGGCCCATTCGTGTATCTCTTATGTCTCAGGTTTTGTTATCGGCCCAATGATGCTTGGTTCTGAAATTTTCGCTCGAGTTAACTCCGACTCTTAAGTTTTGGTTCTTTTTTATTTTCTTTTCTTTTGGGAAAGCGGGATGAATTGGGATTAATCCCATCATGTAGAAAACCATTCGAAAATGCATTAATAAAGCATCAATTTCGTGCATTCACCAAGTCTTGCATAATAAAGTATAATACAAAGAGTCTTGCATAATAAAAAATACTACAAAGAGTCACGCATTAAATAAAAAAAGCACTAAGAGTCTTACATTGCATAAGTTTGGTCACCATAGGGAGCCCAAATCATTGCTATCCTCAACCGGATCGTTTCCAACATGAGAAGTCCTAGCATTGGAAGTGCCAGCCATGCCAAAATAGGTGTCCCAAGAATAGTAATTAGGACCAAGAGCAATCTGCACAGGAGGCAATGGTTCAGACAGAGGCACTCCCGAAGGATGTATACTCGACAGCGAAGACATGGAATGCTCTTGTCAAGCAGCTAACCATGAATGATCGGGAACTTGCGACTCAATAGATGGAGTAGGCCATACATGACCGGTTCCATAACTGGGGGTTGGGCAACCAAAAGAAGCAGATCCTCCCAACCAAGAGTGTTAAGGCGCAGAACACTCGTGTGAACCCATGGGCCACGACGGACCCATCCTAGGAGCAGGGACAGGCCACCCTGCAGAACCAGAACCAAAAGAGGAAGCATCATAGGGTGCAGGATGTGAAGTAGCGTCATCAGCTAGGGCCTGACTGCCAGAATACCCTGCGGATGCACCCGAGTCATGGTCCCTCACCACTATCTCCCGACCATGGCGAGCACAGCGCACTGAAGCTGGAGTATGACGAGAATGAGAGGGCCGGTATGTGGCGCTTGACTCTGAAGCATCTTCCACCCAATACGAATGAGGCTGACTATCACCACCATACCCAGCACTGTGATACGACCCTCCATGACCAAGTGGGTCCCCCAAGGACATCTGAGCCATGTCCTCTTCCATACTCGAAGGACGCCGATCCCTACTGCCAGACCTGTTACGATGAGACACAGTTGAGTGGTGACCCTCGACCATAACAACTTTGCCGCGGCCTTCTGGTACAGCTGCTAGAGGAGGACGAGAAGCTCCACCAATTTCTTCCTGAGATCGACCTCGAGAAGAATATTCCCTTACCAAGGAGCACCTACAGTGGAACATCGAGGCGACTCCCTAGGAACAAACTCCGCATTAGCCTCCATATAAGCCCTTCCAGCTACGTCACCTTGGTATTTCCCAGAGCCTGTGAATATGCGATCGATGTGTTTCCTCATGGTACTCCATTCCTTAGCCATTTGTCAAAGAAAGGCCCATCTTGGATAAAGGAAGGAAAGAATCGGGGTTATTCATTTGCAAAGTGTAGGTTAATAAAGGAGCAACATAAACTGAAGAATTACCAGTTTCCATTCGAATGCTTGAAGTATAGAAAACTCACTGCTGTTCTTCACGTCCAAAAAGTCGCTGATCTTTTTTTTCTCTAGGGGAATATCCACCTCAGCAGCCTTGGCATAAGGCCCCAACTGTAAATTTTATGGTCAGAAATCAGCCAAGACATAATCAAGATAAAGGAGGAAGTTACATACCACTCGGGGAGCCAAACGGCTATATGTAACGCTGGAACTCTTCATTGAATTGCTCTTGAGGAACATCATGCACGAAGTTGTCAAAATCCTGACCCCGAATCAAGTCCTCAGAACACCCGGGTCAACACGCCATGGCTCGAACATATGCTACGAAGGATCCAGGGGAATGAGACCAGGATAACCTCCCAAGATTTGTCTCGAGGCTCTTTCACCCAAATACCATACATAACCATAAGGCCCCTCAACCAGGAGGCGAAGACGGGTGTCATGCTTCACCAGATGCAAAGATTGTGGTAACTCTCCGACATTAAAGTCAGCCCAAGGGCGCCAGTTCACTTGATCCTACAAAAGGAAAGGAACATTTAAGATTAAAATGAAAAGGAAAATGAAAGAAAGATGTTGGGCATGAAGAAATACCGGTTTCAAGTTATCCAGAATGTAACGAATGAGGTTAAGACTCCCCGGCTTATACTTTTTGTCATGAATGCCCTCGGTAGTCTAGCGTTCAGCAGCTGGTACCGTCTTATTCTTCTTCGAACGAATACCCAGGGCCGAGATGTACTCATACGCCCATGACTGCATGAACATGATGTTAAATAAAGGAGAAAGGGTAAACCGCATTTAAAAGAGAAGTCTCGAGCACATACCTCGAGCACCTTCCACAAGGAAGGACCATGCTGGTAACAAGTCTGAGCCGCATGAAGATAGACTGACTCCTCGTCTTGCGAAAGTCGAAGCCATTGGATGAAGTTCGCATAGGATGCTTTACCCCAATTCAGGTTTCGAATGTTATTGAAGTTGAGAAGATTTCGAAACCACGTCAGGAAAAGGTTGTCCCCGTGATTGGCGAAGAGGGTAGCAGAAATAATGTACGCCAAGAAAATGAAGCGGCGTTGCTCTTCAAGCAAGTCTTGGAAACTTGCAGCGCGGATGGCCAGTTCAAAGTGCTTATAAGAGAGGTTGAAAAGACCCTGCCGTTGACCCAAACGCGCAGACACTAGACCCAATATATCCAGGACTGTTAGAGGGATCTCTGCATCAAAGACCACATCCTGTCCACCCCAAGGAAAACCGGTGATCATAACAAAATCTGTGGGCGTGACCGTCATCTCACCCACAGGCAAGTGAAATGAATTGGTTGAATCTCACAACCTCTCAGCAATCGCTCGACCTGTGATGCGGAAAGTACGACTCTTCCAGGCCCCCAAGCATTTCCAGAAAGGCATGAAACCCGCGTGGTTAAGGTATCAGGAACAAAGTCTCCAGGGATCGACTTAGCTACCTTAAGAGGTTCTTTCAAGGCGCCAGGAGTTTTCAGGTTATCCTCCTAAATACGCCGGGCAGAATTCCAGCGAGTTATTTAAAATAGGGGCTCAGTTGACATTTTAGGCCAAAAACATAATCTTATGGACCCTAGCTGGACCCAACACAAACACTAGGCTCACAGCCACGACCCACGTAATGATCCAGCAAGCCCAGGTACCTCGGCCCGAGTCGGTCCATCAACACCAAAAAAAAAAAAAGAAGAAGAAGGAAGGCGAACGAAAACCCGCCTGGGTTTTGACCTTTCTAGGACCGAGCATCCGACCCAAGAAGTGCGCCATCCCAGTAGGCATCCTGGGTTTTATTTCCCTCAACCGGACCGCTTCTTTTTGACAAATGGGCCAAAGAGATATGAAGGGTAAAACCCGCCTGGGTTTTATCTAGTTTATGGTCGACTGTTGAAAGCGATTTTTGTCCATTTTTATGATTTGGAAGTTGGTTTTCGGTTGAAATGCAGAAATAAAAGGATCATTCAACATCCTAACATGCATTAATCTAAACATACTTAAAATAGCTAAAACTCGACAAGATATGGAAAATAAATTCATGCTTGCTCATTTTTACGCTTAACTAAGTATAAGAGAAGAAATTCAAGAGTTACCTTGCCATGAGAACGGTAAAACCAAGCGTGATTCCAAGATTGAACGATCAGGTCGGAAGGAGCCGCCTTTGTGCTAGGAACAAAGTTACGCCGAGAAGATCTTTCGTGGGGCCATGCCGCTGCATGAGGAAGAGGTGGATTCCTATGACTCCGGGGTTGCATCCTTTAATACCCGAACTTACTTCAAAGAACAAAGCTTTCTTTCTAGAGAGAGAAGGAAGGAGCTAGAGAGATGTGAAGAAAATGAGGATATGAATGAAATGAATGAAAAGCTTTGCATTTATAGAAAGGTTGGATGAATGTGAACCATTCGTTTCTAGGACCCGCCTCGAGATGCCAAATGCGTTTCATTGGCCGGAAATCCAAAGGGCATCCTCTTGCCACCCAAAAGACAGACATGGTGACGTGGCGCAATTGAATCCCCACGTGAGATGGGCCCCACTTTGGTTCCTTTCACGAGAAAAAAAAAAAGAAAAAAAAGAGTTAAAACCCGCCTGGGTTTTGTGCTGATCACACCCCAGAAGGCGCGGCCCAGTCGTCCTAGTCAACCCAACAGAAGGAATTAAAACCCGCCTGGGTTTTATATCGACTACAGCCTGGATTCGTGATCCAGTGCTTCACATCGGATCAATTGTGGAAATAAAACCCGCCTGTGTTTTGTAGCTGCCACGACCAGAAACTCATGCATGGCCCAGCTCTGTGGCCCAGGGATTTTTAAAGCTCGGGTAAAGAATCTGAACCCTTTTCATCTTTCGATATAACTAATACTTGATGTTCAGGTCGCCGCTAAAAAAGGGACCTCACATCACCTAGTTGCCGCATAAAACAGCATCAGCATCAGTCGTCCAACGGTTGCCACCTAAAGGTTTCCGACGACACCATCAACATCATTCGTCCAACGGTTGCCAACTAAAGGCCTCCGACGAACCATCCGCATCAGTCGTCTAACGGTTGCCACCTAAAGACCTCCGACGACACCATCCGCATTAGTCGTCCAACGGTTGCCAACTAAAGATTTCCGACGACACCATAAACATCAGTCGTCCAACGATTGCCACCTAAAGGTTTCCGACGACACCATCAACATCAGTCGTCCAACGGTTTCCACCTAAAGGTTTCCGACGACACCATCCGCATCAGTCGTCCAACGGTTGCCACCTAAAGGCCTCCGACGACACCATCTGCATCAGTCGTCCAACGGTTGCCACCTAAAGGCCTCCGACGACACCATCCGCATTAGTCGTCCAACGGTTAGTACCTAAAGGTATCCGACGACATCATCATCCACGCCAAACGGCGACACAGGACGAAGCTTCCAAGTGTCAGCCCACACCTCCAAATAAAGTAGTAATCAGACGCCTGAGACCACTTTCAGCAAGGCATCATTCTCGCCTAAGATCAGCAAACAACTTATCAACAGTCAAGTAGAGCATCATTATTGCTTGAGATCATCCCCAAAGAGGCGCATGCCGCCCGCAACCACGATGTAGCACTCGACTTCCAAGCATCACCTAGGCTTTGTAACCCAAAGTCATATCCTTAAACTACATTGACCTTCGTCCTATTCGGACTCGATCAAAGAGGGGGCTCTCTGTAGACACCAGAATTTGTACCGGCGTGAACCCGACGCATCAAGATCAGCAAGTCATTTTGGCCAAACACTAAATGTGTCAGCGGGCCCAAAAAGTCAACGACTTGAGCCCAAAAAGTCAAAACGGTCCGCCTACATCTAATAAAACCCAGCTGGGTTTTAAACTTCAGAAGAGAGCCCATGCAGAAGTGGGCCCAAAGTGCGCCCCGGCCCAGAAGCAATAAAACCCGCCTGGGTTTTATGCTCAGTGAAGCGTATCGTTTTGCAGCCACGTCAGCGATCCACGTGAGAGGGAAAATAAAACCCGCCTGGGTTTTATTGTCTCTGACGCCAAAATCTTCATGCATGCAATCCCTTAATAAAAGCCACGTGCCTTGACTTTGCCATTGACCCGATAAAACCCGCCTGGATTTTGATCCGAGATGGCATGATCTTTGGGGTATGTTCCCCTTATTTTCCCTCCAAACCTCTCACTCTCTCACCTATAAATGCCCCCTCCATTTCACCCTCATTCCATCAACTACTATCATCTAACACCCTTACTCTACCCAAATTCCCACTAACTACTCTCTCAAAATTCCATCACCCATACTTTCCCTCTAATCCCCTCATAATGACCTTTATTATATCCATCCTTATACCATCCTTCTAAACCACTTACATCATTTCATCCAAGCCATTGATCAAGGGCAAGCCAAGGAATCAAATCCATCGCGTCTCCACCTTTAAGCAAGGTTTGATTTCATCATTCATATTGTTATATTTCATTATGTAACATATACTTTAATTCCTATACTTGTACATATGTTGTAAAGTAAAAACCGTATTTTATATTGCATGTCTTGAATAATAACTTTGCGAAATTAACCAAACTTCTCCCCGCTCTCTTTCTTTTTAATGTTGATTTTAGTAGAGTATGTTTTCTAACAGGCGGATTCGAGAGTTCTTATAACCCTTGAATTCGTAACCTTACCCCCGAATCTAGAAATTGGGTTCGTAGACTAGAGTCAATTTTATTTTTTTTATGGTTGGTCGATTTCCTTAAATCGGCTTGCGACTCTTTAAAATTTTATAAATTCGTTTAATTATTTAAAATATTCGCTTTTGCATAAAAATAATTTAAAGAATGGTTTAATTCCTCTCTTTCGCTAATTCAAGGTTGGACCCGAGGGAAATGGGCCAGAAGTTGATAAAACCCAAGCGGGGGTTTTATAAATTTCAACCCATATCCCTCTGGCCCGAGGAAGCAAGAGGCCCAGCCTAGGAGATATCAAAACCCAGGCAGGTTTTGACAGTCTCTGGTGGCCCGCTTGCTCCTTAGTGGGCTTGAACCTAGTGATTGGGCCGGGGATTAAATCATTATTAAGTTATTTTGTGCAATATCGGATAATTTAAATAATAAAAAATGGATTTGTAAATAAATAAATTTTCACAACCCCGAAAACGAATTTCGAAAATAAAAATATCCTTATTTAAGGATTAAGCAACCTTAGTCGGCTCCCGATCGTTTAAGTAGCGCATCCGAAAACCGACACCCCTAAACGGGGGCGATTTTCCGGGTCCTACAGGGGAACACATAAATATCAAGCTCCCCTTGCAGTGTCGTGGATAAAGGCATGCAGGTCGAAGGCTCAAGGAGCGTTGGGTTGCCGGGATTTGAAGATGTGGAATCAAGCCTTTGTGGCGCCGCTAGTTTGGGACATTCAGGATTAAAAAAAAAGAGGTGTTGTGGGTGAAATGGATCCATACCAAGTACATTAAGCGACGTTCGTGGTGGGACTACATGCCTCCGTATGATGTATGTCCTTATTTTAAGCATCTCTGTGAACTCAAGGACATCTTTAAGTGGGGTTCAGAGCCTGGAAATCGTTGTGTTTGGGGGAGGGGGGGTGTCGATCATTACACGGCTAAGGAAGGCTACAGATGGAGTCTTCCTCCTTATAAAACCCCCTGGTGGGATGAGGTTGTGTGGAGTGCATTGGTAACCTCGCGTCACTCTTTCATCCTGTGAGCTTTGTCTACAAGACAAACTCCCTGTTAGAGCCCGAACTCAAAATTGGAAGGGTGATGGCCATCTCCTTTGCCCCGTTTGTAACTGAGATGTGGAAACTCATGAGCATCTCTTCGCTGAGTGTAAGTTTGCTTGGGAAATGTTTGAAGAAATTGGCAAAATCCCAATCTGTAGTGACATGGGTCATGGCAACCCTCAGGTCTGATGGAATCTTCTAAGAGATTCCAACACTTCGAAACGGCTCAAGCAACTCGCCTATGGGTTCTATGGAGCTTCAATCTACCACATCTGGAGGGAGCGGAACAACTATGTCCATGGAAAGCTGTACATTGGGTTTGTATACCTGGTAATTGTCGTTCTTCCTCAAGGAGCAAGGGGCCTTGGCTGAAGGTATTGGTCAAGAACGAGTCTAGATTGCTAAGGTCACAAAAGGTGAAGGTAAGGTAACTAATCTAAGCAAGCACGAAGATACAAATAATCTAAGGTTCGGTCAAAGGGAGAAAATGGGCTTCGGGGGCTTTTCGAGATGCGTACGGGATCGAGGAGATGGGTTTTCCAACAAGAGAGTAACAAGAGAGGAAAATCAAGTGGCAATTCCGTTAGAAAATACCCACCGGCCTTCCTCTTTCGAGGATAGTCCGGATTAACTACCTCAAAGTCCACCACGAACCCAGAGGGTTAATGAAACGGAATTCCCTAGCTAACCTCCTACCCATTTTCATGGGAGAGCATCAACCATCCCAATTCAACCTTCCAAGACAAGTGTTGGATGTATTCGAGAGCTTTCGGACCCGAATATGCCCCACATGAGGGAAGGATCGGAGTGGGAAATTGATTTCCCACCTAATTACTCACTAAAGTGCTAACCCATTCCTAATCTCCAATCCACACCCCTAATTACCCCCTAACCCATTAGGGTTCTAACAAATACTCATCACAACAACTAAACTAACATAAACAATTCCAGCCCTAAACATGCATTCTAACATCCAACAACCAAAACTCAACTAAAGCAATTAAAATGACAACAAAAACATCAAAGCAACAAAGAAACAATTAAAGGAAAGCAATTAAATCAACAAGTAATAATAAGAGAGATTAAGGAGAGAGAACACCTATCAAAGGAGTAGAGAGCAAGGATGAACAAGAAAAGAGAAGCTTCAATCAACAATCTTCAATACAAAACCCAATAAAAGTAACAATCTCAATAGAAATATATCTAATCACTCACTAATTATCTCCTAATTACAACCTAAAAGCTAGGTAAAACCTAGCTTAGAGCTAGATTCTAACCCCAGCCAACCTCTCCCAAATTAAATCCACACTTAAGGTTTATATACAAAGCAAAGTGGTTAAATAAAACGCTGTCATTCAAGCCGCAGACTATCGCGCAGATCAGCACCGTCGCGGGCGCTATGGACATGGTCGCAAGTGCGACAGTGAGAAGTTTGGCCAGGCGATTTGGTTTCGCGAGCATTCGCGGGTGCAACGCCACAGGTCGCGAGCGCGAGCTTGTGTTGGCCAAAGCTTCCTCGACTGCTTTCGCGGGCGCGAACTACCTCATAACGGGCGCGACCTGCTCTTGCCAGACCTGCTGGCGCGGGGCGTTAACTCAGTTGTAGCGGGTGCGATCATCCTGGTGGTGGGCGCGACCAACTTTTGGTCCATCTCTTCCCTTCTCTTCTTCAGGGATGTTTTGCTTCAAACTTGAGGAAGAGCTCTTGAGTCGACTCTGCTTCACCGCTTTGGCCTCGGCTCGGCTAAGTTCGGGAAATCACTCGGAATTCTCCAAAATGCCCTTAAAAAGCCCCGAAATAACCACTTTGGCTTGTTTTGCTCCTTAAATGCGAAAAACCTATAAAAGAACTAAAAAGCGGGTAAAAACAATAGAAAAGACTCGAAATCGAGCCAAAATAGCAAGCTGGAAGGCGTTATTTAGGCCTAAAAATGGGACTAAACAAAAGCCCAAAAGACAGATCAATATCATTGTTCAACACATTAAGGATGATGTTAGAAATAGAACTCTCATGTATACTAAAAACATGAAAGGCTACAAACATTGTCTAGATATAGTGCTTAAGATGTAATTGTAAGGGTTTGAGGCCCTCTCCTCTTTGTTCAGTAATATATAACCTATTTTCGTTGTAAAAAAAAAAAAAAAAAAAAAAGAGTTGTATATTTCTAAATAATGGTTGCATAAATTTCTTTCTTTCGAGCCTAACATCTTGCGAACAAAGTGAATTACTCTTAAAAGAGTTGGAGCAAGGGGATGTTCACTCTTGAAAGTTTAGTTTAATGATTCGCGGGATGCACCAAGTAAAGGGAAAGTCATTTTACAACTATTATTCATGAAATGTGTGAATAATCCTTAAAGAGTTTTTAAAGGTAAACCCCAGCACAAATTCCCCCGTCTCGTGGACGTTTAGAAGTCTGAACAATGAGAAAAAGTGTCCACAATTGTATATATTGAGAAATTTATGGTCAAAATTTTCAATGTTTGACTGCACAATTTCCAAATACAATAATTAATATGGAATGGAGAGAGTATTAAAAAGCATCTCAAAGTTACTCTTTTGTCATCCAAAAAGATAACGGGAAACATGATATTGGGAATGCAAAAGGAAACATAACATATATGACTCTAGATATCAGCTCCCACCTACATAAGTGTTTAACGATTTCATAGTGTACTAAGAAAACGATCGTTTATGACTCAGGGAGCTGGGCCGTAATACTCTAGTGAGCTGGGCCCTAATACTCTAGTCAAGTATTTGATTTCAAGAACGGTTCAGGGTAACAAGTTAGAAAGGTATTTCGAACTATAATGCGAAAATGCGAAAGTAAATTGAGTTTAGCATACGATAAAACAAGGGCTCAGGGGTATTATCAGGCTGACCTAGTGAAGTACTAAGCATAGATTTTGTAGTTTTAGAAATGATTGGAATTTGGTCGTTAAGTTTGAGGATTGTAATGATAAAATAGCGTTAGCTTCTCTTTCTCGAGTGGTAAGTTAACGCTTACTTCCCAAAGTCCGTCATCACTCTCGCATATGATGGACCTTGATAGTATTTGAATACAATTTGTTGAGTTATATCTAACATATAATTGATATTATTTTGATGTAAGACAAAAAGAATATATATATGTGAATTATTTAAAATACACATCAAGTTATTAAGAGAGACAAAATATAAACTTGATTGTTATGATTTTTTAAATACGTTAAGATTATAATTAATATCAAAATTATATATTTATAGATGCAATATATTTGATTGATGCAAGATATATTTTATGAGAATCTTGAATAACATAATTATATATATGTCCACGTATATACCAATATTAATTATAGCAATATTAATTGTCCACGTACGTAGCAAATAGTGTTGTTCGCGATTTCCTCCAATATTCCTGATCTTGTGAATTGCATATTATATTATACTACACGTACAAACTTCCATCTCTTGCCAAAGCTTTTTGATATTAGTTATCTTGTCTTATTACATGCATATTATGGTTTAATTCTTCTTTGGCAATATATCAAAAAGGTAGAAGGTGGAAGAGCTTCTATGATCATATCATGATATCAAGATAATCAAGAGGATCATATATCCACCCTTATAAGGATTATGTTGTGATTGATCAAGATTTTTCCAAGTTTGGTCCTTCGACTCTCACACTATAAATACAAGAAGTTTTGATCATTGAAGAACACAAGACACACAAGCATATATCTCACTTGAACATTATTGTTTCCTACTATTGCTTATGAGATCACAAAAATATTGTATTAAATTTCCCTTCATTAATTGAGTAGAGTATTAGGGTGAGAACTAGGAGTTGAGAGGTTGACTCCTCCCACACTTAATTGAGAGACGATATTAAGTGGTGGGTTAGATCTTGAGAGCAGAGGAGGCTCTAAGATTGTCTACGGTTCATCCTAACAAGAGCTCGAGATTCAATCTTAGAGTTGGAGGACTCTAGGCGGTGACGTACTCCATTCGGAGGAACATCGTTAACAACCACCGTGTCTTTTCTCCTTTATTTTCGACTATTTATTTTTGCATTTAAATTTACGCATTTTTTTGTTTGTGATCACCCTATTCACCCCCTCTAGGGTAATCTTATTTTTCACAATTCATTATAATCGATTCCAAAATCCCACGCTAGTGCGAATTAAGAACTAATTACTCCAACCAAAGTCCGCAACTCAATGATTACAGGAGGATTCATAACCTCTCGGCACCAAAATCCTCCACATTGAGTCGAAATAAAGGGAGGAGACACTTAGTCACCTAATTAATCACCATAATCCCATTAACTAAGCCTTATTCCCTATTAGGGACCTAAGTACCCCCTAACCCTAAGGGAAACTAGCAACATATTCACTATAGAAATAATCACAAGCATCAAATCAAAAGTAAACATGATTCTAACACAAGGGAAGCAAATCAAAGCAATTACACTAATTACCAAGCCCAAACAATTATTGAGCATGCATTTTCAATACTATTAAATAAGAGAGAGAGAGAGAGAGAGAGAGAGAGAGAGAGAGAGAGAGAGAGAGAGAGAGAGAGAACATTACCTAAGTAAAAAGTAATGAAATATGAGTGGAATCAATGGGAGACAAGAATGACTTCAATCAAACTTGTATTAAACTTCAATGGAGTATTGAAAGTATTCAATTGAAGAGAAGATAATTAACCTAGAAAAGAGTGCTAATGAATAAAGGAAAAACTTAAGCCAATGTATTCTTAAACTCTCAAAAGTAATTCTAAGATTTTTTTTTCCCAAAAATACAACAAAAGAGTATTTATACATAGGGTTTCATTAAACTATGCATAGTCGTTTTAACTTGAAAAATACATTGTAGTAGGGGTGTCATGGGCGCGACATAGAGTGTCACGACCGCAACGTCTTCTTTTAGGCGATCATCAATTTCTTTCGGAGAATTGTGTCGCAACTGTGATGCTCGGGGTTGCAATCGTGACGGCTCAACCCTTCAGGAGTCATGAATGCGACTGTGACAAGGCGAAATGCAAAATCTTCTTCTCGGGGTGTCATGGTCATGACACTCGTAGTCATGGTCGCGACAGTGCTACTGAGGGAAAATGTCTTTTAGGTGTCATGGTCATGACTCACTTGTCACGAACGTGACAATTCTCGGTCAATCTGGCCTTGGGTGATGCCGAGGGAGCCACGGGCGTGACAGTGAGGTCAAGATCGTGACATCCCTGCTGGGGAAAGTTGTCTTCATATATGTCACGGTCGTGACACACAGGTGACACTGGGTTTTGTACCGAGAACAGTGTAAAAAAACAAAACCGAGAGCAAGAAGAAAAAAGACTAGAATGAAAGCAAAGGCAATGGGCCTTCCGCAAGCAAAGGCACAAGGCCTTCCTCAAAAGCCATTAGGCCTTCCGCAACAGCCACTGGGATTTCCTCAATCAAAAGCCATCGGGATTTCCTCCAGCTCTACAAGCCGAGCCCAAACACCACAAAAGCCCCAAAGGATCCCTAAAGACCATCTGGCCTTGCTTACTTTTTAGTCACCTCACCAAAACACCACAAAAACGTTCATTTTCCACCCATTCCACATACAAATACTCACCCTTTTGAATCCCATTTTTCCCATAAGTCTCATTAGCTTTATTGTTTTTAATGAGGATAAAGTACACATCGTAAGTTCCAACGCCTTTTGAATCGCCTCAATCGGAGTTCGGATGAGAGAGTTATGACCGTTTGAATTTGAACAGGCCTGACACTAAGGCCAAGCGGCTTTGCCCAATTCCCAGACGAGGCCCAACGGCCTATAATCCTTGCTATGGCCCAAAAGAGGTCATGGAAGACTCGAAAGCCAATTGGCCTTGCTCACCCCACAGACAGCCCCTGCACTTTGCCACGTTAGCGGTCCATGTGATGGATCTCTCATAGGTCGCATGGCCTTCGCATATGCCATGTCAACTTCGCGCTTTCCACCCTAGTCAAAGGATCCCGCGACATCAGCTTGGCGTCGTTGACTCATGCAGAGTCAAAGGCTAAGCTACCTTGAGGGAGGATTATGGGCATGAAATGTGGATCATGCCACCTCCTTCCATCCGATTACTCCCCCTCTTTACCTATAAATACCCCCCATTCCACCACTCGCATCATCAACAACTCCTCTCAAAACCTCTCTCAATAATTCCCCTCTCATCCCTCACCGTTCTCACATAATGTCCCGACTTTATTGCGGTGTTGATACTAAAGGGAAATTCGACATATTAACTTTGGTTTTCCTCCATCCTTGAACCATTTACATGCTTTGTGTTTAAGCAAGGTTAGGTTGTTCTCTTGTCAATTTGTATTCATGTAATCCTTTGGTGATCCTTCTTGTACATCATTTTGTAAATAATCATAACAATTGCGTAACTTGAATATAACATCGTGAAACCCTTTAAACTTCTCCTCGCTCTTTCAATTTCGATTTTAGTAGAGTTTGTTTTCAAAACTGGAGATTCCGAGAGTTCTTTAACCCTTGGACTCGTAACCTTACCCCTGAGCTCAAAATTCGGGTTCGTAGGCCGGAGTTTTTATCGTTTTTTCTTGGTTCGTTGATTTCCTTAAAACAACTGGCGGCTCCTTTTCTATCCTAGCTTGCAGAACTCACCTTTTGTAATTCTCGTTTCAATTTAACAGCATGAGTCGACATCTCTCCCGAGACCAATGCTAAAGGACCAATCGAGGAGGAAATGGAGTATAAATTAGGGAAGGCCAGGCGACCTTGCCCCAAATTGTAGCCCATTTACCCAGGCTGGGGTCTAGTGGGCCATTGGCCTAGCCCATACATAGGCCACTTAGCCTATAGGTCATTCTAGTGACTCTGGATTCCCCTCTTGGCCACGGTAAGGGTACGGGATCGATGTGGTTTGACATCTTCAATCCGAAATGTTTGTCTTTATGTGAGTTTACATGTTTAGGATACATAAAGAATCGGACAATCACACCTATTTCTTTTCGGCTGCCAATCACACCTAAGTAGCGCATCGGGGAAAAGTTCTATTTCTTTTCGGAGTCCAACAGATTGGCGACTCCACTGGGGACTTAAACTTAAAAAAAGGTAAAACTTGAAAAAATTAATTTGTTTTGTAATTGTAAAAGGGAGAAAGTTGATTATTTCACGATTTTATTATTTTTTTTAGGCAGCTTGCATACCAGGCTACTCTTGGGTCTTTTGACAAGGGAGCACAAAAGCGCACGTTGATTTAGGATAACCTAGGAATTGTCCCAAGAGCGAGCGACCACTACTTGTGTGATGCACTCTACATCGCCAAGCATTTGGTCTCTCCTCTCACCCATGTTATACTCCAAGGCTTCCTGAAGTACAACGAGCAACACCTCACACACTTTACCTATAAATTCTATATAGGTGAAATGCATCAGGGTAAGAATTTGTGGTGCCTCATCTTATCCCGAACGTAGTGATCCATAAATTTAGAGCATTGGTTAGGATTAACCGCTCATTTGTATGCGATGTGCTTGTTTTACACCTCTTGTAAAAAATATATATATAAAAGTGTGCTAGCCCAATTAGCTTCAGATGTTGCATTATCCCATACAAAATCACCTAAGAACCCAAAGAAATGACCTAGAACAGAGCCAAGGTCACTTAGCATTCCCCTCCAGCAAGCCTTATTGTGTTGCCCATGCAAAAGCCACATGCCAGACGAATTTTAGCCATTTCTAGTTGTTCGGCCTCGTTCCGAGCCGAATTGCTATCTTTTATAAGGTGTTTTTGCTTGTCTTTAATAATTATTTTAGTATTTTTATTATGTTTTTATTCATTTTGGATTTTTACTAGATTTTATGTTAGTTTATTATTTATAGTTATTATTATTATTAATATGAATCAAAATTATAAAAATTAGAAAATAAAATAAAAACCTAAATACTAATTCCCAAACCAACCCAAAAATTCCCCCTTCCCTTTCTCTTTGTCTCGGCCCAGTTCTTACCAGCCCAACCCGCCAAACCCACCCTCTAATCCTACCCACCTAACCCAGAAACCCTAAAACCCGACCCGTTTCCCCCTTCACTCCCCTCAGCCGAATACAACCCCTCCCCCAAAATCCCTAATTCAATTCCCCCCTTTTCTTTCTTTCTTTTTCCCGTTTCTCCCTCTTCATCCTCTCTTCTCTCTTTTCTACTTCATTCGCCCAAACCAATACCCGAAGACACCACCACCATAACCATTCTCATCTCCTTCTCTCTTCATCTCTTCCATTTTCATCTCATCTCCTTCTCTCTTCTCATCTCTTTCTATCTCTCTTTTTATCGCGATAAATTACATCTCACTCACTCATCTCTATTTCTCTTGTAACAGAATCTGTTGAGGGGAGCACCACCACCATCAACACATCATCATCTTCGTTCCAACCTCCAAGTTCATCTCCACCATCCATTTTGATGAGAATCGACGGCTCGGATCTGAAAAGGAGGGACGAATTCAAGTATAAAAGGGAGAAAGAAGAGCCGATTTGAGGAAGGAGGTTTCGGCCTCAATTAGGGTTAGGTTAGATTTTAGGTTTATTCATGTTTTAATGCTTTGAACTCTGTTTTGAATCTCTATTTTCTCTTTCCTTTTCAATCGATTCTGGGATTTTGGTTTTGTTAATGATTTGTTCAGTTTTTGATGTAATGTTGAATTAGTAATGTTGATTCGTTTCTGTTCTTGATATTCTGAGATTTTGGTTGCTTTTGGTTCGATTTTGTGAGTTTTTCTACTCGATTTCATGCCCCTGTTTCTGCTTCTGTTTCCTTCTTCCTCTGTTTGGTCAATAGACAGTAGGAGTTGGGATTTGATTCCCTTTCTTTTCTTCTTTCTCTCTTCCTTTGTCTCGGTCCAGTAGCAGTATTAGGCTTAGTTAGGGTGGGTTAATTAGGCTTAGGCTTATTATGATTCTTTTATTTTGGTTCAAGTTAAGTGTTGGTTGCTAGTAAATTAGGTTATCAGGGATAGAATTAGTGTCTCTGTCTAGTCAGTATTAGACATGGGTGTTGCTTTTCGTCGCCCCCCTTTTTACTATTGTCGCCCACCCAAAAGACGTTTTTGCCCCTCATATATTTCAATTCTCTTCCCTCTCCTCTCACTCTACTCTCACTCTCCCCTCACTCTCCCCTCACTCTCTCTAACATTCTCTCTCTAAATTTTTGATTTATGGTTGAAATTTAACCTAAAATGTCAAGAGAAGGTGATAATTCAAATGAAGGGGAAGAGATTAGTTTGTAAATTTTAAATTTAGGAAAAAAACAAAAAATAAATAAATTTTCCGGAACTGCAGGTGCCGCGCAGATCGTGCGGCATTGACCATGGTAATGCCGCACGATCTGCACGGCGGGGCCGCGGCGCCACCCAGATCTGGGCGCGGCAACGCCAGTTCCGGAATTTTATTTTTTTTAATTTTTTTTCAAAAAATATATAAAATTGGAAAATTATTATTTACGTATAAAATATGTTAATATTATTTATTTATTTGTTTATAATATTATTATTAAGGTAATCAATGTTGGTAATTATAATTGTTATGTTAATTATGTTAAAATTTTGTTAATTAATATTATTTTAATAAGTTGTTTATAAGTATTGTTATTATTATTATTATAGTATGTTAATTATGTTAATTAATATGGTTATTTTTATTTATAATATTATTATTAAGGTAATCAATGTTGTTAATTGTAATTATTATGTTGATTATATTAAAATTGTGTTAATTAATATTATTAAAATAAGTTGTTTGTTATTTATTTATTTATAATATTATTATTAAGATAAATAATGTTGTTAATTATTATTAATATGTTAATTATGTTAAAATTATTAATATGTTATTATTTATTTATTAATAATGTTATTATTTTTATGTTAATTAATATTAGAATTGTATGTTAATAATTGTTTCTATTGTTTGTAGGTTTTTTTGGAGGACTTTGGCGGGACGACGTTGATTATTCCACTCATTTTGTAACGCAAAATGTTTTTGAGAGTATTGACGCATTGCAAGAATGGGCTAATGGAGTTGCTAGGGGTCTAGGTTTTAGGTTTGTACGGACTTCGTACAAGAGAAAAGATGCGGATAGTCCAGTTAAGGTGTTATTTGAAGTGTTGGAGGTACGGTAAATATCGTGGGAAACTGAATGATCTCGATGACGCGACTCGTCGGAGTACATCAATGAAGGCGTGCCAATGTAAATTCGCCATTGTTGCGTGGACTCGCAACGAAACGGAATGGCGAGTTCGTGTGTGCGACGGTGACCGGGGGAAGCACAACCATGCCTTCATCGTGTACGAGGAAGGGCATCGTCACGGACATCTATTAACCTCTGAAATGAAAGAACATGTCCGGGATATGACCAACACGGGGTGCACACCGGCGACGATACAAACGTCGTTGAAGATTAGGTTCCCTGCCTCTACGATAAACGTGAAGCAAGTATACAAGGAGCGGGCAAAGATGCGCACTGAGGAATTGGATGGTAGGACGGCTGTGGGACAATGTCTGCGCATGGCGAAACTCGTCGGGTACGTCTCATTTGTTGATTATGATGATGATGGCGAGCTTCGTCAGGTTTTTTTATGCCATCCTTACTCGTTGAAGTTGCTACGTACGCACCCGAATGTCATTCTCATTGACACAACGTACAAGACAAACAAGGCAAAGTGGGCTGGTAGGCATGACACCGACAAACCGCAACTTCCAGATTGCTTACTCGTTCATGCGGGACGAGAAGATGGAATCATATGAGTGGCTAATGTGGAGGGTGCATGAATTGTTGGGTCCTGATGTAATTCCATCCGTGTTTGTGACGGACAAGCAGGATGCTTTGTTGGAAATTGCGGGGTTTACCCAAATGTACACCAACTTTTGTGCGTGTGGCATATTGCGAATGATGTGGAGATCAAAGTAAATAAACTTACTGGGGGCCCTAAGCTCGGACTCGGGCTTCATTTCAGACATCATTTCTGGAACGACATTGTACATGCGAAGACTGTTGGAGATTTCAAGGTCAAGTGGAAAGACGTTGTTAACGCGTGGATCGGGCAAAACAAACCGATAGTTGATTATCTTACGGGGACGTGGCTGAGTCATAAAGAAAAATTTGTTTGTGCTTGGACCGACAATGTACCTCACATGGGGAACACAGCCACTTCAAGAGTTGAGAGCCAGCATTCTTCACTGAAGTATTATATCGGCAGTTCCAGAGGCACCTTCGATCGTGTGTTTGCGAAGATTCACCATCACTTGGAGAATCAACATACGGAGATTAAGAGGGAGCTTGAACAGTCAAGGAGCACGCACAGGCAATTAGGTTCATCTCATTTCTTTAAGAATTTGCACGGAAGAGTATCTCATCACGCATTGGACCTTTTGTCGTATGAGCTCAATAAGATGCTAGCTGGCGATGAGATATGAAGGAGAATGCTACTTATGCGATCACCTGGTGTCGAGAACCCACCTCCTCCCGTGTGCGTGTTCTATGATGGAAGTTTACGCATCTGGAGAGCCAATTCCGCTGACACGGATAAATATGTTTTGGAGACAACTGACAGTGATTGGCGATGGTGAAACTGCATGCTCAAATGATGTTCCATCAGTGCAGGACTTAGAACAATTTGAGGAATCGGCTAACGAGTTGGGAGAGTGACCCAGCAGTTGTACGACACGTAAACAGTGTCCTCAATGGAAAGTTGAATCCCGACAGTGAGTATATTCCTAATCCGCAGACAAGCCCCCCACGCCCCGGCAGACCAAAGACTTCAAAATCAACGCGACGCAACCCCAGTGCGTTTGAGTACGGACGACCATCGGGACGGGGTAGCAAGACTACGACGAACTCGTCAAGGAAAAAAGGAACCAGTTCTTCATCAGTTGGGATGGGGTCAACAGGTTTGCATATCTTAATCTTTATAGCACTTGTTTGGTTTTCATAATGACTATATATTGTTGTTTATAACTTAAGATAATATGATGCGCAGGTATCAACCGGATGCGTCAAGATCCGTTCCCGTTCGAGGACGCTTTGCCACATTTCATTCTGCCATACGTCGTTGGATGGACGGATGTGGAATCTGATGGCAACTGTGGGTTCAGATGCGTAGCCGAGGCAGGTTACGGGGATGAGCATTTGTGGTCAAGTGCAAGGTGGTCAATGGGCACTGAGTTGCAGGCGAGTGAAAATGCATATGTTACTGCGTTTTCTAACAGCAAGGAGATGTTCCTTGAGACCTACTCAAGGATTCACGGCCACTTGGCTGGGCCAGCCCCGTATGAACATTGGATGTCGGCTCCAAATGATTTATTTCCAGCTGCGACAGTGACGAATATGATGTGGATCTTCTTGTCAACACCTCCTGGTCCACGATCGCAGATTGCTGAACTATGCATATCAATATTACCTATAAGAGGAGGGCCTAGACGTACGGCACCTGCGAAAGTTCAGGGAATTGTGCGGGTGAACAACCACTTCATGCTTATCCATTTACGGGATGACTGCCCTCTACTGCCGATTCATATTGGATGGTGAGTAGCTAGAGACATAACTGTTCAAGGTTGGGATGAGCCTTTCCAGGCTCGTATTGATAGATGGCAGGCTATTAGGGCCGCTCAACGCCAATGATGGTTGTAGTTGTACCCTAGTGTATATATGAATTGCTAATTATAATTATATTGAAACTGATGCAGTTAATTGGAACATTATCGGCAAACATAACACAAATTAACACAAATTAACACAACGCAAAATCAGTTAATTAGTTCAACACAAATTAACACTTAGTTTAGGGTACAATAAAAACAACGAAATTGAAAAACACAATCTACTCCTCCTCCTCATCATCTTCCGGCTCGGGGACCTCGATATGCATCTGATGGCACCAACGCCCGTGCAAGTCGACCATCTCATCGTACCACGCACGATTAATTGTCGCTGTCTCATCGTTCGCTTGGAACTGATGCCTCCCTCGCTGCACTAATGAGGCCCATGTATAGGCCCACTTTTACAAAAATAAAACACAAAATATTGCGGTCAGACCAATCATGATATCCACCATCCCATAAACAAATCAGTTAAACAAAATATTAAATTATGATGAGGGTTTAAGTGTACCTGTTCGTGTGTCAGAAGGTCTTCGACTGTCGATTGGCTAGCAGAGGCGTTGTTATTCAAAAACTTGTGTGAATGTACCGCATACCAATCATTGTAAGCAACATCCGCTTCCCACGACACTTGTTTCGTGTGGGGCATATCACGCACTGACATTTTGTTGTATATGGGAAACCCCGCCCAGTCAGCGCTGATGTTAGCATCCACAAATTCCACTTTGTAGGGGCCCTTCGCCGGTCGTTCAGCGCTCTTTGGTACTGACAATCTCCGTGGGATATGTTGTAGGTGCCCTAACTGCCGGACGACGCGATCGGGCATGTACAGCTCAGTGATGTCGTATGCACGAATGCCGCCATTGTACAACGTCCTGCTGCATGACTTGTACGGGGCAGGACCGTACGGGGCCCAACTCACACGATCCGGCGTCAACGCATCCAAGGAGGCCCTCAACTGTCGTAGGCGCTGTCCCGAACTTGGCTGGCGGATGGGGGACCACCTGCTCGCCCGAGGCCCATTAACCGGCTGCTCCGCGTGTGGCCTAAAATCAGGAAAGTACTCGTAGATCCAGGCCTGCAGCAGGG
Organism: Portulaca oleracea; assembly: GCA_029582165.1. Taxonomy (NCBI): domain Eukaryota; kingdom Viridiplantae; phylum Streptophyta; class Magnoliopsida; order Caryophyllales; family Portulacaceae; genus Portulaca; species Portulaca oleracea. The sequence goes on from CM055882.1 coordinate 35,625,106, forward strand.
TCAAACACCCGGCCATCTTGGCTGTCCCGGCCCTGCTCGCCATCCCTAACTGGCGGTAAAGGAACGCCAAGGTCACCGTACCCCAAGCAATGCGATCAACGATAACATCAGTGCTAGGCCACGGATGCGGCCTAATTCTATCCCTCGATTTGTCCACGAGGATAGTGTTTCCCAGCATGCTCAACAACCACGCCCGTATCCTATGGGGAATGGGAAAACTGGTCGATAAACTAATCGACCTCAAATGGGAGTCAGCTATGCCACCCTTATCATAAATGCTATCAGCCTTCAGCTCCGCCATTCCTTTTTCAAAAATCACGGGCACGTACTGGTTAACCACTTCCCGAGGAAGTCCTTCAGGCATCAAGCCATCAACTGCAAGACCCAATATATGTTGCACATCATACAACATGATCGTCATTTCACCGAAGGGAAGGTGAAATGTGTTTGTGTCGGGTTGTCACCTCTCAACGAACGCCGAGATCAACGTCGTGTCGATGTGGTCGTACATCAACTCCATCAAATTGGTTATTTGGATCCTTCCCAGTGCAGCCTGGCATGCGGGATCCATCCTGTCGTATACTGACCACAATTCCCTCAACGTATTCTTCTTCGTCACACAATCAAGAACACGTGGTGAACGCTCGCGACCCTCCCATATTACCCGAGCAATGTGACCTCCAAAGCTCGGTATTAATGAGGGATCCAGCCTGGCATGCGGGATCCATCCTGGCATGCGGGCACGTTACCACCAATCTTCCAGGAGTTGTCGTCGTTTCGCCTCCTCTTCTGATATCTGCTACTGGACCCAGCTTCACCAGTAGCAAAACTGCTTCCCTGCCCACCCTGTCGAATTGGGGCAAACTTCCCCGCTGAATCCCTCATCGGCATGAAACCTGTTGGCCTGTAAACTGGCCCAGTAGTCATAAAATTGGCGATGGAGGTCGGGATCATCTGCGTCTCGGGATCCCCTGTCTCATCGTCCCCCGACCCCGATGTTTCAGAGTCGCTTGACTCATCCATGGCCTGGTTGAGATGGTCAACGAAATCTCGCGTTGCCTGACTCGCCGTGTCCTCTGGCCGCCTCACGCATCACTGCATCCGCATACACGACCAAGACGGCGAGTTGACGCAGCCACATTGCGTCGTGGGGTCCCAGACTCACCCTCCAACCACTCACAAGTCGATTCGCGGTCGAAACCCTCGACCCTTGCCCTTCCCTACCATTTTAGATCACCTGCAAAATGAAGACATACATAACATAATAATCATTTAAGCCGCAAGAATATGCGCAAATGGGTTAACGTGTGTTGGTTAACTAAGTCGTGTCACGAGGCAAGAGGATCATGTTATTGTCCAAGGAAAGTGTTGTTTAACTGTTAATCTATGGTTGAAAAAGACTTTCATCACTGCATCGACTTCGCTTTTATTTGTTTGGTTCCCAAAATTAACGCCTTGTCGTGATAAAATTGCGCGAGGTCTACAGTGCTCTGGGAGTTAGAAGCGTCTCAGATTCGGTACAATGCAATGTTTCTATTGTGCAGCCTGGTGGCCAACAAGATAAGGCGGATCTGAAAGAGAATCTAGTAGTGAAGGGTCTAATACAAATCGTGTTGGGCTTTCTTGCATGTAAGATTCACAGGTCCATCAAAGCAGTGAATTTGCATCATCGTTCAATGCTTTGATGGACCTATGAATCTTACATGCACGAAAGTCCAACACGATTTGTACCAGACCCTTCACTACTAGCTTCCCTTTCAGATCCGCCTTATCTTGTTGACCCACCAGGATGCACAATAGAAACATTGCATTGTACCGAATCTAACACGCTTCTAACTCCCAGAGCTCGCACCTCGCCATTCAACTGGCGGATGGGCTACTTTTTGGGAACCAAACAAATAAACGAGAGTCGATGCGGGGCATTGGTTAACCTTCTCAACCATACATTATCAGGTTACAACACACACTCTCCTTGGACACTAACATGACCCAAAACTCAACCTCTTTTTTTGACGTATACAACTAACATACTATAACTATACATTAACATAATTATTATCCTAACCTACCATCACAAATAAACTATTCACTTACGTATCAACTGGTTGTTGAGTACCTAAGTTATTAAATGGATGTGACATAACTATTATGTCATCATTTGGAGTTATGAGTACATAAGTTGACAATTAAGTTGGATTATGAATAAATTACCCATACCAACTTTATACGCCAACTCACTTACAAATAACAACCAAAATCATCCAAACTCAACATCCTTGTAACACAACTACATATAAACTATTCGGAATATACACTAACCCCTAAACTTAACCCTACATCACAATTACAATTTTTTCTAACACAATTAATCACTAATATTAACACATGCTTAATCATAATATTAACGCATCAAATATTAACAACGAATCACTAATCACTGATATTAATCACTACTAATTGTCATATTAACACATGCTTAACATTAATATTAATATTAACAATATTAATATTAATCTAATTTACATAACACAATATTAATAATAATAATACAATTAATCACTAATAATTATCATATTAACACATGATTAACAATAATATTAATAATAACAATATTAATAATTATCATATTTAATAACAATAATAACTTTAATGAATATAATATTTAATTTTTATTTATTATTTAACAATAATATTATTAATAACAATTATTAACAATAATAATATTAATAACAATTATTATCAATAATAATATTAATAAAAATAACAATAATAATATTAATAAACATAACAATAATAATATCCTATTATTGACATAATTAATATTAATAAAATTAAAATTTACGGAAAAAATGAAAAAAAAAATGAAAAAAAAGGGTCGGGTGGGCTGCCGTGCGTTTCGCGCGGCAACCGTCCCGACCTTTTTTTTCATTTTTTTTTCATTTTTTCCGTCGAAATTCAAAACTACAAAACATAAAACCTCAAATTCAAAATACAAATTCGAAACATACCTCAAATTCGTCGATTAAATCCCGGTATGAGGGTGGTTTGTGGTGGTCGATGGTTGAGAGCGTTTTCTAGAGAGATAAACTAGAGAGATAGTGAAGAGTGAAGTTATGAGGTTCAAGGGCGTGGGTTGGAAATATTATGCGAAAGGTGGGCGACAATAGTAAAAAGGGGGGCGACGAAAAGCAAGCGGGTTAGACATTAGGGTTTCACTAGTCTTTGTTAGTTTAGCCACAAAACAATCCAACTTTTAGTGAGGAGGAGGATCAAGGGTCACAAATCCTAATTTAAAGTGAGGATTTAAGGATTCTTAGTAATCCAAATCACACTTTCTTATTTGTTCAGGAGAAAGTTTAAGGTGAAGGATTCAATTGAAGTTTAGTTCATCAGAAGTATAATCTCTTGTTCCTAATTTCATTACTAGTTGTAGTTTTATTGCTTTCCTATTTCTTGCTTTTAAATTGCTTTCATCTTTTATTGCTTTCTTGATTATTATCATGTCTAGATTAGTTTATTGCTTTCTTTACATAATTTACCGCTTTCCGCATTGAGAAAACCCCTCACACAAACCGATTTCCCTTAATCAAGCCTAACACCCATCCTCGTGGACCGACAACCCTACTAAAAACCACCAAAAATTACAACCGAACAATGGCACCGTTGTCGGGGATGGCGTTATTTGGTAGATTAGGCTATTGGTTTGTGTGTACATAGTTTATTGCTTTCTCGATTATGCTAGAAAAATGTAGCGAAAAAATTTAATATCGAAAAAAAAAAGAGAAAAGAAAAGAAAAGAAAAAAATAGAAAAATGTAAAATTAGAAAAAGAGAGTTATGGATAGTCCCCAATTTCCCAATTTGAGCATGAAATATTTTGGAGGTATTTTGCTAGATTACATGATTACTGTGCTCAATGTGAATTATATGGTGTCTTTTACGATACTTTAGATCTTTTGGGAATTGTGAATGAGGGTGTGAATTATGAGACCCGAAACCTTTTAGAATATTACCGGTTTTCCAGTTTAGGAGAAGAACCAGCATGGGAGTTACTTGAATGGTTGTCTAGGGATTCCTATGAATTCGAGCAACAAAGTGTTAGTCCTAGCTTCCAATTTCCTTATGCACCACCCTCTGGGACAGAAACTGAACAATTATGTGAATACCCCATGTATGTTGATGATCAATTTTATGATAGGGAATATGTGGAAAATTGTTATGATCCTTCCTAATGTGTCGATGTTGAGTCTCATCCCGTGTGCTACCTTTGTGATTCGCCGTACCATAGTTCTGATTCTTGTTTGAAAGCTAAAATGGCTACCTTCGAGGCGGAAGGGGAAAATTTATGTGCGAAAATGAATGAGTGCATGCGTGCCCTGAGTTGAATCATAGGGTAGAAACTCCTTCTTCACAAATGGTTGATTCGAATGTTGAAATAGGTCATTCATCGTCTTTGAGTCCTGAAGTGCATGATGATTCTTCTGTGAATGATTATGATTATGATGATGACTACTGTAATGGACATAGTTTTGTAAGGAGGATTAGTGATTCCTTAACTCTAGCCCCACCTAGTGAGCATGAGGAACAAGATGATTCTGTGTGTGATAATGAAGAACTTGATGACTACATGCTTGAAGATGAACCATTGTCCACACCATTGTCCATGCCTTTGTGTGAAGAAAAGGTTGAGTTATTTGAATGCCATGATGCTTGTGATGTAATTGAGCATGATCTTGTTGAGAGTGAAATTGAATCTGTTGTGATTGAATGTGTACTTGATACCGATTTGCTCACTTTCATTTAGGATCATTGCATTAGTGAGGCATTAGCTACTCTCGTCTGTGAGTCCATTGATGTGCACTCTTATGACGATGAGCATAATTCTTTGGGGATTGATCATGATTGTTTGAACTTGGTTGTTGATGATGATGCTTTTGAAGATGACATGCTTTATGAGTCATTCACGATGAGCTATGACCTGGAGCCTTCCACTTTCACTTTTGATGTTGTTTTGAATGATGCACCTTTGTCTTTTGATGTTGATAGTTCTTCTAGTGAGTCTGGTATTAATGAAGATGAAGATGTGCTAGTTTGTGATGTTGGGAGTGTTATGTTGTGGTCTAACCCTGCTTTTTCCTTATCACCCATTGATGATTATGATTATTATTTGGATGAAAGTTGTGATTTGGAATCTGTGTTTGATGAAAATTGCATGGATATTGAGTTTGAACCATTGTTGGCATCCAAGTATTCGCATGAGCATGTTCAGGAATGTGTTGTATTGTTCCCTCCTGTTGATTTGCATACTCAATTTCCATTTACAAGTCAATGGGAGGACCCTTTTGTCATGTCTCTAATTATGGTGCTTAGAAAAGTTGTGTTTATTCCTACAAGCCATCATTTTATTGACTTTTCTAAGGCATTTGATAAACTGTTAAGAGCACTAATGTTTTTTGATGTGCTATTACGAGTGTAATCTTACCACCATCATTCTGAGATGCATGAGAGGATGCATGATTTGTTACTCCAGGCGTTGAATGGTTCTAACTTGGTGCCGATATCGTGAGGTGAGAACGAGAGTATTTCTTGATAAGATGCCTTCGAGGTAATATCCTTCCTTACCTTTTGTGTATAATTAGTGACTCAGCTTTCTTTTCTTCTTTTTTTTTTCTTTTTGCGTGTGTCTTTTTCTTTTATTTGGGGTGCTTGCTTACCTACTTCTGTTTCCATTTGAGGACATGACAACCTCTTTGTGTGGGAGTGGGAGGGTAGTGTGCATTCCGGTCTTATGAGTCCAAAGGAAAGAAAAAAAAAGTGAGAGTCGTTTTGTAAATATTTTAGTTTTTTTAGTTCTTTAGTCCCTAATGTCTTTTATAGTTGTTTTTCCTTCTTGCATGTGAACCATCACACATAATATGCCTTTCTTGTTTATTTCTAACCTATTGTGTGATGTTCTTTGGATCGTGGATTGAGTGCTTTTAATTGAAGATCTTGAGGTAACTTCTTTCCAACCTCTCTTTATGTGAATATATCGATGATCCATGTTGCATGCTTGGTTTTCTTTTTGGGTGGCGAACCCCTTAAGTGTGAATGTTGTGATTATTTTGTTGTTGGAGACGTGTGGGCTCGGGTCACCAACATTTTGTTTGTTTGTTGCTTGTTTGTGAGTCTTTTTTAGGTTTTCTACATTATTTGTGACACCCTTCTTCTCACAATGGGTACATTGTGAAGTTTTGTGTGGGAGTAGGGGGTGATTCTTCCATTTGTCATGGGTAGATCACCTAGTTTTTGAGTCTTTTGCTTTCGTTTTTCGTAGTTTGGGTCTAGAAATTGAAAAATTGAAAATTTTCTCGTGAAAATGAAGAAAAAAAAGGGGAAAAAGTTGTGAAAAACCCCCCAAAAGTTTCTTTTTCCTTTTGAAGATGTTTCCGTTCACAGTTGTGTAGATAGTTGTCTAATTGGCCGATTCAATCAGCTAGAAGCCGCCGGTATGAATAAATGATAGGCCTTAGGAAGGATTTTTGCCATGATTTATCTCTATTAGACCTTTACATGGAATGTGAAAGCGGAGTCCTCACTTCTTACACGCCTTGATTGTGAGTTCTTACCTAAGTTAGACAGTTTTAGTTGTTCAAATGCTCTTGCTCTTAATTAATGAATTAATTAACTACTGTCGGGCCTACCGATTTGGGTTGGTATGGGTGGATGGAGCCCAATACCCCTTAAGTACAATGTTTACGAATGGAGTAACCCGGATCAGGGAGGGTAAACCCTTTGCGAAGGGCGATCCTAATCCCGAAAAACCCGACACCGACGCTCTAAAATTTACAAAACGGATTAATCGTGAGGTTTAATAAAGAAAGAAAAGAGCGAAGGAAATGAAATGAAAAAAAGAGAGTTGAATAAGAAAAAAAAAAAAGAAAAGCAAGAAAAAGTAAAAGAAAAAAAAGAAAAAGAAAGAAAAGAAAAAAAAAAGTGAGAAATTGAAAGAAAAATAAAGAAAGTAAAGTTGAAAGAAAAACAAGAGTGTAGTTAGGATAGATAATCCCGAGCTTGAGCATGAGAACAACCCTGATTGTCTGGTTTAGGATAGGAAGGATCGATTAGGGCCCACTTGCACTTAAACACGAGGTATTTTGCTCAACAGGAAGTGTTTTGGTTGAAAATCTCAAGGATTGACAGTTTTCCAACCTTCGTGTCCTTATTTGTCTATATTTGCTTCTTCCATTTGATTGTTGAGGCGGGTTGGGGAACTAAGTGCATGATTGGGGACGAGAATATCTTCTTCGCCTTTGTTTTGTTTTGTTTTTGGTTTTCACCTCTTTTTCTTTCCCTTTTTCTTTGGCTTTTGTGGGTATAGTTGCTATAAACCCTCACGAGACCTACCTCGTCCACCTGGGCTACCGGGGGATTTAAAGGGCTTGATACATGTGCTAAATGCATCTGCGATTCCTGCGAAAGTGAGCTAGGGTTTTTAGTTTCTTTTTCTCTATTTTTATCTTTGATTTAGTTTGCTCGGGGCGAGCAAACCCTTGTGTGGGAGTGTTGTTCGGTCTCGTTCCGAGCCGAATTGCTATCTTTTATAAGGTGTTTTTGCTTGTCTTTAATAATTATTTTAGTACTTTTATTATGTTTTTATTTATTTTGCATTTTTACTAGATTTTATGTTAGTTTATTATTTATAGTTATTATTATTAATATGAATCAAAATTATAAAAATTAGAAAATAAAATAAAAACCTAAATACTAATTCCCAAACCAGCCCAAAAATTCCCCCTTCCCTTTCTCTTTGTCTCGGCCTAGTTTTTACCAACCCAACCCGCCTAACCCACTCTCTAATCCTACCCGCCTAACCCAGAAACCCTAAAACCCGACCCGTTTCCCCCTTCACTCCCCTCAGCCGAATACAACCCCTCCCCCAAAATCCCTAATTCAATTCCCCCCTTTTCTTTCTTTCTTTTTCCCGTTTCTCCCTATTCGTCCTCTCTTCTCTAGTTCATTCGCCCAAACCAATACCCGAAGACACCACCACCATAACCATTCTCATCTCCTTCTCTCTTCATCTCTTCCATTTTCATCTCATCTCCTTCTCTCTTCTCATCTCTTTCTATCTCTCTTTTTATCGCGATAAATTACATCTCACTCACTCATCTCTATTTCTCTTGTAACAAAATCTGTTGAGGGGAGCACCACCACCATCAACACATCATCATCTTCATTCCAACCTTCGAGATCATCTCCATCATCCATTTTGAAGAGAAATGACGGCTCAGATCTGAAAAGGAAGGACAAATTCAAGTATAAAAGGGAGAAAGAAGAGTCGATTTGAGGAAGGAGGTTTCGGCCTCAATTAGGGTTAGGTTAGATTTTAGGTTTATTCATGTTTTAATGCTTTGAACTCTATTTTGAATCTCTATTTTCGCTTTCCTTTTCAATCGATTCTGGAATTTTGGTGTTGTTAATAATTTGTTCAGTTTTTGATGTAATGTTGAATTGGTAATGTTGATTCGTTTCTATTCTTGATATTCTGAGATTTTGGTTGCTTTTGGTTCAATTTTGTGAGTTGTTCTACTCGATTTCATGCCCCTGTTTCTACTTCTGTTTCCTTCTTCCTCTGCTCGGTCAATGGACAGTAGGAGTTGGGATTTGATTCCCTTTCTTTTCTTCTTTCTCTCTTCCTTTGTCTCGGTCCAGTAGCAGTATTAGGCTTAGTTAGGGTGAGTTAATTAGGCTTAGGTTTATTATGATTCTTTTATTTTGGTTCAAGTTAAGTGTTGGTTGCTAGTAAATTAGGTTATTAGGGATAGAATTAGTGTCTTTGCTTAGTCAGTATTAGACATTAGGGTTTCACTAGTCTTTGTTAGTTTAGCCACAAAACAATCCAACTTTTAGTGAGGAGGAGGATTAAGAGTCACAAATCCTACTTTAAAATGAGGATTTGAGGATTCTTAGTAATCCAAATCACACTTTCTTATTTGTTCGGGAGAAAGTTTAAGGTGAAGGATTCAATTGAAGTTTAGTTCATCAAAGGTATAATCTCTTGTTCCTAATTTCATTACTAGTTGTAGTTTTATTGCTTTCCTATTTCTTACTTTTTAATTGCTTTCATCTTTTATTGCTTTCTTGATTATTATCATGTCTATATTAGTTTATTGCTTTCTTTACATAATTTACCGCTTTCCGCATTGAGAAAACCCCTTACACAAACCGATTTCCCTTAATCAAGCCTAACACCCATCCTCGTGGACCGACAACCTTACTAAAAACCACCCAAAATTACAACAGAACACTAGCCCAATGATTTTTGTTGGATCACCTAATCAGGCTTCTTAAGTCCGAACCCAGGTGTTGGTTCTGTCTGGTCCTTTATGATATCCTGGTGTGCATCTTTTACTCGGATCTGAGCTCATAAAAGAAAAAAAATGTGAGCCAATTGGGACTCTATCCAAGTAAGGACCCAATGGTTATTTATGTTGTACATCATCATATTATGTCCATATAGAGCTAGATCATGCACTCCCAAAAAGTGGGTGAGTCACACTGGAAGGATAGGCAATGGTACATCCGTGTACTTTTCGTCAAATGTTGGAACAATGCTCATTATCTTGGTAAGACTCTCAAGCTTTTGTTCTAAGGCCTTAACAGTTGGATCCTCTGCGACTTTGGGATTCTCCGAAGCATTTTTGGACTTCCCTTTGAATGATCCTCAACCCCCAAACTCATCTCTTGCAAGTGTCTTGACGAGCTCAGGCTCATATTCGCACCCATTGATTTCTACATCATCATCACCTTCAATGTTTAGACCCAACTTCTGATTGATCTTTGTGAAGACCTGCAACATGTCATCCATCACTTGTTGTTGCTCATGGAGCCTCTTCCCGATCTTTTACTCCTGTTTTAGAGAATTTGTAAAGACCAAGCCATGCATCTTAGTGTAAAGGTCCTTTAGCTATTTGGAAATGTTAGCTTCAGCACCGTAGACATGGATATCTTTGAACTGTTCCTCATCCATGGTATGATTTCGAGCTCTAGCCTGGGTGGTGGACAGGTTGTAATTCGGCTTTGGAACCAGTCGACCAGTACGCGGTTATCTGATGGGGGCATGGAAGCAATCTTCTATCTTGCCTGTATAGAAATTTGTTAGTGACTCGATAATTGACTCTGACACTTTCTACCCAATGCATGCATGTCTTAGAAGACCTATATGGGACCCTATTGAACTCGACGCCTATATACTTGCATGTTTTCAATTGTGGAAATCATGTTAGGTTGTTAGAGTTTAAATTTATGCCCTTTTATGTTTTCTTCTTGATAGATATGATCTATTAGGATGTTTTCATGCTAGAATTAATTTTTAATTTGGCACGTTGTAAAACCCTAACCTTCATTGTTATTGTAATGATCTTATTTATATGATAAACCTTGGTTGTGATTGATTGAATGTTGGGTTCTGGATGTTTGGTTGTTTTTCCTTGCGATCACTTGTGGCTTTTCGATACGAGATGAGAAAGTCATGGCCATGGAAAATTGTTTCCTTACCCATTGATTTGCATTTGAGTTTCCACCCGTTGTTTGACAAGGAATCTCGAGCACGACACTAGGTGTTTTGCACGAGATTTTGGTGAGACTCATTGTCTTTCCTCACTCATTTCAGCATCACGAGTAATGTTGCGTTAGACGTAGTACTCGTGATGACTCTTTGTGATCGTTTTGGAAGTGTGGAGGTAGGGTGTAGTCTGGGAAATGACATTCGATGTCACACCCGATACTAGTGCCACCTCAAGTCTCTTCAAACATCAAAACCTTAAGAAATTCGACATTTTGAGTCTAAAATGTGTAGACATGAAAATTTGATTTCTATAACTTCCCAGTTAAATTGGATTTAACTTGTAGTTAAGCACTGGGTGATTCCAATCACGTACTACATTATAGGAAGAGTCAATTTTTAGAAAATTGACTATCAATAAATTAGTTGAGCATAAATAGGTCGTCTATAGAGTTGATCGTTGGGTGTTCCCATTTGATACTCTACAAAATGATCCTCAACGTGATAACGTATCAACTGAGTTAAATTTGTTTAACTTTAGAAATTGAGAGAACAAATATGTGTCTAGACCTTGATATTTGGAATTTCAAGAAGGAAAGAATTTCATATCTCACCTAAAATCGTTTTAGGTTGGAGATTTAAAACCTTGATAAAATTGGATTTTATTGAGTTCTTGCATGCGTTTATTCTTTCTATGTGATTGAGATCGCTTATGTTGCTAAAATTATTTTGGCTAGCTAATGTTTGATTTTGGTTTGATATGTTGCTTGTTGTAAGCCTTCTCTAATTATTATTGAAGCAAGGTTGACATACATGTGATATGTCTTGACATATGTGAGATATGTCTTGACATATATGAGATATGTCTTATTGCAATGCTACCAAAATATTTGCTTGAATTGCATGCGCTGTCAATATGGCCATAGCTAGTTGGTTTTACCGGTCTGCGAACCAAGTTGGGTGAAATACGGCATGTCTTTCGTTGATGTTGAATATGTATAATTTAATTTGATTAAATTAATTTGCTATTTGTATCTGAAATCATTGTAACCTAATGAGATGAGGACTGCTTGTAATTCTTGTATATGGGATATCAAGTTGAGTGGGAGCCCAAGGCAACAAGGATGTCGGTTCGAGTGGGAGCTTCGACCATCGATGTTGCGAAGTTTCAAGAAGGTGTCTTGAAAGAGGAATCCTTAAGTTCAAGTTGGAGTCCTTGAAGTTTTCAAGAAGGAGTTCTTGAAGACATGAAGACTAGCTCGACTTAGTTAAATTATTTATAATTAAGTCTAGGTGGCCTTACTAGGGGTTTTATTTTATGTTTTGAATGGTTCTTAGCATGCTTTGTCATTTTATATATGTCTATCATGATGGATTCGATAGTGTCACCTAAAATCGCATGTTTAGGATAATAAAATTTGTACTCTCAAAATATAAACATATGATTGGTCACCCTGAGGAACACCACTTGGATCATGGGCGGTCGTTGCCAAAGCAAATCATCCATGGATCATTAACAAGTTAGGTGAGAGTCAAGTCTGTTCATAATGGCGGGCTAGAGGTTCTAGAGTCATGAGCATTAGAGGAAGGTGTCGTATATGATATACACACTCTCGCCAAGAGTTGTTAGAATGATTAATCGTGAGATGATCTATCTTAGGCGAAGGTCACAAGGTTTGTTTGGGCCAAAGCCCACTCGATGTCGCTTGGGCCTGTTAGATCTTGGTTACGTTAAAACACTAATGAAATTAAGTGTGTTTTAATGTTGAAATTAAAATGGTTTAATTTCTTAATTATTGATGAATAAATTTAAAATGAATCGTTTGGCTTGTAGATTCTTAAAGTTTTATGATATCTTGTCCTCTTCTCTTCACCGTCGCTTTCTTCTTATGAAGGCGAAGCTTATTAATCCCAATTACTTGAATTGGCACCACGACTTGAGAAATGTTCTCAAACCCGAAAAGAAAGATTTGTTCATAGAAGGCGAAAAGGCATCCAGCCTGCCAATAATGCCTTGGAAGCTATGAAAGCCAAATGAAAACGTAATGTTGATGACGATATCCAGATGGCGTGTTTGCTGTTGGCAAATATGTACCCTGAATTTCAAAAAGTTGTTTTGGGTCAAGGTGTCTATGGACATCATCACTCAATTAAGAAGCTATTTATGAAACAGGATGAAATTGAGAAGTATGAGACCATATGCCAAGTTTTCAAATTCTTAGCTGGAGGTTGGCGAGCCTGTTGGGCTTCGCGTGTTGAAGGTAATTGGTCACTTCAATAACATGAGATGGTTGGGTTTTCCCTATATCCAAAATAGTTGGCTATTGACACAATCTTACGCTTGTTGCATGATGGGTTTCGTCTTTTTAGGATGAAATATTCCAAGCAAAAGCATAAGAACAACTTGTTGAACTTGCATGAGATGGTAGTTCAAGCTGTAAGGGACATAAAGGAATCCTTTAAGGCTACTGGGGATATTCCCAAGGTCAGAAAGGGAAAATGGTTTAAGAAACTTGCTAAATCAAGAAAAGGCCTTAATGATTAGGAAGGCAAAGGCAAATATGGTTGCTTAAGCCTGAGATCATATGGAAAAGGCCTGCCCGTTGTGCCTGATGGACTTGGAGTCTAGAGATGTGATCTCAAGTTCAGGTACAAAATGTGATTGAACACAAGTTTGTTGTCTTTACTTTTGGGTATTGGATACCGGCTATGAATCACACATTTGTTGAAATGTGTTGGATTTAAGCTGAAAAGTAGGCAAGTCAGCAAGACAAAAATTGGCCTGAGCATAGAAAACTAGCAATGTGTTGCTGCTTTAGTGCTTTTGGGACTTAAGAGTTTATCTTAACCTTCCAAGGCTATATTTGAACTCAATAATTGGTTGCTTTGTTTATGTATTAAGTCAGAAATTGGCACCCAGGTTAAAAACCATAACTTGGGTTATACTAGTTGGAATCCCGAAATTCCAAACCATGTGAAAGTTATATCTTAAAACTATCACTTACATAATATGTTTTGGACAAATGACACCTTTGCTGTCCCGGGAAGCTCAAAAATTAAAGATTTAAACCCAAACTCGCATATTCGGCGTCGTTTGCCGGTTTATTAATGCAACTCTAAATCACTTCCCCACTTAAGTTCTTAGGTGAGAAATATCCCCAACATAGCAGCAGGTACTTATCCATTCTCATCTCAATTCATTTGGAGCACATGCAAGGCCTAATTTTCATAATTTCCACAATACCAAGTAGGATTTCACTTGAATTACTACACTATCGCATGAATACCTTCACTTAAATCACTTAATATCACAATTTATCAACATCTAAACACAAGACAGTGGAGAAGGCTCACATTTATGTGTATTTTACACCAAATACAACATGCAACTATCATCAATTGATATCCAACAACAATTCACACTTTCCTCTTCACATATTCATCAAATTCATCACCAAAACAACCCAAATTGAGGATTTGACATATTATTCTATTTATGATCCGAATTTAACTAACAAAAACAACAATTTTGAAATTGAAATTTGGAAATTCTGATTTGAAGGAGTTATGATTTATCTTGAGAAGTAGAGGGGCAAAGAGGAGAAATAAGGAGGGTGATGGTGAGTGGTGGGCCGACTGGCTGGCGGCCCTAGCAGAGACCCATGGTGGTCGTGATCGGTGGCGGTGGCGGTGGCGTCAGCGTAGCCATCGTCAGATTCCGGAAGGGGAGTGGTGTGTGCGACTTAGGGGCGCCATTGTTCGATTCTAGTATTTTTTGTTGGTTTTTAAGAGGTAAGGGTTGTCGAATCCACAGGGATGGGTGTTAGGCTTGACAAGGGAAATCGGTTTGCGTAAGGGGTTTTTCAAATGCGGAAAGCGGTAAATTATGTAAAGAAAGCAATTAAACTAATATAGACATGGATAATAACAATCAACACTAAAGAAAGAAATTAAGAGCAAGAACTAAGAAAGCAATAAAACTACAACTAATAATGACATTGGGAACAAGAAATTATACCTCCAAAGTACTAAATCTTCACTTGAATCTTCAACTTCCAATTGGATTTTCCCCCGAACAAACAAGAAAATTGTGAACTGGATTACTAAGAATCCCCAAATCCTCACTTGAGAGTAGAATTTGTGACCCTTAGTCCTCCTCCTCACTAAATGTGGTAGCTAGCACTAGAAAGCTTGAAATCAAAGCATCAATGGAAACCAGAGAGAGAGAGAGAGAGAGAGAGAGAGAGAGAGAGAGAGAGAGAGAGAGAGAGAGAGAGAGAGAGCTTTGTAAATTGCTTCAATGGAAATTGCTTGGAAAGAAAGTTGAATACAAATTTGCAAGAAAACTAGAGAAAGCTTGAAGAACAATTAAAGACTTGAAGAGAAATTAAAGCAAGATAAAAGAAAGCAATTAAACCTAATTCTACTCTAATCCTACTCCTAACTATCTCCTAATATTGATAACTAGATGATTATAGTGTTGAATTACATGTGGTATTTATAGAAGGAAAGACAAATCCCCAAAACCCTAGATTACAACTCAGCACGAGCACGCAGCTTTCCGCAGGAATCAACAGGTCGCGGGCGCGAGGTGCCATTGTCGCGGGTACGACCAAACCTTTCCCGGGTGCAACCCAGCTCTGGAACATTTTCATCCGAGGTTCATCCGAGTCCCGTCGCGGGCGCAACCAGCTTCTGCCTCCCTCCGTCACTCGTTCACTCTTGGGCTGTAACGCCCGCTACAAGGGTTGTAGCGGGTGTTACGCCCCTGTTTTGCACCAACAAAAGAGATGGAGCTTCCTGGTTGGTTCCGTCGGCTTGGGTTGACTCTAGTTGACTCGGGTCGGCTCGGGAAATCACTCGGGATTCCGTAAAAAGCCTCAATTAAGCCCAATTTCCTTCCAACTCTTTATTTTCCTACAAAACACGAAATTATCATATCTAATAGGGCTAAAACAAGCAAATATACCCTATAAATGATGAGAATTCGGTTCGGAACGAGACCGAACAACAGGGGAGAAGTTTGTGTGCTTTATTTGTTTTTGTTTTTCTTGCATTCATATCTGGTGTCCCCCCCCCCCCCCAAAAAAAAAAAAAAAAAAAGAGAAAAAAGTAAGAGGGGAAAAGAAATGGGTTTTAGAGGAAATCAAGATAAAAAGATTAAGGCCCAACTTAGCTTAGTATAAAAACCAACTCTTCCCTCCTATACTAACTTTTAGTCTCACTAAAACCTAATAATATAATGTAAAGTCTCAGGATAATATCAACTCAATTTCTTCCAAGTGTTTAATACTCCAAATGTCCTCTCAATTGTCATTTTAAGTGAAGAATGATAAAATTGAAGACCTCTTTATACTTAGTAGGTCTGCGCTTTTTGAAATCTTGAACATAGTAATGGACTCCCATATTCGTGTATGGAGCAAAATATTTCATAGCGTTAGGACATGTAGAATCAGTCAAATAATATTTTCCTAATCATATAAAATGGGCGTTAAACATTAGAAATTCACTTGCGATCACACAAGAAATAGAAATATATAGTATTAAGCATTACCTTTTGGAGGATGTAAGAAATTGAATTGGGGGTTAATCAAGCTATGTTGGAGAACTTTCACATCATGAGCGCTCCCTTCCCACTCGACATTGATATAAGTAAACTTCATCTCAAATGAGCACAATGCTAACACATTCATAACTCTTACCTTTAAATTAATTTTCTAATCCTCTAATTCAATCTTTTGTAATATATAAAAGGAAAATTGGATTATAATAATCTCATATTTTGCAAATTAAATGACGATAATCCCTACTTTTGGTTTGTATTCTAATGATCCAAAAAAAAATGGATTTGAGTGGGATGCCGATAAGTTGAGAGGCGGTGACTCGATGGTTTTCTGACATAGCACCATGACCATGTGTTTGACCACGTTGACTTTGGTTTTGGGTGCTACATCAGATTAAAAGCACATGTCCTCTTACTTTTTTTTTTTCTTTTTTTTCTTTTTTTCTATTTCCAGCTTGGATTAAAATTTAACCACCAAACACCCCCCCTTCTTTCTCTCTTCTTTTTCCCTTTCCCTAGCTTTTCACAGTAACGACAATTGAACCCAGAAAAGAACCCCCAAATTGACAACTTCAATTGGTTCACCCACTCACCCAAAAACCCTTGCTTTCGATTCTCTAGCTTTGATTGATTTTTCCTTTATTTCACATTCGATCGAATTTCAGTTGCAATAATTCGTAAAACAAAAAAAAAAACTGAAATTTTCTCCCCCGGCAGATTCAAAGAGTAGTGCACTGGCGGCGGTGTTGTCCTCCGTCGTCGCCGGCGGCGGTGAAGCTTCCCACCTCCCTCTTCTCTCTTAGTTAGTTTTCTTACTCAGCAGTGTCCACCTCAAAAATGAACACAGACATCTCCTCCTCCTCCTCCTCCTCGTCATCCACACTCCTAAATGTCCTCAAATTCAACC
Organism: Portulaca oleracea; assembly: GCA_029582165.1. NCBI lineage: Eukaryota > Viridiplantae > Streptophyta > Magnoliopsida > Caryophyllales > Portulacaceae > Portulaca > Portulaca oleracea. The sequence goes on from CM055882.1 coordinate 35,642,121, forward strand.
TCTTCGAAATAGACAACAATGGCGTCGTCGGCGTCTTGTCGTCCACAATTTTCTGGGTTGTTGTCACAGCTTGATTTCTCAAAGCAACCTAATTTTGTACAAACAGCCCAGAATTGGAGATCTCGTCGTTGCTCTCAGACAACGACCTCCTCTTCTTAATCCCAGAATTGGAGATTTGAGTGTACCTATTGGGCACCACTCTCCCGTTCTTCAATGGCTTCTTCCCCGATTTCTCAAAACAACCTAATTGTGTACAAACAGTTCCTGATTGTCCATATAGTTAGACTCAAAGTAAAGTTGAGATGGTGTTCTTTGGTAATTTGCTAGCCATAATTGTGGTTGTGTTTGTCTGTCTGTCTGAATAATTTGGAAGGCAAATGTGATGAGAGTCATGGCATAATATGACTGATGGAAATAGAAATAAAGGAAAGAGTGAATAAAGTAAAATAAAGGTGGAAACAAGAAAAGGAGGAAGAGGAAGAGGACCTCAATGTAGAACGAGCATCAGCAGCAAGATATAAAAAAGATTTCTTAACTGCTCCTGTCATTCAACTCCTCATTATTTGTCAAAACTACCACTGTACTCTTTTTTTTACCAATCCTACCATTATGAATGAAAATATTGTCAAAAATACCACCCACTCCAAACAGAAACTTATTTTACCTACAATTGGGTAGAATCAAGAAACCCCTTTTCTCATTCATCATTTTCTCATTCTGGATCTGATGCTCCATTTCTCCTCTCCATTCTCCATTTTTCTCCCTCTCAAGCTCTAAGTCTCCATTATCTCATTCTCATGCTAAAACTCTCCCCCATGGAGATCCCACCTTTCTCCCTCTCAATTTCTCATCCCAAATTTACTGCATTTCAGCATTTTTTTGATTTACCCCAAGCTGGAATTTTTGAGTGACATTTGCGTACTCTCAAACTCACCGCCGGCGCCGTACTGTCGCTAAATCAAACAACTTTAAGGTAATTTTTAATTTTTTGTGTTTCATTTGTAAATGTCAAAATATCAAATTTGACATGGGTTTGTGCTATTAGATTTGTAAATGTCAAAATATCAATTTTTTTGTGTTTCATTTTTGGCATCCTGTTTCTAGAATGGATTTGTTATCTAGATTGGTGCACACTGCTTAAATTTGGACCATTTGGGTTCTTGAGTGGATATGGAATGCTTTGAGTCTCTGTTTAGTATGCTCTTGCTGACATTAATAGTCGCCCAAGTAACTGTATTTTAGATAAAAAGGGTTGTGCTATTGAAATTTTGAGTAGTGTTTGCTCGCCTGGGGAAAGCACATCTGAGTTACTTGGAGGATATATGAAGTGTGATTCATGTCAATTGGAAAATGTCTGCTTGAGTCAGCTCTGAGGACAATTTGTAATTTGAATGGTAACTTGTAGGCTAGATGGCTACAATCATATCATATTTTTGATGGTAAATGTGTGCTAAATTGTCAATATGGAGTAATATGGGTTGGAAGCATACCCAAACATATCAATTGGCATTCCAGTACTATGACTGAGTTATATATGTGATTCCTCTTTGACTTCTTTCACCTTCTCCAGTACTTTATCCAGTGAACATCATCATGTCAGATTTTTTGGAGTTATAATGCAGCTAGAAACTATTGTTCTAGCAGCAATGAATGTTTTGTGCGGACTACATTCATTTTGGTCAGTTGTTCAAAATAAACTAATTGTCAAAGAATTGCCTCTGTGATTTCTATATTTCAGCTTGGGGTATGTATTCATGAATTGCAGCCTATTAGCTCAATGGAAGAGCATTTGTGTTGTTGTACAAAAGGTGTAGGTTCAATTCCTACATAGGCTTTTTTTCCCGATTATTACAGCCTTAAAACACACAAAACCAAGTCAAATCAAAATAGAAACACAAGGGATACAATATTTAAGGCAGAAGAACCCTGCCCTAACTAGAACAGTACACAAACTACATCAAATGATTCAAATATACAAGGAAACAAAGGATTGGTTGAGGATAGCTTTTTTCATAACTAAACTAGAAAGACCAAAAGAAGAAATTTCCAGCCAAATGAATGGAAACAAGGTTACCTGAAATGCAAGGAAAAAAAGATGTCATAATAAAAACCCTATTCCTGACAGTTGTGTGAGAGATTCTCAGTAGCACCAAAAGTAGGCAATCTCCTCAATTTTCCTCCATTGATACACAACACCCCCTTTTGAAAATAGATTTACTTTCCCAATCCCAAAAATGGGAATGTAAAAACACAACCTCATTGTATAGTGTACTTGAATAGGATTCCACAATGTAATCCAGAAAAGATGAGAAGAATACTAGAAAGTGCGAATCCAAATGGTGGAGTAATATTTCAATGACAAACTCATTCATCCATCAAAAAAAGGCAGTCAGTAGCAATAAGCAAAATACGAGAAGCTTAGTCAAATTGTCATTTATCTATACCAAAAACAACATACCCAATAAAACTGACTAGGAAAAAGGTAAAGCTACTAAACCCTAAACCCTAAACAACATACCCAATAAAATCATGTTTCTCCTAAGCATAGTAAGCAGAGTAAGTAGTAGGTAAATACTTTGAACTCTTTCAATATGTCCAAATCGAAAATGGTTGGCTTTCTTGGCTTGAAAATACCTCTCCACCTTTACTCATGGTTCTTCTAAGTTGGAGCTTAGATGGCCTAGTATTATCAGTAAAATGAGCAAAATCAACACTTCCAACGGTAGAAACATTTTCAGCAGTATGAGAAGCACCACTAGCTTGAGATCCAGATTCAAATGCGAAATTAGAAGGAACGTCGCAGGTTGTAGTAGTAGTCGGGGTAGACGAGGTAGTCGTAGTAGTAGTGGCATCCTGCGTAATATAATACCATGTTTAACCTTTTTTTTTTGGTAAAAATCAATGATATTATGTAAGAATATACCTTTTGTGGGCATGTCTTCTTGTTATGGCTTTCATGTCCACATTTTGAGCATCGAATTGTTCCGCCTGATCGTGCCACAGATCCATACGGGCCACGAGATCTTGTTTCACCTTCCTCAAGCCTTCTTTTGAATTGGAGAGTCCCTCTCTTCCTCTCTTTGAATTTCGGGACAAGAATTGGATTATCTTGAGATCGAGTCCACAAATTTGAGCCGTTTAGAGGCTTCAATGTATGTGAATAAGTAGCCCTCCACATTGTACTGCTATAACACTCATGAATAAATTGAATTGGATTGACTTTCTCCTCCCTCATCACTGATAATGCATGAGCACATGGAATACCACTCAACTCCCAGGCCCTACAAGTACAGGTCTTTTCATACATGTTGACAACGAATCCCTCTGTTCCATGCTTTACCTTATATATACCATTGTCTGCTCTACTTGCTTGCCAAAATCTGCATTGATTCTTCGAGTTCTCTAACTTTTTGAGAATCGTCGGACATATATCTTGCTCAAAATTATGGGCCATAATCTTTCTAGAAGCAACTCTAGCCATGACTAACTCAAAAATCTCTTCAAGCATGGTCGTTATAGGCTTAAATCTTGCCTCAATGATGGATGCGTTAAATACCTCGGCCATGTTATTGTCAACTGAGTCACACTTGGCATTTACTTCGAAGAACAATCTACAAAAATGCTTAGGGTTCTTCCTTTCCAAAAATTCCCATGCACGAAGGCTTAACTCCTGCATCTCCTTCACGTACTGTTGGTAGTGAACCTCATTGGATGACTTGGCAAGTCTCCAAAACACGTCTCTATATTGTAAACCCTTCCATTTTTTCCTAAGGTTAGCATACACATGTCTTGCACACAATCTATGTTCCGCCTTAGGCAACAAGCAAGAGACGGCATGAATAATGCCCTGAAAATTAAATGAATAATTATAAAAGTAAGTCTTTAATCTTTATCTAAATACATGTAAAAACACGAACTAGAATTTGAGTAGATTACAATCTTACCTTTTGTTGATCTGAAATCATTGTCCATCCTTGTCCATCTGCCATGTTCAAGTCATGAAGTAAGAAATTGAGGAACCACATCCATGACTCTTTACACTCCCTTTTTGCTACGGCCCAAGCAATAGGATACATTTGATTATTAGCATCTCGACCAACAGCCGCTAGAAGTTGCCCATCCCAAGGACCTTTCAAGAAACAAGCATCAAGGCACAACACTCTCCTACAACCCTCCAAAAATCCTCTCTTCAAACTAGCAACACATATGTATATGCTCTTGAAAATAGATTCTCCATTGTCATTTGTGTCTACATCAATCTGCACAGTCGAACCTGGATTCTTATTGAGAAGCTCATACGCATAATCCCTAAGCATTCCAAATTGCGCCTTATAATCTCCTACCAATAGATCCAAAGCTTTTGCTCGAGTCCTTGCACACATTGACATGGTAGGCTTGTATAAATGGTCTTTGTCAATTAAACCCATTAACTCCCTTAATTTCAAATTTGGTTGCAACCTGAAAACCTCCTTGTACTCACGAGATAGCCAAGTACTAGACATCCTCCTCATCCCTCTTTCAAAGCTAAACGGGACACAAATGTGAGGTTTAGGTAACTTTTTAATTTGCCAGGATGCCTCTTTTTTTAGTTTTGATGCCCACAACTTCCACTCACATCCTTGTGCACGGCAACTTGCTCCAAATCTTTCTTTGTCACTTGTGGTTACCCGTAAAGCATAACCATTATATATCCGATAATCTTCAAAGGCACTCACAAGTTGCTTCTTATCCTTAAACAACTGTTCTGCTTGTAGAATCACCTCCCCTTTTGATGAGCTAGAATTGTATTTAGGGTATCGTTTCTTCTTCTTTTTCTTTCTTCCCAAATCATCATCATTTTCACTACTAACTGGGCTATCTGCATTGTCTGAATCTTGATAGTATGCCTCCATCTCACTAGCATCAAGTGTGTTGCCTCTACCTATGTTCTTGTTCATCTCAGCTCTTAGTTCCTCCAACTCAGCAATGTGTTCCTCGTGCATCTGTTTTCTTTTCTGTCTAACCTCAACAAATTCTTCATCCTCATTATCTGACCCATACTCATCATAGTCATCATCAACAATGTAATCACTACAACCATCGTCTAAGTCCATTTCATTTACTGATGACATCCTGCTTTAACACCCAAAAAAAACAGATCTTTCAATAAGACAAATTACAGGCAAAAGCAAATAAATTGACATAGCCACAACCAATAATCAACTTTTTCCTGATCCTTAATGAAGCTTCATATAACAATAAAAGAATCCTTTCTAACTTTAAGAAAGTCCATGAAACAGAGGCATTGGCATACACTGTCGAAAACTTCTGCCTAATCTCTAAATTAACCACACTGTTGGAAAGTTAATGTGTTTAAGTTGTCTAACCTCAACAAATGTAATTTTACAGCCCTTAGAATTATTAAACACTGAAGAAATTTTGTTTCTTATATAGTATTACATACTATCTCTAAATTACTTACCTGCTGGATGATTTCGCAGCTTCAATGACCCTCTTTCTTCTTCAAGATCTAACAAGTCACTTGAACCTTGCCTCTTTGATACATAGATGATAAAATTTCGTTGATGAATTCCGGGGTTGTTGGTAGCAGGCTTGAGGGAGACAAGAGGGAAGAAGAAGAGAAGAAGAAACGTCATTACTGTGATATAGGAGGGATTTTTGAATCAATTTTTATTTTTATTATTATGAGAGATGTTTACAGGCAGTTATAGGTCACTTTTTAAGAGAGTGATATTTTTGACAAAAGTTTTTACTTACCATGGTAGAATTGGTAGAAAAAAAATACGGTGGTATTTTTGATAAAAAATAAAAAGTTTGATGGCATGGATAATCAAGAACTCTATAAAAAATGAGAATGGAGAAAAGGAGTAACAGGAAGAGGAAGAGGAAGAGGGGCTTTTTTTTTTTTTTACCACAGAGAAATTAAAGGAAGGAAGAGAGAGAAATGAAGGGAGGGTAAAATAACTTTCCAGCTTGGAAACTGAAAAAAGAAAAGAAATAAGAGGGCGTGTGTTTTTAGTCTGATGTGCCACCCAAAACTAAAGTCAACTTGGTCAAATACATGGTCGTGATACTATGTCAAAAAATCACCGAGTCACCGTCTCTCAACTCCTCGACGTCCCACTCAAATCCAATTTTTTTTTTTGGGACCACCAGAATACAACCCGAAAGTTAGGATTATCGCCATCCAATTCGCAAAAGATGGGATTACTATAATCCAATTTTCCGATATAAAATTATTTTATTTAAAACTTTACATGAATATCTTAATTTTATAAAGCGGATGAAAATATTACTTATTGAGATAAAAATTAGTATTTGTAAATGTTAATATTTGTTAAGGTTAGTGCAAGTTGGTGCGGCTCGATGCAGGTGAACGCAGCTGAGTGCAGATTGGCGCATGTACATGTTGGCAAATGACTTAAAGAACATGCCATAAATACGCTTGATTGCAAAATTTTCAAGAGATTGGACATTGATTATAATAGTACTTTAATCCTTTCAAGCAACTGTTAAACTATATATCAAGGGTATTTTAAACCCTTTAAAGCTACATTACCACTGTTGGCCTTCCTTTTTTTATTGGCTGTTCCCTACCTTAACGCTTGCTATGCAATTCATTCTAGATTCTGCGTATCATGTCCTTTCCAGTTTCCCCTGTATCTGTATACCCTCATCCTTCAATTGGGCTTGCTTTCCCAATAGTTTCTTCAGTTGCTTGAGCTTCTGAGATAAAAGTATATATTTGGCAAAGATAATTGACTGTTAATAAGTATTCACATATATATTATTTCATAACCAAAAAAATTTATTTATTACTAGCCTTGCGACATTTGTAGTGTATATAACAAGTATTGTGGTTTGTGTAGAATGGCCGTGAATGTGATCATACATAATTTTGGCCATTGAAAGTCATACAACATAGCTAATAGGCAAAACAACATTGATTTATCCCGGAGTGATAAAATTGGTCTGCAAATGCCAAATAGGCCATAGCAGCACCACACAAGTACACACTGGAGATTGTACTGAAAATTTTTAAACATGAAGCAAAGCAAGGATCAGATGGACTCTTCAGTGGGTATCACAAAACTGCATTGACTTTGCTGTATAAATAAATATACACTCGCCACAACCACAATTCTGTTGGGTCAAAGTCCTTGCTCAGATACAGGCAGCCCCACGACCAGAAAGAGCGCGACAACACCTCCCCTCCCCTCCCCTCCCCTTTCACCAATACAACACACACATCAGATACACAACACAAGCCACCCATGCCATAAAAACAGGCTGGGGAAACATACCAAAAAACAAAAACCTCATCCACCGGCATTAGTACACAAAATGCATCGCATTTTAGGGCCACCTGACCAACTCTCTTCTTCCTCATCAACGTATTCATCATATTCTGAAAAGGAATCCCGAGCCTTCCCATCATTGAATGTGTTGGATGAATCCACATAACAAGTCATGTGGTACGCATGACAGCAAAAGAAAACAACCACAGAGACATTTTGGATGGTCAATGGATCAAAACACATGCAACACCGGCCACCTGCACTAGTTTTCGACTTCAAATCCATATGTTTCAGACTAGGTGCTCTTGCAAGGGACTCCGCCGTCCTATTGTCATCCCTTTTGGCTCGTGCTTCGTCTTCTTCATTGCTTAAGTAAATTGCATGCCTTGCTTCTTTGTAGTATTTAACCAACAAATTGACAATATCAGCCTGTTGATTGAACCAAGCTACAGTAAGTCACTGCATGACAAAGTCAAAAAGGCAAATTGCTTATTGATGGCCAATGCAAAGATTCACCTTTAGAATATCATTACATCCATGTCTAAGAGAAGTTTCCGTTCTGTAGTCAGTAATGATTTTGACCAAACGGTCCCTCAGCCTGCAAAAGGTCACAAAAGTTCACATACCAACCAAGGCGATAAATGGTACACTGATGCTCTGCCCACCAATAGTTACGCTGACTTTTTTCATAAAGTGAGAAGTTCTGACCAACATCTAAAGAAAAACGACAAGTTCACAAGGGATCAAGGATTGTACTTTGTAACTTAAGCTACTGACAGCTATAAGTACATACAAACAGATGCACGGAAAAACTTTTAAAAAATGTCGCTGTTGGGGAGCAAAAGATGATAGGGCGGTGCACATTTGCTTATTTTCAGTGAGGTCATTGTTCATAACAGATTTGGAATATTTGGGAACTAAAATTATTTCCCTGGAAAGTGTGTATCTTACTATCTTCAAGGCATAAGTCCAGGAAAGTAAGCAGACAGCTAAAAGAAAACACAATTGCATGCCAACAGTCAAAATGGATTCACACAATGAAGAACATCTCCACCAAAATTGACAAGTCAGTCAAATCACAAATGATATTGAGAGCCAACTAGTGTGTACAGCTTGCAGTACGTTACTAAAAGGTTGTTTGACGATGATTCATCTATACTGAAAAGGGAGAGGGTCATGTTTCAGTTTCAGGTGGGGGTGGGGGTGGCCTCTTTAAATTTTAATCTCATTTCTTAGGAGTTTTCCTCGCTCATAAGCAGCAAGAAACATGTGCATTCATGAATTTCACACAAGAAGTTACTGGTTAAAAATCGGATTTTAACATCCATACTTCCCAACATTGGACGAAATTACAAATCTGCCCATGTTTGGAAAATAACATTGATAGATCCTCACCTTAGATGCTAATTATAAATGTGCAAATGGCCAGCAAAAACGACTTTTGGACTTGATTTTACCGAAATACTCTATTTAACTTATTTTTATTTGATTTCTTTTGTCCCTTTGCTTCCTTTCCAAAAACAGTTTTCACCAGAAATTTGCACGTTTGTAATTAGCACCTAAGGTGAGAGAGTATTAACATTATTTTCCAAACATCGGCAGATTTATAAATGCACCTAAGCTCATGAAGCATAGTTTTTTTCTTAAAAAAAAATCATTAAAAATTGAATGTAGTATCAATTACCCTTTCTTACATCTCCTCAAACCTTAACAATGATAATTATTAAGGACTACAATGACATGATTTTTGAAAGTAAACTTGGAAATCAAATAAATGCATCTTAAGACTTCCACTCAAAGATGATATTTATACTTGGAAATACTACACAAACAAAACCAGCACTAACCGAGGTATCTCTAGCCCATCAGGCACCACATTTACAATATGAAGAGGATCAAGGTTGCCGACAGTATGCTCAAGCAACATACCAACCTACAACATGTGAAGAATGTGTGACATGGTAAAGTATTAGCTGCATACAAAAACAAGAGGAAAATGCAACACATAAAACACTGGAGTACCATTTCAGGCCTCTGGGTGGATTGCTTGATCAATTCTTCCCAAATTTCATCATCATTCTGCATACTGGCAAATTCCAAAGCCTGCATGGGGCAATCATCCATCATTGTAAAAAGAAAACAAAACATAAAAGCTCAATGCAATTTAAAGGATTACCATTCACTAATCACTCATTCTTCATTCATACAAGAATTATCCTTGAAGAAAGACATATCTAATCACTTCATGGAAAGGCTAAATCAACCATACTCATTTGGCATTGGATTCTAGGAGACTAAATGGCTGTTATATAAAGTGTAAACTCTTCCATGTTGCTCGTTTCTTGTGAGCTAGCTGGTAGTTTATAGCGAAATCCTAACATTAACAGTCAACATAACAACATTTAGACGTAGTGAAAAAATGGACCTCGTCTAAACGGATAAAACCAAACCTGAAATTGACTAAACAAGTGAACACTTTTAGGACAGGTTCGGGCTAGGGTTGATGTGGCTTGCCGGACAAAGTTCCAAACAAGTACATATTTTACGTCAAACAAACATGAAACACAACAACTACGAATTGGAAATCTACAAGAGCTACCCTCCTAAAATATTTACGTATGGAATGTTTTGTTCTTGTCTTCTTGCCCGAGCAGCAGCCATATTCCTGATTTCTTCATGTTGTTTTTGCGCTTAACTTGTACTTTAAATTTATAAAAGCAAAGCTGATCTGTATCTAATTGCATGGCAGGCACTACAACTGCAGAATGGTATTATATTGGAGGGGATTAGACAAAAAATGATAAAAAAAAAACAAGTTGCAATTTTAAAGCAGTTACCTCTTCCATGTCTCCCAATTGATTAATTATTACTGCAAGGGCTTGTTTTGAATTTCCCATTCTCCCAAGAATGAATGCTTGCTCTTTCAGGAAACCTTTTCTCACACAAATTTCTTGCGCCTGACATCCAATAAAACAAAGCTTTAACTCTTCTCAGTACCAAACATTTACTTAAACTTGAAAACTGTCCAGTGAAGCAACTGACCTTCTCCAGTGTATAATGCTGACTGCTGCGAAGGAAAGGAAGTAACATCTGTGGATCATAATCTGCATATAATTCCACCTGTGAACAGAAGAACTTGAATCTTTGAAGAACGGATATGTGAAAGACACATATATAAGTTAAAAGCATAAAGGATTAATTAATGCTTAAAACAAACATTTTTGAGGAAGAAATCATATAATACAAGGTTGAACCATCTGGTCACTAACAAAAAAAAAAAGAACGGTAATATATAAAAATGTTAAAATGAAAGTTCCTAAGGAAAACCCATGCCTACCTGTTGAAACTTGGGAGGTTTGGATATTCCTAAACAAATTCCAAACCTAATTTATTACAATCATAAGTATGATACCCTTATTAGAAAGACAATCCTAAAGTCAAGCTTAAATTGAAACCATGCATTAATATAAAACTAACTAGTATTTATTGTGTTCTTTTAAAATAATAATATTATAAAAATAATTAGAGAGAAAAATTAAATGACCTTCATAGACCGTCAAAGATCATCATCATTATACTTTGTGTATCTTAATAATTTTGGAAACTCATTAGTATTGCTACATTGTACGATTTTTTTGAAAAAGTTAACTATATTCATAATAATCTAATAATTTAGTGACTAATTAAAACATCATGTTGGATAAAAGATAGGTAAAACAAGACACCAAAAAATCAATCTAATAAAAACTATTTATATGGAACAACTTCTACTCCATGTAAAACTACCATTATATATTTTGATTAAAGTTCATACAATATTTTAAAAAACAGGTTTTTGGACATAAATAATACCAACTTTGGGGGTATTGGATATTAATAATACAAACTATTTTCTTGGACACTAGCAGTACGAACTATTGACATATTTTCCTCTAACAGTACACCGTCGAATTGTTATGGTTTTAACTCATCGAAATGATTATGTGACTCCATAATATGTGATATGGAAGGCATGTTAGTGTCCACGTCAACATTTTCTACCCAACCTCTGCCTTCCACGTCACACATCATGGAGCTACGTCATCTTTCCGATGAGTTAAAACTATAATAACTTAGTCGTGTACTGTTGGAGGAAAATAGGTCGATAGTTGGTACTACTAGTGTCCAAGAAAATAGTTTGTATTATTAGTGTCCAATACCCCCAAAGTTGGTATTACTGGCGTCCAACAATCCTTAAAAAACTGACTAATTAGAAGGTGAATAAAAAAAATAGCAAGCACTGCACAAGTCCCAAAACCAAAATAATTACATATAATTATACACACCTAAGTACATTGTCTTAACTTTTCCATTACAATTTTTAGTACACATAAAAGAATGAAAAAAAACTCTAAGATACCAAAGTCAATAAATTAAGTTCTAATAAAAATCCTTCAAGTTATTTCCATGTTGTATTTTATTAAAATCACAAAAATAAAAGAAAATAGAATTATCACTGTTGTTGCAACATTGTTTTCAAGTAAACATCGTCCTTTCACAATGAAAAGTAACCCAAGATTATTTATTGATAGTTTCCAAGTTGGCCTATTGCATCACTAATTGATATTATACTAGGTTTACAAGAAGATAAACAGAGATTAAAAATTCAACTCATTTTAATTTAGAAAACAAACTTTTAAACATTTTTCTCCATTATTACACCAAATAAAACATTAACTTTTTTCCTGCCATTGATTATTATAAAATAAGGTATTGTAAATAATATAGATTTTATTGAGCTACTACTGCCATATCATTTAAATTAGTTTCGAGGGAAAATTGCACAAAAGAATTACATAAACAATGATAGTACAATTGTAGTACAATTTTCCATTTAATTTCTACTTATTATTTGAATTGATAATTTTTATAACATTACTTCAAAAATAAATCACATAAAGTTACTAAAAAAAGATTTTCACGCATTGCACGGGTCATAAATATACTAGCGGCAGCTAGAACAAGGACTGGGGAATATGGCATATTCAAAAGTTGAACCTTGAGCGTTGTTCTGAGTCTTCTGACTACAACCCCGTTCTGCCATTACACTATATACCTTTGCAATTATCCTAGAACATGTCCAAAGAACATTTTAAAGTAAGTGATATGTTCCATGCAGAAATGGGGTGCTTATTGAAGGCATCGTTAATGGTGTCTATTACAAACACCTCTCAAAAACAGATATGAAGCAGACTAAAGGCTTCATCGCCTGAGAGGTGGAACAGTAACTTCTTGGTCTTTACTATATTGTTAAAACAAAATGAACTGTCATTAGCTATTTGAAATGAAAAACACGGTCTAGAACAAAACCCGTTTTCTGGGAAATACACTTCAAATTCTGGAATTGCAAAAGCAATTTTCCGCCCAGAATAAGCTCAAAAGTATCACATAACGATTAAAACCAATGAACCCTTATGGCGTGATGCATCAAAAAAATCATATCAAGGATCCAAATTGCCACCAGGTAAACAACATATGTTTCCACAAAAGAATGAACACAGAAAGCCATAATACAGTGCATTAAGAAGCCATCCATTGTTAGCGAACAGAGCAAGGAGGGGGCAGGGGGAGATATGAAATTGCTGAAGAAATTTTCTTTCGCATCAAGACAGCTGCCCTATGCACCATTCTGTGTGAGAATCTAAACTTATTGGCCAGCCAAGAAGAAAGCACAGAAATCATATACGCAAAATTAACTGACAGTAGTCAAGAGTTTTACTGCACCTGCATATCATGAAATTCTTTACCAGCATGCGGGTTGACCTCGAATAGCGAATGCAAATACAGATACAAAAAGTATCTAAAGTCACACTTGTTCCCAGCAGTTAAAAGCTGGGAGACTACATCTGATGGTGTAATCAGATCCCTTTGATGGATCAGCAAAGTGGTTGCACGTTTGCTATCAAGCATCATTAGTTGGACTACCTGTTACAGAACTACAGTAAGTTAACACCACACAACATTTTCATTTGACTTGCTAGCCAATACATGTAACAGTCTCTTCCCCACTTTTAAGGAAGACAAATAGCCTCAGAAGGAAAGGAATCAGTGGGATTTTAAGACAGAGATGGCTGATAATGACTAACTGCTGAAAATAGAAAATTAGACAAAATTTAAGTGAGGATGGGGATAGTAGACTTCTTTTAACCCAAACAGTTAGTGACCTCAAAATTAAAAGTTCCACTTCACATCAGTACCATCATACCTTTTCACGAATAGCATCATGCAGATTATGCTTTTCGATAAAGTCAAAGACCTCAGGATTCAGAAGCTGTAAATAACAGGTGGGAAAAGAAAACAAGTCAAGACACCAGCTAACATCAAAGCATACAATTCAGATCCTACGTTATATCGATGACTTGCTTGAACATTAGCTATATTCTACGCACTTACATCAGCATAGAGTGAAAAAGCTTTCTCATGCTGCCCAGTTCTCACATACAATTCTGCCAGTGCCTTCAACATATGACAACAAATAAAGCCATAGGTAAACAACAGATGATGAGCAGAATGCAAGAAAGAGGTAGCAATGCAGCACCTCTTTCAACGAGTTAGTCATCAGTGAAGCTCTGAGCTGAGGTTCTATCTCTGAAAGAACGGGCGATACAGAATAAATTGACCTTGGCCACGACTTCACCGCTGACAAGAACTCCTTATGATAGGCAGGACTCATTGCAAGAGCTACCAAGGCGAGCTGTATAACAACAGGAAATCTACACCGTCAACAGGAGATATATTGAATATGTACAGTGCACCAAACTTGGGACCCAACAGACCTCATACAACGTATCACTGAGCTTAGGGTTTTCTGTAGGCATGTAAGGTACTAAAACAGGTAGCTGCCGAAGTTGAGCAAAGCGGATAATCCACCTACAAACAGAAACCACAGCTCAGTATCAAGCAAGGAAAAAACGCTCAAAGTAATATTGGAGAAAATTGCACCTCTCCCATGCTGAAGCAGATCCTTGCAGTATTTTGGGACACAAAGATGCAGCTTCACCATATTTCTTCTCAACAAGTAAATGATCAAGGTACCGTGATCCCACCTGTTCATGTCAACCATTACACAAGATATGAGGAACAGAAGGAAACTATACTAAAACCATTGCATCACACTGTAACAAATTCAAAGTAGATCTCATGGCTTATGCAAGTCTAAGCATAGTCACCAACAACACTTGTTAATCCTACACCTCATTCAGCAACAGAGCAAACAGGGCATTTAGACAATTTCCATGATATTATGATACATATTCTTGACAAAATCAACGAGTGCTCCTAGACCCTAGTAATGGCAATGCAGAGTATTTCTTTTTCAAGAAAAACATATTTCTGTTTTTATTTCCGAAATTAGCTTTTATTTCCAAAAAGCCTTTTCTGGAAAAAACATAGTTTTAAGCGAAACCCTTCACTATAAATCAGCTCACAGCTCAACTGGAAAAAAAAAAACAGTATCTGACTGCCATGAAAGAAGCTATGAGAACCCTCTTTGCAGAACAAAAACAATGGAAGCAAAGAGCAAATTGCAGATCAAAATCAGAGAATCGATACTTGCCAAGATTAAATGCTTGATCAACAGCACCAGTTGCGAAATCAACAACAGCAAAATTAGCAACTTGACTATGACCCAATTTTGGCTTGGTTAGGGCCACCTCCAAGGTTGGAGAAGACCAACCAAGACAAGAAATGTTTCCAGTCAATGATATGGTAACGGAGGTGATAACATTCAATTCAATTTCAGAGTTGAATTTCCTAATTTTGATGGACAGGAACCTAAGGGTCGGAATTAAAATGCCAAAAAAAAAAACAAAAAACAAAACGCACAAGATACTTTGGGTTATGTAGAATACATCAGAAAGGAAATTTGGCCTCCTTGCATTTGAGGAGTCCTACTGAGATTTGCTTTGGGATCTATATAATGGGAAAGTGGCTGATGAACTCATCGTTGATGCGTGTTTAGGTTCATAAAGAACCCAGAAGGCAAAGTGGCTGCTGATTTCAACAGATTGTCTCAGGTTGTTGGATCATTGGATGAATATTTGGCAAAAATTGAGCTTAGAGCTCTGCTCATGCTTAGAGCTCTTATAATACCCAGGTCATATTTTCTAGAAAGTTTCATTGATGATAAAAAATCTGTTGTGAAACCCTTAGGGTCTTCAAAAATCAAGCATTGTCAGATGCCACAGAGAATACTAGACATCAGAAAGGGCAATGCAGGCTCTAAGGTTCAGACAGGTCCTGCAAACTTAATTATAAGCCCTGTAACCCACAAAAGGCCCTGAAGGCCACCCCAAACACAATCCAGACATCGACACAAAAGCTTTACTACCCACTCCAAACACAGCTGCACCACCATAAAAAGCCTTAATACCTAACCCAGGCCCCACAATACTCCCATCAAAAGCACTGCTCCAAACGGCCCAACCCCAGATCTAGATTTGTACCCACTACTAAAAGGACTGGAAAGATGGCTAAAGTGACTGAGATAGTGAATGGAAAAATAACAGAAGATTAAATATAAGAATTCAACATCCTCGTGTTGGATTCAAGAGATGAATTCTCATGCTGAATTCAAGAAAAGATTAGCATCCATGTGCATAATCAGTAATAATTCATAATATTCAATAAAGAGTATAATCTGTCTAACAAAGGCTAACAAAGCCCTTATTTATAGGTAAACAACCTTCCTAATACTAAGCCTAATAGAAATAGGAAATAAGCATAATATTCTTAATCAAACTAGGAAATTATAATATTCTTAATTATAATAGGAAACTAAAATGAGATCGCACAAACTACAATTTTGGTTGTTACAACTGGTGGGATTTGACAACAAAATATAGTATAAGAGTGGCCTTGAAAACGTGATAGCAGATGCACTCTCACAAGTATCAACTATTCTATCTTATCTACTGGACCAGATCGAGCAAATGAAAATAGTGTTAAGCCAATGGCCTATCCCAAAAGATTAAAGACATCAGTAGTTTGAGTTTCGCAAAATGAAAATACCAACCTCTTCATAGAGTTCTTTCCGTCCTTGTGTTGCTTCAACTTCAACTAGAGCTTTGTCATATTGCCCACGTTCAAGTAACCAATTAATATGATCCTCAACATCCCTGGTAAATCACAAGGTTTCACAAAAGGTAGGGTCTCAACTTTAGTCCAATTAGATGTATGGATAAACCAATAGCTATTAAAAGGTGCAAACTTAGGAGGGAGCACAGCACAACCCTTAGATGTCTAAAGGCTTCGACCAACTCAAATTCAAATTAGAACCCTACCATGACCAACAGCATCGACGATTAAGCATATAGAATATGATCTATAACTATGAGCATTCACTATTCATCAGAAAATAATTTTTAACAACTATTTATCAAAGCTTACTTCTGCTAGATCAAGTAAATACTAAATATAGAAATATGGTGTTTACAAAAGCTCTTAGATAACTCTTCCATCTCTAATATTTTGATAGTAATAAAAAAAATTTGAATTAGTGGAACGCCAAGAGGATGTTCCCATCCGTGAAATGAGGCAATCACTTTTTTATGAGTAACCAAAATATGTATTAAAGGGCACCAAAGGGATGTCACCCATATACAAAAGAAGGCTTGAACAAAAAGAAAAAAAGCCTCAATCCCTTGAGCTTTCTATGACAATCTTATCCACAAAAACCAAAATAGTCAACTCCTTAGCATGATGAAAACCTTGACACCAATGTTCTCAAAAAATAAAGTTTGAAGTCAATAAGCGTTCCCGTCTTGTCTTCAATAGTCTTGGAACTTCTTCCTTCCAAGTACACCATCAAATAGTCAAAGGGATCACTCCACAATAAGAATGCAACACTTCAATCTCCTTCTAAAAGAGTATATTTGAAATCATGAATAGATTGAGCTTTGCCCGCAAAAATATTAATGTAGCCCAATTTTTCTATAAGGAAATAATATAAATTAACTGAGTACAAAATATTAAATATATTCCTTTGTATCCCTCCCCCCCCCCCCTACAAAAAAAAATGATCAAGACACTTACACTCTAATAAGTTTGGAAAGTTCTATTTGCCATCCATAATCTAGATAGCTGGAGAAGGAATTACTTCTTCAACTTAGATCGTAATGGACTAAAGCGAAATGCCCTTTAAACCTTCTCCAACTCGTTTCCATAGAGGCAGAACCAGTCTCTTGAAATTCTTTAATTTAGAGATAAGACTGCATCAGACCCCTCACACTAATTTACAGTGGGTTTGTGAGGGCATTTGATCTGGATTTCGTAACCATATTGTTTACATTTTAATCAAAATCCTTGCGAATGTTCACAAATAATTCCACAAACTATTACCTTCCATCTAAATTATTAACTAAGAAAAGTAACATACATATTTTAAAAAGCAGGCCTCTTTTCGTGGGTCATAAAGCATTAATCACACATTAAAGCATTAAACTGCATTCTGCCATGTCATATTCCTGTATGCTTGGGAAGTTTTGCAGCATACAAAACAGCATCTCACATACAACCAATTTAGTAGACATATTTTTACCTGAAGAATTGACTGAATTTTCAGCAACTTATTAATAAAACATATGCCATTGCTTTACCATTTATGAAACCCATAAAATATTCACTAACATTGCCTCATAACACGATTTGCACATTCCACATTGATCTTTGTTGTTTGTTGCATCCTTTAGAAAAGAAAGAGCAGAAACTCAAAACGTACCTAGGTTTAGCAATAACTACGTCTTTTGGAGATACAACATAGTACAATGGCTCATCACCACCTGCCCACCGGCCATTGACATAGCTGCTGCCTACAAAAATAACAATTCTCATATTCAAAGTAGAATAATGCAGAGAAATTCCAGTCAAACAAATGGCATCTAGTAGGCCCATATAACCTCTAACACCCCTCCCCCCCCCCCCCCCCCAAACAAAAAAAAAAAACAAAACAAAACAAAAAGAAAAGAAAAACTAAGAGGAAAGAAAAAAGCATTAAACCTGAGAAGGGAGTGTATGAAAGAGAGTAATCTTTGGCTTTATAATGTTCAAAACCATGAACTGATAGAGCATCAGTTGCCAGTTCATCATTTGTCCAGGTCACAATATGAACTTCTGGTCTCTGTGCATTGCCCTGCTAAAAAGTCAGAACAACAAGAATCATTTACTCAGGTTTCATGTATTCCCTTGGTTCGCAAAAGGAGAGATTTTAGATCCTGTATTGCATGTTGATGACTTCATGACTAGGAAAAGCATGCGAAGCATTATTGGTTAACAATTTAGACAAGTTTTTCAAAATAATTGCTGTGATTTATCGGAATAGTGTTACTGATTTGTAATCTTGGAAAACAACAATGTTGGAGACAGTAAAAGATCAACTAAGGTTACACAATGATCATCAGAAAGCAAAGTAAAGATTGAACATGCCTAGTCTGATTACCATGAGTTTTCGGCAAAAAAGATTAAATAATAACAATTTCATAGGCTGTAAATGAAAAATTGAATACTAATTAAGAAGAAAAAAACAGAGAATAATAACTGCAAGGAGCCACTCTGCTTGCACACCTATGGTGGCTTACTAGCATTCAGTTCCTCTTAAGCTCATACACTCAATAGTCAATACACAGCATCCAAATTGAATGATGGTGGTGTTCTACTCATCCAGGTTTCTCTAGTAACCGATCCATCACATAACTCTCACTACAAACTCCTGGTAGTCATCTCTGAAGGGAAAATTCACATGATAGCATGAGATGGGATCTGACACTAAAGGGAAGTTTGCAGTAATAGGACTCATATCTTACCAGTAATTATACGGAAGAACCGAGTGTACATAGCTCGGTACACTCGGTAAAAATATCCATTCAAGGTGGGAAAAAATGCATTGCGTTTGGGAAAATATGCATCCAAGTTGGGAAATTATCATGATACACTCATATCATGATAATTTTGCATCCAAGGTGGCAAAATGCATTGCGGAAGGGAAAATATGCATCCAAGTTGGGAAAATTTCCAAGTTGGGAAATTATCATGATACACTCATATCATGATAATTTTGCATCCAAGGTGGGAAAAACTGCATTGCGTAAGAGAAAATATGCATCCAAGTTGGGAAATTATCCAAGTTGGGAAATTATCATGATACACTCATATCATGATAATTCTGCATCCAACTGTGCATTGTGTAAGGGAAAATATATGATGTTGCAATAAATATACATTGCAGTGCTTGAATATTGCACCTAAGTCTGGAAAACATGCATTACATGATAGAAAATTTATCACCAGTTGTGCATTGTCTAAGGGAAAATATGTATCCAAGGTGGGAAAAACTGCATTGCGTAAGAGAAAATATGCATCCAAGTTGGGAAAATATCCAAGTTGGGAAATTATCATGATACACTCATATCATAATAATTATGCATCCAAGGTGAGAAAAATTGTATTGCGTAAAGGAAAATATGCATCCAAGTTGGGAAAATATCCAAGTTGGAAAAATATCCAAGTTGGGAAATTATCATGCCGTACACTCCTAGCACGGTATACTCGGTGTTATATCATAATTTGCGCATATCTTACTATGTATTTGAAGCTCCTATATTTGAATAATCTCAATCCAATACTCATTACTTGCAAGCTTTGACCACTTAAAGGTTTTTGTTTTATTAGGGAAGCATCTTTGCAAAGATAGAAAAATACTTGGCAAATAATTTTTTCCTTTTCTTTTGGTTTTGGCAAAGAGCATTCAGAATCAATGGAACAAGTTGCTTCATAGTGAGCCCGTTACGGCACTTAGGAATCTTGCCTTCAGTTGCATGGGTGTTTCTTGCCTAATTCTAGTTCCACGAGGAACCATCTCTTGGCCCGAGAATATATTACGGGATATTTTGAAGCATTTGCTGAAATAAAAAGAGAAAAGTCTTCAAGGGTGATGGCAAATGTATCTGATGCTTGAAAGACAACGTCATCAAAACTACTTTAGGAATAATTAGAACCCTTGCTAATCATATTTGGATGTGGTTTACTATGAGGAGAGTTATACTTTGGATGTGCATAATCTCTTTATACAATACTAGCCATCCATCCAATTTATATATATGTGTGTGTGTGTGTGTGTGTGTGTGTGTGTGTGTGTGTGTGTGTGTGTGTGTGTGTGTGTGTGTGTGTGTAGAAATTATTGGAATCTCAGAAGATTTAATATGCTTAACACCCACCACTCTATCGGTACAAAGATTACTACATAAACCTTCTCCCCAGTCCAAATCTTTCAGATAAAAACTCCATATAATTGGCCAGTTCAGATGATTGAAAAACAGGCCAAAGCTTCTTGTGGGAGTTAAGACTATTAACCAAAAAGTCTCCATCACCAGTTTCTTAAATGTTTAGACAAACAAAGAATTACCTGTCGTGATGGAGCTGTGCTACTAAATTCCTTCTCTCCATCCTCCGGTCTAGGAATATAGGCTAGAATAGCAAGACAGTCGCCAAATGGTGCAATGCCTGAAATATAATAATTTGTCTGGAAAGATGCAACAATATCCACCTGACAACCATTTGATACAGGAATGGGCTTATAAGAGCCATTAACCCCTCCATATTTATTTGCTCTTATTGAAGCAATCTTTACAGATGTTCCCCAGCCAATGATCAAAAGTGTATCATCCTGAATTCAACTGAAAACATGTCAGCAAAAAGAGGCAGTCCAAACAGGGTCATCCACACATTGACTGACACTAGGAATAAATTTGGAGACTTAGGGAATAACAGCAACTGATGCAATATTTATAAAATAAGAAAAGTAAAAAAAAAAACAAAAGCAAGAAGCATATTATTATAAGAGCTAGAAGTAGTCACTATGAGGTGCAACAGACCTGCCAGACCAAATGTGGAAGCAACAGCTCAGGATGTGGACTTCCCAGCGGCCTCTCAATATATGTCACGCGCTGATCATTTGCAGTGTCATACACTTTCACGCCTGCATCATTCGCCCAAGAAATGAGACTAGCTCTCCACGTCACTGCATGTATGGGACCCTCGCCAGAGTGTAACACCTACAAGAAATTGCATTTCTGATGATGCACTAAATGATTTTATGAAACTAAAATGTGTCATGGAATGGTTTGAACCTGATCCTGGTATCCAAACCACTTTTTGGTGTAGAATATTAGTTGACCAGCCAATCCACCAGCAACAAATCTTCTTGATGATTTTCGAGCATAATCAGGATCTACAGCAATAGCTTTCATGGGTCTATGATACTCAAATTTCCGTTTTTCGTCTGTAAAGAGACTACTTATAACAATTGATCCATCATCTGAGCAGCTTCCTATAAATTCACCATCAATATCAAAGCTAAGGCCATTAACAGCTGCACTGTGCACAGGAAATTCCCTAACCTACAGAAAAAAGCGGTCAAATAGTCCAAGGATGAGAAACTCTTCAGAGAACAGTAGCCAACCACCTGTGAGTCACATTCAAAAAGGTAAAAACACAATAATGGAACAGAAAACCAACAAGCAACCAATAAAAGGGGGGAAACATCTGTCCTCTCGGTACACTATAAGAGGGAGGGAGATGGAAGCCCTCAACACAACACAGCAGCAAATTGAATTAATGAGTATTTTCACTCATACTAAGTGGAGGGGAATGGACTTGATGAGGTGGCATTGTAACCTTAAGAAGCAAACCAAGATCAGCAAGACCTAGGGGTGACACAATTTAGATTAAACACTGTTTTCCTCAGCTGTTTGTTCCAAATGCATGAATTCTATATCAAACTGGACACTTTCAAGAGCCCTAAGGTGCTGATTAAAACTTATTACCATGAATATTTTTAATCCTAGTCCAAAATGTTTGCAGCCTTCACAGTCGAACACTCCAGTTCAGGTTCATTCCGCCTTTTTTTTTTTTTTTTTGAGTCGGGGGAGGGCATCATCACTAAACACAGATGTGTCTTTGAAACGTGACTACTTCAAATGTTGGAAACTTATAATACAATAAAACCAGCATGTTGAGAGTCCATGGAACAAAGTTTAATGGAAGAAACTTCATTAGAGATTAAGATATGCTATTCATTCAATGAAAAAAAAATGACAATCACAGAATTGAAAGGGCTGTTTACAGTTGAGAACTAAACCATCTTCAGTATCTCCTCATATCTGCAAATTGTTTGAAATCATACAGAGGCATAAACTAGGCAGGCTTCTTGTTTGAGTCCTAGCTAGAACAAATAAGAATGCAAAGAACACTATAGTTGGTTGCAAATTGACTAGTTATGGACTCCTTGCAATCTTTGTGCATTGTTTGATTCCTAGCTAGAACAAAGACGAATGCAAACAACACTATATTTGGTCACAAATTGACTAGTTATCGACTCCTTGCAATCTTTGTGGATGGCTGGCATTACTTTTAATCTAAATATTCTGCAATCATTACAGAAATATCATTACAAAGGAGGTATGCAAAATTTAGCAAAGAAACTCGTGAACAGACAACTCCAAGTTAGTGTAATGATTTTGGATAGTTGAGATATCTAGCCTAGTAAAAAGTGGGTAACCCACCCAATATAAACATAACTAAGAATTTCATCTTCATTTGAAAGGCAGGGCAGGTAATTTGGCAACAAAAGTTAACACAAGGGAAGGCTCAAACAGCAAGTTGCAGCATTTTTCTATGCTTCCTTATGCGTAGCACAAAGAAGACTGAACCAAGCTTTCAGTTAGTTCCCCAATTGACAAGGGCTTCCTACTACAACTAAGTCAATAATTATCTCTAAGCAGCATTTGGCTTGCCAGCAGGCAAGCAGCTAAAAGTAACCACAGTCCATCAGATTACATGAAAATCAGCATCTATGCACGAAATCTTGTGTTTCAAAGGTTCTTTTTACTGCTAATCTTCTCAAGATTCAAAACCCAACATTATCTCCTGATAGTGGCAAGGGTGCAATAAAGCCGAATCATGCCACTTCAGCAATTGTATGACAAATGCCAGTTATTGTGGAATGAGTTTTTGAAGAAGAATCATCAAATGTCGCTTCACACAGAAACTTGTAAGGATTGACTTATGATCTTATCATTAGCGCAAATATAACAGGGTTTGAAAAAAAGGTGGATGTATAGTAAAAGTCTATGACAGAGAACCAGAATATTCTGACGCCAAACAGTAGAGAACAGGAAGGGAAAAGGGAGAGGAGCTAATTTAGGCAGTAAGAGAGACAAGTAGGGGAAATTCCACATCCTTAATTCAATACTCATTCAATAATCATCGAAGGGTAGTAACAAGTTATGACATATTAATCTATTCATAAGACAATGACTTTGAAAACAAGCTATAATTTATGTCTTGGAAAACAAGCTAAAACTTACCTTGACCACATTCAATAGAATAAGAAATAAATCTTATTTAAAATTTTAAATACTCCTAAATAACCAACTTTGACTTACCATAAATTTTCTTCTTTTACAAGTACTCGAAAAATGAACTGAAAGGACACAAAGCGGATGAAGCCCATTTACAAAAAGGGCAAATACATAAACACTGCCCACTAACATTATCAAGAAAATCCAAAAGTCAAATTCCTATGACTCTTAAGCATCACACTCCAACCGTACAGCATTCTCAAAAAGCATAGCTTGCAATCACGAAGAGACAAAGTTATGTCCTCAAAAATCCGCCGATGTCTCATTATCCTTGTGATCCATCAAATAGCTAACAGGTATAAACTCCACGAAACCACCCATTTATCAACCTTCTCCAAGCAACAAACAAATCCTTCAAACAAATGCTTGGACCCAAGAAATCCCAATCGCCAACAAGGTACAATCCATCGCAAAGAGGCCTGTGAACAATGCACAAGAAGATAATCCACACTTCTTCCTCACGACACACAGAACACCTACTAGGACCACTAACTTCTTTAAGAATATCTTCCATCAGGGTCTTACCTTTGGTGGTTGCAAAGCAAAGAAAAAACCTTTAGTAATAGCCGCAAAGAAATCCACTCCGTTCAGGATCCGAATGTGCATGCTACCAAGCTCATAACACCCTTTAGAGTCATGAGGCCAAACAACCTCATCATAACAATGATGCAAAACAACCATCTACGCAAGTAAAGTTAGCATACCACAAATGTTACCATTCCCATTCGTGGAAAACTTTACCGACAATTGTCCCGATCAATACAATTGTTATTCCAAGAAGCGAGTTATTGGATTGTAGCCTCCTTTAACTGTGCAAACCTATGAAGATCTGGAATTGCCCCTTAAGAGGTGCTCCCCACACCAAACATAGTGCCAAACCAATACCCTAAAACCACTATTCGCTTCAAAATGCAATTCGGACTTCAAGTGACTAGGCTTGTTGAACTCTAAGAAGCACGGACTCGGACACAGGACACGGATACGACACGACACGGACACGGGGACACGCAATTTTTGAAAAATTAAGGACATGACATGTTGTCCGACACGTAGTTTAATTTTTTTTTTATAGTACTTCAAAAAATATCACATTTTATTTTAAAAACGTTGTTAATGAATATATTTTCTTTAATAGTTTATGAATCGTAAAACTATGTATATAAATTATAAAACATAAAATCTTATAAAATAATGGAACACGGACAAAGTTAAGTAAAAGAGGGACAAATGTACGTGTAAGATGGTATAGCAGCAGGAAAAAGTAATAATGTATTGAAAAAAGGAGATCATAGTTGAGGATGTCTATGGATGTGGCTAGCCGAAAATGTGATGCCCGTCAATGATTTGGAAGTGTCCTAAGGTTGGGATACACGTGTCCACCATAAGTCCTCCAAGTGTCAGATGTTTATTTTGGTAATTATTTAGGGGACACGTTTTTCGCGTGTCTGACACGTATCCGAGAAGTGTCCGAGAGTATCGGTGTCGGATACGTATCTGACACGGATATGTGAGGGTGATAGAAGTGTCCGTGCTTCATAGGTTGAACTAGACTTCCAACCAACCCTATGGGCAAAGGAGTTCTTGTTAGACCACCAACCCAAATCATCAACATTATAGTTATCCCTGATCAAATTCTTCACAAATCCTCATCCTCATTATCAAACGTCTAAAGCATGGACTTCTCAATCCATCCCACGAATAGGTTAAATACCTATAGGCTAGAGCTCCCTCATTCTGAGGACGAAAAATATCATCCCAACTGACCCAAATATTACAAAAAAACAATATATATCTAAAATATGTTATATAATAACATACAAATATTACAAAAGCTGCCAAAACAAACTTTACTCCCAAATATATGTTTCCTATATGAACATTTATTTATTATTCCTTTCCCTCAATATACCATATAACATATTAAGAGATTAATAGACTGTAGATACAAATGTTGCTCCCCGTAACACCGTCTCAAAGCAACTTGTCGTTCGCATGGAGCTATCCATGTTGTAGTGTTTAGCATGCCTTTGCAACCATAAAGGAGACAACCAACTACAATGAATTAACATCTACCCAATTTATAGGGTAATAGCCTCATTTCAACCACCACTGCTCAGGTTGCTTCATATTCTTTGAGGAACCACCTCTCCACTTGGAAGGCATTCCCTAACACAAAAGTTAAAACAACATACGGCAATCTTTTTTTGATAGGAAAAACAAATATATCAATAAAAGAATTAAAAGAACAAATGCTCAACTAGCATCATACAAAGTTATATAGAAATAAAAAAAAAACAAATTGTCCACAAAAGCTGCCATATCAAAAGAGGAAGAGCTAAACTTTCCATTTACCTAGAAGAAGAGAGACTAGACATAATTGTCTTTCAACCTCTAGAAAGGGATTTCAACCCCCTCAAAATCCTTTTGGTTCCTTTCTCTCCAAATTACCTAAAAATCACATGTGGTATAACCAAGGCCTTCTTCTTTTTGGGTTTCCTGCCAAAGAAACTCTCCCACGATAACTCCTAATTGAAAAGGATACAACCCAAGAAACACCAAGACAACCAAAAGCTAAAGCCCAAAGAGATCTAGCACAACTAATCCAACTTCTACTTCTAGGAGATCAAGTGGAGCTCGATTAGTTTTTGCTAAACAAGAAATAAAGAACAAAACCAATACACGGAACAAGGGAATACCAGACCATATCTGTTTTTGCGCCATGAAAACCTCACTCGAATTACATATGACCACACAGAAAAAACCCCAATAACTCAAAACATATCTCATCGTGTATCGTGGAGAGTCCCCAAATTTGGCTTCATTAAGGGTGTTGAAAAAACTAACCAAATAGCCTTCGTCAGCAAACCCATTCGGAACAAAAATTGGAAGCCAAATAATAGACCTTAAAGATTGCTCCAGATAATCTGTAACAGAAGCATTTTTATCCATTGCAAGGACATAGAGAGGAGAGAAAGGGAATAGATCTTTCAAACGAGCGTCAAAGCACCAACGATCATGCCAAACCAAAATGGTAGAACCATCGCCCACAACAAAAGAAACATGTGGATAGAAACATTCCCACCCCTTAACAATATACTTCCAAAGACTACAACCATATGAACCATTGGGTGTCCAAGGTACCCACCTAGAGCCCACTTCATCATATTTGATCATAATTACCTTCCTCCAACAATTACCCTTCTCATTCATGAATCTCCACACCACTTCCACATTACAAACACGTAAATCTCTCACACCAAATCCTCGCATTAAGCAATGTTGCTTCACAATGCTCCATCTCAACAATGATACATGAAATTGCTCCCGAAAGCACCCTAAAAGGAATTTTCTTTGTATTCCCTCCAATTTAATTGCCACTGAAGAAGGAATGGGGAAAAGAGAAAGAAAGTTGGAATGCTTGAGAGAATGCTCCTTACAAAAGTTAATCTCCCCCATTTCGAA
The DNA here is from genome assembly GCA_029582165.1 of Portulaca oleracea. Taxonomy (NCBI): domain Eukaryota; kingdom Viridiplantae; phylum Streptophyta; class Magnoliopsida; order Caryophyllales; family Portulacaceae; genus Portulaca; species Portulaca oleracea. The sequence continues at coordinate 35,669,332 of CM055882.1, forward strand.
AGATATGTTGATTTCCACCATGAGAGTTTCTTCCCAAACCATTGGATCCCAAATATTTAACATCTAGCTATCTTTTCAACCAAGTAATCACAAATACTATTAAATCCCTATTCGAATTAACATTTTAGGTAGTCATACTTGTTTATGTAGGTAGTAAGGAGATATGTTTTATGTTAACTCATAACTATTTACATGAGAGCAAATATAAACTTGTCTGGTAAAAAATTAGTTATAGGGTTAGCTTATAATGCGCAAATTGACAGATAGGATATCGATTTCTCAAAAGATCAAACTTTCAAAAGATATTTCTTGAACAAAAAAAATATATAACATTAATTGTGAGGGCAAAAACTTGTGAGAAATGATGGTTGAAACACCAAATTAACCACTTGTCCAAACACTAATACATGACCAATTAGAGTTCTTGCTCACTTAAAATGCCAAACGCTACTCCAAACAATGTTGCCAAACATAACCTATAATCACACAAGTCACCTAGTGCGAAAGGAAAACTTTAAAAAGAAAATCCACACCATCATGCTCGCATAATTCTCATGTTCGACTTCACATAGAAAATTCGAGTAAATGTATGTTCTTTAGAGGGCTAAGATAAGATCAGGTAAAGTGCAGTTGAGTAAGTTAAGGTAAAAATTTAAAAGTTGGGTTAGAAAATATGGGAAGAATGGATAAATTTGGATCGGATTGGGTAAAGTGGGAAAGAACTCACTTAAACTAAGACTAAGTCATCTTTCTTCAATAATTGAGGACTTGACTCCAATTGTGCAAAACCATTTTTTGAAAAAAAAAAAGCAAATAAATTATGCTTAAAGTCATGATAAGGCATAACTCTTCACTCACGAATATAGCTTCCTTCCATGAGGTTGACGATCCAACAAATAGCCAATTGACATATTTTTAGAACCCAAGAACCCAATTATTCTTTATCCTTTCCGAAGCCAAAATATCCTTGTCATTTTCAGCAGAAACCTTTCCCAACTAACCCCTCAAAAGAAAAGATACCTATAGACAAAGCAACGAGTGCTTGCTAGATTCTTCCTCTTAATAAAACTATAGAATACCTATTTGCTAATGTGAAATTTCAACCTAATTGTGCCTTGATATACATCTTTTATTTAGCATATGCTCCAGCAAGACAAAGAAAAGGTTACAGTTTTATATTTTCCGAAACCTTGAACTCCCACCATTCTCTTTCATAAAGCTCACTAACCTTTACTGTGGCATCTAAGCAAGCTATGAACTAGATTAAACACTACATACGTAACCCATGTGCTCTCTCAGCCAAAATCAGCCCCATTATAGATCAACCTCTTGTTCATAATTGATTCTTCTTTCGTGTTCTTAGTTGACTATCTTCTGTGGCTGCATGTGGGCTCACTACCAAAGGGTTTTGCATTTATTTTTTTGATAGGGTATTGCACCTTCATTTCTTAAAGTCAAAAAAGAGTGCACCCATATCAAAACACTGACATGAATACAAGTCAATTGCTACCCCTTTCCCTTCAAATTTGGTTGTCAACTCTTCTATATATCTTAGTTAGTAAGCCTTTGAGTCTGAAAAACAAGGAATGCATCATGATCGTGTTCAAGGTAGATTCAGCGTACTCCTAGAGCAGCTAGATGTAGCGTATTCAAGGTTTGTTACATGCTTAGTCCATATCTTTCTTATTCCTACCTTTTCGTGTTCAATCATATATAGAACTATACAAACAACTATCCTCAATAAATATGAAAACTCTTGCTCTTAGCTTTCTAGTTTAGGCTTCTTGCAAGTAAATCATCATTATTCCAATGGCTACATCCTTTCTTTCCATAAGTTACTTCATTGACATCAAACCTCAATGCTAATGCCCGTCACTAACCCGAGCCCACAGAAAGAGGGACTAGAAGCAACACCTCATGAATTTTCACAATTTCTTTATTGCCATGATGCAGCTGGTTGACAAATACTTACCCTAGTAAGAGAGTAAAACCATACCCCCCCCCCCCCCCAACCCAACCAAAAAAAAAAAGGGAGAAGAAAACCAAAAAACTTTGAAATCCATGTTAGCAATTGTGTATCCAATTCCTCATCATTATTATGAACCATAAAGTCATTTCACACTCAACCTCATTAGCATACCTGCTCTTCCATGAATTGGAACACACTTCTGAAAACCAAATTAGTTGGACTGTATACCTGCTATTCCATTCCAACTACCAACTGATTACAAGATATTGAGCAATGGTTTACTAATGACGAGGGACTCGATTCCTATATAACAAATAGAAAAGGAATTCTCATCTCTATGCTGTAAAGTGTAAACTCAAAACTACGTTCCAACCGAACCCTCACCTAATCCAAAATTCACACAGAAAACCACCAAGATACAAATATTGCACCCAAAATCTAGCTCCAACCAACAAAATTATGATAATTATAGTGGTTCCTTCACATGAACTCCAATGTTCTTTTGAAAAACAATTTAACAGTTAAACAATTGCTTTTTCCATTCCGGCTAGCTCAGCAACATTTTACGTTATCTTAATACAAATTAATCCGCATACAAGAAAAATAGAAAAAGGATTTGAACTTTTTCTAGGGCTTCGGGAACCTTCATCAACTAGCTCTACATTGTCATAACCGTGCAACCGAAATTGGCCATCTCCGACGTCAACGACCGCCGCATCTAAGCGGTCGCCGGTCGTCAAGCTCTTTCTTATTCGTTTTTCTGTCCTTTTCTTTCGAGTTTTGGGGGTTGGTAGGCTCCAGACCTGGCTTGCGTGAAATTCAGTGCGGTAGGTGTTGGTTGGGTTTGTCGTCATCGGTAGATATGGGGCTTGTGTATTTGGTGGTAGTCGTCAGTGACTTGTATGGTTACCAGCTTAGTGTGGGTGAGATTGAGTGTTGTGTTTGGTGTTCATTTGCTCGTCGAAGGATCCGGTTCCAGCGATTGTCGATTTCTATCCGGACGTCAATTATTGTTGTTTTAGGTGTGCTCGTTTGGGGACAAATTTGGCAGTGTCTGCAATTTCTTGAAGGTATGTTACGTTTTTATGTTATTTGGTGTTTGTAGTTGGGTCTATCTACATAATTTGTGATTGAGGTATTGTTCTATGTCTACCTGGTGGTCTATGTATTTGCGAGCGTGATTTTCAACCTTGTTGATTGTGTTGCTGGAGTATTGCCAATCAGATTGTAAGATATATTGGAGTGGGAACGAGACTGTTGGGTTTTGGTTTGATTCAAGGGGTCAAAGACAAATATTGGAGTCCGTGGTTCATAAAGTGAATTCTTACCACAAGGTGCAGAGACTCAAATTTTACCTATGGATCCTGGGTTCGAAGAGGCATTTGAGGAGTTAATTTACTCGCAGTTGAAAGATGATTTACCAAGAACATTGTTGGAACGTCTTGAACGTACGAATCATCCAAGAGAAGCTATTTGGGTTGCTCGGGATTTCAAGGATAAAGGCAATTTCCTGTTTAAGGCTTGTGATTTCCCAATGCTATAGATATGTATGAAAGGGTCATCCAATTTTTGTGTGTGGCTATACCAATTTGTAGTCGGGATGCGCACCTTATGTCTGAACCGAGAGTTATCTCAATTCTAATCCGACGGCTCGCTGGTTGAAGCTGAAACAATATCATAGCACAAAATCATTGTGATCTAGCAATGAAATTTGATGCTTACAATGTTTACGTACATTATAGGAGAGCTCTTTCTTTTTTGCATAGAGGAATGGTGGAAAATGCTACATTGGATTTGCAGATAGCTCTTAAGTTGAACCAAACAACAAAATTGTTTTGAGGGAGCTAAAGAAGTTGGAAGAGGAGTATGGATCTTCCTTGGATGGTTGTGTGAACTCTAAACAAGTAGAAGCCAATCAGAAGATCCTTGATCCACTTCGAAATCATCGTAGCCGCAAAGGAAGCAATGTTACCAGATGTGGTTCCCCTAAGTCTAACACTTTTGAAGATGGGTTCAAGAATTTAACCAATCGTATCCGAAGGATCAAACGAATCCTATGATTGAGACTACTAAACTAGTAGTGGAGATGGGGAATGGGGTGGAATATGGGGATAGAGCAAAGGAAGAGCATATGAGCATTAACTCTGCAGGTCAACAAGATAGTTATATTTCAATGCCACCAGAATTGATGCATTAGACTTCTGGGTTAAATTGTGAGAGTGGTGAAAAATTCAATGACAAGAATGTGAATACTTCAATGGATGAGAATGAATTAAGTTGTTTAACATTTTGTAACAAATAAGTGGAGGACAGTTCCATATTCATGGTTGGAACAAACTCTATTGAGAAGATGGGAACAAGTTCACTTGATAGAGGGGATGGTGGTTACTTTTTCATGTTCAAAAAACCGGGAAAATTTCTGAGAATTTCTAAGAAAGTATACCTTCAGATAATGGATGGGCAGAATGTGAGCTTTTCTTGCATGCAGCATTAAAGTTTCTTAAAAGTTTCGAAGGTTCCTATTTTTGGCCCTACCACGATGCCACTTATGGACAAAGGTGAAAGGGATGAGGAAGTTGAATCCTATATAAGCAGGATGAAGTCATCATTTTCAAGTCTTGGTCCCAACCCCCAAAAAGAAGGGGAACTTCTAAAACTGAGCAGCTTTCTCCAAGCAGGTGTAGCAGTATAAACAAGATCAAAAACAGGCAATATAGAGCAAAATCCTCAGGAATGAGTAAGTGCTCTCTCAATAAGTCTTTTACTTCTAAAACTACTTCCTTTTGCAGGAAACCCGTGTACACCAGTGACGCAAAAAAGAAACTGGAGCAGATGGAGGATGGTATCATACCTCCCGTCAGAAAAAGGCGGTTCATAGGGAAGCAATGTGATATGGTTTAAGATTGTAATTACGGGTTTTGAAGGAAACCGGTGCATATGTAAACTGTTATGATATGGACTATTCAGGCAAAAGAAATAGAAAAGAAAACTTTCATCTTGACGCATAAGCTCACAAATAAGTTCCATCGTCAACGTGCATTTAATCCAAAATTCGCACAGAATCCATAAAAACACATAAAATTCAGCCAAAAAGAAGTTAAATGGACGAAATTGAGATCTGAGAGTAACCTGATTGCCGAGAAAATCAAGAATGTGGACAATTCCACTATGAGTACCAAGCGCAATCATTCGTTCAGAAACCGCAATACAGGATGCAGAATCGGTGGTCAATAATGAGGGCAAACTGCCTCCCATTCTTTGGTACTTAAGCTTGGGTTCATCTTCTTCATCACCGTCTTCCTGCGACAAGTCGTCGTTGTCTTCTTCTTCTTCTCTCTCATCGTCGCCATCGACGCCGTTTTCCGGCGGAATCGAGGCCATTTGGATCGGGCTCTGGTGATCGTAGAGAGAGAGAGAGAGAGAGAGAGAGAGAGAGAGAGGGCCAAAGAATGATTGAGCCAGGCAATTGTGGGAAAAAGAGAGGGGAGGCAGCAGAAGAGAGGTGTAGAGCTGCTAATTTTAATTTTAATTTTAATTATTTTGGGAGCTTCTTCATGTTTTTTTATTCCTTTTGTGATTGTTTTCAATTTAAGTTTATTTGCTAGGCGACAAATGTATGATTATACAGATTGCCATGTGATGTACTGATGTGAGTCTTCTCAAACGACTAGCTAAATTGTCCGTCCAACGGACGAAGTATTTATTTTGTATTTTTGAAATTATATTTATCAATAATTTTTTCAGTATTTTTTGTCTATCATTTTGAGAAAAAAATATGAAGAAATTAATGTAAAAAAGTTAGGTAGGAATAAATTAAATGACAAAATACTATTAATGATTGCAAACGTAAATGTGATAAATAATAAGGATAAAAAAAAGTTAGTTAAGTGAATAAATAAAAAATGACGGATGGAGTATAATGAAATTAGTAAATTACAATACTTTTCCCATTATATAAATAATAAGCTTGTAAAAGTAAATAAAATATTTTCACCCGACAATTAACTTAATTCAAACTAATCATATCATTTCTTATTCTGTTCTTTCCTTTCCTTTCATTTCTTTTCCTCTCCTAAGCTAACCTGAGGTGTGGTGGAATTGTAGCGGGTATGGTGGAATTGTGGTGTGTTATTGGTATATGGGGTAGGTGAGGATAGAGGATGTAAAAAGTAGAGAAGAAAGTTGAGGAGAGAGAAAAGTATTGATTTGTGGTAAAATGTGGGGGATTGTGTCAAACTGCGATACGCTGTGGCACCGCAGTTTGTCAACCACAGAAAAGAACAGGGTCTAACCTGACTAAAAACTAATGTCTGAATGAATGAAAAAAGTTTTTACCTCATTTATTTTTTATAAAAAATAATTACTCCCTTCGTTCTTTTTTATTTGTCATTTTCGGTTTTCAGTGTCAATTTTTAATCAATAATTTCTAATATAAAATTTGTATAAAAAAATAAAATATAATACTCTTTTAATAGCATTTTTTATAATGAATCTAACAATATCAATGTTGTATGATGACTCATTATACAAATTAAGATATTAATGGTCAAAGTTTTGATGTATGCTAACTCACTGAGATGAGAGTGTTGAGCTAGAACACACCATACAGTCACACATACACACAGCTGGATGCTTGAACTTTACAACAACTGATAGAAAGCAACAAGCTGGAATAGAAGACAACCCAATAACATAATAAAAGGGATAGGCTTGCTTACAGTTGATATAGACACACCACAACTGCAATCAAGGGCAATGGACTCTCTCACACATGCCTCTACAGATACACCAAAGCATGAATGATCAAGCTCAGCTTTCACTTGCTGGATTTTGCCAATTTCCAGTGACAGGAACTGATTGAACCAAGATTGAGAGTTGTAGGACACTCACAAACTTTCAGAGGTACTAAGACACTCGAGAATACTATTGAAATGAACACTGAGATATCTTCATTGATAGGAAAACTTCAAAATATAAAGAAGACTAATAGTTTGATTAGCAGCTGCTTAAGCATAAGCATTCTGCCTAATCTCCCTTAATTATCCTAAGCTACAAGCTTGAAACAAATACAGCTGATTATATCCTATTGATCTCGAGTACAAACTGTAAGAAAACAAAAGGAAAATACTGAGCTAAACTCTGATTGGACCAAATGCCAAAAGAGTGGCAAAATGGACCAATGAGAAGCTTTCCAAGCTAAGGGGTAAAACTTGATGTACTATGGTAACTCCCGCGCAACTACTAACCTGGAAATAATCTCAACAGGTTAATAATATGCTGGAAAGACCAAAACAACCCCTATGGACAGATAACAAAACACATAGCCCCAGAACTGGGGTTCTGGAAAAACTGATAAAAACAACCCAAAAGCAAATGACATGCATCCATAGGTAAGACATCACACCAAACCTCATCTTTGTATGATTGACCAATTGAAAAAGCAACAAGGCATCTAGCAGAAACTTTGATACCTTTGCCTGAACTGAGCCACTGGATGGTATATGGAGCTGGGTGGGGCTTGGTTGTCAGGCTTAACTTCTTCACCATGGTCTTTGGATAACTTCCACTGTCCACAATCACTGAGCATACCTTCCCTCCAATAGTGCATCTTGTATGAAAGATATTCTCCCTCTGCTCTTCTGCTTCCTCTACTGCTGAGCTGCTTAGAACTCTTCTGATCACAAGCATTTCTCCCTCATCTAGACCTTCTTCTATAACCTCATCATCATAGATAGGGTCATGTTCATGCTCTGCATATTCCTGTTCTTCTCCCTGCACATTTTCAGGATCAACAAATAAAGCTGTCTGGTACTCAACAAGAGTAACCATTCTCTTGTTTGGACATTCTGAGGCAATGTGCCCTAGTCCTTGACACCTGAAACACCTCCTTTCTATAGAAGGCCTGCTGATAGGGGCTGGGGTTCTTTGTGGGGGATTTTGTGGCTGATTTTGTGGGGGTATTGGGACTGGATTTCTAGTTTGAGGTGAGGGTGGGGGTGGATAGGCTCTTTGTGGGGGATTGTATGGTTTGTAGGGATTTGCCTTGGCTGGGGTGTATGGCTTAGTTGGGTATCTACTGCTGCTGAAGTCCTTGACTCTAGATTTCTTCTGCTGCTGCTCCACTTTATGAGCTAAAGAGCTTAACTCATCAAGTGAATCATAAATCTGTAGCTCCACAACATTCTTGATCCCTTCATTTAAGCCAGCAAGGTACCTGATATAGGTTTGCACCTCATTCTCTTGCATATTACACTTCCAAAGCAAGTGCTCAAACTCCTTTGTGTATTCTTCTACTGACTTGTCCCCTGCACAAAATGTTGTAACTTGTTGTAGTTCTCTTTCATGTAATTGTCTGGAAGGAACTTCTCCTTCAACTTTTGCCTCATCTCAATCTAGGTGCTCACTCTGGCTTCCCCAATCTCCATTCTCCTTCTCTGCAGATTAGTCCACCAAGTAGAAGCATATTTTTTTAACTTTAAGGCTACTAACTTTACCTTGTTTTCTTCTGAAACCTCTTTCAAGTCAAAGACTCTTTCCACTGTCTGCAACCAATCTAGGAAAACATCAGGATCTAGCTCTCCTGCATATTCAGGTATATTAATCTTGAAATCAAGTTTCTCAACCCTCCTATCTTCTCTTCTTACTTCTCTTTCACTCTCACTGTTTTTCTCAGGCTCACTGACTCTAGGTGATCATATTATCCTTCTCCTTCTCCTGGGTGTAGGCCTAGGACCTCGACCTCCTCTCCCTGTCCTACTAAAAGGATTCTCACCTTCTCCTTCCTCCATTTCATCATCAGTCTCCCTATTCAACTCATGCCTATGCAATCTCATATAGTAATTCAACTGCTCACTTAAGAACTTCATTTTCTGTTCTACTTCTTCCTTTTCTTTCAGAGTTTGTTCTAAGACTTCCTGTGGTGTTTTACTAGTTCCGACCATTTTAACTAAAACAAGTAAACACACTCCAAGATAGAACACAATGCTCTGATACCAAGATGATGTATGCTAACTCACTGAGATCAGAGTGTTGAGCTAGAACACGCCATACAGTCAGACATACACACAGCTGGATGCTTGAACTTTACAACTGATAGAAAGCAACAAGCTGGAATAGAAGACAACCCAATAACATAATAAAAGGGATAGGCTTGCTTATAGTTGATACAGACACACCACAACTGCAATCAAGGGCAATGGACTCTCTCACACATGCCTCTACAGATCAGCTTTCACTTGCTGGATTTGCCAATTTCCAGTGACAGGAACTGATTGAACCAAGATTGAGAGTTGTAGGACACTCACAAACTTTCAGAGGTACTAAGACACTCGAGAATACTATTGAAATGAACAGTGAGATATCTTCATTGATAGGAAAACTTCAAAATATAAAGAAGACTAATAGTTTGATTAGCAGCTGCTTAAGCATAAGCATTCTGCCTAATCTCCCTGGATTATCCTAAGCTACAAGCTTGAAACAAATACAGCTGATTATATCCTATTGATCTCGAGTAGAAACTGTAAGAAAACAAAAGGAAAATACTGAGCTAAACTCTGATTGGACCAAATGCCAAAAGAGTGGCAAAATGGACCAATGAGAAGCTTTCCAAGCTAAGGGGGTAAAACTTGATGTACTATGGTAACTCTCCCGCAACTACTAACCTGAAAATAATCTCAACAGGTTAATAATCTGCTGGAAAGACCAAAACAGCCCCTATGGACAGAAAACAAAACACATAGCCCCAGAACTGGGGTTCTGGGAAAACTGATAAAAACAACCCTGCTAGGATGGGTTGTTCTGCCTTCTGAATCTTACTTGTGCCATGCTTGATCATGCTGGTACTTGGCTTGGACTTGAAAAGGGCATGGCAATGAACAAAAAACTCCTAGGAAACATTGGTTGAAACTTCCTCAATCAAGAGATACAATATTGAGAAAGTCAGCTGCTTGGACTGTTGTTGCTGGGAACTGGAATTGGTCTGGATGACCAATGTTGATGGGCTGAGTGGCTGTAAATGCCAGAACTTGCTTTACAATGGTGTAGCAAGCCTGGATGGATGCTGTTGGTTGTGTGGTGGCTGCTGTAGATGGTGAGAACCTCTTGCTGGAAGTTGGAACTGCTGAGAATCCTGCTGTCTGTGCTGGGGCTTGGAAGTCTGCTGTTTCTGCTGGAAAGGCTTCCCTAGCTGCTGAGTTTTGTGAGACAACAATGACTCTTCCTTGTGCTGCTACTGCAATTGCTGATGAAGCTCTAGGGGATGCCTCCTTTGCTGATGAAGCTGCTGCTGCTGATTGTCCTCATTGATGGTCTCCATCAAGTTTTTAACACAATTTCTTAGGCGACAGAAAAATAAAAACGGAGGTAGTACTAACTAAAAAAATTAGCAAAATTATAATTAGAAATAAACACAAAAAAAAGAAAAAGGAAAAACAGGAAAAAGGAAAAATAAAAAATAGAAAATAGAAAATAGAAAAAGGAAAAAGAAGAAAAAGGAAAAATAAAAACCATCACAACACAACACCAATCAAACATTTCAAACAAGGGCAACTCCCACTATTCATACTTCTTACGTACCTTTATAGTATATATTTCGAACTTCATACATTTAATAAATATTGTGTGTGATGTGACTATAAACCATATTTAAAAACTCTTGTTTTTAAGTGACATACATTTCCAAACATTATCCTATTCACCCAGTCCATCATACTCCATCCACCCTCCAACTATCTTTTAGAATATTGCCCATCCAATGGACGGGGCCTTTATTTTGTGTTTTTAAAATTATATTTATCAATTACTTTCTCAGTATTTTTTTATCTATCATTTTGAAAAAATTGAAGAAATCAATGTAAAAAATTAAGTAGGAACAAATTAAATGACATAGTATCATCAATGATCGAAAACGTAAATGTCACAAATAATAAGGAATAAAAAAAGTTAGTTAAGTGAAAAGATAAAAAATGACGGGGCGAGTATCAAAATTAATAAATTACAATAATTTCCCATTATATAAATAGTAAGCTTGTAAAAGTAATGCTACTTTAACATATTACCATATCATACCACACTTTATCACAACAGATAAAACTTTATCTCTCTTCACTTTTCTCGCTACTTTTCACTTTTCCTCCTCTTTATTTAACATACCAACCATTTTTAACTTACCATATCATACAACATCATATCACACTATCCACATTTTCCATATCATTATCATTACCACACTTTATCCACCGTAGAAAAACAGAATCTAAATATAGATAAATACTCCCTTCGGCCCTTTTTATTTATCACTTTGGGAAAAATAGGGAGGTCAATATAACAAAAAAAGTTTAGGTATGGGTAATTAAAATAATAAATTTCATATTACTTTTAGATTTATAATAAAAAAGAATGGCTTCAAATTACTATTAATAATATTTAAAATTGTCAATGGAAAAGCAAGTTAAAGGCTATAAAAATATAAATTTAATTTAATTAGGAATAAACGGAAAAAAAGGTAAAGAGGGGAGGAAGGATAGTCGCCACGTGGCTTGCGGTCATTGCTTGTAATATTTCCATCACAACACAACGCCAATAGTTAAATGTTTTGTCCCAATGCGGAAAAATTAGTGTTTTAGATAGCGGATAGCGATTTAAGCAGCGGATAGCGATTTAAGCAGCGGATAGCGGTTTAAGTAGCGGATAGCGGATGACTGTTCAATGATAATTGTGTTCGGTAAATTTAGCGGTTGAATTAACAGATTAATGTGAATTGACATAAAAGGATATCGAAAATTTCCAAAGATTAAATTTTCAAAGGGTATTTTGTGACCGAAAAATATGAAACGCTACTTCAAACACTAAACGTTAACTTTATTAACGTTTCACAAAACGCTCCTCAAAACGCTAAACGATCCTCAAAACGCTAGTTTACCGAACGCTAATATTTATGCAATTATAGTTTTGACTTGGTCAATACCTCAAACACTACCTCAAACGTTACTGCCGAACAAAACCTTCATATCTTAAAAAATTTAATAAACTTTGACCAAAATCACATACTTCACTACTACCTCCATCCCAAAATATTTATCCTTTTATCTAGCTTCTTTGTGTCAAAATATTTGTTTCATTTACAATCCCAACAACTGTAGTTTTTTTCTATCCCTAGTTAATATATTCATTTATCACTTTTTACAATTCCAACAACTATTATCTTCAATTAAAGTATGGGTAGTTTGGGTAAGTTACAAACTTTTCACTTTAATTCCCAATATGCATTGATCTTCTCAAGTAACTTGTTACAATATTTTTATAAAATTTAATAATATTAGATCATAATTTGAAAATTTTCAACTATCGTGTAACAACCGTTGATTCTACCCGAAAGATTGAAATTAATATATTTTGATCAAAGTAACTTGTTACAATAGTTAATCATATCTATTGATACATAAGTCTTCTTAACGGGTTTGATTTATCTTAATCAAACTAATAATAAATAATTTTTAACTGTCATAGTTGAAAAAAAGGTCAAATATGGTAAAATTTTTGTTGGATTTATTGTTGCCTATGGTAGTATTACACTCGTGTTTCTTTATGTGATTCATTTTTATCTTTTTATGTCTCTTTAAAATCGTAATATATTAATTATTAATTTTCTTATTTTATCAATAATATTTTTTGAATTAACTTTTAATTTTGTTTAATTTTTAGTTAAGTATATATAGTTTATTTTCTCACTAACTAATTTATAGATTTTTATGATATTAGTTTCCTATAATCAAGTAATAACGAAAAATACTATCATAAATTGATAATATTATAATTTTTGATAATAAATTAAGGGAAAATTACTCTCTAGTGTTGCCCAAAAAAGAACTTTTCATTAATGTGTCTTTTTTTACGATAAAATATTGCCATCAATCAAGGACTGTTCACCAAGAAAAATAATTTATAATTATATATATATATATATATATATATATATATATATATATATATTTCTGGGTACAAAGGACGGTGATCGAAATATGTTGATTCTAATGAGGGCATTTTGGGAAATCTATAATTGGTTTTATTTAATTTTTTTTTAAAAATAATGTAATATTAATGTGAGCATTAATGTGTGTATTTGCATTAATGAATTTTTTTTCTTTTCCTTTTTCTTTCATATGAACTATTCTTTTTTTAAAATTATTTTAAATAAGAAAACTATTCTTTTTATTTTTCATTATTATTTTTTTCGTTATTCTTTTAAATATAACTTCAGCAATATATTTTCAACAAATACGTATGGTTTACTTGCGTCCCGTGCAGCGCACGGGTCTAAGTACTAGTTATTTTTTAAAGTTGGGTATAGGTTTGTCAAATGTCAGATGTGACTTGAAATGATGCCAAATCACGTATTTAAATTAGATAAATATTTTTGGAAAATAATCCAAAACACTACGTTTAATGTCGTGTTAACCCAGGAAATGAGGGTGGTAAACCCAATAAGTTATGGGTTAACCTGAACAAATGTTGGGTTAACACGACATGAACATCTGCATTCAAATGTTAGTGACCAACATAGGGTATGGGAGAGAGAAATTTGAGTATATGTTAACCACAACTAGACATGTCAATTCAATCGAGCGGGTGGGTTTCGTGTCATGCGTATATCGGTTTTAGGTAAATACGGGTCGGGTGTATTTTGGGTAAATACGACCGATGTATTTTGGTTTCATGTCAACCCAAGGGGTTATGATTGCGACCTTTTTCTATTTTTCTTTTTAAAAAATGGTCTCTAAAAACTTCTTTTTACACAATATACATAATAAAATATGATTATCTTCTAGTAACAATATATTATTGTAGTTATTTTTACTTAAATTAGAGAAATAACAAATAAATGAGTTGTGTTATAGTTTAATAGTTAAATTTCCAATGAAAAGTTACAAATTCTAATAAATTTGAACTTTAAAAAATAATTTGTTTGGGTCAAACGGGCGGGTTGGATTTGAACCGCTAATTTTCAGGCTTGGTGTATTTCGGGCTCGGTGTATTTTTGGGCTTAGTTGAGAAAATCGTGTTTAGAACCCAAAAAAAATTGATTAAGTCGGGTTATCGAGTCGGCCAGAAATTGTCAGGTTTAACTACATGAACCTCGACTAGCGTAATAACCAGAAGAAAATCAACCCTTTAATACGTATTAATTAGTTTAATAGATCATGATTAATTAAAAGTGCGTGTTCCATTTTTCTAACCCAATGTATGTTTTGCAGGACTTGAACAGTGCAACGATCGTCAATGAATTAGTTTAATTTTCTTTGCTTGAGAAATCTCTTCCGATAATTTTTATAGTGATCCAGATCAGTATGAATTCCTTTTTCTGAGATCGATATATCGAGTCCTTCTTTTATTCAAGTCAATTTGGGATTACATTTATGAAAGATTTCAAGAAGGTATATGGGTATATTTATGTGGGTTACCGATGACATTTTTACGGTTTAATAAATCTCAGTAATTTGGGAATTAGGGAGACATAAGTATAAGATTGGGGAATTAAATTTTGTAAAATTTGCTTCATTTGGGCCATATGGACGTCTGGATCAAGGAAGGGAAGAGGGAGTGCTCTCTTTTGGGCCTTAAGAGTATATACATGTGCATATATATATAGATGATATTAGGTGGAGTTAGTATTTTTCAAACACAAAATATAACTCTCATCCCTTGCTCCCTCTCTCTCTTGTGTCTCTTCATCTGCCTCGACACTCCACGCCACCCTCTGCCCAGCCGACGCCTGCTGCCCAGCCACCACCAACCCACGCCGGTGCTTTTTCCGGCCATATTCCGGGCACCACCGCTCCACTGCATCATTTCCATCATCATCTCTCATCTTCCTTCACCTCTCTCTCATGTGTAAACTCTCTATCTTGTTCCTCATTCTTTTCTTATAAGTAGATTATGGTTAGAATCTGATTTTGTATTAGGATTTGTGTTGATTTCAGAGATGAATTTGTGGTTCTAGTAATTAGCCAAGGAAAAGTAAAGGGTTCAAGCTTCAAAGAAAGGAACTTGTAAGTATAATGATTCTTGGTTATCTTAGTATTGATTAAGTGAAATACTTGCAAATAATGATCATGCATGTGATTTTTAGTAACTTAATTCTCTATGGAAGAAAGGAAATTTGATTTAAGTGAAATTCATACTTGTAGATTAGTTCTAGAATAAGAAATATGAAGATTTTAAGGGGTGCATGTTAGTTTAAGCTTGGGACTTAAGAAGTAGATGATGTGGTGATCTTGCATGAACAAGATGAGTTTTAAAGGTAGTTTTCTGAATGTTTTAGGTCTGGAAATTATGCACGTGATTGCTAATTTGTGTTTTAAGGGAGGTTTAGGCCAAATCACAAGAGTTTAAGTATGCATGTCAATGATTTATTAAGAATATTGCAATCTGGTTGGGAAATTGTTTTTCCAGAAAAGAAGGAATGTGATTCTGGGCTATTTTATGGCATGAATAGGTAGATAAAAGTGTTAGCTAACACCAGATTTTTGTATCTCGTCGTTTTGATAAGTATATTAAGAATTATGGCCAAAATCGTGAGATGACGTAAATTTGGGAACATTACATAGTCAGTTCAAAGATGGACATTTTTTGAAGGGTTAGAAGGTTTTATGTGATGGAAATCAGCCCACGCTAAGTTCCCCAAGCCCAATTAAAAAGGCCCATTGGAAACTTCAATCTACAGATAGGGTCCTTCATCGAAAGACTCCAGTCAAATCAGGCCTAGCAAAGAAGATTCAGTTCAACTATATGGAGTTCAATTGGGCCAAATGAGGAAGATACAAAGTTGAAGTCCAAAGGCTCATTCACATGGTGTGCTTCTTGTTTCAGGAGGATGTCCAAACATCCTAAAGTGAATCAAAGCCCACAAGCTCACGTCCAAAAGGCCCATCAACGTCCAAGTCCAAGAACTGCAGAAGCAAAATTCAAATTGAATTTCACAGTTTTTGTCTTTTGGATGTAACTTTTATATTTTAGCTTTTTAGTTAATTTTGGTGTAATTTATATTATCTTTATAGTATTTTGAGTCATGTAAGATGCCAATTAAGTTATAAACTTGAGCATCAAGTCATAGGAGTCTAGATTAGTCTAGAATATTCTCAAATGTTCTAGAATATTCTAGAAGGTCTAGTGTGTGTGTGTTAGGCGTGTGATAGGATAGATTTGGCGCCAATTTGGTTGTTGTTATCCTAGATTAGGTTGGCTTATTTTGTAACTAATCCATCTTGGATTAGGAAAGCTAATTCCAATTAGGATAAGGTTGTTGTAACCAACTCCCCTTAGGATAAGGAGTCCTAATCCAAGAGGAGATTGGAATAGATGGCGCCTAGGAGTAGTCTTCCTTGGCTTGCACGCCAAGTTAGGAATCCTAGGAGTTCTAGGATTGAGTCTATTATTAATAGCTAGGCTTGTAGCCTTTCAAAGGCATCTCAGTTTATCAACCATGAATAGAATCAAGCTTTTAGCTTATCCCTCGAGTGTTTCGTGAAGAACCTCGTCCAATCTCTTCTATTGTATCTTGGTTTGGCAACCAAGTGGTTAGGAAGAGTTTGATCCCTAAACCTAGAAGGTGTTTCTGTAACTAGGTTGAAGGTCAAGTTAGCCCTAGGGTTTCTTTCTTGTGGTGTTTCTATATCAAGATAGATCCCTTGAACTATCTTGTTACTCATTATCTTTTTATCAATATAGTTAAGTAATCCCTAGGTTATCAACCCTCTCTCTCACTTTCCCTCAAACATCTCTCCCTTCTCTCCCTCACAAACGTCTCCCATCTCCCTTTCTCTCTCCATAACAAACTCTCAACAAACTCCCCCTCTCTCCTCCCAACAACTTTCTACTCTCTTCTCTCTAACAAAGGCCTCACGCCACCAGTGATCTTCCTTTACATTCATCCTCACCTCACCCTTCCCTTTCCCCTTCAAGAATCAATCTTTCTTGTTTCTTGAATCCATAAAAGTCCTCACGACAAAATAGCCTTCCATAGATCCTGTATTCACGTGAATTTCCCCTTTCTTTCCTCCATTATCACGTGAAGCATCCCACTCTCTAGTTTGGTTGCACGTGTAATGATTATTACTGGATCAAGATTCATTCTTTTGGTCCCGTAATACATCACTATAGTTTAAAAGCTAAACATGAAAGTTGTAGGGGACATTCTGGGCTTTCTAGAAAGGTATGGTTTACGTTCATAGGATACCGAGAGAGAGTTATGAGCTTTTATGTGAGATGCAAAAATCTGAGTTTTCCAGAAAATGTTTGTGGCTGCTTGTATTCTTGGGCAAAATCCGACCCTTTCCTATGCTCAAATTAACTTGTGGTTAAATGAAAGTTTAAGTATGTATTACGAGCTTTCTATAGATAACTTACCCGTTTCGAACCGATAAGTAGAGCTTGAGTTTCGATTTTCCGAATAATTGAAGTTTAAGTGGTTATTATTCTGGGAAGCTTGTAAAGATGTTAGTTTTTGCCCTCCTTAACCACGTTTCTAGCTTTCATAGTCAACTACAAAGTTGGAGTGTATGTTCTAAGCTTTCCGAAAAGTCCTTTTATGCTATGATCCGATGTTTGAGGGATAAGTTATGATCTTCTGAGTATACCTTAGAAATCGAGTTCGTTATTATAATTCTTAGAGAAATTCACTAAGTTATTCTTCCATGATTCCACCTAAGTTAAGTCCTAACTCATGATTTATTTTCCTTTAAAGACCCTTCAAGAGATCGTTACGTTACTGTTCAAGTCTCTGCCCGTTCAGTACGTGTTTTTAAGTCTTCAGGTACGTATATTGCCTGTAACTTCTAAGTTAAACTTATGAATGATTTATGTCATACATTTCATATCTATTTTACGATTTTGTCATCTATGCTAATTTCATATTTCTTGTTCAAAAGTAAGTAAGTTTTATGTGGGTGTTTGTACCAAAGTTAATTTATTAAGTAACTCTTTGATTTTAAGTATTTATGTTATTTCATGTATCACGTTCAAGTGTAAGTAAGTTTTAAGTGGCTTTATGTACCCAAGTATGATTTATTCTTTTATGCCTATTTCGTTATATTTACTCTAATATTCATGCTTTTATATATGCAAACTCTTATGTTTTATGCTTGAAGAAACCCACCCCTGCTCTGAGGACCTCCACATATTCACCGTTCAGGACCTTTAGCAAGAGTCAACCGAGAGTTTTGTTTGAAAGAACAAATTAGGGAAGTATCCTAAAAATCACTAAATTATTCCCAGCATATTCTCAAGATTATATTCACTAATTCTGATGTGCATATCTGCAGATATTATTATATATGATAAGATCAAAGTTTCCAAAGAAGCAAGGATAGAAGATCAAAGCGAATATGGAAAGGATCAAAGATCAATCAACAAAGGAAAGAATCAAGAGGAGACCGTTGCTGATTGAAGACTCAACTATAAATACCTCCAACGGCTCCTTGTGCAAATTAGGCGATTCCAAGTAAGTAATCGCGGTGTAGGAAATCGTGTGAGATTTCTGAGTGTAGCCAATGAGTCCTTGGTGAGTTATGTAGCTAGTAAGGTAATTCTGGTGAGGTAACCAAGGACCTTGGTGAGTGATGTTGCCAAATATATTGGTGAGGTATTGTGTAGCAAAGCCTTGAAGTACTAAGGCTTTGTGAGGTTAATATTCAATGCAATTCGTCATCCTCTTCTCTACCTCGTCTGTGAGGTGCCTTCTCTCTGTCTCATCTGTGAGGTCTCTGCTATCTGCCTCATCTGTGAAGCCTCGTCTGTGAGGTCTCTGCTCTCTGCCTCATCTCCTTGCCTCGTCTGTGAGGCCCCTCCACGCCTTCATATGCCTCGTCTTTGAGGCTCCTCTACAGAACCTCTCCCTGAGTGTTATGCCTTTGTAAGCAATATCAAGGACCTCAACAGTTCTGATCTTGCCGAGTTCTTAACCTCCTCTATCTCTCTTGTACCTCAATGTTTATATAATAAAGATGTATTATTCAGTTCATTCAAGTGCTATTAACGTCTTTATGTTTATATGTGAAGAACGTTGAATCAAACCTTTTCACCCCCCCTTCAAGGGTCCCAACAATGCTCAAGATGTTATGCAAGTCTTATGAATTTCATTTACCAAGGTTAAATTATCAAGTCATTTCATATTCTACTTTAAGAGTTTATACTATGAATCACTTATATTCAACGTCTTATGTTAAGTCCATACTTTTATATTACGAGTACCTCAAGAATAATATTCCCTTACAAGAGCAACTTATGTTCAAGAGATTTTAAGAATATCTTCAAGTTACGCATAAGAGTGGTTAAGGATTAAATTAAATGGTATCAAGTTTCCAAGGTTAAGGTTTTAAGTGTTCCATGGTTAAGAAGGGTCTCCGACCATGTTTATGGTGCCTTAGTGCACACCATGATACCCGTGCCCTAGCGCACACCATGATACCCGTGCCCTAGCGCACACCAGGAAACTCATGCCTTAGTGCACACCATGGTAACCGTGCCTTAGTGCACCCAAGGAAAAGCATAACTTAAGTGCCTTAGATGAACACCATGGAAATCTGGTCAGTATAGGATAATTATCCACCATCCGGATCTCCCGATCGGTCCGGGTATGCGCGTACGGAGGCTTAGCCGATGATCGCAAGTAGGGGACCTTCAAGAGTATAACATGACAACCAAGTATAAAGTTCTTAGGTTATTCAAGCCTTCTGAGTCAATGTATAGCTTTATGAGTTACATGCCAAAGTTTTATAAGTCTTGGTTTATAAGGATTTAAGTCAAGTTTATGTGTGGCTTCGTGTGTGTTGTAGGTTAAGTCATGCATGATTTAATTTTCTTTTGAAACTATGTTATATTATTTTTAATGTTATAGTATTTCTAATGTTATATTATTTTCTAAAGGAAGGAACTCATAAGTACGTTTTCATTTAAGTTGTGAGTTAAGTTACAGGTTAAGTTATATCCTTCACGTACAGGTTAAGTTATGGTCATGCTATGTAAGTTATGTTATTTTTTATTGTTATGGTTATTTATGTAGCTTTTAAATGTTTTTGGAACCGCGCTATTTAATTATCTTCGAAAAGATTCTTACTTTATGGGGGGGTATACGTACTGAGTTTATTTCACTCTTCGAAGTTTTATGTTTTCGTTTTAGGAACCTCGAAAAAGGAGAAAGGGAAGCTGAAGAGTCCCGGGTTCCGTTCTCGTCCCTCGCGACGTTTGCCAAACGGGCCGCCTCTACTACGGTAAATTTTGAAGTGTGATTCTCGGTGAAACACGGAAACACAAGGGTAGTCTCAGCCATCCATTGGATAGGACCCGAGACCTTCTAAGGAGGCCACTTGCGCCCCGACCCCCGGAGGCCCGAGGCCGTACTGTCCCGAGATGGTGAACAATGCCGTGACGGGGTCCGGGTTACTTTTGGAACAAAAACAGGCCATGATGATTGTTTTTGGACAGGCCTTAGTCACGCACGAGTGCCGCCCAGTCGCGTCCGAGAAGTCAATCTGCCCAGCAAGGTTGCGCCCGCGACCAGTGACGTCGCGCCCGCGACTTCGCCCGCTTCACCGATTTTGGCAGATCTCGACTCGCCAAGACACACCGACTTCGCTTAAGACACACCGACTTCGCCGAGTCACCGCCTGACGCGACGGTCTCGATTTATGCCAATTTCTGCGTCCCAAAACGACTGTGTTTTGGCTTTGACAATTTTGTATAAGTACTTGTTGGCCTTCATTTTCTGGGCAGTTTTTTTTTTAATGATATTGAATGCCATTGCTTGAGAGCTCTCTAAGCCTCTCCCCCAAAATTCTTGTTTACTTTATCCAATCTTTGTTTGGTGGTGTTCAAGTCATTTCTTTAGTGAGTAATGGTGGTTTAGCCTCATTAGTCATGGTGGAATGTTAGGCCAAGGTTATGGACTCTCCTAGCCAAGGTCATATGCAAACCCTATCGTGCCCAAGCTCCGTTTTCCTTTGATTTTCTTTCGAAAACTCAAGCATCATTCATCCCACCACGATGGTAACGCTCCATTTGGTATCAGAGCTTTGGTTTTCAATTGCTTGAGTTCTTCTTTGTTCTTGCTAGTGTTGCTTCTAGTATTGGGTTTTGTGGATCGTATGCAAATATTGGTGTTCCCCAACCCCATTGCTAACATAGTTTGTTGGAAAATATTGTATTGTGGGTGTGTTTGTTGAATTTGTATCCATTTGGTGCATTGAAAAGAAGTTGAAAATTAGTGCACGCAAGGTGATCGATGAAATGTCTGAGTGAAAAAAACACAAAGAACCCTTAGCCAAACACTTGCCAACTACAAAAGAACCCTCAAACTCCACAAAATACCCCAAACACAAACCGTCCCTCGCCTTTTTTTTCCCGGTATGGCCGACGAAGCTCGCTCCGAACGAGAGGAATCGAGCCGCCGGGGTAGCCCTCAAATTCAAGCTCTCGAGAGCCGACTCACCACCTATGACGAACGCTTCTCCACCGTTGAGCGCACCCTTAATGCCATTATGGCGCGGTTGGACAACCTCACCCAAGAGCATATAGGTCTACCCCGAGATGAACGTCAAAGGCGTGCCCAAAGCCCTATTCGTCTTCCTCCTACATTTGAGTCGAGTGGCGACGATAGAGGCTCCCCACGTCGCCGTCCACGTGGGCAGGTGCATGATAGGCCCCCTCGTGACGACTTTCAGGACGTCAAAATCGACATTCCCGAATTCAATGGTTCCAGTGTGTAACACCCCGTATATGTGGCTAAAGTGTGGCTTAAAGGGATTGAAATGACTACTTATATCACCAAGGTGCACCTTCTTTTATGGTAGCCCATCCGTTCGGAACTCCTCAGTTAAGCGTGCTTAGCTGGGAGTAGTCTAAGGATGGGTGACCTCCTGGGAAGTTTTCCCAGGCAGCGTGTGAGCGAGGATGACGAAGCACGCTGAAAAGACTCGTGGTGATTTGTGGGGCCAATCAGCGATCCTTGAAGTCATTATCGGTAATGTACGCGGTCCGGGAGGGGCCGGGGCGTTACAGATGGTATCAGAGCCGACCCGCGACCGTGAGCTGCGCCAATGGACGAGAGATCCATGGGCAGTCACCTAGCGGGGCAAAGATTCTGTAGTGAATTGTGGCACAACGAGGACGTTGTGCGCTTAAGTGGGGGTGACTGTAGCACCCCGTATATGTGGCTAAAGTGTGGCTTAAAGGGATTGAAATGACTACTTATATCACCAAGGTGCACCTTCTTTTATGGTAGCTCATCCGTTGGGAACTTCTCAGTTAAGCGTGCTTGGTTGGGAGTAGTCAAAGGATGGGTGACCTCTTGGGAAGTTTTCCCAGGCAACGTGTGAGCAAGGACGAAGCACGCTGGAAAGACTCGTGGTGATTTGTGGGGCCAGTTAGCAATCCTTGAAGCGGTTATTGGTAATGTCCGCGACCCGGGTGGGGTACACAGTGATCCTGACGAGTACCTTGAGTGGATCCAAATGATGGATAGGATCTTTGAGACCAAAGAGTACAATGATGAGAAGGCCTTTAAGGTCGCTAGCTTGAAACTCACCAAAGCCGCATCGCTTTGGTTTGAGAATGTGAAAGCGCAAAGGGCTCGGGAAGGTCGAATGAGGATCACCACTTGGACACGGCTTAAACAGTTGATGAACCACCGTTTCTTACCCGCCACCTACAAACAGGATGTTTTGAGGAAGGTCTATGCCCTAACCCAGGGCAAGCGATCTGTGAGAGACTACATTCAAGAGTTCGAGCAACTCCTCATCAAAAGCAACCTTCAAGAACCCGAGGATCAAACCATGATGCGTTTCTTGAATGGATTGGACTCCTTGGTTGCCAAGAAAGTTGAGGTTCAACCATACTACTCCATGGACGACTTGTGCAGCTAAGCACTTCGGATTGAGCGACGAAAGAAAGAAAAGGCTACGTCCAAACCGGCACCAAGAGCCTTCTTTCCACCGCCTAGCCGACCTCCTCCATATTCGGGTACCCCGAAACCCAGTGAGACCCCCAAGTTTCCTTCAACACCTCGCACGGATAAAGGAAAGGGACTCGTAGTGGCGTCTCCAACGGACCCTTCTCGCCGGATGGAGGGTAGGAAATGCTTTAAATGCCACGACTATGGTCACTTTCAGGCGGATTGTCTGAACCGACGGACTTTGACTCTCAAGGAGGTTCAGGATATTGATGAGGAACTGCAAGCCGCTCGGGATGATTCTGAAGTGATTGTTGAGGATGCGGTCACTAATGAAGATGAAGATGCCGCCCTTGTGTCGTGTGTGCAAGAAACTTAAGGCAACAAAGATGGTTGAAGCTCATCAAGGATTATGATTTAAACATTCAATATCATCCAGAAAAGGCAAATTCAGTAGCTGATGCCCTGAGTCGGAAAAAATCAGCACGACATAGATGCGCCAAAGATGGCCAAATCAAAGCTCAGCTAGGAGATTTAGAAAGTAAGGATTGAAGTAGTCCCGCTAATTTTTCGATTTTCTAGATGGCACAGAAAATCTGACGTGACGACCAGAAATTTTCTTCTTGAAGTATGAATAAACATACTTTCCGGTCGCCACGTCAGCTTTTCGGTGCCGGAAATTGATTCTGGACTGTTATGAGAAATATTGAAAAATACAGACTGACAGTGGTCAAATGTGATTTGATTGATGTCAACAGTTTAGTGTAAGAAAAACACTTCAATAAAAATCCTTTGCATCTTCAACACCAGAGAGTAATTTTCCCAATCAATTAATCATCAATTATAATTATATCTCTTTTGTACGTTAATTTCCTTAATCTAACTTTTTGAAAATTAAGCTAATTTTTCCTCTCAAAAAAAAAAAATAAACTAGTTTTACTAGCCGTTCATTGCACGCATTGTTGTTATACACTTACTAGTCATTGGCTGCTTAATGAAATTTTTAATGATAAATTTTATTTACAATTAACCCAAACAATTGTAACAGTAATAATACTATGTTTTATCTGTAGACCCTGAAAAAAATCCTCGACTAAGAAATTTGATTTCTTTGTGCTACTTTGAATTAGAAGCCGACAATGTTTGCTTAAGATTTAATGAAAATCCAATTTATAATCACAAAAGAATTTTGACAAATCTTAGAAATTATTCATATTTTTTTTCCCAAAGGAGACCAACAACAACACAACAAAGGAACAACAAACATAAGCAAGAAACAAACAGAACACAAAACTTACAAACCCAACCCTAAATAATAGTACCGCGAGAACGACTTGCCCTCTTAGCCATACGGTGTGCCGGATGCACAAGCTGTCTAGGTACCTTCTGAATCTTCCCTGCTTGGAATTTCTTCATTGCATTGATGCAATCGAGAGCTAGAGCTCGACACTCCACCAGAGCTCCATTAGATTTTGTCAGACAATCAATCACAACAGTCGAATCCGTCCAGATCGTAATGCTTTGTAAACCCCTCCTACCTGCCTCCTCCAAAGCCAGCCTAACACCTAGGAGCTCGAAGAAAGCACTTGAAGCCCCTTTTCCCTTTTTGACATCATTCCCCCATTGTCTCCCTTGAATCGTGTAAACCCATGCTGCAGCCTCATTTCTAGTGTCCTTACACCACGACCCATCCACCACAAAAACCCCTTGATCGATTAAACCTTCTTCTTCCCCCCAACTCAAGTCCACTGGTCTGTCCCCTCCCTTTTTCCCCACCCCTGCCTTACCAACTTGCTCTTTCCCCTTCCCTTCCCACCATAGCCGCACCTCCTCCTGCACCTTGGTAAGGACACCTTCCAACAACTGTTGAGAAACACTCTCCTTCCCGATGCAAGCAGCGTTTCTAGCTTTCCAAATTGCCCACATTGTAGCCACAAACTCTCTCAGCTTTCCCCCCTCATCCTCGTTCTTCTTGGATAACAGAAAAATCCACCCTCTTAGCCATTCCCACCAACTAATGTATGGATTGACCTCCGAACAAATCCCCAACGCGGACCCTTTCCACATATGTTTCTATGGTACAACTTCTAAACAAATGCTCAACATCTTCCCTTGCCCCCCACACCAGCAAGCTATATCCTTAGAAAACTTTCTTTTAACCCTGTTAACCCCCGTAGGGAGCGCATCCACAGCACACCTCCACAGGAAAGTTCTCCATTTCACGGGCATTTTAGCGTGCCATATTTTCCTCCAGCATTTTGTGTCCAGCTTAGTAGGTTTTTTGACACCTACTTCCTTTTGCAAGATAGTAAAATACCCATCCTTGACTGTGTATTTAACATATGAAGGCCCCGCCACACTGACATCCTCACCCTCATTGTGTGGGGATACACTTGTTCAATATCCTCAACAGTTTGTCTTGTGAAAACTTATCTGAGCAGATCCCATCTCCACTTTACCCGACCATCTTCCTTTGTAACGGCCAAAGAATCAACCTTGAACTGCTGAATATGTTCCTGTTGACATTCGATCACTTGAATATGTCCCCCCAAAACCTACCTTTATCCATGATCGGGATTTTGTTTCCTTTTCCCACACTCCATCTGAATTTATCCCTCACACCACCGACCACTTTTGTTAACCCTCTCCAGGTACTTGAGCATCCAGCCGGAGCCTTATACTCCAAATCCTTTTCAATTGGTGATGTTGTTCCATATTTTGCTTTCCACATCTTTGAAATTAGAAGGTCTTGGTGAGAGTATACCCGCCAAGCTTGCTTTAACACCAACGCTTTGTTATATACACCCACATGTCGAATGCCCAAGCCCCCTGCTTCTTTAGGAGTGAAGATAGTTTCCTTGTTTTTCCAGTGCATAGATCTTGTACCATCTTTCTTCCCCCACAGGAAGCTCACAACACACGCATTCATCTTGTCAATGACATTATTTGGGAGCAAACAAACACTCATGATATGTTGGTGAAGGGCAACCAACACAGCATTAATAAGCACAACCTTCTCTGCCAAAGAAAGCATTTTGAATTTCCAACTATCCAGTCTTTGCTTAAACTCTTCAATCAAAAAACCAAATTGATCGGTCCGATTGCGCTGCATTCTTGTTGGTACCCCAAGATATTTCTGGAAGAAGCCTCCTTCTGGGTACCCAAAGATCACCTTTATGCCCTCTTTGTCCTCCGTGGACGCTCCTTTGGAGAATCAAATAGACGATTTACTAAGATTAATAACTTGACCTGAGGTATGACTGTACCTGTCAATAGAGTGCTTCAATGCTAAACAAGACGTCGCTTCCAACTCTGTAAAGAACAGAGCGTCATCCGTAAAAAACAAGTGAGTCATCAGAGGCGCCCTCGCGACAAATCCTCAGACATTCCCCTGCAGACCTTCCTCAGTGATAGCTGCCGATAACGCTTCCATACACAGAATAAACAGATAAGGGGACAGAGGATCCCCTTGTCTTAAGCCCGCTAAAGGTTGAATCGTTTTTGATTGAACACCATTAACCAAAACCGAGTATCGAACAGTGGTCACACACCGCATCAACAGTTGGACCCATTTCTCCAGGAAATTCATTTTCCGAAGCACCGCTTCCAGAAAATCCCATTGAATCCTATCATACGCCTTGCTCATATCCACCTTCAAAGCTGCAAATTGTTTTCCCCTCCTTCTATTTGCCAAGAAGTGGAGGATTTCATGAATCACAAGAATGTTATCCTCCTTGAGACGTCCAGGAACAAACGCCGATTGAGTTTCGGAAACTAACGACCCAATAATCAATCTCAGCCGATCTACCAAGCGCTCGGCAATAATCCTATAAAGCACATTGCAGAGGCTAATTGGGCGGAAATCACTGACCTGCTGTGCCTCTGGTTTCTTCTTAAGAAGGAAAATATTTGTGTTATTAATTTCCCCGACGAACTTCCCTTCGTTAACAGCCTCCAGAACCGTCTCTACCACCTGGTCGCCAATGACCTCCCAATATTGTTTGAAGAACTCCGGTGGTATACCATCTGGGCCAGGGCTCTTCCCCACCTTTAGTTGCCGTATAACTCGCTCCACATCACCTCTTTGGAACGACCTCAACAGGGTTTGAATGTCCCCCTGTGAGAGAGATTTATTGATGCTACCAACCACTTTGTCCAAATGTCTGCGTCTAAGGCGGTGCATCGCCTCGGGACGAAAAGCCTAAAATTCCTCCTCGAACGCCCCCAAAATTTGGGCCCCGTCAAAAGTGATAAGCCCATTTTTTAACTGCAAGCTATTTATTCTATTATAAGCCTTCCTCCTTTTAACCTGGCCAAAGAAAAACGCAGTGCATTGATCCCTCAGCCCAGCCCACTGCATTTTGCTTTTGTGCATCCAGAACTCATGGACCCTTTAATTAAGGCCACCATGTTTTGTTCCTTGGAGCCCCTGAATCGCTTGTTGCACAACTTCCATCTTTTTGTTTTTACACTCGAGAACCAGCTTCTTCTCCATTTGTCTCACTGAGCTTAACCACCTCACACACCTATAAGAAGCACACCCTCCAAATGGCAGTGAGCTTAAGATTAGGAGGAGTTCCTTTAGGAAACTCTGAAGATTTAAGACCCATGGGTCCAATATGAAGGAATTCCGTTTAACAGCAATATTACTCTTCACATGTAAAGCAATGAGAGAGTGATCTGAGAACAAAATGGGGAGGTTTTGCAAGAAAGAGCAAGCAAAAGCATCTATCCATTCCTCAGTTGCATAGGCTCTATCAAGCCTCTCCCAAATACAGTCCTCGCCCTCCCTGTTATTTGTCCAAGTAAACGATGATCCAGTAAAAGGAACATCCAACAGACCAAAACTCTCCCTCCAAGCACTGAATTGTGTGTGCCCCCTTATTGTCGAGGAACCCCCCACTTTCTGGGATGAATCCTCAACTTGATTGAAAACACCTATAACCACATATGGTCCCTATAACTGAACAATGGCACTAGCAATTTTGTCCTAAACCGCCTGCCTGCCTTGCATATAGGGATAACCATACACAAAAACAATGTACCACACAGGGAAAACCAATCCACTAACTTTAACAATTACAAAGTTGGCATCACAAGCAGCCATTGAAACAACCGCATCATTCTTCCACCCCAAAATCAAACCCCCCGATAACCCATCAGAGTCTACCCCTATTACAAAATGAAAACCCATCTTCTTAACAGACACCCTAGCAACAGCAACTGACTGTTTTGTTTCAAACAAACAAAGTAAATCCAACTTTAAAAAGCTCGAGACCCAGCGGACAAAAGGAATTGTAGAGAGGTTCGCCTGCCCTAAACCTCTGCAAATCCAGGCTGCTACGATCTTGGCGAACGAGGAAGCATTTCCTTGGCTGCTTCCGACACCCTATCAGACAAAAACTCCAACCATTCTCTGCCTCTCTTTAGGTCATCCATCTTCAAAAAAGTCTCGAACTCCTTTTGCAAAATGTTCACCATCTGATCACGACGTTGTTTCTTCAGTCTTGCCTCCCTGACTTCTTCAGCAAAAGTCGAGGAAGCTTCATCCCCTTGATCTTGTCCACTAACCTCTTCACTCCGAACCTGCCGCTGTCTCTTCTTTGTAGAAACATCCACCCTGCCCACAGTCGAATCCAATGAACTAGATTTGGAAGAAATAGAATTTGTAAACCTTACCACTCTTTTTAGGCCAACAACAGTTTCCTCACACCCCTCTTCCAGATTTCTCTTTTCCTTTCCCTCGGTATCAAACACCGGAGGCCAAGAAAAGTTATCCTCCACGACTCCTTGCTCCATCCCCCCTCCCATAGTCAGCGTGTCCTCCGAGACAGACCCGTTAGGAGTATATTCAAACCAAGGTCCCACTTCCAACCCACTATAGATCCTGTAAGCTACCAAACTCAGACTGCGCACTCCCCAGCTGTGCCCCAAGCTCTTCTTGAGCATAAATCTAGTGAGAACTAGACTCCCCCCGCTCAAAAACCTCAGAATCCCCTCCCCCCATCCTACTCAAGGGAATGAGGGGGTTAGCAAAAACAGGTCCTAATAAATATGGTGATCCAAAACCTCCTGAAGCTGACAAAGCCTCCCTAGTTGCCACTGCAGGACCCCCTTCTACAGAGTCCCTCCCCTCCTCATACCGAAAAAAGACGAAATAAAAGGGGGGGGGGGGGAATATGTGGCTACATTATCAAAAGAAAAGACAGAAATGCCCTCGGGAGTGTTACCTTGGTCCGGCCCCACAGATTTGAGGTGTCGGATGGCTGAACGGATAATTTCTCCTTGATCATCAGGAGAGCCCGTAGGAGAAAATTCACCTCTTGGAAGCACATGCAAAAGGGATGTTGCTGGGCCCCCACCTGGTTGAACGTCCAAAACAAATTCTCCCCTTTGACGTAGCTGCATGGTTCTTTGTAACTCATCCATGCAATCATTTAGGAAAATCTCCCTTTGAGAGTAGCCCAACCCAGGGCTCCCATACCCATTACTGCGTACATCACCATTTCCTTGAGCATCTCGACCAGCAACCTCCCCTTCCTGCTCAGCACCACCAGTGTCCTCCCCATCCCTTCCTCCAGCTCCACCATTTCTTCCCCTCCCTCCCTCATCATTGTCTCCATCGTCTCCACTATCCCCAGAAGAGTTATTATCATCATCCTCCTCATTCTCTCCCTCGTCATCTCCTTCTTCTCCGCCCTCCATGTCTTCCTCCGTTGCCTCTGAATCCTCCATTGGCTCTGTGTCACTTTGATCATTCCCTTCCTCTTCCTCCCCCAGAGATGTATCTCCACCCGCCCTATTGTCAACCTCCATCATTGTACCCCTTTCCTCCTCCCTCCCCCCTTGTCCCACCTCTGGCACCCCTCTCCGACGCACCATACGTTCCCCCAAGTCTCCTTCCCTTCTTGGTTCCTCCTGCCTCCCTCTCCTTCTCCCTGCACTACTTGTTTCTCCTCTCTCCTCAGATGAGATATTAATCACAAGCCCAAACCCATTCACTCCTGCCTCTTCGACCTCGAAAAACTCCGGGTAATGCAACTCCGGCTTAGAGCGATCCGGATGTTGCCTTACCCCTAACTTAAGACGGGTAGTAAGATACCCCCTCTGAATAGGGAACGCCCTAACCTTCTCCGTATAAAAAGACCCACTCCAATGAATAATAGCATGCCCTAGTTCAACTGCCTCTAGAATCCGACTTTTAACTTCCTCCCGTGCGACCAAATCAGGTAATAAGCATTCAAAAGAATGATGCCCTATCCTTCCACATTTTTTTTGCAGAAAATGAAGACATTTTCATACCTGAAGTTCACCCAATGCGTGTGGCCATGATCATCTCTTGCATACGCCCCAGCAACGAGAGGCTTGGCCAACTCTACTCGAACTAGGACTCGGACATTTTGGAGAGTAAAGTCCGCAACCCCGTATATGTCCACATCAATAATGCTGCCAATTGTTTTCGCCAGTTTGATAGCTGTACTTCCCCATTTCGGTCTGAATGGTAGCCCCTCCAGTTGAACCCACAGATATGCAAACTTGAACTTGACTTCCTCCGACTTCATGTTGGGGTTGATCTTCTCTAGCACCATCATGGAACCGTCAAAATTGACGGTTTGTTGCGTCATCATTTCAATAGAATCTTCCGGGTGCATGAACCAGAAAGAGAAATGTTTCTCTCCGACTTTCTTCACACTAACTGGGTTCCTCGTTATCCAGTTGGCGTCCACCAACCTCTGTAAGGCGCCTTCATCCCAATCTTTGCTGTCCGTAACATACCTGATGAAGGTATGTTCCAGCCGCAACTCCACCATGATTGGTGGTGGACTTAAGTTGACTCGAGCCCCCATCCTTGGCCCTTCTGGGAAGATAATTGTGTTTTGTGGTCCTCTCGCCCCACTTATAATCCCCCTCTTTTTTTTGGTAAGAAGAAAAGGACCTTTGCTGTGAGCACTCAGGGAATTTTGCCCGATTTTGTGAAAGCAACTTAATTGTCTCTTGCCTTTCCCACCCCTTCCTTTTATAGGAAAAAGCAGCCCTCCTCCTAAATAACTCCCCTTTTTTATTCTTCCTACGATGGGGTGGAACATACAAGGGTACAACAGGGTTTTTACCCTTTTTGAACGAACCCCCTGAATTACCCATTAAAGCCCCAACCTATTAATAACTCCCACCCCTAAATCTTCCCAAATCTTCCCAAAGATTTACTGCAAGCCCAAATTATTCATATTTCAAACTATAAACAGAAAATAATAATTAATAATAAAATCCAAATTTATAAAATTATTATTAAATATTAAGCCAGACCAAGCAATCTACTTATTGGATTGGACAACTAACCAGCGGGTTGGTCTTTCCAGGCCAGTGTCTGGATCGAGTCTACGGCCCAGGATGTAATAACCCGACCTTAATCAATATAATTAACCTAATTAATGAGTTTAATTAACCAACGTCGCACATTTCAATTCAGTTAACTATTTGTGTTTTAGGGCTCGAGCAGTGTAACGACCATCACACATCATATTTATATTTTTTTTATATAAAGTACTTATGTGATAACTTTGGATGTTCAAATTAATATCAGGATACTTATTTGGTTAAATTTTTGCCAAGCCAATTGATTTAGTGGTATATTACTATTACTAGTATTGTCATACCTGTTTATTATTATTTCTCAATTTATTTAACTTTCAAATTTATTTCACCTTGCCATTTTATTTCAAATTTCCTTGTTATTTTAATTTCGTAAAAGATTCATCGCGAGACTTTAGACTGTCATAGTAGAAATATATTAGTATTGGGAAGGGAAGCGGCAAAGAGAATTAATATTATTGTTTTAGATTAATTGGGCCATAAATGTACAAAACCCAACCCCTCATCCTTCCCCATTGAACATATAATATATATCTCCCTCTTCCCTCTCATTTCTCCTTCCTATGCTCTAGCTCAACGTCCCTCTGCCTCGGCTGCCCTCGGCATGCAACCGTTGCAGTCGTCTGCACCGATCGCTGAAGTAAACCGCTAGTTGGCTACCACAAAGGGGAGCCTTCTTCTCCTATGCTACTGTAGTCTGTTGTTTCTGTCTCCCTCTAACCCATCACTCTCGTTATCTCCCTCTGTCCGGCGGCCTGACGACCACTGCTAGCAACATCGGTCGCCTGAGTTGTCATCGACACTGCCCCCCATCGCCACTGTCGTCATCTTCTCACTCTTTCACTCTTCTTCCTTCCCTCTTGAGGTAAACCCTAACTTCTTTCAAATCAGATATTCTCACTATCAAGGACCATCATACACGGGAGTGATGACGGGGTCTTAGGAAGTATACATCAATTTACAACTCTAGCGAGGGAAATTGATGCTAGTTATCCGAGCAATCCTAACACCTGATTACCGAATAGTGAATACCGATCACTTCTAAAACTACGAAATCCATATTGAGGTTAGGTTGAGTGGTCTCGGATGATTCAGTAGATTGTTTAGCATGTCTTACTATGCCTCTCCATTAGATGTCGATACTCTTGGTCCCGGGAGGTTATAGAGTATCCCTTAACATCAAATTTGAGTGTTATGAATGGATTAATTGGACACCAATTTACATTGGCATGAGATTGGTGTCCGATTAGAAGAATTAGGCCATCATGCTATCTGGAAACCATCCCTATGGGAGTAGTTGTGGAATCTAGTTAGTAAGCATCAAATCCTAACTCTGGCGAGAGGGATTTACGACTTGAAAGGCTTTCCAACTAGCCATAGTACCATTGCGAGCACCACCACAAACGAAACCGCGCGTATGCTTGCGTTATAGTAGGTCACCACCCTGTTGTGTTAGCAGCCAACTCCGGTATATCAGCTTAGTTATCCCTATCAAGTTTGCAAGGGTGGAGTCAAGTTGATTGATTTGCGATCGGGTAGGTCTTCCGGAGGTGTAAAAGAGGGATCTTTCAGAGTGGAAGGAGATTTGGAGGAAATGGGAGCTTGATTACACAATCCACCAACGTCTGATCAGGGGTTTTCTTACTTGTGGAATGTTGTCTAATCCTTGTGATCTCCATAGTGGAGCTTCACCGGTGGACGTAGGTCTACTGACTGACTAAACTAGGAAATAAGCGCTCTAACAAAGCAAAAGAAGGATGCCCTAAGCGTCGAGGAACATGTACCTTGGTCTATGTAAAGAAGGCTTCCAGGATACCAATTAGCATCTTTATTAGCAATAAGTTTTTTTAAGTAATTTTTATCGCGAATGTGATATTCCATGTCACCATAGTAGGAAACTAAGCTATTATTAGTTCCATCTCCTATCAATAGCTTCCCGAATACCAATTAGCAAGCAATTTCTTAAAGTATTTTCGATCGCTCATTGCATTTGAAAACATCCTCATATGGGATTCCTTATCTGGTCTGTAATCCATTCGCCTAATTCTTGTGTTGAATAGCTTGCCTATCAATCGTCCCTGGACCTCTTCGTCAATCTGGTTCTCTTGTTAGGAGACCCGGTAATACCCCCAAAATTTTTTCCCTTTTTATTGAGTTATTTTCTTTTGCTTCTAGTCCATGTCTCATATCTATAGGACCCGGAAAATTGCCCCCGTTTAGGGGTGTCGGTTTTCGGATGCGCTATTTAAGTGATCGGGAGCCGACTAAGGTTGCTTAATCCTTAAATAAGGATGTTTTTATTTTCGAGATTCGTTTTCGGGGTGATGAAACTTTATTTATTTACAAATCCGTTTTTATTATTTAAATTATCCGAAATTGCACAAAATATTTTAATAATAATTTAATCCCGTCCCAAGCACTAAATTCAGGCTCAAGAAGGAAAAAGCAGGCCACCAAAATCCATGAAAACGCACTTGCGTTTTAATGAATTTTGGGCTGGGTCTTTTTCCTCCCCGACCTAGAAAGATGTGGATTGAAATTGATAAAACCCGCATGAGTTTTATCAACTTTTTGTCCATTTCTCTCGAGCCAAGCCTTAAATTAGTGACGGATAGGAATTAAATTATTTTTTAAAATTATTTCTATCCAAAAACGTACATTCTAAATAATTAACAAGTTTATAAAATGGTAAAGGGTCGCCAGCTGATTTAAGGAAATCGACAAACCGTAAAGATAATAAAAAGTGACTCCGGTCAACGAACCCAATTTCTAGATTCGTGGATAAAGTTACAGACTCGAGAATTATAAGAACTCTCGAATCCGCCTGTTTGAAAAACAGACTCTACTAAAATCGAAACTTGAAATGAAAAAGAGCGGGGAGAAGTTTAATTAATTTCGCGATATTATATTCCCAACATGCAATATAAGATGCGGTTTTATTTTAAAAAATATGTACAAGTCAAGGACATAAAATGTAGATTACATGATTAAAGTAAGAATGATAATAATGAAAGCGAACCTCGTTTGATGTCGGACGATTAAATGCGTAGATCGAACCCCTTGATTTAGCCTTGTTCTTGGTACTTGGATGGAAGAAAGGGTATTGAAGTGGCTTAAGGGGATAATGTAAGAGTGTAGTGATGTGGTAATGAGGATGATTATGGGAGTGTTATGGATGAAATTTTGAGAGAGTTTATGTATAATGATGATGAAATTTGAGTAGAGTAAGGATAATAGATGATGGTGGTTGATGAAATGAGTGTGATTATGAGGGGATATTTATAGGTGAGTGAGGTGAGGTTTTAGGAGGGAAAATGGAGGGACACATCCCTATGATCATGCCATGCAATCCCAAACCCCCCGCGGGTTTTGAAAGTCAAGGTAGAAAGTCAAATTCACGTGGGCTAAAATCAAGGGGTTGTGATCATTTTTTGGCGCTAGCTTCTGGAGAGAAAACCCCCGCGGGTTTTAACTGACCTCACACGGATCGCTGACGTGGACTGCTGCAAAACGACGCGCTCTGGATAGCTTAAAACCCCCGCGGGTTTGGAAGTCATCTGGGCCGGAGGCACTTTTGGGGCGCTTTTGTCTGGGCCGTTTGTGATTTATTATAACCCCCGCGGGTTATATTCTAATTTGCGGCCTGTTTTGCTTCGCTGGGCTTACTTCGTCAACTGTATGGGCCCAATGACATATTTTGGTATCCAGCCCAACTGACTTGTCGAATTTTGACGGGTCGGGATTGTGTCGGTGCAAATCCCGGTGTCTACAAAGAACCCCCACTTTGATCGAGTCCGAATAGGACGAAGTTCAAAGTAGCTTGAGATGTTGTCTGCTTGACGTCTGACTTGAAGATGGATGCTGTCAGTGCTCTTTTGTATGGCAACCAGATGATGTTGATGATGTCGTCGGAGGCCTTTTAGGTGGCAACCGTTGGACGACCGATGCTGATGATGTCATCGGACACCTTTAAATGGCAACCGTTGGACGACTGCCGCTGATGATGTCGTCGGAGACCTTTAAGTGGTAATCATTGGACGACTGTTGTTGATGATGTCGTCGGAGACCTTTAAGTGGCAACCGTTGGACGACTGTTGTTGATGATGTCGTCGGAGACCTTTAAGTGGCAACCATTGGACGACTGTTGTTGATGATGTCGTCGGAGACCTTTAAGTGATAACAGTTGGACGAGTGTTGTTGATGATGTCATCGGAAACCTTTAGGTGGCAACCGTTGGACGGCTGAAGATGTCTGATGTTGGCGCTCTTTTATATGGAAACCGGAAAATGTCTGCTGTTGGGGCTCTTTTATGTGGCAACCGGGTGATGGATGATGGTTAGTGCTCTTTTAACGGCAGCTGGAGGATGATGGCGCCTTTTAGCGGCGACCTGGTGTCTTTGATGACTCCCTGCACAGAAATCAAAGCAGAATGTGAGATCATTTTGAAGAATGGTTGGAGATATAGAGAATTACCTGTTTAGTAGATTGATCACAATTGATCCGAAATGTCCTTCTTTGTTTCTGTCGATGTCCCAGTCCGTCGATGATGCCTTGCGGATTTTCCCGGCGCAGATCGGATTTTCCTGGATGATGCCCAACGAAAACCAAAGTAGAATCGTTTTGATGGACACCGGTCGAGGTATGACTTTGTGGAGTAAATCCTATGGAAATGACTTTGGATTGCAAAGCCTGGGGTGATGCTTGGAAGCTGAGTTCTGCATCGCGGTCGTGGGCGGCGTGCGCCTCTTTGGGGATGATCTCGAGCAAGAATGATGCTCTACTTGATTATTGATGAGTTTTTGCGTATCGTGCGCTGATCTCAGGCGAGAATGACGCCCTATTTGAAGTGATCTCAGGCGTCTGATGACATCCTTACTTGAAGGTGTGGGCTGACACTTGGAAGCTTCGTCCTGTGTCGTGGTTGATGTCGACGTTCTAGTCTTTTCCAGTGTCGTTCCAGTCTTTCCCGGTGTCGTTCCAGTCTTCCCCGGTGTCGTTGTTTGGCATGTTCAATGCCGAGGGACTCTACCGATCGCGATGTCGATGGTTCTGATGTTGGAGACTTACGCCGATCTTCGCCGGCGACCCTGTTTTGGTCTTTTTGATGATGATGACATTTTTGATGCCGACGAGACTTCACTGGACGCGATGACGATGGCTCTTATTCCTGAGATTACGTCGAACCCGATGTCGACGACTTTTATTGGTGAGACTGTGCCGAGCTTTGCTGGCGGTTCTGGATTTTTTTTTGATCCGATGATGGCAATTTGATGCCGAGGAACTTCAACGAAACTCTACTGACGACCCTTATTTTCCTTAAATTTTGCTTCAAGCGCATAGGTGCCAAAATTTCACTGTGCGGAATGGATTCTTGAATTGGCCCGGTTGTTGATACGTACTAGTCAAGTGAAGATTCTATCCTTCGTGTCGGACATGCGCCATTCGTGTCTGGATGATGATGCATGACTTGACTAGATGCTAACTTGTCCAGCAAGAGTTGGATTAGAGATTGCTCTGATCTTGCTCTCAGTGACTGGAAACCATGTCGACCGGCCTGATTGAGATAGCATATGGGCTTAAACAGCCACTAGTGTTGCGTTTTGGAGCAACGATGTGGCACTTCCCTGCTTCTTGTTCTTCTTCTTTTTTTTTTTTTTTTTTGCAGATATACGGGTATGCATATGCAAGTAGTATACTAAACTCTTACACAAACAATGCATTTTTCTTTTTTTGACACAAACATTCATGCACTCATGCATTTATGTATGACTATTGACTTTATGCATAACAAACCGACTCCATGCAAGACTCTGACTCGACATAACAGACTGACTTGATGCATGACAGACTGACTTGATGCATGACAAACCAAATTGACTCAATGTACGACCACTGACTCTATGAGGCCTTGACACGACTTATAGATGCAATGCAAACCTATTATGCTTAGACAGGATACATGATGCTTTTATGCATCTATACATGCAATGCATGCAGAAAACCCCCCGACTTTATATTTAGACAAAGATTTTCTCGGACAAAGATTTTCTAAGACAATGGTTTCCTAAGATAATGCTTTCCTAAAACCATGACTCCCTAAGACAATGCTTTCTAAATATTAAGGCCACTTGTGGGGAATTTCAGGAAAATGTAGGATGAGCTAATTAATGTTTCGATCCCCGGGACAGGGAACAAAGATGGAGGCAGCAGGCCTGAAGGATGCGTTTCTTGAATGATCCTGTAGATGACCTTGATTGCTCACAAATGTATGTTGATGTATGACAAGCCCTCGGTTTAGCGTAGACTCTTGGTGGCACTGTCCTACTTTGGAGAGCACCTTGGAGATTTATAAACCCCCAACTTCGATGTGGATTGACGAGATGATGCATGGGGACCATAGAATAGGAGAAGGCATAGTCCTTAGTAGTGAGTCTCAATCTCTCCTTTTGCCTAACTTGCCCAAAGGGTTTTCAAGTTAGCCCCTCTTTTTTCTTTTCTTTTCTTTTTCTTCTTTTTTTTTCTTTTCTTCTTCTTTTTTTTCATTTTATTTTTATGAGACCACTATTAGGACGTCAATGAGAATGAATATGCTGGACCTTGTAGGATAGGGTGTAGGTGTCCCTCTTAGAATCTATCTCCAATAAATGTCTCGAACGACGTCACGAAGGTAGCGCGAGCCTCCCTAGTTTAGAGTAGCTTGTTTCCGAGTCTGTTTATGATCATGTAGTTGCCAGTTAGCCGCTAATCTGATGTGGACGACTTTCGCTCTTGCTGAGAAGTAAGCCACACAGAGCCTCTTACTTGCATTAATGATTGAGCTTAAAAGTCCTTGGAGGGTGAAATGGGATGAAAAGGCTAAAAAGAGGGTTAAAAGATGTTTGGGGAAGGATACGGTGGACGATGGTTTATTAATGAATGAGATAAGGAGACACTCAAGAATGATCGTGTCCTGAAGGGGAGAAGAGATGGTCAAATGGGATAGACATCATCTCTTGAGAAAGGGTTGAAAGGGATGTTAGATGAGACTTTACTGATGAATGAGATAGAGAGACACTAAAAAATGATCGTATCTTGAAGAGATGGTCAAATGGGATAAACATAATCTCTTGGGAAAAGGTTGGAACATGGTTATGGAATGATGCCCAAGTCTGACAGAAGGAAGATGGAGGGTTGATGATGATGAAATCCAGGGTTTACTCTCTTTTTGCCTAACCTGCCCTGACGGGTTTTCAGGTTAGCCTCTCTTATTCTCTCACTCTCTTTTTTCCTAACCTGCCCTGACGGGGTTTCAGGCTAGCCTTTTTTTTTTTTTTTTCCAAAGACCAACATTTTGAGGACAAAGGATGCTCCTTGTAGCGGTTAGGCCTCAAATAGGGTTTCATACGTATCTATGGTGGAATCAGGCCAGTCGTGCAACTTTGATGGATAGTGCCTCGAGGAAGGCTTAACGGTTATGCAGGTTTGAGGGTTCATATGAAAGGTTTGTGAAGGTTATAGAAGACTGAGGTGTATGGATGATGAGGTGAAGGTTTGAGATGAGATTTTCTGAGGTGTGAATGACTCTTATTTTCGCGTTCTCACTTCTTATTCTCCTCTAATCCCCTTTTTTTTCCTTCTTTCTTTCTTCCATAGTAGCAAGTCGTGCTGCTCCTCTTGGCAAAATATTCTTGATCATATAAGGACCCTTCCAATTAGGCGTAAATTTTCCCCTTTGGTCTTGTATAGGTGCCTTCATTTCCTTAAGCACCAAATCACCTATTTGAAGTGAGTGACTTTCACCTTCTTATTAAAAGCTCGAGTGATCCTACTTTGATACACTTGCACATTGTGTAAGGCCCTTAACCGCCTTTCATCCATCAACATCAACTCCTCGAACCTTGCCCTAACCCATTCACTTTCTGCCACTATTCGTAGCGAAGGGATTACTAATTCAATTGGCATGACTGCTTCCATCCCCTATACCAATGAATATGGTGTTGCACCTGTAACAGTTCGTATAGAGGTTCGGTATCCCCATAAGGCAATTGCCAACTTGTTAGGCCAATTCCTGCCACCGTTTTATTGGCCGCTTCTACAGCTTCATTAGCTTGAGGTCGATAAGGTGAAGACCGATGATGCTGAACATGGTAAGTGGCAAGCAATATTTCCACTTCTTTACGAAAATGGCTTCCATTATCACTGATAATCTCATGAGGTACACCACATCGGCATATGATGTTTATTTGGCCACTTGCTTGGACGCGAGTTTGGCATAAGAGGCTGCCTCGACTCAGTTAGTAAAGTAATCAATAGCGATCAAAATGTACTCATGTCCTTCACTTCCCGTTGGGTGTATCTTGCCATTGATGTCGATACCCCATATCAAAAAATGGCCATGGGGATGTCAAAGTAGTCAAGTACGAGGGAGGTTGATGCTGAAAATTGGCATACTCTCGGCATTTGTGACATCTTCGAACGAAATCCCAGCAATCTGCCTTCATAGTGGACCAATAACAAACAACCCTTTGAATCTTCTTCACCAGCATGCGCTCATTCATGTGAGGTCCACATTCTCCTCCTTTGCGCTTTTAACATCGATGCACAACAAATTGATGTCTGTAGACGATTTTTTTGTACAAGCGATCTTGGATCAAACAGTATTGTGCTGCTTAAGATCTGATTGCCCGTTGTCCTCGAGCGTCTAGCTCGGCTGAATATTCTCCTTTCCGAAGAAAATTGTATATGTCATGGAAACATTCCTTAGTTTCCTCTTCTTGTGTCTCCATATTACAGACATATGCTGGTTTAGACTGCCGCTCTACTATTACAGGTAGCTGGAGTGTGCCTGATGGGATTTATATCATCGAAGATAACTTGGCTAAAGCATCGCCTATTCATGGTGATCCTTAGAAAGATACTGGAAGCTAATTTTCTCAA
Source organism: Portulaca oleracea (assembly GCA_029582165.1). NCBI lineage: Eukaryota > Viridiplantae > Streptophyta > Magnoliopsida > Caryophyllales > Portulacaceae > Portulaca > Portulaca oleracea. The sequence continues at coordinate 35,709,525 of CM055882.1, forward strand.
ATTGGTCGGCAAGCCCCAAAAGCTTCTGTTGGTATGCCATAAGACACTCATACCGAACTTTCCACGTATTCTTAGCCTGATTAATGATGAGGCTAGAATCTCCAAAGACCTTTATATGGCATATACCCAATGTCAAAGCGGCTTGTAAACCCTTGATGCATATTTCATATTCGGTAGCGTTGTTAGTAGCATCGAAATCCAGCTTTACAGATACAGGAACCTGTGCCCCTTCTGGAGAGATTAATAAGACTTCTACTTTACAACCCATTTGGTTAGAAGCTCCGTCAAAATACATTTCCCATGTAATTTCATTAGTGAAGAATACATCCTCGTCTGGGAATTCCAAGTGACTGCTTGGAGGTTCCTGTGATGGTGAAGCGGCCAAGGAATCTGAAACAACCCGCCCTTTGATGGATTTCTGAGGCAAATACTAGAGTTGCTCAAGTAATAGATGCCGCTCTCTTAACCTTTTATCTTTTGGGCTAGCATAGCCCTCATTGCGGTGCTAGTTACTGTAAGATAAAAGAGTAGAGGCTCATCTGGTACTGGAGGCATAAGGACCGGTGGATGCTGCAAATACTCCTTGATTTTTTTTTTCAAAATCAGCTTGACATTGATCGTCCCATTCTATTCTACTTCCCTTCTTCAACTTCTTGAACAAAGGTTCACAGGTCATCTACTGAAACCCCTTATCTCCTTTAGTCATAACACACCATTTGGATTGGGTTAAGGGTTTGAAAAGGGTTGAGGTTTGATGGAGAGGTCAAAGATGTGAGTGATAGGTGGTAAGTCGAGATTGGATGAAAAGATGAGGGTAATATGGGTGGTGAAATGAAGGTTAGGTTCAAGCCCCCTGTCCTCGACACATTTGGTTAAGCTGCGACATTTCTAATGAAGAGTGCTCACTTCAGAGAGATTATGAGATTTGGTCTTTCTTGACGACATTCTCTCCTTTTGCCCGGTTTGCCTCAATGAGGTTTTCAAACCGTCCACTCTATAGTTTTTCACTCTTTTTTTTCTTTTTTTTGAATTTCTCTCTTCATCTCTCTAACCCTGGACTCAAGAAAACTGAAGGATGAAAACGAGGTATATGACAAAGATGGAAGGATAAGAGAAGATGAATTTGTCAGACTTGGTTTGTATGGATGATGGATAGATGAGAGAACTTTTTAACTCAACTCAAAAACACAAGCACGAAATTCTGTTTGATCAAAAAGCAACAAGAACAACCGAATTCAAGAAATGAATGAAGAACTGACTCTAACAGACTCTGAGCATAAAATGCTTAACAACCAAGATTCTTGCTAACTCTAAAGCCCCTTGATGATGCACCCTTCCTATCTTCGTATGGGGAATCCATGTTATGTCTGGTCCTCTGTGCTGCTTTCGGTGGGGGCAGTTTCCCTGAATGGATCATGTGCTCCAAAGTCTAACAATTCTCCATGTTGTTCCCTCGGGATCTATGGTAGTTACAGAATTTCCCATCATCCAAATATTTCCTTTATGGTTAGCTCAGGCCTTGACCTTGACACTAGACAAATGAAGAAACACCCATCCCAATGCATGCATGACCTAAATGACCTATATGGACTTCCTAAGATGAAAAACGCCTATATGCTGACGCGGGAGAGACTCACCCAGGACATGGGTTTGAACGTGCTAACTGATTTACATGAGACTTCCTATGATGCAAGACCTCTATACGCCAACTCAAGGAAAAGACTGACCCACGACATGGGTCTACATGTCCTAAATTCTATATGAGACCTCCTAAAGTGCAAATGCCTATATGCTGACTCGAAAATCCTAACTTATGACATGGGTTTACATTAGACTTCTAAAAAAAGACAGATATTTACATGATGACTCTAGACACATATTTACCCATGACTTAGACCTTATATGAGAATTCCTAAGAATGCAAGACACTTACATGCAGACACTAACACAAAGACTCATCCTATTCCTAGACCTTATATGATTCTTTCTAAAGAAAAAGACACTCATATCCTGACTTTAAAACAAAGACTCGCCCATGACCTGGGTTTACACTAGACTTTCTAAAAAAGACAAAAACACATTAACCAAGGAAAAGACTCACTTATGACCTAACCCAAAGACTCACCCATAACCCGGGTTTAGACTTCCCAAAAACAAAACACACATATTGACTTGAGAAAAGACTCACATATGGCACGACCTTGTATGAGGCTTTCTAAAGATTGAAAGACATTCGCATGTAGACTCTGAAACTAAGACTCATCCACTCTTTAGGAGTGGATGACCTAACTCTATATGGACCTAACGACAGAACATTATAAAGGGTCGAATAAAGTCAAATATAGCGAACTGGTCATAAGTTAGAAAGCACAAGTCAATGTTTCTCAATTCGGATGGGCCTAATCCACAGGCCGACCGTTTTAAGGAGAATCCGTAACTTGGCCCAATAACTTTAGATAGCTCTAGCCATATTGGCTATTATGCGGACTAGAATAATGCTCGACAAAACTGACGACCCACTTTTTTTATCATCTTTTTTTTTTTTTACTCAAGGAAAACAGATATTGTAAAGGACTGGATAAAGCCAACAATAAGAGAGTTATAATTATTTTATAGGCTTAATTGACAAATCCAATATGGTTGGGCTTAACAACTGGCCGACCATAAATGTGATGGATTTATTAATTAAATCGATAAATTAATTTACTCAAACTTAGTGACTATTATGCAATCTAAAGCGCTATCCATTGACTTTGTTGGACTTTTAAATTAATTTTTTTTGGACCTTTGTTAAGAGAACATCGTAAATGGCCATACAATATCATCAAAGGTGAGTCAATTTTTAGTTATTAATTAAAATAATCAACTCTTGAACATAAACGGGCCCTTCCACTGGGCTAACCAAAATGCCCTTGAGTTGATTATACTAATTAATAAACAATCCTTTTCTCAACCCAATGAATTTTATATGGACTAGAACGAAGTCTTTAAACTAGGGTCGACTCTTTACAAAAAGGAAAAGGGGAAGGGGTACACATAGCACATAGTATACAACATGAGGGGGTACCCTAAACCATGGTTCTATATTCATGGATTACTGTAGTTGGGTTAACATGGCCTACCGCATGTTCTTGCCTCGGTTCGCCTTACCCTTAAAATTGTGGGTAAAGAGTAAGAGGTGTTGCTCATCGGACTTTAAGGAAGCCCTTTGAGCATAACATGGGGAGAGGAGAGACCAAATTCTTGGCGATATAGGGTGCATCACACAAGTAGTGGCCGCCCGCTCTCGGGGGAGAATCCTAATTATTACTTAAACCGTCGCCTTTGTGCTAACGTGTCAAAAGACCCGATTAGTGGCCCAGTATGCAAAAGATGCCTAAAAAGAATAATAAAATCGCGAAATAAATCAACTTCTCCCTTTTACAATTTCAAAACAAATCGATTTGTTCAAGTTTTACCCTCTTTTTAAGTTTAAGTCCCCAGTGGAGTCGCCAACTTGTAGGACCTGGAAAATCGCCCCCATTTAGGGATGTCGATTTTCGGATGCGCTACCTAAGTGATTGGGAGCCGACTAAGGTTGCTTAATCATTAAATAAGGATATTTTTATTTTCGAGATTCGTTTTCGGGTGATGAAACTTTATTTATTTACAAATCCGTTTTTATTATTTAAATTATCCAAATTGCACAAAATATTTTAATAATAATTTAATCCCGGCCCAAGCTACATAAATTCAGACCCAAGAAGGAAAAAGCGGGCCGTCAGAATCCATTAAAACCCGCCTGGGTTTTAATGAATTCTGGGCTGGGTCTTTTTCCTCCCCGGCCTAGAAAGATGTGGATTGAAATTGATAAAACCCTCCTGGGTTTTATCAACTTCTAGTCCATTTCTCTCGGGCCAAGCCTTAAATTAGTGGCAGATAGGAATTAAATTATTTTTTAAAATTATTTTTATGCAAAAACGAACATTCTAAATAATTAAATGGGTTCATAAAATGGTAAAGAGTCTCCAGCCGATTTAAGAAAATCGACAAACCGTAAAGATAATAAAAAGTGACTCCGGTCTACCAACCCGATTTCTAGATTTGGGGGTAAGGTTACGGACTCGAGAATTTTAAGAACTCTTGAATCCGCCTGTGTGAAAAACATACTCTACTAAAATCGAAACTTGAAATGAAAAAGAGCGGGGAGAGTTTAATTAATTTCGCGATATTATATTCCCAATATGCAATATAAAATGCGGTTTTATTTTACAAAATATGTACAAGTCAAGGACATAAATGTAGATTACATGATTAAAGTAAGAATGATAATAACGAAAGCGAACCTCGTTTGATGTCGGACGATTAAATGCGAAGATCGAACCCCTTGATTTAGCCTTGTTCTTGGTACTTGGATGGAAGAAAGGGTATTGAAGTGGTTTAAGGGGATAAGGTAAGAGTGTAGTGATGTGGTAATGAGGATGATTATGGGAGTGTTATGGATGAAATTTTGAGAGAGTTTAGGTATAATGATGATGAAATTTTAGTAGAGTAAGGATAATAGATGGTGGTGGTTGATGAAATGAGTGTGATTATGAGGGGGTATTTATAGGTGAGTGAGGTGAGGTTTTAGGAGGGAAAATGGAGAGACACATCCCTATGATCATGCCATGCAATCCCAAACCCCCCGCGGGTTTTGAAAGTCAAGGTAGAAAGTCAAATTCACGTGGGCTAAAATCAAGGGGTTGTGATCATTTTTTGGCGCTAGCTTCTGGAGAGAAAACCCCCGCGGGTTTTAACTGACCTCACACGGATCGCTGACGTGGACTGCTGCAAAACGACGCGCTCTGGATTGCTTAAAACCCCCGCGGGTTTGGAAGTCATCTGGGCCGGAGGCACTTTTGGGGCGCTTTTGTCTGGGCCGTTTGTGATTTATTATAACCCCCGCGGGTTATATTCTAATTTGCGGCCTGTTTTGCTTCGCTGGGATTACTTCGTCAACTGTCTGGGCCCAATGACATATTTTGGTATCCAGCCCAACTGACTTGTCGAATTTTGACGGGTCGGGATCGTGTTGGTGCAAATCCCGATGTCTACAATATCAAAACTCAAAACCTCGAACATCAATCCTAGAGGTGAGAGCTCGTTTGATTCTTAGGCTCAACTGATCAAGGTTCAACATAAGAGTTATAGTATGCCTTATAAGATTTCCAGATTGTATTATTGCTAGCAAATACCCAGGCGTTGCCCCGAACAAAAAAATAAATACCATTATATATATTGAAAATATTATGGTCAAAAATTAAGAATTTGACTATACAATCTCTAAATACAACAATTCGTATGAAATAGGGGGAGTAATTACCTATGCACACCATCACAATGACAATATATGACAATTAAGATGAGGGTTGGAAGTTAACAATGAAATTTGTTGGTAAGGCCGCATGGAATTTAACAGTTAAAGAAACGTGAACAGTGTAGCTTTGTAGTTAATTTTTTAACATCTACATGGTAATAGTCAACCTTTTCTTTTTAATTTTATGTTATCGTAAATATTTTTAAAGGCTAAAATTGATTGGCATATTAGATCTAACGATTACATTGTACCTCTTAAAATTCCTCTCAAGGCATACTAAAATTAGCAACATCAAAAGAAATCTTAATATACAAACGAAACACGTACATGTTTTGTGATATAAATATTCATCTTAAAAGTACGTAATCGGATGAAAAACTACAGAAAAGTATATCCCCTCGTCCCTGCCCAGCGTCCCACCCCCTGCCCCATTATCCATTGTGGAGAAATTTCTCTCTATCCCCATCCTCAACAGGTACCCAGCCTCAGCGAGGCCCCAACGGGTATATAAATAATTATGTTTGACATTGTCATATACATTGAAAAAAAATAAGCAACTTCATCAAATGGAGTTCAACATTACAAATTTATACAAAAATACATTCAACCATCAAATGAGTTTCAATAGTACATATTTATACAAAGTTCAACAAACATTATCGGACACAATTAAGGAAAAAAGATTTAATAATACAATAAAAGAGTTCAATAATAAGAACCTCCAAGTCAACACTTCAGTTACAAATTTGCCTATAATATTATATACATAATGTTAATATATGAAGGATATTTATATATATAATGTTAATATATGAAGGATATTTATATATATTAATATAAATCAGAGACGGGGATGGGGAGAATAATTTTCCCAACCGGGTAAGCGGGGACGGGGAAAATTTTATCCCATCCCCACCCCTTTCCTGCGCAGAGAATTAAAAACTTACACAATTGTTAATCACGTTAATCAACTAACACAATTGTTAATCACGTTAATCAACTAACACAATTGTTAAATTTATTGAATGCAACATTTGAACAACTATCCACTATTTAAACGGTTATATGTTACCTAAATTGCTTCTTACTACATAAACTGTTATTCATTGCCTAGGTTGCTAATTTTTTTATTTAAAAAAATATTAAATAGGCATGTAACAAATACAATTGCGTAAATTCTTGAAATTTCATTTAGACTTTCATCTTCTCACTCTAGAAAAAAGTCCAAAAAGTTGAGAAATTAAAATTAAATATAGGACATAAAATAGAACATACAGAAATTAATAAATGTGTTGTAAAAAGAACTACTAATTAATTTCTGAAACTTAGTACACATTAGAAATGGTAGATAGGAAATGCATGCATATATATGATTAATCTAAATAAATGGGCAATGCTTCCGATAAGAGGGACGGATTCCCATTGGTGCTAAGAGTGTCCAAGGACACTCCAAGTTCCGAAAAAAATTTAAGAAATCTACTCCCTCCGTTTCATATTAACTGTCGTCTTTGGAAATTGTATAGTCAATTTTCAAAAATTTTGACCATAAATTTCTTAATATATTCAATTAGTTGCTAGATAAAATTACCAATATTAGATTCGTAATGAAAAATACTATCAAAAAAGTATAATATTGCAATTGTTAATAACATACTCCCTCCGTTCCATATTAATTGTCCTGATGTGCCATCAATTTCTCAAAATATACGATGTTCTAATATATGAAAGTACCATCATTAGATTCATAACGAAAAATACTATCATAAGAATATAATTTTGTACTTTTTTGATAAAATATACTGTAAGAAATTCTTAGTCAAAGACGACATTTTGGACAATTAATATGGAACGGAGGGAGTATTATGTAAGGAATAATCAATCAAAGAATTACATTGGAGATCGTGAAAGTCAAAATTATGACAATTAATATGGAATGGAGGGAGTATTATGTTTTAAGAGGTTATTGTATATTTATGTTAAGTGAACACTCTAGAAAAGACCGAAAAATATTAATAAGGGGGTCCAATTCAACACAACAGTCTAGCCATCCAAAATATTATTATGTAAACACCGCTAATTTCATAGTTTAGATCGGCCACGATTCATCTTTTTCTAGGTGAAATCGTCATTCATTTGGATGAAAGTTCTTAACATTTGAGGAACAGTACATGATTAATGAATTGTAATGTCATTGGACGACTATGATAGGAGGTGAAATCTTATTTAAAAAAGGAAAACGCATCATTAATGGAGGAAGAGGAAAGCACACCATTATAATTATAATTGATGTTTTGAGAGAAAGGTGAGAGAAGTGGGGATGATGGTTTTCATCTCACTAATACCCAGGCTAGCTGGTGATTTGCAATGTGGGTGTTAATATCATGTTACTAATAATACGTGTGGTGGTTTGAGTGGTTATTGTGCAATGGTTTGAGAAAATAGGATTTTATTTTTTCAAATGATCGATAAAAAAGAAATTGCCAACATGGCAACATCAAATACCAAAGTGAGGTGATGGTTGGATGGAAGGCCGAAACTCACGGGCATTGAAGCAGCTGAGATTTTACAACTATTATAGTAAGATACATCATTCAGAGATTGGATAAGAAGTTATGAGCCAGTGAAAACAACCTAGTACACGCTATTTACCAAGAATTTTAAGGTTGTGTGGACACTGGGTTTTGACACCTAAAATATATAGCATATTTGTATAACAAGAAGCAGAAATAAAGAAGAAGAAGCCGGAAAATAAAGCCTAAAGTACGTGCACCTTACACGTGCAAGCTTGCCTAAAGGTGCATGCATGATCACATGAACATTTTTATATAAAAAAAGGACAAGCCATGCAAGCCATGAAAACCACATGCAAAATCCCATGCGAAAGTCAGAGGTTCGAAACCTCACAAAAACATGTATAAAGCTTGCAAATAAGCTCCCACCGACCATGGTGTGAACTACCAATAACTATATTACTCCATTCATACCTCCACCGTCCAAGAATACATGAATGGAATCAAATACTTTTCCCCCCGGTGTGAAGGCCGATCGACCATTAACTCAGTCCACACCTGAGTTCATGAACTTACAATTTTCGTCCACTCTCATACAACCCCCCCACCTAGTGTTCTGTGATGTTGATTGCCAAGGCTGAGGGATGAATGTATATGCATGCATACATGTATCTCCTACACTTTCTTTCCCCTATATATACCATACTCCTCTCAAAGCTAAACACACTCCATCATTCAATCGTTCTTCCTCCTACACTCTCATTCTCCATCTCTCAATTCTTTCAATTCTAATCTCTTTAATCTCTCTATTCTAATATCATTATTCTATCCTCTTTTCTATCATCTTTCCACCACTTTTTTGCCTCCATAATCTCCTATCCTATCCTACCTTAAGCCTCCAAACTCTCATCCCCCCATTTCTACATAAATACATCACAAAATCTCTCAAAACCTCTACAAAAAGCTTATCCTAAAACCTCAAAAAAACCTACAAAAAGGCCCCTTTTATTCACCTTTTTCTACCTCTTTTTTCATTCATTTTAGCATCTTGAGAGGAGTCATCTAAGGGTACTAAAAGGAGCATCTTCAAGCAACTACAAAGGCTAGGCAAGTTCCTTTCTTCAAACGGTAAAATGTAAGCTTCAAAGTGTTCTCTTTCTTGTAAATAAGTGTTGCATTTGTACATTTTCTTTCTTATGTTTTTATCTTGTATGATTCAATGAAATAATGCTATAAATTCTCTATTTATCTCTCTTCCAAACTTTATCAAAAGCACATTTAAAACTTTAGTAGAGTCTTTCCTTTTGTGAGAGGCGAACTCTTCCGGTTCCTACCTTTCAAGTTCGAAGCCTTACCCCCGGATCCATTCTTGGGTTTCGCAGGTAGAGTCTTTCTTGTTTTCTTTTTGGTTTTGTCTTGGCTTTTCTCTTAAAAAGTCGGGTGACGACAACCATTTTGAACAAAAAAACATCGGGTTGCATAAACTATAGTAAAACATGGTTTTACAATGTGCCGATGCAACTTTAAGGTTTTCTTTGTATATTTCTAAATAATATTTTCATAGATCGCTTTCTTCCGAGCCTAACATTTTAATGAGCAAGTTGGGTTAAATTTAGAAGAGTTCGGAACTAGTGGATATTCACTCTTAAAAGTTTAATTCAGTGACGCATAAAATTCACAAAGTAAAGGGAAAGTGATGTTACAAATTATTATTCCTGAAATGTATGATTAATCCCTTAAAGAGTTTTTTTAAAGGTTCAAACCCCTGCACAAATCACCGAATAACACACCCCAATCTGCGTGGACGTTCGAAAGCCTAAACGACGAGGAAAAATGTCCACAGGATTTTTGACGAGTCCACTGGGGAGTTTTTCTTAAAGTGGGTAAAACTTGAAAAACGTTTAGTATGTTTTAAAATTTTTGGAAAGGAGATAAATCTTTACTTTTGTAGACACCGTGATGTATTTTGGCCCACGCCAAATACATTCCTAAAGGCCCAAATCAATTTCCAAGAAACAAGACAAGCTATGGAGGAACGCATGAGCATAGAGGCCCATAGGCCCATACATATTGTGTACTCCTTATGGCAAGAGGATGTCCAAACATCCTAGAGTCTACAAATTCACGCCAAACCAGCCCAAGAAAGACCCCAAGGTCATGTCCAAGAAGCCCATTTTGTCACATTTGATCTTTTTGGATGTACTTTTATTTTATAGCTTTTATTAATTTTGGTGTGTTTTATTTAATTAGGAGTAGATAAATCTAGAACATTCTAAATTGTTCTAGAATGTTCTAGCAGAGTACGTAGGCGTGTGATAGGAGTAGTTTAGGCGCCAAGTCAGGTTGTTATCCTAGATAAGGTTGGCTAATTTTGTAACTAGTCCAGATTGGATTAGGAAAACCTAAACCTATTAGGATAAGGTGATTGTAACTAACTCCCCTTAGGATAAGGAATCCTAATCCAAGGGAGAGTAGTATAGGTAGGCCTCTAGGACTTGGCTTTCACGCCAAGCTAGGGTTTGTTAGAAACCCTAGGTTCAAGTCTAGTATAAATAGCTTAGGCTTGTCATCTTTTCAGAAAACAGAAAACAGAAATATGAATCCCTTTAAGCTTTTAGCTTTCCCTCGAGTGTTTGGATAAACCCTCAACCCCTCTTCTATTGTATCTTGGTTTGGTACCCAACTGGTTTAGGAAGAACTTGATCCTAGGTTGCGGTCTAGATCAAGAAACCCTAGGTTGTCCTTCTTGTGGATTCAAGTAGGAAACCTAGCTCTATCCCCATTATCTTCTATCTAATAGAAGATAATATCTACCCCCATCCCACCAATCCAACGCAACCCTCACCCCTCCCTACCCCCTCAATTCGTCCACCTCCTTTCTCCCTCTCTCACAAATAGCTCAACCAACTCCCTCTCTCCATAACAAACTCATAACAACTTTCTCCCTCCTCCAACAACCTCCTAACTCTCTCCCTCCCTTCAAACCTCACGCCACTCCCCCTTTCTCTCCCCTAATTCACGTCACTCTCTTCCCCTTTCACCAACCAAGAATCAACCCTTTCCCGTTCAAGATTCAACCCTTCTTGAATCTTGAAACTACAAAACCCTCACGGCAAAATTCTCTCCCTCTTTTCCCTAACCTCACGTGAACTACCCTAACCCTAGCCTCAATTTCACGTGAAGCCTCCCACTCTTAGATCGTTTGCACGTCTCCCCTATGATGTGTAATTGGTCAACCATACTCTTGATCTCATTATACATCACACCGGAATTTGTACCGGCATAATCCCGACTTATCAAAATCAGCAAAACATTTGGGTCAAATGATAAATGGGTCATTGGGCCCAAAAAGGTCAACATCTTGAGCCCGAGAAGCCAACAGGCCGCCTACATTCGCTTAAAACCCCCCTGGGTTTTAATTTTCAGAAGACTAGCCCACACAGAAGCAGGCCCAGAAGCGCGCCCCGGCACACAGATAACTCAAAACCCGCCTATGTTTTGAGAGGAATGGCGGAGCGACGTCGTTTGGAGCCACGTCACAAATCCGTATGATGATCAGCTAAAACCCAGCTAGGTTTTAAGCCGTCTGGCGCCAAAATCTGCATGCATGCAATTGAATCCCTTGATCTTTATATTGCATTCTTTAATTCCTTTACTTGTACATATTTTGTAAAGTAAAAATCGTATTTTATATTGCATGATTTGAATAATAACTTCGCGAAATTAACCAAACTTCTCCCCGCTCTCTTTCTTTTCAATGTTGATTTTAGTAGAGTCTGTTTTATAACAGGCGGATTCGAGAGTTCTTATAACTCTCGAATTCGTTACCTTACCCCCGAATCCAGAAATCAGGTTCGTAGACCGGAGTCTTTCTTTTCTTATTTTATGGTTTGTCGATTTCCTTAAATCGGTTGACGACTCTTTAAACATTTTACAAATTCGTTTAATTATTTAAAGTATTCGATTTCTTGCACATAAATAATTTAATAAAATAATTTAATTTATGTCCAATATTTATCCAAGGAGGGTCCCGAGAGAAATGGGCAAGAAAATGATAAAACCTAGGCGGGTTTTATCATTTTCAACCCAATTTCTCTTTGGGCCGAGGAGACCAGTGGCCCAGCCTGGAATTCGCTAAAACCTAGGCGGGTTTTAGCATATTCCAGTGGCTCGCTTGTTTTCTCTTGGGCTTGGATTTATTAAGTGCGTCGGGATTAAATTATTGTTAGATTAATTTGTGTAATTACGGATAATTTAAATAATAAAAAACGGGTTTATAAATAAATAAAGTTTCATCACCCTGAAAATGAATTTCGAAAATTAAAAATATCCTTATTAAGGATTAAGCAACCTTAGTCGGCTCCCGATCACATAAGTAGCGTCCGAAAACATTTCCCCGAATGGAAATTTTCCGGGTCCTACAACTTTATATGATTAAGTCATTCCCTTTTTTAGGCATAAATGTATTGCAAATATCGGGCTACCTCCTGGTCACGAATGTTGGCTAGGTTGCACTTAAAGCGGTGGTTTAGGATTTCTTTATAACTACAAAAATAACCCATGGGATGCCGAACTGACTATACTCAATGGGTGCCTTTACACCGGGAGAGCTTTAGTCACCACATCCACTCATGCACCACATTACGAGGTCTCCACACGAGTCTCCAAGAGCAACACCCAACATATTCAAGTTGCCTTTACAACGAAAATGCACCAGGGCGAGTACATGAGCCGATAAGCCTTATCCAGCCAATAAACCCTTTTGTACATAGAGCCTTGGTTTAGGGTATCCCTTATTCATATGCATGCTATATGCTATGTGTTTCCTTTTTGTTGTAAAGAGTCGACCCAAGTCTAGAGATGTTGTCTTAGTTCATATAGTAATCATTGCGTTGAGAAGAGTCATGTTTACAACTCGGTTAATTAGCCTTAAAAGTCATCGTTAACCTAGTGGTTGGGCCCATTTATCTATAAAGGTTAATTATCTTGGTTCACAAAGTAAACTCAACTCGCCTCGATGATTCTACATGGCCCTTTACGACATTCTCTTAACAAAGGTCCCAAAAAAACTGATTAAAAGTCAAAACAAAGTTAGTGGATAAAGTCTTAGACTGTGTAATAATCACCGGGGTTTGAGTAATTTATCGAATTAATTATTGGATCCATCCCAATTTTATGTTCGGCCCATTGCTAGGCCCAACCATATTGGATTCAACAATTATTTCCATAAACTAATTACAACTCACCTATTCTTGGTTTTATCTAGTCCTTTACAATACTCACTTTCTTGGTAAAGTAAAAATAATAAAAGATGTAGAAAGTGTAGACTGTCAATCTTGTCCATCATTATTATAGCCTGTATAATAGTCAGTATGAAGGGGAGCCTTGGCGCAACGTTTGAGTTGTTGCCTTGTGATCGTGAGGTCACGGGTTCGAGTCCTGGAAGCAGCCTCTTGTAGAAATAGTCATACTTGGCTTTATTCGACAACATAGAGGCTACCCCTCAAGTTGTCCCGGTTAAGTCTGAAGTCGAGCTACAAGACACCCTTGTCATCCAAGAGATGACGACACAATTGAATGTGTTTAAGAATGCTGTGAGCCAGATTCCTGCTTGACAAAATAGCCGGCAAGATGGACATACCCCTGAAGAAGTTTAGTCCCTCTGAGAACCCAACTCATCATGTATGGGAGTTCAACCGAGTGATGCCGCTCCGTGGCATTGGCACTGAGCATTACAAACAAGTTTTCCCATCGTCATTGAATGATGAAGCATTGGATTGGTATTATACTCTTCCTTTGGAGACTCGGGGAGATTGGACTACCTTGCGTAGAGCATTCATCGAGCATTACAGCAAGATTCAAAAGGACAAAGTGACTTTGACGGATGTTATGGCCATTCGCCAAGGAGATGACGAGCCATTATATGAGTCATTGAGATTGGGCTTCCGAACGTCCATGTGGATTGGGGTGTGATTTGATGATTTGTGCTGGGGTTGAACCTTTGAAAAAAACCCTCTAAGGAATTTTAATTACACTTTTCAGGAATAATATTTGTAAAATCACTTTCCCTTTACTTGTGCATTTTATGAGTCATTGAGATTAAACCTTTAAGAGTGAACATCCACTTGTTCCAAACTCTTCCAAATTTAATTTTGCTCATTTAAAATGTTAGGCTCGGAAGAAAGTAATTTATGCAAGTATTATTTAGAAATACATAAAGAAATTAAAGACCTTAAAGTTGCATCAACACGTTGTAAAACCATGTTTTACCATAGTTTATGCAACTCGATGTACTTTTAGTTCGAAATGGGAGTCGCCACCCGACTTTTTAAGGGAAAAGCCAAGACAAAACCAAAAAGAAAACAAGAGAGACTCTGCCTGCGAAACCCAAGAATGGATTCGGGGGTAAGGCTACGAACTCGAAAAGTAGAAACTTTAGGAGTTCGCCTCTCACAAAAGGAAAGAATCTACTAAAAGTTTTAAGTGTGCTTTTATAAGATTTGGAAAAGAGAATAAATAGGAACTTTGTAGAATAATTTCATAAGAACATACAACAAATAAGAATGAAAGAAAGTACAACATGTACACTTTATTTACATAAAAGGGAAACGATTAAAAGCTTACATTGTGACCTTCTCTTTAGGGAAGCCTTGCCTAGCCTTTTTATATGCCTCTTTGAATGCCTTTGGAAGCCTTGAATACTCCTCTTGAAGATGCCAAATGATGCCAAAAGTGGATGGATAAAAGTATGGAAAAAGGGGTGAGAAAAGGCTAGAAAAGGGCTCTTTTTGTGGTGTTTTAGATAGTAGAAAAGTTAGGCTTTTTGTGAGGATTTTGTAGTGTTTATGTAGGTGTAGGACCCCAGAAAAAGGGTGAACCTTTTTCCCTTGGTGCGCTACTTAAATGATCGGGAGCCGACTAAGGTTGCTTAATCCTTAAATAAGGATTATTTAATTTTCGAAATTCGTTTTCGGGGTGATGAAACTTTATTTATTTACAAACCCGTTTTTTATTATTTAAATTATCCGTAATTACACAAATTAATTTAACAATAATTTAATCCCGACCCAATCACTAAATTCAAGCCCAAAGAGGAGTAAACGGGCCACCAGAGGCTGCTAAAACCCGCCCAGGTTTTAACAGACCCTGGGCTGGGCCGTCTGCATCCTTGGGCCAGAAGAAAATGGGTTGAAATTAATAAAACCTGCCTAGGTTTTATTAATTTCGGGCCTTTTTTCCTCGGGTCCAATCTCAAATTAGTGAAGGGAAATGAACTAAGTTATTTTCTTAAATCATTTTTTGCAAAAACGAATATTTTAAATAGTTAAACGAATTTATAAAATGTAAAAGAGTTGCCAGCCGATTTAAGGAAATTGACAAACCATAAGGTTACGAACCCGATTTAAAGAAATTTATAAAACAAGAAAAGAAAGACTCCGGTCAACGAACCCGATTTCTAGATTCGGGGGTAAGGTTACGAATTCGAGAGTCATAAGAACTCTCGAATCCGCCTGCTAAAATCAACATTGAAAAGAAAGAGAGTGGGGAGAAGTTTGATTAATTTTGCGGAATTATTATTCGAATCATGCAATATAAAAATGCGGTTTTCATTTTACGAAATATGAACAAGTAATGGAATTAGAGAAAGAATTACATAATTAATTACAATAATGTAAATAAAGAAATCGAACCTTGTTTAAACGGTGGCGGATGCGATGACTTTAATCCTCTTTGAGTTGCCCTTGACTTGAAGCCTGAATGAGATGATGTGAGGGGTTTAGAAAAAGTGGTATATGGATGGTTATATGGTTGTGATGAATGTGATTATGAGAGGATTACTGGTGGATATGGATGGTGAGATTTTGAGAGGGTGGGAATATAAAAATGAAAGAGCTAGTTGGTGGAAGTTTAGTGGAGTAAGGGTGGTAGAGAATGATTGTTGATAAGGATGAGAATGATTTAGAGGGGGGTGTAGATAATGGGATTTTGAGAGAATTTGATTATAGTAATGGTAGTAGATGATGAGAATGATTGATGAAATGAGAGGAGAATAAGTGTATTAGATGGTAGTTGTTGATGAAAATGAAGTTGAAATGGAGGGGGTATTTATAGGTGAGGGATGAAGATTTTGGAGGGAAGCCATGGGGGACATACCCCACAAATCAAGCTCTCCAGAGACTATAACTTTGGTGGGTTATAAGAAGTCAAGGGCAAAAGTCAAGCACGTGGGGCTATGATAAGGGGATTACGCATGCATGCAGATTTTGGCGCCAACGTTTAAAACCTAGGAAGGGTTATACGAATTTTTAGCACACGGATCGATGACGTGGAGCAAAACGACGTCGTGCATTGCTCCGCTTAAAACCTAGACGGGTTATAAGCTTCCTGAATCGGGGCACGCTTCTGGGCCGGATCCGTGTGGGCCAGCTCACTTAAAATTAAAACCCCTCTGGATTTTAGCAATTATATGTGGCCTGTTTTGGCTTTTTGGACTCGGGTCGCTCGATCTTTTGGGCCCAATGACCCGTTTATCATTAGGCTCATATGTTTTGCATATGTTTCACGAGTCGGGATTATACCGGTACAAATTTCGGTGTCTACAGTAAGGATAAGAGGGATAATATGGAGATGAATATATAAAGGTTTAAGAAGGTGGAGTAATGGAGATGATAATGGTAGGAGAAGGGATGGAAAAAGGATAGGAGAAGGGTAGGGAAAAGAAGCTCCTTTTGTGTGTTTCTAGGATAGTTTTGTTATGTTTTTGAGAGACTCTATGGGAGATTTATGTGAGGATGGTAGGAGATAGTATGAGAGTATGGATTAGAGGTTTAGGAGGATGGAGATATGGAGTTTAGGATGGTAAGAGAAGGGTGGAAAGATGATAGGAAAGATGATAGAACAATGATATTAGAATAGAGATTAGTAGGGAGTAATGAGAGAAATGAGAGAATGGATGGATGAAAGTGTAGGGGGAAGAATGAGTGAATGATTGAGTGAGTTTGGCTTTGGCAAGAGGGGGTATTTGTAGGTTTAGGAGAGGGTAAAGATTCATGTACATACATCACATACATTAACCCTAATCCGCGGTAGTCAACAGCACAATTTGCAAGGCAGCAAGGGGAGTGTCTTGGAATGGACGGCAACACGTGATCAATTGACCACGTGTGGTCAATGGTAAGGCTGACCAACCTTGAGTTGGAGGGGGAATATACCTGCCGTCGTCCATGCATCCATAGACGGTGGCATGTGAATACATTTGCCTTGGGAAGTGTTGATTCACACTGGACGGTGGAGGCTTATTTGATGCATATGAGATGAGTTTGGATGCTTTTGTAAGGCTTTGAACTTGAGACCTCTTGGAGATTCTTTGCATGTCACCTTTACGTAGCTCATGCATGGCATGCATTGTTCATTTTAATTACGTAAAAGTTGTGCATGCAATTCCTCACATAAACTTGTGTATGTAGAATGCATGCGAGCAAGTGTCTTGACTTATCTTTGGCTTGGCTTGGCTTCCCTAATTTCGTAATTCTAACTAAAGTACATAAAAAGAAATAATAAAAATTACACTTAAAAGTACATGCAATCTATGCTAAAACCCAATGTTTGAACTAGCTTATCGACCATCTTTTTCTTTTTTATTTTTGCTTCATTTTATATAGGAATGCTATATATTTATGTGCCAAATCCTAGTGTCTACAATTGGATATAACTTATGCTGAAGCCTTGAACCGTATGCTAAAGTTCAACAAGATCTAGTTACATACACCCAACCTGGAGCCTGAGAACAAAGGACCAGGGTGGAACAACATTATGTATTGCAAGTACCATCGCATGAGAGGTCATAACACCGAGCGATGCTATACACTCAAGAACCTCATTGAGAAAATGATTAGCTCAGGCGAATTACTAACACCCAAGTCAACAAGGAAACCCAACGACAAAAGCAATCCTCTCCCAAATCATGCTATTTTTGTAGGAGAGGGTACTTTTGACCCATCCGAATGTATTACGGACGAGGGAGCACCTGTACTCCCCCTGGAAGATTTGTCAGCCTGTACTGTCAATGGTATATGGGCAAGCGATGATGAAAGTGTTGAAGATCGTAGAAACATAACGTAGCAACGCCTAGAAAATCTGAAAAACAACATGCATGATCTGATCATGCACACAATTATCAGACAAGACAAAAAGGTCTGGGAGCACCTTAAACGTCAAGATCAACAAATAGAACATCAACGAGAAGCTCTTGACAATGCGTTGGAGGAGCTTCAGCACCTTAAAGCTTGCGTTAGTGAGTAAGCTCCGCTGCAAAAGAAGGGAAAGAAGTCGACCCGATGGTTGTTGTGTTGTTGTAGGACCCGGAAAATCGTCCCCGTTTAGGGGTGTCAGTTTTCGGATGCGTTACTTAGGTGATCGGGAGCCAACTAAGGTTTCTTGTTTCTTAAATAAGGATACTTTTATTTTCGAAATTCGTTTTCAAGGTGATGAAACTTTATTTATTTACAAATCCATTTTTTATTATTTAAACACTCGAATTTACACCGAAATACTTTGAGAAATAATTTAACATCAGCCCAAACACCGGATCCAAGCCTAACAGAAAGCAAATGGGCCACCAGAGACTGTTAAAACCCGCGGGGGTTTTAACAATCCCTGGGCTGGACCGTACACTTCAATGGGCCAGAGAAAATGAGCTGAAATCGATAAAACCCGCGGGGGTTTTATCAGATTCTGGTCCGTTTTCTCTCGGTTTTAACCTTGGATTAGTGAGAGGAAAATATTAAACCATTTTTTAATTATTTTGGTGTAAATCCGTGTGTTTTAAATAATTAAATGGGTTATAAATGAATTAAGAGTCTCCAGTCGATTTAAGGAAACCGACAAGCCGTAAAACAAAATAACTTCGGTCTACGAAACCCGATTCTAAGTCCGGGGGTAAGGTTACGAATTCGTGAATTATAAGAACTCTCGAATTCGCCTGTTAGAAAACAAACTCTACTAAAATCGACATCGAAATGAAAAAGAGCGGGGAGAAGTTTAGATAATTTCACGAATTTATATTCCGAATCATGCAAATGTACAAAAGAAAGTAATGTTTTACAAAATAATGTACATGTAAAGCGCCAAACGAATACAATTACATGATTGAAATAAAAGGTGACCAAACCTCACTTAAAATATTGGTATGGCGATGGATGGACCGAACTTCTCTTGACAAATCCTTGGAGCGACGCTTGGGTGAAATGGAGTTTTGGGTATGGTAGGATAGAACTTGGATTATGGATGAAATGGATGGATAATAATAATGGATGAATGATTAGAGGAAAAGGTTCCAAACTTTATCAAAAAGCACACTCAAAACTTTTAGTAGAGTCTTTCTTTTTGTGAGAGGCGAACTCTTTAGGTTCCTACCTTTCGAGTTCGTAGCCTTACCCCTGGATCCATTCTTCGGTTTCATAGGCGGAGTCTTTCTTTATTTTCTTTTCGATTTTGTCATGGCTTTTCCCTTAAAAAAGTTGGGTGGCGACTCCCATTTTGAACCAAAACACATCGGAGATTGCATAAACTATGGTAAAATGGTTTTACAATGTAACGATATAACTTTAGGTGTGTTCCTTGTATATTTCTAAATAATATTTGCATAAATTGCTTTTTTCAGAGGCTAACATTTTAATGAGCAAGTTGGGTTAAATTTAATTCAGAAGAGTAATCCCGCTAGTCTACCTAATCCCACTAATCCAAGACTAGTCCCTCCATTAGTGGCCCTTAGTACCCCCTAACTCTAAGGGAAACTGGCAACACATATTCACTATGGACATAATCACAATCTTCCAATCAAAACTAAACATGATTCAACCACAAAGAAAGCAACCTAAAACTATCACACTAATTACTAAGATTAAATAATTACTAAGCATGCATTAATCAAATAAATACTATTAAATAAGAGAGAGAGAGAGAGAGAGAGAGAGAGAGAGAGAGAGAGAGAGAGATAGATAACATAACCCAAGTAAAACTCAATGAAAATCAGAGTAGGATCAATGGAAGACAACAATAACATCAACGGAACTTGTATTAAAACATCAATGGAGTACCAAATATATTGAGAAAAGAAAATGATTAACCTAGAAAAGAGTGCTAACGAAGAGATGAACATTAAGATAATGTATTTTCTAAGATGTCAAAAAAGGATTCTAAGGTGTCCTCTAAAATACAGTAAATGAGTATTTATACATAAGGTTTTATTAAGCTAATTAAACACAATCGTTTTAGCCTGAAAATTACCTAGCAACAAGTTTGTCACGGACGCGATATTTCACATTGCGGCCGTGTCGTCTCGAACCTTTACGAGTCACAGTTGTAAATGGATGTGTCGTGGTCATGCCAGAGGAAAACCCAATTTCTCCTTCTCGGGGGTGTCACAATCGTGACATTCCCTGTCATGGCTGCGACATTGCTGCTTAGGGAAAAGGTCTCCACGGATGACGGTCGTGACTCACAGATCACGAGCGTGACATCTCTCGGTCATTTCAACCTTGAAAGTGTTGAGTGAGTCACGGTCGTGACAGTGATTTCACGACTGTGCCATCCTTAATTAAACCTGTTTGGAGGTTTTTCTTGGCCTTGAGCTTCGGCTTTGGCTCAGGGAGTCACGAATGTCCCCTGGGACTCGTTCCTGGGTCGAGTTTTGCTTGATTCTCTTTGAACCTAACCTTTTTTCGACTTATTTGGCCTAAATAGACCCAAATGTTTATATTTCTAGGGATAAAACCTACAAAGGAAAAAGAAATGCATAAGATTAACACTTTTTTCAAGCGAACGATAAATACAAAAGTTGAAGTTAAAGAGCGATATTTAGGCACAAAATGAGCCTAAACAATAATCAATTCAATTCTTTCAAGCTTTACCCTCTTTTAAGTTGAGTCCCCAGTGGAGTGTCCAATTCTGTAGGCATCTGTAAAGGTGGTTTGTATTAACCGGCATTTATCGTTCTTCTCTAGGAGCAAGGGGCCTTGGCTAAAGGTATTGGTCAAGAATGGGTCTAGATTGCTAGGGTCACAACTCACAAAGGTCTGAGAGTACGATAACTAATCTAAGCAAGCGCGAGAACACATAAAATCTAAGGTCGGTCAAGGTAAGAAAAATGGGCTTCAGAGGCTTTTCGGGATGTAAACAAGGATAAGGAAATGAGTTTTGCAACAAGAGAATAATAAGGAAGGAGAATCATGTGGTAATTATGTTAGAAAATACCCACCGAGCTTCATCTCTCGAGGATAGTCCGGATTAACTTCCCCTAAGTCCACCACGGATCCAGAGGGTTAATGAAACGAAATTCCCTAGTTAACCTCCTTCCACTTTCATGGATGAGCATTAACTATCCCAACTCCAACCTTCCAACGCAAGTGCTGGATATATTCGAGAACTTTTGGATCGAAATACATCCCACTTTGAGGGAAGGAAAGGAGTGGAAAATTGATTTCCCAACTAATTACTAACTAATATTGCTAACCCAAACCTAATCACCCATTCACACCCTTAATTACCCCTAACCCATGGGGTTTCTAGCCACTAATCATCATTAAAACTAAGCTAACAACATTAAAACCAACCCTAACCATTATTTCTAGCATCAAACAACCAAAACTCAACCAAAGCAATTAAAAAGACAATAAGAACAACAAAGCAACAAAGAAGTAAATAAAGAAAAGCAATTAAATCAATAAGTAATAATAAAAGAGATTAGGAAAAGAGAACACCTATCAAAGGAGTAGAGAACAAGAATGAACAAGGAAAGAGAAGCTTCTTCAACAATCTTCAATACAAAACCAAAACAAAGTAACAATTTCAATGGAAATCTCACTAATCATTCACTAATGATCTCCTAATTATAACCTAAAAGCTAGGTAAAACCTAGCTTAGAGCTAGATCCTAACCCTAGCCAGCCTCCCCCAAAGAAATCGCAACTTTGAGTATATATACAAAGCATGGTAGTTGGATGAAACGCTATCATTCTGAGCTGAGCAAAAACGCGCAATATCTATGCGGTCGCGGGCGCGACCAGCCTTGTTGTGGGCGCGACCCAGCGAAACCACCCAGACGATTCCAGTGTTCGAGAGTTCGCGGGCGGTACCTACTTAGTCGCGGGCGCGATCCTCTGCATGTCCGATTCTATTGCGCGTACGATCTTCTTCTCCGCGGGCGCGACGCTGCTCTGGCAAGCGGGGGTGATTAATGCTGAAGCTGTGTAGCGGGTGCTACACTACCAGTAGCGGGTGCGACACCCAGCCATCGTGGGCGTGACGTCCATGGTAGCACCCACGAACGCTTCCTGCCTCCCATTCCCTATCTTATTTCCTTGGCTGTAACGCCCGCTACAGAGGTTGTAGCAGGTGTTGCACCCTTGATCTGCTTCAAACTTGGGGAAGGTGATCCCAGGTCGGTTCCGCATCATTTCTCGGCACGACTTGGCTCGTGAAATCGCTCAGGATTCCCTAAAAAGCCTCGTTTTAACACGTTTTCCATGTTTTTGCTCCAAAAGTGCGAAAACTTGCAAAACAGCTAAAAAGCTAATAAAAATGATGAAAAAGACTTGGAATTGAGCAAAAATAGCAAGCCAAAAGGCGATATTTAGGCCTAAAATCGAGCCTAAACACCCCCCACTCTTGAACTTTTGCTCGTCCCGAGCAAAACAAAACGAAAACAAACTAAAAACTAAACACCGACTCCTCTGTCGTGGGAGGAAACAAGTGCATTTAGCGTATGCACCAAGCCCTTTAAACCCTTGGCAGCCCAGGTGGATGAGGTGGGTCTTGTGAGGGGTTGTAGCGACTGTACCCACAAAAGCCATGAAAGAGAAAGGGAAAGAAGAAAAGGGTGAAAACGAAAACAAAAAACAAAGGAGGAGAAGATAGTCCCATCCCCAATCATGCACTTAGTTCCTCAACCCGCTTCAACAATCAAATGGAAGAAGCAAATATGAACAAACAAGGACACAAAGGTTGGAAAATTGCCAATCCTTGAGGTTTTCAACCCTGGCATTTCATGTTGAGCAAGAATCCTCGTGCACAAGTGCAAGTGGGCCTTAATCGATCCTTTCTAACCTAAGCCAGATAATCAGAGTCATTTTCATGCTCAAGCTCGGGATTATAAGCTAACCTAACTTCACTCTTTATTTTTCTTTCAGCTTCTCTTTTCTTTTTTTTTTCTCTTTTTCTTTCACTTTCTCAACTTTTTTTTTTTCTTCACTCTTTTCTTTCTTTCTTTTACCTTACTCTTATTTCCAAATTTTAGGGACGTCGGCGCGTCGGTTTGTTTCGAGATTAAGACCAGCCTTCGCAAAGGGTTACCCTACCGATTCGGGTTGCTCCACACGTAAACATTGTACTTAAGGGGCATGGGCGCCATCCACCCATACTAACCCTCATTGGTGGAACCGATAGTAATTAACTAATTAACTAATTAATGGGTAGGGTTTTTGGCTGGGAAAAATCCGTACTGAGGGCCTTGTGATTGAGAATAATCCAAAGTGACTTTTTGGCTGGTGGCAGTCTATACTTATTCATTATTTTCTCGTAGCAACCCGGATTGAAATTCTGGCACTGTAATGCTGATGTGGCAACCGAAGCACGTGCCCTTTTAATTAAAAACGTGCCACGTCAATTTTTTAAAATTCTATTTTATTGTTTAACTTACATTATTCACCTTGCACTTACATTGTGAGGGAAAAACATTAGCAATGAATTAAAAGCAAAGCATGCCACGTCAATTTTTTTAATTCTATTTTATTATTTAACGATAAATTAGAGTTAAAAAAATTGATGCGACATGCTTTTAATTAAAAGGACACGTGCTCCGGTTGCCACATGAACATTCCGGTGCCAAAATTTCAATCTGGGATGCTATGAGAAAACAATGAATAAGTATAGACTGCCACCAGCCAAAAAGTCACTTTGGATTATTATCAAGCACAAGGCCCTCAGTACGGATTTTTCCCAACCAAAAATCCTTAATTAATTAAGACGAGCAAGAGGATTAAACAACTCAAACTATCCAACTTTGGGTAAGAAATTCATAATCGGGGCGTGTAAGAGTGAGAACTCTGCTTTAACATTCCATGACAAGGTCTAAAAAAGATAAATCATGGCAGAAATTCTTCCTAAGGCCTATCATTACTCATATCGGCCACTTCTAAATGATTGAATCGGCCAGTTAGACAACTACCTACACAACTGTGAATGAAAGCATCTTCAAAAGAAAACGAAACACTTTAGGGGGTTTTTCACAACCTTTTTCCCTTTTTTTCTCCTTTTTCACACGAAAAATTTTCAAGCTTTAGCAAAAAAACTAAGAAAAATAAAAACAAAATGCTAGGTGATCTACCCTTGAAACATAAATATCCCCCCCTCCACACACACACACTCTTAAAACGACACAATGTCCTCATTGTGGGAAGAGTGTCACATGAAAGGGTAGAGAACCTAAAATAAACAAACAAAACAACTAGCATGTAAAAGTGGTGGCGACCCGAGCCCACACAGCTCCAACAGCAATGTAATCCCAACACGAACATACCAAGGGGCTCGCCACCCAAAAGAAAAATCAATCATGCAACATGGATAATAAAATATAACACATTCAAAGGGAGTGGAAAGGGTTACCTCGAGATCTTCAATTAAAACACTCTCAATCCACGAACCAAAAGAACCAAGCATAAGGTTAGGATATGCAAATTAAGCTACCTAGATACTTAGGTCCTGACATGCAAGATTAGAGACAAGACAATAAAAAGAACTGACTAAAAGAAAACTAGAAGTTGCCTCAAAAGAAGGGAAAAAGAAAAACAAACGAAGAAAAGTATGGGTTACCTCCAATATAGTGCTTGTTTTAGGTCCCTAGCTTGATCCAATAAGCGTTTGATCCTTCAGAGACGTGGTGCACAAGACAGAAGCATCTTCGATCTCTTCCACCATCTTCTTTTCCTCCCTTTCCAGCATTTCCCCAATTTGCATGATTGTAGGTCGACATGGTCGGTCGAGATGGTCTATCAAGTTATCCATTGACCTCGGGGAAAAAGGAGGCAATAGCTTCTTACGCTTCCTCCACCTTCGTTTCCTTCTCTTCTTCCAGCATATTCCAACTACCTTTGTGAACCGAACCAATTATTCTTCTAGGGGTCGAATTGGGTGAAATAAATGAGGAAGCAATTAGAGTTTTACATTAGTTGCTTCCCGGAGTTTTGGATTTTCAGGAACAAGCACAGATTGCTCACGGTCATCTTCCTTCAAGATTTTTTCTTCTTTCTCAACTCCCTCCTCGAATTCTTCTTAAGGTTGCTCAAAATGACCGGTATGGGCTCAAGCTCCTCTTGGGAGGGAGAAAAATCTGAAGATGCTGCATTGTTGACAATAGAATCATGAACCTCCATATGCTCAAAGAAAGTGTCCTCTAGGGGGACATCCTCGCTAGTAGATGTCACATCAATAAGATTAGTGAGGAATATCACCTCACTGTCATAAGGTTCAACTTGGATTGGTTCGAGAGAGGTTTCCTCCAAAGGGCACTCACAGGAGAGTTCGAGCATATAAGGTTCTATTGAGTACTCATCTACTCCCTCATTTGATTTTTCTTCCTCACCCAACTCTTCCTCATTCTCACTTTTGGCCACTTCATTTACCACCTCCCCTTCTTCATTCATCTCCAACTCACTCTCTTTTTCTTCTCCCAAACATCCCTCCTCCATAAATGTAGGTGCTTTGGCTTCTTCCTCACTCCATAGGATAGTAGAATGCACCGACACCATTTGGTTATGTTGAGGTTGGATAGGGAAGGTTTGAGGAAGATCTTCGTGCTGAATAATTTGGGCCCATTGGTTTTCAATGCTTGCGAGTCGAGCCCTTTTGTTTTCCTTGTTTTCCAAAATCTGCCCCAACAACTTTTCTATGTTAGACTCTCGAGATGGTTGGGGCTCCTGAAGTTGAGGGATGGATTGGTGATATATAAGTGGGTTGCCAAGCTTGTTGGTCATGGTAGCTAGAAGAATAGTGTTGGATGTTGTGGGCGAAGGCTTGAGTCTCCTGCATGATATCCAATTGGTTGGTTGCCGCATCAGATTCCGAATTTTGTTGCATATCATGGATGCTGGCCTTAAGAAGTTTGATTGTGGGGTCAGTCTCCAAAGATGAACCTCCCACTCTTGACCGGTCACCTCCCAAATAGGGAGAATATTGACAAAATTCGTGAAGGAAGACACTTGCTTGCTGCTGGGTCTTCATAAGGAACATTCCCCTAGATGCGATGTCGCTGGACTCATTAAGATTGTCTTGAAGCCTATAGTAAAATTGTTGCAACAATAACCAATTCGGTAGATTGTGGTGCGGACGTTGCCTTTGGAGATCTTTGAATCTTACCCATGAATCGGAGAGAGTTTCTCCCAACTCTTGCTTGAAGCCTATAATGGCAACGACGCCATTTTGTGTAAATGTAGTTTGTATTAACCGATTTTTATCGTTCTTCTCGAGGAGCAAGGGGCCTTGGCTAAAGGTATTGGTAAAAAATGGGTCTAGATCGCTAAGGTCACAAAGGTCTGAGAGTACGATAACTAATCTAAGCAAGCGCGAGAACACATAAAATCTAAGGTCGATCAAAGTAAGAAAAATAGGCTTCGAAGGCTTTTCGGGATGCAAACGAGGATAAGGAAATGGGTTTTGCAACAAGAGAATAATAAGGCAGGAGAATCAAGTAGTTATTCCGTTAGAAAATACCAATCGAGCTTCCTCTCTCGAGGATAGTCCAGATTAACTTCCCAAAAGTCCACCACGGACCTGGAGGGTTAATGAAACAAAATTCCCAAGTTAACCTCCTTCCACTTTCGTAGGTGAGCAATAACTATCCCAACTCCAACCTTCCAACGCAAGTGTTGGATGTATTCGAGAACTTTCGGACCCAAATACATCCCACTTTGAGGGAAGGAAATGAGTGGACAATTGATTTTCCAACTAATTACTCACTAATATTGCTAACCTCAACCTAATCATCTATTCACACCCTTAATTACCCCTAACCCATGGGGTTGCTAGCAACTAATTATCATTAAAACTAAGCTAACAACATTAAAACCAACCCTAAACATGATTTCTCGCATCGAACAACCAAAACTCAATCAAAGCAACAATAAGAACAACAAAGCAACAAAGAAGTAAATAAAGGAAAGCAATTAAATCAACAAGTAATAACAAAATAGATTAGGAAAAGAGAACACCTATCAAAGGACTAGAGAACAAGGATGAACAAGGAAAGAGAAGCTTCTTCAACAATCTTTAATACAAAACCCAAATTAAGTAACAATTTCAATGGAAATCTCACTAATCATTCACTAATTATCTCCTAATTACAACCTAAAAGCTAGGTAAAACCTAGCTTAGAGCTAGATTCTAACCCTAGCTAGCCTCCCCTAAAGAAATAGCAGCTTGGAGTATATATACAAAGCATGGTAGTTGGATGAAACGTCATTGCTCGAGCCGAGCAAAACGCCGCAATACCCAAAGTGTCGCGGTGCGATCACCATGCTGGCTCGACCAAATAAACCACCCAGGCGATTACAGTGTTTGAGAGTTCACTGGTGGTATCTACTTAGTCGCAGGCGCGATCCTCTTCTGGTCTGATTCTGTCGCGCGTGCGATCTTCTTCTCCCGGACGCGACGTTGCTCTGGCAAACGGGGGTGATCAATGCTGAAGCTGTGTAGCGGACGCTACACTAACAGTAGCGGGTTCAACACCCAGCCATCGTGGGCGGGATGTCCACGGTAGCACCCGCGACCGCTTCTTGCCTCCCTTCCCCTATCTTCTTTCCTTGGCTGTAACGCCCGCTACAGAGGTTGTAGCGGGTGTTGCACCCTTGATCTGCTTCAAACTTGGGGAAAGTGATCCCGGGCTGGTTCCGCATCATTTCTCGGCACGCCTTGGCTCGGGAAATCGCTCGGGATTCCCTAAAAAGCCTTGTTTTAAGATGTTTTCCATGTTTTTGCTCCAAAAGTGTGAAAAACCTGCAAAACAACTAAAAAGCTAATAAAAACGAAGAAGAGACTTGAAATCGAGCAAAAATAGCAAGCCAAAAGTCGATATTTAGGCCTAAAATCGGGCCTAAACAACATCAATTTCACCTTTCATCCATTGGACAGAAATCGAGTTGTCCGCATCACCATTAGATGAGTCGAAAGGGTTTGCTTAAAATTTTAAAAAAATAAAATCACCTGATGATGGAGACCATCCAACAAGTCCAGCAGTAGTTTAAATGTCACCAGCAAGTTCAGACCAGGAGGAGGAGGATGATCCAAGAACAGCAACAACTCGAGCAACCTATACATCATCTTCATCAGCCAAGGAGGTTCAAGCAGCAGCTTCAACACCAACATTGTCAGCAGCAAGCCTTACCAAGCTAAACTCAGCAGATGTTAGAGCACTTCCAGCAGAAATGGCAGGCTTTCACTCTCAGCAGCAGTTCAACGAGTCAACAACAGCCACCAGCCCACCAACTTCATCCATCCAGACTTGCTACACCTTGGTAAGGCAAGTCCTGGCCAGCACAGCCACTCATCCCACCAGCATTGGCCATCTAGGTCAAAACCAGTTCCCAGCACAAACAGTCCAACCAGACATCTTTCTCAATTCTGTATCTTTGAATTGAGTGAGATTCAACAAAAGTTCCGCAAGAGTTTTTTGTTCCTTGTCATGTATTTTCCAAGGACAAGTCCAGTCCCAGCATGATCGAGCAAGGAAGCATCAAGTTACAGGTACCAGAACAGACAATCCCAAAAGGATTGTTTGTGTAATAACCCGCCCCAAAATCATGTTTAATTATCTATAAATCACCGTAATTATCCAAATCGCGTTATAAATTTTTCGCGTTTACCTTTATTTATTTATTTATTCATTTACTTATTTATTTATTGTTATCGGTGTCAAGTCTCGTGCAGGAGATGGCTAAGGTGCCGAATTATCGGCTTAAAAACAAATTTACTTTACATATTCATTCAATGAGTTAAAGTATTTCAGGTTACATGATGTGTGTTATAAATTTATTTACCGAGAAACGGTTAATAATTATCCGCCTCGATTTCTATATATATTTTACCGTTCCAATTTTAATTTATTTAATTTCATTCCCTTTACATAATTTCAAGTGGTAATTTTACTCATTTTATTCTATTTAATCCAAGTCCTAATTTATTTTAACCAAAGTGTTACCAATTAATTTTACTAAGTACAAACTAATTATTTTTAGTCTAGTACACTTACAATTACTTTATTTTAATTAAAATTTCAGATTTAATTAGGCCCCTTAATGTCCTAAGCTAGTTAATTAGAGGGAGTATATAGTAGTAGTTTTAGTTAGAAGGGTCATTTATCATTCTAATTCAAACACCCAAACACCCTCAATCTCTCTCTACCCTCTCTTCCAACCTGTTATGGCCGAGGCACCAGCCACCACCACTGGCGTTTTCCGGTCGCCGGAGCTTCTCGCCGCCGTCATCCTCGCGCCGCCGCCGGCCACCCTTCTCTCTCTCTCTTGTGTTTTCATCCATTTTTAACCTCAAAGGTAACCTCTCAAAACCCCCAATTTCAGTTTCTCTAAACCCTAATCTGAAAATCCATGTTTTATATATGTTCCTTTTATAATTTCTATCTCTTTTACTCTCTTTTATCGTGAATTCAAGTATACAATTGTATTAGTTAAGTTAGGGTTTAAGTTTTGAGTGTATGCATGTATGTTTCTAAGTGTTTATGAGGTTTTATGGTTGAATTCATGGTGGATGATGATTATATGTCAATGCATGTGAATTTCTTGAAAGATTCTGAGTATTCAAGGGCTGAGTTTATGTTTTAATATTATGAATTAAGTGTTATTATGTTTAATTTGGGTAAATTAGTGAGGTTTTGATGCAAGAGTTCAAGAATATGTCTTTTATGTTGAGTTTATGTTTAACCCATGGATGCATGTGGTTTTTAAGGTCCTTGATGAGTTAATTTTCAAGGTTTATATTCTGGAAATATGGTGGATTAAAGTTTAGGTGAGATTTGGTTATGTTTAGTATGATTAAGGGTGAAAAATCAAGTTAAAAACTGAAATTTCGGTAAATAAAGTTTCTGGTTAGTTTCCGGAACATTTCCGAGACCTAAAAGTGGGATATTAGGCCAGATTTTTACTCCATGAGATAGCCCAAAGTGTTAGCTAACCATAGGCTTTGGAATTTCGAAATTCCGACTAGTATGGGCCGGGATATGGCCAAAATCGTAACGACACGAATTTGAGTACGTTTCTGGAGTCAGTAACTTGAAGGCTGATTTGCGTCCAGTTGGAGACCTTATTAATTTTTGTGGTGAACATGAAAGCTTTAGGTCACATTGCAAGCTTTCCGGAAAGGTATGGTTTGTAGTTATCCGATATCGGGAGTGTGAGTTACGAGCCCGGGAAGCAGGGCTGTCCAGAACAAAGTTTTTGCCCAGATTGGGTTGTGTAAAATTCTATCCTAAGGGTCTTAAATCCATTCAATAGAGGTTTTTAAGATATGATAAGTTAGGAATATATGACATGATCTTAAGAGTATAAGTATAAGAGTGAAAAGCATGGGTTGAAGATCTAAGTATGTCCTAAGGTCCCTTTCATAGAAGTTATAAATTAAATATAAGTTCTAAATTCTCTTCTTAAGTTTAGCAATGAAAGCTCAAGGTTTATGTTTTTAACCAAGTTTCTCATCTAATTTTATCAACCTCCAAGCGATAAGTAGCTCTAAGACTCTATCCTCTCACATCTCAACTCAATCTTTATCTTTCAACCACATTCCCAAACCTACAATCTATTCACATTTCACCATCTCTCATCTCAATTACCACATCTTTAAGCCATCCTTGAGTTCGATGATTTCCATTCTAATCTCCAATCTTTAAGGGCCATTCTTCATCAATCTAAGCCATCATTCCAAGGTCCAAGTTCACTCAGTGATTTCACCTTCCAACTTCACCATCTCTATATCATCTCAACCCGAAAATCCTAAGTTTTCTAAACTCCAGTTCTGTCCGGGGCCGCTTTGGAGCCCTTCCACTCATTTTTAGCCTTCGGCTCTGTTGACAAAATTCAAGATCATGATTTTCCCTATTCCGAAATGTACTCTTTTATGTCATTCCGATTTTGCTAACTCAAGTTATACTTCAAACTCTATTTTTATATAAACCTGAAATTTTATTCCTAAAGTATTTCATTTATATTACTAAGTTTCTAAACTTATGAAGCTAATTTAGAACCTTATTCGGTTCTTCATTTTTATTTATTCTTATCTTAGTTGACAAGTTTTGAAAGCCATCTCTGCCAAGCAGCCATTAAGGTCTTAGCGTCCCAAGGTACGCAAATTGTCCAACTTTTAACTCTTTATTTATCCTTCAACACAACTATCATTGTGATATTATGTCTACATCTTGAACTAATATCTTATATTGAATTATTTTCAAGCGGTCCCGCCCCATCATATTCTAGCTAGTTACGTGAAGTGCTAGCCTATACTTTTAGATGCTCCTGATCAGAGTGTCCTAATGACCTGGCCAGTGTCGACTGCCTAGCAGTCACCCAATCCAAATCTAGATCGGTTTGGGCATGCGCGTGTGTGAGGTGCTTCGGCATCGATCGTAAGGGATACCGCTCATTTCTAATTATCACAAGTTCATTTCAGTTATTTATATTCATGTCTTATACATATACCAGTTATTTATATATATATATGCAACAATTCAGTTTATTTATGTTTATCTTCTTTCCCGTTTTCAAAATGAATTTAAATGCCGGCACTAAAACCGTTTTCGAACGGTTTTACGTGTTGGAGGTTTACGTACTGAGTGTTTCCCCACTCACCCTTTTGCAATGTTTTAATGTTTTGTTTTAGGAGGTTCGAGCTCCCAGGGGAAGGACAAGTCGGTTCCAAAGTAATTCAAGGCTCTTGAGGTAGTTCTCTAAGGAAATCATCGGTTAGCAAGGGCGAGCAGGATTTTGGAAGTTGTTTTAGTATTTAAGCTATGTTTAAGTTATATACTTTATCCAAGGGTTGTATAAGTTTTATATGTGAAGGTTCTTAAGTTAGTAAGTTATCTTGTGGTTTTGGAAGTTCTTTGGTGTTGTTGCCATGTCTCTTTTGGGAGACGGCGGTGACACTTCAACCTAAAAAGTGTTCCGCTGCGCTAATCGCGGGCTTAGCTTCTCTAAGTAGAGTTTAACCCTGTGATTAAGGTTGGGGTGTTACAGTTTGTTATCAAATTTTCCAAAACTCCAGTCCTGTGGCTAACTTATTTTGTTTTAGCTACAATGAGGGTTACCTAAGTCTTTTCCAGCCTTCCTTAAGCTATTGAGATTATATCTAGCTTAAGAAAGCCCGGAAAAGTTACTGAAGTAACTTAGTTTTACCCCCCAGCTAGGAAAGGCCCTAATTGGCTGAAATTGCCAACCTTTGGGATTTTGGTCCAATCAGAAGCCAGCCTTGTTTTCTTTTACATTTTCAACGGTAAGCGAATTGTATTACCTAGAATAGGTTGTAATATGATGTATTTGATTCAGTTCAGCAGTTAGATTGTAAGGGAGATTAGCAGGTTACTTTAATTAAGTACCTCTAACCAAACTGCTTAGGATCAACTATATATAGTGATGTATTCAGCAGCTTAAAAATACGATCAGTGATATTTCAATTGAATTCTGAGTGCCTTAGTTGAGCCTCTTGTTTGTGAGTGTCAGCAAACTCTCAATTGGTTAAATCTACTTCAGTATCCAGGAGCTGGCAAGCCTGGTGGTGTGTGTAGAGCTTGATTACTTCAATGGTGGTGTGCCTGTAGTTGTTGAGGTAGCTAAGTCCTTGCCCTTGTGTTTATCCTGTGGTGTGCGTGTATTAGAGTGAACACAAGCATATCCTTTTATTTCGTTGTTGGGTTGTCATCTATTCCAGCTAATTGCATTCAGTTAGCTTAGTTTAAAGTCAACAGAAAGGGGTGTGTGTCTGTGTGGTGTATTGTAGGCTCTATGCTCTGATCTTTGGGAGCTTGCATACATCATCTTGGTATCAGAGCAATGTTCTATCTTGGAGTGTGTTGTTTGCTATAGTTTGAAATGGTCGGAGCTAGTAAAACACCCCAGGAAGTCTTAGAATAGACCTTAAAAGAAAAAGAAGAAGTAGAACAGAAAATGAAGTTTTTGAGTGAACAATTGCAGTATTACATGAGATTGCATAGAGATGAGTTGAATAGGGAGACTGATGAAGAAATGGAGGAAGGAGAAGGTGAAGGTGAGAATCCTTTTAGCAGGATAGGGAGAGGAGGTTGAGGTCCTAGGCCTACACACAGAAGAAGGAGAAGAGTTAGGAGATCACCTAGGATCACTGAGCTTGAGGAAAATAGTGAGAGTGAAAGGGAAGAAAGGAGGGGAGACAGGAGGGTTGAGAAGTTAGATTTCAAGATTGATATACCTGAGTATGCAGGGGATTTAGATCCTGATGTTTTTTTTTTTTAGATTGGTTACAGATAGTAGAAAGGGTTTTTGACTTGAAGGAGGTTTCAGAAGAAAACAAAGTGAAGTTAGTAGCCTTGAAGTTGAACAAGTATACTTCTACTTGGTGGACTAATCTGCAGAGGAGAAGAATGGAGATTGGAGAAGATAGGGTGAGCACTTGGGTAGAGATGAGGCAGAAGTTGAAAGAGAAGTTCCTTCCAGATAACTACATGAAGGAAAATTATTTCAAGTTACAGCATTTTGTGCAGGGGAGCAAATCTGTGGAAGACTATGCAAAGGAGCTTGAGCATTTGCTTTGGAAGTGTAATATGCAAGAGAATGAAGTGCAAAATTATATCAGATATCTTGCAGGGTTGAATGAAGGTATTAGGAATGTTGTTGAGTTACAGGTCTATGATTCCCTTGATGAGCTGAGCCCTTTGGCTCACAAAGTGGAACAACAGAAGAAAGCTAGAGCAAAGGACTACAGCAGCAGATACCAAGCCAAACCTTACACCCAAGCCAAGCCCAATTCCTTCAGCAAGCCATACATTGCCCCACCAAGAGCCTATCCACCCCCACCCCCACCCCCACCTGAATCCAGATATCCAGCCCCAAGACCCCCACAAAATCAGCCACAAAATGCCCCACAAAGAACCCCAGCCCTTGTTAGCAAAGCCTTACCAGAAAGAAGATGCTTCAGGTGCCAAGGACTTGGGCACATAGCATCTGAATGCCTCAACAGGAGAGCGGTCACCTTGGCTGAGTTTCAGGCAGCTCTTTTGCTTGATCCTGAGCCTTTTGATAAGGAAGAGCAGTATGAAGAACTCCATGGAGACCCTGTGTATGATGAAGACGAGGTTGAAGTAGGTTCTGATGAAGGAGAAATGCTAGTGATCGGGAGGATCTTGAGCAGTTCAGCAGTAGATGAAGCAGCAGAGCAAAGGGAGAATATTTTCCATACCAGATGCACAATTGGTGGAAAAATTTACTCCTTGATCATTAATGGAGGCAGCTGCACCAATGCAGCCTCTGAAACCATGGTGAAGAAGCTCAATCTGACTACC
Organism: Portulaca oleracea; assembly: GCA_029582165.1. Taxonomy (NCBI): domain Eukaryota; kingdom Viridiplantae; phylum Streptophyta; class Magnoliopsida; order Caryophyllales; family Portulacaceae; genus Portulaca; species Portulaca oleracea. The sequence continues at coordinate 35,743,959 of CM055882.1, forward strand.
AGTACCCATCCAGCCCCCTACACCATACAGTGGTTGAACTAAAGTAAAGGTATCAAGATCTCTTCTAGATGCCTTGTCAATTTTTCAATTGGTTCAGCTTACAGAGATGAAGTTTGGTGTGATGTGATTCCTATGGATGCTTGTCACCTATTGTTAGGGAGACCTTGGATGTATGACAGGTCTGTTAGCCATAATGGGAGAGCAAACACATACTCCCTTTGCCTAAACAGCAAGCAGATCACCCTCACACCTCTTAGATCATCCCAGCTCACAAAAAGACCCAAGAACCTTATTGTTGAACCTACTCTTGATGTCCTTTTGTCAGCTGAATACCATGAGTTCAGTGAGCAAAGTGGAATCATTCTACTTGACATTGAGGAAGACCTACCCCCACAAAATGACCACCCCCTATTTCAGCCTATCCTAAACCAGTACCTACATGTCTTTCCTGAAGAAATGCCCCCAGGCCTACCCCCTAAGAGAGACATACAACACAAGATAGATCTTGTCCCAGGGTCTATCTTGCCAAACAAACCTGCCTACAAAATAACCCCAGCTGAGACAAATGAAATTCAGAGACGGGTTGATGAGTTACTGGAGAAGGGTATAATAAGGGAGAGTCTGAGCCCCTGTGTAGTACCAACATGAGTTCAGTGGTACCAAAAAAGGATGGCAGTCAAAGAATTTGTATTGACTGTAGAGCTATTAACAAGATAACTGTTAAGTATAGGTATCCAATCCCAAGGCTTGAAGATATGCTTGATGAACTGCATGGCTCAGTGGTGTTTTCCAAGATTGATCTGAGAAGTGGATACTACCAGATCAGGATATGTGAAGGGGATGAATGGAAGACAGCTTTCAAGACCAAAGAAGGGTTATTTGAGTGGTTATTCATGCCTTTTGGCCTGACAAATGCACCATCCACCTTCATGAGGCTAATGAATCAAGTTCTGAAGCCATTGATTGGTAAGTGTGTTGTTGTCTATTTTGATGACATACATATTTACAATCAATCTGAGTTGGAGCATATTAACCACTTAAAGAGTGTGATGGAGACATTAAGCAGGGAGCAGTTGTATGGGAATCTAAAGAAGTGTCAATTCTTTGCAAGCCAAATCTCTTTTCTTGGCTACATTCTGACAGTAGCATGGATCCAAGTGGATGAGGAAAAGGTCAAAGCAATCAGGGAGTGGCCTATTCCCAGTTCCATGCAGCAAATTAGAAGTTTTCATGGCTTAGCTTCATTTTACAGGAGGTTTGTGAGGAGTTTTAGCACCATCCTAGCCCCTATGACAGAGCTAGTGAAGGGCAAAAGTTTCTCTTGGACACCAGCAGCATAAAGAGAATTTGAAGAAGTTAAGAGGCAGCTTACTTCAGCACCAGATCTAGCTTTGCCAAGCTTCTCTAAGGTCTTTGAAGTGGAGTGTGATGCTTCAGTTGTTGGCATAGGAGCAGTCCTGACCCAGGAAGGCAAACTTGTTGCGTACTTCAGTGAAAAATTGAATGATGCCAAGAGGAGATACAACACCTATGATAAAGAGTTCTATGCCATCATTAGAGCTCTTCAACACTGGAGACATTATCTAATTGGAGCTGAGTTCATATTGCACAGTGATCATGAAGCCTTGAAATTCATTCAAGGACAGCACAAACTCAACACCAGGCATGCTGCTTGGGTAGAGTTCATGCAACAGTTTCACTTCATGATCCATCACAAGTCAAGGAAGCTGAATAAGGGAGCTGATGCTCTATCAAGGGGATATTTGTTATTGCAAGTTCTAGATGCAATGATACTTGGCTTTGAGCAGTTGAAAGCCTTGTACAAAGAGGATAAAGATTTTGGTGAGATTTTCCAGAAGTGCCAAGGACACCCTCAGAGTCTATATCATATAGACCAAGGGTTTCTTTTCAAGGGAGCAAGATTGTGCATACCCAAGAGTAGTTTCAGGGAGCTACTACTTTGAGAAGTCAATGGAGGATGTCTAGCAGGCCACTTTGGCATTGAGAAAACCCTTCTCATGCAAAAGGAGCATTACTGTTGGCCTATAATGAGGAAAGATATAGAGCACTGGGTTAAGAGGTGTGCAGTTTGTCTAGCAAAGAGCAACAGCCTACCTCAAGGATTGTATACTGCATTGCCAGTCCCTACAAGCTCATGGGAAGATGTAAGCCTGGATTTCATAGTTGGTCTTCCTAGATCACAAAGGGGAAGAGATTCAGTAATGGTGGTGGTAGACAGATTCAACAAGATGACACATTTTGTTCCATGCCATACCACCAATGATGCAGTAAAGGTAGCTGAGCTCTACTTCCAGGAAGTGGTGAGACTTCATGGAGTTCCTAAGAGCATGGTGTCTGATAGGATGCCAAATTTTTGAGTCATTTCTGGGTGACTCTATGGAAGAAGCTAGGGACAAAGCTGAAGTACAGCACAACATGCCATCCACAGACTGATGGGCAGACAGAGGTGACTAACAGGACACTAGGAACTCTATTGAGATCACTGATAAACACAAATAAAACAGGATGGGACACTCTTTTTCCCCATGCTGAATTTGCATTCAATAGAGCCCCTTCAAAGGCAACTGGCCTTTCCCCATTTCAGGTGGTATATGGGAGAAATCCTATCAACCCTTTGGATTTATCTCCATTAACCAATTCTTTAAAGTTCAGTTATGAAGTGGGTACACATACAGAGAAGATCAAGAAGCTTCATCAGCAGGTTAGAGAGAAGATCACCAAGTACTCTGAGCAAGCAGCTACTTCAGCCAACAAGCACAGGAGGAAAGTGGTTTTCCAGCCAGGAGACCTAGTGTGGATACACCTAAGGAAGGAAAGGTTCCCAGCAAAGAGAAAAGGAAAGCTAGTTCCAAGAACAGATGGCCCATTTGAAGTCTTGGAGAAAATAGGAGATAATGCCTACAAGTTGGATCTTTCAGAAGACAATGGAGGAAGTGCTACTTTCAACATAGCAGACTTAAGGCCCTATTTTGTAGCACATGAAGACCTTCCAAGTTTGAGGACAAACTGTCCTCAACTTGGGGAGGATGATAGAGACCATCCAACAAGTCCAGCAGTAGTTCAAATGTCACCACCAAGTTCAGACCAGGAGGAGGAGGATGATCCAGCAACAGCAACAACTCGAGCAACCTATACATCATCTTCATCACCCAAGGAGTTTCAAGCAGCATCTTCAGCACCAGCATTGTCAGCAGCAAGCCTTGCCAAGCCAAACTCAATAGCTGTTGGAGCACTTCTAGCAGAAATGGCAGGCTTCCACTCTCAGCAGCAGTTCAAGGAGTCTACACCAGCCACCAGCCCACCAACTTCATCCATCCAGACTTGCTACACCTTGGTAAGGCAAGTCCTGGCCAGCACAGCCACTCATCCCACCAGCATTGGCCATCCAGGCCAAAACCAGTTCCCAGCACAAACAGTCCAACCAGGCATCTTTCTTTATTTTGTATCCTTGAATTGAGTGAGATTCAGCAAAAGTTCCCCAGGATTTTTTTGTTCCTTGTCATGTACTTTCCAAGGACAAGTCCAGTCCCAGCATGATCGAGCAAGGAAGCATCAAGTTACTGGCACCAGAACAGACAATCTCAAAAGGATTGTTTGTTATCTGTTTTTCCAGAACTCCAGTCCTGTGGCTAACTTAATTTGTTTCAGCTACAATGAGGGTTAACTAAGTCTTTTCCAGCCTTCCCTAAGCTATTGAGATTATATCTAGCTTAAGAAAGCCCGGGAAAGTTACTGAAGTAACTTAGTTTTACTCCCCCAGCTAGGAAAGGCCCTGATTGGCTGAAATTGCCAACCTTTGGGATTTTGGTCCAATCAGAAGCCAACCTTGTTTTCTTTTACATTTTCAACTGTAACCGGATTGTATTAGCTTGAATAGGTTGTAATATGATGTATTTGATTCAGTTCAGCAGTTAGATTAGAAGGGAGATTAACAGGTAACTTTAATTAAGTACCTTTAATCAAACTGCTTAAGATCAGCTATATATAGTGATGTATTCAGCAGCTTAAAAATATGATCAATGATATTTCAATAGCATTCTGAGTGCCTTAGTTGAGCCTCTCGTTTGTGAGTGTCAGCAAACTCTCAATTGGTTAAATCTACTTCAGTATCCAGGAGCTGGCAAGCCTGGTGGTGTGTGTAGAGCTTGATTACTTCAATGGTGGTGTGCCTGTAGCTGTTGAGGTAACTATGTCCTTGCCCTTGTGTTTATCCTGTGGTGTGCCTATGTCAGAGTGAACACAAGTATATCCTTTTATTTCCTTGTTGGATTGTCATCTATTCCAGCTAATTGCATTCAGTTAGCTTAGTTTAAAGTCAGCAGCAAGGTGTGTGTGTCTGTGTGGTGTATTGTAGGCTCTATGATCTGATCTTTGGGAGCTTGCATACATCACCTATGGGACTGCTTTAGTCATTCCTAGGTTCAATTTAATTTTGCAAATTGCATCATTAAATTCTCAACAATAATTACTATAAATAATAAAAAAATAACAATGAAATTAATTAAGATAATCATGTTATGAACGGGGATAAATGAAAAAAAAAACATTTTGATAACGAAGATCGTAACTGCCCGAATACAGTTTATGACTGCCGAATGTAATATGTCGACTGCTTTTCATGAAACCTAATTTAACTTAGCATAATCGTCCGGTTGCTCTAAGGAAACATCAATTTTCCTCCGGCAGTAACATAATTTGAATTTAATCTTTATAAAGCTAAGGATGGAGTGGTCTTAGTCCTCAAAGATCTCTTTACATCGATGAGGTCTATCAAGACAAACCCCACAGGGATATGGTCGATCTTCAGTACTGGATACAATATCAAGGATAGAGTGCGTAATATGATCATAAATAGCGGGAGTTGCACCAATGTGGCGCCTACTACCTTTGTTAAGAAGTTATATCTTCTGGTTATATCTCATGCTTGACCCTATTCCTTCAAATGGCCCAATGACTCTGGTGATGTGAAGGTAACTCAATAATCTCTTATTTCCTTTTCTATTGGACCATACCATGGTATTATTTTTTGTGATGTCGTCTCAAGGGATGCATATTCATTTATCGTTGGGACATCCTTGGTAATTTGATCGTGGTGTGATAAGTGATGGAGATATGGACATTTACTCTTTACTTTTGGAAAAGGAAAGAATTGTGCTCAACCCCTTATCACTTTCCAACTCCATAAAAATCAAACCAAGGCGGGAAGTAAGAAGAGAAACCACCTTGTGAGTGAGATACATATTGAGCGAGGTTTCATGAAACATTATTAATGAACTATTTAATAGTGCGCTGGTAAAACTTTCAAATTTTCTTTATCAAACATACATTTTTATACATTGAAAATTGATTATTTAAGAATTTCGCTAGAAATAGTTGAAGAACTTGTTTTTCTGTGTGTATTGAAAATCATTTATATAGCAATATTGAAAGGGCTATGGGCTTTCCAAAACTTTCTTAGTAATATTATTATTCACAAAAAATGTAAATTAATAGAAAAGGAAACATCCCAAATAAAACTAAAGGTTCGATATGATTTTTTTTTAAAAAATATTTTCTAAGAAGTCAAAGAAATATTCATTTAAGTTTAAAAAAAACCAAATAGTAATAGAAATTTTAAATATTAAAAAGAAAAAATGTGAACGGTTTAAAAGATAAGATGCTAAACTAAAATTATGGGTAAACAATAGGAGTTAGAAAACTTAGGTGGTACAAATATTAAATTTGAAATATAACAAGGTGAAAATTAATGTCCCAAAATTTATAGAGTAAAAGTTCAAAAATAAGATCCCATTGTTGAGGGAGATGGCCGGGGTAGTATTCGGCATATTATAAAAAAAAAAAACAAATTGGTGTAAATAGCACTGTACAAATGATTAATTAGATGCATGCACCTAGTTTTGTTTTTTAGATCTTTAGTCATATCCTTTTTATTTTGTAATGTATCTTTGTTCACTTTGTAGTGCATAGTTTTTTATTAACCATAGTACAATGCCTTAAAAATAAGAGTACTTAATGAGGTAAGGGTATATAGGGAGCAAATCTTGTTGTAATTTGTTTTGCTTTACAGTGTTATATTTATTTTTTTTCCCATGAGTTAATGCGTGTTTCAATTCTTTGCAGTATATCATTTTTTGTTATAAAATAATATATTTGTGAATGTCCATATATCAATCAAATATCTATTGGGTATCTTTATATGTTAGGATGATATAATTAGGAGAATTCTATTCCCATATGAAGTCTATATTATATAGGACTTTTACTATGTAACTAGTATAAATACCCCTTTTGGGTTATGAATAAATCATCTAATTCTCCTCTCTCAATCTCTCTTGTCTCTAGTATTCTTCTCTATTATTCTTTCTATTGTTCTTCTCTATTATCTCTCTATATTGTGTTCATCTTTCATTGTTTTATAACACGTTATCAGCACGAGTCTCTACTCCTACTTGCCAGAAATTAAGGTATATACTACAAACTCATGAATTCTTGGGTGATATAATTTCTTTCCTAAGTATTGCTTTTTGGAATAAATTAAGGTATTGCTTTTCGTTGATGCTTTTCGTTATTAATAAAATTATGCTTTTTATTATTAATAAAATTATGCTTTTCGGAGAACCCAATTGCCTCACGTCACTTTCCTTATGCTAAAAGGTATTGTAGTTGGTTTTCGTTCACTACTAATAAAATTATTATTAACGTCGATTTCCTTTTGCTAAAATTATGCTTTTCATTGATGCCTCACTCGCATTGGAATCACTGTATTTACATCTTACAATTCAGCTTGTAGTTGGTTAAATTTTCAGCGTCACAAATTTGCATCTTTAGGGATTATTTTTAATGTGTGGATGTCAAATAAAGTTATAAAGTTTTTTTTTTTGTGAACCAGAAGTTCATCCCGACATTGAAAACTTGTCTAATCTCATCGATGAACCAGAAGTTCAATCATTTATTAAAATCTTATCAGGTTAGTGAACCAAAAGTTCACTTCAAGAAAACTTTTTTATTCCTATAACTTAGTTGGTGAACCAGAAGTTCCCCCTAAATGAATCTTCTGTGGATTATATGATTAATTGACTACAAGTTTTTTTGTGGTAAATTAAGTCTATGTGTGTGTTTTTTTTATTTACTTGTTAATTAATATTAATGTTCATGTGAATAATGTTTATGACTTCTCGTATCAAAAAAAAATGTTTATGACTTCCGAAGAGTTTATGTTCTTTTTCTAACATATTAATTGTATGTTCATAATAGTATCATGTCGAATTTGGCCAAACTTGAGTTCAATGCCCTTGACATATCTGGAGATAATTATCTAGCATGGGTCCTAGATGCTAAAATCCATTTGGCGGCTAGAGGCTTAGGAGAGACGAGTAAAGATGGAAATCAAGCAACTGATCAAGGCAAAGCCAAAGCCAAAGCCAAAGCCATGATCTTTCTACGCCACCACCTCCATGAGAGTCTTAAAACAGAATATCTAACAATTGAAGCCCCCTAGAACTTTGGACCAATCTAAAAGAAAGGTATGACCATCAGAAAACAATGATCCTCCCAAAAGCTCAATCCGAATGGATGCGCCTCAGGTTTCAGGACTACAAAACTGTGGCTGAATATAGTTCAACAGTTATTCGAATCACCTCACGACTGAAATTGTTTGGTCAAACAGTCATAAATGAGGATATGTTGGAAAAAACATTTACAACTTTTCATGCAAGTAATTTAATTTTGCAACAACAATATCGTGAAAAAGAGTTTTGAAAAGTATTCGGATCTCATCTCTTGCCTGCTAGTAGCTGAGCAAAATAATGAGCTTTTAATGAAAAACCATGAGACCCGTCCTATTGGCTCTGCCCCATTCCCTGAAGCGAATGTGGCAACATACAAACCTAACGATAATAGGGGAAATAAAGGTCATGCTAGCAGTCGTGGTCGTGGAAACAATAGACGTGGTTGTGGTCGTGGTCGTCATAATTCCACTAAAAGATCACATCCATACCAGAAGAGGGAAAATAAGGACCAAGGCAAAAGAACTGTGGAAAGCCCGTGCTACCGTTGTGGTGGAAACGGTCATTGGTTGTGTAGCTGTCGTACGCCGAAACATCTCGTTGATCTCTATCAAGCATCACTAAAGAACAGAGGAAAACAAATAGAGACCAAATTTATACAAGAAGATGTTATCGATCATCCCGTTGATGTGTCACACATGGATGTTTCTGATTTCTTTGCCCACCCCGAAGGAAAGATTGATCATCTAATTGGCGATGGCAATGTTACATTTACCCTACCCGAGATTTGCGGTAATAGTTTTTACACACCCCACATTTGTGAAATAATTTTTACCTTACCTCACATTAGCTCTAAGTATTTTATATCCTACCTGAAGTTTGACGTAATAATTATTACACACCCCACTTTTGTTAAATAATTTTTACCTTACCTCACATAAATTGTAAGTGATTTTTACCCTACTTGAGGTTTGTTGTAAGTGCTATTGTAACATTACAACATAACAAGGATGACTTAATAGAGCGATCCATATCGTATCGGACGCAAAACATTTTCGCGAGATCGATAACTTATATAATGAAGAGTTAAGCTAAGAGTAGGGGTAATCTTTATTTATCATTTATCATTTTTTATTTTTACTGTGAATAACTTAAATAATGATGTATGAATCAATAACTAGCTATGTATGGGTAGATTCACATTTTGGTGGAAATCGACAACTGCGAAAGGGTTTAGGGTTGATCTACTTGATCGGCAATGCAAAGGGTACTAAGGGAGGAATGAGAGGTTAGGGAAAGTTTAACGAAGCATAGATGATGGAAACTGTGATTTTATTATAGTTTCCTTCCTGTTTGGTTCCTAGGATGACATTTCATGAAATTCAAATGTTGTTTTGGATTCTAGATCTTTAGTAGTACAGGTGGAAATCGAAGATCTAGATTTTCAGTAACACTTACTACCATAACAAGTTAAGTAAAAATCACTTACAACTATTGTGAGGTAGGGTAAAAATTATTTCACAAAGGTAGTTTGTATAATAATTATTACGACAAACCTCGGGTAGGATAAAAAACACTCAGAGCTTATGTGAGGTAAGGTAAAAATAATTTCACAAATGAGGGGCGTGTAAAAATTGTAACAAATCTTAGGTAGGGTAAATGTAATTGACTTCAGTTTTAAGACTATCAAGAAATAGGATATTAAAGTTTTATTATCTTTTCTTAGCATTAGTTACATTACGAACATTGTTTCTCAATATTGTTTGCTTTCATTGATTTTAGATTTCTTTCTTTCGCTCAATGTTATTCAAGGACTTTCATGGTTAAATGTATGCTCTATGAACACTATATAATTTATTTTTCTTTTACCTTGATCATAGTGATTGTTATGGAAAATTCTTTGGCCGGAGCCATAAACAGAGGAGCGGATATGTGCCTTGCAGATAGTGCAACAACACACACTATTTTAAAGAATAAGAAATATTTTTCCTATTTATTGATGAAAGAAGCAAATGTTAGCACTATTTCGGGCAGTTCAAATTTAATTGAAGGCTCCGGAAGAGCCCATATAATTCATATTGATGATGCATTGTATTCCACCAAGTCTCAAAGAAACTTATTAAGTTTCAAGGATATTCGCAGAAATGGATATCATATTGAGACAACTAGTGAAAGTAGCGCTGAATATTTGTACATTATAAAAATTGCTTTAGGCAAACGATGTGTGTTAGAGAGATTACAATCATTATCCTCTGGGTTATACTACACAATTATTAATCCAATTGAAGCACATAATCTAGTAAACTAGAAGTTTACTAATGACAAAGAATTTGTCATATGGCATGATAGATTGGGGCACACTTAATCAAACATAATGCGAAAAATTACAAAGAACTCATATGGACATAATTTAAGGGACCAGAAGATCCCTCAATCTAAAGAGTTCACATGCGCGGCTTGCTCTCAAGGAAAATTAATCATAAGACCATTACCAGTTAAGGTAGGGGTTGAATCCCCCAAATTCCTGGAACGTATACAAGGTGACATTTGTGGTCATGTAGACCCACCATGTGGACCCTTCAGATATTTTATGGTTTTAGTTGATGCATCCACGAGGTGGTCACATGTGTGTTTATTGTCAACTCGCAACTTGGCTTTTGCAAGATTGTTGGCTCAATTGATTAAACTACGAGCACATTTTCCAGATTATACAATCAAGAAAATCCGTCTTGATAACACTGGTGAATTCACATTAAAAGCTTTTGATGACTTTTGTATGTCAGTTGGCATAGAGGTTGAGCACCCAGTGCCACATGTCCATACGCAAAATGGTCTTGCAGAATCATTTATCAAACATTTGCAACTAATTGCAAGACCATTACTTATGAGGGCAAAGCTTCCCATAAGTGCTTGGGGAAATGTTATATTGCATGCCGCGGCATTGATCCGCATTAGGCCGACTGGTTATCAAGAATATTCACCCCTACAATTTGTTTGCAGCCATGAACCTGATATCTCCCATCTACGAACTTTTGGTTGTGCGGTGTATGTTCCAATTGCCCCACCACAACGCACTAAGATGAGACCCCAAAGAACATTGGGAATATATGTTGGGTACGAATCTCCATCCATAATTAAGTTTCTACAGCGAACAACTGGAGATATGTTTACAGCAAGGTTTGCTGACTGTCATTTTAATGAGACAAGTCTTCCCAACATTAGGGGGAGAAAATAAGCAGAGGGACAAGGAGATAAGTTGGAATGAATTATTATTAACACATCTTGATCCTCGTACAAAACAATGTGAACTGGAAGTTCAAAACATAATTCGTCTGCAAACTTTAGTGAATGAATTGCCATATGCCTTTTCTGACCCAAAGAGAGTCACTAAATCCTATGTCCCATCTACTAATGGTCCTTGTAGAATTGATGTCCCTATAGGACAAAACATTATTACAAATGAGACCACAAATGAAGCGTGGTAGGCCCGTCGGTTCCAAAGACAAAAATCCTCAAAAAAGAAAAGGAGCAAAGAACAATGATAACCAACATGAGGAAATGTTGGCTCCAGAAGAGTCCCCAAATATGACAAATGAGGGAGTTGCACCTCAAGTTCAGGTACCTGAGAATCGTGAAAACGATGAGATCTCAATTAATTATGTCATGACTGGGAAAAGATGGAACCGACATAAAATCGACATCGATATAATGTTTTCATATAATGTAGCGCTCACTGTCATGAATGAAAATGACGATCATGAACCGCAGACTGTTGAGGAATGCAGACAAAGAGAAGATTGGCTAAATTGGAAGGATGCCATTAAGGCAGAATTAGATTCACTTACAAAAAGAGAAGTATTCGGACCTGTAGTTCGTACTCCAAAAGGTATCAAGCCTGTGAGATTCAAATGGGTCTTTGTGAGAAAACGAAATGAGAAAAATGAGATTGTAATATATAAAGCACGACTTATTGCACAAGGGTTTTCTCAAGGTCGGTATCGATTATGAAGAAACATACTCCCATGTAGTTGATGCTACTACATTTCGATACCTATTAAGTCTGGCAGTTCATGAAAATCTCACTATGCATCTTGTGGAAGTTGTTACAACTTACTTATATGGGAAACTTGATAACGACATCTACATGAAACTCCCTGAAGGATTTAAATTGCCTGAAGCAAATAAGAACCCTCGAGAACTTTACTCAATCAAGTTGAATAGATCTCTGTATGGCTTAAAGCAATCTGGACGAATGTTGTATAATCGTCTTAGTGAGTATCTATTGAAAGAAGGCGACACAAATGATCCCACTTGCCCATGCATCTTCGTAAAAAGATCGGGATCTGAATGTGTTATAATTGTCATTTATGTTGACGATTTAAACATTATTGGAACTCCAGAAGAGCTCCGAAAAGCAACAGATTGCTTAAAGAAAGAGTTTGAAATGAAAGACATAAGTAAAACCAAGTTTTGTCTTGGTTTACAAGTTAAACATTTTGATAATGGAGTTTTTGTGCATCAGTCGGCTTATGTAGCGAAAATGTTAAAGGGATTTTACATGGACAATGCACACCCTTTAAGTACTCCATTGGTGGTAAGATCACTCGATGTGAAAAGAGATCCTTTTAGACCCTCTGAAGATGACGAAGAACTCCTCGGTCCTGAAGTACCGTATTTAAGTGCTATAGAAGCACTAATGTATCTAGCAAGTCATACATGACCGGATATTTCCTTTTCTGTGAATTTGCTAGCAAGGTTTAGTTCATGTCCAACACGATGCCATTGGAATGGAGTTAAGCATATATTTCGATACCTTCGAGGTATGATGGATATGGGTCTATTTTATCCTCGTGAAGTCAAAACGAGTCTAATTGGCTATGCCGATGCCGGATATTTATCTGATCCCCATAATGCCCGTTCGTAAACTGGATATGTGTTTACTTGCGGTGGCACTGCCATTTCTTGGCGTTCTATGAAACAGACTATAACGGCCACCTCTTCTAATCATGTTGAAATTTTGGCAATTCATGAGGCTAGTAGGGAATGTGTTTGGTTAAGGTCCATAATACAACACATTCAGGAATCTTGTGGCTTGATTTCAGGAAAGGATGTTCCAACAACTTTGTATGAGGATAATGCAGCATGTATCGCCCAACTGAAAGCAGGATACATCAAAGGTGATAGAACCAAACATATCTCACCCAAGTTCTTTTTCACTCATGATCTCCAAAAGAAAATTCAAATTAATGTTCAACAGATCCGCTCTAGTGAAAATTTAGCGGACTTATTTACTAAGTCACTACCGAGAGCAAAGTTTGAAAAGTTAGTCAATAAAATTAGGTTGCGTCGGCTCAGAGATCTTAATTGATGTTCTCATCGAGGGGAGTTAATGCGCGTTGTACTCTTTTTCCCTTATCTGAGGTTTTGTCCCACTAGGTTTTCCTTAGAGAGGTTTTTAATGACGCAACATATGTGGGCGCATTAAAGAATTATGTACTCTTTTTCCTTAGCTAGGCTTTGTCCCATTGGGTTTTCCTAGTACGGTTTTAACGAGGCATATTCTTTAGAATAATGGACATTCAAGGGGGAGTGTTATAAAATAATATATTTGTGAATGTCCATATATCAATAAGATATCTATTGGGTATCTTTATCTGTTAGGATGATATAATTAGGAGAATGCTATTCCCATATGAAGTCTATATTGTATAGGACTTTTGCTATGTAACTAGTATAAATAGTAAATACCCTTGTGGGTTATGAATAAATCATCTGATTCTCCTCTCTCAATCTCTCTTGTCTCTATTATTATTCTCTCTATTGTTCTTCTCTATTATTCTTTCTATATCGTGTTCATCTTTCATTGTTTTATAGCATGTATCGCCCAACTGAAAGTAGGATACATCAAAGGTGATAGAACCAAACATATCTCACCCAAGTTCTTTTTCACTCATGATCTCCAAAAGAAAAATCAAATTAATGTTCAACGGATTTGCTCTAGTGAAAATTTAGCGGACTTATTTACTAAGTCACTACCGACAACAAAGTTTGAAAAGTTAGTCAATAAAATTGGGTTGTGTCGGCTCAGAGATCTTAATTGATGTTCTCATCGAGGAGAGTTAATGCGCGTTGTACTCTTATTCCCTTATCTGAGGTCTTGTCCCACTGGGTTTTCCTTAGAGAGGTTTTTAATGAGGCAACATATGTGGGCGCATTAAAGAATTATATACTCTTTTTCCTTAGCTAGGCTTTGTCCCATTGGATTTTCCTAGTAAGGTTTTAACGAGGCATATTCTTTAGAACAATGGACATTCAAGGGGGAGTGTTATAAAATAAAATATTTGTGAATGTCCATATATCAATCAGATATCTATTGGGTATCTTTATCTGTTAGGATGATATAAATAGGAGAATTCTATTCCCATATGAAGTCTATATTGTATAGGACTCTTGCTATGTAACTAGTATAAATAGTAAATACCCCTTGTGGGCTATGAATAAATCATCCGATTCTCCTCTCTCAATCTCTCTTGTCTCTATAATTCTTCTCTATTATTCTCTCTATTGTTCTTCTCTATTATTCTCTCTATATCGTGTTCATCTTTCATTGTTTTATAACATTTTTTACATTATAATATATTTTATCGAATATTTTTGAAGTGTCTGTCACAACTAATCAATGTAACTTTCACGACAACAATGTAGCATTCACAAAAAACATATATATGTGTCTTTCACGACAAGCTATGTATCTTTCGTGGCAAACCAATCTATCTTCAATCAATTATTCATTATATGCTTTGCAAATTTTGGATGTGCTTTTACAGTAAACCAATGTGCCTTTACTATTTACGTCATATTTCTAAAATCTTGTGTGTTTTAGAATATACTCAAAAGTATATACATCCTCCTAATTGACTTACCATTTGTATCTTATGGTATATAGTTATATCATATAACAATTGTAACTTCCAAAATTATCATTAATCAATTATTCATTGTATGTTTTGTAGATTTTGGTTGTATCTTTTACAACAAATCAATATCTGTTGTAAGTTATCATGAAAAATAATAAAAGAAAACTCAGAATAAGGGCTAAGACTCTAAACGACCCTCTTTTGAATGGATTGCCCTTGATAACTAATATATCTTTTGTATTTATGTCATATTTCTAAAATGATGTATTATTTAAGACATAATAAAAAATATATATGCGTTCCTAATATACATTCCTTCGGTACCCTTATAAGTTACAAAGAGTTATACCATATAAGAATTGTTAAAATCAACGCTATCTAGATTTAATCTATGTAATATATAAAGCCAAAGGGGTTTATGGTTCGCAAATTTGACTTTGCCCATTTTACCCGTTGCCATTGATAAATTATAAGGATAGAATAATAATTATAATATTTTTATTTGTATCAAAAGAGTTATCAAAGAAATTATTACCACTAAAATTTGACCTCTAATACAAAGGAAAACCTTACCATTTCTATACCACTAAACCACCATATTTTTAGTTAGTAATTTTTGATATATATCATCCATTTTCCTCTTCGACCTTGGAACCGTTATTTACTTTTTTGTTTTGCATTTCTATTTTCCCTAATATACATTATATTATTATTTTTCAATTTCTTTTAGGTTCCTACTTCGTTATCTTAAATTATTTAATTTTTAAGGTTTTGTGCAAAGTATAATTATTTAATTTTTAAGGTTCGGGCCCGAGCTTCCTTAGCCGGGTTTGCAAAAAGTGACACAAAGAAGAAAACCCCGACCCGACATTCTCACGCGAAACCCACTCGACCGCTCTCTTTCACGAACCGTTACACCTTTGTAAAGGGTAGGGTGGTGAGTGTCACGTAGGAATGGCTTAAGCGAGTTGCCCATTGGCCGAACATGGAGAGGCTCGGGACTTGGTTCCAATCCGGAGGCCGTGGGACCGGGCTAGGACATCCCGGGAATGAGGAGTGTCGAGGCTCGGAAGTACCCTAGTGCAATAACTTACGAAGATGAAGGCTTGAAAAGCAAGAGAGTAAGCGTAGGCGTCTGTCGTGCCTGCCACAAATACTGTCGCATCCGCGACGCTGTGTTGGCCAAAGTCGCACTCTCGACCAAGGCCTGTCACACCCGAGACAGCCTGTTGTTCCGCATGTCGCATCTGCGACACAATCAGTAACGCCCGCGACCTCACACTGGCTGGCGACAGAAAGTTGGTGCAGAAACCTATCGCGCCCGCGACCCACCTGTTCGGTTATAGATTTTGGGGTAAAAAGTAGGGGTAGTCGAATCCACAGGGATGGTGTGTCAGGTTAATAAGGAAATTGGTTTGGTAAGGTTTTCCATATGCAGAAAGCAGTAAATAATTAAACTAAACTAATTATGAATTGAAAACAATGGAAACTAAAGAAAACAAGAATTAAAAACAAAACCTAACTACTAGTACAAGAAACTAAACAAGAAATCAAAAGCATAATCAAGAAAGCATTTAGAAACTATGAAAGTAAAGACTAAACTAATTATTGAATTGAAAACAGAAAACATTAACCTGAACTTCCATTAATTTTCTCTTCTTCAATCTTGAATCTTGAATCGTCAATCTTCTCCCGAACAAACAAGAAAAACGTGATTTTGATTACTAAGACTACTCGAATCCTAACCTGAAGGGAGAATTCGAGGAAACTTAATCCTCCTCTTCACTAAAAAGATTGGATTTTTGTGTGACTAATGCTAGTAAAAATTAAATCTTGAGACAATGAATAAAACTAGAGCATACGAGAATTGAAAACTTGAATTGAATTGAACCTTAAAAGAAAAGCAAATTACAATCGAGGAATTGAGAGAAAACCCAAAGAAAACTTTAAACTAAAACTAATCTAAAACTAACCTAAACTAAAGAAAAACTAAAAACTAAGTACCTATTCTAATTTCTGAAATAAAGGCTAATGTATAAAGTATATATAGAAAAGTTTACGAAGGGAAAGTAAAACAAATCTCTCCAAAGCCCGCCCAACACGGTCCGTGGCAGGTCCAACACGATTCGTGTTGGCCTACCACGGTCCGTGGTGGCTGCCACGGGCTGCCCGTGGTGGAATTAAAACAAGCAAAAACCCTTTATTAATGGTATCAATTCGGCTCGAAATGAAACCAAACAACACTCCCACATAAGGGTTTGCTCATCCCGAGCAAACTAAAACAAAAGCAAAGAGAAACTAAGCTACCCTAACTCACTTTCGTAGGAATTACGGTTGCATTTAGCGTATGCAACAAGCCCTTTAAACCACTTGGCAGCCTAAGTGGACGAGGATGGTCTCATGAGGGTTTATATACGCTATACCCACAAAAGCAAAGGGAAAGAAAAGAAAAGGAAAGAAAAGAAGAAAAGAGAAAGAAAGAAAACTTAAAAACTAAAGGAAAGAAAGAAAGAAAAAAAATGAGAAACACTTTGTAAAGATAAGAGGCGAAATCAAGAAAAGGATCAGCATAAAAGAGGTTCACACACACGGTCGCGAAGCTACTACTCAAACAATGCATTCACTCAACTCAGAATTGTTAATAAGCACTATCAAGGCAGCAAGCAAGACAGTTACTAGTCTTCACAAGTTTCACCTCACTCACGCATAAGCTAGATGGGTTCCTCGTGCTCAAGTGCAGTGTTTCTGACTTGTTTTTGTTCAAGTCAAGGTTCAATCAGTTAGAAATAACTACTCAAACACCCATGCTCTTATTTAATGAATTATTGGTGGTTCCCTTCTCTACTTAGTGTCGCCCTTGGCTTGGTGAGGGTCGCATGTTACATTGATTAAAGTTCCACAATTATTGCCATTAATCTTTTTGGTGTTGGGTTTTTCGAGAATTGATCGGCCTTGAAAGGGGTCTACTTTTCCTACATAGTTCTTTTCCATACACATACAAGGTGCTTAAGGGGCGTGAGTGCCGCACCAATCACACCGATCTATGTGGGTGAACCAACAATTTTCAAAATTTCTTAGATCACTATTTTTGCGTTAGTATTTTCGGGAATTAAACGGCCCATAAATGGGTTTAACCTCCCAACACAGGTTACTCCATACGCATACAAAGTGCTTAAGGGGTAAGAGCGCATTACAACTCATACCAACCGTGTAAGTGTACTAATTTTTTTTATTTTTTTTATTTTTTCAATTTTTTTATTTTTTCTTTATTTAGAGCATGGATATTCAAGAAGCTAAAACTTTCCTCCTAAACTAAAACCATCACATTAACTTGCCTAGAAGTGATTTTATAAGGATACCACATGTTTGCAAATACAGGTGAGGTTATTATGTTTAGTAAAAGCATTAATCAACCCTAAAGCCTATCAAGTATTCACTAACTATTCCTAACTAAGCAATTGCACTATTCTAGCAATCAACGACACAACCATATATATAAACTACCTCTAGCCGAAAAAAAATTAAAAATTTCGCCTAATTTCAACGTTAACTAAAGTCGTTCCAAAAACTGGTAAGACACTTGTGCAACCCCACTCCCATACAAAAACTCTACAATGTCCTCATTGTGAATAATGTGATACCGCACACAAAAGAAAACTCATAAAGGAAAAGAAAAACACAAGCCAACATGTATGTCACCCCTACTCCTACACAAAAAGGCCAACAATGTCTTCATTGGAAACAGAAGTAAGCAAGCACACCAAGAAAAAATAAAATAAAATAAACTACTCACTAACCATATTAAAAAAAAGAAAAGGAAAGATATTACCTGGTTGGGTATTGGATATTACATGGTTGGGTAATGAAATCTCGCTTAAGATAATAAGACCCACACATGGAGCATCAACAACTCTATCTCACCTCAAGACGTCAGGTATCATCTCAGAACCATTCAATGCCCGTAGTAACAAGTCATGCATCCTTTCATGCATCTCCAAGTGGTGAACATAAGAGCACAATCTCAAAATTCCATCAGTGCTCTCAACAGTTTATCAAAGGCCTTAGAAAAGTCAGTGAAATGATGGACTGCAGGTATGTACACAACTTTCCTAGGCATCGTAAAAGGAGACATGACAAATGAATCCTCCACTTGACTTGTAAATGGAGATTGAGTGTACAAATCAACGCGAGGGGGCAATGTTTCATCATGTAACATGTTTTCATCAAGTTCTACATCATCACACACAAAATCATTAATTTTCTCATGCTCTCTAGATGTGGTTAGAGCTAAGGGTTTCCTGAGCTCGATGCATGCAAAACTAGGTCTGTTATAGTAGTCATCATCCTTATCATAATCATGCAAAGAAGAATCATTATGCATTTCAGGACTAAATGATGATGAATGATCTACTTCATCTATCGAATCAACCACTGGTGAAGAAGAAGTTTCTACCCTAGGACTAGCCTCATGTAAAAATTCACGCATGTACTCAGCCATTTTTGCACATAATTCATCCACTTTAGGTAGAAACAAGAGTCAGAATCATGGTTCGGAGAATCACGATGTGAGCACAAAGGATGAGACTCAACAACATCGCACTGGGGAGGATCATAAGAGTTTTCTGCATAATCCCTACCATATGATTGATCATCAAAATACAAGGGATAATCACATGATTGTTCAGTTAAGGTCTACGAAAAATACTCCCCACCACTAGATTGGCCATTCAGATTCTGGGGGTATTCATGATATGGTATGGCTAAAGTCTCAGAGGGTGGTGCAAAATTTGAAATATGGGGTCAAAGGGAGAATTTTGTTGTTCAAATTCATAAGTATCCCTAGACAATCATTCAAGAAATTCCAATGCCTCGTCTTCTCCTAATAGAAAACCCATAATATTCTAAGAGATTACGAGTTTCATAATTTATACCCTCATACACAATACCCAAGATATCTAGTGTATCATGTGCGATACCATATGGTTCATGTTGAGCAACATAATCCTGTAATTTAGCAAAATATCTCCAAAATAGTTCTTGCTCAAATTGTGGAACCCTAATTTGTTTTTCAATTTTTATGTTCACATTTTTTTTCTGAATTAAATTACAAATAAGAAAGCAATAAACTATTTACACACAAACCAATAACCTAATATACCAAATAACGTCATCCCCGACAACGGTGCCATTGTTCGGTTGTAGATTTTGAGGTAAAATGTAGGGGTAGTCGAATCCACAGGGATGGTGTGTCAGGTTAATAAGGAAATTTGTTTGGTAAGGTTTTCAATATGCATGAAGCAGTAAATAATTAAACTAAACTAATTATGAATTGAAAACAATGGAAACTAAAGAAAACAAGAATTAAAAACAAACCTCACTACTAGTACAAGAAAAGAAACTAAAAAAGAAATCAAAAGCTTAATCAAGAAAGCAATTAGAAACTATGAAAGTAAAGACTAAACTAATTATTGAATTGAAAACAGAAAACATTAACCTGAACTTCCATTAATTTTCTCTTCTTCAATCTTGAATCTTGAATCGCCAATCTTCTCCCGAACAAACAAGAAAAACGTGATTCGGATTACTAAGACTACTCGAATCCTAACTTGAAGGGAGAATTCGAGGAACCTTAATCCTCCTCTGCACCAAAATGATTGGATTGTATTGGATTTTTGTGTGACTAATGTTAGTAAAAATTAAATTTTGAGACAATGAATAAAACTAGAGTGAACAAGAATTGAAAACTTGAATAGAATTGAAACTTGAAAGAAAAGTAAATTAAAATCGATGAATTGAGAGAAAAACCAAAGAAAACTTTAAACTAAAACTAATCTAAACTAAAGATAAACTAAAAACTAAGTACCTACTCTAATTTGTGAAACTAAAGGCTAATTTATAAAGTATATATAGAAAAGTTTAGGAAGGGAAAGTAAAATAAATCTCTCCAAAACCCTAAAACACGGAAAGCCCGCCCAACACGGTCCGTGGTGGCTGCCACGGGCTGCCCGTGGTGTGCGCTGTTTCTTCCGTTTTCGCTCCTTGAGTTTCAACTAGCCAACACGAACCGTGTTAGGCTGACACGGTCCGTGTTGGACCTAATTTTGTTGTGGATGTTGGATTTTTCAGCACTTTTGATTCCCATTTTCGCTTTTCCTTTGATTTAACCTACAAAACACAAAATCATCATAACTTATTCATAAATAGAGAATTAAAACAAGCAAAAACCGTTTATTAATGGTATCAATTCGGCTCGAAATGAGACCGAACAACACTCCCACACAAGGGTTTGCTCACCCCGAGCAAACTAAAACAAAAACAAATAGAAACTAAGCTACCTAACTCAATTTCGTAGGAATCACGGTTGCAATTAGCGTATGCAACAAGCTCTTTAAACCACTTAGCTGCCCAAGTGGACGAGGATGGTCTTGTGAGGGTTGATAGACGCTATACCAACAAAAGAAAAGGGAAAGAAAAGAAAAGAAAAGAAAAAGAAAGAAAAGAAAAGAAGAGAAAGAAAACCTAAAAACTAAAGGAAAGAAAGAAAGAAAAAAAATGAGAAACACTTTGTAAAGATAAGAGGCGAAATCAAGAAAAGGATCAACACAAAGGAGGTTCACATACATGGTCGCGAAGCTAACTACTCAAATAATGCATTCACTCAACGCAGAACTGTTAATAAGCACTATCAAGGCAGCAAGCAAGACTGTTACTAGACTTCACAATTTTCACCTCACTCATGCATAAGCTAGATGGGTTCATCGTGCTCAAGTGCAGTGTTTCTTGCTTGTTTTTGTTCAAGTCAAGGTTCAATCGGTAAAACATAACTACTCAAACACCCATGCGACACACCACGACAACAAAGGAGTGTTTGGGGGCCCGCGACGAAACTGTTGTTTCGCGTGTTCAATTTATTAAAACACTGTGTTTTGATTATGTTTTTCCCTAGGATAAAATACTTGGTTCGCACCCTTTGCTAGGCAGATAATGTTGATGAATGATATGCTAATGCATTGTTAGGGTTTTCTCCCTTGTTTTCTCAAAAATTTTGTTCTTAATTTATCTATTTGTTGATGGTGGTGTTAGCAAGTCATTCCTTTATTGATCATTTGGTGGATTTCTCCTTTATGATGGTCATGGTGGGGTGTTAAGCCTTTGGTGGTGGTCCAACCTTTATCCAAGGTAATATCCAATCCCATTTGGTGTTCAAGGTTAATGTTCTTGGTTGATTTTGGTTATTTTATCTTGTTATTATTCAAGTTCAAGGCCAATATTGAGGTATTCAAGCATGGATGATTGAGTTTTGCATCATTTTCTCTATTCTATTGTTCTTGGGTGTTCAAGGGGTTTTCTCTCATCTCCCCAACATCAACTACTCAAGCTATTTCATTATCTTCCCTCCACGTACACGCTTCACTTGGTATCAAAGCTCAAGGTTTGCATTAGCGTGAGTTTTGTTCATTGTTTTGCTAATATACTTCTCTATTGTTGGATTTTGGTGTATTGAATGGAAATATTGGTGTTCCCCATCCCTTGTGCCTCCAAGTGTGTTGGAGAATCTTTTCTTGTATTGTGTTTGTGATTTTTGAAGCAATTTATAGATTTGAGGAGAAGTTGGAGAATACTGCATGCAAGGTGTTCGATAAAATCCCAAGTGAGAAAAACACAGAGAACCCTTAGCCAAACACTAACCAACCACAATAAAACCCCCAAACTTCACAAAATATTCCCAAACACATACCGTCCGTCACCTTTTCCCTCGTTATGGACGGAGAAGTGTGGAGAATCGGCTTACATCCCTCGAGCGAACTATTGAGAATATGGCGGCTCAAATGAACAACATTGTTTTGAACCTACAAGGTCCACCTCGACATGAGCGTAAGAGGTGCGCCCAAAGCCTTATCCGTCATCCTCCTATCTTTGAGTTGAGTGACGATGATAGAGGCTCCCCTCGACGTCGTCCTCGTCGGGAGATGCGTGCTAGGCTCCCTCATGATGACTTTCAAGATGTCAAGATCGAAATTCTGGAGTTCAATGGTCCTAGTGACCCCGACGACTATCTTGAATGGGTTCAAATGATGGAAAGGATTTTCGAGACTAAGGAGTACAACGACGAGAAAGCCTTCAAGATAACCTTTTTGAGACTTACCAAAGCCGCTTCACATTGGTTTGAGAATGTTAAGGTGCAACGGGCTAGGGAGGGTCGTACGAGAATTGCTTGGTGGGCATGGTTGAAGCAAATGATGAACCGCCGCTTTTTTCCCAACACCTACAAACAGGACGTCTTGTGGAAGCTATATGCTCTCACCCTGGGCAAAGGGTCCGTAAGCAATTATATTCAGGAGTTCGAGCAACGTCTCATCGAAAGCGACCTACGAGAACCCTCTATTGCCAAGAAGATTGAGGTTCAACCTTATCACTCGTTGGATGAGTTGTGTAGTCTTGCTCTTAGGGTTAAGAGGCGAAGGAACGAGAAGTCCAACTTCAAGCAATCAACAAAGCCCCACTTCTCGCCTTCTAACACACCTTCTCCATACTCCGACACTCTGAAGTCTAGAGAGACACCCTAGTCTACACCGACGCCCTGAACTGACAAAGGAAAAGGAATTTCTATGCCTTCTCCAACGGAACTCCCTCGGCGAATGGAAGGCAAGAAGTGTTTCAAATGTCAAAGGTATGGCCATTTTCAAGCCGATTGTTCAAACCGGCGTACTTTGACCGTTCAAGAAGTGCAAGAGATTGATGATAAGCTTCGAATGGCTCCGAATGACCCAATAGTAGAAGTTGAAGAAGAGGTTACTTGTGAAGAGGAGGATGTCGCCCCCATACCGTCCGTTCATGAAGGTGCCCTTGTTTTGAGGTGAACTTTGCAAACCCATTAGACTCCTCTCGACAAAGCCCAAAGGGAAATGTTGTTCCAAACGCGGTGCTTCGTGGGTGGAAAAGTATGTAATCTTGCCATTGATGGAGGAAGTTGCACAAATGTCGCATCTACCTATATGGTCAAGAAGATTGGCTTGCCTCTATTACCGCACCCTCGACCTTATTCACTCCACTGGCTCAACGATCACAACGGCATTAAGGTAACTAAACAAGTCTTAGTGAATTTTCCTTTTGGGACTAACTACGATGATTCCCTTGTTTGTGATGTTGTTTCTATGAGTGTTTGTCACATTTTATTGGGTCGTCCATGGCAATACGACAAGCAAACAGTGCACAATGAGTTGGACAACACTTATACATTCACCCATAATGGCAAAAAGATTAAACTTCTTCATATTTCTCCCGAGTGAGTTGAGGAACCTTCTCATGGTGAGCGAAACACGCGATGAGTGTGCTCTTGGAGAGGACGAGCTACCTCTTGCTTTGTCTTTGCCTTGTAGCGAGCCCAGTGAGATTGAGAGTTCCCAAGCACCACATAAATTTCCCTTTCCAGCCCTTAACCCCTCATCTCCACAAAACAAGCCTCCTTCCACTTTCTCGCATTTGGACTAAGGGTATATTGTGCTATTTGGAGCTTGTTGGATGTCCAACCCGATGATTTGTGGCGATTGGGATACTCGAAGTTCTATGGAGCCAATTAATGAAGAATGAATTGGTTTTAACTCCCAAGAGTTGAGGACAACTCTTTTTCAAGAGGGGGAGTATGGACCGTGTCGAGTTGAAGCCCAAGCTTCCTAATCCGGGTTTGCGAAAAGTGACACGAAGAAGGAAATCTCGACCCGGCATTCTCGCGTGAAACCCAGCCGAGCGCTCACTTTCACGAACTGTTACACCTTTGCAAAGGGTGGGGTGGTGACTGTCACGTTGGACTGGCTTAGGCGAGTTGCCCATTGGTTGAACTTGGAGAGGCTCGGGACTTGCTTCCGACCCGGAGGCCATGGGACCGGGCTGGGCCGTCCCTGGAATGAGGAGTGTCGAGGCTCGGAAGTACCCTGGTGCAATAACTTACGAGGAGGAAGGCTTGAAAAGCAAGAGAGCAAGCGTAAAGCGTCGCGCCGCGACCAGCTCGCTACGCCCGAGATAGCTCGCGACGCTCGCACGCTCGCCGCACCGCGCGTAATCGATAACGACGACCCGACCACAGCTGGCATTTACGGACGGTTAGTGCAGAAGTCGCGCTCGAACGCACACCCGTCGCGACACACCACGGTAACATAGGAGTGTTTGGGGGCAGAAGGTCGTCGCGCCCGCGACCAGGGGCGTTGCGCCCACGACAGAACTGCAGTGTCGCGTGTTCGATTCTGCGGGATTAATTTGGAAAACCAGTAGGGAGATGCAAGAACAAACAATTTTGATTGGAAATATTCCTCTAATGAATTCCCTGGGAACTTTTATAGTAAATGGAATATACAGAATTGTGATCAATCAAATATTGCAAAGCCCCGGTATTTATTACCGGTCAGAATTGGACCATAACGGAATTTCGGTCTATACCGGCACAATAATATCAGATTGGGGAGGAAGATCAGAATTAGAGATTGATAGAAAAGCAAGGATATGGGCTCGTGTGAGTAGGAAACAGAAAATATCTATTCTAGTTCTATCATCAGCTATGGGTTTGAATCTAAGGGAAATTTTGGATAATGTGTGCTACCCGGAAATTTGAGTTTTGATTATTTTTTCCCCTAGTATAAATACTAGGTTAGCACCTTTTTCTAGGAAGATAATATTGACGAATGATATGCTAATGTATTGTTAGGGTTTTCTCCCTTGTTTTCTCAAAAATCATGTTCTTTCTTTATCCATTTTTTGATGGTGGTGTTAGCAAGTCATTCCTTTATTGATCATTTGGTGGATTTCTCCTTTGTGATGGTCATGGTGGAGTGTTAGGCCTTTGGTGGTGGTCCAACCTTTATCCAAGGTGATCATATCCAATCCGATTTGGTGTTCAAGGTTGATGTTCTTGGTTGATTTTGGTTATTTTTTCTTGTTATTATTCAAGTTCAAAGCCAATATTGAGGTATTCAAGCATGGAGGATTGAGTTTTGCATCATTTTCTCTATTCTATTGTTCATGGGTGTTCAAAGGGTTTTCTCTCATCTCCCCAACATCAACAACTCAAGCTATTTCATTATCTTCCCTCCACGCACACGCTCCACTTAGTATCAAAGCTCAAGGTTTGCATTAGGTTGATTTTTTGTTTATTGTTTTGCTAATATACTTCTCTATTGTTGGATTTGGGTGTATTGAATGCAAATATTGGTATTCCCCATCCCTTGTGCCTCCAAGTGTGTTGGAGAATCTTTTCTTGTATTGTGTTTGTGATTTTTGAAGCAATTTTGAGCTTTGAGCTTTGAGGAGAAGTTGGAGAATAGTGCATGCAAGGTGTTCGATAAAATCCCAAGTGAGAAAAAGACAAAGAACCCTTAGCCAAACACTAGCCAACCACAAGAAAACCCCAAACTTCACAAAATATTCCCAAACACATACAATTCGTCACCTTTTCCCTCGTTATGGACGGAGAAGTTAATTCCGAACGAGAGGAATCAAGCCACCGGAGTAGCCCTCGAGCTAGAATTGTGGAGAATCGGCTTAAATCCCTCGAGCGAACTATTGAGAACATAGCGGCTCAAATGAACCACATTGTTTTGAACCTACAAGGTCCACCTCGACATGAGCGTTAGAGGCGCGCCCAAAGCCTTATTCGTCCTCCTCCTATCTTTGAGTCGGGTGACGATGATAGAGGCTCCCCTCGACGTCGTCCTCGTCGAGAGATGCGTGCTAGGCCCCCTCATGATGACTTTCAAGATGTCAAGATCGAAATTCCGGAGTTCAATGGTCCTAGTGACCCCGACGACTATCTTGAATGGGTTCAAAAGATGGAAACGATTTTCGAGACTAAGGAGTACAACGACGAGAAATCATTCATGATTACCTGTTTGAGACTCACCGAAGCCGCTTCACTTTGGTTTGAGAATGTTAAGGTGCAACGGGCTAGGGAAGGTCGTACGAGAATTGCTCGGTGGGCACGGTTGAAGCAAATGATGAACCGACGCTTTTTTCCCAACACCTACAAACAGGATGTCTTGAGGGAGCTATATGCTCTCACCCTGGGCAAAGGGTCCGTAAGCAATTATATTCAAGAGTTCGAGCAACGCCTCATCAAAAGCGACCTACGAGAACCCGATGAGCAAACGAGGATGCGATTTTTGAACAAGTTGGATCCCTCTATTGCCAAGAAGATTGAGGGTCAACCTTATCACTTGTTGGATGAGTTGTGTAGTGTTGCTCTTAGGGTTCAGAGGCGAAGGAACGAGAAGTCCAACTTCAAGCAATCAACAAAGCCCCTCTTCTCGCCTTCTAACACACCTTCTCCATACTCCGGCACTCTGAAGTATAGTGAGACACCCAAGTCTACACCGACGCCTCGAACCGACAAAGGAAAAGGAATTTCTATGCCTTTTCCAACGGAACTCCCTCGGCGAATGGAAGGCAAGAATTGTTTCAAATGTCAAGGGTATGGCCATTTTCAAGCCGATTGTCCAAACCGGCATACTTTGACCCTTCAAGAAGTGTAAAAGATTGATGATGAGCTTCGAATGGCTCAGAATGACCCAATGGTAGAAGTTGAAGAAGAGGTTACTTGTGAAGAGGAGGATGCCGCCCCCATACCGCCCGTTCATGGAGGTGCCCTTGTTTTGATGTGAACTTTGCATACCCATGAGACTCCTCTCGATAAATCCCAAAGGGAAATGTTGTTCCAAACGCGGTGCTTCGTGGGTGGAAAAGTATGTAATCTTGTCATTGATGGAGGAAGTTGCACGAATGTCGCATCTACCTATATGGTCAAGAAGATTGGCTTGCCCCTATTACCGCACCCTCGACCTTATTCACTCCACTGGCTCGACGATCACAATGGCGTCAAGGTAACTAAGCAAGTCTCAGTGAATTTTTCTTTTGGGACTAACTACGATGATTCCCTTGTTTGTGATGTTGTTCCTATGAGCATTTGTCACATTTTATTGGGTCGTCCATGGCAATACAACAAGCAAACAGTGCACAATGGGTTGGACAACACTTACACATTCACCCTCAAGGGCAAAAAGATTAAACTTCTTCCTATTTCTCCCCAAGAACCCAAATCTTCAAAAGTCGGGATGGGTAGTGAGTTGAGGAACCTTCTCTTGGTGAGCGAAACACGCGATGAGTGTGCTCTTGGAGAGGACGAGCTACCTCTTGCTTTGTCTTTGCCTTGTAGCGAGCCCATTGAGATTCAGAGTTCCCAAGCACTACATAAATTTCCTCTTCCAGCCCTTAACCCCTCATCTCCTCAAAACAAGTCTCCTTCCACTTTCTCGTATTTGGACTATGGGTATATTGTGCGATGTGGAGCTTGTTGGATGTCCAGCCCGATGATTTATGGCGATTGGGATACTCGAAGTTCTATGGAGCCAATTGATGAAGAATGAATTGGTTTTCACTCCCAAGAGTTGAGGACAACTCATTTCCAAGAGGGGGAGTATGGATCGTGTCGAGCTCGGGTCCGAGCTTCCTAAGCCGGGTTTGCGAAAAGTGACACGAAGAAGGAAATCTCGACCCAGCATTCTCGCGCGAAACCCACACGACCGCTCTCTTTCACGAACTGTTACACCTTTGCAAAGGGTGGGGTGGTGAGTGTCACGTTGGACTGGCTTAGGCGAATTGCCCATTGGCTGAACTTGGTGAGGCTCGGGACTTGCTTCCGACCCGGAGGCCATGGGACCGGGCTGGGCCGTCCCGAGAATGAGGAGTGTCGAGGCTCAGAATTACCCCGGTGCAATAACTTACGAGGAGGAAGGCTTGAAAAGTAAGAGAGCAAGTGTAAGAGTTCGTCGCGCCCGCCAAAACTACTGTCGCGCCCGCGATGTTGTGTTGGCCAAAGTCAGTAAGTTGGGCGCGAGCGCAAGCTTGCGACGGGCTGTCACGCGAGACGACTCTTTGCCCGCACGCCGCACCGCGGCGAGAATCGATAACGGCCGCGACCTCACTAGCGAGCGACAAGCGGTTGGTGTAGAAAGTCGCTCGAGCAGCATACGTCGTCGCGACACACAACTGTAACATAGGAGTGTTTGGGGGCAGAAGGTCGTCGCGCCCGCGACCAGGGGTGTTGCGCCCACGACAGAACTGCTGATTCGCGTGTTCGATTTATCAAAACGCTGAGTTTTGATTATTTTTTCCCCTAGTATAAATACTTGGTTAGCACCATTTTCAAGGCAGATTATGTTGATGAATGATATGCTAATGCATTGTTAGGGTTTTCTCCCATGTTTTCTCAAAAATCTTGTTCTTTCTTTATCCATTTTTTGATGGTGGTGTTAGCAAGGTCATTCCTTTATTGATCATTTGGTGGATTTCTCCTTTGTGATGGTCATGGTGGAGTGTTAGGCCTTTGGTGGTGGTCCAACCTTTATCCAAGGTGATCATATCCAATCCCATTTGGTGTTCAAGGTTGATGTTCTTGGTTGATTTTGGTTATTTTTTCTTGTTATTATTCAAGTTCAAGGCCAATATTGAGGTATTCAAGCATGGATGATTGAGTTGCATCATTTTCTCTATTCTATTGTTCATGGGTGTTCAAAGGGTTTTCTCTCATCTCCCCAACATCAACAACTCAAGCTATTTCATTATCTTCTCTATTCTATTAGTATCAAAGCTCAAGGTTTGCATTAGCTTGATTTTTTGTTCATTGTTTTGCTAATATACTTCTCTACTGTTGGATTTTGGTGTATTGAATTTAAATATTGGTATTCCCCATCCCTTGTGCCTCCAAGTGTGTTGGAGAATCTTTTCTTGTATTGTGTTTGTGATTTATGAAGCAATTTTGAGCTTTGAGGAGAAGTTGGAGAATAGTGCATGCAAGGTGTTCGATAAAATCCCAAGTGAGAAAAAGACAAAGAACCCTTAGCCAAACACTAGCCAACCACAAGAAAACCCCTAAACTTCACAAAATATTCCCAAACACATATCGTTCGTCACCTTTTCCCTCGTTATGGACGGAGAAGTTAATTCCGAACGAGAGGAATCAAGCCACCGGAGTAGCCCTCGAGCTAGAAGTGTCGAGACTCGGCTTACATCCCTCGAGCGAACTATTGAGAACATGGCGGCTCAAATGAACCACATTGTTTTGAACCTACAAGGTCCACCTCGACATGAGCGTTAGAGGCGCGCCCAAAGCCTTATCCGTCGTCCTCCTATCTTTGAGTCGAGTGATGATGATAGAGGCTCCCCTCGACGTCGTTCTCGTCCGGAGATGCGTGCTAGGCCCCCTCATGATGACTTTTAAGATGTCAAGATCGAAATTCCGGAGTTCAATGGTCCTAGTGACCCCGACGACTCTCTTGAATGGGTTCAAATGATGGAAAGGATTTTCGAGACTAAGGAGTACAACGACGAGAAAGCCTTCAAGATTACCTGTTTAAGACTCACCAAAGCCGCTTCACTTTGGTTTGAGAATGTTAAGGTGCAACGGGCTAGGGAAGGTCGTACGAGAATTGCTTGGTGGGCATGGTTGAAGCAAATGATGAAACGCCGCCTTTTTCCCAACACCTACAAACAGGACGTCTTGAGGAAGCTTTATGCTCTCACCCTGGGAAAGGGTCCGTAAGTAGTTATATTCAGGAGTTCGAACAACTCCTCATCAAAAGCGACCTACAAGAACCCGATGAGCAAACGATGATGCGAATTTTGAACAAGTTGGATCCCTCTATTGCCAAGAAGATTGAGGTTCAACCTTATCACTCGTTGGATGAGTTGTGTAGTCGTGCTCTTAGGGTTGAGAGGCGAAGGAACGAGAAGTCCAACTTCAAGCAATCAACAAAGCCCCTCTTCTCGCCTTCTAACACACCTTCTCCATACTCCGGCACTCTGAAGTCTAGTGAGACACCCAAGTCTACACCGATGCCTCGAACTAACAAAGGAAAAGGAATTTCTATGCCTTTTCCAACGGAACTCCCTCGGCGAATGGAAGGCAAGAAGTGTTTCAAATGTCAAGGGTATGGCCATTTTCAAGCCGATTGTCCAAACCGGCATACTTTGACCCTTCAAGAAGTGTAAGAGATTAATGATGAGCTTCGAATGGCTCCGAATGACCCAATAGTAGAAGTTGAAGAAGAGGTTACTTGTGAAGAGGAGGATGTCGCCCCCATACCGCCCGTTCATGGAGGTGCCCTTGTTTTGATGTGAACTTTGCATACCCTTGAGACTCCTCTCGATAAAGCCTAAAGGGAAATGTTGTTCCAAACGCGGTGCTTCGTGGGTGGAAAAGTATGTAATCTTTTCATTGATGGAGTAAGTTGCACGAATGTCGCATCTACTTATATGGTCAAGAAGATTGGCTTGCCTCTATTACCGCACCCTCGACCTTATTCACTCCACTGGCTCGACGATCACAATGGCGTCAAGGTAACTAAGCAAGTCTTAGTGAATTTTTCTTTTGGGACTAACTACGATGATTCCCTTGTTTGTGATGTTGTTCCTATGAGCGTTTGTCACATTTTATTGGGTCGTCCATGGCAATACGACAAGCAAACAGTGCACTATGGGTTTGACAGCACTTACACATTCACCCATAAAGGCAAAAAGATTAAACTTCTTCTTATTTCTCCCTAAGAACCCAAATCTTCAAAAGTCGGGATGGGTAGTGAGTTGAGGATCCTTCTCATGGTGAGCGAAACACGCGATGAGTATGCTCTTGGAGAGGACGAGCAACCTCTTGCTTTGTCTTTGCCTTGTAGCGAGCCCAATGAGATTGAGAGTTCCCAAGCACCACATAAATTTCATCTTTAAGCCCTTAACCCCTCACCTCCACAAAAAAAGCCTCCTTCCACTTTCTCGCATTTGGACGATGGGTATATTGTGCGATTTGGAGCTTGTTGGATGTCCAGCCCGATGATTTGTGGCGATCGGGATACTCGAAGTTCTATGGAGCCAATTGATGAAGACTGAATTTGTTTTAACTCCTAAGAGTTGAGGACAACTCTTTTTCAAGAGGGGGAGTATGGACCGTGTCGAGTTCGGGCCCGAGCTTCCTAAGCCGTGTTTGCGAAAAGTGACACGAAGAAGGAAATCTCGACCCGACATTTTCGCGCGAAACCCACCGACCGCTCTCTTTCACGAACCGTTACACCTTTGCAAAGGGTGGGGTGGTGACTGTCACGTTGGACTGGCTTAGGCGTGTTGCCCATTGGCTGAACTTGAAGAGGCTCGGTACTTGCTTCCGACCCGGAGGCCATGGGACCGGGCTGAGCCGTCTCGGGAATGAGGAGTGTCGAGGCTCGGAAGTACCCCGGTGCAATAACTTACGAGGAGGAAGGCTTGTAAAGCACGAGAGCAAGCGTAAGCGTCCGTCGCGCCCGCGATGTTGTGTTGGCCAAAGTCAGTAAGTTGGACAGAACAAGGTCGCGCTCGCGACCAGGCCTGTCACGCCCGAGACAGCCTGCTGCTCCGCACGTCGCACCCGCGACAGAATCAGTAACGACCGCGACCTCACACTAGCAGGCGACAAACAGTTGGTGTAGAAAGCTGTCGCGGTCGAAACGCACCCTGTCGCGCCGCGACACACCACGGTAATATAGGAGTGTTTGGGGGCAGAAGGTCGTCGCGCCCGTGACCAGGGGCATTGCGCCCACGACAGAACTGTTGTTTCGCGTGTTCGATTTATTAAAACGCTGAGTTTTGATTATTTTTTCCCCTAGTATAAATTCTTGGTTAGCACCATTTTCTAGGAAGATTATGTTGATGAATATGCTAATGCATTGTTAGGGTTTTCTCCCTTGTTTTCTCAAAAATCTTGTTATTTCTTTATCCATTTTTTGATGGTGGTGTTAGCAAGTCATTCCTTTATTGATCATTTGGTGGATTTCTCCTTTGTGATGGTCATGGTGGAGTGTTAGGCCTTTGGTGGTGGTCCAACCTTTATCCAAGGTGATCATATCCAATCCCATTTGGTGTTCAAGGTTAATGTTCTTGGTTGATTTTTGTTATTTTTTCTTGTTATTATTCAAGTTCAAGGCCAATATTGAGGTATTTAAGCATGGATGATTGAGTTTTGCATTATTCTCTCTATTCTATTGTTCATGGGTGTTCAAGGGGTTTTCTCTCATCTCCCCAAAATCAACAACTCAAGCTATTTCATTATCTCCCCTCCACGCACACGCTCCAATGTGTGTATATTAGAGAGATTGAGCGAAAGACAGAGATGTAAGAATTTTATTTAATATACAAATATATTTTAAATCAAATTTATTAAAAAACTAAGTACATGATACAATTTATATTTTATTATTTAACGATTATCGTTACATATTAGAGTTAGAGTATCACTAATAATCTTTTTGTTCCTTTATTTTAGTTTTGGGGAAATTTCTTATGTATTATGTTATCTTATAAGGTAAGATTCTTATTAACTAAGAAATATTTGTTTTTATCATAACTTTATTCTAAGTTGCATAATTGCATTCATTTAACAATGAGTAAATCCAGTGTCACAAATAAATAATAGAAATGTAATGATTCGTTAAGGTATTATGACTTTCAATACTATCCGTGTCTTTTCTTTTTATGAATTTTCCTTTTCATGTTTTATGTTTTCTATTATTGTCATGAACTTATGTATTTTATTGTCAGTTGTCACATTGAACTTTTATGTTATTTTCTCCAATTATATTACCTTTTTCCTTATATATTGTTTACACAACTTTTATATTTACATTGCATTTATATACACACAAAATAAATTTAACAAAGGATGCACGCATTGCGTGCGAATCAAAACTTATAATTGCTAATTGGACACTCTCCTATGAGTATTTAAGTTGGTAATAATTGATAAACGATCTTTGTGCGCTAAACATTATACCCACCAAGTGAAGTGTTCAAAGTTATGACCTAGAATTATGGAAAGTCCAACATCTATACACTTAAAAAGAACATTTAGAAAAGACATGATCCTGGGAGTAAAACCCAAAATAGTTTGGTGTTATTAATTTATACTATGCAAAAATCAAGTTAACATCATTGTAACTGTGTCATCCTCTTCTAGACAAAAGAAGTTTCCAGTAACCAATGGAGAATTATTATAAATTCTCAGTTTTATTCTTCTTATTAATCTCCCCTTTAATTTTATCAAAACATGTTGCTCATGCCCATGAAAACGAAGGAACAGACATTAAAAAGCTTCCCTCTCAAGCATGGGGTAAGGTTAAATCCTTTTTCCATGATGTAAATCAAAAGTTATTCAAGTAAGTTGTTTTCTTCCTCATTTTTTATGTTCAATATTTATCATTTTACTTGTTTGTCTGGGGGAGAGGAGGGGTTTTGCATCACAAACGAGGAAAACAAATAACAATTTTCCTTATATTGTTGTATATATGTGTTCTTCTTAGTGTTTGCGTTCTAAGTTGATATAGCCTTTAAAGTTACATAAAGCTAAAGTGCTTTAAGTAATGTAATTTATGTCTTATAATATTAAATAAGTAAAAAATGTGAAAACTCAAAGAAGGATCATTTATGATTTTTAAAGAAAGGAGCACCGGATTACAGTAGAAACAAAGATCGAAGAAGGGGAATCAACAGGGAAAGAGGCGACAACCAAGAGTTTTGAAAAGGGAAATGAGGCAACGGAGGTGACAGCCAAATCGGCAGCAACCACAGCGAGAGAAGCCACTAGTAAGGTTAAGGATAAGGCTGGAGAAGTAGCTACTAAGGCTAAGGACCAGGTGGCCGAAGACATTTCATCACCACATTCTGAGGGTCATGATCACATGCATGCAGAACGACATGGCGAAAATCACCACCTACATGTAGAACCGCACCAAGGGAAGAAGCAAGATGAGCTTTAAATTAGATTTTCATTTCTTTATACTTGTTTTATTGGCTATGTAATCAGTTTTATTTTCCTACACATATTTTTGCTTTCATTTCATACCTTTCTAAATGAACAATGTCAGATCACTATTTATGTTTTTTTTTTGTACGTTTAAGGTATTTTCAATCACATAATCAAGTTTGGAGACCTTCTCATTTTTATGTATAACACCATCACAATTTTCTTGGTTCTCTTCTATAACTTGCTGATTGATAGTTTGTTGGTCCCAAAAGGGAAGACTTTTTAGGCTCTTAGCTACCAACTAAAATAAAGGCATTAGTATCATCCTTATTGGATATGACAGGAAAGGGTTTGTGGACCATCTCAGCTACGGGGGGAGATGAAGGAATGTTTGAGTATTAATGCATTCATGTTCAATTGAAAAATCCAAAGACAATAATAGGAAACTTGAGCGAGAATTTTGAACAGATTGATCACAAATAGTAGCAAACTAATGGAATAGTAGATAATATGACCTTGGCATAATGGATGATCACCACCCAAGAGGTAACACCCCACCATGATTTGTTAAATGCATAGCCACCCCTAATCAATACAGGTATGACTTAAAATACCACCAAATCATAAATATCTGGATAAAGTAATAATATTTAGAGGGATTTTAAGGTTTCTCTCAAAAATATCATAATCATTAATAATTTGTGTTCTTTGTCCCCCAATGCTTAGAAGAAAAGGCAAAAAGGATGGAGCCTTCACCAAGAAAGAACCAACCGATCCAAGGGCCATAAATAATTCAAGACATTACAATCTAAGGCCATGTTCGACAATATTAGCGGATTTCATAGCAGAAAGCTGTTTAGCCGGCGGATAGTTGTTTAGGTAGCGGATAACTATCGGAGTAACGAATAACTGTCTATAAGAAATGTGTTCGGTGAAATTAGTGGTTGGATTAGTCAATGAAGATAAATTGACCAATAAGGACATGTTATTGTTATGATACTTATTTTTATTACTATTAGTGAAATACTACTATTGCTACCATTATTATTATTATTATTATTATTATTATTATTATTATTATTATTATTATTGTCATCATCGTCATGGTTACTCCCTATGGTTACTCCCTCCATTTGTATTTGGCCGTCACTTAGATTTTCATGATAAAATCTTTGATAACTAATATTTTAATTTGTATAATGGTTAGTCATACAAAATCAATATTATTAGATTCATAATAACAAGATACCGTTAGAAAAATTATAGTATTTTATTTTTATATAAAAATATTATGAGAGAAATTATTTATTAAAGATAATTCTCAAAAAGTATAAATGACAGATAAAATAGAATAGGAGTATAGTAGTACAATATATTCAAAAGTAATTCAGGATCAAATTAATTTCTAACTTTGTGTATAATAATAATAATAATAATAATAATAACAACAACAAAAATAAATAATAATAATAATAATAATAATAATTATAATAATAATAATGGACAAGTCTTAGAACCCAATCTCTTTACTTTTCTCACCAAATATACAAGCACTGTTGCAAATGATATGCACATGCATAGTCACACGTACCCACACCCAATGGACAAATTTGGAATAAAAATGTGCCAAACGCTAATCTTGTCTTGACGTTAACATGGTTAACGTCTACAAAACAACAATCTATATGCTAATTTTGACATTTAAACGCTATTTTACCGAATAATAAAATTTAAAGTGGATAGTGTTTTGAGTTGGTGAAAATGCTAAACGCTACTCAGAACGTTGTTGCTGAACAGGGCCTAAGGCTAGGATTCAACTATTACAAATGACCTAGTTTATGGGCATTTAGTGAAACATAAAGAGGTCTCAAGCGGGTGAAAAACAAGCACAAAAACAAGCAAAACACGAAAGGGGTGGTGACCCGAGCCCACACGGCTCCAACATCCAAGAATCCAACATATACACACAATGTGGCGCACTACCAAAAGAGAAAAACAAGCTAGCATGAAAAACCTATACAAGTAAAACAACGAAGTATATACAAAAGGATGAAGGTGGAACGAGGTTACCTATGGGTCTTCATTGAAAGCAAAGGAAAAGTAAACCTCGGCCACGACAGGAGCATCAACCACTCCTTCTTGTTCAAGATTCGGGTCGCCGTCAATCTCCGAGCTGGTTAACGTACGCAGTAGGAGGTCATGCATACTTAAATGCATCTCAGAATCATAGATATAAGAGAACACACAAAACAAGGAGTCAGTTTAAGCAAGTACTCTCTTCATTTTATCGAATGCCTTAGAAAAATCATGAGAGTGATAAGAGTGAACCAATGAGATTTTTCTAGGAAAGTCCTCTAGGTAAACATGATATGGGTCAAGGAGGGGATCATACCCTCTAAGGGAACCTAAGGACTCAAGGAATGCATGGTCAAGTGAGGAAGGGGTGATCATCAGTGAGTAAAGGGGGGATGCATAATCGGGAGGGGGAGATACATCATCTGAACATTCAATGCACATAGGAGAGTTCTCAACTTCCTCCTCAATCTCATCAAAAACATGCCCCAACCCAAAATCGTCATCTACCTCATCAAATTCGTCTAATGTGTGTAAAGAAAGAGTAGGATTAGACCCCATGACAATACTCTCAACACCACATGACTTAACATCATCATCAACAATCACAAGCTTAGCAGGTGAGGAATCTACACATGAAGAAGGCGCCGAGATTGTTACCGATAGGGATACATAGCAAAAGAGTCATAATCACACACATATTCATCATGAGAATTAACTTCTAAATCATAAGACGGTGACCCTCAAGGCAAAGACATAGCAAAAGAGTCATCGTCATCATTTTCCCAATCACACAAAGGAGGGTTAACATGAATATTAGGGGAAAAGGGGGAAGAAGACTCTATTCTATTCAAATCATATTCCTAGGGAGAGGATGGTCCTAACACATGGCCACTTTCAAGCAAAACAGGTTACATTTGACGAACTGAAGAAGTTAACTCATGAAACATTCTTTCCATCTTTTTAATTCGTTCATCATGAGTAGATATTTCAAGTTGAGTACAAGGGAAGGGGACATTCATGGAAATAGGTGGAGGAGAGGAAAGAGTACTCACATATGAATCTTCATAAGGCACCTACCTTGGATGATCCACAAATGGAGATTGAGTATGCTAATCAACAAAAGGAGATGGGGGAAAATATTCACAGAAGGATTGTCATTGTGAGATCTAGCATGATGAGCACATGGATTATCAAAATAATAACCTAAAGCATGACAACGATCCATAAAACTATCAGTCAACCAATAAGCAAATCCCAAGCCTTATAATCATCTTCAACATTAAACCTATAGTAATTTAGCAGATTACGAGTTTCATAATTCACACCCTCATTAATAACACACAAAACATCCCTATCAGAAAAATTGTAACCATGAGGAGCCTAATAAGCATGACAATCATTCAATGTGTCACGGTAATCACAAAACATCTCTTGCCGATCTTGAGGGAAGTTAAAACATGTCATTTCTCTTTTTTTTCAAATTTTTTATTTTTTAATTATTTTTAAATTTTTAAATTTTTACAACCTAGAGGGAAAGCTCAAGAAAAATTAAAGGTTGGAAGGCGTAACTCCCCGGTAACGGCTCCATTTTTGTTCAGTCGCAGCTTAGTGCGGGTGTAATTGTCGTATCCACAGGGAGTTTGGGCTTCCGAACCTAAGAATCTAATGAGGTCTCACCAATTAGGCTTAAAGTTCGAGGTAAATTGGTTGCAATGATCGGCCCCGTCTTGTTATTGCCCCCATGTCGTGCTTGTTGCCCTTTTGAAGCTGTGCCCACCTTCTGTTTGGTGGGTGATCTTGTGTGACGTGTCGCTCCATTTGAGGTCCAATTCCCAGTCCTGAGAACGTTCTCCTTGTCTCTCCGTTGATTGACATTACCCCTTGGGTTGGCATTAGAAGGCTTCCCCACACTTGGCGTGTCCACTTCCTGTAGAATGTTTTTTTGTGCCACTTCTTGCATCTCTTCTTATTCAGTGCTGTCTATTTCTGGCTCAATGAATGCTACGACCTCAAACCTCGATCCCAAGTTGCCCGTTGTGCCTCGGTCTACATTAGGTCATTTCTCTTGGGTAAGAGGGGAAGCCTCTTCTTCCCGATGCTCATGTGTTCCAATGATGTCCTCTTGCTCATCTGCATCATCAACCGGCGCTTGGTCGTTTGTTGCGTTGACCCCATTGGGTGCTCCGTTCTTTGGAGTGGTTTTGTTCTTCTTCTTCGGCCTTTCTACTTACATCCAACTACCATATGTGGTTACTTCTTCTAGTTTTTGGCATGGTAGAACAAGGACTTCGGTCTCCGCATTCTCAACACCATGTTGTGCATCCGGGTTGTTTGGGCACGTTTCAATTTTATTGCCATGTTTGCCACATCTGAAGCAGATCATTCACAAACCTTCATATTGTACTTTCCATACCCTTCCATTTATTTTGAATTTTGATAATAGTGGCTTAGTGAGATCCACGTCCACACACATTCTAGTAAATTGTCCTCTTTCTACATTTTCAGTTTTGGTATCAAGTCGGCTCAAACACCCTATTTTCTTCCCTAACTTGTGAATCAAGAAACCTCGATGGAAATATTCAACACTTAGGTTAGGGATACGAATCCATGTCGTCAAGGTTGTAATTCTATCTTCCTCCGGCACAAAATTTGGGGTCCATTCTCTTATAATGATATAATTATCTCCAATCATCCAAGGTCCATCAAGTAGCACATGTTCGTAGTCTTCCTCACAAGCAAATTGGATGACATAATAGTCTAGCCCCATATCTATTAGAGCATAGTCCCCCTTTAATGCCCACTTGATTTTTAGATCTTTTCTCAAACGCATAAAGCCCATCCCTTTATCAAACATCTTCAGAATCATAGATTTCTTCCAAGGGGCCCGTAGCATCCTTTTTTCCTCCACCATCAGTAAAATCGTTGGGCAATAGGGGTCGTCCTCCTCTAGCAATTCGTCATCGTCTATGCTTGTATCATAGTCCCCCCATGCATAGCATTCTCGAGTGTGGTAGTTTAGGTTGGGTTCATTGCCCTGAACCATATCCTTATATGAGAACTTTGAGCGAGTCCCTCTCGACTCACCACCCTCACTTTGTATTTGTGACGATGGTGTATGATGAATTCGTTCTTCCTAGACATCCTACATCATATCCTCCACGCTTACTAGTTCTGTTGATTGATCTCCTCCAGAACGCTTTATCTTCTTCGTTGATCGTCTTCTTCTAGGTTTATAGGGTTGTCGCCGATCGGAGCCATTAGAGCATTGTATGATTGTTAATTACAAATTCTTTAATCAATACATATTAATTTCAATTTTCTCAAAATATATTTTAGAGTAATTATTGATCTCAATAGTTGAAAATTTTTTCAACTATGGCGGAATCTCAAAAAAAAAAAAAAAAGGAAACCGTCACATTGCTCAATTCTAAACGAGATATTGCACGAATACGCGGTGCTAAAGCTATGCAAATAATGACTAATAAGTACCTTCTATTTTAAGGAAACTATTTTTTGGGGACATTGTTTTCAGAAATGATTTTCAAGTACCTTCTGTTTTTTGTAAACTATTTTTGGGTGACACATTTTCTTTGGAAACGATTTTTAGGTGATTTTTTCTTTGCAACTCAGTCCAAAATTTATAGAGAATGCCTTAAGCAGAGACCTTCCAGTAATAATATGATTTTTTGAGGGTTTTTGGACGTCAATAATACCAACTTTCTAGGTATTAGATACTAATAATACAAAATATTTCCTTGGACACTGGTATTACCAACTATCGACCTATTTTCCTCCAATTGTACACTCCCAAGTTGTTATGGTTTTAACTCATCGGAAAGATGACGTGACTCCATAATGTGTGACGTGGAAGACAGATTAGTGTCCTCACCAACATCTTCTACACAAGCTCCGCCTTCCACATCACGCATTATGAAGCCACTTCATCTTTCCATGAGTCAAAACCATACCAAATCGGTGGTATACTGTTGGTAGAAAATAGGTCGATAGCTGGTACTAATAGTGTCCAAGAAAATACTTTGTATTATTAGTATCCAATACCCCCAAAGTTGATATTGTTGACGTCTAAAAACCCATTTTGTGAGGTTTTTATGCGAACAAGTTAAATAAAAATTCTTAATTTGAATGGTACTAATTATCACAATCATATATATATATATATATATATATATACATATATATATATATATATATATATATATATATATCTATATATCGCTCT
The DNA here is from genome assembly GCA_029582165.1 of Portulaca oleracea. Lineage (NCBI taxonomy): Eukaryota > Viridiplantae > Streptophyta > Magnoliopsida > Caryophyllales > Portulacaceae > Portulaca > Portulaca oleracea. The sequence goes on from CM055882.1 coordinate 35,784,522, forward strand.
CTGTGTGTGTGTGTGTGTGTGTGTGTGTGTGTGTGTGTGTGTATATATATATATATATATATATAAGGGTTTTTGGCCTCTAATAATACGTACTGAGGGGCTTGTGACTGAAAATAATCCAAAGTGACTTTTAGGCCAATGGCGGTCTGTACTTTTTCAATATTTTCTCGTAACAGTCCAGATTAGTTTTCCGGTGCCGGAAATCTGACGTGGCAACCGGAGCACGTGGTCTTTAAATGAGAGCATGCCAACTCAGCTTTAATGTATTTCTTTCTGATTTTTTTTAAAGGCCAGCACCACTTTTTTCAATTTAAGCGAATATAAATTTGCTTTCACCTACTTCTTCTCCATTATTTACAGACTTTCTATCTCTCTCTTACTTTCTCGATCCAAAACCTGGGCATCTCAAGAAAAAATTGCCCGCGAATCTACAAACCCTAGAATCTCATACCTGTGATTTCCCGCTCAGAATCGTGAAGAGAATGGCCAACACTCGATCGAAATCAAGGAGAAGATCAACTAATTTCCCCTACTTGCCGCTAGAGTTATGGTTCGAAGTTCTCATCAGACTCCCTTCAAAAACTCTACTGAAATTTAGGTGCGTTTGTAAGTACTGGAAATCTACAATCGAAAACCCTAAATTCGTATCTTCCCATCTCAATTCCTTCAAGAACAACCATGAACTTGCCCAATTACTCGTAATCGAAACGATCCCCCATGAAAGTAGCAAAGTATCTGCATCTATACGTTCCGCGACGACATTAGAAGGTCATGAAGATCAAATATTTCAAGAATCTCTCTCGAAATTTTCGTGTCGAGGGTTCTGTTCTTGCTTTGCTTTTGTGGAAGAGATACGATTTCTCGAATCAAAGGGTTTCAGGTTTTGCAGTTTCCAACCCTTCCATTCTAAAACCCAGAAGAATTCCCATTCCTCCATCGCCATTTACAAGACGCAGTTGGGTTGGATTAGGTTATGATTCTGACAACGATGATTGCAAAGCAGGTCCTTGTTTCAGTTCATATTTACTCAATCAACAATCAGAAATGGAAAACAACCGGCTTAAAAACCCAATTTCTGACTTGGCAATGAAAAAAGTGGTGCTGGCCTTTAAAAAAAAATCAGAAAGAAATACATTAAAGCTGAGTTGGCATGCTCTCATTTAAAGACCACGTGCTCCAGTTGCCACGTCAGATTTTCGGCACCGGAAAACTAATTTGGACTGCTACGAGAAAATATTGAAAAAGTACAGACCGCCATTGGCCCAAAAGTCACTTTGGATTATTTTCAGTCACAAGCCCCTCAGTACGTAATATTAGAGGCCAAAAACCCTATATATAAACCCATTTTTTGAGGTTTTTATGCAAACAAGTTAAATAAAAACTCTTAACTTGAATGGTACTAATTATCACAATCACACACACACACACACACACACTGAAGAGGTCTGGGTTCCTTTCTCCTCTCTGGTGGCCACCGCCAAGCGAACTGCTTCGTCCAACTCGCGCCTCGAGTTGCAATTTCCGGTCACTTCGGGAGCTGGGAGGCTAGTCTCGGCCATCTGATGGATGGGCTCCAGGGCTCCTTAGGGAGGGCCTGTTCGGAAGCCTGGGGACTAATAAAGCTCAGGGCCAACTGTGGTCGTCAGGGAGCCTGCTCGACCGAGCCAAACCCTGGCTCGCCCGAGCAAGGGTTCTACCGAGTATGCTCGACGCCTTGGAGCTCGCTCGCCGGCGGCTCCTTTGCTCGCCCGGCGGGCGTTACGCTCGACGGCTATCATTACGCGCGCAACCACATAGCCAGAGGACCTGCTCGCCCGAGCGTCTCTCCTGCTCGCCGGTGGACCTGCCGGGCTACTGACACGCATCGCCGATCGACGCCAGCGAAGGCTTTCGCCGCTGAGCCGACCTTATGCTCGCGAAGCGGACATTGACGACCGTTTTTATTTGTTTGTCTTAATTCTGGGCTTAGTATAAATAGTCTGTTATTATACTTTTCCAAGCAGCTTTTGTTATTTTATGAATATGCTTATGCATTGGTTAGGGCTTCCCTAAACTTTTCTCAAAATCTAGATTACTTTATCCATTAATCAAGTGGTGGTGTTTCTAGTCATTCCTTTATTGATCATTTGGTGGATTTTACTTTATGATGATCATGGTGGGGTGTTAGGCCTTTGGTGGTGGATTTTCCTTTATCCAAGGTCATATCCTATCCCTTTGGTGTTCCAAGCTTTTGTTGATTATTGATTCAAGATTCTCAAGCTAGTCATTCAATCTCTTCCCACTACGCCACGCTCCATTTGGTATCAGAGCTCAAGGTTTTTCATCTAGCTTGAGTTTTTTTCCATTGTTCATACTAGTAGTTCTCTATTGTTGGATTTTGGTATTTTGTTTGAAATATTGGTGTTCCCCATCCCTTGTGACTCCAATTGTGTTGGAGAAATTGTTATTGCTATTGTGTTTGTTGATTTTGATGCATATTGGAGCTTGAGGAAGAGTTGGAAAATTTGTGCACACAAGGTGTTCGATAAAATGCCCAAGTGAGAAAAACACAAAGAACCCTTAGCCAAACACAAGCCAACTACAAGAAAACCCCCAAACTCCACAAAATAATCCCAAACACAATTCGTCCCATACCTTTCCCTCGATATGGATGGACACGATGATTCCGATCGAGAGGAATCAAGCCACCGGGGTAGCCCTCAACTTCGGGCCCTTGAGAATCGACTTGCTACACATGACGAACAATTCACCTCCATCAATCGAACCCTTCACGCCATCATGGCACGGTTGGATAACTTCGCCCTAGAGCGTCCGGCTCCGCCTCGAGTTGAACGTCCGAGGCGTGCACAAAGCCCAGTCCGTCCTCCTCCCAATTTTGAGTCGAGTGACGATGCTAGAGGTTCTCCACGCCATCGAATTCGCCGGAATGTGCATGAACAACCCCCTCGGGATGATTTCCAGGACATTAAAATTGACATTCCCGAGTTCCACGGTACCACTAATCCGGACGACTACATCGAATGGACCCAATTGATGGATAGGATCGTCGAAACCGAGGAGTATGATGAGGGGAAGGCTTATAAGATCGCAAGTTTGAAACTCACCAAGGCCGCTTCGCTTTGGTTCGAGAATATGAAATCACAACGGGCTCGAGAAGGGAAGGCGAGAATTTCCACTTGGACCCATCTTAAGCAAGTGATGAATCGCCGTTTTTTACCAAGCACTTACCGTCATGACAATCTGAAAAGGGCCTATGCCCTAACTCAAGGCAGACGAACCGTTGGAGAGTACATATCTGAATTCGAGCAGCTTCTTATCAAAAGTGGCCTCCAGGAACCTGAAGATCAAACCATGATGCGTTTTTTGAATGGCTTGGATCCCACCATCGCTAAAAGGGTCGAGATCCAACCATACTATTCCCTGGATGAGTTGTGTAGCTTGGCCCTTCGGGTTGAACGACGTCGCAAAGAAAGGACTCTCGCCAAGTCTACTTCGCGCAACTATTTCCCACCGCCAAATCGGTCTCCTTTTCAATCGGCCACACCCAAACCTAGTGAGACACCCAAGTTCCCTGCGACACCCCGAACTGACAAAGGGAAGGGACTTGTTGTGGCGTCTCCTACGGGGACCACTCGTCTAATGGAAGGGAAGAAATGCTTCAAGTGCCATGGATATGGCCACTTCCAGGCCGATTGCCCAAACCGGCGGACCTTGACTCTCAAGGAGGTTCAGGACATTGACGAGGAATTGCAGGGAGCCCAGGATGAACCCGGAATTGTTATCGAGGATGCATACACTAGTGAGGAAGGAGAAACCGCGGCTGTTTCGCGTGACCAAGGAGACGCTCTTGTCTTGAGGCGAGCTTTGCATGTTCAAGAAGTCCCTCTTGTGAGCCAGTGGAGACTATATTCCAAACCCAATGCCTAGTTGGGGGCAAGGTGTGCGAGCTCATCATTGACGGAGGAAGCTGTACTAATGTGGCCTCTACATATATGGTTGACAAACTGGGATTGCCCCTATTGCCACATCCCCGTCCTTATTCACTGAAATGGCTCAATGACCGCGACGGCATTAAGGTAACAAATCGTGTCTTAGTGAATTTAACCTTTGGCACTAACTATAAGGACTCTATTGTTTGTGATGTTGTCCCCATGAGCGCGTGTCACATATTGTTGGGTCGACCGTGGCAATTCGACAAGAAAACCACTCATGACGGCTCGAAGAATACTTACTCTTTTATCCACGAGGGCAAGAGGGTTAAACTCCTCCCACTAGCACCACATGAAATATCACTACCTAAACATGGGGCGGGAAGTGAGGGGCCTAAACACTTGAGTGAGACACGGGTCGAGCGAGCCCTAAGTAAGGGGAAGGCCATCTTTGCCTTGCTCCTCTTAGAGGCGAACATTTGTGAGGAAGTGAAACCTAAACACCCTCTCGTTGCCCCCCTTCTTGCTGAATTTGGAGATGTGTTCCCCGAAGAGCTCCCACCGGGTCTACCTCCTATCCGAGGTATTGAGCATCAGATCGACCTTATTCCCCGCGCTCCTCTTCCAAACAAGGCGGCATATCGGTGCAATCCACAAGAGACTAGAGAGTTACAAAGGCGAAGGCGAGCTTATATCACGGGTTATGTTAGAGAGTATGAGTCCGTGCTCCGTCCCAGCCCTCTTGGTTCCGAAGAAAGATGGTACTTTCAGGATGTGTGTAGATAGCCGAGCCATCAACAATATTACCATCAAGTATCGGTACCCTATACCGAGGCTTGACGATATGCTCGATGAACTACACGGTTCCTGTATTTTCTCCAAGATTGACCTACGGAGTGGCTATCATCAAATCCGTATGAAGGAAGGCGATGAGTGGAAGACGGCGTTCAAGACAAAAGGGGGATTATATGAGTGGCTTGTCATGCCATTTGGGCTTTCGCCAGCGAAACGCGTTCATGCGTCTTATGAACGAAATGTTGAGGCCCTTTATTGGTAAATTTGTCGTGGTTTATTTTGATGATATTCTAGTATATTCGAGGAGTGAAGCGGAACATATTATGCATTTGGAGCGGGTGTTCGAGGTTTTGCGACAACAACAGCTTTACGGCAAACTGGAGAAGTGCGAATTTTGCACTCCCCAAGTCACCTTTCTTGGGTATATTGTCTCCGGCACGGGTATTTCTATGGACCCTTCGAAGGTGGAGGCCATCCGTTCTTGGCCCTCTCCCTCTACTATCACGGAGGCGAGGAGCTTTCACGGTCTTGCTTCGTTCTACCGACGGTTCATCAAGGGTTTTAGTACCCTTACCGCTCCCATTACCGAGTGCATGAAGAAGGGCATTTTTGAGTGGACCCGAGCCGCCCAAGGAGCTTTTGAGAAACTGAAGTCACAACTTTGTGAGGCTCAGGTACTTGCTCTCCCGGATTTCACACAAGCCTTCGAAGTTGATTGCGATGCCAGTGGTGTAGGCATTGGGGCCGTGTTGATGCAAAACCAACGCCCTATCGCTTATTTCAGTGAGAAACTCAGTGGTTGAAGGAGAAACTATTCCACGTATGATAAGGAGTTTTATGCTCTCGTTCGGGCTCTGGGTCATTGGTCACACTATTTGAGACCGAGCCAGTTTGTCCTTCATTCCGACCATGAGGCGCTCAAATATTTAAACGGACAACACAAGCTTAGCTCCCGGCATGCTAGTTGGGTTGAGTTTCTTCAAAGATTTAATTTTGTGGCGAAACACAAGAAGGGGAGTATAAATGTGGTCGCCGATGCGCTTTCGAGGAGACACTCTCTTCTTTCCGTAGTTGAGGCGAGGGTACTTGGGTTTCAACACTTGAAGGAGTTTTATAAGGAGGATGATGACTTTAAATCACACCTCGGTGGTGGTGATGGGCCGTATTTGCTACAAGATGGGTTTCTCTTCAAGGGCAACAAATTATGCGTTCCAAAATGTCCGTTGAGAAAGCTTCTAGTGCGGGAGGTTCATGGAAGTGGACTCGCCGGTCATTTCGGTATTAATAAGACCACCGACATGTTAAAAGAGCACTTTTATTGGCCGAAGATGGGAAGTGATGTGCAGGACGTGATATCCAAGTGTATTATTTGCCACCATGTCAAAAGCCAGTTCCACCAAGGGCTTTATACACCCCTTCCGGTTCCGAATGGCCCATGGGAGGATTTGAGTATGGACTTCATTGTAGCCCTTCCCCGAACCGTGCGTGGCAAGGATGCCATCCTAGTCGTTGTTGACCGTTTCTCTAAAATGGCGCATTTCATTGCTTGCGAGAAAACCGATGACGCCACACATATTGCCACCCTTTTCTTCCGAGAGGTGGTGCGCTTGCATGGTGTCCCGAGAACTATTGTGTCGGATCGTGATACTAAATTCATGGGTCACTTTTGGAGGTCTTTGTGGAAGCTCTTGGGAACGAAGCTGTTATTTAGCACATCGCATCATCCTCAAACAGACGGCCAAACTGAGGTAACTAACAAGACGCTCATTACAATACTTCGTGGTCTTGTGAATCGGAGTCTACGAGATTGGGATGCCAAGTTATGCCACGCCGAGTTTGCCTATAATCGGTCCCCCTCTCTTGCTACGGGTCATTCACCCTTCCAGACTTGCTATGGTATCAATCCCATAACTCCTATCGAGCTCCTTCCTCTTCCTCTAGAGTCGAGGGTTAGCTTTGAAGCAAGTGCAAAGGCCGCTGAGATCCAGAAGCTTCACCGTCAAATTCGGGAAAAGATCGAGCGCACCAATGAGCTCTATAAGGCCCGAGCCAACAAGTATCGCCGTGATATCACGTTCAAGCCCGGCGACTTGGTTTGGCTACATCTCAGGAAAGAACGGTTTCCATCCCGGAGGAGTAATAAGCTAAAACCGCGAAGCGAGGGGCCGTTCAAAATTTTGGCCAAGGTAAATGACAACGCTTACAAGCTCGATCTTCCAGGGGACATCGGTGTATCGTCAACCTTCAACATCGGGGACCTCTCGCCCTACATCGAGGATGTTGAGCCCGACGTGGATTTGAGGGCAAATCCTCTTCAAGAAGGGGAGGATGAAGAGGTCCGGGTTCCTTTCTCCTCTCTGGTGGCCACCGCCAAGCGAACTGCTTCGTCCAACTCGCGCCTCGAGTTGCAATTTCCGGTCACTTCGGGAGCTGGGAGGCTAGTCTCGGCCATCCGATGGATGGGCTCCGGGGCTCCTTAGGGAGGGCCCGTTCGGAAGCCTGGGGACTAATAAAGCTCAGGGCCAACTGTGGTCGTCAGGGAGCCTGCTCGACCGAGCCAAACCCTGGCTCGCCCGAGCAAGGGTTCTGCCGAGTATGCACTGGACGCCTTGGAGCTCGCCGCTCGCGGCGGCTCCTTTGCTCGCCGGCGGGCGTTACGCTCGGCTATCATTACGCGCAACCACATAGCGGAGGACACCTGCTCGCCGGCGTCTCCGCTCGCCGCCGTGGACCTGCCGGGGCTCGTGCGCACGCCTATCGCCGGCCGACGCCAGCGAAGGCACTCGCCGGCGACCTTATGCTTGCGAGCGGGCGTTACGACGACCGTTTTTATTTGTTTGTCTTAATTCTGGGCTTAGTATAAATAGTCTGTTATTATACTTTTCCAGGCAGCTTTTGTTATTTTATGAATATGCTTATGCATTGGTTAGGGCTTCCCTAAACTTTTCTCAAAATCTAGATTACTTTATCCATTAATCAAGTGGTAGTGTTTCTAGTCATTCCTTTATTGATCATTTGGTGGATTTTCCTTTATGATGATCATGGCGGGGTGTTAGGCCTTTGGTGGTGGATTTTCCTTTATCCAAGGTCATATCCAATCCCTTTGGTGTTCCAAACTTTTGTTGATTATTGATTCAAGATTCTCAAGCTAGTCATTCAATCTCTTCCCACTACGCCACGCTCCACACACACACACACATATATATATATATATATATAAACCCATTTTTTGAGGTTTTTATGCAAACAAGTTAAATAAAAACTCTTAACTTGAATGGTACTAATTATCACAATCATATATATATATATATATATATATATGGGTTTTTGGCTGAGAAAATTCCGTAATGACTTTTTGGCTGGTGGCAGTCTATACTTATTCATTATTTTCTCATAGCATCCCAGATTGAAATTCCGGCACCGGAATGCTGATGTGGCAACCGGAGCACATGCCCACTTAATTAAAAGCATGCCACGACAATTTTTTTAAATTCTATTTTATCGTTTAATGGAAGCCAACATGCTCTCAGAAGAATAATGGAAAAGGAAACGGTTTGTATAATTTTTTTTGAAGTAATGAGAAGTGTATTAGGTGGAATAAATAACCTAATTTTCCTAAAAATCCGAAACAATATTAGCTGGCTCTGTTAAACAATAAAATAGAATTCAAAAAAATTGACGTGACATGCTTTTAATTAAGAGGGCACGTCTTTCGGCCACATCGTCATTCCGTCGAATTTCAATCTGATGCTCTTCTGAAAAATAATGAATAAGTATAGACTGCCACCAACCAAAAAATCACTTTGAATTATTCTCGTTCACAAGGCGCCTAGTATGGATTTTTCCTAGCCAAAAACCCTATATATATATTTGTTTATATATATATATATATATATATATATATATATATATATATATATATATATATATATTTGAGTACAAAGGGTGGAGATCGAAATATGTGGACTTTAATAGGGGCAATTTGGGAAACTTATAATTGGTTCGATTTAATTTTTTGTTAAAAAAATCATGTAATATTAATGTATGTATTAAATATATATATATTTGCATTGATGACTCTTCTTTCTTTTTTTTCATATGCACTATGTTTTCTTTATTCTTTTAAATAAAAAAACTATTGTTTTTATTTTATATTATTACTTTATTTATTTATTCTTTTAAATATAACCTAGGTAATATTTTGAACAATACGTATGGGTTACTTGTGTTCCTTGCAATGCACAGGTCTGAGTACTTATCTACTACTTATACCTTGGATATTATATTTTTTATTGTTATAGGGCCGCCATGCTTTTAAACCAATGAAAAATATTAATGCAGGAGAAAATATAAATTGACAAGAATTTATCAAGATAGAGATATTTTTGCAATTTTAGATAGTGTTGAGAATCTTGTAATAAATCTAAAATATAGTTTATCAGTAAAAAATAGATTCTACAAAAGATGAAGTATCTAAAAATAATTTTCAATATGGTACGTTAAAAATAGATACCACAAATATGTCTTCCGCTGCTCTCTAGCCATAATAAATTCTCTCTTTAAACATTGGATCTTCCTTTAAAACAATTCCACACGGCAAGAGTGCACGACAGAACACGAAATTGAGGTGCAGAAAAAATGACATCGTCTGCAGCTTTACGGTGCTCATCGCCAATTTTTTAACTTGTCAAGCAACCCTTCAACTTTACTAACCCTAAATCGAAGCCGCCCGTCTTTGGTTTCCTTGACATGGAATTCCAGACGCTTCAAGCGTCTTTCTATTGGATCATCTTCTCCATCTAGTACTTCCTCTCTCTTCTTTGTTTCCTTTTTTTTTTTTAATTTTGGGTTTTGTCCCTTGGTTAATATTGTCATCATATTATGATTAATTTTCAAGTTCCTTCGATCGTGTTACCAATTTTCTGTTTTGGGTGTGCTTGGAAAGGATTTGGGTTAAACAATAAGGAGATTTCTGGGTTTATCCGAGGATTTTAGGAAAAATCTGTCATTTTGATTTGACGGTAGTTAAATTAGCACTGGTCAAGTGCTCTATTTTAATGTGTCATATTTTTGTAGGTGGAGGGATGATATGTCATGTGATCATTAAGCTGATCATGTCCGCAAATCATATATATATATATATATTTCTTGGTGCAAGGGGCCGGAATCGAAATTTATGTATTATATAAGGGCATTTTTGTAAACTTCTAATTGGTCTTTTATACTTTTCTTTAAAAAAAATGCTCCATACATATTAATTATAGAAAGAGTTACTACATGCTAACAATAAATTTAAAAAAATAATTCATTAAATAAATATTCATTAACTGACATTCATTAACATAAAATGAAAAGTAAAATAATACAAATATAAATTAAATAAAATGACAATTACATATTATGTAGAATAAATTACTAATCAAATAAATATTCATTAAGATGATATTTTTAACATATAAAGAAAATTATTAATAACATAAACAATAAAAGAACATGCAATTATATATCAACTATGTAAAATGTTATCTGTCACTTTGATAAAAGTATCTCCCATAAAAATATCATCATTTTTATAAAATCCTATTGTTCTTTCTATGAATTATAAAATGTAATAACATACATTTTACATATTTAAATGTTTAATTTTAACTAAAAATGTATTAAATTAGAATATCGTTGACACAATTCATTTTGTAAAAAATAAAATATGAGCATTAAGACATAAGTTATGAACTTAATGATAGAAGTTACAAAATAATATAATTTTTATTTTAATTGAAGACAACAATAAGTTTTAAAATTTGTGCACCCAACGGTAAATCTTTAACAAATTTGATATGAACTGTATTATTTGCTAGAAAACACATGAATTTCATTAATAAAAAATTAACTTTTTAATGACTTTATTTTTTTTGTAAAACTCATTTTAATAGAAAATCAATATTCTTCCGTAGAAAGTTCAATAATGATAAAATATCTTTGTATATATAACTTAATTATTTAAAGAAGAGTTAACAAATTCTTTTAAGTAGAGCTTCACAAAAAATAAAATAAAATAACTTATTTACTATATCAATTTTGTAACTTATCATTTTTTGTAATTATTTGTAACTTATTATCATTTTATAATCATTTTAAAGGCACTAAATCATAAGTTACTCAATAATAATCACCACCTTTAATAGCCTTATGATGATTATAAATAAGGGATGTCACTCCTGCCCTTCTTCACCCCCCCCCCCCTCCTCTTTCCCCAATGATTTTCTTTGTATGTCCACTTTGCATTCTTCTTTTATATTTTTTTTGCAATCTTCTTTTATAATTTTTTATTATAAGATTTTAATTATATTTTTTTCTTTTAGTTGTTGATTTTTCTAATTTGATCATATCTATATTCTCCATTTCCTTTTACATTGTTTAATTAATTTTTTTTTGTGCAGGTTACACTTCAATAATAAGAACGATGAACAAAATTTTTGCCAAAGATTTTAATAAAGTACCAAATATTTAGACAGTAATTTGATCAACAAATTGAAAGAAAAATTTCAGGTACTAACAATTTATCATCTTTTCACAAGTTTTCATTGAATTATTTAAATATTTGTCATCTATTTTTTAGAAGAATATTAGTCTTTTAAAAATATTGCATGGTATATATGTAATATAAGGAATATATTAAATCCATCTTTTAGCATCAAAATATTATTCAAACACGAATTGTTTTAAAATAACATGCACTTCTATGTTGGATATCTAAAATATTATTATCACATTTATAAAATATTACATTAAAAATTTATTATTATTATAATATTATTATTATCCAATATTATAAAATTATTATTAGAAAAATTTTATTTAAGCTAAAGACTAACCGAATATCTAAAATATTATTATGTATTTCAAACAATATGTATAAAGAGAGAGATGAAATTGAGAATGATATTTTAAATAGGGAATATAGAATTGCATTTAAGAAATCGATTTCAAGCATGTACATAGTAAGAGCAATAAAACATGGATTCTATTTATCTTATTGGAAAGAATAAACAACTACTAGAATAAAAAGGAAAAGGTTTAAGAAATTTTTTTTAAAAAAAGAATTCTAATTATTGATTAGGGGACTAGGGGTTACTCTAATTGTTAATATATAGGACAATAAATTAATCATTATAGTGACTGAATATAAAGGCACATTATTAGCAATTAGTACATTTGACTAACTCATATAGTGAGGTTACCCCTTAGCTTTTATTCATTTCTACATCAATTTTCATACAAATAAAATGGTTAAAAGATCAAAATTAGAGTTTCAGGGCTATGGAGTTCACTTAATATCAATCACCACACTTTTTTTTTTTTTTATCAAGATATGATTCTAAATTCTAATTGTAAATAGGTATATGTGTATACTCATGAGTCATGACTATGTTTAGTTTCCCTAAAACTTTTATTAATTTTATTTATTGACAACATAGATTTTTAATTATTTATATGAGTGTCACTTAGTATTAAAAGATCAAATTAATGTCTAAAATGTCAATCTTGATATCCCATTGTCATCATTCAACTTCTAATTCTCATGTAAACTATAAGTTATAATTATAATATTTTAATTTGTTCATGAGATATTATTGTCATTGTTATCAATTATTATTTTTCCCATCATCCCATAGCCTTTATATTTTTATTAGTACATATATATATGAAACATTTAGATTTTCCCATAAGGTTTGTAACATATTTATTCTTTTATATTATTCTAATCTCTGTTGTTCAACGTTTTTCCATCATCATCTTTTGCCTTTCTTATTTTAGGACATATGTACATAAATAACTATTTAATTTTTTTACAAAATTTTGTGACATTAAAAAATAACAAAGTCTAAATATGAAAGAATCATTTTTAATTTTTCGTCACTTAAATGTTTTCAAAAATATTATCAATAACAGTTAAGAGAAACAATTAAGTTATAAATATCATTCACCAGTTAATTACAATTTTGAAACAAAAAATAATGAATAAGAGAATCATGATATGTAATATTTCACAAAATATTTAATCTTTATACATATGTGTTTGTATATGTATGTAGATTATACATATTAAGTAGGTATCATATATCAGACAGAATACATGTAATAACCGACAACCTTTTAATATTACTACTTTAATATTACATTAATAAGACCTCATCAAAAATGTATTAAAGCTTCGTAAGTTTATAGCATACAAATGTATTTAATAAAATAAACTATACATAATAACTTGGATATCAATAGTTAATGCATAAAAAAAGAGTTGAAAAGCCCATAAGATGGGGATATTAAATTTTAATTATGAATATTATATATATATATATAATGTTATTGAGGGTATTTTTGAAAGATATAATTATTAATATTTACTTTCTTTATTAGTTGAAAATTTATACATAACTTAATTATAATAATATTCAAACAATGTTTTCAAGCCCATAAATTTCAACGACATTCATTTTCTTCATATGGAAACAAAAATATTTAACAAAAGAGCTATATATTTTAACAATAAATGGGTAACCTTACTTAATAAAGAGTAAATTAATTAATTAATTTTTAATAAAATATGTAATCTAATTGTGTCCCGTGCAACGCACGAGTTTGAAGACTAGTATTATCAAATTTATGGATAATCATGGATTGAATCGTGGAATCCTTGAATTGTATTGTGATTTTAACACATAATATTTAGACAAAGCTAGGGTTGTAAGATCCTAACTACTTTAAGATTCTAATGAGATTTGGATTGATGTAAGGTTTTTGGATTGTAGAATCGTAAGATCGTATATCCGGATCCTGAGTGTAATAACGATGGCCAACACATAGAACTGATATGGGTTTAGGTCTAATCTATGATTAATAGTACTGTATGTTGTAAAAATAGCAAACCAACATTGCATGCATATGAGGATTAACATTTTGCTTGAGTAGTTGTGCACTAGAAGCTGTTGGAGGAAAGAGAGTGAACGGTATATAAAACAATGAAAACTTGCTTGGATAACGCTAAGAGTTGTGGCCTTGAACTCACTTTCCTTAAGAACTATTTACTATACCGTAAATGTTCAAAGGGATAAAACTTAGCACTTGTAACAGTCAAGAAATAGATTCTCATTTGAATATCTCTAGTATAGCTGCAGTCTAGACAAGAATGAGGTTGTGATTAGCTTAGAATGGTGTGTCTCAAATAGCCTAGGATGTCTCCTATTTATAGGAGAATACCAACACACTTAGGATGCCCTAGTCAAAGGACAATCAAGTGACTTTAATGGAGGATCACACACTTAATATGACCTTGACCAAGTCAAGTCATATAGCTGTTGGAATCTCATAATAATCGTGCTTAATTATCATATCAAAAACTAATTACACGAAATCATATAGCCGTTAGCATTTAAAACAGTCCTGACGTTCAACACGACCCGTGTTGATTCAACACGGTCCGTGTTGGCTCAACACGACTCGTGTTGATCCAACACGACCCGTGTTGAGCGCAGGAATTGTTTCCTTACTCTCTGGAAGACAACACGACCCGTGTTGCTTCCTGTTTCACCCGTGTTGATCATATTCTTATTGTTTTACTTGTATATGATCCTTATACTTGATATACTTTATTCTTTAGACTATATAATTGTCGTATACTCTTGAAATATATCCAACAATCCCCCACTATTTCAAGAGTATAACTTTTCTTAAGAAACTTATACCCCCACTATTTGAGATATACCTTAACTTATAATCACCAGAGAATCCTTAAAAACATATGCCTAATGAAAAGTAGATTACTCTTTGAACTTTTCAATTAGTGTATATGAGCCAAAATTGTATCCAAATCGCAAAGTAGACATAGCTTTGAACTTTGGATTTATTTTGACCAACTATACTCATAACACACATATATTTTAATTCTTGAGTGTAAATACCTTGACACTATTATCCGACCTTGTGTCCTTATCCTTCATAAGTGTTTCGGAACCTTAGCTCATAGTTCCTTTATGTGGCCACACATTACACTTACATAGGTAGACTTTGTAATTATACCACCTCTGTAATTAGGCTTTCCACAAAGTCTATTAAGAGTACTAATACTCATCCTCTTGTCATTACAGATTTTTAAGCATCACTTGTCCTTGGGATAAAATCGATGCTTCCTACTAATTAAGCAACTCCGTACTCATTTGAACTTTAGAAATTGGTAGTATTCCAATTCGTAAAGTTGAGTCTTTGTTGCGATTAGTAGTACTTTGAGCTACAACCCATCCCCTTTGAAGTATTTATTATCAAATCTTTAGTCAATCCTTTGGTTAAAGAATAGGCTATATTTTCTTTTGATTTGACATAAATTAGAGTCACTACTCCATCCCTTATAAGTTGATGTATGTAAGCATGTCTTAAACCAATATGCCTTGACTTGCCATTGTAGACATGACTATATACTACATCAAGAGTAGACTTGCTATCACAATGAATTGAGATAGGATCCATTGGCTTATACCAAACCGGTATTTCCAATAATAAGTTCCTTAACCATTCCGCTTCCTTACAAGCAGCATATAATGCTACTAATTCCGAAGACATAGTGGAGTCCGCTATGTTAGCTTGTTTCTTAGAACCCCAAGAAACCGCTCCACTTCCTAAAAGGAACAGTCATCCACTGGTAGAAGAGAAATCTCCTTTATTAATCCAACTCGCGTCCGAGTATCCTTCTAATACCAAAGGTTCTCCTTTATATGTGAGTTGATAACTTTTAGTACCAGCTAAATATCTTAATACTCTCCGAATTGCAAACCAATGCATATTACTCGGATTACTTGTAAACCTACTTAACATGCCAATTGCATAAGCAATGTCTGGCCTTGTACTTGTCATAGCATATATGAGACTTCCAATCAACTTAGCATACTCAAGTTGATTAACCAGAGAACCCAAATTTTTCTCTAGTTTCTTACTTGAATCATATGGAGTTACAGCTGGATATAACTTATCACCTCCAAACTTGTTCAATATTTTCTCAATGTAATGCTCTTGAGATAAACTCATCTTATCATTATTTCTAATGATCTTAATACCAAGAATTACATCCGCTTCACCCATGTCCTTCATAGAGAACTCTGAGGATAGAAATTCTTTGGTCTTATTAACTTGTTCCATGTCGGTCCCGAAGATCAACATGTCATCAACGTATAGGCATATAATAACCCCTTTTCCATTCTCAAACTTAGAGTATATGCACTTATCCGATTCATTGATCTTATAACCACTTGAAAGCACTACTTCATAAAACTTTTGATGCCATTGCTTAGGTGCTTGCTTAAGTCCATATAAGGACCTTATAAGTTTACAAACTTTCTTTTCTTGACCTTCAACAACAAACCCTTCGGGTTGTTCCATATACACCTCCTCTTCTAGTTCTCCATTTAAGAATGTCGTTTTGACATCCATTTGATGGATAACTAGCTTATGGATAGTGGCTAAAGCTATCAATACACGTATTGAAGCTATCCTAGCCACCGGCGCATATGTATCAAAGTAGTCAATACCATACTTTTGAGTAAAGCCCCTTACAACCAACCGACCTTTATACCTCTCAACGGTACCATCTACTTTCCTTTTCCTATTAAAGATCCACTTAGAGGTAATTGGTTTACTTCCCGGAGGAAGGCCAACCAATATCCAAACATTATTTTCCATTATCGAATCAATCTCATCTTGTACCGCTTCTTTCCACAAAGAAGCATCATGAGATTGCATAGCTTCTTTAAAAGTTTTAGGATCCTTATCTATGTTGTACATACATAGGGTCTCACTTTCAACTGAGTCCCTTGAACCTTCTACTAAATAAACATAGAAGTCCGAACCAAAGTCTTTTGGTTTCCTTGATCTTTTACTCCTTCTTAACTCAATACTTTCATCTTCTTCATCATGAATAACCTCATGAGTTGGAAGATCATCTTGTATGGATATACCCTCATGATTTTCATCTTGAGGCTCAATTAAAGGAACAATATCTTGAATTACTTCTTTAGGTCTAGGAATTGAAGAGAACCTAGTCTCATCAAAAATTGCATCTATTGATTCCATTACGGTATTCACCGAAATGTACTCATTTGGCTCAACCACCAAAAACCTATAAGCTTTGCTATCTTGAGCATAGCCTATAAAGATGCACTCAATTCCTCTTTCACCTAATTTTCTTATCTTAGGTTAGGGACTCTTACAATAGCCTCTGACCCCAAATCTTAAAATACTTAAGACTTGGCTTTCTTTTGTTCCATAACTCATATGGGGTACTAGAATTCCCTTTGAATGGAACTCTATTCAAAATATAACAAGCCGTTAACATGGCTTCACCCCAAAATCCATTACTTAAACCGGAGTTTGACAACATAGAATTCACCATCTCTTTTAAAGTTCTATTTTTCCTTTCCGCAACCCCATTTTGTTGTGGTGTATACGGGGCGGTTGTCTCATGAACAATGCCCGTTTCTTGGAAAAACTTTGGATCATAATATTCCCCTCCCCTATCGGACCTTAAAGTTTTAATCAAGGTCTCACATTGAAGTTCACTTCTAGTTTTGTAAACTCTAAACTTTTCAAGTGTTTCATCTTTAGAACTCAAAAGATAAACTTGACAATATCTAGAATAATCATCAATGAATGTCACATAATACTTCTTACCACCTATTGAAGGTGTACTATGAAAATCTCCTAAATCACTATGAATTAAATCAAGCAATTTAGAAGTTCTTTTTACACTTGAGAATGAACTTTTGGTGATTTTATTAAGCATGCATGTCTTACACTTTTCTATGTCATTATTCAACTTAGGAATCAAATCAAGATTAGAAATTTTTTTCAACTTTGAAAAGTTCACATGTCCTAATCTAGCATGCCATAGAAAAGACTTATTCAAAGTAGACACATGCATATAAGCGGAAATCATGCCATCTTTATTACTTTTCGCATTCAATTTAAACATCTCCCTATAAGCATATCCCTTCCCTACAAAAGTCCCACCCTTGGAAAGTACATAATTATCTCCATCATAAACTTGTATAAAACCAAACTTGCTAAGGAGATAACCGGATACAAGATTCTTACATACTTCCGGAGCTAAATACACATCATTTAAAAGCAAAGATTTACCGGAAGTGAAAACAAGTTCCACTTGCCCGATGCCTTCAACTTTGACCGGATGGTTATTGCCCATGTAGAGTTTCACACCATCATCCGCCGATTTGAGAGTCTTGAATAAACTCTTGTCAATGCAAACATGCCTTGACGCACCCTCGTCTATGTACCAATCATTACAACCAATGGATACCATGTTAATTTGATCTTTAATCATGGCCACGAAAGAATTGGGTTCCTTCTCCTTACTCTTGCCCTTAGATGTATCTTTGTTCAAAAGACCATGCTTCTTTTTCCATTGGTAACACTCTCTCTTTGTGTGCCCCGGTTTGCCACATTCCCAACAAACTTGCTTAGGCTTTTGAATTCCCTTGCTAGTTTTGTTGTGGCTCTTGTTCTTATTCTTGTTTCCTTTATTCTCTTGCACCATATGGACCTTAGATTGCTCTTTGGTACCATCTTGTAGGCGTAACTCCTCTTCAATCCGAAGATGGTTAGCCAAACCTTCAAGAGACATAGCCTCTTTCCGATGCATGAGAGCCCTTTTAGTTTCATTCCAAGAAGAAGGTAGCTTGTCAATAATAGAGGATACGATTATGGTTTCATCCATGTTCAAATTGTGTTGCTTGAAGTTACTTAAAATACGTTGAATCTCATGGAATTGGTCTAGAATTTTCCTATTATCATCCATCTTAAATTTCATGAATTGACTAACAAGAAAATTCTTGCTTGACGCATCTTCCGACATGTACTTAGCTTCAAGCATCTCCCAAAGCTTCTTTGCCGTCTCCACATGTTGATACACATCGAAGAGGGTGTCGCTCATCCCGTTGAGAATGCATCCTCTACAAAAGTAGTCGTCATTCTCCATCTTGAGCCTTTGTCGAGTAGCCTCCGCATCTTCCACGGACGTCTTTACTTGATCGTTACTCCCATCTCCCGTGGAACTCTCGACAATTGCATCCTCTTTTAGAGACTCCTCGGTTGTCACCTTCTCGGCCGAAGGTTCTTGATTCACCTTGGGAGAGATCTCAATGTTAAGCACATATGCCACATTGAGAGTCGTTAGCAAGAAATGCATCTTGCTTTGCCAACGCCGGAAATCCACTCCTTCAAAGCGCTCTAGTTTTTGGAAGTTGCTAGACATATCACGTAGTGAGGCCATTCCTAAATAGTTCTTAAGATTGAAAGAGAGTGAACGGTATATAAAACAATGGAAACTCGCTTGGATAACGCTAAGAGTTGTGGCCTTGAACTCACTTTCCTTAAGAACTATTTACTATACCGTAAATGTTCAAATGGATAAAACTTAGCACTTGTAACACTCAAGAAATAGATTCTCACTTGAATCAATCTAGTATAGCTGCAGTCTAGACAAGAATGAGGTTGTGATTAGCTTAGAATGGTGTGTCTCAAATAACCTAGGATGTCTCCTATTTATAGGAGAATACCAACACACTTAGGATGCCCTAGTCAAAGGACAATCAAGTGACTTTAATGGAGGATCACACACTTAATATGACCTTGACCAAGTCAAGTCATATAGCTGTTGGAATCTCATAATAATCGTGCTTAATTATCATATCAAAAACTAATTACACGAAATCATATAGCCGTTAGCATTTAAAACAATCATGACGTTCAACACGACCCGTGTTGAGCGCAGGAATTGTTTCCTTACTCTCTGGAAGACAACACGACCCGTGTTGCTTCCTGTTTCACCCGTGTTGATCATATTCTTATTGTTTTACTAATATATGATCCTTATACTTTATATACTTTATTCTTTAGACTATATAATTGTCGTATACTCTTGAAATATATCCAACAGAAGCTTACATTGCCACTTACAATTAGAATTGAGCAAAAGGTCTATATAGGACATAGATCTGATATGGGGTTTCACTCTGGTTTATGATCAGTTGTACTGTATGCATATGAGGATTAACCTTATTCTTCAGTAGTTGAAATTATGATCCTGAGCCCGGGATCATGATACTCCCTGCACCCATGTATTTTTTTTTCTTTTTTCTTTTTAATTTTTGTAAATAAATATAATGAGTGTTTTCTTTTAATCCAATACTCCAAGTCTCTAATATATTTTGAGTTTGAGTTTCTAGTCCAATTCAATTATATTTTTTATTTATTAATTTTTATTTTAAATTTTCATTGTAATTTTCATTATATTTTTTAATATTTTATAATTCTATTTTTCAGTATTTAGGTACATTTTCAATAAATATAATTTATGACCATTATAGTATAAATTAAAGAGTGTTTATGTTACAAATTACGAATATTGCATGGGATATGCTTATGAAAATTCATATACTGGTTTATAACCATTGTAGTTTTGGTTAATGAGCATTTATATATTTGGTTATGAGTATTGTAGTAAAAATGTCAGATTATGAGCATTCACATTGGAGGCTATGAACATTCATCACTAGTTTATGAACATTCATATATTGGTTTATGAACATTTATACACTGGTTTAAGAGCATTTTAGAAAAAAAGTCAGGTTATGAGCATTCGTGTTGGAGGTTATGAGCATTCATGTTGGAGGTTATGAACATTCATCTACTGGTTTATGAGCATTCATATATTGGTTTATGAACATTCATATATTGGTTTATGAGTATTTTAGTATAAACGCAAGGTTATGAACATTCGTATTGGAGGTTTTGAGCATTGATGTTGGATGTTATGAACATTCATCTACTGGTTTATGAGCATTCATATATAGGCTTATGAGCATTCATATAAGGATTTATGACATTAGTGTATATCTTTCTAAACATCCATATTAAAAATGATGAACATAGTTTATATTTTTTTTTGAGCATTTTATAATGGTTAAATGATAAAAAAAGTTTTAAAAACTAGAACATAAAAAATTAAGAAAATCAAAAATAAAAAAATAAATTTATATATTTGCTTATAAAATAATTAATGATATATACAAGATAAAAAAAAGAAAAAGAAATTGACCATGACTCACAAAGCATTATGAGCCTGGGCTCATAATTGTACTGCTGCTCAAGTAGTTGTGCACTAGATGCTTACATTGCCACTTACTATTAGAATTGAGCAAAATGTTAGTACAAGAGCTAGGAAAATTTATTGTTGCCCTTCATGCTTTAAGGTTTCTTTCTAATATCTTTGCAGAAGTGTTTTTTTATGCTATTTTTAGACTCTAGTTACTGTAGTGAAGTCTTTTCTGTTCGCTTCTAGTCAAAATTTCAAAGATAGACTTTTCTACTTGTGAGAAGAGTTTTTGATGTCATGTTTAGATTGTGGGTGCTTCAATGAAGTCTTTTTTGCTCACTTCTTATGAAAGTTCTTTTTTTTAAAAAGAAAAAAAAAACTTTTCTGTTTCCTAGGTATTATTAACAATGAAAGAATCACTAATTGTATGCTCAAAAGCATCTGGATAAATATAAGTCTTTTTTCTTGAATGTGGAAGGCTTAGTAAGCTCTCTCTTGATGATAAAGGTGACATGAAATTAAAGATATATATATCCCATTTGCAAGCTGTTGGCTGCCATACTCATGTTTGATGATTCTATAAATTCATCATGTTTGTCTCTTGTATATGTCAACATCTTCTTTTATTTGCTTGTTTTGATGTGCTTCTGTCAATTGTCAGCAGTGGCTACTGAGGGTTTGGAACCAGCAATTTCCCTGACTGATAATGCATTGAAGCATTTGAAAAGAATCAAGTCAGAACGGGGTGAGGATTTGTGCTTAAGAGTAGGTGTCAAAACAAGGCGGATGCACAGGGATTTCTTACATGATGGATTTTGAAAACAAAGAGAATGCAGGACCAGATGACTCTTTGATTGAGCATAATGGGTTTACCATTGGTAACCTTCCTTCTACTTCCTCTCCCAACCAATTAAAAAAGTAGTGTAAAGAAAAACCCATGGCAGGAGCCAAGGGTGCTCAATTGAACAATACCTTAGTGCTTCAATGTTAATTGAAAAAGATAGGATTTGTGTACATTTTGCATCCTTAAAGTTTGACTACTGAATAATATAATGGGGATTCTAAGATATCATTTTCATTGATAATCAATTATTGGTGAGTATAAACATTGCAAAACATGAACCTACTTGTTAGACGCATTGACTCTAGTATTTATCTAAGCTAGCAGAGGTGACTCTAGGAGTTTGCAAGTGCTGTCAGTTGGAGATAGGTAATCATCATATTTTATTGCAGCACTTCCTAGGAGGACGGTCCTTGAAAATGAATGGCCTCCTGGGAGCTATGTTCTGGGATTGGGATGAAGTGACTGTTCTGATGTCCATTTTTCGATAAAATTTGTTAATCTACATATACTATAAAAATTCTGGAGACGTGTAGCCTTCACTTTGACTTTTATTTACAAGCTTGATGTAGTTGCACTGTGTTCATACCTAGGGATGGTTGTTTGCATGGATGTGTCTTGATTAGTTGTATACTTTGTCATACTTCTTGCAATGCAAAGTTATAAGCTGTTGGCTTTTTAAAATAGTCCCATTTGATGGGATCCATATTGTTGGTTTTTGTGGTTATTGTTGTGTTTGCCATATTTGAAATAGTGTTTGGTTAATAGTTTTACGAGAAGATATTATACTATTTTTAAGATGGTCAAGTGTTTTATGATGTAATAGAACAATAAAATTTGTTGTGATATCTAAAATGCAAGATTGCTTTCCTGAGATGTTAAATCACTTGATAATTTAGTACATTGACATTTTCATTTACATGAGATGATGGATAATCAACTATTTTGCTGCGTGAAGAACAACAATATTCACATTAAACCAACCTCGTTTGCACCCCACTATATCTGTTCCCTTATAACTCCTATTGTCGCTCCTATTGACGGAAAGTGAGCTTGATAACCATGCTAGTGAACCAATTTTGCGTCTCATTCATACCTTGTCAGATGACCTACATGCCGCATACGAGATACGACTACTCACATGGCAAGGGATTTTTTCATTTCTTTCTTGCACTTGTGATGTATGCTAGCTCACAATGATCAGAGTATTGAACTAGAATGCACCATACAGTCACACACACACACACAGCAGAATGCTTGTAAAAGAATAGCTAATTGAAATCAATTGGCTGGAATAGATGACAATCCAATACAGGAAATAAAAGATAAACTTGCTTACAGTTGATAATGATGTATGCTAGCTCACAATGATCAGAGTATTGAACTAGAATGCATCATACAGTCACACACACACACAGCTGAATGCTTGTAAAACAATAGCTAATTGAAATCAATTGGCTGGAATAGATGACAATCCAATACAGGAATCAAAAGATAGACTTGCTTACAGTTGATACAGGCTCACCACAACTGTAATCAAGGGCAAAGGACTCTCACATTCAAGCTCTTACAGACACACCAAGGCACAGATGATCAAGCACAACTTACACTTGCTGGATTCTTGCCAATATCCAGTGACAGGAGCTGATTTAACCAAGGGTTGAGAGTTATAGGACACTCAAAAACATTCAGAGGTTCTAAGACACTCGAGAATACTATTGAATAAACACTGATGTCCCTTACATTGCTTAGAAACTCATAATATAAAGGTTACAAGCAGTTTGATTAGCAGTTGCTTAACATAAGCTAATCTTCCTAATCTCCCTGACTTAATCTAACCTACAAAGCTTTAGAACTATTACAACTGATTACATCCTAATGATCTCGAGTACAACTTGTAAGAAAATAAAAGGAAAATACAAACTTAGCTCTGATTGGACCAAATGCCAAAAGAGTGGCAAAATGAGTCAATCACATGCTTTCCTGCCTAAGGGGGTAAACCTTAGTTACTGAGGTAGTTCCCGCGCAAACACTAACCTGGATGTAATCTCAACAGGTTAATAATAAGCTGGAAAGACCAAAATAACCCCTATGGACAGATAACAAAAGACTTGGCCTCAGAACTGAGGTTCTAGAAAAATTGATAACAAACAACCCTGCTAGGATTGTCTGTTCTGGTACTTGAAACTTGCTGATGCCACGCTCGAACATGCTTGGACTGGGCTTGGACTTGAAAATGGCATGACATAGAACAAAAAACTCCTAGGAAACCTTAGCTGCATCTTCCTCAATCAAGAGATATGACATTGAGAAAAACTCCTGCTTGGACTGTTGTTGCTGGGAACTGGATTTGGTCTGAATGACCAATGCTGATGAGCTGAATGGCTGAAGTTGTCAAGACTTGTTTCACAAGTGTGTAACAAGCTTGGATGGATGCTCTGGGTGGCTTGGTGGCTGCTGAAGGTGCTATGATCCTTCTGTTGGATGACTGAACTTCTGAGTGACATGCTGCTTCTGCTGAGATTTGGAAGCCTGTTGTTTCTGCTGGAGATGCTTCCTTATCTGCTGAGTTTGGTGAAACAACATAGTATCCTTCCTGTGCTGATGTTGAGAGTGCTGGTGAAGCTCCTATAGATGCCTCCTTTGCTGATGATGTTGCTGCTGGTTGCTGTTCTTCATGATGGTCTCTATCATCCTCCCCAGGTTGAGGAAAGTTTTTCCTCAAACTTGGAAGGTCTTCATCTGCTGGATAGTATAGTCGAGGATCTGCTACATTGAATGTTGTTGAACCTCCATACTCCTCAGATAGGTCCAACCTATAGGAATTGTCTCCAATTCTCTCAAGCACTTCAAATGGTCCATCTGCTCTTGGTAGCAACTTCCCTTTTCTCTTGCTGGTGAACCTGTCCTTCTTCAAGTGGATCCAAACTAAATCTCCTGGCTGGAAAGTGACCTTCTTCCTGTGTTTGTTGGCTGATGTAGACACCTGCTCAGTATACTTGGCAATTCTCTCCTTCACTTGCTGATGAAGCTCCTTGATTTGATATGCTCTTTTACATGCTTCAAAACTAAATTTGACAGAAGTAGTTAGTGCAACTAAATCCAAAGCGGAAATTGGATTTTTACCATAGACTACTTGGAATGGAGAGTAGCTTGTGGCCTTGGATGGTGCTTTGTTGTAAGCAAATTTAGCATGGGGCAAGAGAGTGTCCCATCCTGCTTTATGTGTTTGAATCAATGCTCTCAATAGGACTCCAAGTGTTCTATTAGTAACCTCTGTTTGGCCATCAGTCTGTGGGTGGCAAGTGGTACTGTATTTGAGCTGAGTGCCAAATTTTTTCCACAATGTAACCCAGAAGTGGCTCAAAAACTTGGTATCCCTGTCAAACACCATTGTCTTTGGCACTCCATGCAATCTTACTATCTCTTGGAAGAACAATTCTGCAACTCTCATGGCATCAAAAGTGGTGTGGCAAGGTATGAAATGTGCCATCTTTGAAAATCTGTCAACTACCACCATGACTGAATCCTTGCCCTATTTTGAGTTCTTGGCAAACCCACAATGAACTCAAGGTTGACATCTTCCCAAGGACTGTTGGGAACTGGCAATGGTGTGTATAAACCTTGAGGTAAGCTGTGTGACTTAGCCAATTGACAAATGTTGCACCTCTTCAGTAGGTGCTCTACATCTTTTCTCATCTTTGGCCAACTATAATGCTCTTTTAAGCATCAACATGGTTTTCTCAACTCCAAAATGACCTGCTAGACTCCCTCCATGGACTTCTGAAATTAGTAGTTCCCGGAAACTGCTCCTAGGAGCACATAATCTACTTCCTTTGAACAAGTAACCCTGGTCTATATGGTATAGACCCTGGGGTTGCTGTTGGCACTTCTGGTACACCTGCTTAAAGTCTCCATCCTCCTGATACAAAACCTTCAAATGCTCAAAACCAACAATTCTAGAATCAAGTATATGAAGCAACATATACCTCCTACTCAATGCATCTGCTCCTTTGTTTAACACTCCTGATTTGTGGTGGATCATGAAGTGAAACTGTTGCATGTACTCGACCCAAGCAGCATGCCTGGTGTTGAGCTTGTGCTGTCCCTGAATGAACTTCAAGGCTTCATGATCACTGTGTAATATAAATTCTGCTCCAATGAGGTACTGCCTCTAGTGCCATCACATTCTACTTCAAAAACTTTGTTGAAGTTGGGTAGTGCTAGAACTGGGGCTAAAGTGAGCCTCTCCTTGACTTCTTCAAAGGCTCTCTAGCTGTTGTTGACTAAATAAAGGACTTCCCTTTCACCACTTCAGTCATTGGTGCCAAAATGGCGCTGAAGTTTTTGACAAACCTTCTGTAAAATGAAGCCAAACCATGGAAGCTCCTGACTTGATGAATAGAAATGGGCACAGCAACTCCCTAATAGCTTGGATCTTCTCCTCATCAACTTGGATATCTGCTGCTATGACAATGTATCCTAAGAAGTTCACTTGGGATGTAAAGAAGCGACGCTTCTTGAGATTTCCAAACAACTGCTCCTTGCTCAGAATTTCTAAAACCTCCTACAAATGCTCGACATGTTCTTGCTCAGACCTGCTATAGACAAGAATATCATCAAAGTACACAACAACACTCTTGCCTATGAGTGGTTTCAGGACCTGATTCATGAGTCTCATGAATGTGGATGGGGCATTAGTCAGGCCAAAAGGCATGATGACCAACCATTCAAACAAACCTCCCTTGGTCTTGAAAGCTGTCTTCCACTCATCTTCCTCATAGATCCTTATTTGGTAATAACCACTTCTCAAATCAATATTAGAAAAGACTGATGACCCATGTAACTCATCCAACATATCTTCAAGTAGGGGTGTTCATTGGGTCAAACCCGACTGATCGACCGAATCGACCGCATCAAACCCGAAATAGCAAAAAGTTGGACCAAAGACGGACCGAAAACAACCGGTCCCAACCTGCACCAACCCGATGAGCATTTGGTCCGACCAACCTGCACCTTTGGACCGATTGAGATCTTATTGAAATTTTTCTGATAAAATTTGTAAATAGACAAATTAAATAATTATGTATGTCTATTGTTAGGAAGAACATGTTTTTTGATATTGTAAATAGACCCAATTTATGATATATAATATTAAAAGTTGACAATGATAAATTGAAAAAGATACATTATATTAAAGTTTACCAAAATTTAATCATTGTTTTCCATTTACGTGAATATTATATCAATTTAGGACTCAAAGGATCATTAAATTTAGGAAATAGAATAATCTTTCTAGGCTATAATAATACGATTTTATGGTATAAAAATTTAAATTTTATCATAATTGGGTTTCCGGTCCGGGTTTGGGTTTTTCCGGGTTTAGACCGACCCGGACCGAAACCCGAAAACTAAAAATACTTGGACCGAAGACCGGACCGGTTACCATCCGGTCCGGGTTTGGTCCGGGTTTTTTGGGTTAACCGGTCCGGACCGGAATATGAACACCCCTTCAAGCCTAGGTATAGGGTACCTATACTTGATTGTGATCTTGTTAATAACCCTGCAATCTATGCACATTCTCTGACTTCCATCTTTCTTAGGCACTAACAAGGCTGGCACTGCACATGGACTTAGACTTTCCCAAATCATCCCTTTTTCCAACAACTCATCCACCTGCCTCTATAACTCATTGGTATCAGCTGGGGCCATCCTATAAGCTGGCTTATTAGGCAACATTGATCCAGGCACTAGGTCAATTTTGTGCTGGATATCCCTCTTAGGTGGCAAACCAGGTGGCATTGCATCAGGAAAAACATGCTGAAACTGTTGAAGTAAGGGTAAGAATAAGGGGTGGTCATTTTGTGGGGCTGGGAATTCTTCAAGGTCTAAAAGGATCAAGTCTCTTTGTGTGCTAAATTCATGATGATCAGATAACTGCAACACATCAAGACTAGGTTCAAGACATAGGTTCTTGGATTTCTTGGCTAACTGTGAGGGTTTCATAGGAGTAAGAATGATCCACCACAATGACTCACTTACCTATCATACAACTAAGGTCGACCCAAAAGCAAATGACATGCATCCATTGGCAAAACATCACACCCGACCTCATCTTTGTATGATTGACCAATTGAAAAGCTAACAAGGCATCTAGTAGAGATTTGGATACCTTTCCCTGAGCTGAGCCATTGAATGGTGTATGGAGCTGGGTGGGGCTTGGTTGCCAAGCTTAGCTTCTTCACCATGGTGCTGGAGGCTACATTGGTACAACTACCACTGTCAATAATCACAGAGCACACCTTCCCTCCAATGGTACACCTTCTATGAAAGATATTCTCCCTCTGCTCTTCTGCTTCTTCCACTGTTGAGCTACTCAGAACTCTCCTGATCACCAACATTTCTCCCTCATCTGGACCCTCTTCTATGGCATCATCATCATAAACTGGATCATGTTCAGGTTCTTCATAATCCTATTCTTCTCCCTACACATGTTCAGAATCAATAAACAAGGCTGCTTGGTACTCAGCAAGAGTAACCATCCTCTTGTTTGGACATTCTGAGGCAATGTGCCCTAGTCCTTGACACCTGAAACATCTTCTTTCTGGGTAAGCTTTGCTAATAGGGGTTGGGGTTTTGTGTGGGGAATTTGGTGGTTGGTTTTGAGGTGGTCTTGGGGCTGAATATCTAGCTTGAGGTGGGGATAGGGGTGGATAGGTTCTTTGTAGTGGATTGTAAGGTTTGGTGTAAGGATTAGGCTTGGCTGGGGCATAGGGTTTGGCTGGGTATCTACTGTTGTACTCCTTCACTCTAGCCTTCTTCTGTTGTTCCACTTTATGAGCTATAGAACTTAACTCATCAAGTGAATCATAAACCTGCAGCTCAACAACATTCTTGATTCCTTCATTCAAACCTACAAGGTATCTCACATAAGTCTGCACTTCATTTTCCTACATATTACACTTCCAAAGCAAGTGCTCAAACTCTTTAGTATAATCCTCCACAAATTTTTTGCCCTACACCAAATGTTGTAGCTTGAAGTACTTTTCCTTCATATAGTTGTCTAGAAGGATTTTTTCTTTCAACTTCTGCCTCATTTCAATCTAGGTGTTCACCCTATCTTCTCCAATCTCCATTCTCCTTCTCTGCAGATTAGTCCACCAAGTAGAAGCATATTTTTTCAGTTTTAAGGTTACTAACTTCACCTTGTTCTCTTCTGAAACTTCCTTCAGATCAAAAACCTTCTCTACTGTCTGTAACCAATCTAAGAAAACATCAGGATCTAACTCCCCTGCATACTCAGGTATATCAATCTTGAAATCTAACTTCTCTACCCTCATGTCTTCCCTCATTTCCTCCATCTCACTATTTTCTTCTGGCTCACTGATCCTAGGTGATCTCGTAACTCTTCTCCTCCTTCTGTGTGTAGGCCTAGGACCTCGACCTCCTCTTTCTGTCCTACTAAAAGGATTCTCACCTTCTCCTTCCTCCATCTCTTCAGCAGTCTCTCTATTAAGCTCATTTCTATGCAATCTCATATAATACTGCAACTGCTCACTCAAAAATTTCATTTTTTTCTCCATTTCTTCCTTTTCTTTCAAAGTCTGCTCTAAGACTTCTTGTGGTGTTCTACTAACTCCGGCCATTTCAAATAATCACTAACAATACACTCCAAGATAGAACACAATGCTCTCATACCAAGATGATGTATGCTAGCTCACAATGATCAGAGTATTGAACTAGAATGCACCATACAGTCATACACACACACAGCTGAATGCTGGTAAAACAATAGCTAATTGAAATCAATTGGCTAGAATAGATGACAACCCAATACACGAAATAAAAGATAGACTAGCTTACAGTTGATACAAGCTCACCACAACTGCAATCTAGGACAAAGAACTCTCACATTCAGGGTCTCACAAACACACCAAAGCATAGATGATCAAGCACAGCTTACACTTGCTGGATTATTGCCAATATCCAGTGACAGGAGCTGATTTAACCAATGGTTGAGAGTTATAGGACACTCACAAACATTCAGAGGTTCTAAGACACTCGAGAATACTATTGAAAAAACACGGATGTCCCTTACATTGCTTAGAAACTCAGACTATAAAGGTTACAAGCAGTTTGATTAGCAGCAACTTAACATAAGCTAATCTGCCTAATCTCCCTGACTTAATCTAGCCTACAAAGCTTTAGAACTATTACAACTGATTACATCCTAATGATCGCGAGTAAAACTTGTAAGAAAATAAAAGGAAAATACAAACTAAGCTATGATTGGATCAAATGCCAATAGAGTGGCAAAATGAGCCAATCACATGCTTTCCTGCCTAAGGGGATAAAACATAGATACTGAGGTAGTTCCCGCGCAAACACTAACCTGGATGTAATCTCAACAGGTTAATAATAAGCTGGAAAGACCAAAATAACCCCTATGGACAGATAACAAAAGACTTGGCCTCAGAACTGAGGTTCTAGAAAAATTGATAACAAACAACCCTGCTAGGATTGTCTGTTCTGGTACTTGAAACTTGCTGATGCCACGCTCGAACATGCTTGGACTGGGCTTGGACTTGAAAATGGCATGACATAGAACAAAAAACTCCTAGGAAACCTTAGCTGCATCTTCCTCAATCAAGAGATATGACATTGAGAAAAACTCCTGCTTGATTTGTTGTTTGGGAACCGAATGACCAATCTTGATGGTGAATGGCTGAAGTTGTCAAGACTTGTTTCACAAGTGTGTAACAAGCTTGGATGGATGCTCTGGGTGGCTTGGTGGCTGCTGAAGGTGCTATGATCCTTCTGTTGGATGACTGAACTTCTGAGTGACATGCTGCTTCTGCTGAGATTTGGAAGCCTGTTGTTTCTGCTGGAGATGCTTCCTTATCTGCTGAGTTTGGTGAAACAACATAGTATCCTTCCTGTGCTGCTGCTGAGAGTGCTGGTGAAGCTCCTCTAGATGCCTCCTTTGCTGATGATGTTGCTGCTGCTTGCTGTTCTTCATGATGGTCTCCATCAACTTGGCTATTGATGTGACAGTCAAGTTAATAAAATCTAAGTGTACTAAATGTCAAATAAATATGTGATGTTTAATTCATAAATGTTCGGAGCTTAAGTTATTGTTTTTTCACCCCCCTGCCCTCACATTTTAGGGTAATACATGACAATCAATTCCTTTTGTTTGTGAATATAAGAGCATAGGAGGCCTTTATGGTCTGTTTGTACCTAGGAAAACAACATGGAAAAAAATAATTTGGAAAATGAGAATGTTTCCTTTGTTTGGATTAAAGAAAAATGAATGGAAAAAAAAATTACATGGAAAATTTAGGGAAAGAAAGAACAAAAAATTTTCCATTAAAAAATGAGAGGAACGTTGAGAAAAAATTTTTGAATCTAAAAGCCAACCTTTCTCTCATGCTTCTCTCTCTCTCTCTCTCTCTCTCTCTCTCTCTCTCTCTCTCTCTCTCTCTCTCTCTCTCTCTCTGTGTATATATATATATATATATATATATATATATATATATATATATATATATATATAGGGATATTGGATTCTAATAATCCCTACTATCACAAATTGTATGGCAACAATCCCTACTATCATTTTGGATTCTGGTGGTCCAAAAATAAATAAAATTGTATTTTAGTGGGACAAAATCGAGTGTATACGCTAAATATCATAGATTTTGTGTTGCATTTGATTCAAAACTTTGTATAACACTTTACCACGAATTTTAATGAATTTACACCATTTCTCCCAAATTTTTTCAATTTTTTTTCAATTTTTTATGATTTTTTCAATTTTATTCCTTTTAAAAAATCATAATAATTGCTCGGAATCTCAAAAAAATAATTAAAAAAATGTTTTAGTAACTACACTTCGTTACCTATCTAGGGGTAGGAACCAAAAAAACAAAAACAATATGGGGTAGGCGTGGAAAAAATAAAAAGAATGTGGTGATGGATTTGGTACCACTACAATACAATTTTATTTTTTTTGGACCACCAGAATCCAAAATGATAGTAGGGATTATTGCCATACAATTTGTGATAGTAGGGATTATTAGAATCCAATTTCCTTATATATATATATATATATATATATATATATATATATATATATATATATATATATATATATATATATATATATCCCTCTCTAAGTCTCTCTCATCTCTCTCTCTCTCTCTCTCTCTCTCTCTCTCTCTCTCTCTCTCTCTCTCTCTCTCTCTCTCTCTCTCACTCACATTTTAATATCTCTCTCCCAAATCACATCATATGAACTACAAAAATGAAGTTTGACCTTTACAAGTTTCTATACAAAGTTGAATGGAAAATCAATTTTTTTGCCTTCAAAATTTTACTTAAACCAAATGATAGAAATAAATTTACTCTACCCCAAACAATTTCCTCCTAATTTTTTTTCCACAAGATTTTTTTTCCAATCTGTTTTCCTAGGTCCAAACGGACCCTTGGTTTTGGGTCAAAGGTCATTGATCAGTTATTTTCATGATCTTCTTGAAGAATGTCCTAGTTGCAACTTTAATAAGGGCTTTTGCACAATGCACATTTTCTGGTTATGCTACTTAAGGCCAACGTCTCAAGGATGTATATTGGGCATAACCTCTGAGCTACGTGTGAAATCAAGTCCTAACTCTCCTAAGTGTCTTCTTCTATGTGTACCAACTGTCTTTAGATCGGGATATGGTTAATTAGACAAAGGTACATTGTCAATTCATGAGTCTGGGGTTTTCCTGGGCAAATAGTTTGAGACTAGTTGAGAATAAGCTTTACAACCATGCCACGGGTTAGAAGAATGCCTTAGTAGATTAGGAGAAAACTAGCCGTTGAACTGGAAAGGTTAAAACTGCACTCAATTTGGATGTCTCGAGCTTTTGCTGTGGAAATGGCCTTGATTTCGAAGTGTACTTAACGTTGATGATTTTAATAGAGTCTTATACAAGTCCTCAAAGAGAACTAACAAGTTGAACTAGAGCATAACTAGACCCTAAGCGTGGACAAGTCCATCAAGCCGATCTTGATCACTATCCCTTGGTCAGAATGTTGATTGAGCCATTTTGATGTGTGGAGGTATTCCTTGCAGCTTAGGAGCTGTATTGGAGCTTTAATGATCATTGTGGGGATCTATGGCAGGTAGCATGTCATCGAGGTATCAACGCTTAGTCTTTTAAGTTCATTTGGTCGGTGATAGTATTATCTGTAGTAGTGAAGATTCTGAATGTGTATGGATTTCAAATATGTATTTGATGCTTAATGCAGGTGTTGTTTTATGTATTTCAGTTACTTTTCACCCAAAGATTTTAAACAATGTGAAATGAACTATTGTGATGGAATCAGGGTATCATTTGAGCAAACTGCAAGAGCATTTGTTGTCTATATGATGTCTGACAACTTATAATGACCTTTGATTGCTTCCAATCACTTGCAATTACTGATCCAAAGAGTCTGATGTTCTTGTATGGAATGCAGCCAGATTACAGTGACGCACTTATTGGTGGAGGCTTCAATTTCAGGAACCCAAATGCCACGAAAACTTGTGGTTGTGGAAAATCTTTTGCAACTTAGGATGTAAATGTGATGCCTAAAAGTCTTCTTATCACATCTTGTGACATTTTTTTATGGTCAGATTGTGGATATATTATTAGCTTGGTTCACATATGAATGGTTTGTCATGAGTCATGACAATGAATTCAGCTCAAAGCTTGTTTAACAAGACATTATGGTCTTGTTGGTAAATGCTTTGTACTCAAAACTTGCTTGTTTATAGAACAAGTTGGCAGTAGATAATATTTTGAAGTTACACCTTAACAGTTAATTTTCACGATTGTACGAGATTACTTTCGCGTGCTTTGTGCCGTCTTGTGTCATTATCATAGCCTCATGGTAGGTATTAACGTGATATTGTTATATATGCAGGTGGGGAATGGTTGGATTAGGTACATTACATTATGATTGGCAATCCTGGATGATGCTAGAAGCAGTCAAGGTGGTAAAGTTTCATATCAGATTACTGTTGGTTAACGGGAAAGCGCCTTAGCGAGTAGCGATGTCAATTGCTTAGCATGCATCAAGGTTAATTGGTTTATTACGAAATTTAAATCACTCTATGATTGGAATTAGCAATGTTGGAGAATGGGATCCATTCGATGAGTGTTACATTGTATTTTTTTAATGGTAAATAATGTAAAAACCAGACCAGATTGACAGGTTCAATCGCAAATCGGCAAGTTGACCGGTCCGGATCCAAGTATAACTCGGATGACTAGTTCAAACGGGGGAAGAAAGCCAAAATCGGTTGAACCTGTTAACCTGGGCGGTTCACGGTTAGATTGAGATTTTGGTAATTTAATTTTTAAAAAAATTATTTTTGACTGGCTCAATTTGGTTTTGACCGGTTTAATCCGATGTTTGATCGGTTCAATCTAGTTTTGATCGGTTGAGGCCATGTTCATGCCAGTTCAATTATTTTGGTAGCTTAATTATTTTTGATGTATATGAAAAAAATTTTAACTCATGACCGGTTCATGTCGGTTTTGATCGGTTCAAACGGTCTAATCCGGCTAAGTCGGTTCGACCAGTTGAACCATGATGCATTGGGTCAACCTGCTCGGTGATCAGTCAATTTCTGACAACATAGGTCTATGAGGACCGTTACAAATAGAAGAGAATTATAAAAAATAGTATTTCACAACACAGTAGAAGAAAACAAAAAGGAAAGACCTAGCTTCTGCCATCTAATATGTTGCTCGATTTCCTTTCTAATAAATATGTTCAATAAGAATTTGGCTGCATGTTTGGTGTCCATCACTCAAGTTTGAATCTCCTAAGAAATATGAATTTCTCCTTTTGAAGCTTGAACGCACACTTAACTGTCGCCTTCAATTACTATTGATCAATATCCTAATTCAATCGTTGGCTCGAACTCCATTTCTCGTAACTATTGCCTTTGCTAATAAAACTGAAGTTGCTCTTAGATTTGTGGATCAAACTTGAAGTAATCTTCCATCACAACTCCTGATAACGATATTTTTAGCTGTTGTTTAAGAAGATTCAGATCCATTGAAATTAATTTTGATGAATTCTCCCGGTGGTAGCCCAACAAATGAAATTTGTGGGCTTGTGCTTTGGATGAAAAGGATGATGATGAAAGGAAGAAGTTGCATCTAGATTGAATGATTGTCTTTCCTTCCATTCAACCCAATTTGTTATAGCATGAATAATTATTTTTTTTGGTAGGATTATGTATCTCATTGTTTAATACCACTGATTTATGACTCTTCCATATACTCCATAGGTGAGAAATAAAACGAGCAACTGAGAATGGTTAGAATACTTTTTAGCATATTGCACAAGTTCTACAATTGAAGAAATTCCTAGACTAGACAATTTTTATTCAAGTCACTGATGTTGAAAATTCCCAAGTACATTTGATGAAAGAACACTAAAGAAAGACATGACTCGGAGATTCATTATAAGTTGCAAATAAGATATATAGGATCTAGACTCTACCCTCTTCTAAACAAATTAGCAAAGGTAGGAAGAGCATTAAGACATATTTTCCACGAATGCTTTAAGCTTAAGCATAATATTCAAGTTTTAAATCCATGCAAATTCCCAAGATTGGTGATCATGATTTGGAATACCACGTGTTTCCCTAGTTGTTGATTTTGTTAAACAGCCTACTACTAGAAAGTACGCAACAAAAAGAAATCATCTATATATGAAAGTGAAGCGTATGGGTGTGCTGGAATAATAATAGTTTGAGTGAATGATCTCTAGAAGGAAGAAAATGAAGAAACTCCCATGCTTGGTTTTGACATTTGAAGTTGGATGGTCATAAATAACCTTCAATCCTTGCTAGGCAACATCAATGTCTTGATCAAATGCACAACAATAGTGAAATAAACCCAAAACAACCAAGGCCCAAGACTTGAACACACAAAAGATTGAATATGACCTTTGGATAAAGGAAGAAATCCACCACTAATGGCCTAGCATTCCACCATGAATAGCCAAAGGTAATCCACCACTAATCAATAAAAAAAATGACTTGTAACACCACCAATAATCAATTGGATAAAGTAAACAAGATTTGAGAGGAAACTTAGGGAAACCCTAGCTTAGCATTAGCATAATCTGAATAATCTATCTCAAAAATAGTGAAAAATGAGTATTTATACAACGGAAATTAAGCACTAAACACAGTCGTTTAGGCCCAAAAATTATGCGCAAAACAGGCCGTCGCGGGCGCGATGGAGCGCAGTTGATAGGGCGCGATGTTTCTGGGCACCTTCGCTGGCGCGATAACATTCTGGCCATGTTGTCGCGGGCGCTATGGGAACCATCGCGGGTGCAACCTTTCTGGGCAGTTTTTATGCCGACTTCAAATTCACATAACTTCTTCATCTGGACTTCGTTTTAGGCCCATAAGGTATTGATGGAAAGATCTCGGTGTGTACTTTATGCTCCAAAAATATGAGATTCGTCGAAATTGTATTGAAGGAGTTACATTTGAAAGAGTGAAGGCATGCCCTTTTCCAAACCCTATGTTGACCCTTGTCGCTTATTCTTGCTGAAAGACTTTGAACCTATTCAAAGGCCCAAAGTAGGTCCCAATAAAGACTCGTAGCTCCACTCCCATGGTCTTGGGTCCCACTTGAAGTGGATACCACACCCAACACCGATCAAATCACGCCTCCATGGTACCGGATCCACCTTAAAATGTACTCCACACCCGACCTTGAGGTTGTATTGCTTGTGTTTTACGAAGGGGGTGCAGGCAGGCTTGGTGACAACACATTCCGAAGCTCAGACCCTAGCCTGATACGGTGCATACTACCCTTCTTAAAAAAAAGTTTCACTCAACTATTGGGAGTTAAAATGAAGGCACGTTCCATGGCTCGGCCTCCTGTTACATGAACCCTCCAACAAACCGGTCATGATCTCGCTATGAACTCCACCCTGCTTGAATAAATACGAATTCTTGAAGAGGTTTGAGGGTGGAGGACAAAGGACGGAAGTAGGAAAATTTTGTAGAGTGTAACAACCCAAAGAAAACCACCCCTTAATACGTCTTAATTAGTTTATATAATCAAGGTTAAGAATAAATCACGAATAATTAAAGCGCGCCCTCTTTCTAACCAAGTGTGTGTTTTGCAGGACTTGAACAGTGCAACGATCGTCAAGTTTATCAGTCTAAAATTTCTTTTCTTGAAGAATCTCTCCCGTTAATTTATAGTGATCTTGATCGTCTATGTATTCTTTTCCAAGATCGATTTATCGGGTCTTTCTTTTATCCAAGTCAATTTAGAATATAATTATGAGAAAGTATGAGGAATTGTATTAGTTATATTTATTTGGGATTCCATGGGTTATCAATAATATTTTATGGTATGGGTTATCAATAATATTTTATGGTATACCGAGTTCAGGTAATTTGGGTTTTAGGGAGATATAAGTATGAGAAGGAGGATTAAAATTTGATAAAAATTCATCTATTGGGCCTCATGTTGGCCGGCCAAGGGAGGAGAGAAGAAAGAGTTTTGGGCCTATGGTGAATATATGTATATATGGCCTTTGGATGAATCTTATTTTTTTTTTTAAACATCTCATTTAAACTCACACTCCCTCTCATCTCTTGCTTCCTCTCTCTCGTGCCCATCCAACTCCTTGACCCACTGCCTGCTCACCTCCCTGCCGCTGAGCCAGCCGTGCCGATGTTGTTCGGCCACCGCGTCACCACCGCCGCACCACCATCACCACATCTCATACTTCTTCCTTCCATTTCAAGTGGTATTTCCATCGATCTTTCTCACTTCTCTTTTAAGGAATTATCAAGGTTATGTTCTGAGTTTTCTTTTTGTATTCTTATGCTTTTTCCAGAAGTAAATCGAGAGTTTCAAAGTCTTCAAGTGGAGAATATTGTGGATTAATAAAATCACGAGGATAATTGGTAAGTATGTGGAAGAAATTTGTGTTTAATGACTTGAGTGAGTGTTATTATGCTAGATTATTACCATGCATAAAGTTTAGGAGATTAAAGTCACTGTAAAAGAATGGATTCGTGGTTCAAGTTGGGTTTCATGTGAGTGAATTAGGTTTAAATAGCCATTTTAGTGAGTTTGATGAATTTTGGACATTAGATTCATGGTGATTTACAACTAGGATACTTTATTGTGTAAAGATTTTGCTTTGCATGTATAATTTGTGACCAAGGATGAGTATTTTTGAAGTGTTTAAATTCTGGAAATTTTCATTTATGAATGGGGAATGTATTTTAGGGAGTGATTAAGAAAAATCATGAAATTAGTCATGCATGCAATTGGTTTTGTGAAGTAAGGTTGCAATCTAGTTGATTTTCGTTATTTCCAGAGGGTATGAGTTATGGTTTTGGTCCATTTTATGTCTTGATTAGGTACTCTAAGGTGTTAGCAAACACCCGGTTTTTGTAGCTCGTCATTTCGATATGTATATTGGGAGTTATGGCCAATACCGTAAAATGATGCAGAATTGTGAATTTTCTGGGGTCAGTCAAAAGATGCGTATTTTTTGTATGTTTAGAGTCCTATTTGAATTAAATTTAAACATGAATATTGAAGGGGACACTTTAAACTTTCCAGAAAGGTATAATGCATGGTCATAGGATATCGGGAGTGAGAGATATGGGTCTTTTAGTCGGGTACAGTAAATTGAAATTTGCCCAGAAGGTTCAAGGGATTGTTCTGAGCTGAGGACCCAATCTCGACCCCTTTTCATAGCCAAATCAAGTTTTGATCACATGAAAGTTTTAGGTTACTCTTTCAGCGTTCCGTAGCAGCTTACGCACCTCAATTCGATAATTGTAGCTTGAGTTACGACTCTCCGAGTGAGTGATGTTTAAATTGGCGTTTTTCTGGGCAGTTTACTGAAATGGTAGTTTTTACCCTCATTAACCATGTTTTTGACCTTCATGGTCAACCAAAGAGTTGAAGTTTATAATCTAAGCTTTTGGGAAAGTCCTTTTATGCCATGAGACGATTCTTGTGGGAGAAGTTATGGCCGTGTGAGTACACCTTAGAAAAACAAGTTCATTATCGAGGTTTAGAAAATTCATTAAGTTGCTCTTCGATATTTCCCACCTAAGTTAAATTTTAATTCATAATTCTATTTTCTTTTTAAGACCTTTCAAGAGATCGTTGCACACAAGTTGTTCAAGTCCCTACCCATCCAGTGTGTGTTTTTTTAAAGCATCAGGTACGTACACTGCTTGATATTTTATGCATATTACTGTGAATTACCCTTTTTTTATGCCAAGTTTGATATGTTATTTTACCATTCATGTTTATATGTAACCTATTATGTCTTATGTTCAAAAGTTTACGCAAGTTTTCATGGTTTCCAGTATCACGATCGAATTGTTAAGTTTTTTCAGCTTACATTGAGAGCTTATGCTATGCATACTTCAAGTTAGAAAATCTTATGTTAAATCATAACTTTTAGTATCAAGGAGACTTTATGTTTGAACTTCTTTACAAGTGCAGCCTTTGTCCAGAGGATGTTAGGGATAACTTTAAGTGACGAATAAATTGGTATAAAGTCTAGTTGTAACAAGGTTTCAAGGTTAAGGTTTTCGAGTTTTCTTAAGTTAATAAAGGGCCCGCCCATGTTTATACGTGCCTTAGCGCACACCAGGGAACTCATGCCTTAGAACACACCATGTTAATCGTGCCTAAGTGCACACCAGGTTATTCGTGCATTAATGCACACCAGGGAAAAATATGTATATAGTGCCTTTAATGCACACCATGGAAATTTGGCCAGTATAGGATATTTATCCATCATCCGGATCTCCCGATCGGTCCGGGTATGCGCATACGGAGGCTTAGCCGATGATCGCAAGTAGGGGACCTTCTTATAAGTATTCAAGACAACCATGTGTCGAATTAAAGCTAAGTTCTACAGTCTTAAGTTAAAAGATAAGTATTAAAGGTTTTTCTCGCCAAGTCTCACAAGTGTGATTCTTTGATTCGTTTCTTTTCCACGCACGTTTAAGTTAAGTGTTCATGTCTTAGTTTCCTCCGTTATAGCATATTATCTTCAAGTGTGATTAAAGTAAGAAACTCACGATTTGGTTTCCAATGGGATTCAGTTTACTTGAAATGGTTAAGTGTGGTTGTGTTTTGTAAGCACTCCGCTGAATGTTTATTTTCTCCTTTTCTTTTATTATTGTAATTTAATGGAACCGCGCTCAAATAAATAAGAACTTTCTAATGTTTCTTTTTATAAAAAGGAGTATGTGTACTGAGTTAATATCATTCTTTTAAGTTTGTTTTGTTCTTAGGAAACCTAGCAAAAGGAAAGGGTAAAGTTCCGGACGGACGAGGTTCGAAAGCTCCCTAAGGAAACCCGAGGTGAATTGGAGACTTCTCTTGAGGAACAGTAGAGATTTTGGGTGCTTTGTGGATTGTATAATTTCTTGGGTTGCTATAAGTGTTGGTTCTTAAGTATTGTCTACAGTTCAAGTCATGATTTCGGTTTTGTATGTTTAAGGTTATTTATGCTTTGGTTTTGTGTTGTGATGTAGTTTAGCCTTGTCCATCTTTGGTGGACGACGGTAATGCCCTCAGGTGAGTATTTCCGCTGCACTAATCATTAGGTTAAGTGAGTAATTAGCTTAATCTGATGGTTAATATCCTGGGGGTGTTACATAGAGTTAAGGAACGCTCAACCTCACTGAGATTGCTACGAGGTAAAGACAAAGCTAAGGTTTGCTTGTCCTCATCAAGAGCACACTCATCCCGTGTTTCTCTCGATAGGAGGTTCCTCAACTCATTTCCCATCCAGATTTTGTTTTTGTTGTTTAATGGTGGTTTCGAATGCATAGGGAGAACATGGTGTAGCAAACACCAAATGAGGGGCATAAGAGCATCAACATAGCTTCGAGGTAGTGAAAGTGGCAAGGGTGTGATGGACAATGAACCAATCAACATCCAAATAGAATCCTCGAACAACCAATGACGACCAAACAACGTGTATGACCCATTCTAAGAGTTCATATCACAACAACCAACATTCAAACAATATTCATTGAGTGAAAATTCAAATGATGAACTCAAAGTTATTGGGTGAACTAGAATCAAGGTATCATGAAGCTCATATTTCCCATTAGACGTCAAACAATCACCCAGATTCTTAGCATCCCACTCCAAGCATAGAGAATCCAAAGACTTCTTGGCACTATAGTCATCATTCCAACTCAGATAATGCTCATTGAGTGTCGATAAACATGATGAGTATGTTTTGCTAAATAGAATCATGGCACCATGAAACTCAGACTTCTCTCCAAGAACCAGGAAAACACCAAGATCCTAGCATGCCATTCAAAATATAGAGAATTCTCAATCATGGACATCACATGCTCATCATACAACTTATCATGCCAACAAACAACATCAAACAACCAATATCTCCCAAACATCATGCATGACTCACCCAAAGACTCCACACCACAATTCCCATCTTTCAAGCATGATTTAATAAATTTCATAGGAGAGTCTTCAGTTAACTTCTCCATGCCCATCAAGTGATGAAATGGGCTCATGGTTAACCTCTTGTTCGTAGGGAGGACGGCTAGAAGGTGGAAAGCAGGGCCTAGTCAAAGGCTTGGTAGCGGACTTCTCCTTCCTTCGCCTCTCGACCTTGAGAGCCAAACTACGAAGCTCGTCCAAGGAATGGTAGGGTTGGATTTCAATCTTCTTGACAATAGTTGGGTCCATCACATTCAAGAACCTCATCATAGTTTGCTTCTGGGGTTCTTGAAGATCACCGTTGATCGATGTAGTCATTCATACTCCTCTTGCCTTGAGTAAGGGCATAAAACTTCTTCAAATTGTCTTGCTTGTAAGTGTTAGGCAAGAATCGTCGATTCATCAATCGCTTTAGCCTTGCCCATGAAGTGATCTTCGCCCGACCTTCCCTAGCCCTTTGCTCTTTGACATTCTTAAACCAAAGAGAAACGACTTTGGTGAGTTTTAGGCTAGTGATCTTGAATGCTTTCTCATCGTTGTACTCCTTGGTCTCAAAAATCCTTTCCATTAGTTGAACCCATTCAAGATAATCATAGGGATCATTTGAACCATTAAACTTCGAAATATCGATCTTGACGTCATGGAACTCATCGCGAGGGGGTCTCTCAACCATTTCCCAGTGTCGATGTCGTCGAAGAGAGTCTCTATCGTCCTCACTCGACTCAAAGGCGAGAGGGGGATGGATAGGACTTGGATGGGGTCTCCAACGCTCGTCACGAGGATGACCCTGGGGCTCTTGGGTGAGGTTGTTCATCTGAGCCACAAGAGTCTCAAGGGTGCGCTCAATTAGTGGAGAGTTGGGTCTCCACAGCTCTAGCCCAAGGGCTATTGCGGTGGCTTGATTCCTTTCGATTGGAACTAACTTCTTAGTCCATATCTAAGGAAGAGTGAAGGACGGATTGTGTTTGGATGATTTTTGTGGAGTTTGGGGGTTTTCTTGTAGTTGGCTAGTGTTTGGCTTGGGGTTCTTTGTTGCTAATTCTCATCGACATTTGATCGAACACCTTCTGTGCACTATCTCCAACTCTCGTTTCAATACTCCAATGGACAACAAAAACCAACAAACATAACACATTACAATATACTCCAATACACTTGGAGGGCACAGGGAATAGGGAACACTAATATTGCAATCAATCCAACAAGAATCAATAATAGAGAACTCTACTTGCAAAGACAAAAATCAAAACTCAAGCTAATATGAACCTTTGCTTTGATACCAAATGGAGCGTATGGGCATGGTGGATTAATAATAGCTTGAGTGAGATGATCTCTAGAAGGAAGAAAATGAAGAAACTCCTATGCTTGGTCTTGACATTTGAAGTTGGATGACTATAAATAACCTTCAATCCTTACTAGGCAACATCTATGCCTTAATCAAATGCACAACAATAGTGAAATAAACCCAAAACAACCAAGACCCAAAACTTGAACACACAAAGGGCTGGATATGACCTTTGGATAAAGGAAGAAATCCACCACCAATGGCCTAACATTCCACCATGATTAGCTAAAGGTAATCCACTACTAATCAATAAAGAAATGACTTGTAACACCACCAATAATCAATTGGATAAAGTAAACAAGATTTATGAGGAAACTTAGCGAAACCCTAACTTAGCATTAGCATAATGTGAATAATCTATCTCAAAAACAGTGAAAAATGAGTATTTATTACAAGGGGAGTTAAGCACGAAACATAGTCGTTTAGGCCCGAAAATTACGCGCAAAACAGGTCGTCGCGGGCGCGACGGAGTTAAGTCGACAGGGTGATTCCGAAGGTACGCGACGTCACGGGTGCAACCTGGGACTTCGCGGGCGTGATGTTTCTGGGCAATAGGCTTCGCGGGCGTGACAATGTTCTAGCCATGTTGTCGCGGGCGCTACGGGAACCTTCGCATGCGCGACTTTTCTGGGTAGTTTTTCTGCCGACTTCAAACTCGCATAACTTCTTCATCCGAACTTCGTTTTAGGCCCATAAGGTATCGATGGAAAGATCTCGGTGTTGACTTTATGCTCCTAAAATACGAGATTCATCAAAGTTGTATTAAATGAGTTACGTTCAAAAGAGTGAAGGCACACCCTTTTCATAACTCCATTGTTGACCCTTTTTGCTTATTCTTGCTGAAAGACTTCGAACCTATTCCCAGGCCCGAAGTAGGTCCTGATAAGGACTCGTAACTCCACTCTCATGGTCTTGGGTCCCACTTGAAGTGGATACAACACCCAACACCAATCAAATCACGCCTCCAGGGTCTTATGTCCACCTTAAAATGTACTCCACACCCGACCTAGAGGTCGTTTTGCTCGTATTTTACGAAGGGGGTGCAGGTAGGCTTGGTGACCACATATTCCAGAGCTCGGACCCTAGCCCGATACGGTGCAGAAAGAGATGGGTATACTCCTAATTAGATCACAAAATTTCGTTCCTTATCTGGAGTAGTAAAATCACTTACTAAAGATCCTTGTATAGAACATCTTGATAAGTATATTAGGTTGACAAGGCTATCGCTATCATACCAATTATTGTACCAAAACTTGATAGATCTTCATATTCTAACTCTCTAGTGGATACCCTTATGGAAAAATTCTCTATCATAAGTATTCAATCCTAGACCTAAAAATCCATGGATTTAATGGTTCGAGAAAAGAAATCACTGTCCAATGGATACATGACATGCATACTTTTAATTCGAAAATTGTTTGAGCCAGTAAGGTATTTCTTAGAAAGCTTACATAATAAGGCTCTATTGACCAGTTATGTTTCATGATATCCAAGTGCATCCATCTTCTTAGGTTGGCATATCTTATCCAAAGTATG
The DNA here is from genome assembly GCA_029582165.1 of Portulaca oleracea. Taxonomy (NCBI): domain Eukaryota; kingdom Viridiplantae; phylum Streptophyta; class Magnoliopsida; order Caryophyllales; family Portulacaceae; genus Portulaca; species Portulaca oleracea. The sequence goes on from CM055882.1 coordinate 35,828,668, forward strand.
GGGACTCACCCATGACTTGGAAGTCCAACATTAGAAAATTAAGGTAAAATGGCATGGTATATAAGTCAAGTGGGTTGCTCCCTAAGATGGAACTTCACTTAAATTGTTATCATGGGCCTTGGTTGAAGTGGGTTCCTGCCTTAAATCTCACAATAAGTGGTATCAAAGCCAATGGTTTGTTCGACTGAGTGCAAGGTGTGGAAAGATGGCCCCGAGAGAAGTACCAAGGACAAGAGCATGGACCACATGGCGCATACAAGTAAGACTCCTGACGTATAGTGGTTGTCACGGTTGTGGAGGGTCTTCTGGTCTGGGGATCCTTCTGAATGTCATGGCCGTAAAAATATGTGTCACGGCCGTTAGGCCTTGAATTTGCTAGGGACCTCCAACTCCCTCACGGGCATGACACAAGAACATCACGGTCGTGAGGGGCATTCTACCTGGATTTCTCTTGAGGGTCACGGCCGTGAGATTGCTTTCTCACAAACCCAAGAATTGTTGCTTCTAGGGCGTCATGGTTGTGAGGAATGGTGTCAAGGCCGTGACTCTTGTCCTGCCTCGAGCCTCTTTCTCCTCTCTTTTAGCAGCCAGTGGTGTGAAGGGGGTCACGACAGTGACACCCTTGATGGCGACTTTTCTCTTCTTGGTTTTCTGTGGGAACAAGATTTGGATTTTCTTCGAATTTACATTGGGGTCCCGACCCTTCTATAGACGGGCCCTGTATGGCCTCGTTTTGAGCACTTTTCCTCCACAAGCAAATAAATAGCCGAGAAACCAACAAAGGAAGGAAAATACCATAAAAACACTAATATTTACACCCAAACCAAGGAAAATGCCTAGGGAAAAGGACGCATTTAGGCTCAAATCTGAGCCTAAACACCCCCTACATTTAGTGTTTTGCTCGTCTTAAGCAAACTAAAGCAAAACTAAAGAATGTAAGAAAAACAGCTAACTCACTTTCGCAGGAATCGCGGATGCATTTACCATATGCATCAAGCCCTTCAAACTCCTCAGTAGCCCAGGTGGACGAGGTTGGTCTTGTGAAAATTTATAAAAGCTATACTCGCAAAAGCCGAAAGAAAATGAAAAAGGAAAAGAAAAAGGAAAGTGAAAATCAAAATTTTACAAAAAGGAAGGACAATTCATGATCGTCATTATACAAAAAGCTAATCAGACAACATCGTTAATCAACCAAAATTAGTTAGTATGTACATGCCAAGACACTAGACTTGGGTGAGACTTATCTTTCAAATTTTCTACTTCAACCTTGCCTAACAGGTTCCGTGTACACGGTGCAAGTGTCTGTAGTCTATTATCAGTCAAAACCCGATAAAGGTGCTCAAGTCTCGGCTGTCCACACATCCATGCTCAATTTTACTTGTTAACAACTCAATATACGTAACACACAACCCATTTGGTGTCGCCCGTGGATTGGTCAGAGCCGCATGTTACATATGAGGGGGTTCCGCACATTATTCACTTATTTACTCTATCTCTTTTTTTTCTAGTTGCCATGTTTCGAGATGAAACGTGATCCATGAGGGGGTGTACTCTCCTAACATAGTTTTTCTCCACACATAAACAAGGTACTTATGGGGTGAGGGGCCGCTAACCACCCACGCTAAACCATGTTGGTGTACCAACAAACGAGCTTATACGTTTTCCCTTTTTTTCTTTTTATTTTCATACAGGGTTTTCGAGAATTGGCACGACCCCCGAAAAGTAGTTACCCTCCCAAATTGGGTTGCTCCATACATATACGAAGTACTTAAAGGGTGTAAGTGTCGTCCACTCGTACCAACCCTTGTTGGTTTCACTGGTTTATTAGGGACATGAAAAGCATGAATGATCAAAATAAGACCTTCTATGCCGAGAAAAATCCGAAAATAGATTTGAGGTGATTTAAAGGTAAGGTGCCGATTTAAAAAGAAGAAAATGGATGTTGAAATTCAAAGTCGCACCTAAAGAATAGGTTGGGAAAACATAATGATTGTTTTTTGGGCTAACTGAGTCAGCTATCCAAACAGATAAAGCAAAAAGACAAGCATAAACTGCTCCTAAAAGAGGAAAAAAACAAAAACTTTCTAGGGATTTTCTCTTGGATTTTTTTTCTCATTTTGTTCAGTGGCAGCATAGTACGGGTGTATTGTCGTATCCATAGGGAGTTGGGGCTTTCGAACCTAAGAATCTATTGACCTCTCACCTCTAGGCTTGATGTTCGAAGTTTTGGTGATTGATTGATACATGAACTAAAATCAAAAGAAAAGAGCACAAAAAAAGAGAGAAGAGCTCGGGATTATTATCGGGCCTCTTAACGAGAGAAAACGGGTTGGGAAATAGGTTTAGGGACGATTCATAGGCAAGCTATTCAACACAGGAATTTGGCGGATGAACTTGCATCAAATCCCTCGTGCCAGCGTTAGGATTTGTTGCTTACTCTCTAGATCCCACCACTACTCTCACAGGGATGGTTTCTAGATAGCATGATGGCCTAATTCTCCTAATCGGGCACTAATCACACACCAATGTATATTAGTATCCAATTACTCCATCCATAACCCTCCAATTTGATGTTGAGAGATACTCTATAACCTCCCGGCACCAAGAGTATCGACATCTAATGAAGAGGTATGGTAAGACATGCTAAACAATCTACCGAATCGTCTGAAACCACCCAACCTAACCTAAGCACGAGTTTCGTCGTCTTAGGGATGATCGGTATTCGGCTATCAAGTGTGAGGATTTCTTGGATAAGGTAGCATCGATTTCCCCCTCTCGGGTTGTAAATCAATGTGTACTCCCTAAGCTCATCAGTCTCGCATATGTTGAACCTTGATAGTATTTGAACGCAATGCGGAATAATCAGTTCCAAAATCCCTCTCTAGAGTGAATTAGACCTAATTACTCCGCCCCAGATTCCCAACTCAATGTTTCGGGAAGAATTTATAACTCGACATCAAAATCCTTTAACATTGAGTTGAAATCTAGGGAGGAAAACTCGATTACCTCATTAGTCATTCTAATCTTACTAATACAAGCTTAACCCCCCATTAGGGGCCATAATTACCCTCTAACCCAGGAGGAACTAGCTATACATAATTAAGACTAATTCTAATTCAACAATCAAAGCAGAGTTCAATGAGACTCTAGCAAAACAATGGAGAATTTGCATAAAAACACTAATAAAACTAATTAAAAGCATAAACAAGATAATTAAACAAGTAAACCAATTAAAGGTTGAAACAATGAGGGAAGAAAAAGATCTTTATGAGATTGGGTACTAATTGAATGCTTTAAAGATAGAAAAAGCAACAAATATAGATTCAATTACAAACATAAACCCTAAATCAATTGCAAAGAATTAAAACCTAATTAAGTCCTAACTAAACTCTAATCTAAAAGCTAAAACCTAAAACCAAAGACTATAACCTGATAATGAAAAAAGGTCCCTGGAAAAACTAAGAGCTTACACTATATACATGGGAAAAAGAGGGTGTTTTGCCCTGAAAATCAGTATGCAGACAGGGTCGTCACGGGCATGACATTGGTTGTCACGGCTGTGATGCCTGGAGATTTCCGAAGATTTCAGCTGGGCTAGCTTATTTCACGGGCTTAACATGGGGGCGTCACGAACGTGGGGGGGTCTTCTGGTCTGGGGGTCCTTTTGAATGTCACGGCCATGTGTGTCACGCTGTGAGGCCTTAAATCTAATAAGGACCTGCAACTCCCTCACGGGCGTGACACAAGAATGTCAAGGCCATGAGGGGCGTTCTACTTGGATTTCTCTTGAGGGTCACGGACGTGAGGCCTTTAGTCTCGACCGTGATACTGCTTTCTCACAAACTCAAGAATTGCTGCTTCTAGGGCGTCACAGCCGTGAGGAACGGTGTCACGGCCGCGACCCTTGTCCTGCCTCGAGCCTTTTTCTCCTCTCTTTTAGCATCCAATGGTGTGAAGGCGGTCACGACTGTGACACCCTTGATGGCGACTTTTGTCTTCTTGGTTTTGTGCGAGATCAAGGTTTGGGTTTTCTTCGAATTTGCATTGGGGTCCCGAACATTCTATAAACAGACCCAGTATGGCCTCGTTTTACGCACTTTTCCTCCACAAGCACATAAATAGCCGAGAAACCAAAAAAGGAAGGAAAATACCATAAAAACACTAATATTTACACCCAAATAGAGGAAAATGCCAAGGGAAAAGGATGCATTTAGGCTCAAAACCGAGCCTAAACACCCCCTATATTTAGCCTTTTGTTCGTCCCGAGCAAACTAAAACAAAACTAAAAAAAGTAAGAAAAACAGCTAACTCACTTTCGTAGGAATTGCGGATGCATTTAGCATATGCATCAAGCCCTTTAAACTCCTCGGTAGCCCGGGTGGACGAGGTTGGTCTCGTGAGAGTTTATGGAAGTTATACCCACAAATGCCGAAAGAAAAAGAAAAAGAAAAAAAAAAGAAAAACTTTACAAAAAGGAAGGACAGTTCATAATCGTCATTATACAAAAAGCCAATCTGACAACATCGTTAATCAACCAAAATTAGTTAGTATGTACATGCCAAGACACTAGACTTGGGTGAGACTAATCTTTCAGATTTTCTACTTCAACCTTGCCTAACAGGTTCCCTATACACGGTACAAGTGTCTGTAGTCTATTCTTAGTCGAAACCCGACAAAGGAGCTCAAGTCTCAGTTGTCCACACGGTCATGCTCAATTTTACTTGTTAACAACTCAATATACGTCACACCCAACCCATTTGGTGTCGCCCATGGTTTGGTGAGAGTCGCAGGTTACATATGAGGGGGTTCCGCACATTATTCACTTATTTACTCTATCTCCTTTTTTTCTAGTTGCCATGTTTCGAGATAAAACGCGACCCGTGAGGGGGTTAGATCTCCCAACATGGTCTTTCTCTACACATAACCAAGGTACTTAAGGGGCAAGGGGCCACTAACCAGCCACACTAAACCACGGTGGTGTACCAACAAACGAGCTTATATTTTTCCCTTTTTTTGTTTTCTTTTTATTTTCATACCGAGTTTTCGAGAATTGACACCACCCTCCGAAAAGGAGTTACCCTCCCAACTTGGGTTGCTCCATACATAAACGAAGTAGGGGTGAGCAAAATTTCCGAGACTCTCGGTCTCATCCCGGTCCCGGTGAAATCTTGGTCCCACTGGGAACGGGACCGGGAATGGGATCAAAAACATAGTCCTGGTCAATTACGGGATCGGGAGTGGGACTTAGCCTCAACTCCCGGCCCCAGTCCCAACTCTCGGCCTTAATATATATATATATATATATATATATATATATATATATATATATATATATATATATATATATATATATATATATATATATATATATATATATATATATATATATATATATATAATAGTTTCTCTCTCTACGAGAGCTTCTACCTCTAAAAACTTTTGGCTATTTCCGGCGGGGTTTTTGTGGGGTTTAGGGCTGCTCGTCCTTTGCAGTAGAGGGGGATTCTGTTAGTGTTCTATTGGGAAGAAGAATGGACGATTCTGAGGCGCAAAATGTTGTATCACATTTCAGTTCCTTAATCGGGGAAAGAGATGTTTGCTTAAGGTTTATCCAACCCAAATCGATTGAAGGAATACTTTGTGCTGAAATTGAGGAGGAGGATGTTGTTGTGGATGATTGGGGTAATTCGGTTTTGTGTAGGGTTCTTGGTATCAACTTATCTTTCCCAGAATTGAATAGTTTCATTCGATCCATTTGGAGGGATAAGGAGATTGAGAAAATTGTTAAGGCGAGAAAGGGCACTTATGTAGTCAAGTTTCAGGAAGAGCATGATAGGAACGTTGTTTTGGAGAAAGGTGTGTACTATTATGGTAACAAACCCATGATAGTTAAGGATTGGAATGAGAACTTGAGTATTGATACTGAATCGATTTCGTCTTTACCTGTATGGGTGATTTTGCCAAAGTTGGATACAAAATACTGGAATGCTAACGCTTTTAGTAAGATTGGGAGTACTTTGGGAATTCCGATTAAGACTTGCTTGAGAACGAGGGATAAGATTGATATTACTGCAGCACGATTACTTGTGGAAATGAATGTGGATGGCTATTTTCCTGATGTGATCCAGTTTGTTGATAGTGGTATTGTCATTTCACAAAGAGTTGTGTATGATTGGAAGCCTTCAAAGTGCACTCACTGTAAGAGTTTTGGTCATGAGGTGACTGAATGCAGATTGAAAAAACAACAAAATTTACAGATGATTCAGGAACCTGCTGTTGAGACTAATAATATAAATGTGGAGCAAGCATCACCGAGTCCACCTGCAGCAACTCGTCCTACGATTACGCCAGCTGTCCCTTCTAAAGGCCTGCCACCTCGAACTGGAAATCTTAGACCTCAAACCATTAGAGTTGGGGAGGTTCTTAAGGCTTTCCAAATGGCTGGAGGGAAGAATCCAGGTAGCAATGGTTAATATTATGAGCTGGAATATTAGAGGTTGTGGGAAGTCGAATAAGCAGATGGATATTCGAAACTATCTGCATAATCATCAGGTAAGCCTCGTTGGCTTGCTTGAATTTAAAGCAAAATTTGAAAAAGTGGCAGAGATTGGTTCTTTCATGTTGAATGGTTGGTCTATTATTCACAATGCTAGTCATGACTTGAAATGTCGCATTTTGGTGGCTTGGAAGCCAAATGATTACTTGGTTGATGTTCTTGATATTCAGGATCAGTGGATTCATATCCGTGTTACTAGGTTGATTGATGGGAAAAAATTTCATGTTACCTTTGTGTATGGTTCGAATCAGCTCATTGAAAGAAGGATTTTATGGGATAAGCTTACTGATTTGAGTCAGCAAGTTCTTGAGGGCTGGTTGATCTTGGGTGATTTCAATGTTGTTTTGTATCCTGAGGATAGGATTGGTGGTACTGATGTTGAATTCTTTGAGGTTTCTGGGTTCCATGATTGCATTTAGAATATAAATGTTCAGGAGTTACAAATTTTGGGGTGATCATTTCACTTGGACAAATTCGCACATTTGGTCTAGAATTAAAAGAGTCTTTTCTAATGATGAATGGCTTCATTAAATGGGTTTTGTGCTCACCACTTTCTTACCTTTTGGCCTGTCGGATCATACTCCCATTCTCATTTCCTTTCCTTGTCTTCCTCATAGGAAAGGCAGTTTCAAATATTGCTTGATGTGGCACAATTCTGATGAGTATGAGAATATTATTGTTGTTGCTTTGTCTGAAGAGATGCAGGGGTGTAAGATGTATAAATTTCATAGATTGCTTATGGGTTTGAGGAAGCCTTTTCAGCAACTGCACAGGAATAAATTTGGTGATATCCATCATCAGGTTGACAAAAGCAGAATTGTTCTTGAGGAGACTCAGAAAGCTTTTATGTCTGATAAAGATAACTTGGAACTAAGGGATAGGGAGAAACCCCAGAGAACTAATTATCTCAATATTCTAAATTCAGCACAGCAGCTTATGCAACAAAAATCTAAACTTGAATGGCTGAATTTAGGTGACTATCCTTCCAGAGTCCTCCTTACAAAAATGAGGAAAAGGCAAACTGGGAATTACATTTATTCTCTTATGGCAGAAGATGGCAACAATCTCATTGGTTTTGATAATGTGGCTTCAGGGATGGTTGATTATTACAGGAAGCTTCTTGGTCAGAATGAATATTCAAGGGTCCCAGTCCATACCAATATTTTGCAGAAGGGCTATATTTTGAGTGTTGATTTATAGATGAAGCTTCTAAAACCTTTTAATAAGAAGGAGGTACGTACAATAATTTTTTCTATCCCTCCTTAGAAGGCTCCTGGGCCTGATGGTTATAGTAGCTCCTTTTATCAATATAATTGGGAGAAGATTGGTGATATTTTTTGTGAAGCCTTATTTGAATGTCTGGATAATGGCTCAGTTCTTTCAAGTATCAATGAAACTGTTATCTCTCTGATTCCTAAAAAGATCAACCCTGGTTCTCTTGCTGATTTCAGGCCAATTTCTTGCTATAATGTTTCTTACAAGTGCTTATCTAAGTTACTCTGCAATCGATTAAGAGATGTTCTTCCTTCCCTCATTAATCAAAGTCAGGGTGCCTTTGTCCCTGGGCGTGAGATTGTCCAAAATATTTTGCTTTGTCAGGAAGTGGGTAATGGTTACAACAGAAGGAAACTCTCCCCTGGGTGCATAATGAAGGTTGATCTAAAGAAAACCTATGATTCTATTTACTGGGAATGTATTGAGGAGGCTTTGATAACTTTTCAATTTCCTCCTAGATTTATACATTGGATCATGATGTGTATCTCTTCACCTTCCTATTCTATTAACATCAATGGTCAGCATCATGGTTTCTTTAAAGGGGGTAGAGGTTTAAGACAAGGAGACCCTCTTTCTCCTCTCTTGTTTGTGATTGTAATGGAGTATCTCTCAAGACTTTTGGGTGATCTGAAAGATAATCCTGAGTTTAAATTTCACCCTGGTTGCAAGGAGTTAAAGGTCAACCACCTTCTGTTTGCTGATGATCTTGTTATATTTTGTTCTGCTGACAGTGGCTCTGTGGGGTGTATTGCCCGGATTCTGAATCATTTTGGCCAATGCTCTGGGTTAGTTGCTAATCTGTCCAAATCACAGATGGTTTTTGCTGGCTGTAATAATAGCCAGGCATATCAGTTGGCTGATAGTATGGGTTTTGAGATTGGCCAGTTTCCTTTGAAGTATCTTGGTGTTCCCATTACAACTGGGAGGATAGGGAAGTTTGACTGTTTGTCTTTGGTTGATAAAATCACAGTTAAAATTCAGGGTTGGTCTTCTAGAAATCTTTCTTATGCTGCAAGAACTCGACTGATTAACTCAGTTCTTTTGAGTGTTTTCAGCTACTAGGCGAATATTTTCTTGCTCTTTATCAATGTAATCGAGCAGATAATCAAAATTTGCAGGAACTTCCTATGGTCTGGTGATCATAGTTATCATAGAACACCCCTTATTGCTTGGGAAACAGTTTGTACTCCTAAACGTTTTGGAGGTTTAGGCCTCAGGAATCCAAAGATTTGGAATGTTGCTACAATATGGAAGTTGGTCTGGAATATTGCAATAAAGGAGGATTCTTTGTGGTTGAGATGGATACATGAGAGAGATATATGAAGAACAAGAATTGGTTGAACTACAAACCTCCTATTAGTAGCTCTTGGGTTTGGAAGAAGATTTGTAAGGTGAAAGATACAATCAAACTGGGTGATGAGTTAGGTTGGAAATGGAATGGAGAATTAAATGGAGGATTTTCAGTGAAGAAATGTTACATGGATCTCCTGTCGATTACTCAGAAGTGGAGTTGGTACCATTTAGTTTGGAATGGAATTTCTCCTCCTAGACATTCTTTCACTGCTTAGGTTGCTGCACATGGTAAACTTCCTGTTTCTACCAGACTTGTAGCTCATGGTAGCTCTATATCGACTGCTTGCTGTTTATGTGACAATGGTGAAGAATCCTTGGATCATCTTTTTGCAGACTGCAGTTTCATTAAGCAGATTATCTCTGGGTTTGGTAGGAATTTGGGGATCAAGTATGATTTCAATTCCTTGAGTCAATGGGCTTCAAATTGGAAAAACATGAAGAATGTAAGCTGTATCAAGCTACTTGTTGCTGCTGTTCTAACCTCCACTATCTCAATCACTTGGGAATGGAGGAATTATAAGAAGTTCCCCTCAAACAAGAAGAATACAAGCTGCGAAGAAGCCATTAAGAGGATTCATCATGTGCTACTTCATAGATTGCTTTTTCTCCCAAAAAAGAGCAAAAAATTTGAGAGGTGCCTCGATCTGCTGATTTCTTGATATGTTGTAGTTCTTTTTGTTGTTGTTTCCTGTTGTTCTGACTTTTCCTTGGTTCGTTCCTTCTTTTGGGGCTTTGAAATGAATTTGAATTTCTGCCAAAAAAAAAAGATGATCCAAGGATTCTTCACCATTGTCACATAAACAGCAAGTAGTCGATATAGAGCTACCATGAGCTGCAAGTCTGGTAGAAACAGGAAGTTTACCATGTGCAGCAACCCAAGCAGTGAAAGAATGTCTAGGAGGAAAAATTCCATTCCAAACTAAATGATACCAACTCCACTTCTCAGTAGTCGGCAGGAGATCCATGTAACATTTCTTCACTGAAAATCCTCCATTTAATTCACCCACTACAAGAAAGTTGATGTTTTGTGGCAATTTATTAGTGGCAAATTTAAAATGCTACAATATATAACAAAACTATGAAACAATAGTAGCAAATATAATTTTGCCACAAAAGGGGAGTCTTTTGTAGCATTTTGGTTAAAATGTAACAAAAGACATCTAATATTTTTTTCAAAAAGACGGGAAGATTAAAATTTTCAACTAAATTATATGTTCCTCCTAATTTTTCAGTCAAATTATACATTCCCTCCTATTATTATTTTTATTCCCTCCTATTATTATTTTCATTTAATATTTACTAAACTAGGTGCATTATTGAATGTTTCCTTGTACTGCTCAAAGAACCAGCAAGCCCTTATAACTCCGACAACCCCATCCGATGCGCAACCCTCCGAGCAAACCCTAGCTCCAACAACCATCTCCGTTCCCATCAACTTCGCCAGAGGAACAACCACCACCGTCGGAATCGGCACCTCCACACCTACCATCACAGCCGCATCCTCCTCCTCCTCCTCCTCCGGCCAAAACCCTAGAAACTCAATCAACCCCCTCGCCACCAGAGATCGCAACACCAAGAACCCTAACCACACAAATTGGGGGATTCCGAACAGCAGATTCGTCAAGCTAGAGAGAGAAAAATGGCGGATTGTGGCGAAAATGGGGGCATTCTGAGGCTGAGAAAGTGGGGGGCCAGGAAACGCTGGTGCCATCCTATCAATATGCTGGTGCCATCTCTTCACTAATCTCCTCTGCTTTCTTTATCATGTTGCTTCAACCTCTAAATTCAAGCTCAGTATGATTCCTTTTGTTATAAATTGTTTTAGTTACTATTCGAATTAGGGTTTATTAATTGGAATTAGGGTTTATTAATTGCAATTTTTTTCCTAAGAATATCGATCTTACTATTAAACCAAAATCAAGATTAGGTTGTTGATGTTGCACTATGAGTATTGCATGGTCTAAGTTAGCTCTTTTTCGTCAAACTGCATTGCTTGTGTTTGGATCAAATAACAGAGAAATCTAACAGCAGTAATTGAAAGGGAATAACCTCCATTTTACACAATTCAGATATTTTATGCCTTAGGGAAGTGATTGCCTTACTTTGAAACGATAAATAAAAGAAAAATTACCGATTTTATTCTCATCTCTTTTAGCAGGGAAATACACATCCTGAAACTGTTGTAGTAGTTGAACCTTCTTCCCAGAAAGAGGTATGCCGCCACTTTCCCAAAATTCAGATAATGCATGACACTATTGTAGCCTGTTCATTGCATTGGATCTCTATATTAAAAACAAGCTGATGTATCTCTTGCATAGCAAGGAAAATCAAGTCCTGAAAGCTCTTCAGCAGTGGAATCTACAGAGAAAGAGGTATCGCTTCTAAGAAAATGTACTGAACTTTTTTTTTTTTAACTTCTGGAAAGAATGGAAAACTAATGAATTTCAATCTACAACTTATGGTTCCCCTAGGAAAAGAACCTGGAATTGAACCTTCCTCTGTTGAAGAGGTATTGTCATGAACTTTGCTACGACATGTATACAAAAAGATTTTTTTGACTTTTTGTACTGTTCACTATAAAACTTCATCCGTATATTTGTTTCTACATTATGTGTATCTACTCTGATGCAAGTCCGAACTTGTTGAACTTGTTTACAGTTCATTCCTTTGTTCATGCCTTTTAGTTTTTGTTCAGGTGTCTTTCCCTATGTTGATTCATGATCTGATTTTCAACCTAGAAAATGATTACCTTTCCACCTCGAGGGCCAAATCCTTAAGCTGGAATCTATAAGGGTTGTGGGTTTGAGCGCCTTGGCTTTAAATTTATCGAATTCAGTTACCGATTTGGCTAAAGACGCCTCTGTTGGTATCACAGTTATTAAAATCCCGATCCTTATTTACGATCCTACGATTTTATGGTCCAAAATCGTCGAAACGGTTCTACAATTTGCGCACGATCCACGATCCTAAATGGGCTAAATTTTGATCCTAACTTCCCCATAGTTTCAAGTTAAGATCCCGATTTTAACAACCTTGGTTGGTATGTCCAGGTCCCTATTTCTACTGTTGGGCTCTGAATATTATGCTTAAGCTTAAAAGTGAGAATATTATGCAAATTTATACTTTTTTCATCAGGCAATGCTTTTCCAAATCAAGTGCATCATGATCCCTGCCGCAACACCTTGCATGCCTGCCATCAAGGAAACTATTGCCAACGTCACTGTAAGTAATACTTTTTACCAACTGAAATTAATGGTTGGATTGGTGTCGAGTGTTGAGTAGCTATGGTTTTTATGAACTGAGGTTTTCTTGCATTTTTTCTTTTTAAGAAGACACGCTTTGGCTACCAACACTAACCCACTTTATGTGTTACTGATCACAAAACTCGCACTTACGTATTTGTATTCATGAGTGAATTTCATATTACAATGGTAGTTATTATATTTGCAATTTCGATGAATGTATTCATGAGTGAATTAAGGCTGGCTAGTATGTTGGCAATGCAGATCATGTAATTAAGGCCCCTGATTTTGACCATGTGTTCCTTATAAAATACATTATATATGCAAATTAACTGTGAATGAAGATTCCATTAGGTATTCAGTAATTACTAACATAATTAAATATGTTTTTAAATAAGACCCATTATTTTATATGCAAATTGCATAATTTGCATGAATTGAAAATGCTAATAACAAAGCCCATTGTTTTGAACATTGTCTGGTTTAATTTGTTCTGAGATAAGTACTATACTTATGCAGTATGCCTATTTAGATTTCTTTTCAAAATCTCTGTCTTTGACTGTAGATACAGTGTTTTTGTCTTGTTTTGTTGATTTGGATTTAATGAATTGGCATCTTTCCTTTGTCTTGCATTACGGTAAATTATCAAGCATGATGTTGTTCCTGTTTGTAGTGGTACAGCTCAAACATGCATTACTAGCAAATATGGATCAAAATAGTATTAGAGCTTGCATTAGAACTCATTTAAGTAGGCACTTTCTGTTGATATGTTGACTGTCTTCTTGGCATATATGATTTTTTGGTATCAATTTTGTTTGTTATCTCTGCTATGTTTGATGTCATAATGTTATTTTGGTACCCTGCATCTAGCTGAAGTGATATGGAAAGGTCATTGATGGGTAGATGGAAGTTGAGATTGGTATGGTGACTATCTTGCCTTGTATAGATTTATTTTTATGTACATATCTCTAGTTGGACTCCAAGCGTGTAACTCATGATATACTCCGGCATGTGGCCTTTGAAGTTATTATTTTTATGTGAATTTGATATGTACGGTACATTGCCTAGGATATTACCAATTTTTAGGGGAAATGCTACCAGATTTTTTGTAGTATATTTTTAAGAATACTTCTAATGAAATTGTTTTCTCTTTTTTGTTGCACATTCAACCAGCGACTTCTTGCACGATATGTAATGCAAACAAAGATGATGTTGCAGATTCAAAGTTCGTTGAGGCTCTCAAGCATAAAGATGTTAGTTTAGGGTATTCATGATATTATTTTTATATTTCTTACTTAGTTTAGAACAATAGAGGTGCTTACCCCTGTCGCTTCAAGAAACGAAACTTGAACGATTTTTATGTTTATACTAGGAATTGCATAGGTAGAAATTATGATTTATGAATAAAGTCTTTTTTGTATGTTTAGTATACATTGTCTATGATATATATAGTAAATATTTTTATATCATTGAAATCTAGTACTTTAACTTTAAATATGAGTTCAGTGATATATATATATATATATATATATATATATATATATATATATATATATATATATATATATATATATATATATAATCCCCTACATGTATCATTACAAGCAATATTATAAATTATATTACAATTATTCAATAATTAAAGATGCATATTGTGGCAAATGTAAGTTGTCACAAATGTTCTTTTAGAATTAAAATATGAATTGTAGCAAATCATATATACCACAAATAATATATATTTTTGGCAAAGTTAGTTTTGTAGCAAAGTGAAATTGCTACAAATTGTATGATATTGTAGGCTTGTACCATTTTAACATTTGTAGCAGTTCAAAATATGCCACAAAAGCCTTATAATTTGTGGCAATTTCAAAATTGCCACAAAAGCCTTTTGTGACAAGGCATTTGTGGCATCTTTGTGCCATTTTCAAAAAATGCTACAAAAGCCTATTGTAGCAATATTTTTATATTTTGTAGCAAAATTTGATGCCACAAATAACCATATTTCTTGTAGTGACCATTCCATTTCCAACCTGACACATCACCCAGTTTGATTGTATCCTTCACCTTACAAATCTTCTTCCAAACCCAAGAGCTACTAATAGGAGGTTTGTAGTTCCACCAATTCTTGTTCTTCATATATCACTCATGTATCCATTTTCACCCACAAAGAATCCTCCTTTTTTGCAATATTCCAGACCAACTTCCTTATTGTTGCAACATTCCAAATCTTTGGATTCCTGAGGCCTAAACCTCCAAAACGTTTAGGAGTACAAATTGTTTCCCAAGCAATAAGGGGTGTTCTATTATAACTATGATCACCAGACCATAGGAAGTTCCTGCAAATTTTGATGATCTGCTCGATTACATTGATAGGGAGCAAGAAAATATTCGCCCAGTAGCTGAAAACACTCAAAAGAACTGAGTTAATCAGTTGAGTTCTTGCATCATAAGAAAGACCAACCCTGAATTTTAACTGTGATTTTATCAACCAAAGACAAACAGTCAAACTTCCCTATCCTCCCTGTTGTAATGGGAACACCAAGATACTTCAAAGGAAACTGGCCAATCTCAAAACCCATATTATCAGCCAACTGATGTGCCTGGCTATTATTACAGCCAGCAAAAACCATTTGTGGTTTGGACAGATTAGCAACTAACCCAGAGCATTGGCCAAAATAATTCAGAATCCGGGCAATACACCCCACAAAGCCACTGTCAGCAGAACAAAATATAACAAGATCATCAGCAAACAGAAGGTGGTTGACCTTTAACACCTTGCAACCAGGGTGAAATTTAAACTTAGGATTATCTTTCAGATCACCCAAAAGTCTTGAGCGATACTCCATTACAATCACAAAATAGAGAGGAGAAAGAGGGTCTCCTTGTCTTAAACCTCTACCCCTTTAAAGAAACCTTGATGCTGACCATTGATGGTAATAGAATAGGAAGGTGAAGAGATACACATCATGATCCAATGTATAAATCTAGGAGGAAATTGAAAATCTATCAAAGCCTCCTCAATACATTCCCAGTAAGTAGAATCATAGGCTTTCTTTAGATCAACCTTCATTATGCACCTAGGGGAGAATTTCCTTCTGTTGTAACCATTACCCACTTCCTGACAGAGCAAAATATTTTGGACAATCTCACGCCCAGGGACAAAGGCACCCTGACTTTGATTAATGAGGGAAGGAAGAACATCTCTTAATCGATTGCAAAGTAACTTAGATAAGCACTTGTAAGAAACATTACAGCAAGAAATTGGCCTGAAATCAGCAAGAGAACCAGGGTTGATCTTTTTAGGAATCAGAGAGATAACAGTTTCATTGATACTTGAAAGAACTGAGCCATTATCCAGACATTCAAATAAGGCTTCACAAAAAATATCACCAATCTTCTCCCAATTATATTGATAAAAGGAGCTACTATAACCTTCAGGCCCAGGAGCCTTCAAAGGAGGGATAGAAAAAATTATTATACGTACCTCCTCCTTATTAAAAGGTTTTAGAAGCTTCATCTGTAAATCAACACTCAAAATATAGCCCTTCTGCAAAATATTGGTCTGGACCGGGACCCTTGTATATTAATTCTGACCAAGAAGCTTCCTATAATAATCAACCATCCCTGAAGCCACATTATCAAAACCAGTGAGATTGTTGCCATCTTCTGCCATAAGAGAATAAATGTAATTCCCAGTTTGCCTTTTCCTCATTTTTGCAAAGAAGATTGTGGAAGGACAGTCACCTAAATTCAGCCATTCAAGTTTAGATTGTTGTTGCATAAGCTGCTGTGCTGAATTCAGAATATTGAGATAATTAGTTATCTTGGCTTTCTCCCTATCCCTTAGTTCCAAGTTATCTTTATCAGACATAAAAGCTTTCTGAGTCTCCTCAAGAATAAATCTGCTTCTGTCAACCTGATGTAGGATATCACCAAATTTATTCCTGTGCAGTTGCTTAAAAGGCTTCCTCAAACCCATAAGCAATATATGAAATTTATACATCTTACACCCCTGCATCTCTTCAGACAAAGCAGCAACAATAATATTCTCATACTCATCAGAATTGTGCCACATCAAGCAATATTTGAAATTTCCTTTCCTATGAGGAAGACCAGGAAAGGAAATGAAAATGGGAGTATGATCCGACAGGCCAAAAGGTAAGAAAGTGGTGTGCACAAAACCCATTTAATGAAGCCATTCATCATTAGAAAAGACTCTGTCAATTCTAGACCAAATGTGCGAATTTGTCCATGTGAAATGATCACCCCAAAATTGTAACTCCTGAACATTTATATTCTTAATGCAATCATGGAACTCAGAAACCTCAAAGAATTCAACATCAGTACCACCAATCCTATCCTCAGGATACAAAACAACATTGAAATCATCCAAGATCAACCAGCCCTCAAGAACTTGCTGACTCAAATCAGTAAGCTTATCCCATAAAATCCTCCTTTCAATGAGCTGATTCGAGCCATACACAAAGGTAACATGAAATTTTTTCCCATCAATCAACCTAGTAACAAGGATATGAATCCACTGATCTTGAATATCAAGAACATCAACCAAGTAATCATTCGGCTTCCTAGCCACCAAAATGTGATATTTCAAGTCATGACTAGCATTGTGAATAATAGACCAACCATTCAACATGAAAGAACCAATCTCTGCCACTTTTTCAAATTTTGCTTTAAATTCAAGCAAGCCAACGAGGCTTACCTGATGATTATGCATATAGTTTCGAATATCCATCTGCTTATTCGACTTCCCACAACCTCTAATATTCCAGCTCATAATATTAACCATTGCTACCTGGATTCTTCCCTCCAGCCATTTGGAAAGCCTTAAGAACCTCCCCATCTCTAATGGTTTGAGGTCTAAGATTTCCAGTTCGAGGTGGCAGGCCTTTAGAAGGGACAGCTGGCGTAATCACAGGACGAGTTGCTGCAGGTGGACTCGGTGATGCTTACTCCACAACTATATTATTAGTCTCAACAGCAGGTTGCTGAATCATCTGTAAATTTTGTTTTTTTCAATCTGCATTCAATCACCTCATGACCGAAACTCTTACAGTGAGTGCACTTTGAAGGCTTCCAATCATACACAACTCTTTGTGAAATGACAATTACCACTATCAACAAACTGGATCACATCAGGAAAATAGCCATCCACATTCATTTCCACAAGTAATCGTGCTGCAGTAATATCAATCTTATCCCTCGTTCTCAAGCAAGTCTTGATCGGAATTCCCAAAGTACTCCCAATCTTACTAAAACCGTTAGCATTCCAGTATTTTGTATCAAACTTTGGCAAAATCACCCATACAGGTAAAGACGAAATCGATTCAGTATAAATACTCAAGTTCTCATTCCAATCCTTAACTATCATGGGTTTATTACCATAATAGTACACACCTTTCTCCAGAACAACGTTTCTATCATGCTCTTTCTGAAACTTGACTATATATATATGCCATTGGGCTGCCTGGCCAGTTGGAACATTCTCTGAGTCATACACAATTTGGGCCAATACTATAAGCTCACACCCAATCAAAACCCTAATTTAGTTATTTTCCATTCACTGCCTCACAACCCTCACTAGATTCATGCTTCACGTGTTCCAGTGTTCCACTTCAAAATTCCCGGTTAATGATGATGAAATAGGATATGATGAATCACTTGAATGTAATGATTGTAGTCAATGTATAGGTCTATTGGACGCAGTATGTGCTCAAGATTTGAAAGTTTGTTTTTTTTTTTATAATTTTATGTGTTGGTTCTTTAAGAAAATAAACCTAAAAATAATTGCAAATAAGTTTGAAAACCGAGACTAGAAACTCCAGGTTAATTTCCTGGTCCCAATGGGACCGGGAATGGGAGAAAAAACTTGCTCCCGGTCACAATCGGGACTGAGACTAAAAACTTGCTCCCGGTCACAACTGGGACCAGGACCGGGAGTCGCAAAAATGTCCGGGATCCCGATCCCGCTCACCCCTAATACGAAGTACTTAAGGGGTGTGAGTGTCGTCCACTCACACCAACCATTGTTGGTTTCACCGGTTTATTAGGGACACGAAAAGCATGAATGATCAAAATAAGACCTTCTAAGCCGAGAAAATTCCGAAAATAGATTTGAGGTGATTTAAAGGTAAGGGTGCCGATTTGAAAAGAAGAAAAGGGATATCGAAATTCAAAGTCACACCTAAAGAATAGGTTTGGCACACACATAATGATTGTTTTTGGGCTAACTAAGTCAGCTATCCAAACAGCTAAAGCGTAAAGACAAGCATAAACTACTCCTAAAAGAGGAAAAAAAACAAAAACTTTTTAGGGATTTTCTCTTGGATTTTTTTTTTCTCATTTTGTTCAGTGGCAGCATAGTGCGGGTGTATTGTCGTATCCACAGGGATTTGAGGCTTTCGAACCTAAGAATCTATTGACCTCTCACCTCTAGGCTTGATGTTCGAAGTTTTGGTGATTGATTGATACATGAACTAAAATTAAAAGAAAAGAGCACAAAAAAAGGGAGAAGAGCTCGGGATTATTATCGGGCCTCTTAACGAGAGAAAACGGGTTGGTGAATAGGTTTAGGGACAATTCATAAGCAAGCTATTCAACACAGGAATTTGGCGGATGGACTTGCATCAAATCCCTCGTGCTAGAGTTAGGATTTGTTGCTTACTCTCTAGATCCCACCACTACTCTCACAAGGATGGTTTCTAGATAGCATGATGGCCTAATTTTCCTAATCGGGCACTAATCACACACCAATGTATATTAGTGTCCAATTACTCCATCCATAACCCTCCAATTTGATGTTGAGAGATACTCTATAACCTCCCGGCACCAAGAGTATCGACATCTAATGAAGAGGTATGGTAAGACATGCTAAACAATCTACCTAACCTAACCTAAGCACGGGTTTCGTCGTCTTAGGGATGATCGGAATTCGGTTATCAAGGGTCATGATTGCATGGATAAGGTAGCATCGATTTCCCCCTCTCGGGTTGTAAATCGATGCGTACTTCCCAAAGTCGCAGTCACTCTAGCACATGACGACCTTGATAGTATTCGAAATCAATGCCAACTAATCAGTTCCAATATCCCACTCTAGAGTCAATTACAAACTAATTAGTCCGCCCTAGAATCCCAACTCAATGTTTGGGAAAGGATTCATAACCTATCAGCACCAAAATTCTCCAACATTGAGTAAAAATCTGGGGAGGACCACTCGATCACCTCATTAATCATCCTAATCCTACTAATCCAAGTTTAGCCCCCCATTAGGGGCCTAATTGCCCCCTAACCTTAGAGGAGCTAGCTACACATAATTAGGACTAATACTAATTCAACAATCAAAGCAGCATTCAATGAGATTCTAGCAAAATAATGGAGAACTTGCATTACAACACTTATAAAATTAATTAAAAGCATAAACAAGATAATTAAACAAGTAAGTAAACCAATTAAAGGCTGAAATAAAGATGGAAGAAGAAGAAGAACTTACTTAGATTTGGTACTAATTGAATGCTTAAAAGATAGAAAGAACAATAAAGAATGATTCAATGACAAACATAAACCTTAAATCAATTGTGAAGAATTAAAACCTAATTAAATCCTAACTAAATTATAATCTAAAAGCTAAAACCTAAAATTAAAGACCTAATAATGAAAAAAAGCTCTCTTGAAAAACTTAGAGTTTACATTATATACTTGGGGGAAAAGAGGGCGTTTTTCCCTGCAAATAAGTCGGCAGACAGGTCGTCACGGGCGTGACATTAGTTGTCACAACCGTGAAGCCTGGAGATTTCTGAAGATTTCTTCTAGGCTCGCTTACCTCACGGGCATGACATAGGGGTGTCACGCCCATGGAGGGTCTTCTGCTCTGGAGGTCCTTCTGAATGTCACGGTCGTGACAATGTATGGCACGACAATGACGCCTTGAATCTGCTAGGGACCTCCAGCTCCCTCACGGGCGTGACACAAGAACGTCACGGGCGTGAGGGGCGTTCTTCTTGGATTTCTCTTGAGGGTCGTGACCTGCACTTTCTTCTTCTTCCGTAGCCCTCACCTATTCTCCCCCTCCTTCCTCCTTCTTTCTCCCTCTTCTTCTTCTACTTCTCTTCTTCTCCTTCAACACCCCAGACTCCCACTTCACTGTCTTTCCCCCCAAAATTCATCCCATTGCAACTTTTTGAGATCTGAAAGCTTCAAAACTCTTTTACTTGCAATCTCTACTTCTACTTGTGTTCACCATTTTCAAGGTACGATTCTTACTTATTTTTCAACTTCATTGTTACTTGCTAGTATTTTTGGTGTATTTATGCAAATTTCATGAGTTATACTTGGATATTTTGCTCCAATTCACCATTGTTCATGCTCATAGTTTAGTGCACTTTGCTTTGGTAACTTTTTATGCTAGATAGTATATTTAGGTTGTATAATTTGAAAAGCTTGGTATCCTTGTTGTTGCTATGTATAATTGTAGTATTCTTATCATTAGAAGTTTAATGTGATAGTTTCGAGTTGAATATGTTGAACCTCTGTTTTAGGGTGTGTAGTTGGATTATACTATTTTTGAGTAGTGGAGTTGAGTGTTTAAGGAGGAAATTTTGAATCTTGCATGTTAGTTAAGTGATGTGCAAGCATAAGGAAGCATTGATGGTTGTAATTCTATTGTAAATTTGCTATGAATTAGTTGTACATTGTTAAAAATCTTAGTTTATCACTCATTGTCAATTACTAGTGTTTGTGGTGCTAATATGCATAAATGCCTGAGTTACTTGTTGAATTCGCTTAACACACCATTGTTCTTGCTCAAGGTTCTCAGAACACATTTTTGAGTTTGTTTTTTATGCTAGTAATTTGACTAGGTTGAGTAAGATTGCTCAAAAATCATACTTTGTTGCTATGGTGCTTACATTCTAAGCTACTGTTAGTATTAGAGTATAATGTGATGAAATTTAGGTTCAATTTAGAGTTAGTCATTGAGTAGGGTTATTATGCTCTATTTTAGTGTTTTTTGGATGAGCAATCTGTGTTTTGGACCCTCTGAATATCAAGCAAGCATGGGGGTGTTTTTTATGTATGCAATTATTATGCTTGGATGCTCACATTGGATTGATGTTTAGATGGTACGAACAAAGAATGCTAGTTTTGCGGCCAATGATCTTGGGGATGACGGTGCAGGAGGCAGCCGCAAGCAGAAGGCCACAACAGCGGAAAAGGGAAAGCAGAAAGTAGCCCCTTCAAAGGATACGAGACAGAGCAACCCCTTCAATTTTGAATGGGAAATCAAAGAAAGGTACGACTCTCTAACCAAACAAGTCATTGCTCCAACTAAATATTTATGTGAACCTTTCATACGTGAATGTGGCTTGTTGGATGATGTCCTGTGGCTTTTGAACCGTGGCCAATTATCTCAGGTAGCTCGTGTTAACAAGTTTACCTTTAGGTCTATAACCCTAGTGTTTATGAGCACTGTTGAAGTAAATCTTGAGGGTCGGGACGGGTTAATTAGGTTCCAGCTTCTAGGGGAGCAACGCCAAATGACCTTAACTGAATTTTCCCAACAGAACAATCGTGCCATTTTGTCGCACGATCGTGCCATTCTTCCAGAAGGCACTGCACGATCGTGTCGTACGATAGCACGATCGTGCCATTTGCGAACATCGGCCATTTTTTGGGGCTGTTTTGAGTAGCACGATCATGCACCCCATATGGCACGATCGTGCCATTTAACTGCTGCGACAAATCCTCTCACTTTCCTCCCTTTTATTTTGTTTTCCCTTTTAATTTAATGAGCTGTAATGGAAATATTGTAATATTTAGTACCTTCTATTCACTCATCCCCTTCAAATACTACCTCATTTATAAGAGAACACAACTTTTGATATTGAATGAAAGTTAGGGTTTACTCCCTAAATTCTCTCCCAAATCTTATTCTTACTTTACCCATTGTTAATGGTGGTGTTAACAAGTCATTCCTTTAGTGATTATTGGTGAGTTATCTTAGATAATCATGGTAGGGTGTTAGGCCTAAGGTTGTGGGGTCTTAACAAGTCATATCCCATCCCAATGATGTTCAAGCTATTTTCCCTTTGATTTGCAATCATCAACTCAAGCTTCTTTCATCCCCTCCACGCATACACGCTCCATTTGGTATCAGAGCTATGGTTATCTTTAGCTTGAGTTTTGTTCATTGTTCATGCTAGTAGTATTTCTCTAGTATTGGGTTTTTGTGATTTGTATGCAAATATTGGTGTTCCCCATTCCCTTTGCTATCCAAGAGTATTGGAATACATTGTATTGTGTTTGTATTTGGTGTTCTTGAAGTCATTTGGAGCTTTGAGGAGGAGTTGGAAAATAGTGCACGGAAGGTGTTCGATGAAATGTTTAAGTGATAAAAACACAAAGAACCCTTAGCCAAACACTAACCAACTACAAAAGAACCCCCAAACTCCACAAATTACGCCAAACACAAACCGTCTTTCACCCTCCCTTCGATGTGGATGGTGGATATAAATCCAATCGAAAGGACCCAAGCCACTGGAGTAGCCACCGAGCTAGAACCATGGAGACTCGGCTTTCTACCCTCGAGCGGACTCTTGAAAACCTTAAATTCCAAGTGAACCATATTGCTTTGCACCTCCAAGGTCAATCCCGAAAGTGTGTCAAATGTCGGCGTATGGGGCACGATTCTTTGCAATGTCCAACGATGGCTATGGTTAAATCTTGGATTCAAGAATCATTTGGTGTGGAGGAGCAAACTAGTGACATGATGGAGGAAGTTGACGAGCAAAACCTCTCTTCCACACTTGAAAATTTTGAGGAGGTTGAGAAAAGGGAAAGTTCAATGGACGTGGTTAATGTCTCTGCGGCCGATGAAGGGAAACCTCATGAACTTCCTGATGTACATGGTGAGATTTGTGAAACTCCATGCCACGAGGAGGTTGAGAACTTCGATCTTGCCCTTCCTCTCACCCTTTTTGAAGAACCCAACGAAGAAGCACCTTCATTCATCTCACTGCCATCAATTGTTGAGCCTAGCGACAAAAGAACTGACTCCATAATCTCTTATGGCTTGACTACCTTTGACCTCCCTATTGAGAAGAATGAGGTAACTTCAAATTCACCAATGAAATTCAATTGGTATTGCTTGGATGTTGGATGTTGCGACATAGTCTTTGGGTGAGTCGTGCATAATATTTGGGAGACATTGGTTGTTTAAGAATGTTTGTTGGCATGATAAAATGTATGGTGATCATGTGATGTCTCCGATTGAGAATTCTCCATATTTTGAATGTGGTCATACTAAGAATCTTGGTGTTCGTTTGGTGTTTAGTGGCAAATTTGGGTTTGACGACACCTTGACTCTAGTTCAACTAATGCCTATGAGCTCGTCGCTTGTGTCGTCCCTCAATGAATATTGTTTGAATCTTAGCCATTGTGATGTGAACTATTTGAATATTCCATACACTGTTGATATTGGTCGTTGTAATATGAACTCTTTGAATGGGTCGTACACGTTATTTGGTCGTCATTGGTTGTTCGAGGGTTCTATTTGGTTGTTGATTGGGTGTTTTTGGAAGTTTGGCATGCGATGTTTGTGGGAGTGTATGCTGCATAAAGATCGTTCTTTTGAATGTAATTACTCGAATCCCTTAGCCCCACATCGAATCGAAACCTGGGTGGGAAGTGAGTTGAGGAACATCCTCTCGAGCGAAACACGGGTTGAGTGTGCTCTTGGTGAGGACGAGCGACCTCTTGTTTTGTCATTACCTTGCAGCGAGCCAAGTGAGAATGAGTGTTCCCAAACTCCACAAAATATTCCAATTCCTTCCCTTAATCCCCTATCTCCACACAACACGCCTCCAACCACTTTATTTTATTTGGATGATGGATACATCGTGGAGTTCGAAGCTTGTTGGGTGCCTCATGTGATTATTCATGGCGATCGAGATGTTTGGAGTTCTAAGGTGCCAAGTTATGGAGAGGGCCTCGTTTTTAACTCCCAAGAGTTGAGGGCAAATCTTTTTCAAGAAGGGGAGTATGGAGCGCGTCGGGCGAGGACCCAAACTTCAAATTCCGTGTTCCCAAAACCGTCCCGCACCCCCTCCATGAAACACGATGAAAACAACTTCAAGGTCGGGTGTGGAATAATACACTTTAAGGTGGACTCGAGACCCTGGAGACATGATTTGAGCGGTGTTGGGTGTGTTATCCACTTTAAATAGAACCCAGGACCACGGTAGTGGAGCTACGAGTCCTTAGCAGGACCTACTTTGAGCCTTTGAAAGGGTTCGAAGTCTTTCGGAAAGAATAAGCGGAAAAGGGTCAACGTGGGTTAAGGAATTGGACATGTCGTCACTCATTCAACCATAACTCTTTCAATACAACTCCAATGAGCTTCAAATTTTGAGAGCTTAAAGTAGATACCAAGAGTTTTCCATTGATATATTATACGCCGAAAACAGAGTTTAGATGGAGAAGTTATGCAAGTTAGAAGTCAGCAAAAAAACTGCCCACAGCACGATCGTGCCATTTTATCGTACGATCTTGCCATTCTTCCAGAAGGCATTGCATGATCGTGTCGTACGATAGCATGATTGTACCATTTGCGAACATCAGCCATTTTTTGGGGCTATTTTGAGTAGTACGATCATGCACCCCATATGGCACAATCATGCCATTTAACTACTGCGACAAATCCTCTCACTTTCCTCCTTTTTATTTTGTTTTCCCTTTTAATTTAATGAGTTGTAATGGCAATATTGTAATATTTAGTACCTTCTATTCACTCATCCCCTTCAAATACTACCTCATTTATAAGAGAACACAACTTTGGATATTGAATGAAAGTTAGGGTTTACTCCCCAAATTCTCTCCCAAATCTTGTTCTTACTTTACCCATTGTTAATGGTAGTGTTAGCAAGTCATTCCTTTAGTGATTATTGGTGGGTTGTCCTAGATAATCATGGTGGGGTGTTAGTCCTAAGGTTGTGGACTTTCCTTGCCTCTAGGTCATATCCCATCCCAATGGTGTTCAAGCTATTTTCCCTTTGATTTGCAATCATCAACTCAAGCTTCCTTCATCCCCTCCATGCATACACGCTCCAACAGGTCTATCCTTTTCATTCCTCATCGGTTTGTCACTAGTCCAGCTAATTGCATTCAATTAGCTTTGTTTTAAATCATCATCATTGTGTGTGAATCTGTGTGGTGTATTGTGAGGTCAATACTCTGATCTTGTGACCTTACATACATCATCTTGGTATCAGAGTTGTGTTCAATCTTGGAGGGAAGTTGTTTGTGTTGTTGAGATGGCAGGAACTAGTAAGACACATCAGGAGCTAGCGGAACAGGCTTTGAGAGATAAAGAAGAACTGGAGCAGAAAATGAAGTTGCTGAATGATCAGTTGCATTACTATATGCAGTTGCATAGAACTGAGCTTAATAGGGATACTGAAGAAGAGTATGAAGAATGAGAAGGTGAAAATCCTTTAAGTAAGACAAGAAGAGGAGGTCGAGGTCCTAGGCTTAGTGAACCAGAGGATAAGAGTGATAGTGAAAGGGAGGAAAGAAGGGAGAATAGAAAACTAGAGAAGCTAGATTTCAAGATAGATATACCTGAATATGCAGGAGAGCTAGATCCAGATGTTTTCCTTGATTGGTTACAAACTGTGGAGAGGGTATTTGATTTGAAAGAAGTATCAGAGGAGAATAAGGTGAATTTAGTTGCCTTAAAATTGAAAAAGTATGCTTCCACATGGTGGACTAATCTGCAGAGAAGGAGAATGGAGATAGATGAAGAAAAGGTGAATACTTGGGTTGAAATGAGGTAGAAGTTGAAGGAAAAGTTCCTTCCTGATAACTATATGAAGGAAAACTACTCGAAGATGCAACATTTGGTTCAAGGATGCAAATTTGTAGAGGAGTATACCAAAGAGTTTGAGCACCTTCTTTGGAAATGTAACATACAGGAGAATGAGGTGCAAACTTACGTCAGGTATCTTGTAGGTTTGAATGACAATATCAAGAATGTTGTTGCAGGTTTATGATTCACTTGATGAGCTACGCTCTTTGGCTTATAAAGTGGAGCAGCAAAAGAAAGCTCGAGCAAAGGAATACAGCAGCAAGTATCCAGCTAAACCTTATGCCCAAACCAAGCCAAATCCCTAAAGCAAGTCCTACATTCCCCCACAAAGAGCCTATCCACCTCCACCCCCACCTCAATCCAGATATCTAGCCCCAAGACCACCTCAAAATCAGCCACAAAATGCCCCACAAAGAACCCTAGCCCCAACCAGCAGAGCTTTTCCAGAAAGGAGATGCTTCAGGTGTCAAGGACTTGGACACATAGCATCTGAATGCCCAAATATGAGAGCAGTCACCTTGGCTGAGTTTTAGGCAACACTTTTGCTTGATCCTAGGCCATTTGATGGAGAAGATCAGTATGAAGAGTCCCATGGAGAGCTAGTATTTGATGAGGAGGAGGTTGAAGCAGGGCCTGATGAAGGAGAAATGCTTGTGATAAGGAGGATTTTGAGCAGTTCAGCAGTGGATGAAGCAGGAGAGCAAAGGGAGAATATTTTCCATACCAAATGCACAGTTGGTGGGAAATTTTGTTCTTTAATCATTGATGGAGGTAGTTATACCAATGCAACCTCTGAAACCATGGTGAAGAAGCTTAATCTGGCCACCAGCACCCACCCAGCACCCTATACCATACAATGGTTGAATCAAAGTAAAGGTATTAGAATCTCTTCTAGACGCGTAGTGAATTTTTCAATTGGTTCAGCTTATAAAGATGAAGTTTGGTGTGATGTGATCCCTATGGACGCCTATCACCTATTATTAGGGAGACCATGGATTTATGACAGGCTTGTTAACCATAATGGGAGAGCCAATACATATTCTCTTTATTTGAACAACAAGAAAATCACCCTTACCCCTCTTAGACCATCCCAGCTCACAAAAAGAACCAAAAATCTTATTGTTGAGCCAGCTCTTGATGTCATTTTGCCAGCTGAACATCATGAGTTCAGTGAACAAAGTGATCTCATTTTGCTTGACCTTGAGGAAGATCTACCCCACAAAATGACCATCCCCTATTCCAGCCTATCCTAAACCAGTACCTACATGTCTTTCCAGAAGAAATGCCCCCCGGCCTACCCCCTGTACAACACAAAATAGATCTTGTTCCAGGATCTGTTTTGCCAAACAAACCTACCTCTTGAATGATCCCAGCTAAAACCAATGAGATACAAAGACAGGTTGATGAGCTACTGGATAAGGGTATGATAAGGGAGAGTCTGAGCCCCTGTGTATTACCGGCCTTATTTGTGCCTAAGAAGGATGGCAGTCAAAGAATGTGTATAGACTGCAGGGCTATTAACAAGATTACTATTAAGTACAGGTACCCAATTCCTAGGCTTTAAGATATGCTAAATCAACTGCATGGCTCAGTGGTGTTTTCCAAGATTGATATGAGGAGTGGCTATTACCATATCAGGATTTGTGAAGGAGATGAGTGGAAAACAGCTTTCAAGACAAAAGGAGGGTTATTTGAGTGGTTAGTCATGCCTTTTGGCTTGACAAATGCACCATCCAAATTCATGAGGCTAATGAATCAGGTTCTAAAGCCATTGATTGGTAAATGTGTAGTTGTTTATTTTGATGCTATACTAATCTACGGCCAATCTGAGATGGAGCATGTGAGCCACCAAAAGAGTGTGATGGAGATATTGAGCAGGGAGCTATTATATGGGAATCTGAAGAAGTGCCAGTTCTTTACGAGCCAAGTCACCTCTCTTGGCTACATTGTGACAGCAGCAGGAATTTAGGTGGATGAGGAAAAGGTCAAGGCAATCAGGGAATGGCCTGTTCCTAGTTCTATTCAGCAAATAAGAAGTTTTCATGGGTTAGCTTCTTTTTACAGGAGATTTGTTAGAAATTTCAGTACCATCCTAGCACCTATTACAGAACTAGTGAAGGGAAAGAGTTTCTCTTAGACACCAGCTGCACAAAGAGCATTTGAAGAGATCAAGAGGCAACTTACATCAGCACCGGTCCTAGCTTTGCCAAGCTTTTCCAAAGTTTTTGAAGTAGAGTGTGATGCTTCAGGTGTTGGCATAGGAGCAGTTCTGACTCAGGAAGGCAAGCATGTTGCCTATTTCAGTGAAAAGTTGAATGACGTCAAAATAAAATACAACATCTATGATAAAGAGCTTTATGCCATCATTAGAGCTCTTCAGCACTAGAGACACTAACTAATTGGTGCAGAGTTCATATTGCATAGTGATCATGAGGCCTTGAAGTTCATCCAAGGGAAGCATAAGCTCAACACCAGGCATGCTGCTTGGGTAGAATTCATGCAGCAGTTTCACTTCATGATCCATCACAAGTCAGGGAAGCTAAACAAGGGAGATGATGCTTTGTCAAGGAGATACTTGTTATTGCAGGTTCTCGATGCAAGGGTATCAGGCTTTGAACAATTGAAAGTCTTGTACAAGGAAAATGAACATTTTATTACATGCCATACTACCAATGATGTTGTAAAAGTAGTAGAACTATACTTTCAAGAAGTTGTGAGGCTTCATGGTGTGCCTAAGAGTATGGTTTCAAATAGAGATGCAAAAGTTTTGAGTCATTTCTGGGTGACCCTATGGAAGAAGCTAAGGACAAAGCTCAAATACAGCACAACATGCCACCCACAGACTGATGGTCAAACAGAGGTGACCAACAGGACACTTGGAACTCTATTGAGATCACTGATAAACACAAATAAAACAGGATAGGACACTCTTTTGCACCATGCTGAATTTGCATTCAATAGAGCACCTTCAAAGGCAACTCGCCTTTCTCCATTTCAGGTAGTATATGGGAGAAATCCTATCACTCCTTTGGATTTATCTCCACTAACCAATTATGTAAAGTTCAGTTATGAAGCAGGTACACATAGGGGTGTTCATTGGGTCAAACCCGGACCGAATCGGACCAGACCGGAACTCGAAATAGCAAAAACTTTGGACCAAAGACCAGACCGGAAACAACCGATCTCAACCCAGACCAACCCACACCGGTTTGGACCAGTTAAGACATTTTTGAAAATTTTCCATTAAAATTTGTAAAATGACTAATTAGTTAATTAATGTATGTCCTTTTTTAGAAACTACATTTTCTTTTTGTATTGCACATTATTGGTTATGGAACTATGGTGGAAAATTTTAGAAAATAATGAATTATAAAAGTTTAAAATGATATAATATGGTAGAATACATAATAATATTAAAATTTTGTAGTCACATAAATACATGCAAAGTTGGCTAAAATTTAGTTACCATCTACGTGAATTTATACAAAATTAGACTGGGATGAATTTATGTCAGAATATTTATCTTTCTAGTTTTAAGGGGAGACCAAGGTCGTTGAACTAGAATATAATGTTCTTTTAGGTGATAATATTTTGATAAGCGTGATTAGTGCCTATAATAACATGAATATTTTATTTGATTAAAATTTGAATTTTATAATAATTGGGTTTCCGGTCAGTGTTTGGGATTTCCGGGTTTAGACCGACCTGAACCGGAACCCAAAAACATAAAAAACTTGGACCGAAGACCGGACCGGTTACCATTCGGTCCGGGTTTGGTCCAGTTTTTTAGGTTAACCAGTCCGGAGCGAAATATGAACAGCCCTAGGTATACATGCAGAGAAGATCAAGAAGCTTCATCAGCAGGTTAGAGAGAAAATCATCAAGTATTCTGAGCAGACAGCTACTTCAGCAAACAAGCACAGGAGAAAATTGATTTTTCAGCCAGGAGATCTTGTGTGGATACACCTAAGGAAGGACAGGTTCCTAGCAAAGAGGAAAGGAAAGCTAGTGCCTAGAGCAGATGGACCATTTGAAGTCTTGGAGAAAATAGGAGACAATGCATATAGGTTGGATCTTTCATATGATTATGAAGGGAGTGTCACCTTCAACATTGCATATTTGAGGCCCTATTTTCCAAAGCATGAAGACCTTCCAAGTTTGAGGACAAACTTTCCTCAACATGTGGAAGATGATGGAGACCATCCAACATCAACTACAGCAGTAGAAATAGACCAAGCCTTGATCAGAACAGGAGATGGAGGATGATTCAGCAAATCAGCTACTCGAGCACCTTCTACACCAACTTCAGCACCAAAGGAAGCTACACCAGCATTTCCAGCAGTAGCATTGCTAGCAGCCAACCTAGCCAAGCAAAACTCAGCGGTGCGGAGCAATTCCACAGTAAGCAAAGAGGCTTCCAACCCGGCGGACCAAGGAAACTGGCGACCACGGCCATCAACATCCATTCAAGTTTGCTACACCTTAGCAAGGCAAGTCCTGGCCAGCACAACCATTCATTCCACCAGCATTGGCCATTCAGGTCAATTCCAGTTCCCAGTTACATCAGTCCAAGCAGTCATCTTTCTGAATTCTGTATCTTTGAATTGAGTGAGATTCAGCAAGTGTTCCCTAGGAGATTTTTGTTCCTTGACATGCATTTTCCAAGGTCCAATCAAGTTCCAGCATGTTCGAGCAAGGTGTCATTATGTTCCAAGCACCAGAATAGACAATCCTGCATTGGTTGTTTGGTATCAGTTTTTCCAGAACTCCGGTTCTGGGGCTAAGTTATTTTGTTCTAGCTTCAATGAAGGCTATTTAGGCCTTTCCCTACCTTCCTTAAGCTGTTGAGATTATATCCAGCTTAGGAAGGCCCCGGAAAGTTACCATAGTAACTTGGAATTACCCTCCTAGCTAGGAAAGCTTCTGATTGGTGCATTTTGTCATACAATTGTAGTTTGGTCCAATCAGAAGCCAGCAATGTATTTTCCTTTATTTCCTTATTTATCCGGATTGTATTAGTTAGAATAGGATGTAATATGACATATTTGTTTAGTTTCATCAAGCTTAGCAAGGGAGATTAGGAAGATTCTTATAATTAAGAGTCTCTAATCAAACTTATTAGGATTAGCTATATAGAGTTTGTATCCAGCAACTTGAGAACTTAATCAGTGATATTTTCAATAGCATTTTGAGTGCCTTAGTTGAGCCTCTCATTTGTGAGTGTCAACAAACTTTCATTTGGTTGAATCTACTTCAGTATCTAGGATTGGCATTCCTAGTGGCATGTGTAAAGCTCGATTGCTTCTGTGATGGTGTGTCTGTAGTCACTGAGGTAATCAAGTCATTGCCCTTGTATTTCATTCTATGGTGTGTCTGTTAGAGTGAATACAAGTCTAACATTTTCATTCCTCATCGGTTTGTCATCTAGTCCAGCTAATTGCATTCAATTAACTTTGTTTTAAATCATTAGCATTGTGTGTGAATCTGTGTGGTGTATTGTAAGGTCAATACTCTGATCTTGTGACCTTGCATACATCATATACTATAGTGTACCCCATGCACTTGTAGTGTATCACTTCGTCACACAAATAGAAAGGAAGAAACTTAACAATAAGCTAAAAAAATCATAATGTTAAAAAATTTACTAAAAAATAAAACTAATGGCACAATTGAAATTCAAGTAAAAAATCTTTTCACAAACAGCTAATTCTACCAAACATTCTTTACAAAATAGTTAATACAAACAACTAAGAAAAACAACTAAGAAAATCAGTTAATAAAAAAGTCAAAAGTTAAACAACTAACAAAACATCTAATAGCTAAAAACAACCAACAGTTGGTTGCCAGACACCCCCTTAGCAATTTTTTTTTTTTTTTTGTTTAGGAAAATAAACGGGGGTGAAGGAAGGGGAAGAGACGGAATATTTCACCTCCCTTCCCCTCTGTTGCCCTCCATTCAAAAAGAGGGGGAAAAGGAGAAGTCAGAATCATAATACTTTCTCTCATTAAATCCAAACAAAATTAACGCTAATAACCTCTCTTCCTTCCCCCCCCCCCCCCTCGATTCCAGTCGTTCCCTCTTTAAATCAAATAGAAATATACTGTTAAGAGCCTGTAAGATTCATGGTTAAATGATAAGTTGGTAGAAATTGGTAGGTATTATGCATAAGTAGAACTTGGAATTTTGTTAACTATTCACCTACATTTATTATAATTCACCCAAAGTTACAGAAAGTTACCAAAAACGATAGGAAAAAAATAAAAATTTACCAAAACTTATCAAAACTTATTTGCCTTACCTTATCCATGAATTTGACAAGCTCTAAATATCAAATCATATCATATACTTCTATATTAAAAATGATAGTTTCATTTTTGTTGTTTTGTTGTTTGCTTGTCTGCTTGTTTGCTTGTATTCACGCGCAATTTATTTTATTTTTTACCCATGAGTATGATAATTATTTGTTGTCTATGTAGTTGTATGTCTGTTTGCTTGGTTGTGTTTACATACAAATTTACTTTTTAACCCTAAATATAATAATTAATTAGTATCTTGCTTTTTAACTTGTGTTCACACATAAATTTACTTTTTTTACTTTTGTAACGCCCCCAGATTCATAAACATCATATTAAGACTAAACATTTTATAACCCAAGGATTAGCGCAGCGGAAAACCATATCCAGAGGCATTACCGTCGTCCCCATAACAAAGGACAAGGCTTTAGAAACCTACCAATACAATACCATACACAACCATACATATAAACTTAAGTAAATTCACACAACACTTACAACCCCTTAACATCATAATTAACAACTCCCCAATAAACCATAACTTAAGGTTTTCATATATTCGTCAAAATATTTAAAACCATCCTATATTTCAAAAGGGGAGAGATTCATCATCACCATCCAAGCGGGAGAGTCTTATCCTTGTTACCGAATGCCTAGCTTAACTGGAATGAACACCTCACTTACTTCTTCAGACCCGGGAGCTTGTTGCCCTTGGAGAGCACACTTCCTAAAACAAAAACAGAAAACTTCGCAAATGAGTTGGCTAAACTCAGTACACATACCCCTACAATGTAAACTTTCACAGTTCATTTTAGTTTGCGCATTTTGTAAAATAAGACATAAAAACTTAAATAACCAAGAAACAAAATAAAATAAACAATATCATCATAAACATCGTCATCATAGACCTCATCATATACCTCATCATAGACCTCAATATAGACCTCATTATAGACCTCATCATAGACATTGGCCAGGTCGCATGACAGATGCTCGTCGACATCGAAAGTACCTCAGTGCGATTAACACTATATAACAAGAGACCTCATCATTGAAAGAACAAAATCATAAACTTTCCTTGTGTTAAACATCGTGAAATCATCAGCATAAAACATCATCATAAATAGAACATCATCATAAATAAAACACTCTTGGGAAAGGTAGGCAATATGCGTACCTTGGGTTGAACCGCTTGAAGAATTACTTGAACTTGAGCGGACTTGTACGAATTGTAGCAACGACCCCTTGAAATATATTTAAGATAAGAATACAAAAATGACTTAAGTTGAGCTCTTAAAAGAAATGAGGAATTCCTAAATAAAACAGTAAGACAAGAACCCAAATAAATTTGGAAGGTTTCAGGAATTGTCATGATACTTGGAAGGGCATAACTCTTTCTATAAGCCTTGGAAAACCTTGTGAGAGGACCCTTTGGAAAGCTCAAATTAAGTCCTACCACTTCCTAATGAAGAGTTCAAGTTAAAAATAATGAATAACAGGTGAAACTTAACAATATCGCAAAGCTATCTCGTGGAATAAACATAGCTGGGAGTGGTATTTTGGGAAACTATAACTCAAGCTCTAAGCATCAATTGAGTGCACATGAGTACTTTATGGAAAGCTTGAATTGCATGCTACAACTCTTATGTGATCATAATCTCATATAAGTCCTAGAAAAGCTTCAAAAAGTGTCTAGAACTAGCCATGGACACCATTAGTTGTTGGACAGAATAGGTTTACATAACCGTATAAAATGGACCATAACTTCCCCTCCCGATGTCCAATTAATCCACAAGACCCCAATTCAGAAAGCTTGCAAAATATACAACAACTTTCGTTTTAATCGCAAATTGATTTGGGCATGAGAAATGGTCGGACTTTGGCCAAGAAACAGGGCAGTCACAATAAAGTTATGGGTAATCTCATATTACAGCCTCATAGTCGGGGACTCATAACTCTCACTCCCGACATCGTATAGCTACACAATTTACCTTTCCAAAAAGCTCAATGAATCCTCTAAATCTTTCATGTTGAACACTCAACCCAAAAAGATCTCTAAACAGATGAAAAACATGAATTTCTAGACTGCCTCCAGAATTCATCTTAAGGTGCGATGCCTCATGATTTTGGGCATAACTTTTGCTATACATATCGAACCCTCGTGATTCGAAAACCGGGGTTTAGCTAACATCTTAGGCTACTTATGCATGCCATAAAATGGAACAAATTCACACTTCACACCCCCTGAAATTTTCAGAATTCAATAAGATTGCAAAACTACTCAAAGAATTGCTTGCATGCATGTTTAACCTTTATAATCCACCTTAATCACTTCCTAAAAAATACTCTCCAACCATAAATGTAAATTTCCAGAATTGATAACATAAAGGAAACCTTCATTTGAGTCCACATTGAAGGCATGCAAAGCAAAAACATCCCATAATTGAATTCCCTGTTCATAATCCATCATGCATCCACATCAAAAGTTATGAAACTCACCTAATTGATAATTCAACCGTAATCTACCCACATGCAACTAAACTTAAACCAAGAATTCAACTTTTCACAGTGAAATAAACCACCAAAATATCATGCATGTACAAATATCAACAATCAAACATCAACCATAATCCCTTCTTTTATGAGGCATTTCATCGAACACTTGATGTGCATCATAATACACTAACAATCCATCTCTAATTCATCAACTAAAATAACCCAATTACTAATCTAGGTAATACTTTATTTAGAAATTAACATGCATAACCAAATTACAACCTTCAAATTACAACCTTCAAATACAATTCCAACCATCCCCTACTTGATTCACACCATCACTAACATGCTTCACTCTTCACTTACTACCAAAAACCCAAGACTGAAACTTTTATCCTTATTAACAATTTTAGACCAAGAATTTCATCAAGAAAACTCAATTTCCACCTTCGAACTTGAGATTAATTGAATTGAGGGATTAGGGTTTAGAACATACCTCTAAAAAGAAGAGAAGAACCAAAGGAAGGAGGGTGGTGGTGGTTGGGCTGCCAACCGACGGCAGCAGTAGCTTCGCCGGATTCCGGTGCTGGCGGTCTGTGGTGGCGGGCAGTGGGGCACGCAGGAGAGGCCAAGAGTGGCAGCAAGGGGAGGAAGTGAAGGGAAAAGAAAAAGTAGAACGTTGCTCTGATTTTTGAGTGTGAAGGAAGAAGAGAGATTACTATTTTTTTTACATAACCATTAAGGAATTGGGCTGTTTAAAAAACAAAAAGGAATTGGCCCAATTAATTATTAACCCCTCAATTTGTCTCTTCTCCTTATACTTTTTTTTTCCTTCGACCACTAACATTAACTTGGGTTCCCCAATAAAATCCTACGAGACTAATCTATGAAAAACTTCGGTAATACTGTTCAATGAGTATCCACCAAAATTACTATACTGGAGAATCAGTGGTCGTTGCACTGTTCAAGTCCTGCGAAACACATAATTAAGAGAATCGAAAAGCATGACTTTGGTTAATTAACTTAATTAATTAACTTAATTAAATGACCTTAGGATCTAATTAACACTAGGTTATTACAACCTTGAATATATTAATATTTCAGCAGCTTGCTTTGTAGCTTGTATTCACACACTAGTTTAGTACTCTTTTACATTTGGGTAAAATAACTAACATGTCATATAGCTTGTGTTCATACATTAACTTTGTATAATTATAACCAAGGAGCCTAAAATAAAAAATAAGTTAAGCTATTAGACCTATCAATCAAGGATGCATGTTAAATATAGGTCGACTATATATATCTGATTTGGTTAAATACGGGTCAGGTATATTTCAGATTCAAGTAAATTTGACATTAAAAACACTAGTCAAATATATTTCATGTTCACATGAATACGGTCGGGTATATTTTGAGTTTGGGTAATACAGGTCAACTGTTATCTAACAATAAAAGTTTCTTTTGAGATGGAAAATAAAATTACTTTTATGTAAATATCTTTTGTTACGATTATAATACTCCCTCCGTTCCATATAAATTGACATATTTCAAACTTTTTCACATGCCAAGGTTTAACTCAAAAACAATTACCCACATAATTAAATAATACTATTTTTAAGGTTTTTTTTTTCAGATATCAAGGTCTAGGTAATGAGAAAATGTGAGTAAGAGTAGTTTTTATTAATTGAAAAGTCAAAAAAGTAAAAAGTTAACATAATTATTAAAGTTAAAATAATTAAATTAGGTATTGGAAAATGAAAAGTGACAATTATTTTGGAACAAAAAAAGATTAGTTTAATTGTCAATTAATATGAAACCTGAACCGTGTCGAGTTCGGATCCGAACTTCCTTAACCGGGCTTGAAATTCCGACCCGACATTCTCATGCTAAATGCGCTCGACCACTAACTTTCAAGAACCATTACACCTTTTCCAATGGTGGGGTGGGGAGTATTAAGCTAGCAAGGCTACGGCGAGTCATCAAATGTCGGGAAACGAGGAGGCTCGGGTTTTGTTCAACCGGCCTCGGAGGCCTTGGGTCCATACCGAGCCGTCCCGAGATGAGGAGCTTCATGTCATCGTGGTCCGGGAGTGGGTTTGAATCGGGCAGACACAAGGGAAGGAGCAATAGAGCAAGGCAGCATGGGCAGCAGGCCGTAGCGCCCACTACGAGCCTGGTAGCACCCGCTACCATCAGTGCTACGGGCGTAGCGCCCGCTACCACGGGGGTAGCGCCCGCGAAAGCCTCTATGGGCGAGTTATGGCTGGGCATTGACGAGAGACGCTGCCAGCGTCTGAGAAAACGCTGCCAGTGCTCGTTCCAGGGAGATTTGTATTTCATGCCGAAGGTAGCCCTGTCAGCGTCTGGCAAACCACTACCAGCGCCCGCGACAGTCACCTTGCTCGGGTGCTGAAGCCGCGCTGAATGCCCCGTTCATCCAACTGTCGCGCCCGCGACACGGAGGGTAATACTCGCGACCTTCGCTGCTCGGAGGTTGTTTTGCTGCATCGAATGCCGATAACGGCCGCGACCGACCCGTGCCGCCTGCGACGTCCGCTGATTCTTGCGCGTGTTTTGTGTTAAACGCTGCGTTTTGTTTTTAAAATCCCATTTTGTATAAATACCCCCAAGCTCGTTTTTAGACAGTTTTTAGACATTGTTGATATGCTTAAGCATTTGTAAGGGTTTTTCCCCTTGTTTCTCTCAAACATTGTTATCTTTATCGAATCAATTTGGTGGTGATACAAGTCATTCCTTTAGTGATTATTGGTAGATTTTCCTATGTAGCGAGCCTAGTGAGATTGAGAGTACCCAAGCCCCACAAAATTCTCCTATTATCTCCCTTATTCCCTCACCTCCACAAAACAATCCTCCATCCACTTTCTTGCATTTGGACGATGGGTACATTTTGGGGTTCGAAGTTTGTTGGAAGTATAACATGAAGGCTCGTGGCGATCGGGAAGTCCGGAGATTCATGGGGCCAATTGATGAAGAATGCCTTTGTTTTATCTCCCAACAGTTGAGGACAACTCTTTTTCAAGAGGGGGAGTATGAACCGTGTCGGGTTTAGATCCAAACTTCCTTAACCGGGCTTGAAATTCCGACCTGGCATTCTCGCGCTAAACCCACTCGACCGCTCACTTTCAAGAACCATTACACCTTTTCTAAGGGTGTGGTGGTAAGTATTAAGCTAACAAGGCTACGACAAATCATCAAATGTCGGGAAACGAGGAGGATCGGGTTTTGTTCAACCGGCCCCAAAGGCCTCGGATCCATACCGGCCGTCCCAAGACGGGGAGCTTCATGTCATCGTGGTCCGGTAGTGGGTTTGAATCGAGCAGACACAAGGGAAGGAGTATGAGCAAGGCGATGGGCGGTGAGGCGTGGCGCGCCACGCGTGCTGTTAGCACCCGCTACCATTAGTGCCAGGGGCGTAGCGCCCGCTACCACGGGGGTAGCGCCTGCGAAAGCCTCTATGGGCAAGCTTAAGCATTTGTAAGGGTTTTTCCCCTTGTTTCTCTCAAACATTGTTATCTTTATCGAATCAATTTGGTGGTGATACAAGTCATTCCTTTAGTGATTATTGGTAGATTTTCCTATGTAGCGAGCCTAGTGAGATTGAGAGTACCCAAGCCCCACAAAATTCTCCTATTATCTCCCTTATTCCCTCACCTCCACAAAACAATCCTCCATCTACTTTCTTGCATTTGGACGATGGGTACATTTTGGGGTTCGAAGTTTGTTGGAAGTATAACATGAAGGCTCGTGGCGATCGGGAAGTCCGGAGATTCATGGGGCCAATTGATGAAGAATTCCTTTGTTTTATCTCCCAACAGTTGAGGACAACTCTTTTTCAAGAGGGGGAGTATGAACCGTGTCGGGTTTGGATCCAAACTTCCTTAACCGGGCTTGAAATTCCGACCTGGCATTCTCGCGCTAAACCCACTCGACCGCTCACTTTCAAGAACCATTACACCTTTTCTAAGGGTGTGGTGGTAAGTATTAAGCTAACAAGGCTACGACAAATCATCAAATGTCGGGAAACGAGGAGGATCGGGTTTTGTTCAACCGGCCCCAAAGGCCTCGGATCCATACCGGCCGTCCCAAGACGGGGAGCTTCATGTCATCGTGGTCCGGTAGTGGGTTTGAATCGAGCAGACACAAGGGAAGGAGTAACAGAGCAAGACAGCATGGGCAGTAGGCCGTAGCGCCCGCTACGCGCCTGTTAGCACCCGCTACCATTAGTGCCAGGGGCGTAGCGCCCGCTACCACGGGGGTAGCGCCTGCGAAAGCCTCTATGGGCAAACTTTGGCTGGGCATTAACGAGAGACGCTACCAGCGTCTGGGCAAACGCTGCCAGCGCTCGTTCCAGGTTATATTTCACGCCAAAGCTAGCCCCGCGAGCGTCTGGCAAACCACTGCTAGCGCCCAGCGTGTCGCGCCCGCGACAGTCACCTTGCTTGGGTGTTGAAGCCGCGCCGAATGCCCTGTTCATCTAACTGTCGCGCTCGCGACATGGAGGGTAACACCCGCGACCTTCGCTACTCAGAGGCTGTTTTGCTGCGTCGAATGCTGGTAACGGCTGCAACCGATCCGTGCCGCCCGCGATGTTCCATTTTGTTTTTAAAATCCCATTTTGTATAAATACCCCCTAGCTCGTTTTTAGACATTGTTGATATGCTTAAGCATTTGTAAGGGTTTTTTCCCTTATTTCTCTCAAACCTTCTTATCTTTATCCAATCAATTTGGTGGTGATTCAAGTCATTCTTTTAGTGATTATTGGTGGATTTTCCTAGATAATCATGGTGGGGTGTTAGGCCTAGGGTTGTGGACTCTCCTTGCTCAAGGTCATATCCTCTCTTTTGGTGTTCAAGGCTTTTGCTCTTGTTGATTATCGAATCCATTCAACTACTCAAACTAATTTCATCTCCCTCCACGCGACACTAACGCTCCAAAACCAAAGGAGTATTTGTACAATGAAAAAATTAAGAATCTCATCATATGATAATTTAAAGCATCTTATGTTAGTATGAAAATTAAATTATTACACATTGTATTTGAAAAATAAATGTAATACAAATACTATATATAAATTATATAACATTATACCATTATTTGTAATTTTTATATATTTATTAAAATTCAAGTCAATATATACTTATAATAAATTTAATTTAATATTTACATTATCACACCGAATCTACATTACAAAACTATAAATTTTGATTCAATTCCATTGCATTCCAATTCTTCTGAAAAAACAAGTATGTGTGTAAAATTTATGGGTAAAAAGCAGTTGGGTAAAAGGTAATTTTTGGTAACTTTTGGTAATTTTTGGTAATTTTTGGCAAATTTATATTAATATATCAAAGTGAAAAAACTTTTTTTTAAAATTTTGATAATTTTTGGTAAATCTATAATAATATAAAAGTAATATATTCGAAATTTGAAATACTCAACCCAGAGTGATTGTAGGGGTTATCGACCAATCAGATTAAAGAAAAAAAATCGATTTAAAAAAACAGTAAAAAATTCCCACCCATGAAATAATAAAAAAAATCAATTTTAAAAAAATAATTAACAAATTTAATCAGATTAAGAGTCTACCTTATCTCATTAGAAATCTAATTCCCAACTCAATTAGGACTCTAACTCCCACCCAAATCTGATTAGGACTCTACATCTCACTCAAATCTAATTAGAACTCTACATCCCGACCGTACCTAACATATAAACATCGAAACATCTTTCATTTTCTTCCAATCTATCAACTATTAACATTTGAAGCAACCATTGAATTCTTGACAAACCTGCAAATATAAACAGGTTAGTTTTCGAAAAGTATTATCAATATATACCACATCAATATATTTTAGCATGTATTTGCATGTTACAATTTTTTTCATAAAATTTTGCATGATACATTGGATTTACATGGTGAAAAATATCAAAAGATTACAATTTAGCATTATCGATAATTTAAAAAGATTGAAAGTGTATAATCTCCGCAATATCTGTGAAGATATTCAACCCCTCCCTTTTTGGCTTTAGCATATGTTCTGTTGCCCCTCCCTTTTTGGCTTTAGCATGTCATCATTGCCTGATAAATCTATTAATATATAAAAGTAATATGTTTAAATTTTGTTGCATAGGCCTGCCTTTTTTGAATGTAAGCGATGCAACTTTGGTAAGGGCTGAACTTGCTCAGTTGTATTTGCACAGGGCACCTAATAATTCATGTATCATCACTATGATTTCTTTTTGGAATTTGGATTTCGCTGATTATTTGCGACTCCTTTTTTATGTAACTTAGAAGGTGGGTGGGATTCGAGTGGTGGTCGAGAAGGTGATGCATGTCCGAAAACCGCATACAGGGGCTCAGAGAAAATGGTCACCAACCCCCAGCTAGTGAAAGTGATTGAGATCAGTCCACATAGCCAGAAGTATACATGTATAACCCAAAAGGCACTTTAAAATTTTGAAAGCATATATGTTTGTTTTCAACTGTGAAGTGTTAGAATGAAATTAGATCTCATGACTATATATGATATATGGAATCCAAATCCGAAATCATACTTTGTAAATGAGTATGTGATGATTGTTGATATTTTCTTCATCCTTCTCAATCTCAGTCTATTCATATTTTTTATGGTAAAACCACCCTTCATAATATGTGTTAAATGTCCTATAATTGTTATGTAACATCAACAAGATTTTAATGACAAAGCAACAATCATACTTAGAAATGTAAGTCCATGCATCCCATAAAAAGGTGCATCCATGGAATAATAATTGTAATATATTAAAGAAAAAAATCGAATTAAAATTATAGTAAACAATTCCCGCCCATGAAATAATAATAAAAAAATCGATTTAAAAAAATAATATACAAAAAGCTTAATCAATTAGGAGCATATCTTATCTAACTAGAAATCTACCTCCTAACCCAATTAGGAGTTTAATTCCCCCCAAATCTAATTAAGAATCTACCTCCACCTAAATCTATATATCGCGCCCTTCACCAAATTGTTATTTCTTATAATTTTTGACACTATTTTTTTAATAGTAAATATTAATTATTAATTATAAGAAACTTGGGATGCGTAGGTTGTGTCAATGAGCACCAAATGATACTCTAATCGAATCAACTCCTTCCATTAAACTTATTTTAAGCATTTTTTGAAATATAAAAAATAATGTATAAAATTATAACTTTATTCAATTTATATGTAATAGTATAGTTATAGAATTCAATCATATCATCAAATTTCATCTTAATATATACTCCCTCAGTTTTTTTTTTTAATTTGTCTTTCACGCTTTTTGAGATCCGTCTTTAATCAACAATTTCACACATAATACTTTTATAAAGATCTACAATATTATATTTTTCTAATAGTATTTTTTATAACGAATCTAACAATATCAATTTTGTATGATAAATCATTGTACAAATTAAAATATTTGCGGTCAAAGTTTTAACACAATTACCAATGTGACAATTAAAAAAACGGAGGGAGTAAAATCAATATACTTATAATTACAATCTATGTGGGACCCAGAAAATACTGCAACGAGAGCGTTTCAAGGAGTCTCAATCAATCACAATTAAGAAAAAAAGAACTCAATTTTTAATAATTTTTGAGTTTA
The DNA here is from genome assembly GCA_029582165.1 of Portulaca oleracea. Lineage (NCBI taxonomy): Eukaryota > Viridiplantae > Streptophyta > Magnoliopsida > Caryophyllales > Portulacaceae > Portulaca > Portulaca oleracea. The sequence continues at coordinate 35,871,410 of CM055882.1, forward strand.
TTTTCAACCGGATTTTATTATAAACCTAAGCTGCTTGGGACTCTGACACCAATAACAGCTGTTCCATAACTGTTTTAAATTTAATTTTATTTTAGAATTAAAAAAACTATTACAAGTCTCATACGGCTTTGGACTTTGATAACGTTTCCAACTGTTCCATATCTATATATATTATAATAGAAATCATTGTGGGTCCCACAAAATAGAGCCACGGGGTGACTGTAGGGGAATTGACCAATCATAACGTATAAAATTATTTTTTTTTAACTATTTTCAATTTTTTTTAATTTCATTCCAGATTTTATTTCAAAATAAAAAAAATCAGAAAGTATTACTAATCCTTGTCTGCTTTGGACTCTGAATTAAATTATTTGGGTGTTGCCTATAATAATAATAATAATAATAATAATAATAATAATAATAATAACAATAATAATAATAATAATAATAATAATAATAAGGGAAATTCCAAATGGTAGGCATCAACTATTGCCTATTCCAAATGGTGAACACCCTTTTTATATATTCCAAATGGTAGGCTTAATTACTAAACAATTTCATCCCGTAAACATCCGTTAAACCTGGTGTTAGAATATCATTTAAAAAAAGAAAAGAAAAATAAAATCAATGTTTTGAGCTCCTTCTTCTGCTGTCTGCTCCCATCATCTCCAACACAGGTTAGTTAGTCCAAATTCTTCAATTCCTTATCCCTTTCTTCAAATAGCCAGGAGCCAGTGCTATCAAAATTGGGAGTCAAGAATTCGTTATCCCTTTCTTATTCCTTATTCCTTAAACTGGGATTTTTGGGGCCCTTCATCTCTTACAATCACTTATCCCTTTCTTCAACTTTCACTCTTCCTACCCATAAACATCAGAGTTTTTGTAGTGCTATCAAAACTGGGAATCAAGAATCATATGGCTCCTACTTGCTCCAGAAACCCATAGTCTCGGAGACCCACGCCGGGGCAATGGACGTGCTCCTTATCATGATTATGTGGAAAGACTATCCGGGTTTGATTCAGAAGGTGACAGTGAGAAATTGGTCAATCGGAAGGACAAAATTCTTGAGGATACTGTGCCTCTTGTTGGGTTTGTCGGGATGATTCTTCATTCCAATAGGTTAGTTAGTGCCAATCCAAATATCAAAAAAAAAAAAAAAGTTGACCTATACAACGGTGGCTGAGCTGCAACTGTGGCGGCAGGCGGGGGCGGCGGAAGGGGGTCGATGCCTGCGTTGGAGATGATGGGAGGAGACGGCAGAAGGAGCTCAAAACATTGATTTTATTTTTCTTTTTTTTTAATGATATTATAACAGCAGGTTTAACGGATGCCTACGGGATGGAATTGTTTGGTAATTAAGCCTAACATTTGGAATATATAAAAATGGTGTTCACCTCTTGGAATAGGCAATAGTTGGTGCCTACCATTTGGAATTTCCCTAATAATAATAATAATAATAATAATAATAATAATAATAATAATAATAATAATAATAATAATAATAATCTAATCTATATATTATAATAGAAATCATTGTGGGCCCCACGAAATAGAGCCATGGAGCGTTTCTCGGAGTCTAGGCCAATCACTGCGCAGTAAGTTGTATTTTATTTTCAATTTCTTTCGAGATTTTATTTACAGCTAAAGAAATTAAAAAATATATCTTTAATCCACGTCTGCTTGACAATAGTTAAATTTTAAACGAGTCCTACTGAATCTCAAACAGTAGTGTTCAATTTTAATTATATTTTATTTTCTATTTCTTTCCAGATTTAATTTACAATTAAAAAAATTAAAAAATATATCCTTAATCCACGTATGCTTGACAACAGTTACATTCAAAACAAGTCATACTAAGTCTCAAACAATAGTGTTCAATTTTAATTTAAATTGTATTTTACTTTCTATTTTTTTTTCCAGATTTTATTTACATTTCAAGAAATTAAAAAAATATTTTTAAACGACTCCTACGAAATCTCAAACAGTAGTATTCAATTTTAATTTAATTACACCACTAAAACAAAACCATCCATAACTAATGACTTTAATATCCAAACCACTTCAAAACAATTACCAATTAGATTATTAACATGACCCTTGCGGTTAGGTCAATGAGATTCTTGAGTTTTTGTAAATATCTATTTAAATATAACACATTTGTTAGAGGCTATATCTATTTCCCATATATTAACTTATTATTATGCATCTACTTTCACAAACAACATACTAAATATCCCAAAATTAGACCTCTCTTCATCTACAATCAGGAGCAAGCAAGATCAATCTTATCGCACTTCAGAATCATATAAACATAATCCTTTACCTTCCCCATCAATAAGTTTCACATTCATAAACGTTTTCCTCAATATTCATCAGTAAGTTTCACATCCATGACTGTTATAAAATTTCAAAAGTAACTAATTGAGTTCACTCCGTGCATCGCACGGGTTGAGACCTAGTATAGTTTTAATGACAAGGCAAGACACTTTCCCAAGACACATACATTCAAAATGACTTCTTTTTTTGTACTTGAATCGAGGGTATTAACATATTTATGTTTATTTTATTTATTAAACTATTTAAATATATCGTGCATCGCATGGGTTAAAGACTAGTTTTAGTAAATTTTGGTAAATTGAGACCCTGTTCTTTGGATAGGTTACACTAGCCTATCCAATGTAATCCAATCCAAACGTTATACAATTGCCAAAAAGAAAATCATCTCTAAGGCCCTATTCTTTAGAATGGTAACTCTTTTCAATCCAATCCAAACCTTACATAATTCTTTAAAAAATCATCCTTTATAAAAACACAATTTCCCAAAAAATATCGTAATTTATCCAATCCAATCCATTCAAATATGATTTTAACCAATCCAAAAAACATAGCCGAATTTATGTCAACGTGAAATAGAAGTTAATATAATGGTTTGCATAAAAAATAAATAAATCTAATGGTGGGAATAAGACTGTTCATATTTCGGTCCGGACCGGTTGACCCAAAAAAACCGGACCAAAAACCCGGTCCAAACCCGGACCGAATGGCAACCGGTCCGATCTTCGGTCCAAGTTTTTTATGTTTTCGGGTTTCGGTCCGGTTCGGTCTAAACCCGAAAAAACCCAAACCCAGACCGGAAATCCAATTATTATAAAATTTAGATTTATTCGAAAAAATATTCATGATATTGTAGGCGCTAATCACGCATATCAAAATATTATCTCCTATAAAAATATTATATCCTAATTCAATGACCCCTACCCTAAAAATTAGAAAAATAAATATTTTGAAATATATTCATCCTATTTTAACTTTGTATAAATTCAAGTAAATGGTAATTAAATTTTAGCAAACTTCATATGTATTTGTGTGACTACAAATTTTGTCACATTGTTATGTATTCTACAATATCAAAAAAAATGTAGTTTGTAACAAAATGACATACATTAACTAACTAATCAATCATTTTACAAATTTGTATAGAAAATTTTTAAAAACATCTCGACTGGTCCGAACCGGTTTGGGTTGGTCCGGTCCAAATCCTAATTGGGTTGGTCTAGGGTGGGACCAATTGTTTCCGGTCTGGTCTTTGGTCCAAAATTTTGGCTATTTCGGGTTCCGGGCCAGTCCGGTCTGGTCCGGGTTGGTCCGGATTGGTCCGGGTTTGACCCAATGAACACCCCTAGGTGGGAAAACAAAATTGAGAGGGGAGAGAGAAGAGACTGAAGCAACGACGTCGCCCACACTTGCCATAGAAATTGAAGTGGCAGCACCACAACTACCAGAGTGCACATGCTTCACGGGACGAGCTCGATCAAATGGCGATGAAACTACTAAGCCGATTGGGGAACTCCGGTAAGCCCTATTTTCTCTCTCATGGACTCCTAAATCCTTCCCCGCAGAACTTGTCTCCGGCGTTTCACTTCCGGCATTCCTTCCATTCTTCTCAACCTTCGCCCAGAGATATGCCCACAGCCACCCCTGCCTCATCCTACGAACCCAAAACTAGCAATGTCGCTGCAGCTAGGGTTCCGCTTAGGTCTTCTTTGAATGAGGCCGAGATTGCTAAGTTCGCCGCCATTGCTGAAACTTGGTAAATGAATCATGTGTATTCATTGTTTTCTTTTTGCTATGTTATATTATATTTATAGAATGAATAATGTTCCCCAGCTTTCAAATTTTGTGATCAACTGATTATCTAGGGACCCTAACGGAGTTGTTGAATTGAATTTTGTCATCAAATGAGGACTTGATAATCATAGTTACTTCTCAAGGTCTACTTTAGCGTCTATTATTCCTGGTTAATTGTAGAATTTGAAGTCGCTTAATTATGACAACAAGGAAGACAATTTAACAGGTGAATCCTTGAATGGGTGAGTATGTTATATGTGTTAGTCAAGATCATGAATAATGTGTTAGCTCTGAGTGTTGTAATATATTTATCTCTTTAGGCTTTTTTTGTTTCTATTTCAATTCTGTTACTTTCAAGAGGGTCACACTGAAGCAGGTGAGTTTGGAGAGCATTGAACCTTTTTGCACCTGAATTGCTTGAAATTTTTTGTTGCTAACATTTTCCCTTCTGAAAGTATTTTGTGTGCTTCAATCTATTTGATATAAGAGGGGGAGGGGAGGCATGTCTAATGAAGGAGAAGGAAATGGAAAGGAGGGAAGGGGGAGAGGATATACCTTCATCTTCTGTAGATTTCACGTCTGGGAATGGCAGTTGATTAACATTTTCATGTTTGGATTAGGAAGAAGGGAGAGATGTGTTGAAATCAGAATAGACTCTTTTTTTTTTTCGATAATGTTAATTTCCCTCCTTCCTGCAACTCTTTCTCCATTTTTACAAACAAGGAAGAGAGACGTTAATTGGCTTTTCTTAACATCTCCTACCCTCCTTCCAAATAAACTGTAAAGTCCAATAGAGTAATGTGACCCTATTCTATGTATTACCGGCATGCTTTTTGCTTTGGAGGGTCACTAGATTCCATGCAGCGAAACTTTTTGGGGAATAGGATGTTCATGCGCCTTCTGTTTATTTATTATTTGATAGGATCTGGTTTGCCTAAGGAGCTGTACTGATTTTCACATGTAGGTGTTCTGCTGGTCCATGTTATGTCCTATGTTACTCGGACCCGGGTACGGGTGTCCATATCGAACACGGATACGGGTGTCGGACTCTGCTATTTTAAAGAAATTTTATACATTTTCATTGTAATTTGAAGTGTCGAATGTCATACCCTTGTCCGGATATCAAGCGTCCGACATGGGTATGGCAGGGAAAATGGAGAGTCGGAGTAACATAGGTTCTGTCAATGTAGATCCCTTAGTTGTTGTTCACATGCTAGATAGTATGATTATTAAGATAGATTCATGGTCATTCATGTGATAAGGCAATACTTCCAATTCTATGACTAGGTGGGATGCTGAAGGGCCTTTCAAACCTTTGCATAATTTGAACCCTACAAGGCTTGCTTTCATACGCTCCACACTTTGCCATCATTTCAGGTTAGTTCTCCTCCTGTAACATTTCATTTTATTTATTTAGTTTTTGTCCTTGTTTGTGTGTCCCCTCTTTTCCTTTCGTTTAATTTGTCAATTTATGTCTTCTTTTAAAGATCCTGCAGGGATAATGTGATAATTGAAAGGCATTGGGAGGAAGGATTGGAAATTGATTTTAGGCTGTTGTATTAGAAATGATTGATTCCTGGTTCGTATAATTTTGTTGTGATACATTTTATGGATGAAGATCTTAAAACTTTGTTATTTTGCTCTTTTGTTTTCTTGTTTCAGAAAAGATCCAAACAGTCCAAGGCCATTTGAAGGGCTAAGATTTGTCGATGTTGGCTGTGGTGGAGGATTACTGTCTGAGGTTAAGTGTTCTATATTCTTCATGATATCTTTTATTAACAATTGACTGCAGTTGCTGTTATATTAGTTGGTATTAAAAACATGGCAGGATTGCAACTGTAAATGCTCAATTGATTATACGTCATATCAGTTAATATTTTGAAGGAAGGGTATTGGAAACCATGTAGCATTTTAATCCTTGATCATTCATCTGATAGCATGTTAATTCTGGAGGTATTCTGTTGTGCAGTGGACTGGGCTTTTCAGAATTAATGTCCCAAAAAGATTTATAACAATTTCCAATTTTTTCCATTTGTTTTTGGCAAGCATGGTTGCACAGTTTTATGGTATTCTGTGTTGCTGGACAAATGTTCTGTCTTCGCCTCATGATTATGAATATGATAGATTGTTTATCATTTCATTGGTTTGTGGAATTCGGCTTCTTGCTCTTTCTGGAAATTCAGCGTAGGAGTAGTTTTCCCATCTGCTTGCTACTGTGGTTACCAATTTATTTATTTTTCCAAGAAATGATAAAGGAAATGTAAACTTATCTCCATATTCCTGTTTTATTAATTTTCTTCTTTTTTTATTTTTTAAAAAACGATATCTTTTTTGTGCAGCCTTTGGCTCGAATGGGAGCTACGGTGACTGGCGTTGATGCAGTAGACCAAAATATCAAGATTGCGCGTCTACATGCTGTATGTGGATCTCCTCTTATATCATGAGGAAAAAGGAAACCCTGAGTTTCTCTACTTTGCAATTTGTTGTTTGCTTGAATGAATATGTGCAGTGTGACTATGCATTCGATGAGTGGGCACATTGCCTTCACTATGTCTATTATTGAGACCTTGTTGGGAAAAATTAGTGATTTAGATAGCAAATAGCAGTTAAGGTAACAGGTAGCTGTTTGAGTGGTGGATAACAATTTTACTTTAGCGACTAGTGGATAATTGTTCAAATGAGTAGTTGAAGAAATTATGTTAGGTGACTTGAGTGGTGAAATTAGCTGGTTAATGTGAATTGGCAAAAGAGATGGATAATTTGCAAAGATTTAATTTTTAAAGGGTATTTTTTTTACCAAAAAATATGATAGCACTACTCCAAACGCTAAATGTTAACTTTATTATCATTTGGAAAAAACTGCTTGAAATGTTGGTTTACTGAACACTAACATTTATCCAATTAGTGTTTTAACTTGGTTAAAGTGCTAAATGCTACACCAAATGCTATTGCTGAACATAGCCTAAGATTTTGCTTTACTTAATAGGGGAGAAAGGGGATTATTGGTTTTTTCCATTTACATATTGATGCAGATAAGAGTAAATGATGGGTTAAGATAAGGAGATTTGACCATATATTAGTGATCTTTAGTTTCCTAAGATATTAGGATTATATTAGGTTATTGTTTTTCATTATATGGTATTTGATATGTTCGAGTTTCCTTATTATGTTAGGAGGCTTAGCTATATAAATGCCTCGTGTATTTGGGATAATGCAGACTTGATTAATGAATTGAATTGAAATTTGAGAAAATTATGATTTTCTCTCGGTGTGGGAATTGTTATTTGAGCATCCTATATTATATTTGTGATTGAGGGATGGATAGAATCCCAGTGCTTTCATCTTTATGCAGTACCTTTTAAACAAAATGTAATTTTGTGCTTGATGTTTATGTGCATGAAGAGAGGTGAATTGCCATTGTCGATTGCACCACCTCTATTGGCTTGTTGATGAAATTGAGGGAGCCAGGTGAGAGGTGGTGAGTAACAAAATCCCTGTGAACAGCTTGAAGAAAAGTGGTTTTTGGGGATAATTTTTCGCTCGTTTGGCGAACTAATTGGGTGTTTGGTAAACAACTATTTGACCCTAAAAGCTCTTCGGATGAGTTTTTTGAGAAGATATTCTTTTTTTTTTGGTGCAAATTACCCATTTGTCCAAGAGCGAATCAAGTATGATTCTGAGCAAATGAAGGGATACAGCTTGGTGGTCCGAGCTGATCAACTGGGAGTGGTTGGTCTGCCTTCCTTTCTTTTTAAGAAGAGCTAGTGAGTCATACTTTTTTTAGGAAAGGGAATGAAGTTTATAAAATTTAAAATCTTCTCTAGATATGAGATCATAAAAGTAAAAACATCCTACGAACTTTAGAAGAGTTGATATCTAACAATTGAGAACTTTAACCATTTTGTTGATCTCATTTTTTGGCTGGCTTCCTGTGCATGAGCTTTTGACTTATTCATAGTAGAGTCCGTGACTCACATTATGTTCTAGCATCATAGAATATGTGGCTTATGTTTTTAAGTTTTTGTCTTCAGTCAGGAATCATTTAATTCAATGCCATTTCTTAGGTTCCTGTGATCGTCACTTCTCATGAAGAAATAAGAGTATCTTTTTGATAGTTTTAACTGCTTTTTATTTATTTTTATTTCTCTTTATGTAATCTGTGAAAAAGGGCATACTTGATATTTTGCATAGGTTATACTGCATCTTCTTTTTATGTTTGGTTACTAGTAGTTACTGACTTATGCAAACTAAATTGTTTGTCAATTTCACCTCACTATGTCACGCTTTATATAATATTTAGTACTAATTGAGTTCGTGATGGCTTAGTAGTTGAAGGTATAGCCAATGCAGAGTCCCTTTTACATTATATAGTTTTTCTCTTGCTGTGCACTGGTCTTTTTCACTTTTTTCCAGTTCTTTGCATGCTTATACCATTTCCAATCATTGTCTTGGTATTTGATGTCAAGATTTCTACTGACTACTATCTTTAACTCGGTTACTCTTTGAATGTGCACAGGAGTCGGATCCAGTGACTGCTAACATAGAGTATCTCTGTGGAACAGCTGGTACATTATGAGTCCTTTCTTCTGCAACTTCTAAAGTCCAACTTTTTTTTAATATTATTTTTTTTTGTTTGAAGGGGGGGGGGGTAGGGTGATACCACGCAAGTGCATAGGTGTGATTGTAGCATACTTGTTCCCACCAGGACTTTGCTTAACTACTCACCGAACTAGCCTCCTACCTAATCGCTAAATTGATCGGGTTTTTATTGGGTTTCTTTAACAACTGTTTCTAACTATCAAAGCACACCAAATTCAAGGGATTAAATAAATAGATAAAGGTGTTCGGGGGACAAACTAAGTCACTCAATGAATTAACCAAGTGGATTGAACATGCATTTCACTAATTTGGTACATTCTAGGGTCGATAATTGCATAAATTCTTTCGCAACGAGCTTTTGGCAATGGAGCGAATTAATTAGTAAAACCAGTCACCTACTTGCGTGTTTGTTTCGATTTTAACTAAGTTAACCATCAAATTATCAAGTGACCTAGTTACAAAATTTCTATTTCTAGTTCATTTTATAACTAGTTCAACCTAGGGTTTCCAATTATCGAATTTCTCCTTGCGGTACTTCATTCAACAATCTAAACCCATACTCTTGATGGCCAAACAAGAATAATGACAAGCATTCAAAGGCTAAATAGAATGCATTCAAACTCGATTCATACTTGTTCAATCTAACAAAACTAGTTCATCAAGCAACAATGAGGGTTCATCCCCTAACTAAAGGAAGCTACTCATAATTCATAATTAAACTAGAAAGCAATTGAAATTCTACTCTAGAAAGCATGTTAAACCTAAGCGATTGAGAATTAAACCGAAAAACGATGGAGAACTTGATGGAAACTCAGCAATGGAAGACTTGTGCTCCTCCGTGCTTTGAAACCAATCTTGAACAAATCACAAATCTTCAATCTTCACTCTCAAGCTTGATTATGATGATGAAAAGATGGAATATGGATGATGGTAGATGATTAGGGAAAATGATTTGTGGAGGTATGATGATGAATGGTAGGAGAAACAGCCGAATACCATCAATATATAGCAATAAAGGATTAGGAAACGACAAAAACCAATAGCCACACATCACCGAGGATTGTTTTCGTCCACCACGGTTTGTGCTAATCCCACCACGATCCGTGGTGAAGATATACTCAAATTCCTTGCTTTTTGGTTGACTCCACCAAATGTGGAGCTCTATTCTTCACCGGTGGCAGGCTAATTGCAGGCATAATCAGAACTTGGGCATGCTCTTGGGCTCGGGGGAAGATCCAATCTTTCATTTTTCAACTCTTATGTTCACTTGGACATTCACACTCGGTTTTAGCTTGGTTTTTATCAAACTTGCATCAACTTCCTACAAAATCCAACCAAACTCCAAACCAAGCATAAAATGGGAAATTCGGGTATAAAATATTATAATCACATCAAATACCACCCAAATTTACACCAAAGTCTCCAAGTTTACACATATATGCAATAAACACTCATCACAGGGGCAAGGCAGTGTTATGCTATATGTGTATCACACACTAATTCAATTGAGTTTACTCGTTGATGTTCCCTTAGTTAGATGGTGGGTGTTGTAGAACATCCTACGAAAATAAGTATTATATGATTCTTTTTTTTTTTTTTGTGGAAATGAGTAATATTTTCATATGCTTTACAAAATTAAAATATTTATGTGAATTTTTAAATTAAATTTCATGTATCAAGAAAAATTAAATTAGAGGATTAGCAAAATTAGTTTAATATCTCTAATGTTCAATATCCGTTTTATATGATTACAAAATATTATTTGGATGATTCCTCATATCCAAAATCCATTGGATATTTAGCTCCATACATGAATAGTCCGTTACCATGTTCAAGATTTCAAAAAGTGTTTGACCGACTCACGATAATGGGCCTTCAATTTTTATCATCCTTTACTAAGAATGACAATTGAAAGGACATTTGAAGTGTTAAGAGCACTTGGAAAATATTGAAATACAGAATTCATCAACTACCCAAGCGACACCAAATCCATATAATTATAGTGAGTTGTATGCTACATAACTTCATCAGAATGCAGCAAAAAGGGTACCAATTTCAGAAAGGCTAATTGATATTGTAACTATTGTTAACATCACAATCTATGATACTCAAAATAGAGAAGCAATGAATCCATTTAAGGATGAAATACTCGAAAGTTTGACAAATTACATGGCATCGAAAAAAATTATTTAGTTTGTATGTAATGGCATATTATGAATATTGTTTTTTGTATTTTCTTAATTTTATACATAATTATAAATGTTGATGATAATTATAATATATATAACTACATAATATTAATTAACTTGTACTTAGACCCGTGCGTTGCACGGGGCGCAAGTAAACCACACGTATTGTTGAAAATATTACCGAGGTTCTATTTAAAAGAATGAAGAAAAAAACAACAATGAAAATAAAAAGAATAGTGCATATGATAAAAATGGAAAAGAAAGAAGAGTCATCGATGCAAATATACCCACATTAATGCACACACATTAATATTACATGATTTTTTGATAAAATTAAATAGAATCAATTATATGTTTCCCAAAATGCCCTCATTGTAACCCACATATTTCGAGCCTCACCCTTTGGTGAGCATTGTATTTGAGGACATCAAGTATTGTTTCAATGGACATCAAGTTTGCATGAGAGCATCAAGGGAACATCATTTCACCATGCAAACTAAATTACTAGATGTGCATCCATGCTTACACGCTCACCAAAGTTCCATATATATATAGATATATATATATGTGTGTGTGTGTGTGTGTGTGTGTATATATATATATATAGATCACATGAGCATGGGTCTTACATGAGCATGTGAGCATCAAAGCATTTCTGGCGGGCATCAAGTATTATTTTCATGGACATCAAATATCCAACTTGATGTCCACCATTCATTTTTTATGTCCATGAAAATAATACTTGATGTCCGCTAGAAATGCTTTGATGTTCACATGGTTATATAAGACCCATGCTCATGTGATCTATTCCCTATATATATATATATATATATATATATATATATATATATATCTAATATATATATATATATATATATATAGAGGAAAATTGGATTCTAATAATCCCATGTTTTGCAAATTGGATGGCGATAATCCCTACTTTCAGTTTGTATTCTGGTGGTCCAAAAAAAAAAAAATTGGATTGTAGTGGGACATCATCGAGAATATACCCTCAATATCATAGATTTTGTGTTGCATTTGATTCAAAACTTTATATAACACGTTGCCATAATTTTTAATGAATTTACGGTGTTTCACCCAATTTTTTTTCAATTTTTTTTACTATCTTTTACGATTTTTTTAACTTTTATTTCTTTTAAAAAATCATAATAATTACTTGGAGTCTCAAAAAAATAATTTAACAAATGTTTGAGAAACTACAATTCATTACCTTTCTAGGGGAGGAACGAAAAAAATAAAAACAATATGGGGTAGGAATGAAAAAATTAAAAAGAATATGGAGGTGGATTTGGTACCACTACAATACAATTTTATGTTTTTTTGGACCACTAGAGTACAAACTGAAAGTAGGGATTATCGCCATCGAATTTGTAAAATTTGGGATTATTATAATCCAATTTTCCTATATATATATGTGTGTGTGTGTGTGTGTGTGTGTGTGTGTGTGTCCATAATAAAAACAATATGGGGTAGGAATGAAAAAATTAAAAAGAATATGGAGATGGATTTGGTACCACTACAATACAATTTTATGTTTTTTTGGACCACTAGAGTACAAACTTAAAGTAGGGATTATCGCCATCGAATTTGTAAAATTTGGGATTATTATAATCCAATTTTCCTATATATATATGTGTGTGTGTGTGTGTGTGTGTGTGTCCATAATAAAAACAATATGGGGTAGGAATGAAAAAATTAAAAAGAATGTGGAGGTGGATTTGGTACCACTACAATACAATTTTATGTTTTTTTGGACCACTACAGTACAAACTGAAAGTAGGGATTATCGCCATCGAATTTGTAAAATTTGGGATTATTATAATCCAATTTTCCTATATATATATATATATATATATATATATATATATATATATATATATCAAGACTTTAACCAGAACTTCAGATCTGAAAACTTTAAGGTTGGGCTCCATATATTTGGGTGTGTGTGTGTGTGTAATATCTATCTATCTATATATATATATATCAAGACTTAAACCAGAACGTCAGATCTGAAAACTTTAAGGTTGGGCTCATATATTTAGGTATGAATGTATAATTTGATTAGTTTTTGTTTTACTTTTTACGCTTTTCTTCCTCCTGCTCCATAAATTTTGGTATGAATGACCCACGCTTTGGATTGAACATTCTAAAACACGGATCGACACGAGTAACGTTGCTGGTGATCATGGTCAAAGGAGCAACATAAGAAGCAAACATGGAGTTGTTTTTTCCTTCTCTGTCAACAACAGGTCTTGAATCTATTGTCAAAGTAGGTGGCGTTGCAAGAATATGTTTGATAACGAATCCTCCTCGTCTTCCTGAGGCGACTTTGCACCTTCCTCTGGACGACAGATCAAGTGCGTGTCCTTGTCATCAAGCCATTCCACGAAGCTCTCTGACCACGTCTTGGATGAGCTCGAATGTTTAGGAAGGAAAGATCATTCGAAGACGACAAACCTGTTCTATGACATGAGAATATAACCTTTTCTAGAGAAGATGAGAACACTGAGATTGGGACATAATTCCCGGATGTTTGAAGGTAAAGGCCTATAAGTGGTCCTTGAAGAACGATTCGAGCAAGAAAACCAAGTGATTGTCATTATTGTAATAAAGGAGAAAGAAGAGATGAAACTTAAAGAACAAAAAAAAAAAAAATGATGAAATGGTCTCAGAAGCGAAGGGTCTATATATAGTTTCACCATAAGAACTCCAGTGAGGAACCATGATTTCACATCCCATCAACCCGGTCTAGGGCTTTAGGCATACAGAATGTGAGGGCCTAAAGGATGTCGGAAAAAAAAAAAAAAAAAAAAACTCCACTTATGGTTACACCGGTAGACATGTCAAATCCAGCCCTGCCAGCTTGACACCTAGTTAGATGATCCTGTGAGAATGAGCCATATCCAAGACCCGCGTTACCATGGGGACAAGCTTTTATTAAGATAGGATTAGAAGGCTTCCAAGAAGCCCACAAGGTTAGCAATATTACAACATAGCCCTTGGGATATTTCCCAATAAATGCGCCCCTTTTCCACACCTTTCGAGGCATGATGTGACCCTTCTCTCAACATAAATAACCCTTGGTAGTACAAGGCTGGAATCCTGATTCCCTCATTTATAAAGGTGATGGTGAAACCTCATTCCCAAGCAAAAATCCCCACAAAATGGGTAAACACATTCTTTCCTTTAATTGATTGCTTATAAACCCTTTTTGGATTCTAACTTGAGCATCGTGGGGCAATCCTTGGGGCACCTCCAAGGTGCTTGCCTTTCTTGCAGTCAAGAGTCAAAGCGATGGATTGTTAATCAGAAGTGTAATCCCGATTGCTCCAGGTCATCCACGAGCTCAAGTTTCTCAGAAACCTTAAGATATCATAAAATATACTAATTATTACTATCCTGAATGTACTAATAATTCCATCAGTTGCATTGTTTTTTGTTTAATACATCCCGCACTGTTATTACAAATAAAGGGAGTGTTGAGACTGGAGATACAAATTACATATGATATATCTTCTAACTGTCTTTCTTAGCTTGGTGTTTGCTTCTTTTGTCCGTGGACAACATATTTTTATTGACTTCTTCCTGTGGTTTGTGTGATTGTTAGAGTTGCTCTATTAGATTCTTGTCAGAAAAGATTATAGCGTATGTAAACTCTTCAGTTTTGTCCCTCGGATACAGGGGCACTCGGACTTGGCTATGGATAGTTGACACTCTTGTTGATAAAAACTGTATAAGAAAACTTCTAGTGCTGAGTTGGAAATAACACCCGCGCTAGACTAGCGGCACTTTGAGATGACTATGGCCTGCACTGGGACATGGGCATGGCGAGTCCCATGAATAGATTAGCCTTCTGCAACGTTGTTCGCATTATCACTAATAAGCAACCTAGTTTACAGGTTTATAACTATTTAGGTGTATGTCATTGTTTACATATGTTTTCAGGTATTTGATAAATAACGATTCACAAAATGTTAATGTACAGAGAAGTTGGTGGAAGAACAAAGACACTTTGATGCAGTGCTTGCTTTAGAGGTATGAATGATCTCATAAACTTTTGATTATTAGTTAGGGATCCTTTGTTTACTTGTCAGTTTTTTAATTGTTATATCAAACTCTTGGTGCTTCAGGCATTAATGCTTATTATTATTATTATTATTTTTAAATCATTTCTCTCCAGAAAAGATGCTGAAACAATGAGCACAAACACACAATTCAGTATAAATTAACTTTCAGGCTTCAGCGCAGTAACAGATTACCATGGATAGATCACTTTGAACTGTTCATTGTACTTGTGTTGGCAGCATAATTTTCCACTGTGGTTATATGAGAATAGGCCTCATATTAGGCGTTGTCGAAGTAGGCAATTTGAACACATTTATGGGGACTCATACTTAGTACCAGTAACGTACAAACTACCAATAACCTAATGCATTTCAAAGAACATGGAACATGAGTTAGTTTCTTTAATCTTTCATAATTTTACTTTCAGAATAAAAATAAAAGGTGAAAGTTAAGCCCAGGAAATGTTAAAATCAGTGAAGTGTTCCAGTAAGTTGGTTATCATGGCTTGGGCACCTTCTTTCATAAGCATGTAAATGCAGTGTTTCTAAAAATTAATTTGACGGGGTGTGATATGAGCCATATCCACTCAATATATATTGTATGCACCTGGAGCATGTGCTCCAAATATTTATAGGTAAACAATCATTGTTATATGAGTGAACAATCTAATATATGTAGTGAACAATCTAATATATGTGGGTGAACAATTATACTATTTGGAACACATGCTCTGGGTACACCTAATAAATTACAATATCCACTTATTTGAGGTGGCAATTTTTTTTTCTTTTTTTAATAGTAAGCCTATTATTGTTTCATAAATGCTGATTGAAATATTCCAATCCTGCGATAGGGACTAAGAAGGGAGCCATTAGCCCAGGTTACTTTCTGAAATCCACCAGTTTGTCACTACGTGGTAAGATGGTTATTACCGGTAAGGTGATGTAGGAGTATCGAAGAAGTCACATGCTCAAGGTTTAGTGGTGTCACATTGTAGCAATTAGAGTAATTTTCTATAATGAAGTATGGATTGTGTTCTGGGGAAGGTTATCAGGGAAATTATCTTGCAACTTCTAAGAAAATGTAATGTTGAGTAAAAAGAAATATTGTAGTATTTCCATGCAAGGAACATGGTTTGTGGGGTATTAACAGTGAGATACTAAGTTGCTAAAGATATATAAAACCATAAATAATTACAAAAGGTGATGGAGATATATAACATCAATTGAAGATTAAATCTTGAACCATTTTGACTGATTTTTTTTTCTTTTTTAATTTTTTGTAAATTTTAAAAAAAGAAAGTCTATATACTACTATGTGCTATTGCTAAAATGTGTTTGCCTCCTTTTGTTAGGTGATTGAGCATGTGGCAGATCCTCCCGAATTCTGCAGGTCCTTGGCGGCATTAACCATTCCGAATGGTGCTATTGTGATATCAACACTTAACCGCACTTTGAGAGCATATGCAGCCGCCATAATTGGAGCAGAATATGTTCTTCGCTGGGTAGGACCCTTTATGGCTTGAATTACTGTCCATTATTCATTAGTTTTCTGCTAAACTTTGTAATGGAAATGACTTATTTTGCATGCTATGATTGCTGTCAAACTCAAGTCTCTTTTAAAACAGTAATTGTAATTTGATCTGGTATGAGAGCACTAGATCATGGTGAAGGACAAGTTTTGCTATATGCATATACCTTTATTATGATTTCCTTGGATCAAGACATGGGCTTTGAGGATTCACTACCTTGTCTAGGATGTAGATTTAGTTGATTACAAGAGTTCACTACTGCCATCTATCTGACCATATAAAGATGTACCATGGTTTTGTAATAAAAACTTGATCTGTTACTTGAAATTATGTAGTAAAGTTCAGATGACCTCATAGCGAAGATGTTAGCAGTCAAATTGGGCATCTAGTATTGCTGACATGTATTTTTCACTGAATAGTTCTTTAAGCATAAGGCATGGACATCAATGTCTTCGTTGTGGATTTTATTCCCTTTTCAATTAATCTGTTTTCAAGTTCTGTAATGTGGTCGATGTCTGTAACTTGCTAGTGTGACTAAAATGTTTGTTGCTGCTTGATGATGCTTCAAAATTCTAATATTGATTTGGACTTTTGATGGTTTATAGCTTCCCAGTGGTACTCATGAGTGGTCAAAATTCGTTACTCCGGAAGAACTTGTCTTAATCCTAAAACGAGCATCTGTCACTGTAAGTTGGTCCTGGCCCCATGTTTGATGGCCTGTAGTCTCTTCCTGTGCGCTCTCTTGTTCCCCACTTCTGGTGGCATCTGTTAAGCGTCAATTCTCATATTCTGTGTTTTCCTGATTACAGGTCCAAGAGATGGCTGGATTTGCATTCAAACCTTTGTCTGGAAAATGGGTCCTATCTGATGATATTGGCGTAAACTATATTGCGTTTGCAAGTAAAAGTGCCCATTGAAGAAGAATAGGTAGTGTTATTGTTTTCTCTTTGTTCAGGCTACATTTTGTCTATGGTTAATGTTAGGATGGAATATTGCTACCCTTTTTTTTTGGGATAGTGTATATCCATGGTGTGGGGTTAGCTGATATTGGCTGCTGTTTTTTAAAGACACATTAGATGATCAACGTTGGAGATGATACGGGTTGCTGTTACATACTTACAAGTAGTGCTAGGAAGTAGGAACTTCCCCTTCACTGTTGTGAAAGGTGCTTTCAATGTTTTGCTTCATTCTATGTTAGACCTGAACTGGTAATTGTTGAGCCTTTGTGGGTTAATGAATAAACTGGTTGGATAATTATGACCAGGTTAGATCAGTTGATCCTGGTTACTGAATAGGTGTGCGTGCACTGAAAATAATGATGATTGAATTTTCTTAAGTTACAGAAAATTTTGGTCCCAAATTGTCGTTTTACTATCACAATGACACTACCCATAAACAAATCACAATCAGCATCGCGTTCCACAATATTTGTAGAAACAAGAACAGTTGTTAGAAGTGAGAAGCAGAAAAGACCAGGTTCACTCATTCATAATGTGATTTTCTTGGGAGAGAGGAAATGTCAAACTGCAGAGGGAAGGAAGCATCGTAAAGGATAAATCAAGGCTACTTCATTAGCCAACTTTCCATCCAAATTTTTGGTTTTGTACACCGTGAAAACAATTAACCCATTTGTGCCACTACTTCAATCACAATCGACCATTATTTTATTCAATTAGGTACAGACGTATAGTATACTAAATGCTTAGCTTGATCCTTGAAAACCTTCATCTTTCAATTTAAAAAGAAAAATTCAAGGGAATAGCAACCATTTAGCTTTCTTCTGTCCTACACCCTTGTTTCTTGTTCTCTCTCTATATTCTTCCCACTATGGTTTTTAGAGGCGTTCATTGAAAGAGAATAGTAGCAATGATTTATGCATTCAATGTGGGAAAATATGCATTCAAGGTGGGAAAAATTGCATTGCGTAAAGGAAAAAATATGCATCCAAGTTGGGAAATTATTATGATATACTCATATCATGATAGTTCTGCACCCAAGGTGGGAAAAAATGCATTGCGCAAGGGAAAATATGCATCCAAGTTGGGAAAATTTTCAAGTTGGGAAATTATCATGATACACTCATATAATGATAATTCTGCATCCAAGGTGTGAAAAACTGCATTGCGTAAGAGAAAATATGCATCCAAGTTGGGAAAATATCCTAGTTGGGAAATTATCATGATACACTCATATCATGATAATTCTGCATCTAGTTGTGCATTGTGTAAGGGAAATTTATGATGTTGCAATAAATATACATTGCAGTGCTTGAATACTGCACCTAAATCTAGAAAACATGCATTACATGATAGAGAATTTATCACCAACTGTGCATTGTGTAAGGGAAAATATGCATCCAAGGTGGGAAAAACTGCATTGCGTAAGGGAAAATATGCATCCAAGTTGGGAAAATATCCAAGTTGGAAAATTATCATGATACACTCATATCATAATAATTATGCATCCAAGGTGGGAAAACAACATTGCGTAAAGGAAAATATGCATCCAAGTTGGGAAAATATCCAAGTTGGGAAATTATCATGTCGTACACTCCTAGCGCGCTACACTCGGTGTTATATCATAATTTGCGAGAGAGAGAGTTCTTTTCTGTCTTTTCCTTGACGTTAAAACAAGTAATCCATTAATTGGGAAGGAATGGAGAGAGGATAGGAGACCAAACACAGAGAGAAGAGAAAGAGAGTTCTCATTTTTTGTAGATAATCTACCACCAAGCATTGATAGGTATGGGCTGAAGGAAGTATTTCTGAAGGTTGGAAAATTCCGAAGCTCTTACATACCCATCAGAAAGAGAACAGCTACGGGGATGAGATATGGTTTTGTGCACGTTTTGGAATCAACTGGATGCAAGCAGGAAGTATCACTGTGTTGGGTGATGCGAAAATCAAAGGGAGTATAATATCAATGTCCATGGCCAAAAGTAGCAAAGTTAAGAAAATGTGGAGAGAGAACGAATCTTAGAAAGACAGTATCTCGGAGTATGTAGGAGAGAAAGAACAAGGAGCTACCTAGGGTGTGGTAAATGAGGAGTTTATAAAATGGCTAGAAAGGAGTTAAGTGTGCACAAGTGGAGTGCCTTGCGACATTGACCCTCTTTCATCTGCAATCTACTTCAGCTTTGGGCTATGTTCCAAGATCACTACTTTGTCAAGCTTAAACTTCATTATAGCTTTGAGAAGCCCCCAAGAACTTGAGCTATGGTTCATTAAGTTCACAAGGTGGTCAACATATGATTGTGCTGACTCAAGATGAGTATGGGTAGAGGTTCATGGTGTTCCATCACATGTTTGTACTTGGGAGACATTTAAGGAGATAACTAAACCTCAGGGCAAGCTTGTGTGCTTAGAAAATTCAATACATAGAACATAATCATTTGAAGTAATCGGAGCACAAATTCTCACAGATACATTCATGAAGATTAAGAGGATGAAACAATGTTGAGGAATTAGCTTTCAATATCTTCATAAAGGAAGCTGGATCCTTATATTATGTGGTTACTAAAGTCCAAAGGGAGCATGAAATTCATCCAAGTAATAGTATCACATCTGATTGTTCAAGTGAGTCTAAAGAAGATGGTATCAGCCAGTTAGAGAATGAAGATGATCAAGGATGTCCATTGATTGAAGATGATCAAGAACCAGAGGCACATTCTTCATAGAGGTAGTTCAAGAGACACATGACATTAATGAGGAAATCTTGATGGAGGAAAACCGAAAGGACATGAATGAGTCTTCCAAGACAAAAACAATCCAGGGGAGCCATAATGATTTATCAAATGGAGTTAGGAAGATATTGTTGGGTTTTAGGTGATCTATCATAAACAGATGTAGATTAATTGGAGGAATATTCATAACAGTTATAAACAATTAATCGCCTAGGAAACTACAATTGCATAGGCTTAGTATTATACTTGATCGCTAATCCGACTAATGCAGATGTTGACCTTTGAGATTCCAATGCAGAAATCCTCTACCATAGGTCCACGCAGCACTCCGAGAACTTGATTGCTAGGTCGACCCGATTGAGATTGGTCTTAATCTAAGATGTATGTGTTTAGGGTATTTTGTGGAATGTTTTAGGAAACAATAATAATAATTGTTAAACTAGGAGAGATGTTAGAGTTGTATTAACTAGAGTCGGTGGTTGTAACCAGAGTTAGGCAGAGTTAGGCATAGCAATCAAAGTTAGGCGTGCTTTCTTGTTTCTTGTACAGGGGGCCTATATAATTGGCTTTTTCCTTCTTGTATCATAAGCAGAATCTTTCCCAAATATTCAAAAGGGGTCTTCCTCTCTCTTACTTTATTTTCCTCCATTTCTCTCTGATATGCTATTCCACCGACAATTTCTTGGTATCAGAGCTCGATCCAAATTTTTGATCGTGCAAATTGATGCTTCTAATCCCCTGGTCTATCCTTCCCAATTTCTCTTTCATCCATTCTTTAACACTGATATTCTACAAGATTTAATCTTGCAAATTGGTACTCTCAACATCAATGGCGAGTTCCTCATCACCAAAGGCTATGACACTTGATCCCTCATATCCACTTTTCATCCACTCCTCCGATCACCCAAGGCAATCCCTTGTAGCCGAGGCCTTTAATGGCGAGGATTTCGAGAGTTGGAAGCGGTCAACCACAATTTCTCTTTCAGCAAAGAACAAGATTGTGTTCGTCGATGGAACATATCCAATACCCACATCCAATCCGTCCTTGATTCCTATGTGGAGAAGGTGCAATAACATGGTAATCTCCTGGCTGTTGAACTCCTTACACAAGAACATCAGAGAGGGTTTGTTATACTCTGAAACTGCTGCAATTCTTTGGAAAGAATTGAATGAGAGGTATGGCCAATCAAACAAAGCTAAACTATTTCAATTACAACAAGAAGTGCTTTATCTCAAGGTGATTTGGACATTGTTGGATACTTCAATAAAAGGAAAAAAAATTGGGATGAATTTTCTATGGTGGGGGGGGGGGATGCCTCACTGTAGTTGTGGAAATTGTGTTTGTGAAACTAACATCAACACAGCCCTACAAACCCATCCTGAGAACCAAAAGGTGATTCAATTTCTAATGGGGTTAAATGAGAGTTATAGTGGCATTAGGGGAAATATGCTCATAATGGTCCCATTCCCTTCCTTGGCGCAAGTATACTCCATGTTGTTGCAGGAAG
The DNA here is from genome assembly GCA_029582165.1 of Portulaca oleracea. Classification (NCBI taxonomy): domain Eukaryota; kingdom Viridiplantae; phylum Streptophyta; class Magnoliopsida; order Caryophyllales; family Portulacaceae; genus Portulaca; species Portulaca oleracea. The sequence goes on from CM055882.1 coordinate 35,893,133, forward strand.
AAAGACAGAGACAAGTTAGAAAGAACGTCAACTTCTTGACTGAAAGTGCTTCCTTCCGAGCTTCTGTTCTGATTCGAGCAACCAGAGGAGAACCGATGGCAAGAAGCCCAATAGTTCTTTGTTTTGCACTCATTGTAAGAGACCTGGACGCACTATTGATAGATGCTACAAGATCCATGGGTACCTAAACAAGAATGCGAACAATAGTAAGGGTAATGGGTACTCCAAGAATACCCCCAGATATGCTCATAATGCTGTGGATTCTGCCACTGACTCTACTGGTCCAGCACCTATTGACCCCACGAGCTCCACATCTTTTATCCTACCAGGCGGCCAGGCCTGAATCCTGAGCAGTCGCAGCAGATGCTTGACTTTCTAAGAGGCCTGCAGACATCAGCAAAGACTTCTGAGAATCTTGAAGGTAACTCAGACCTGAGGACAACTTACATGGCATGTAAACCCATCCCTTATTCTGCATGTTTAGTTTCAAAACTGAAAAACAGAACCTGGATAATTGATTATGGAGCAACAGACCACATGGTTTTTGATAAAGAACAGTTGTGCAACATAGAAACCTTGTGCAAACCTATTTTTATTATTCTTCCTAATGGAGAAAAGGTGCAAATAACACAATATGGAGATTTAAAATTAGGAAAAGGTCTTGTGTTGATGAAAGTTCTGTTTGTCCCTTTCTTTAGCTTTAACATGTTCTCTGTTAAGAGACTTAGCTAACAATTAGCATGTGGTATAGTTTTTACCCCTGAGTATTGTGTGTTGCAGAGCCCTTCTCTGAAGACGCTGTTGGTTCTTGGTAAATCATCTCGAGGACTTTACATTCTTGATGATGAATTGGCAAGCAAAATTGGGGAAGATAGAATTAGTAATTTTAGTAATCTCGTTGATAATAAGGTTGACAATGATGTTTGTAACAATGAACAATGTAAAGAACAAACAACTTGTAATTCTGGTTTTTGCACTAGTTTCTTGGTGAACACTTCTTGCGATTCGAGATGTAAGACTTGTAATTTATGGCAAAGAAGACTAGGTCACATTTCCTTAGGAAAACTGAAGAAGCTACCTATGATCACTTGCACACATTCTGATTCTCATAATTGCATTATACGTTCATGTGCTATCTGTCCAAAGGCTAAACTACAGAGATTACCTTTCCCCTCTAGTGCTATATCTAGTACCCAACCTTTTGATCTGATTCATATCGATGTTTGGGGTCCGTATTCTGTGAAAACCTACACTGGAGACAAATATTTTTTGACCAATGTCGACGATTTCACAAGGGGGACTTGGACACATCTAATGGTGACTAAAAATGAGGCACTATCATTAATCAAATCTTTTGTTTTGATGGTTCAAACTCAATATGATAAGCATGTAAAAGTTAATCGTACTGACAATGCCCTTGAGCTTGGTCTTAGCCATACGAAAAAAGCCTTCTTTTATGAGCAAGGAATCATTCATTAGACAAGTTGTGTGCAGACTCCTCAACAAAATGGAGTGGTAGAAAGGAAACACAGGCACTTACTTGAAGTTAGTCGTTCTCTTCTCTTTCAATCTCACTTGCCTACTAAATTTTGGGGTGATTGTCTGTTGACTGCCACATACTTGATTAATAGAATGCCCACTCATATATTGCAAGACAAATCCCCTTACGAACTTTTGAACGGGAAGTTGCCTGACTATAATAACCTTAGAAATTTTCGTTGTTTGTGTTATGTATCCACTTTGAAACAAGGAAGGACTAAATTTGAACATCGTACCATTCCATGTGTTTTTCTTGGGTACCCTTTGGGAAAGAAAGCTTATAAAGTCATGACACTTGATAGTCAACAGTTCATTACATCAAGAGACATCAAGTTTCATGAAAACATTTTCCCATTTGCCCTGCAACCTACTGATTCTCAACTCTTCCCTGCTGCTCCTTTAGTGCCTCACCATCCAGACATTGAACAAACCATTATCAGTAATAATCAGCCCGTCAATTCCGACATTAGACAGACCACTAGCAGCCAGAATATAACCACCCTTGATTCCTCTTTATCACCTGAGCAAGCTCCCTCTAGTCATCCACAGACAACCACACCTGATGCACCTGTTAGAAGGTCTTCTAGGACACCCAACTGCCTACCTACCTAAAGGATTATTCACGTCTTGCTAATGGTTCAAATGATGATTCAATGTGGTTTGAAACTTCAACTAACCTTGTGTTGCAAGCTCCTAGTTTTAACTTCCACGCCCTTAATGTTGAAAATCAATCTTTGCTTACTCATCTCGATTATATTGAACCTACATCTTATTCTGAAGCCTCGAAACACCCTGCGTGGCAAGAAGCCATACAAAGGGAGTTCCATACCCTAATTGCTAATAATACTTGGGAAATAGTCTCTCTTCCACCTAATAAGAAACCAATAGGGTGCAAGTGGGTCTATAAGGTAAAACCAGGCCATGTCAGTTATTTCCTGGGCATTGAAGTTCTCAAGTCTCCGGAAGGCCTCATCCTCACTCAACAAAAATTCACCAAGGAGCTTATTCAAGACTTTGGTTCTCAAGTTGAGTCCTGATTCTTGAGATCTCCTTGAAGATTCTACTGCCTATAGACAACCCGTTGGGAAATTAAATTTTTTTTAACCAACACCAGACCAGAGATTAGTTTTTCAATCCAGAGCCTTAGTCAGTATATGCAAAATCCAAGAGTCACACATTATCAAGCAGCCATCCGTGTTTTGAGGTATTTGAAAGGCAATCCAACCCTTGGTATCCTTCTCAACAGCGAGCCAACTTACAATCTATTAGCTTACTGTGATTCTGACTGGGCATCTTGCCCACAATCTCGAAAATCTGTTAGTGGATATGTTATCTTCTTGGGAAACACTCTCATTTCATGGAAATCTAAGAATCAACAGTCAGTAAGTTTGTCTTCCGCAGAGGCCGAATACATGAGCATTCGAAGGGTGACTGCTGAGTTAGCATGGTTATCTCGATTTGTTCATGAACTCACAGTCACTGATGTCCTTCCTATCCCAGTGAAATGTGACAATCAGGCTGCCATTTATATCACAAAGAATCCAGTATATCATGATAGAATCAAACACATCGAGCTCGACTGTCATTTTGTTCGAGCCAAACTCATGGAATGCCTTATTTCATTATCTTATGTTCCCACCAAAACCCAGCTTGCTGATATCTTTACAAAGCCACTGACTGGTTTGCAGCACAACTTCTTGCTACACAAATTGGGGATTTCACAAATTTGAGGGGGAGGGGTGTTAGAGTTGTATTAACTAGAGTTAGTGGTTGTAACCAGAGTTACGCAGAGTTAGGCATAGCAATCAAAGTTAGGCGTGCTTTCTTGTTTCTTGTACAGGGGGCCTATATAATTAGCTTTTTCCTTCTTGTATCATAAGCAAAATCTTTCCCAAATATTCAAAGGGGCCTTCCTCTCTCTTACTTTATTTTCCGCCATTTCTCTCTGATCTGCTATTCCACCGACAATTTCAAGAGAGAGAGACTTAGGAAGTCACTTTGGTATCTCTCTAGAAGTCTCAAACAGTTGATTATTAATCTCTTCAGCCAAACTCCCCATTTGGTGACTTGGAGAAGGGGTTAACAATCCCCTTTAACCGACTTACTAAAAGATCACATTTGGTGTCTAACACGATCCATGTCACAAGAGACATGGTCCGTGTTGACCTCCGTAACTCGATTTAAGTTGGTTGGCAACCAACATGATCCGTGTTCCCCCAACATGACCTGTGTTGTGTTGATTTCTCTAAGAAATCAACTCTCAACACTTCCAAACATAATACTATATCATTTTGGGCCACACACATTGTTCTAGGACACTAACTTATGTGACCCAATATAACCAAATAATATACATGTAATCAAACATATTTAATTCGAATATAGAGGTCTCTAGCAAGACATATAATCACTATATTTTTTTAGCTTAAACTCCAAGTATATCGAACATCATCGAGACACTCCTAACAATCTCCCACTTGTCCCACAAGTTTTCAATTCCTGAAATTCCCTTGTCTCTTACTATCTTATATTCGAATAAGGTAAGCTAATGTCATCCTTATATAAACCCGAATGTTCCTCAATCTCCGAGTTAAACTTTGAAAAGTAGATGACCATTTGTTCATCTATCTGAGCTTGACCAAACATTTTCAATCTAACCTCATCGAGTGCCAACGAGACAACTATCCCTAATACAGAGGACAATGCCATCTAGTTGAACTACATACCCTCACATGCTCCAACTACAACCCATGCACCGCCTTTATAGCCTACTGTTACGAAAAGCGTTGGACGCATTACAACCAAGGTTGTTAAAATCGAGATCCTAACTCGAAACTCTGGGGAAGTTAGGATCGAAATTTAGCCATGTAGGATCGTGAATCGTGTGTAAATAGTAGAATCGTTTTCGAAAATTTTGGACCTTAAAATCGTAGAATCATAAATCAGGATCAGGATTTTAATAACTATGGTTACAACAGACCATGTAATTTATGTAATGAACTCGGAATTTAGGAATTATCCTTTAGTGCCGAGAGCTCTTATGACATTCACAACTTAAATAGCTTCCACTGCAGGTCAGTTCGGTAGTTATTATCAACATTACCCATGTGATTGATTTATGATGCTCTACATCACCATGATCACGAAACTTTGATCATCACCTCAACCCTACATACCAATTGTTATAATATTATCACTGTCCTTGTGTGATGATACAATTAGGAACTAGGTTGATTGTCGACTAGGCTTAGCGTTATCAAGTTCACTTAATGGGGTCTCACAAATCATACCTCATCTAATTTTCCATTTCGAATTCGCTAACCCCTTCTAAACCACAATTGATGTAAAACTTTGATTATCATTGATGAATACTTATCCATTACAATCCATGAACCATCACATGTTCAGACTGTAACTTAAAACACTCTCCAATGTGTCTAATTCCTATTGTATGAGTAAATCCATCATACTACTGTAGGACCACCCCCAGGAAAAGCTCCACCACTTTTACCTTGAGTGTGCTACTTAGTGATCGGGAGCCGACTTAAGTTGCTTAATCCTTAAATAATGATATTTTTATCTTATGAAAATCATTTTCGAGGGATGACTTTTATTCGTTTAAGCACTACTTTTTATTGTTTACACACTTGAAATTATTCCGAATTAATCTACAAATCATTCAATACGACTTCCAATTCGAACTCGAGCCAAGAAGAGGGCACATGGACCAACAGGGCCTATCACCGGCCGCGTGGCCTGTGATGTTGTCACTGTTGCACCTTGTGCTTCTTTGACCCAAAAGAAAATAGTTAGAAAAATTCAAAGGTCACGTGGCCTATGATTATTTCTTTGACATTTTCTTTTGAATTAGCTCCGGGTTAGAATATGGGGTATATAAATCATTTTATAAATTTTTCAATAGAACAAACAAGTGTGTGTAATAATAAAAAGAAGTTATAAAGGAAGAGACGCCAGCCGATTTAAGCAAATCGGCAAACCTAAAAATAAATGAAAACAACTCTGGTCTACGAACCCGAATTCTGAATTCGAGGGCAATGTTACGAATAAGGTTGTTAAACTCGGGATCCTAACTCGAAAGTATGGGGAAGTTAGGATCGGAATTTAGCCCAGGTAGGATCGTGGATCGTGTGTAAATAGTAGAATCGTATCGACGATTTTGGACCAAAAAATCGTAGGATCGAAAGTCAGGATCAAGATTTTGATAACTATGGTTACGAATTCAAGAATTGATAATTCTTGAATCCGCCTATTTAAAAAACATACTCTACTAAAATCGAACTTGAAATAAAATTGAGCGGGAAGAACATTAATGAATTTCACTAACTTTATATTCCAAACATGCAAGATTAAAATATGGAGGTTTTTACAAAATGAATGTACAAATAGAATGATACATATAAATAAACTACATTATTGAAACCAAAGATAGACGAACCTCACTTTAAACTTCGATAAGATGGAAGAAAAATCGAACTCCTTATGATGAACCCTTGAACGTGGCTTGATTGAGACCTTGGAATGAAGGCTATTCGAAAGTGGTGGAAGATGAAGTTGATGGAGGAATATGGATGATATTGATTGAGGGAGAATAGAGAGGATGGATGATAGTAGAGTAGAGAGATGTAGAAGATGATTGTGATGAGAGTTGTTGATGAAATGAGTGAGGATGAGGGGATATTTATAGGTGGGAGTGAGTTGATGGAGATGGAAGGAGGGGGGACATGATTCCAGAGATCATGCCCCTCATGCAAATAGCAAGGCCATATGGCCATCCTCAAGTCAAAGTTCAAGGTCAAACAGCAACGATCAAGGGATCACAATTGTCTGGAGGGAAAAAAATTGGCGCGAGATTCATAATCCTCGAGCAAGGCCACGCGGCCAGTAATTTTATTTCACACAGATTGCCAGCGTGGCAACCGACGAGCTGGGCTGTGATTGTGAGGAAGGCTGCGTGACCTTCCTATTTCTTGTTGGGCCAAGCGTGCTTTTGGGCCCAGTTTCTGGGTCTGGAATTTGAGCAAGGTCGCATGGCCTTGCTATTTGGCTAAGTCGACTTCAAACAGCCATAATTTCTTCATGCATACTCCAATTGAGGCAATTCAAAAGGCTTTGGAAAGCTTATGATGTGTACTTTACTCTCATCAATAGAAATAGGGCCAAAGAGAGTTGTTAAAAAAATGGGATTCAAAATAGTGGGCACATGTATGTGGAAAGGGTGAAAAATGAAGGCTTTTGTGGTTTATTGGCCGGTAGCTTTTGATTGAGGAAGACCCGTTGGCTTTGCTTTCATTCTAGCATCTTTTCTTATTGTGCTTGATTTGTACACTTGTCTCGGTACAAAATTCGGTGTTTACAACTTTGCCTACGATAGGGGTTTAGTAAGCAGATCAACGACGTTATCATCTGTATGAACCTTGCACACATTGACATCACCATCCTTGATGATCTTTCGAATGATGTAATTTCCTGAACACATGCTTGACATTGTTGTATGCTCTAGGTTCCTTTGTCTGAGTAATGGCCCCGCTGTTATCATAGTACAGGTCCACGCCTTCCACAATACTAGGCATAACTTCAAGCTCCTCGATGAACCTTTTCATCCACATTGCCTCCTTTGCAGCCTCAGATGCTGCATATACTCTGCTTTCATAGTAGAATTAGCAACAGTGTCTTGCTTAGAACTCTTCCATCTTATTGCTCCACCATTCAAACAAAAGATGTATCCAGACTGACAACTATAGTCATCCTGGTCCGTCAGAAAACTAGCATTAGTGTAACCTTTTATACTTAACTACTCATCACCTCCATAAACCAAGGACAATTCCTTAATTATGTTTAGATATTTAAGTATGTTTTTCACAACAGTCCAATGTTTCTCACCAGGGTTGGCTTGAAACATGCTGCACACACTTAAAGCATAAGCTATATCTGGCCAGGTACATCTCATAACATACATAATTGATCCTACAGCTGAGGCATAAGGTATGTTTTTCATTTTCTCTTGGTCTTCAAGTGTCTGAGGACAGTATGCTTTTCAAGTGATGTGCCATGAACCATGGGAATGAATATCTTCTTAGAGTTCTACATGTTGAATTGATTCAAAACCTTAGTTTGATTTAGTGTAATCAAACGTTTTGATATATCTCTATAAATCTTTACTCCAAGGATGTACTTGGCCTCACAGAGATCCTTCATTTGAAAATTCTTCCTAAGCCAAGTCTTGTAAGACTCCAATATAGAAATATTGTTTCCAATGAGGAGTATGTCATCTACATACAATATCAGAAAGACTATCTTGCTCCCACTGAGCATTCTAAACACAAAGGCTCTTCTTTGTTTTTCAGGAAACCAAACTCTTTGATCACTTGATTGAACTTTTGATTCCAACTCCTTGAAGCTTGCTTAAGACTACAAATGGCCCTTCGTAGCTTACAGACTTTCTCAATCTCTTTAGTATCTTCAAAACCCTAAGGTCATGTCATGTATATTTCCTCTTTTAGAATCTCATTCAAGAATGAGGTCTTGACGTCCATTTGCCATATTTCATAGTCATACCATGTAGCTATGGCTAGGAGTATCCTGATAGACTCAAAAGTCGCTAATTACGAAAATGTTTCTTCATAGTCAATGCCATGAATTTGAGTGAAACCTTTCGCCACCAGACGTGCTTTATAAACACTGGGTTTACCTTCCATTTTGTCTTCACGGTTCACCTTGAAGACCCACTTGTTTCGCCCCTTTAGGTAAGTCAGAACAATTGATTGTAGAGATCCTTGCTTATAGCTTGAGGTTACAAATCATCACTCCATATATTTCTCCTTCTCACGTACATCCCAACTCTCCTTATTAGCAAGTTGAGGCTATTACGCTCCCCTTAGAGACCACATGGAGCCTTGGAATAACCCAAGTAGATGAGACCATAGGAGACCTTGAGTTCATTTGACCCAAACCTATAAAGGTGTGTGGTCAAGGCACAAATGTCATAGGTCGCGGTTTTGATCACTACCTCTTCCCAATGCTTGGCTCAACAAGTTCAACCTGAGGGGTCGGGGTAGTGGGGAATGTATCAACTTTTAAATGGGGAAGAAAGGATGGAAAAGTTATTGTTGTACTCCATTTTTTTTATGTTTTGGACGCCATGGGAGCTCCTCATATTTGTTGGCTTTCTTTGCTCCGCCCATTTCTTTGTAGAGAGAGAGGCGTGGAGAGTTGTAAGAATTTTGGGTCTTTATATTGATGGTAGGGGTTGTAAAAATGAGAGGAAAACTTGAGGGCCTTGTTGGAACAAAAATTTCCAAAGGCATGTCAACCCCTTTGACGTTAGTCCTAATAACATTTGTGAAACTAGATCTTAAACTCCATTTTCTACCTAAAACCGCTACTTTAACGAAAAATGAAAAGTTAATCAAGTAGTGTTTTAATTGGTCAAGATGTTAAACGCTATTACAAACGTTGTTGTCGAACAAGGCCTAAGTGGCTTGCAAGGGTATAGCAACAAAACTACGAGCTTGTTAGCCTCATCACTTGAGCACCCCAATATTGTAGACCATTTTCATTCTCTCTTATGTCATAAACAACTTACATACGACTTTTCTCAACTCGTATGTGTGTACCTGCCTACCACCTTGTTTGACATCATTAGTTCAATTGCCTCTCATATCACATCTAGGAACCAAAAACTACAAGTTGGGGTCCAAATGAATATAGTTTTTTTTTTTTTTGTACCCATACCTATTTACCAAACCTAACATTACATGTTGGGTTCCAATAAATATAGTTTTTTTTTCTATACCCATACGTATTTACAAAACCACCACCCACAACCATATTAGTGGGCACTAAATATGAGTATCCATACCTATACCCATCCAGTATTGTAAGTATAAGAAATATTATTCAAATACAAATAAGATGTTCATTTTTTTTACATGTTATCTTGAAAACAATGAATATTGGATCTTAGAAGAAAATGAATGAGATCAAGAAGTGCACATGTGGCTAAAAATTGGGAATGAAAACACAAGATGCAAGGAAAAAATGGACTTGACCGTGGATAGAAATATATAATAAAACAAGATAGGATTGGCCACCACGCACTTCGATTAGCTTAGTGAATTAATCTGGCTACAACCTACTTGGCCCCCTAATTTTGGTGGGTGAGAAGCTCCCACCCAATTGGCACACAGTGAATTTGTGTGGGGATCCAACTAGTATCAATTTTTCTATTTTGCATATTTAAAATTGCCCTCTTAAAGCTCCAGTTCTTGATGGAATCCCACCACTCTTTTACTAGAAGCATTGGGTTGTGGTTGGATCATACCTAACAAAGGAGGTGTTATAAACCCTAAGCTCGATAAGTTCCTAAAGGAAATTAACCATACATACATTACTCTCACCCCAAAGATTAGTTCTCCTGAAGCACTGACAGATTTTAGGCCATGCATCTTTGTAATGTGGTGTACAAGATCATTTCCAAATGTTTGGTGAATAGGCATAGAGAGATTTTGCAGAACTTCATCGACCCGTGCCAAAATTCCTTTCTATAAGGTTGTATGATAACGGATAGTTGTCTCACTTCCCATAAGATCATTAGTTACATTAAGAAGAAGAAACAAGGGAAACAAGTACCAGTTGTCAAGGTGGATATGAATAATGAGTTAGAAGTTCCTTTCTTCTATGTTAACCAAAATTGCTCTTCCTCATAGATGGGTCAATTTAATTATGTTGTGTGTAAGTACAATAAGTTATGCAATCCTTATTAACGACTCTCCCTGTTCGGTTTGCAGTTTTTGTGGTTTCTAAGTAGGGTTGTCGGTCCACAAGGATGGGTGTTAGGCTTTATAAGGAGATTGATTTGGTTGAGGAGTTTTCGATTGCGGAAAGTAGTAAATAATGTAAAGCAATTAAACTAATCTAGGCATGGATTCAAAATAACAATAAGCAAGTAAGCATGAAAAGATGAACTAATCTAATTTCAACAAGAAAGCCAATTAAACTAAGAATGTGATTAAAAGCAATTAATGTAAAAACTTGAATAATGAAATTAGGACAAAGAAATTATACCTAGCATGCTCAAATCTTCACTCTAACTCTTCATCTTGAATCCTTCACTTGAAATTTTCCCCCGAACAAACAAGAAAATTGTGAATTGGATTACTAAGAATCCCCAAATTCTCACTTGAAAGTAGAATTTGTGACTCTTAATCCTCCTCCTTACTAAAAGTTGGATTGGTGGTGAACTAGCACTAGAAAGCTTGAATGCAAATCAACAATGAAAACTTAGAGAGAGAGAAAGAGAGAGAGAGAGAGAGAGAGAGAGAGAGAGAGAGAGCAAAAACATGGAAATTGCTTGAATTGAAAGAGCTTTGAAAGAAAGTTGATTACAATAAAAGAAAACTTGAAGAACAATTAAAGCTTAATGAAAGATAAAGAAAAATGCAATAAAACCTAATTCTATTCTAATCCTAAGCTAACTAAGATAAATGCTAAAAAACTAGATTCTAATAATGCTGAAAGTATGTGGGTATTTATAGAAGGAAAGAAAATATCCCAAAACCCTAAATTGAAACACAGCCGCTGCGCGTAATTTCCGCAAAATCTCGATCCGTCGCGGGTGCGACACCCATGTTCGCGGGCGCGACCTTGCTCTGTCGATTGTCCGTCAATTTCATCATCAGCCATTGCGCGCGACAAAAAATAGGTCGCAGGCGCGACCTGCTTCTGGACATTTTACTTCCGAGGTTCACCCGAGTTTGGTCGCGGGTGTCACCGAGGTGGTCGCGGGTATGGCACATCTGGTAGCAGGTGTTAAACATTAGTCACGGATGCGACCACTCTGTGGGCAACTTCCATCCGAGACTGCTCAACAGTCGTCGCGGGTGTCATACCGACTTTAGCGGGTGTTATGCCCCCTATAGCGAGTGTTACGCCCACCGTAGCGGGTGTTATGCCTACTGTAGCGGGTGTTACGCCCACCGTAGCGGATGTTACGCCCACTGTAGCGGGTGTTACCTCTTCCTGCCCATCTTCATTTCTTCCTTCTTCCTTGGGCTGTAGCGCCCACTACAAGGAATGTAGCGGGTGTTACGCCCCTGTTTTGCACCAAAAATGGGGAAAGAGTTCTCGGGTCGGTTCCGCCTCGGTTCTGGCTCAGGTCGGCTCGGAAAATCGTTCGGGATTCCCTAAAAAGCCTCGATTTAGCTCATTTTCCTTCTAACTCTTTATTATCCTACAAAAACACAAAATTATCATAACTAACATATAATCAAGGGGCTAAAACAAGCAAAACACCTTATAAATGATATAAATTCGGCTCGAAACGAGGCCGAACACTCCCTATCCTTTTTCTTGCGCCGAAGGTAGGTCTCAAACAAGGCGACACTCTGTCTCTTTACTTGTTCATCTTCTGCCTTGATGTCTTGTCATATATTATAACTTGAAGCTAGATCAAGAGAGGTGTTTTACTATGGGAACTAGGGAAGCACGAAGTGCCCCGGAGGTGACATATCTCTTCTTTGTGTATGATTCTATCTTTTTCACTTAAATCTCAGGGCATCACTGCTTGAACCTAAAAAATGAGATAGACAATTTCTGCAAAGCGTCCGAGCAACTGATCAACATCAAAAAAATCACAGCTGATGGTTTCTCCTTACACAAATCTCGAAAAGTGAACGAGCTCAAGGTATTTTTTTGGGTATGAGACCACTGAGGCTTTTGAGAAGTATTTGGGAGTTCCCACAGGAGGAAAGTGTCACACCTGGGTTTTTTGCAGGACAACATTAACAAACAACTCCAAGGTTAGAAGGTGGCCCTTCTGTCCCACGAGGGAGACTGGTTCTTATAAGGTCGTGCTATCAGCCCTGAACCCACAACTTTCCATCTACAAAATTCGGGTATCTATCGCTAGGAAAATAGATAGCCTGATGATTAGTTTTTTTTGTGGTGCGCTGCGAAGAAAGAGGGAAACATTGGATTTCCGAATTCTGTTTGAACACTCCTAAAGGGTTGGGGGGATTGGGAATCTGAAGAGTGGAATGGGTCACTAATGCGATGCTCATGAAACAAGCCTTCAAACTGATGGAAAATCAGGATTTGCTCCTTAGTAAGATTTATAAAGCTAAGTATAGGGCTTGCTCTCTGATCCTACTTAAGGATAGGAAAAGTTGTAGAACGTCGTGGGGGTGGCAAGGATTGTGTGCAACAGTGGAATCTTTTAAAGAAGGCTTACGATTTCAGGTGGGGAATAGCAAGTCTATTTCAGTCACCAAGCATAAGTGGGCAAGAACTAACTAACCTGAACACCAATGAAAAAGCTAATTGGAAGTCTAAGAATGTTGGACAATCTCATGTTGCAAGGACAGAGGAAATGTAATACAATGCTAATTAGAGAGGTGTTAGTTGGAATGCGATAAAAAGAATTCTAGTCAAGGGATAGTGTGGAGGAAGTTAAAGTGGTGGAAAGTATAGAGTTAAACAGGTACTGGTTTGAGTGGGAAAACCAAGACTTTAGCGACAAAGGGAAGCCCCAACAACAACTATTAGAGGGTGGACAACTCTGGAAGAGGATGTGAGCTTTTGGGCATCCCAACAAGATGGAAGATGTTTTGGACAATCTTTCACAATGCTCTTCCCATTGGAAATCGATCTCAAAAGCAGGAATAGCACGAGAATGACAGCATGTCTACACATGTGACGAAGCTTGGTGTGTGAAGAGCCCCAAAGCTGGTCATGCTTGGGTTCTTGAAGACAACCACATTCCCAGGGAGCAGGAAATGTGTCCTATCTTCGACTCTTCGACAATTCAGGTTGAGCTATTAGCCATTTAGAATTTCCTAGTTTCGGCCTAACACCAAGGAAGACATTGCATCAGCATTTTAATCAACCCCTCCGGAGTAGTAACTTCTTTGCCAAGGGTGTCAATCCCATCAAAGATTCTGTGACCTTATTGAAGCAGTGTAGGTCCCTGTTGTTGGATTTTAGTATTTGTAATATAAAAAAAAGGTCAGTAAATCCCACGTCAAAGAAGCACATAACCTAGTTGTCAAAGCTAGGAAAAGGTTACTTCCATAGCGGGTTTATTTTGTAATTTTTCTGCTCAGCTGCCAAAAAAAAAAAAAAAAAAAAAAAAAAAAAAAGCCCTCTGCTAATACGGCAACCCAAGGGCAAGAAGGCCTAAAGTTTGACATTATATATGCAAAAATCTTCAACAATAAACTTATATAATCTTACTTAAGTAACCAACAGCTTAAAATTCAGCTTTGACAATTCTCCCTTGAGCCTGTTCAACTTTTACATGCATATTGATTGCCTTATTGAGTGTTGAATTTAAGAAATAGTTTTTTCATTGTTGTTTTCTTGAAGAGCAGGAATGAATTACAGCTAGGCACCAGACCCAGCAAGCCTCCGCCTCGTTGCGTTGGAAACTGAGACCTGACCGAGCTTGTCTCCAGCAGAGGGCGCCATCCGTTCTTTGAGTGGCATGTAGTGCCTCAACCACACTCCAGTGTATACCTACAACCAAAATTATTCAAACAAAAGGGGGGGGGGTTGTTACAGAAAAACATTCCACAAATCGAATTTCAAATTTATTCAAACTAAAGGGGGGCTTGTTACAGAAAAGCATTCCCATACATCTAATTTCCAATTAACGACATCTTTCAGTTTCAGGAAAAGACACTACACAAGTTCTTCAAACCTCCACTGTTTTGCTCCAACCGTTTATTTCAATCAAGTATGAAACTATTGATATGCCCCCCCCCCCCCCTACATTTAACTACGGTGATTATGACACAGAAGACAGTTCCCCACATTAGTTGTACACCCAATCAAAAACAACCTCAAAAAGGCTGCTATCCATCGTTTATTCTAAATACATGTTGAAAATTTGATGAAGCTAGAAATTTTTTTTTAAAAAAAAAAAGTAGCCATAGATGAAATTACTTTCCCACCTCATATACTTTTTAAAAAAATGACTAATTATACATTTCCAAAAGTGCCTTCTTTAAAACACATGTGCAACAACCATTAATACTTTCCCCACTCATAATTAAAGACACCTAAGATCATACATCTAATGATTAATTAATATGCATTAATTATATTTTTTAAAAAAGTAAAAATGATTAACTAGTGCTTTCTAAAAATGCCCTCATAAAATCACACAAATTCCTACCCTCACCCTCTGTACCCAGAAATATATATATATATATATATATATATATATATATATGTATGATGCTAACTCATAATAATTGTTTGTCTGGCCTTATTAGCCATTTAAGAAAATCATACAAAATTTAAACTACTTTCACACTCAAATTTGAATGTTTCTAAGCCATTTCATGGGGCTAGGGGAATGAAACTGGTGCAAAGAAGCTGTATGTTAGCTCCCTTCTATCACAAGCTTAGAATCAAACCTGTTGGGGTCTCATAATCTTGGTATCA
This sequence comes from Portulaca oleracea, assembly GCA_029582165.1. Classification (NCBI taxonomy): domain Eukaryota; kingdom Viridiplantae; phylum Streptophyta; class Magnoliopsida; order Caryophyllales; family Portulacaceae; genus Portulaca; species Portulaca oleracea. The sequence continues at coordinate 35,908,136 of CM055882.1, forward strand.
GGGTCATCAAGAGACTCCCGCCAGTGCGCCAAATATCCAGCCATTCGAGGAATTGCGAAGAGAACAGTGAAAAATTCAGGAGGGAAGCCCATAGCCCTGAGAGGGAAAACGCAAACAAGTTAATTTTTTTTATAAAAAAAAAATGTCCCCAAGGACAGATTATATTTCACCATATGAAAGGAATACATACAGATTACTTACCTGTAGATTAAACCAGAGTAAAAATCAACATTTGGGTATAACTTCCTCTTTACAAAATACTCATCTGATAATGCAGCCTTTTCCAAAGCAACAGCCACCTACATAATAACCAGCTAATTGAATTGATATATGATGTACAAAGAAATTGATCTCATGCTAAGTCCTGCTTGTTAGTCCCTTTCCATCAGATATGATTCCATCAGATATGTAGAGTATATAAGTCGATAGTAATTGAGAGCGGAAGTCACTCCATTTATGCTGTAGCACTCAAACCCAAGGAAGTTTATTATTTGAAACTAGCTAGATCACTGTTCTCAAGTGTTGCTAAAATGTATCATTTGAATCATGGTATGGCCCATTCCAACTAAAAAACATCTTATCAGGATAAACTAGGAAGGAACGGCCAGAGGTGGGGATAACGTGAAAGAAACTAATATGTTAAGTACCTCAATGAGAGGATCTCGTCCGACTATGGAGAAAACTTCCTCCGCCAATTTTCTTATGACCTTTGCCCTAGGATCATAATTTTTGTACACTCGGTGCCCAAAGCCAGACATCTTCCGTTTCCTAGAAACAGAATGAAAGTACAAGACGTCAGTTCAGTTTTGGTTTTAGTGTGAACATCCACTGAAAATGTTTATGCCAATAATAAATCCATGTCGCCTGTTCCAGAATAATCACCTGTTCTTCACACCATCAATGAAATCTGGTATATTTTCAACACTTCCAATTTCACTCAGCATCTTTAGCACAGCCTATAGGAACACGTAAACTCATGAGAAACCAAAGCCACCCACCCACACACACACACACACACACACACACAGAGCTACCCAAGAAAAAGAACCCCGTCCAATCATTGAGGATAGGGATTAGAATATATAATTTTAAAAAATACAACTACGTGCCTGAAGACCTGATCATTTGCTTACCTCATTTGCACCACCATGAAGAGGACCATACAGTGCCCCAACAGCACCAGCAAGAGCTGTGTACACATCAACACCACTGCAAATGTACGAGAAAAGAACCTTGAATGATCCACATGGAGTGAAAACCTCTCAAACTCTCAATTTGGTTGAGAGATTATCATAATACCTTGATGCAAGATGCCGGGCAGCCGAAGTTGAGCAATTCATTTCATGTTCGGCATGAAGTATGAAAAGAACATCTAGAACTCGAGCTAACCGAGGATTCGGTTTGTAAGACCTATTTCCCCTGTATCCAACAAAAATAACTTCAACAATTTGCACAGATATTTTGCACCAGATTTCTTTAGGTTCCGTGAACAGAAAGCAGGCATGCAAATATACCATCTAAAACACATCAATTTATCAAATCCTGGCATTCATGGAATTGTGCAAATAGGTAGAGGAACATACAATGAATCAAGCATGTAAAGGAAGTTCTCTGAGTAAGAAAGGTTATTAGATGGGAGAACCGGAGGTCTTCCAGCCAATCTCAAGTAAGCTGCAGCTGCAATTGTTGGCGCCTGCAAAAATCATGTGTCATTTTTCTTTTTCCATCTTTCACCTCTCCTTTATTTTATTTTTTTTGTTTTTCTTTTTTTGGTTTGGGGGGGGGGGGGGGGTTGTTATGCAGGGTTTAAATGTTCTTAATTATTGACATTTACGGATAACTTTTACCACAATGGCAAGCACAGAGATAAGTCACTAACTAACCTTCCCAAGTATTCGCACTATCTGTTTGTCTCTCACTTGCTTAGACTTGTAAATATCCTGTCCCTACAAAAAAGGCAAGATTGGAGCCCTCTCAGTTAACAAATAATTTGACAGATCATAAAAGTATTGTCAAACAACAAACAAAAAGACTCATCTAATCAAATATCATTGCAGAAATAAGACAGAGATGATTTCACAAGCTGAATCAATAATGTCTACTGCATGCATCTACCAAAATCGTATTGCCAAGAAGGATTCTGATGTAGATCATCCTACCGCTACAGCCTTGATCCAGGCATGCTACCAAATAGGCCATTTTATACAAGATATTCCATGCGGATCACACAGCAAGCTTATGTACTCGGACAGTTTGCAAGGAGGTTTTGTGACTTCAATTCAGCTCACTTGAGGTCCTTGCAGTAGAAGAGCCCAAGGAGACTTATCAAGGGCAATAATTAAGGTTTCTAGGAAGCCTATGCACAGCTATGATAGAAGAAGTTTGGCCTGCAAACATAGCCAATTTCCCAGACTGGGTTTATGCACAAACCCCAGTCCTGTCAGGCTTTATGTTTCAGGCTCGTGTGTGTTGATATGGTAATAAAATGGCTGCTTCCAGTACCATTGTGATCGTTGAAGTGTCCTCTACATAGGGTCCAAGAGTGCAGCTGACTGATTTCCCCAAGCATACTCTAAAGCCCCATCAGTTCAGGCATGTGTGAAGAGAGCTGCTGAAGTCAGATTGTGTTTTCCATCAACAACAAGGGTTATCTTGGTCTTTTCTCTACATGATCGAGTTACCCTCTATAAATACAAGTTACTGTGGGTTAGCAGCTAAGGAATCACTTGATACAGCTAATAATCACAAGGAGGTGGGTAAACTGCATGGAAGACATCTGCTGGACCAGTCAGATTCAGCCGGGCAGCAAGTTGGATTTTGCCGGCTCAATTTGATGCTAAACTATGTAATTATGTTTGTAAATTATTTTAAGCAGCTCATCTTGATGTAATTTAGCATGATTAAGGCTGATTAGAGGTTCCTTCATCATTAGGAAACCTCATTAGCTCGGTTAAGCTAGCTGCTGTATATTAGCAATTAGACTTTTGTAACCTTTTGTTTATTATCAAGTGTATGAATAAAAGTGGAGCTTGCCGCTTCTTTTTTTGTGACTGACTAACAACTCTCACCCTTTCCACTCATGTATCTAGATTGTGGCTAATCTAGTGGTGACAGTGGAGCTCAAATTCATTCTTATGGTGGCGTTTCTGTATCAATACGAGTGTTTGAGTTTAGCCCTTGTGTTTATGTTGTGGTGTTTCTGTCTCAGCACGAGCACAAGCCTATCTTTTCTTCTTTTCCTTGTTTTTCTTTCCTTGATGCTGACTTTGCTTACAAAGCCAGCTTAAGTGGAGTTCAATCCTGGTTTTAGGGAGCTTAATGGTGTTGTCAACAAGCTCTTGCACTCTGATTATTTGAGCTGCACATACATCAGATTCTCCCCTATATAACAAAGTCCGAACTTCTACATTTGGCGGCTCTTCACATTCCTGTCTGGTTTCTGCATGTCACCTACTATGGTCATAGCAATTCTAACTAGCAATAAACAAATAATCTTAACACACCCAAATAATCAAATGAATATAACGAGTGATATTTACAAACATCATCACATATCTGGAACCACATAACTTGTTAGAAAAAATCAAAGATAGTTTGGTATGTTGGGCTTGATAGGCACCTCCACTAGACCTTGTTTTTCTTTGGTTGGAACCATCATAACTTGTTAGAAAAAATCAAAGATACTATGGAATCTGAGTTTATTGCTCTTGAATTGGCAGGTTGTGAGGCTGAATGGCTGAAAGGTCTGCTACCAGATGTCCCACTGTGGGGGAAGTCGGCTCCTTCAATTGAACAACATTGTGATGGCAGCTATCAGCAACGAATAAGGCCTTCAATGGAAAATGAAAACATATATGCTTGAGACACAAAGTAGTGAAGGAGCTACTTGAAAGTGGACTGATATCACCGGACTTTGTGCAGTCCAAAATGAATCTTTCGGATCTGCTAACGGAATGCCTATCTAGATAGATGGTCTTTGATACATCGAGGGGAATGGGATAGAGACCCATTTAGGAATTGTAATGATGGATCCCTACTTCGGAAAGGAAGTTCTCTAGGTATTAATGCAATCATTACTCAATTCCTGAGCAATACATAGTATACCTCCCTATGGTGTATGTGACTTGTAATGCTTTGCTACTGTTGTGTTTGAGGATGAGTATTTGGCTCTTAATGGACCATAAAGGCAGGGAACTAGCGCACACTAGATGGATCCACCTACTTCGGTGTGGAAGTGTGGTCACTTCCAGTCGGAGGATTGGTATGGGTTCCCTCCTAGAGCACCTATGAGCTACCAGGGTGGCGTATGGCCAGTATAAGGCGCCAGACCGCAGAGTATGAGAATATCTTAAATTAATGTGTGCCTAAGGGCAGACTTATACCTCCGTATCAAGTTCAAGACGATTGTCACTTGGGAGGTCGTTTGTCTTTAAACTTGGGGTCACTAGGTGTCAATTCAAGTAGCGAGACATTGGCATCGATGCATTAATTTCTCTATGCTTGAACATGTTCATATTCCTTCTCAATCTTTGATTTTGTGGGGGACTAGAAAAAAAATTCAAAGATTGTTTGGTCTGCTTGGCTTGTTAGGCACCACCCTTGACCTTGTTTTTCTTTGGTTGGTGCCATCCCCTTGGCTTTGTCAATGGCTAGCTCTTCTTTTAGCGTACCTTTTTGATATTATTGGTTAATTATCAAAAGTAGGCAAATGATTGCCCCCTCCCCTGTGATTTTATGCTAATTAACTCATCCCTTTTGCTCTATAAATAATCGTGGGATGTGCGGGCTTTGGGTATCAATTTGACCAGAAAAATTTCAGCTCTTTCTCCCTTTATCCCTCACGTGTAGTCTCCTAATCAAGGCACTTTTTGTTTCCTCCCAATTCCCTTGTGATCCCATAACATTACTACCTTTTTATACCCTCTAAAAAACCCTTAACATAAGCATCTTTAGGCATAGATTCAAGTACTCCAACTTAATTAATTGAGAGCACACTCGATTAATCAACCCCATGTTAATCCTAAGGAACGGCCGCTAGGAGGAAGTTCTTACCATAGCTTCAGCGAAATTGTTCTTAGGACACTAGCTAGGCCACAGCACGGTTTGCTATTTCCTACCATTTTATTATTTTTTTTCTAATGTTATTAATGTGTTTATTTCCATTTGCTAAATAAAGTCTTGGTAAATTTTCAAAGTTTAGTTGTTGTATTCAAGTTTTCGACAAGATTATATTTAGTTGTCGTAATTGTATATACAAACCCCTTCTTTTACATTATTTCCAACATAATCAACCCCATGAATCCAAACAAATATAAGTCTCCATAAAAATATTGGGTCTACTTAGCCTCACATAGCAAAGAAGCTTGGTGAAAGCCCAAATCCCCTATAATTTTATACACCAAGCAAGACAGTACATATTTATGTCTGCTATACCTGAAAAGCAAAACTAAGGCATTCAACAATAAGAAGAGAGATTACATCCACGTAGGCATATGACAGTAAGTTCCTTTTAGACACCAGAAAAAGAAATTTGAAGCGACCTATGTGTTTTGTGGAACCATTTACTTACCCTCAAAGCTGGATTAGCATCCGGATGAAAGACCGAAAGAGCACTCATTGCGCTCACAAGAACACCCATTGGGTGTGCATCATGAGGCATTGCTTGTATAATGTCCTGCAAGACAGAATCATAAGTATCCATGTCACCATCATGCGTCACACATAACAATCGTGACAAAAATTGCACCAGGCTTCTAGATTGAAGAAACAAAGATTTGAAGAGCTAATGATTAGTAGCCAAGTCTTCTAGAAGTCCACAAACGTACCAATACTCCCTGAGGGACAGCGGAATGCTGAGAGACAGCGAATTCCCAATCTGCTAGCTGACTTTCAGAGGGTAAACTTCCATACACTGCCGAGGTTGAACACAATTAAGGAAAACCCTAGATTTCAAGAAACCATGGACATGGAGGGCTTGATAAAAATAAATAAATATTGAAGACAACAGAAATAGGATAGTATCTGAAGGTTTCTAAGTTGCATTCTGAAATAACTCAATCAATACCTTCTCGACCACGATACTGCCTGGTAAATGGCAGGAAGCACCCATAGGAACATAGACCTTAAAGTGGAGTTCTAAAAAGAGATGCCTATGCAAAAATCCTTTGCATTACATGTCCAGCATAAAGTTCCAAACGACACTGAATTTATTGAGTCTGAGTAAATCAGAACTTAGGAGCCATTTTTTTTTTTCAGGGGCAGGTAGACAATAGAGAGTAGAAATGGCTAAAAAGGCACATAACATGCAGCATGGACAATCAAAATACAATGTGCCGCATTTAAATAAACATGTAATGAAGGTCTTATATTGCCAAGGCTACTCAACTAAGAAGCCCATGTCATTCAATAAAACATCATGATTGTTCTCTAGGTTCACAAATTAAAATAGTTACTGAAACTTGAAAAGAAACCCATAGATTAATCAACTACAGATCATTACACTTTGAGCATGGTCTAAGTTACACAAGATGTAACAGATCTAACCCTGCAACAATGCATCGCATATTCGTCACTTTCTATGAAGAGCAATGGGAAATAAACTAGTGGGAGGTAGAGGGATGATCTGAAGGAGGGGGGATGTGTGAGAAATTTTAAAAAAGGTGAGAAGGTTACTTTGGGAAGGGAAATCAAGCATCTAAAATTATAAACTCTAAATCTAAATGAACCATAGCAATGAGGTCTCATGAACACTACTTTTTTTTTTTTTTTTTTTTGAGAAACTCATGAACCCTACTTTCACCACATCAAAGCCAATTTGGTATCTCCACTCATATCCATAAATAAGTTCAAATATCATCAGATTCTAAAAGTGTGTAGGTGCTAGATAGATCCAAAATCCAAAATTCATAGTCCTGACTCCTGAGACACAGTACCTTACTTTATATTGCATAACAGCTATTCCCAATAGACCCTATGCTTAAAGCTATTCATTGCCAATTACTCCATAGAAAAGGAAGTGAATGTTTTGTAACACATTTTGCTTCGGTACACTATAATCAAGCCAAAGACCCCACTAATACAAACCAAAGATCCAATTACACATTCTATGAGTCTTCAATAGATATGAAGAGACATTCTATCTCACAGAATAAGTCCACAACTTACTACTACTGAAGCACAAGCCATACTGTAATATTGCAATGTATGTAGAAATATAAGCCTTCAACAATAGTACTTACTGAGGAGGTAGGCCACTTCAAGGAATGAACTTCCCTCTGCTAGTTCCTCAATAGGGTATCCCCTATACCTGAGGATACCCTCATCACCATCAATATAACAAATTGATGATCGAACAGGAGCAGTATTGAGATAACCAGGATCATAAAGTTTAAGCCCTTTGTCATTATTTCCTGTTGTAATCTGGTCATTACCGAGGAAAACAAAATTAAAATGCCAGACTCATGATGAACGTAAATACTAAACAGTAATATAGCAGGCAAAGCTCCCATATTTCAACACGGAACCAACTTCCTCATGAGCAAATTTAAAGAGGAAGTAGCAGCTGCGTAAATTATTTTTTTTAAAAAAAAAACACTTTCAACAGTAGAAAGAAGGTAAGAAGAACAAGATTCATAGAGAAGAAGCTTAGAATACATTATTTCAGTATTACAACAGTTCATTCCACAATCACACAAAAAAAAGGGCCACGAAACATGTTTGAATACGTAAGAAACCCATATCACTTGGCCAAATTCCTAATTCTAATTTCTAACTACTAGTATTTCTTTTAAACCTTTTCTTGAATACTCTCTCTCTCTCTCAAAGTAAAGCAGAAAGGTCAACGGAATGCATGCATTGAAAACGCAAATTAAAGTGGAGAGGCCTTCAAAAATGCAATAGACAACCTCCAATAAGAAATTCTTGGATTCAATAACAGGATGTCTGAACGTAATTTATCTTAGGAAATGTCTTGAAAAATTTACACCGTCAACACTTTGAAACGTTTCTTCAGGAAATGTGTTGAAAAATTTTACCAAAACTCAAGACAGCCGTTTGATCATAATAGAACAAGCAAACCAATGATTAACGCAGAGATTATCAATATCAATCGATCATAAAAACAAGCCCCCATAACTAAATCCAACAAACACCATAACAAAATAACAAAAAGGTAACCGAATCGAATTCAGATATTAAACCTTCTTAAAGTCTGTAGCTTTGAGAGTCCCGTGTTCAGAGACAGGAATTTGGTACTTTTCCCCAGTTCTCTGATCAACCACCGTTAGAGATCCTTTGAGATTAGGCGGTGGAGCAAGTGCAGATTGAGATGAAACACACATCTTATCAAGAATTGGAGAAAATTTGAGGGGCGGATCAGGTGATGGTGCAAGATGAGCGCTAAGAACAGCCAATCTTCCATGAACAATACTTGATTTTGAATCCGCAATCTCCATTTCAGAAGATGAAGATGAAGATGTCATTGACACAACCCAATTCCAAGTTTTCTCTCTCCTTGTTACTCTCTCTTATCTTTTATCGGGAAATTCTAGGCAAATTTGCAGAGGCTGTTGGTTTCTTATACGTATTAAACACGTTTACCTTCTCCTGTAGCTGCTTCCCGGTATTTTAATGAAAGCCTCAATTAAATAATAGACCTAATACAATGGAGTGCAATGCTCCTCTATTATTTCATATCATATCATTCCTTTTGATCATTTTATATTTTATAAATGAAGTAGAAAAGAACAATGGTTGTTGTGTTTAGACCTGTCAATTCGGTCGGGCGGGCGGTTTCGGGTCGGTCGTATATCGGGTTCGGGTAAATACGGGTCGGGTGTATTTCGGGTTCGAGAAAATACGGGTGGTGTGTTTCGAGTCAACCCAACGGGTTATGATTGCGACCTTTTCCCACTTTTTCTTCAAAAAAAAATGGTCTCTAAATACTACTTTTGTACAATATACATAATAAAATATGATTATCTTCTAGTAACGATAGATTACTGTAACTATTTTTTAACTTAAATTAGAGAAATAACAAATAAATAAGTTGCGCTTATAGTTTAACGTTAAAAGTTACAAAGAAAAATCACAAATTTTAATAAAGTTGAACTTAAAAAATTAATTTTTCGGGTCAAACGGGCGGGCCGGGTTTGATCCGCTAATTTTCGGGTTCGGTATACTTCGGGTTTAGTTGAAAAAACCGTGTTCAAAACCCAGAAAATTCGGGCGGGTTCGGGTCGGGTTATCGGGTCGGGTCAGAAACTGCCAGGTCTAGTTGTGTTTATGAAGGATAACCTGGCAGCTTGGTAGCATCCGTTCACACGTATAGTTACTCTTTCGCCCTTTAAATATAATAACATAATCAACAGCGTGTTTGTCTGCCTGTCTGTCTAATACCTTGTATTCACACACAAAATTACTCATTTGCCCTCGAATACAATATAATAAGTTACTTGTCTACCTGATTACCTTGCAACTTGTATTGACACACAAATTTACTATTTTTCCTTTAAATATATAATATAATAATAAGAAGCTTGCCTTGTAGTTTATATTCACATTCAAATTTACCATTTTGTCCTCGAATGCGATTTGATAACAAACGACTTGCTTTTTAGCTTATATTCACACTTGAATTTGTCGTTTTGCCCTTGATTACAATAACTAAGGATCCTAACATCAATTGAAATTTATGTTATTAGACCTATCAATTCAGATGGATGGATTGAATACAAATTGTGTGTATATTTGGTAAAGGGCAGTACATGTCATGTGTATTTTCGGTTGGGAAATTTTAACATAAAAAATACGAGTCGTTATATCTAGATTCAAATAAAAATTGATAATTTTAATAGTTGTAAAAGTTAGGTCATGTTCTTTTAGAGTGTAAAATAATTAAAGGGTGGGATAGGAAACACTAATGCCATAATTTCAATGAACCTATAATTCCAAGGAAGATGAGTGGATTGTGTTATGAGGAATCATAAAATTAAAAGGAAGAGATGGATAGAATAAGGAAAAAAGGAGTGAGAACGAGGATGAACAAATTATGCTAATAACCTAAGGTAATTGTAAGAACACTTCTCAAATAGTTATTTCATTTTTCCAACGGTGATCACAAATTATGTAAGATACTTTTATAATAATTTATGGTAAACATCCTCCGTAAGAATTACAAAAAAAAAATATAATAAGAGACATATAAAAAATAAAAAGAGAGGAGCATTTAATTTACAAAATAATATTTGTTTATGGTCGATTGCAATATCATATTTTAATCAATAATTTCTTATATGTTTTTCTAATATCAATTACAATATCATATTTTTTAGATACCATATTTTATTATGAATCTAATTGGTACTAATATTAAGTAATAAATTATTGTACATGTTGAAAAGTTTATCATCTAAGTATTGACATGATTTCAATGTAACAAAAAAAAATAATATGAAACGGAGAAAGAATTGATGATTTGGAGAGAACCCCGTGCAAAGCACGGGCCCATATACTAGTGATGATCTAAAAACATACATTGGTGATCTAAAAACATACATTGGAGATGATAGTATAGTATACAACATGATGTCTAGTAACCTAATGCTAAAGTCCAATTTATCAAGATATTTAATGTTATGGTCAGCATATCACGATGTGTATCTATCACCACAGAAACCATCTTCTTGGGTTCCCCATCTTGAACAGTGATTATAGCAGTGGAACCTAATTTGTAAAGGTTAAATGGCTCCTTGAAACTTCTGGTAACAGATTCCAATACAATGAAATTAAACTTTAATGGAGAGGAACTTGTGTAAGTGAATTATAATCCCTGAATATAAGCGAAAGAAAATATTAAAATGATAAAAAATTGTCTATATCATGTTTATGTCACTTTATTCTATTAAAAGACTATTAGATAAAACAAAATAATAAAATTATAAATTCGAATACTGAATTTAATGTTTGGATAGAAGTTAAAAAAATAATATTATAAAGATTTTTTTATTAGAAATCTTACTAATGCAAAGATATAGATGACAACAATATCAAATTATATAATGTACACAGATATAAATATGAATCAAAATAATGTGATAATATGTAATAGAAATACTCCCTCCTTCCCATATTATATGTCACTTTAACTAACTTTTTTTTCCATAATATCTGTCACTTTATATTTCCAATAGCACATTAATTACTAATTTATCAAATTAACCTTATTAATTATTTCTTTTTCATTTCTTTTTCCTTTTTATTCACATTTTTCCTTTTTTATTCGCCATTTTATTCTACATTTCCACATTTCCAATACACTAAATTAATGTAGATGAGAAGTTTTTTTAGTTTTTTAAATTGTGTCCTAAGTGACACTTAATTTGGGAAGGAGGGAGTAGAAATTAATCAAATAATAGTTGACATTGTCCTAATATTTTACCCATCTCAAATTCGAGAGATGACACATTTACACTTACAGGCAAATAAATAGATACAGAGGGAGTACATTTGTAACGTGTTTGGTGGCCTAATTGACTAAAAGAAAAATAAATTTAAGATCTGTTCATTATGAATATAGAATTAAGTTAAGTAAACTAAGGAAAATTAGGTAACAAAAAATAATGGAAATATGTAAATGTTATATTACCTGTTTCTTTTTTATATTTAAATAAATTTTGTGAGTTAAATAAAAAAATTGAAGTATAAATTATTCAAAAATAATTCATATTCTTTTTAATGGTAGAGTAAGACAAAGTTAGATTAGGTTCAATAAAGATAATCCTACCAAATTAAAGAATAGGGTGTTATTAAACCCCATATTGTTAATTAATAGACATTATACACCATACTCTAAATGGATTACTGACTTACAAAAAATTAAAATAAACTGAATAGGATTTCACCATTGTCATCAAGGCGGTCAGTATAATAACGTTGTTAGTGTCTGTCAGCAGAAGACATTGAAATAAATCAGATCAAACACATGTCTCTCTCTAATTTCTCTCTCTCTCTTTATGATGCATTCACCAGCAACTTGATCATTGTTGATGATCATCATATTCTGTGTTCTCCTTGCTTAATCAGGGCAGATGATCCTATCAAAATCTACAACCATATACGATTGAAGCATATGTAATAAATTCTGCAAATACAGATGAATATCCTTTTGGACAAACACAATTGAATAGAATTATGATAAAAATTGGCAACAGTGAGTATTTAATTCTTGATCTATATTTAAAGTTTTGAATAAAATTTGTTTTACTAATACCTCTCCAACTCAATCTCTATCCAGAGCCTCTTCATTAGTGCTGTGATCCTCACGCTCTGCCCCCTCCCGTTGATCAGTTCTATGGAGTGCCTGTCGTCGCCTTGTCTGATTGTCAAACGTCTGAGTACCACACATGAATGGAGAGTGGGAGGAAGAATAATTGAAAGTTAATTGATTGATTCCGCAGATACAGATGTTGCAGATATATGGAGATCCAGAATATAAGCAAGCGGTTATTGAATAGATATGAAGAGAGTGAGAGAGTTGCAGTTACCAAAAAGAGGGAAGAGTAATATCAAGGAGATATGAGCGGTTCACAGCAGGGGGCAGTTATGGAGGCAAATCTAGTCTTCTCGACCTCACTGGAAAAGAGAAAAGGAGATGGGGTTTAATTTCATACACAAAGTTTCTAACAAATATTTAATTGCAAACCTTCTAAATAATCAAGTTAAAAAAAAAATATACTGATAAAATGTAAAATATTACATTCTTAATCCAGAGCCTCGGGCCTATTTTCATCATACATCGAGCTGATATAGTAGACCTCGTGTATCCCCTTGCAATTTCCTGGCAGAGAAGGACGTTGTGTAACAATTGATGGCCCGGGATAAAAGCAGCTTGGCTAGGGTCAATAAGGAATGGGAGCACTTCTCTGATTCGAGCTGCTAAGATTTTGGTCACACCTTTGTACAAGGTGTTACAGCATGAGATGGGCCTAAACTATGCTGCCTTCCGAGGATTTGGGACCTTGGGGGTTAGGACAAGATGGGTCTTGTTGAATTTTTTGAGGAGTTTACCCGTTCGAAAGAATTCCTGAGCAGCCTCAGTCACAAGGTCCCCAATTAGTGATCAGCCTCTTTTGTAGAAGCAGCTTGTATAACCATCTGGTCCTGGCGTTCATCTTCCAGAATTGAGAAGAATGTATCTTTAATTTCCTTGGCAGTAATAGGCTTACTAACCGGGATTTGTTGCTCAATACTGAGGGTATTGCTACAGCTAAACACATCGGGGCTTGCTTTGGTGCGATGCGTATTTTGATTACCCAGGAGCTCTTGGTAATAGTCTCGTAAGCAGTTGTTCACCCTCTCTAGGCCAGTGATTGTGTCCCCATTATCATCTTCCAACTCATGAACATAAGTATAAGATCTCTTCTACCTCATCTTAGCGAATACATCTTGCTGCCACTGTCCCCCATACTACTCCAGTCCATTTTACTTTGTTATATTTTTTTAGCTTTAAGGCAGAATGAAGTACTCTCCAATAATTGATTCTTGCTTCCTTCTCTCTTTCCTACAGATCTGCATCATTCGGGTTAATACTTAGGCTCTGCTAAATCTGGTCCAGCAGATTTCTTTCTCTTGCCTCCTTATGGTAAATATCAGCGCATTTGTTTCTGTGGATACTTTGGAAATCTTTTTGCATCCGGCCAAGAGAAAAAGAAAGTCTGTACATTGCATGTCCATCCGGGAGGTTATGGAGGCCTTCTCTTGAAGTTACATCAAATTGGGGATCATCGGCCAACATATTACAGAATCTGAAGGGTGATTTCCTTCTCGGACATTTGGAGAATGAGATCTTCATCGCAGAGTGGTCTGAGAGGCCCGCATTCAGATAAGAGACTTGAATTCCATCCTCAATCATGTACCAATGCATATTAACCAAAAGTTTGTCCAACCTTGAACGTATGTGATTGTTGGTCCAAGTGAAATATCCCCCAGTGAACAACAGCTCGTGTACATGGCAGTCAAAGATGCATTCTTGAAAGGCTTGGATTGTGAAAGCCTCCACATCTACCCCGCCTTCCCTATCTTGCGGGCTGGTAATTACATTGAAGTCGCTTGTCACTCCCCATGCATTGTCCATAGTCCCTGCAATTGCCCTTAAATCATCCCACAACTCAGCTCGTTCTGAGGCTTGATTGTTGCCATAAATCCAAGTCACATTGAAATTTTGAGCATCTTGGCGCCTATTGATTTTTGAGTGAATAAGCTGACTTGATGATGACAGCTTCTGAACATGGTAAATTATTGGGTCCCATGTAACGCCCCAACACCCATAAACACAAGATTACCATTAATTACTTGTAAGACCTGTGAATAGCGCAGCGGAAAAACACGGGTTGAGGTATTACCGCCGTCCCACTAAGGACAAGGCACACACTCATCACCAACACACAACCAACACAAACCATCAAATAAACTTACACTTAAACCCCATACCTGACCTCACCCAAACATTGAAATAATACTTTAATACAACCATCAAAACACACATTAAACCTTCCAAAATATGATTTGGTCTTTAAACCCACGAAGACCATCGAGGTTCGGCCAACTCCGCCATATAAAACTACCTTGCAAGGATGAAAGGAACTACTTCTACTTGTCTTTGTCTTTGCCTTTGACTTGGGAGCTCGGACCGCCTAAAAACAAAACATTAAAACATTCGCAAATGAGTGGGGGAAACACTCAGTACACAAACCTCCAACACGTCAAACCGTTCGAAAACGGCTTTAGTGCCGGCATTTAAATTCATTTTGAAAACGGGAAAGGGGATCTTAAACATGAATAAACTGGATTGCCGCATAGATAAATATGTGTAAATAAAAGAGATAAACTTGTAATAATTGAAAATGAGTGGTATCCCTTACGATCGATGCACAGCATCTCACACACGCGCATGCCCAAACCGATCTGGAGTTTGGATTGGGTGACTGTTTGGCAGTCGACACTGGCCAGGTCTATAACGCTCTGATCAGTAGCAACTAAAAGATGATGCTAGTACCTTTAAACTAGCTACAAGTACAATGGCGGGACCACTTAATGAAAATGGAAAGCATTAGATTATCACTTGAAGTATAAATAATAAGCATTGAAGAATATATAAAGGTTGGACAATTTGCGTACCTTGGAAAGTAGGAAAACTTGGTGGCGTGCCTCGGGCTCGGGACGGCTTGGGTGACTTGGGAACTATAATAGGAAGTGTAGAAATTGAGAACCAAAGAGGGTTCTTAGTGAGTTACAAATGTTAAGTAAAATAAGAATTTAAGAATGAAATAGATTACAAGGAAAATTTCAGGTTTTTAGAAATAAAGTTTTTAACATAACTCTAGCTAGGAAACTCGGAATTAAACAAACGAGTACTTCTCGGAATAGGGAAAATTAAGTTCTACAACTTTGTCTACAGGACCGAGGTCCAAAAATGAAGGAAAGGACTTGAAAAACAGCCCGGACAGAAACAGATGCTGTAATTTGAAAACTAAAACTTTCGGTTTGATCTTTTGATACGAAACTCATAAAGGCTTGGAAGTAAACGATGAATAGCTTAACTTATAGAATGATTTGAAGAGATCATATTGATGGAATATGGAGAATTAAGGAATGAAAGGCTAGAATGGAAATTAGAGAGTTCTTGATTTTTCGGATATATCGTCAAGCGACGAAAAAGAATTTATAACGATGGATTAATGGATTTTGGAAGTGTTTGAAAGGTGAATTGGAATTATGCAATAGAGAAGGATTATATCCTGGGATTATCATGATCCAAAGAACTTTTATACTAATGAAACATTCCAAACTCCAAACTTAGAAACGATTTCCATTGTATAACTTAAACTCTCAATCTTAGTTAAAAGAACATAACTTTGATAAATAACATTAACCTTCAAAAGATAGCATTTTCAACTTAGAAGACACCTCTTGAACATCCTAGTATTGACCCAAGAGTCTCCAAACCAATAGAATCTCTTAAATGATTGAAATTGGTTCACAAAATCTCAATTTACTATTGAATTTTCTGGGCAGAAACTTAATTGACAACCTTCAGTCCCGCCCCCATATCTTCTACTCCCGATATCGGATGAAGGCAAACCATACATTTCCGAAAAGCTTAAAACGTCACCTAAAACTTTTACGTTTACCACTGGAACCAATAAAAACTCTAAATGGACGGAAAATTGTCCTCAAGCTACTGACTCAGATTCGTATACAATTTACACCACTTCACGGTTTTGCTCATAACTCGAGCTACACATACCGGATTCTCGAAATTCCAAAGCCCATAGTTAGATAAAGATTTAAGCTATCTTTTTAAGTAAAAATCTGGGCTAAACTCATACTTTAGTCCTCTGTATTATTCTGATTCCAGACAGAAACTTATATGGCCATCAAAACAACATGCATGTGTCTTCTCACCACTAATTTGCAATAAATCTCAATTAAACTTCAAATTAGCTATCATCCATCAATTTTCCAGAAGTTAAACACTTAATCTTGCTCAATCAAGACCTTAAATCTCACAAGCACAAACCATTTCAAACATTCAACAACACTACAACACTTAATCACTTAAAATCAACCCCAAATTTACATGTATCAAACCCAAATTCAAACCCTAATTTAACCACAATACAAATTCATGCTAAAAGGGATATAAAAGAGATGTAAATAGCAAGAATAATCAATTTAGAAAAGAAAATTCAGATTAGAACAATAAAACTTGAGTTAGGGTTTGGAGTATATACCACATGGGGAAGAAATTGAAGGAGAAAAACAAGAGGAGAGGAAAGAGGGGAGGCCCGGCTGCCTCCTGGTGGTCGCCGGCCGCCGGAACTGCCCGGAAATGACAGGGGAGGGCTGGAGCTGCTGCGTGGAAGAGAAGAGGAAGAAGGGATGTGGGGGAGTTTGGGTTTGTCTTGAAATGAAAGAAATAAAACCCCCAAATACTTATCCCCCTTGTATATATAAACTCCCCTTAACTAAGTAACTCATCTAATTAGAAATTAAGCTAGATAAAATAATTGGTAATAAACTAGATAAAATTAATTAACATAAAACTTGATAAAATAGTTTAGCATAAATTAAATAAAATTACTTGGGAATAAATTGGGTAAAATTAACTAGTACTAAACCACATAAAATAAATTGGTAGGACATATTAATAAAATGAATTTAGCAATAAAATGTACTTAGGAAGGTTGGATAATATAAATCGTAAAAGAAACGGAATTGAAATTAATATAACCTTCTTCGGTTTAAAAACGTAAAATTGAGAACCATAAAATAAATTATATAACGCATCGTAAAAATATTCATAAACTCATAATAATATTTAAAACTTTAAATCCGAGGTAACATAAATTCAACCCATTTAGCCATAGCCTTGCTCGAGACCTGTCACGCATAAATAAATAAATAATAGAAGTAACAACCGCAATAACCACAATAATAATATTCATGTCGTGAAAATAGAAAAAATTTTATTAGCGTATTTTAGCTAATTACCGTAATTAAGGTCTTAATTAGTACGGGTTTAGGGCGGGTCGTTACATCCCATATAACCAGGACCCTAACTTTCTGACAGTGGTCTTCATTGGTGATGAAATGCCTGTTGTTGAAAACTCTATTAACCATTCTTTTAACATTCTCTGGTAGGAGCTTTGTCTCATATAGGCCAATTAAACCTGCTCCTTGTTGCTGCAAGAAGATTCGCAGGTCTTCTTGCTTTTCCGGGCTATTAAGCCCGTGAATGTTCCAGCTGATCAGATTCATTGGTGAACGGGACACTTGTGGGAATTACATCTTCTCCCTCTTCTGTTTGCTCAATTCTGGAAAGGACATCAAATCTATTTGCTGCATCCGTTTTATTAGCATTCTGATCCTTCCTCACCCATGTTTGTTTGGCCTTATGAATCCTTGATCATCTACCACTCTTTCTCGTCTTATTCTTTGTTGTATCTCTTTGTGGTTTTCCCCCCGTTCTGATTGGTTGGTTTCCTCCTTCTTCTTTTGTCTGCAAACCTGCTCGTCATGCCTCGTTTTCTTGCAGAAATTGCAGATGATTTTCTTCTTGCACTTTGCTTCATCATGACCGAACATTCCACAATACAAGCATTTGGTTGGTGTATAGTCATATTCCAGATGTTGTCTCTGAAGATTATCATGATGATCTATATAATCAACGTAGTTCGGGAAAGGCCCCTGAATCGGCATCTCAATCAATAGTTTGGCGTATCCCAGTTTGATCCTTTCTTTTGTTTGGCGGTCTGTCTTGATTGGAACTCCCAAAAGACTTGCGATTTTACTCAAGCTTTCCGGGTTCCAGTACTTGAAAGGCAGGTCTTTCATTGTTACCCAAATTGAAAGTGATTCAATGCATTCAATCTTCATATCCAATTCCTTATTCCATTCCCTAACAATAAGAGGTTTACCATCAAAGAAGTGGAATCTATGTTCCATTGCAAGATCCTTATGCTCCTCCGACTTAAATCGGACCAAGAACAATCCTTTCTATACATCGGATATATGGTCAATATCTAAATTTCACCATATTCGATTGATATATACTCGCATGACCTCGTATGGAGGATTTGACCCTAGGACATAGCATATCATAGAAGAATTCCAGTATTCAATATATATATATATATTGGATTCTTATAATCTCGACTTTTACGAATTGGACAACAATAATCCCTACTATCAATTTGAATTCTGGTGGTCCAAAAAAATAAAATTTTATTATTTGTGTTAGGGTTATCAAAAATTCGGGTTTAAGTCAATTCGGGTTCGGACGAAACTTGATATCGATACCCAGTTTTATAAAATTTTCTGGGTCGTACAAATAGGACAAGCATGAATTCGGATCTAAATCAAGTTTGGACAGTAGAAAATTGGAAAATACTGTGTTTGAATTTTCAGTCAAATTGGTCAATATACAAATTTGAACGAAAATTCTATGACCATACCCACTTTTTCACTGTTGAACATTTTTTTACAGCCCTAATTTGTGTGATTAACTATATTACAATTGGATAAGGAATACCAAGATAGAAAATGTCCATCTAGCTCTTTACAATTGGATAAGGAGATAATGATATCTACATAATCTGATAAACTAAGGGTATGTTTGGTTGGCCGGAAAATCATTTTCTAGGAAAATGGTTTTCCTTGAAAAATGATTTTCCTAGAAAATGAATTTTCAATTGATATTTTCCAGTGTTTGGCACAAAGGAAACTTATTTTCATGAAAAACGATTTTCACTTGTTTGGCACATAGGAAAATGATTTTCCTGAAAATTGATTTTCACATGTTTGGCAATGAGAAAAATGGTGCATGAAACAAATATTATAACATTTCGTCCTTATAATATGATAACAAAGTATTCACAGGACTACTTCAACTTTCAACAGTTGACAATCAAACTTTCAGATTATCTCGCCCTATAGATCTTAAGGAGATCATTCCACAATCACTAAAAGCAACAGTATTCATAAGACTACTTCAACTTTGAAAATCCATATCCAGATTAATTTCTAACACAGTGAAAACATCATATGTCACTCAAAAACTTTCTTCGAACATCCTAAACATAAATTTCCTAATGCATATGCAGAATCAAGCAACATAAACACAGAATTTGGTAAGATTTGGTAATTTCTAACCAAACAGAATCAAATGTCATCCCTAAAGTTCTCGACCCACATCTTTCTAAGCTCATCACTTTTTGTGAGGAAGGCTCTAGCTTTGTTCTCATTGTCTACGAGATAATCAAAAGCCTTCCCCAAAAGTCTTTTCTCGAACCCTTCGATCTTCATCACTTCTTGATAAAGATGCTCAATATCAAATTTCTCTTTGGTAAAATCTTTAATTGCATTAGCAACCTCACCAATTTGAACATATAGCTTTTGCACCTCTTCAATATCTTCACGAACCCTCTTTCTTTTTTTAGCCGAATCAGATGAGATCCCAATTGAAGCGGTTGATTGCTTGTCCATGTTTCTCTCCAGGTTATCATCATGATCCTCCAGGTCAACCACATCACGGTGAAACTCCAACTCAATGTCATCAAACGACATCGCATTGCTTCCTCTAGCGGCATCTTTCCCAGCAACGATAGCCATTTCTTCATAGTTTTCAATTTTCTTGTTCAAAAATCTTGCATGAGATGGATTCGCCTATTTCAAAGAAAATTTTCAATAACATCATACAAAGACTAGTTGTTATCCTATTTATAATATAAAGGATCAAAGGGAAACAGAGGGATAACAAACATATATAACAAACCCCAATTTAGCATAACCTAGCAAATTAAAGGTGTATGAAAAAACAGTTAGGAATTACCTCAACATAAGATTCGTAGACAGTAGGAGAGACACGAACCATCTTCGTATTTTCATCCCACCCAAAGCCCGATTTTGCCCGAATATTGCTTATGGTCCCCCATGAAGCAGTCACAGTTTTCAAGCGATTCTCAACATGATTTGGATGACATTTGACTTTGAATTTTTGTGATATTGCATTTGCCGCTCCAATAAGTGAGCTAGACTTGAAAGTGTTGTTCGGTCTATTCCCCTTTCTCACCTCTTCCGCCAAAAAAACTAGTAGTTCCCTTGTCATTTCATCATTCCAACGAAATTGAGTTTTCCCTTTCTCTTCCTTTGTGTGCGTCACTTTCCCTTTCCCTTTCTCCATGCTATACCATAACACAAAAATTCAATTAGCGACAGAACTAAACAAATATTCCAAGATAGCAAAGATAAGCAACATCACAACCACCGTATAGTTCATTCAAAGGCGGTTAGAGAAGCGTGCAATTGTGTCAAAGAACCTGTCAATACATATATAGCAAAGATAGACAATGATCAAAGTTGCCATTGTATGCTTGTCGTCCAACAATGATCAATACATATATAGCAAAGATAGACAAGGTTCTACAATAGAATCAAAGTTCAACAATACAAGTCTTTGTTAACTACGAGAACCATAAACCATAGGGGAAAAAACTACAAAGTTCTACGAGCTTCATAATCTTGCCACATAGCATTTCCTATTGCATCTCTCTTGATCTTCCATAATTCGTTTTCTTCCCTCTCTTCTCTTTGTGAAAGTCTTGGCATTTGATTAGATAGGAACTCTTCATCTACTTCTCTCATAATTTGATCATTAGGATCAACGCCCCTTAGAAAGTTGTGTAACACAACACAAGCAAGCACTACCTTCACTTGAATGCTAAAATCCCAAAATGGCTCCGCATCCAGAACACGAAACCGTTTCTTAAGCACACCAAATGCCTTTTCTATGCTTATTCTCAAGGAGTAATGTCGTAAGTTAAACAATTCCCTAGCATTAGTTGGAGGCGAGCTCTTATCATACTCATTAAGATGATAACGAACTTTCCTATATGGGGGGAGAAATCCCTTTCGAAGAGCATAGCCGGCATCTAGCAAGAAATACTTCCCTACAAAAGTTAACAAAACTAATTTGAGTTCTATTGGATAGAGAAAACCTCCAATCAAAATAAAATTGATTACCCGTACCTTCTGGAACCCGAAATCCTCTCTCAAGTGCGTCATTTAGCACCTTAGAGTCATGTGCTGATCCTTCCCAACCAGCTAGCACATACGTGAATTTAAGGTCATCAAAGGACACAGCGGCCAAGACATTTTGGGACATGAAGCCCTTTCTATTCCTGAACCTATCTTGATCTTCAGTTGGCACAGAGGCTCTCACATGAGTTCCATCTAAAGCCCCTATACAGTCCTCAAACCATGGATAAAATCTAGTACTATTTAAGATTTTGGAAGGAGTTGAAGAGCTAGAACGATTTACAAACTCGGGATGCAAACTTAGTATTGCATCTAAAACTCTATGAAAATAGTAGTGAATAGTCCATGTTGATCGATAAAACCTTCCCCCAATAGCCCTAAACCTCACATTGTGGCCTAATATATGCAAAAACATTACAACTTGCTCAGTCACATTCATGTTCACTGTTCTTGTAAGCAGTTTCCTCTCTTTCAACATTGTACATAGTTTAAAGAAAGGAGTAGGCCTCATCCTAATTTGATTTAGGCAATGAGTATCGCCACAATATAGGATACTCTTGATAAAATTCTCTCTATCAACATTTCTATCAAAGGGTAAGGTGCGTGGTATTTGGGAGACCCTAGTTTCATTCTCTCTAATCTTTCGATACAAAAGAAATCCTGCCGCAGCCCCTATGGTCGCAACAGCGGCAGCCATTATCACAACTTCCTCTTCCTTTCGCTTCCTCTTCATTTCTATTGCACAAACCAAAACAAATAGCTCAATAACCTAATATGTCGTGTTCTGCCAGGTCTTTATTCTTTAATCATCAACAACATAATATTATTCCAAATTGCTATGTTTCTTATTTTCATGTCAGTGTCCCCAACTTTATTGGTTTTCTGTTCATGGCATGAATTGTTTTCACGTTGGCACACACTGGACTCAATAGGGACTAGTTCAGTGACTTCAGTAACTTTACCATGATGAGGGGATGACTCTACTCTTGTGTGGAAAGAGACAAGCACACAACTCAAAAGGAGGTAGGTGTTCATGCAAGTGCTTCTGTGCAGATTTGTTAGGTAAAGACAGTTTTAGAGGATGGGACACTGGTTGATGAGCACGCGAGAGACAACACTCCTGCAGAAACATCTTCAAACCTATCCCTACTGCATCCACTAACATAACTCACAAGTCACAATATAGTACTGCATCCAGATGCCAAATGGTAATAATTTTCTATGAAACACCATGAATGCAGAGCATAAAGAAGTTTGTGATTGAATAATTCCAAAGATTCAGTCTATCAAAACTACTCTAGTGTCAAGACAAACTTCAGTTCAGATAAGAGCAATCGGAATTCAAAGCAACTATGAATGGAGAGGAGAATGGTGAAATATACAACAGGCTAGAGTAGGGCAGTATTAGGAAATTGAAGCTTTAATTCGGTACCAACAATCTTGTTTATGCATCAAAGTAATTGTTTGACAGATCGAGAAAGTTCAACAACAAACATAAAACGAGATCGAGAAACAGAATCACATAAATCAACAGATCGAGAAACGAGATCGATAGATTCTTGTTTATACATTAATGTTTATGCATATGAAGGTACCTGGTATGATGTCGATCGAATCTGTAGCAGATCGAGAAAGAAAATCAACAGCGTTCTACTTCAATCTCCATGGAATTTGTAGCATATCGAATTTGTAGCAGAGAGAAAGAGAAAGATGAAAGTAAAAGAGAAAGAGTAAGAGAAAGAGCAAGCTTCGAATTTGCCAAGGAGAGCAAGTTCGAAACGCTAATCTGCCATGGAAGCTTCAGAGAGAGAAAGAGAAAGATGAGAGAGAAAGAGAAAGATGAGAATGACGGTTGTGAGGTGCCTAACCCTAACGTTGGGACATTGGACCGGGAAAATGCCAACTGGAAGGGAAAAATGATAATGGACCGGGAAATAGAGTTGGAAAATGGATCGGGAAAATGATTTTTTTTGGGTCACCAAACACCGGAAAATGGAAAAATCATTTTCCATAAAATGATTTTCCGGCCAACCAAACACACCCTAAATGAATTTTGATAGAATTGGAATTTATTAACGCAAGGGATGATGGATGATGGCAGTGTGGATCCTTGGCATAACACGCGGTACTTGTCATGGGCGGATCCCAACCATGGCTATGAGTGGCTCCGGCCACCGATAACATAAAAAGAAAATCAATAATTCAGTACGATTTATGATAAAAATTATAAATTTTACGTAAATTAGATTAATATAATAATGTATTGATCATCCTTAATCATAAGATCTAGATCCACCGGTGGTACTTGTGAACACATGGTCAACTTGAAGAGAAGAGTTGAAAAGTGGCCGAGATTCATTGTTTCTATTTTGATCAACAAATTACTTCGGGGTACCCTAACTTTTGGTGAAATGTTTTTTTGGTACCCCAACTTTTAAAAACTAATTTTGGGGTACCCTAACTTTTAGAATTAGAAATAATTAGGTGAATCTCCGGCCAATGATTTAAATTCACCAGTGAGTTTTAGGCGGGAAATTGATTAAGTGTTTTTGTCAATGAAAATGCCCTTTGTTTTTGTGGACGAAAATGATTTGAATCAATCGGATTTTCGCCGGAAATTCACCTAGTAATGTCTAATCCTAAAAGTAAGGGTACCCCAAAATTAGTTTTGAAAAGTTAGGGTACCAAAAAATTGTTTCTTCAAAAGTTAGGGTACCTCTAAGTAATTTATTGTATTTTGATATGCAATTTGATTTGGCTGTGATGTTTTAATTGGACTGTTATAACTTGAAAATTTGAAATTATCCTTTTTTACATTCCCCAAAAGTAGCTTTGTGGCGCCAAACAATTATTCCCAAAAGTCATGAAACAAACATCCAATTAGCTGTGTTGAGCAATCAAAACAACTGAATTCTCCCAAAAAGCCCTTTTTGCAACCAAAAAAAAAAAAAAACTATATATTACCACTCCAAATTTAAGAAGGAAAAAAAAATAGATATCACTTTTACTTGAAACTTGAAAGGAGAAATGAATTAAGTTGATATTGGCAAATCAAATCTTCCTATGAGTAGATATAACCAGTCGGAAGTCTGTTTCATAAGTTCACCAAACAGGTAATGTACATAACAAGCTCCCCCAAACCCATTTGAATTGATCGATACTCTGAAGATATGCAACTTGCAAGGCCGCTCTCCCATTTCATCGATATTCAGAAAAAGCTTCCCGTCCCAGCTCCCATGTAACCACTTTACCATCAAGTCCTGTAATTATCAACGGACACAATCAGGAAGCAAGACGACCTCGTGTTTCAATCACCCCAATTACAGAATTTAATTTGACATTAAAATATTAAAACTTAAATTATGAAGCACATCAACACCTAACAGATATTACTCAAAAGGTTAATACGTATGGTTGTTACTTGTTACAATTAAAATCCTAGTTGGACCGATTGAAGACATTAGAATCGGATTCTAATACAATATTCGTAGCGAAAAAGAGGCGACTGTTATAATAACTTCTTGAAGCTAATAATAAGAGCTAAAATAATGTCAAGTTTTAGTAAGATCGTGGATCTCATTGTATGATGGAGAACAGCATTTTAACTTCAACAAAATATTTGGACAACACTTGGACTGGAAGATCCTAATACAACTACAACTATAAACTAAGGCAATCCCAACGTTGTGGAGCCAGACCAACTGGATAAACATTAATTGCATTTCTTAACTAGCTCATCCAACAAGCTGAAGGATGGTTAAGATTGTCTTACGCAAAGAAATCAGACCTTAATAGCCAGCCACATCCCATTGGTCCTTCGTTTGGAAAGAGTGCGAGACGCACTCAACAGCACACGGGGGGGCGCCCTCGTCTGCACCTCTCAGCGCCTTTCAGTGTTGAAGCGAGGCGCTCTTCATGAGAGCACTTTGACCACTTTGTGGAGAGGCGCGCCCCTTCCGCGCTTCGTGCACTTTTTACTGTTCAAGCTTAATAATAAAGAGAATATTTTCTTATTCTGAAAAGTTACTATTGGGCTAGCAAAACCCTAGCCCGCACGAACGTTCCAGCCTCTCACTTCTCTCTTTTCTTGCTGAGCTCTCTTCTTCTGCCAAATTGACCTCCCTTCTTCTTCATGCTCTATGTTGCTGTCTCTGTTGTTTTTGGGGCCTCCTTTGGTGCTGCTTCATCCTGCACAAACCAGGTGCATTTCTTCTTCTTCTTCTTCCTTTTTTTCCCCTTTCTGTGTGGCTTTTCTTTTCTTCTTCATGCTTCTCTTTCCTTCTTCGTGCTGTCATGATTTTCATGTTTTTCTACGATTGATGCTGTCCTCTGTCCGTAAAAGCAATTTTCTGGGTTGCTTCCTTTTTTCCATGCTATTGAATGATTCTCTGTTTGCTCCATTTGCTCTCTATTTGCTTCTTGACTCGTGGTTTTCAAATTTTTTTTTATTTTGTTCTTATTACCTGATTTGGTTTTGTTGTATGTTCTGTGCTGCTGTTTTGTTCTCTGTTCTAAGTCTTCGTGTTAAAGTTCATGGCTGCTCTTTTAATTTGGTTGCTCTCTGTTCTCTGTTTTATTTTCAGTTTACTGATTAGTCAGCAAGTTTTGGGCTGAGCGTCTCGGGTTACGAGGGAAGGTGGTTCTAAGAAGGGTACAACCTCCGCTAAATCTAATGATCCAGCAATGGAAGTATGCAAGGCGAGATGGAAATAATATAAACATATTCTATTGCAACTTTTGTGGACATAAGAACACGGGAGAGCCACTTGGATGAAACAACATTTAGCCGGTGGATTTCGAAATGCAATTGCCTGCCAAGTAGGTCCCCCACATGTTGTGAAAGAAATCTAAGATTATATAGAATACAAAAAACAAACCAAGGAGGCTCAAAGTGCACTTAGGCAACAAGAGTTTGTTATCAGTGATGATGATGAGGATGAAATTGAAGATGATGTTCAACGTGTTGGGCAAAAGGGAAGTGCTAACTTGTCGAAGCCTAAGCAACCAAGCCAAAAGGGTCCAATGGATTTTTTTTTTGGTCACTAAAACCTTGACAAATGTTGTAAAGGGGAAAAAGGACCAAGGGAGGCAAAGAACAATGAATGAATTATGCAAGAAACAACTTAGAGGAAGGGTTTATCAAGACATTGCTAAGTGGTTCTATGATTCGGGATTCCATTTCATGCAGCCATGTATGATAGTTTTGCTACTATCTGCGAATCTATTGCTCAATTTGGCCCCATATTTAAACCACCTTCCTGTATGAGTTGAGAGTTCCTCTCCTCAAGAAAGAAGTGGAGGACACCGAGAAGGAAATGTTAAGCATAAGAAACAATGGGTCGAAAAGGGTTGTTCAATCTTATCTGAAGGATGGCGTGATAGCACCATCCGAAAGGATATTATCAATGGAATCGGACGTCTCCAAAGTTGTGAAGGACGCCAACCTTTTGTTCAAGGTTCTTGATGGTATGGTGGAAGAGATTGGAGAGCTAAATGTGGTCCCTGTAGTGACTGCTAATGCATCTAACTATGCAAAGGAGGGTAAGTAGCTATAAATGAACAATTTCTATTTTCAAATCAAATTTATTTGTTATTTTACAATGTTTATTATCGATTTATGTAGGAAAATTATTGATGGCCAAGAGGCCACACCTCTTTTGGACTCCATGTGCTACACATTGCATTGAGCTATGTTTGAAGATATTGGAAAAAATATTCCAAAGGGCAAGAATGTTATTTCGAAGAGTATGGCTATCAATGCCTCTATACATAGTTTTGTTGGCCTTATCAACTTGATGAGACCATTTACTAATCAAAGGAACTTCCATAGGCTGGTCGTCACAAGATTTGCTACATCATTCATCACCCTTTCCTCTATACATAAACAAAAAAGCCAATTTGAGGAAGATAGTGACATCTCAAGAATGGAGCACTAGCAAATGGTCAAAGAAGTCCGGGGGCAAGAAGATTGCAAATTATATCTTACAAGAGAGTTATTTGAGAAGCATTGCCTATGCTCTTAAGTTGATAAGTCCCCTTATCAAGGTTCTTTGCATGGTTGATGGATATAAAAGGCCTGCCATGTGTTATATGTATGAGGCTATGGATAGAGCTAACCATAATTAAAAGCTTTCAATAGAACAAAGAGCATTATGAGAAGGAATTTGAGTATATTCACAAAAGATGGGAATGCCAACTTCAAATCGAGAAGCAATCGAAGGATGTGTTGAAGTGATGGATGGTTTGTGTGATTGCATTACTAGAATGATTCCCAATCTTGAAACCCAAGACAAGATTATGGCTGAGTTGCTCTCATACAAAAATGAGGAAGGCCTCTTTGGGAAACCATTGGCAAAAAGACAATGCAATCTGTAATCTCTTGGTAAGAAACTATTTCTTAATTTAAACTTAGGTTCTAGTCATCGTTTCTAACTTCTAAGTTACATAGTAGCTACTAGCCTACTACCTAATTACTTATTCTAACTTACACTTATTTTTCTATATTGTCGAATGGCGGAGTGCATATGCATCCACCAACACCAAATTTGACAAAGTTTGCTATTAGGGACTGTAGCCTCAAATCTAGTGCATAGGGATGTGAGAGAAATTGGGGTGTCTTCCAGCATGTAAATCACAACTTCTAAAAGCTATTTAATTTTGAGAAATTTTAACTGCTGAAATTTAAACTAAGCAAATAACTAATTTTATGTACTTTCTCGAAGCTGAGAAATTGGCTAGCACAATCCCGATTGAATGATTTGGTTTTTGCTAAATCAAATCATGTATTGAAGCGCCATCGCTAGGAGAGTGGTAGAGATCCATCCTCTTGAATGAAATTGATGAGAGCAATGAGTGGTTGCTTGGAAGGATGCAAAATAAAGAGGATGATGATGATCTTGAGTTTGAGGATGATAACCAGACTTGCGTTGTCGTTCCTGAAGCTTTAGTGGGGCAAATCAGTCCCGTTATGGATTTAGGCATGGATCCTCCACTAAATCTACTACAAGGGACAAGAGAAAAGGAAAAGCTCCCATGAATGTATCTAGTTCCAAATCTTCTTGTGCTAGTTGATAAAGATGAGGAAGAGAAGGAGGAGGACATTGAGGATGTTGATTTGGTAGATGATGAGGAATAGGAGGAGGAGGATGCTCAGAATGTAGTGTTGGATGATGACGATGATGACGAGTGATCGTCATTTTAGTTTATTAGACTCTAGGGCCCCTGGTCATTAAGACTACGTTGCTACTTTGCATAGTGTGTGGTGTTTTCTATGTTTTCCTTAAATGACTATGCCTGATTTATCTTTTTAGAAGACTAATTTGGTGTTATATCGTATGTTAAAACTATTTGCGTGACTTTTCGTCATATTACTTGTGTCTAATCAATTATTCAATGCCCATTTTGAGCTTGTTATGTGAAAATACAACTTCTATGTGGTTTTGAAACAAAATGGCACTTTGTTGTACTTCATGTGCGTGAAGCGCGTGCCTTGGCCTCATTCCTCAGGGATCAATGCGCTTTTTTGCACCTCGCGCGTTTTTAATCTAAGCATTGGTCTACGTTATTCATACTCAGCCAAACCCATATCTATGTGTCCATTGTAGGTGTCATGTCAGACTTAGTCACCTTTGGGGAGCTTTGTATTTATTTATTTTTTTATGCCGAAAAGGAAGGGTCAAGTTTCCATATTTGTGTCTGATTATCCAACATGGTTACTTATGGCAAAACGAAGACTCAGAGTAATACAACCCCTTGGACAAAATCTAATTGGACAACAAGATCAGGGATCATTGCCACACCCTAACCAGAAGCCCAATAACTAAAAAAGACTTCTTACGACGGGATTGCATAGTAGGAATTAAGTTCTACCTGAAGTGCTAAAGTGTGTCACTTTTGAATCCTTTCCCCCTTTCAATAGCACGATCGAGCTGACATTCAAACAAATAGAATCAATTATGCATTGAGCACATAATGCTGAAGGAAATTGGGACAACAATTACTAAATGGCAAAGAGAGAAAGACATACGTGATGCAGTTCTCATGGGCACGTATACTTGAATTAGAATCATCTGTTGTATCATTGGCAAAGCTATACTTTGATTGGCCATACAGTTTCCCAAACGCTCCAGAAGCCTGTAGGAATAAGATGTTCATCCATCAGCTCAATAATCCAAAGGCGACTCAAACACTAATTGACAAACTATCACCAGATCACCAACATTAAGCTCAATACACAGAGGGAGGTTGAATTTCTTTTCCTTTTTTTTTTTGGATGGAGGGGGGGGGGCGTGGAGCAAAAAGCTCGAGGATCTTTTAAAGAAATTTCACCGGGATAATGAGTGCAGGCTTGCTCACTGGAGCCACTCCAGTGACCATCTATTTGCATAGAGAAAAGGCCCAACTATGAACCAGTTACCCATTGTTAAATAAAACTCTGCAAACCAAACCCACATTGGCATTGG
The DNA here is from genome assembly GCA_029582165.1 of Portulaca oleracea. NCBI lineage: Eukaryota > Viridiplantae > Streptophyta > Magnoliopsida > Caryophyllales > Portulacaceae > Portulaca > Portulaca oleracea. The sequence continues at coordinate 35,938,192 of CM055882.1, forward strand.
GGAGAAGATGAGAAAGAAATTAGGAAGGTTTGGTCCCTAAAAACACAAACTCATCAAGGGAACCAGAATTTACCTGTGAACCGAGCGTTGCATTTGTTGAAGGTTTTTGTCTTTCCTCCAGAAACTTAATGAAACTCCTGCAAGGAGTTAAAAAAGATTAAAAGGTTGTACTTGTTAATTCTCCATTGGAAGTACCGATCCCTCAAATGCACAGAGTAAGACACACCTTAGAAATTACACAACTCCCTACTGATCACTATTGCGTACCCTTTTTTGCTCTTTGATTTCAACGTTCTATTTAATAGTATACACACAACACACACATATTATGTATGTATGTAGGCATATATATTTATATGGTTGATCTAGTGGGTTGTAACATATTATAAATATACACAACCGCACATTACAGGATTTGGCTTATGATTTTTTAAAGAAAAACCTGACTTACTCTGCCCAGACTAAGCACCTTGGGTCGTCGTACCAATGTAGACACGACCCAACACTACTTTGATCTGGATTGTAGACATGGGCTCTGCCTCGAACCAAGGCATAATGGCTGGACATTGTAACACGCCATTACATAAAGAGGTGGAGAGGGAAGACGTAAGAGAAGGAGAAAGGGGGAGGGGGGGGGGGGAGAGGGGGAACCCTAGTCGATCGGTTTTGGTCAACCAAGATCTAACAATTGGATGACCCACTGATGGGTAATCGTGGTGGAAGATGACAGGTTTTGGTCGACCAGAAGGTGCGAATCAACTGGTGGGTTTTATCTGGCCACTAGTCGTCGCCAATTTCCGGTTGCTGACTTTTTTTCCATTGAGTAACATTTTTCCTTTTGTGTTGGGGATAATTTATGGATGGAGACTTGAACATGGAATTACTGAAATAATTGAAGATGGACAGCTTAGGCGGGCAGCCACTTACTCATCACCTTCCAAGTTGACTGGAGGATTCCTCGATACCACTATGTTGATACTCATTTGGGGAGACAACAACAACATGTTGATTTCAAGAACCTCCATGACAGCAGCAACAAGAATTGATGACCAAAATTTTCGAAGTCTTAGCAGAGCAATCAAAAATTACAATGCAAACAAATCCAAAGCAAGGCAAAAGAAATGTTTGTCAAATATCTAACCATCTCTGAAACTACTCAGTTTCCATAGTAACGGTTCGTACCTAACATAGATTTGGTATCAGCCATAAAGGACCTAAAAATAAGTGAAACTATGACAGTTTCCACAGTAACAGTTGGTACCTAATATTGACATTCAAAGACAACAGCAACATGTGATTATCTTGGGGTTTTTTTTAGTAGCCTGTGAAGAGAAGGTGAAGACGCTGATTGAGAGCCGGCAAAGGGCAGTTCTATTGAGGAGCCACCACTGATCGAAAATGATGTGTATGCTGAATTCTAAATAGTGAATATAGCGCATAGAGGGAACAAGAAACCCTAATTTAATATCTCAATAGTGGGTGAATGACAGGAATATCACAAACAGGACCAAAATCTTTTTTTTTTTACTACCAAGAAAAAAGGTTAAGTTTCTGGTCTAGACCCACGAACTGCTGGACCAGACTGGAGATCGGATAAAAGAAACATCAGACTGAGAACCGAATCAATTCATTTGATCGGATCATTTCCCGCCATCAATCTGGACCACATAATGAATACGCCTAATAACAGCCAAAAAGAAGATACAAAAAAACACTTAAAATTTAGATAAAGAATTCCATCACAATTCACAAACTTGCAGAGGTCAAGGATTTTTGAACCTTACAAGTTACAAGTCCATATCTCGACACAAAAGCAGTTTCAGTAGGAGGTGGGAAATTGACAACAAATGTTCAAGCTTGATTATGTACTAAACATCAGACTGAGGACCACATCAATTCGTTTGATCGGATCCATTCAGCCTTCAGTCCGGTCCTGATTTGGACCACATAATGAATATACCTATTAACAGCCAAACGAAAGACAGAAAAAACTCTTAAAAGTGCAAAAATTCCATCACAATTCACAAATTTGGAGGGGGCAAGTATTTTTCAACCTTCAAGCAAGGTTTTTAGAATCGGGATCCTAGTTAGGATTGATGGGCGTAGTTAGGATCGGAATCATAGAATCAAATCAAGGATCGTAAGATTCTAATACAATAGGAAAATATCAAATAAAGTTCTATGATAGTTAAAATCTTAACATTTTATTTACTAGTAATGAAGCAATACATTAAATTGTATATCAGTTGATAACTTCAATAAAAATTACAAAATTTAAATTGTTATGACAAAATTTTTAAGATGATATTGTGCGCAAACATTATCAAGTTCAGGTAGGATCGTGGATCAAATCCCAAGATCATAGAATCATATTGCGATTCTAACATATAATATTCAGGCAAAACCAGAATCGTACGATCCTAACTACTTTAAGATCCTAGTAAGAGTTTGGATCGATGGATGATTTTTGGATCGTAAACTCGTAGGATCGTTGATCCGGATCGGGATCGGGATTTTAATAACTATGCCTTCAAGTCCATATCTCAAGACAACAGAAGTTTTAGTAGGAGGTTGGAAATTGACAAAAAATTTCCAAGTCTGATTATCTAGACACTTCAACCCATGTCCCGCTTGACTATCCCTTTATATTTTTTTCCTTGTTACAAAAATAAAGGGGGGGGGGGACACATTCTAATTTTCTTTGATTTTGTGGATAACCTTGCTTTAAGGTGTTATTAGCCTAGTGGTATGCTTCTCAACATTCTTTCTTCTATGAATGAATATATTTTCTTTTTCTTTATTAAGAACAAAATAAAAACATTGCCATCATCGTTCCGAATTGAAAGATAAGTATTATCACATACCACAATCCACTATCATCTGCTGCAAAAACCATCGGATTACAATCAAATCCCACGCCTATGACCACTTTCTCAGATACAAATAAAATCTGCAATTAACATCAGTATACAATTAGCAATGCAACTTGATTGAAGAATTTAGCAGCAGCTACTTGCAAAAAGGATAAATGAGAAAGGATGCTGACCCACATCACGGAGCGGCAAATCTTGGAATGCAACACTTTGTGCTAAAGGTGAGGGACCAACATCATCAATAAAGTATATCATTGAGTTATGACCTGAAAATCAGATAAATGCAAATTGAAGAGAGCAGATTCAAGACATGTGAGAGTCATCAGCTGAAATTTGACGGAGCAAATGAGTAATAAGATTGCTTCTTGAATGAATAATGACTTTAGAAGTATTTCTGACCTACATATGCCAAGGTCTTGCCACTAGGAGACCATCTCACACCAAATGCCCATGAATATGAGAGATCAAGCTGAATAATTTGCTGAAACAGGAGCCAAATAAACGCTTATTGTCAGCACATAATCTAACGACTCATATGAAACTTACAAGCATCCAAAATTAGATTTTCTGAATGCTTAGAAAACATAAGCATAACAGTTCAGAGGCACATTAACAAGCATAAACGAGTTGTAACAATGTGAATAGAGCAAGCAATTTCATGTCCAGAAGATGACAGTTATTACATCCCAAAACCCTCATCCTCGTAGCTATGATGGCTTGAAAGCAGAAATAAGATCCCAGAAATTGCAGATTTAGGTTGAAGTGATACTAGTTCAACTTTTGAATACATTTTATTAAATTTGCAAACGTTCACCGATTGCAAGATATCCTGGCATTACTCGGTTCAATATGTAACGTCAAAGTCAGCAGACCAGCATTCTATAGTGCATAATCAGACAATACTGAGATTCATGAAGAGCTTCTACACTTGGCAAAACTATGAGAACAAAAAACCAAATAAAAAATCTATAAAAGCTTCAATGGAGCAGGGGCTTAGTGACCGTTAGAAAACATAAGATCAATTACCTCTCCAAATTTGCTGCCAGATGAAGAACTAGCCTCAGAACCCCTGACCAAAATGCAATAGCAAAAAGTGAGCAAAATATCAGGAAATGTTTCATAGGTCTACAAGCTACTAAATTATCTATCATACTTTTTATCAACGCCCTTGATAAAGGTGGAAAATACTCTGCATTTCCCATCAGTTGAAGTCGTTGCTAAAAGAATCTGCAAAGAAAAAAACACATTTAGGAAAAATTAATTGATAAATTAATTTAGTTCCCAAGAATCAGAGTCCTGTCACCTCCCCCCCCCCCCCCCAATCCAAAAAAAAAAAAAGACTCCAAAAGAAAGGGGAAAAAAACATACACAAAACAAAGAAATAAATGGTACTTCAGTACCTTTGATTGCTATTGACTGTAAGACAGACTTTATAAAAGTTCATGGCAGAAGCTAATTTGAATTGTACAACTTATATTAACTTTAGATCTTTCAAATGGCAAAATCTAGTTCATCTTGCACACATACAGAATAAGTGGGAGGATTCATCCAAAGAGAAGCCAAAAAAGAGACAGACTGAGATGTTAGTACAGGTAACAAAGACCCAGCAGTAGGCTTGGAAAAGCAGAAGAGTGATGCAGAGGGACAGTTATTAACAGAGTAACAAGTTTAGAATATCAGCAAAAAGTATTTTCTCACATCTTTCTTACAATTTGCGGGAAAAGGAACTTAAAAAAAAAGAAAACCGCGAAAAAACATCACATAGCTCCATTAGACAAACTTACAGTCACCATTCATCAATTCCTCATCATAACACAGCGGTGAGACAGTTTAGCCAAATGCAATCAGCAGAAACAGGAATAGTAACGTGAAAAACAGATGAAAAAGCACGAGATCTTACATTGTTTGGATGCCAAGCAACACTTGTAACAGAAGAGTCATGCTTTTTCCGTATAAGCTTACTGACCCACCTTCAGAGGGAGAACAGAAATATTAGTCACTGCTGCAACCAGTAGAGGATAGGTATAAAATTTACACCAACAATATTCTACTAAGCACAGCAAAGACATTTTCAAAGCACAGCAAAGACATTTTCAATTCCTTTACCAACTGATACATGAATAGGGTTCTTGCCACCTGATTCAGATTGACTAGTTTCCCTATTTGGCAAGCAATATTAGTAAGGAACTTATCCTGGGACATTTACCTTTCATGAGAACAGGGGAAGCTTTTTTTTTTCTTCTTTCTACCATAAGGCATACCCAAGAGTAAGGTATGAACCCCCAAGACAACTAGCAACTGCTCACTTTCTTCGAAAAGGTCATTCTAAACAAAGAATCTAACTGCTAATCTTAGGAATTTTACATTACTACACAATCGTCACAAAATATCATGCCAACTCTTTACACATAGAAACCATAATTCCTCTATTTGTATGTTTAAGTATGTGTTTTGTTTATTCTTTGTTCTTCATGCTACCTTCCTCCAACTTAGTACAAAAAAAGCACGCGCCTAGGAGACTGGCGAACATGCTGGTGCAACCCCCCCCCCCCCAAAAAAAAACCAAAAAAACAAAAAAAAGCACGAAGAAATCACTGGGGGAGAGTTTTTTGCGCCTTATCCTAGGGCCCATAGAAGGACTGAGTTGATGAAGATGATCCAACATATGTGGAGGATGAGGAAAAGGATTCTGGAGATGATGATGGAGGATTAAAGACCCTACGTATGTGGTGTTACATGAATAGGAGAATTAGGATGTCCTTCACCATTTAGTTTATCTATAGAGCACTCTAAGAGCACTCTAAGACAATGATATGTGTTCTCTTCTATGTTTTCTTTCTATGACGTTGTTTGTTTGCTTGTTTGTTAATGAACTTGTACCAAGTTTTCATGTTTTAGGATATTGTCATGTTAAATTATGATATGGTAGATTGCTTGCGATACTTATAGTACTCATTGGTGTTCATTTGCCAATTTGATGCTATTTTTTAAGTTCTTTATCATATTTAAGATACAGGATTATTCGACCTTTGTTTTTAAAAACTTTAGAAAAAAACCTCACATTCTTGAGGCTTGTGCCTTCCCAAGAGGCTATTGAGTTGCCTTAGTTTAAAAAGGTACATCTAGGTGCGGTAAGGCAAGAGGATTAGCACCCACGCCCATAGTACGGTGAGGCGAGGCTCATCCAAAAGCCCACAAACACACTTTTTGCGTATCATTTATGCACCTTTTGTGCACATTTTAGATCCCAGTGCAATAAATATTACAAAAATGTTATTTACCTTCCAATTTGACTCCGTGAACTCTAAATGCCTCTAGGGACACTCACAACTTCTACTGTTATCCGTACTCTAAACGCCTCTAGAGACACTCACAACTTCTACTCTTCTCCATTAGGGAATGATTTTCCGTGCAAAGAGAAAATATATGTGAAGTATGCCTTGTGTAAAGGCTCGTGCCTAGGCTCCAAGACTCTTTTGCACCTAGGGCTTTTATAATCTAAGCAAATCGCGCCTCCGGACGATTCTGCATCACTCATGCGGTTTTAAACCATGCGCTCCACCTCTGTACACATATTGGTACCCGCCAAAACTACCATATACCCCCCCCCCCCCAAACATCAAGACCATATCTTCCCTTTTCCTCTTACTGCTATTTTTCCTTGAGCATGTGTGCATGCGTGTGTGTGCTTTATTTGTTTGTTTTTATCATGCCTCCCATTAATACCTCTTCCCTTTTGCATCTCATTCATCTTTCTATTTATCTAATCTCACTTAAACAAAAATACCACATAGTGCCTCATTTGTCCACCATCTAAGTGACTTCTTTCCACCTTCATATCCTTGAAATGAGTGAACGATTTTAAAGTTTTGGATTAGTTGGAACAAGTCACTCTGAATTTTCTAATTCAAAGGTATGACTGCTACACCATCCCCCCCCCCCCCCCCTCCTCTAAGTATGACCCCTACATCAGACCATTCCCCACCCACTTACAAGGGATTTTTGGGGTATTGAATTAGGACTTTCTCCAAAACAGTGTATACACCTACACATTACGGTAAATAGGAACACTCCGAAATCAACAGTAATTCTGAACCACTTTTACCCACAAAATTGAAAGCAATCGGCCACAAACTACCAATCCTTCTAACCATAATAGGCCCTAAAATGGAATGGCATTTACTTATATAGTATCACAAGGGTGGATCATGTAAGGCGGATGACTTTACCAGTTATTTTCTTGCTCATAGTAGCATATACAAACTGTCTTAGCTCCACTACCCACAGCAAACTTGTTTTCTGAAAATAATAAGAGGCAAATGAGAAACAGTTCAGCAAATTAGTCAATCAATATTCTGGAAGACTTCACTGAAGCAACAAAGGAAATACTAGGCATATCAAACTGACTGTCAAAGATGAATCGTGGATACCATGCACATCTGCTCATAGCCTCATACAACATAGAACATCACTGAGATGAATCGGGGATAGCATTTCATGAAGTCCGATAAAAGGAGGAGAGAATAGTTGCAAAATAACATTTTGCTTTTTTTTTTTTTTTTTGATAAGCAATCAATAGGTCTACAGTACAGACAACAAGGGGGTGTTACACCTTTACACAAAGACAAGTACAATGATAAAAGGAAAAAAGAAATCACTCAATCCCTCATGCTCTCAGTAATCTTATCAACAAAATCTAAAACCTTCAAATTTCTATCAACCTTAATAACCACACACCAGCTATACAAAATCCTCAAGAAGTAGTAAAGCTTGAAATCCTTAAGAGATGTAGACAAATCATAAAAAAATCCTTCTGTCTCTTTCCTTCCATGTGACCCACCAATGGTGCTAATTATTTAGCATTGGTAAAGATGATCATTTTGTCTAGGGATTCTCCCACTAAAGCTGCTAAACAAGCATAGTTGAGGGAAGATGCGCGACTCTTTTACAGATTAGAAAATCCGTTGATGTAAAAGTGATTGGCTTGATTAATCACCGCGAATACGTAAAAGAGCTGACAGGGTATTTACAGTTGTTATATTCAGGTAAAGATAATCTCTCTCAAATGTATGACGTTCGCAAGGCCTTTTACAATGCTGAAAAGCAAGACAAATCTCTCACAAATGGATTTCAAGAAAACGTATGAAGAACTGAATATGCTCTTACCATTTAGCGCTGATATCACAATTCAATAAAAACACAGGGAGCAAATGGCTGTAATCACTTTGATTTATATGATTGAACTTACTACACTCCTTAACAGTATCTCTTTCTTTCAAGATCATCGTCTTCCTCGAGAATTTATGACGAAGCAGATTATTGGTAAAAAAGCATGTATCTGATGATCTCCAGATTCTTGGGTGCCTGGATCAGTTGCTTGTACAAGTGTTATCTCTCGAATTGAAGCACATTGTGGATTGGGACATCTTTCTCTCTCAACAACACTAAGGGTGTGTTTGGTTGGAAGGAAAATGATTTCCGAGGAAATCGTTTTCCAAGAGAAATGGTTTTCCAAGGAAAATGATTTTCCATATCAAATTTTCCCTTGTTTGGTAGAGATAAATCGTTTTTCGGAAAATGACCATATATGTCGACATAAGTAGCAATATATGTTACAAATGAAAATATTTGGAGCTCAAAATTTATATTTGAGCTTTTTTTAATCATTTCTATCGTATTGTAAAGTTTCGAGACAAACCGATTAAATTGAGTTTTGCTCTAAAATTTCAGTCATATTTAACAGCAAAAAACGTCGACAAAAGTGGTGATATATGTTACAAATGAAAATATTCAGAGCTCAAATTTCATATTTGAGTTTTTTTTAGTCCATACTATCATATGATAAAGTTTCGATTCAAACAGTTAAGTTTGAATTTTCTTAAAATTTCAGTTAGATTTAGCGGCAAAAAATTATGGTATATGCCGCGATAAATGTTATCAGATAAAAATATTTTTAGCTAAAAGTTTATATTTGAGATTTTTTAATCAATTCTACCATATCACAGCATTTCGAACAAAATCATAGAAGTTGAATTTCACCCTCAAATTTCAGTTAGAGTTAGCAGTGAAAAATCGATCCAACAATCAAGGGTGGGAAATAATATTTCTAGGTTGAACAAAGAAAGTCAATTTCCTTCCTTTAAAGGAAAATGATTGTCTTTGAAAATGATTTTCCAAATCCTTTTGTACCAAACACTAGAAAATTGGGAAAACATTTTCCTAGAAAGTGTTCCCCCCCCCCCCTACCAAACACACCCTATAGAAATTATGTCTGTGTCCTCAGTTTTATTACATATCTACATTGGATTGTGAGTCTTCTCATTTTTCAAAGAACCATCATAGCTTGTTAGGCCTTAGAATGAATAAACAAGTTACTTAAGCTTTAGAGTTGCTTCATTAAGATGTTTGGGGACCGTGTCCTATTGTTTCAAAATCTGGGTTCAGATATTTTGTTACCCTTGTGTATGATTATTCCAAAATGACAGATTTATTTTTATGAAAATCAATCTGAAGTGTTATCTCATTTTTGTGCCTAAATGCTGAATTTAAAACTCAGCTTAATGAATCTTTATGTATATTAAGGAGTGGCAATGCTAAAGAATAAATGTTGGGGCCAATCTTCTTGTGTTGATACTTGATACACCTTCTCAAAATGAATTCATTAGGGAGGAAGAAAAGGCATTTACTTGGAACAGCACGAGCAATTCTATTCCAAATAAAGGTTCCTAAACAGTTTTGGGTTGATGGTGTTTCAACATCTTGCTTCTTGATTAATCATATGCCTTCCTCAGTGCTTCATGGCCATGCTCCATACTGAGTGTTTTGTTTCCTTAAAAAATTATGGTTCCTGAATTCTGATAAGGCCATCAACTTTTGGGAACACATGCCATCATGTTTGAGATGTATGACCCCAAGTTACTAAGGTTAAAAAGCACTGAAATGTGTCTTCTTAGGATACTCTCATTTTCAGAGTGGGTATTGATGTAGCTCTTCTCATCTCTGAAGATAATATGTTTCTGCCCATGATATGTTTTCGGAGAACACAACATTTTTTTGCTCAGTTCGTACTTCTAGCAATCAAGGGGAGGAAGATGATTAGCTAATGTATGTTATCATTTAGAACGGTCCTACTGAGCAACCCACTGAGGATGCGTCTACAACATGTTCTGAACCTACACTTAATGGTACAGACAATGCAGTCAACGATCCAGCACCAACAAAACCACTGATACTTCAAGTTTAATCTAAAAGATAAGAGACCAATGATACATTTCCTGCACCTGCTTCATCACCATTGGATGCTACTCTAAACAATCTTGATCTTCCAATTAGTCTTCAGAAAGGTAAGAGGAAGTGCATCATTCCCAATTATCCCATTGCTAATTTTATTTCTTACAGTCATTTATATCTTCTACCTCTACTGCCTTAATTGTTTCTCTAGACTCTACACCTATACCTAGAATAATTACGGAAGCTTTTGGCCACCTTCACTGGTATAATGCAACATTTGAGGAAATAAAGGCTTTAGAGAAGAATCACACTTGGGATTTGGCTGACTTACATACAGGAAAGAAAGTTGTAGAGTCCAAATGGATCTTTGCAATCAAGGCTAATCTATGGCTACTTAAAGCAAGGCTTAATGCAATAGGATATGTTCAAAGCTATGGGGTGGACTATTTCAACAATTTCTCTCCAATGGCTAAAATGGCTTTAATTCCTCTTGTCATTTCATTAGTTCTTTCTCACAATTGGCCTTTACATCAATTGGACATCAAGAATGTGTTCCTCCATGGTGATCTTTGAGAAGAAGTGTATGTGAAGCAACCACCCAGCTTTTTTGCTTGGAGGAGTGTGACAAAGTTTTTCATTTGAAGAAATCTATCTATGGTTTGAAGCAAAATCGTCATATTTTGCTTGGAAAGTTCAGTCACGTAGTTCAAGAGTTTGTGTTGAAAAAAAAAAAAGCAATTGTGATTACACAGTTTTCTATAGACAATCAAAGAGGGGGCATCATTACTTTGGTTCATTATATTGATGATATTGTCATTACAAGGAATGGCAATTGACAATCTCTTCTCTCGAATAATTCTAGCATAAGAAGTTCTGAACAAAAGACTTAGGCTAGCTGAAGTATTTCTTCGGGTAGAAGTAAAAAGCAAGAAACGCATTTTCTTGTCTCAAAGAAAATACATTCTTGACTTGCTTGCCGAAGCTGGGAAGATGGGAGCCAAGCCTTGCAGTACCCAAGTGGATCCTAATGTAAATCATTCAAAAGATGATGATGACCCCTTTGATGACTGACACTAAAAGATACAGAATATTAGTTGGGAGATTCAGTTATCTTACCGTAACTTGTCTAGACATTGCTTATGCAATGAGTATTGTTAGCCAATTTACGTCAGCACCAACAGTTAACCTGTAGCTTGGATTCCCCAGAAATTTCCATTATGCTTGCAAGAACTTATTCAAGAATCTTACACTAAAGATACGCCATCAAATGCTTTTTTTGGTTCAACCTTTTAAAGATTTTAAATAAATTCCTATATGATGACTTTCACATTTAGGAGTGACCAACAATTCATTTACTGTTGACATAAACAAAGGCCATCCCAGATGCATAATAAATCACCACGTCATTATAAATAATCACCGTCAAACTTCCCATTTGATGATGTCTTTTAGGTAAGGCGGCGATCTTGCTGGGACCTACTACTAGAGGGATATTTGGCATTGAAGGTAAAAAAGGCCCAACATGGTAGCAGGTTTAACCTTATGGAATGTCTACCGAGAATGAAACAGAAACCATTGGAGGCATGGAAACTTCTATTCAACGCAACTTTAGGATGATCTGCATTTCTTATAATGCTTTTGGCTTAGTGGATAGTTTCCATTTAAGACTAAATTGTTTTCTCTATTTGGCACATTTTGCTCCTTTACCTTCTGATCTCAATAAAGTTGTTTTAAAACCGGGCATACTTAGCATGTCGCCATACAAAATTGAGGAACAAAAAGTTGCACGTGTCCCCTTAGGTACCTGCCGGACTCCATTGCACACATAAGGCAGCTCGGTTGAGTCTGAGGATGACAAGAGTTGGCACCCAGTCTCCTTTTTCTTTATTCCAAACATACCTGACACCAAAAAAAAAAGGGTTTAAATTAATATATTCTAATGTCGATACTATCTAATGACAGCTAGACCATGGAAATAAAGTTTCAAAAAACTCACGAGTTTCTGTCATGAGATACAGTTACAATTTTGTTTGTTTTTGAACTCCAGTCTATGCCACATACAACTTGGTCATGCTGTAAAAATAATAATAATAATTTAAAATAATAATTATTAGCAACCACTAATAATAATAAAATAAGAAGAATAATAATAGTATAATAATAATAATAATAACAATAATAACAACAATAACAATAATGTTAGTTTAGGCACTTACGTACAATTAAAAGAATAAAATGAAAGATATAGCAGACTATGTCACTTAAATGTTGCGATTCAACTCATGTATCTGCATTAGTTACTTAATACTCAAACATTAGTGTCAACATTGCATTGTATGATGGACTAGAAACATACAAAACCTTTCAAAGTTCAATGAGTTCATAATTTGAAATGCATCTAATATCATATTCTTGTACCATTGTGACAATAATGTAGGTCGTGGTTTGTGAATATGCCAAACTCTGAAAGAAAGTACAAGCATCAATGATTGATGAAAACCCCATGCTTCCTTTTATTATCCTTGCCCTAAAGCTGGGCAACGGGCCGGGTCGGATCGGGTCAGGGCCGACCCTTTACTCTTATGGGCTAGGGTAGGGTTAACACTTTTGAGACAAGGAATAGGGTCGGGTCATGGGCCAGTTGACCCTGACCCGCCCATTTACTCTTATTGGCATTCCAGACTTGCATTTACAGAACAAAAAGAAAAAAGAAAAATGTAATCCAAGAGAAAATTAGAACATATTCAGACAAAAATTACAAAGCTTAAGAACTCAGCAGATTAATCAAGAAACTTTATAGAAAATCGATATTCAATCAGCTTTGCATATTCACAAAAAAACCCAGAAAATATACATTGCAATTTTGCAGCCACAGGAAGTTTAAGAACCCAGCAGGCTTATCAAGAAAATTTATCGGAAATCGATATTCGATCAGCTTTGCATATTCAGAAAAAACCCAGAAAATATTACATTGCAAGTACTCAAACAAAATGCAACTGATCAGAGACTGCAAAGTTACCGAGAAACAAGTTACTGGAAGAATCAATTCAAAGAAATCTATGCACTCAAACAAAATGCAAACTGAGAGAGAGAGAGATAGAGAGAGTATACCCAGAAGAGAGAATAAGAGAGAAACATCAAAAAAGAAAGTATTACCAACACTGAAAACTAAAATTCCTTTCCAGATCGAACCCAAATTCAACCAACAATTGAACCAAAATTCCTTTTCAGATCGAACCGAAATTCAGCAAAAAAGAAAGAGGATAAAGATTGACTGGCGACGGCATTATTCATGAATGACAAATCTTTGTTATTCATGAATTTCAGATCGAAACAAAATTCAGCAAAAAACAATTCCCACAGCATGCAAACAAAATCCTTAATCGAAACAAAGAAGATCAAGATCTGATGCCCAACTTCAAGTTCAGAATCCAACCGCAGACATCACGAACCCTAAAATTTCCCAGTGATTCAAGTGAGAAGAGAGTAAGAAAGTGAGAGGGAGAAGATGAGACTGTGATTCGACAGCGTTGGTGTTTACTAGCGTTTCACAAGCGACGGTGTTGGTGTTTACTAGGGTTCCACCGGCGGACCGATGGTGAAATATGAGAAGAAAAGGTGAGACGGGGCCAATTGGGAGAGGGAGAAGGTGAGACTGTGAGAAAGCCAGAGAGAAAACCCTGTTTAGGTGCAATTTATTATATGCTCCTGGAGCATGTGCTCCATATTTGGTCATTGTTCATTCTTAATAACATAATTGTTCACTTATATCTACTTGTTGTTCACTTTCAATAGCACAATTGTTCACCCTTACCTCCCTGTTGTTCACTCCTAATAACATAATTGTTCACTCATACTTACTTGGAGCACATGTTGTAGGTGCATGTAATATGTGCTGCTGTTTAGGCCCCATTTTTGCTGACCCTATACTGACCCGTGAGATACCCTACTTTGGCCCTAATTTTGCTGACCCATGAACAGCCTGGCCCCTTTTCATTTTTGAATGGGCTTTGACCCTTAAAATTTGGTCTTGACCCTTGCAACCCATAGGGTCCCCGGCCCAATGCCCAGCTCTACCTTGCCCCCTTCATTGGCCATGTTCTCTTTCTCTCAAGCCAGTCACATGCTAAACTCCTTAGTTTAGATAGTAGTATAGCTCATAACTTGATTCAGTAGAAAGATGATCTACAAAGGAACCATTGCACCAGTCATATTCTCGTGTCCAAGTGCCATGACTTCACTGAAAAGGGCAAACTAAAAGCAAACTAATACCTTTAGCCCCACTAAATAATCATTGGGAGGAAGCTTAGGAGGCATATAACATTGAACTCTAAATTGCGCAGAGCTTCTTTATGTTGGATTTCATAACCAAAGTCCCAAATCAAGGATCAAATGAATAATCTTCCCAAACAAACTGAGAGAAGCCTCCATAGTTGAATTATAATTTATATTTAGGCTTTTAACATGACGGCATATGTGACTGTCATTGATTTATAACAAAGAGTAAATGACCAACCCCTCCTGTTAACATTGCATACATAATAGTGATTTTATACTTCGCAGAAGATGTTTTCCAAAGTGAACCAAAAAGCTACACACCAATATGAAAGCTATTTGTACCTTTTGCAGAACATGTATCTTTTCCCACTTGCCTTCTGATGATTTATATATGTGAACATCCTCAGTATTTGGACATAATGCAATCACTACAAAACAAAATATGTCGATTATTACAAACTTAAATTGTCTGGAGGTGTAAAAAAAAGGAAGCAACGTACAATATATGAAGAACTGTATACATTTTATTGCCAAAGAAACAAGAGAAAACCAATATCTTGTGTAACAGTTGCTTAAGAAATCATTATACTAGAAATATGATGTTCCAACCTAGCATTAATTTCAAGACAAAATGAGTACTAAAGTTTTTTGGAAGTCATCATAAGTGGGAGTGAGAAGGGGAGAGTAAGGTGATAAGTACCGTAGCTACTACTCTCACACTAGGATGGAAGGTTTTCAGGTTTTCGGATGAGCAAAAGAGGCATAATGTCCAATTTCAAAGGGAAAATTGAACCTAGGTACTTCTGTAAGGAGTTTGTTGAACTACAAGCTTTTGTCACTTGGTCTATTGTTTGATCAAATGAAAAGGTATTTAATTCCTTCGCTGTACTTATTGTATCCCATTTTCAAAGATTTGCATTGCAAACCGTGTTTAAAATTTTGCAAAATAGACTCACATATAGCATATGTCCTTAATGCATACCATGTTGGTATGCTAAAGATTTGCATAAGGGGCATTTTAGACTGTTCCCGAATTCTCTCTACAAAGGTGGACTAATGACTAGTAAAACATCTTTTAAGTCTAACAAAGAACCTAGCTCAACTTTCCCTATAGCAAATCCGTAAGATAGAACCCAACCTAGAATGTAGACTATGCACCCTATGCGATTAACAAAAATAGAAGTAGCGCATCCTACCAAATATACTCCCATTTAAGCCACACATAAAGGCACCCTAACAAACACCATCTCTTTCGATTAAATCTATGCTTCTTATTAGGGACAACTCAAAGTGCAGGTAACAGTAATCTGGGCTTCTAGATGTGGGATGGGGGATCAGCAATTTGTTTACAGGTGTCCTTCAACATCATTTTAGGTTTCCCCCTTTCAGCCTCATGTATCCGTGCAGAACATGTATCTGACACTGACACTCTCCGATACTCCTCAGACACGTGAAAAAACGTGTCCTCTAAATAACTATCAAAATAAACATTCGAAACTTGGAGGACTCATGGTGGACATGGAAATCCTAGCCTTTCGAATGCTTCAGAATCCTTGATGGGCATTACATTTTTTGGGTAACATACTTGTAGAGACATCCTCAACTATGACATCCTTTTTTTCAATACATCATTGTTCATGCCTGCTGCTTAACATCTTACATATACCTTTGTCCCTCTTTCATTATTTTGTTAGATTTTATGTTTTATAAATAGTTTTACAATTCACAAACAATTAGAGAAAATGTATTTATTAACAAACATTTTTAAAATAGAACTTGATACTTTTTGAGGCACTGAATAAATTAGGATATGTGTCACGCTACGTGTCGTGTCCTTATTTATTCAAAAATCGCATGACCCTGTGTCCGTATTGCACTTCCGAGTCCGTGCTTCTTAGGTTTTCCCAAACGTGGAATGGAGGATCTAAATACTTCTTACAGGGGCATTACCTGCCAACTGTCAGCACGTGTAGCCCAAGTGAAATACATAAAAGAATCAGGAAAGTAGTTAGAACAGCTCAGCTGTAAGTGGAGTTATTGTCGAAAAGGTTACAAATAGCAGAATGTAACGAAGGAAAATACCACTGAATGAAATTCAGATTTCTCGACTCCATTCTCTCTCTATATTTTATCTCACTATTCTTGGAGTTGAACCCCCTTTTCTTTAATCAACGGGTTACGCCAAGGAATTCATTCAAGACATCGATTGGAAATAACAAATGAGTCTCAAAGAACAGATGAAATTGTCCAGAATACACAAGCTTCTTGGACAGATTCCAGAAGGATATTCAAGTAAGACTCACGACGCAACAACTGCAACAGAATCTCAGGATAACATTTAACTTATCATGAGGTGAATCGCCTTGTATTGCACTGAATCCAGAATTCCTGAGTCATGCATGAAGGTAGCCCCCATTCGAACCACACTAGGTTTTATAGGGTTAAATTCCCTAAATTTGATGAGCGTGATGTACAAGGATGGCTTAATCGGCATAGCACTTCTGAAGGCATGGAAGAGAATCACAAGACCAAAATAGCAGCCATTCATTTATAAGGTAAAGCTAAAGCCCTTCTATTGCATCGAATCATCAATCACTCAACAAGTGAAACATTTCACTTGTGCCTTTCAAGTCTTGCAGGAACATTCTTTTTTCACTAAATTCAGTAAAAGCACTTTTGGGCCCAAAGAAGTGGAATGTTTGGGTTACCACAAATGAGAAGAAGGTAGAAGCAATGCTGGATGGCTACTCTAAAAATGGTCAAGTAGTTAGGGGGTTTTTGAGCCTCACTGGATGTTACACAAAGTTTGTGAAAAACTATGGCCTCATCTGAGAAAGAATGCTTTTGAAAAAAATGGAGACAGTGAGGTAGCCTTCGAAAATCCCAAAGAAGCAATGAGTAAAGCACTTGTATTGGCTCTGCCACACATTAACCATTAAGTATAGAAGTTGTGGACACTAGACAGGGCATTCTGATAATGTAGCATTATGTTACTACAAGGGTTGTGTTGTGTTAATGCAGGAGGGCAAACCTTTGGCTTATATCAACAAATCTTTGCCTATCAAAAATCAGTCACTATCTATATGTACAAGGAGTTAAACATCAGTTGTCTTCACAATTGACAAGTGCAAGCCACACTTAGCGAGTACACACTTCGTAATTTAGACTAACCATTTTCGTTTGAAGTACCACTAAATCGATCAAATGACAACTACAACATTCAAAAGCAAGTTCCTACCAAAACTGTTGGCCTGGATTATAAGATTACTTACAAGAAAGGGGAGGATACTTAGTAGTTGATGCTCTATCAAGGATACAAGGAATCAACTCTATCAAGGGGACAAGGAAGCAACGATATCAAAGGTGCAAGGAGCTCAACTATTGAAGGCTATAGGAAAGCACGTTAACATCAATTCGTTGCAACTCATTCAAATTGAGAAACCTGGTGAATGAAACCCTAATCTACAGCAAATCATCCTAGATTTGCCTACAAATCCATCAACAAGGCATGAAACACTTGTGCCAACCAAGCATTACAAAGAAGACCCTAATCTAGTTTTCACTTGACTCAGACCGCTCCAAGCTCGCCTCAACCGTCCTTTGGATTGGCCTCAAGCCCCCCTTAGTGACTAGGGAGCTATCACCAACCCCGACTTCATATCTTGTGTTGTGTTTAGCAATTCTTTATCTTCATATCTTGTGTTGTGTGAATCCTAGGGTTTGGTTGTTCTTTATCTTCATCAACATCATTATCAACTCGAGCATCATCGATTCCCACCACAATAGGCTCCATTTGGTATTAGAGCAAATCCAGGTTAGGGTTTTGCTTGGTTCTTGTTATCTCCATTCTTGAGTTAGGGTTTCATACCCATTGATGTTCTTGAGTAATTTGGACAACTCCATCCCCTGTGTAGTCAATTTATCGTTGTTGAATTGCTTGGTTGTTGGAAACATAAAGAACCCTAACCCAAACACAAGGCCCGGCTACAAGAAACCCTAAGCTCCACAAAATTTCCCCAGACACAATCCACCCATTATCCTTCTTCTTGATATGGATAATAAAGCTAATCCTAATCAAGAAGGATCAAGTCGATGCCTAAGGGCATCCTCGCACTATAAATAGGGGTGTTTTTTTTGCCTCTAAACTTACTTCATTCCTTCCATTTCACCCGTTTTCTAGGTTGTAACTGCAGAACATCCCAGGCAAGGTTGATAATTTGATTAAGTCTCCTCCTACAAGGCAAAATTTTTATCCTGCGATTACATACGGTTGATATATAAGTTAAAGGAGAGTGGGTACGCCTATGACTCTCTTAATTATCTAAGATTTCCCATCCTAAATCTACCCATTTTCTTCAACATTATTCTATGTGCTCAAACTTCTTTTAAATCATATTGTTCTACTTCTGCGCGTGGGGATTCATTCAAAATCCTCAATTACTAAGGATATAACAAGGTTTCCTAGCAGTGCTCCTAAGACCTAGTGGCTGAAGCTCACACCTTTATGCTTGAGGTCATGGGATCATGCATTGGTACCTTTCCTTTGCAAGTATTCTTGCAACAACAACAGCAAACAAGGTTCCTCTTTTCAGTCTCATGAAATTCGGCAAGTAGCAATTGACAGATAAGAGTGCACTTCGAAAAAGTTTTAATGCTAAAGGCTCAGAGTAAACAGGAATGGATGAAACAAACAATCATTCTTTTTCTTTCAAAATTGTTTATTTTCCATTGAAACCCATCAATCCACGAGTTTTTACTACCCGTTTCACATTCTCAATTCTGGAGGAGAACCCACTTCCAAGGTTGTAAAATGACAAATTATGAACCGACAGTGAAAAAGTAAAAGCATCTAAATCACAATACCATAATTTCACAAGAAATTCAATCCATTCCGAACCGAGGGAAAAAACAAACAAATAAACAATCCCAACAAGCAACACAATTCAGCGGGGAAGCAATGGCATTGGATAATTCAAATGGAAGATTAAAAAACAGAAAGGGGGGGGGGGGGAATGAGTACTAGATTGGTCGGGACTCCAAGCATGGCAAGTGACGCATTGAGCGAACTTGTGAATTGCAACTGCCGCCATTTGTAAGCGCAGAAGAGATCTCGGATGGTGGTGGGTACGAGCTGCAGCTATGAATGAAGCTGCTAGAGAGATATGAAGGATCTGATTTAGCAGATCTAATAAAATTCCTAAGTAACAACGATCGTGACTTTGAACTCTGTAGAAAAATCAAAATTGCCCTCAAAAATTTATTTGTTAACAAAATGCCCTTAAACCGAGTAATTCTATTAAAATTGTTCTTGTGACCTGTTGTACCAGTTAAAGAAATATTAGCAATGTTTTCAGTGTTTGTACCCGTGCGATACACGGGTTAATTTGCTTTATTGGTTGGTGGTCCATTCAAGAGTTCTTATGTGTTTCCACGCCCCCTTGAGACCCTGAAAAATGGACAAATTCCTTAATTTGCTTTATTGGTTGGTCGTCAAACATATGTTTGTAATATTCAATAAATAAATAGTGTTATAGACTAAAGCTTTTTGATATATGTCATAATAAAGTAAGAAACATTTTGCAATTGAATATATTTCTTGTAATCGTCTTTCCTATTTCGTTGAATTATTCTTGTGGTCCGTTGTTGTTGTTGTTGTCCTCGTGAATATTGTCGTCTTTCCTACAGGTGTAAAAAATATTGCAATTAGTTTTTTTTTAATGCCAATGAGTTTGTTTTTGTTGATTGTGGTGTAATAGAGTGTCTATTATTCTTTATATATATAATTGTTTATTAATTTTTCTTACCTGCCTATGTTTATTTTTTGTTTGTTGATGTCCCCTTCATTCATACTTTCCTCTCGTATTCCATGATCTGTTCTGGATATAGGCAATTTGTCTTTATCCTGTTGTGTTGCAATTTAGTTCCAATGTTAGTAGCTAAAAATAATTTATAATGGTTTATATGTAATCATAATTATCATATACATACATGGTTGATTTCTTGTAAAAGGTTTCTTGTCTCCATTGCTGGATTTATATGGAACACGTTTTGTGCTGTTAATTCCTTGGCATAACTCTTCGTATTAACCTTCACCTTAAATATGAATCTTGTCCCAATGCACTCCTGAAGTTGGTGTAATACATGTTCTTTGCCATTGTCCTGTTTTTGTAGGTTTTATTTAGACTTGGCTTATTATTTAGGTTGACGATGTGAAATGTATGCTTACCTGTATGTAAGTATTTGCCGTTATTTGTGTAGGTGTTCCAATTATTTTTTTCGCGTCTTTGTCAAACAGAACCAACTTTGCTGTCATTGTGTGATCTGCGATTCTTACAATTAACCTATATCTGTTCATGATTTGTGTTAGTTTTGTTATTGGTTGAAGCGAGTATATATATATATATATTGTGATGCTATTAATGAATTTTTGGAGACAGGTCGAATGCTCCCTGCTCTTAACTCCACCATTCTTGCTCTCATCCCAAAGATTGACAATCCCAACACAGCTGCAGATTTCATGCCTATATCTTGCTGTAACACAATATACAAGACAGTCTCTAAGTTGCTTGCTTCAAGAATAAGGGATGTTCTCCCCCATTTGATCAATGGCAGCCAAACAGCTTTCATTCCTGGCCGAGAGCTCCTTCACAATGTGCTAATGTGTCATGAGTTATCTCGTGGATTTCGCAGGAAAGCGTCACAATCAAAATGTATTTTCAAAATTGATTTGCAGAAGGCTTTTGACAGTGTGAAGTGGGAGTTTATCAATGAAATCCTGCATGCTTACAAATTTCCTCCTTAATTTGTTGGATGGATTATGAGTTGCATCTCCGCCATTTCATACACAATTCAGATCAATGGTGGAACGTATGGTTTCTTCAAAGGGACCAAAGGACTTCGGCAAAGAGATCCGATATCTCCACTCCTGTTTGTCCTCACCATGGAGTATCTCTCAAGGAGTCTTTCTACAACTGCTCAGGAGGCCAATTTCAAATTCTTCCCACGTTGTAAGAAATTTAACTTAACTCACCTAATTTTTGTTGATGACTTGATGATTTTCTCAGCTGCAGATCCCTACAGTGTTCAGAAGATCATAGATACGCTGGATCATTTCAATCTGGTATCGGGACTAAGCTCTAATGCTAAAAAATCTAAGGTCATCATCAGTGGAGCTGAGAATTCCATTAGAAGCCAGATTCTTCAAATTACAGGCTTTGAAGAGGGTGATTTTCCTTTCTACTACCTGGGTATGCTGATTACTAGTGGTCGGTTAAGCAAGATGGATTGTCAAAAATTGGTTGACAAAATTACTGCAAGAATCAAGTCATGGAGAACTGCTAATATTTCCTATGCAGGTAGGGTGACTCTCATCAATTCAGTCATAATGAGTGCTTACTCATACTGGGCCTCAATCCTGATAATTCCCCAATATGTCATCGAACAAATCATAAGGATTTGTCGCAATTTTCTTTGGGGAGCTGACATCAATTACTCAAAGACCCCCCTATTAGCTGGACAACAGTCTGCAAGCCAAAATCTTGTGGTGGACTTGGCATTAAAAATTTGAAATTATGGAACACAGCCATGATAGCCAAGCAAGTAATGACAATAGCCGATCAAAAAGAAAGTCTCTGGGTCAAGTGGATTCACGAAACATACATAAAAAATAGAGATTGGTGGGAATATCAACCGAAGGGGGATACTTGTTGGTATTTCAAGAAGCTCTGCGGTGTAAAAGAACAAATTAAGTCGGCTAATATCCCAAGAATCCATTACAAAGTGCAAGAGGGTTACAAGGCTCTTGATGGGGAAAATGTCAATTGGCCTTGGGCTAGGATCGTGTGGAATAAAATCAACACTCCAAGACATTCTTTTTGTGCTTGGATGGCGTCACATGGGAGAATTCAGGTTAAAACCAGACTCCACAATCCCGACATTCATCCTACCTACCCGATGTGTGGAAATCATGATGAGACAATACATCACCTATTTTTTGATTGCAATTACGCTCAACAAACCAGGGATCAGCTGAATGATTGGATCAAAATTCCCCGAGCAGCAAGTTGGGATCAATGGGGGAGAAAATTCCTCAACCTCAAGAGAAATAAGACGAGAAAGCATATCATTTTTGCCGTTTTCGTCTCATACATATACAACATCTGGAGTGCAAGGAATAATTTAGCTTTCAAGAACCTCCGAAGAGACCCAGTTCAGATCTTCCAAACCATCAAACATCATCTTAGGGATAGAACACTCTTCCTTTCTAAGAACACAAGAAGATTTTCAAACTACATTGATATGTTGTGTAATTAGTTTGTAATATTGGCTTTGCCTATTGTTTTTGAATATATTTCACATATTTTCAAATATATATATATATATATATATATATATATATTATATATATATATATATAGAGGGAAATTGGATTCCGATAATCCCTACTTTTACGAATTGTTAGCAATAATCCCTACTTTCATTTTGTATTCTAGTGGTCCAAAAAAAATTAAAATTGTATTCTGGTGGGACGCCACCAAATCAAGTGGTGGTGACTCGGTGGTTTGCTGACGTGTACCGGCGAGAGTGTGTTTGACCAAGAATTCAGACCACCAGAATAAAATCAACAATGAAATGGGACCACTAAAATACAATAAATATGTCAATAAGACTACTAGAATACAATAACAATTTAAATGGGATCACTAGAATACAACTAAAATAATAATTTCTTAGTTAAACACACTCTCGCCGGTACACGTCAGCAAACCACCGAGTCACCACCACTTGACTCGGTGGCGTCCCACTGAATCACGCTTTAATTTTTTTGGACCACCAGAATACAAAATGAAAGTAGGGATTATTGTTATACAATTTGTAAAAGTAGGGATTATTAGAATCTAATTTATATATATATATATATATATATATATATATATATATATGTATGTATGTATGTATGTATGTATGTATGTATGTATCTCTCTCTCTCTCTCTCTCTCTCTCTCTCTCTCTCTCTATATATATATATATATATATATATATATATATATATATATATATATATATATATATATATATATATTTGTTTATGCTAGTTATACATACCGAGGGATTGGATATTCTACTTCATGCTTGCATGTTGGACATTGTAGTTTGCTATTCAAGATTTCAACCTTTTTTTTTTGCAATCCTTACTGCATGAGTTGTAATGCCAATCATATTCTGTATGTACTTGCATTATTGTTGCACGACATGTATATGTCTCACCCTGCAATATTTTTTGATTTGTTTGTTTATATATTCATATTTTTGGAATTTCTATATATGAATTTTGAAGTAAGCATACCATCTGTTTTGTTCCGACGTCTTCCATAATTTGTTGGATGTGCTTTCTGTTTTTAAACATTGTCTCTTCTTTTGTTTGAATCTTGGGTGTCTCGATCTGTGCTATTTTATCATTGTTCAACCTGCAACACAAAGTAATGGTTCAATATATTATATTTTATGGTGGTGGTTTGTAGTTTGTTGTTGTTCTTGTATTTTCTTACCCTTCTTTGTAGTTTTCTACATCCTCCATCGGCAAGTTGATGTAGACTTTGGTTGCATTGGTCGAGCTTAGCTGGTATCTTCCTGCATTGTTTTAATATAATTTTGCTTGAATATGACAATCTTATTGTTACATGTTTGGTTTTTGGGTTGAGTGTTTATCACCTTTGAATGTGCCGACTTTAGTCGACGTAATTATCACTATCTTTGGTCCATTGTCGTCTTGGAATATTTCTGTTGTGATCATACTTGAAGCCTTGCCCCATATTGTTACTCCCAATTCTAGTCCAGTGCTGCAGAAAACAATTTCAACTATTAGTATTTTGTTTGTTTGGCTCATTGTTTAAGTGCTATGTTTACATTTTGTTACCTTTTGTCCCGAATGTGAATTCTTCTCCATATTACGGTTCTTTTCTCTTTCTTTGTTTCAATTGTGTTCTCAATGCCAATAAGTTGGGCAATGACATCTGCGAAATATAAAGAGGTAAGTTTATTATTTGGTTGTTTTTTTAATGGCGTTTGTTATTGCATCATGTGTTCTATGGATTACCTATGAGGTAGTCTGATTTGTCGACACGTTCATGCAACTTATCCATTGGGTGTAGCTCGAATTTGTGCATAGATATGAGGGGTTGATTTCATTGAATTCTTTGCAGTGAGGTGAATGGTGTGAACCTAATGATGTAGTTGTTTTGAACTGGTTTATTTTTGGCATTGCTTTTAGCAACATCAAAAAGTCTAATGGAATATATTTCTCCTTCTGTAAGGTCTTCTTTGAATGTTCCCATAAATTTTTTTCTTACTGTTGCATGAATGTGATTGTCCTGCATATTAATGTGTTAGTAATATCACATATAATTGTTTCATTTTTTTTTTTGTGTTTTATAGGAGTTGAGAACGAACTTCCTCATCTAGAAGTATCATGTCCAAGCTTACTGGCTCATTATTTGTTGATGCGTATGTTGCCTCCCATATCCTAGTTACACGTACAATGAGATGCCAGCTTCTTCTAGTTGTGTTCAACTCTGCTATGTAGTTTTTGCCTCCAACCATCTCGTATTTTTTCTCAACCTGCATTTAATTTAGCTTTATTGTTGTTTTTTTTTTTTTTACAAACGGGGTTTGATTTTTAATTTAAGGGAAATTCCAAATGGTAGGCACCAACTATTGCCTATTCCAAATGGTGAACGCCATTTTTATATATTCCAAATGGTAGGCTTAATTATAAAATAATTCCATTCCGTAGGCATTACTTAACCTTATGTTAAAAAAAAAAGAAAAAGAAAAATTTGTGTTTTGAGCTCCCATCTCTGTTGAATAGTTAGTGAAATTTGATGAGGGAATTAATGTATTACTTCTATCAATGTCCCACATGGATAGAATAATGTAATCCCTAGCTCCTAGAGAATATAAATAGGTTTATTAATTAATGTCCCACATGGACAAAGTAAGTTATATCATAACTCTTTATAAGTTAAAGAGTTGTATGGACTTACAAATAAATAAACCATGGACTAGGCTAACATGTGCTTGGGTTAAGGTTCAATGCTTCGCATTGAACCGCACACGCACACGCGCGCGCGCGGTGTGGGCTGTAGGGCACTAGAGGCGCTTTTGGCGCTTATTAGGTGCACTTGGCACTTGAGCTCGGAGCAAAGGAACAAATTAAACTATAATAAACAAGCCTTTTGTTTTCCTTTTCTTTTATAATAATTAAACAGTTTACTCGGTGGTTGCTGACAGTTGTCGGAAGTTTTTCCGCAAACCGTTCTTATCCATATTCAGTGCAATGGATAGAGATCAGGCAGCCATGGGGGATTGATGGATATATATATATATTCGTCGATCCAGGAAGCTTTGTTGTATCCTGGAGACACGATATTTTGCATTAGGGGCAAAATCTTGTCTTAAAGATAGTGATTCTTTCACGCCTCAAAGCATCAATCCCATCACCCAAATTCTAATAATCTCTTCCATGCTCAGCCTGGATATTTGCCCAAACTCAAACTGGATATTTGCTGTCATTGAAGAAGATGCTGAAAGGTCGAACAAATCCTTGCGGTTTGAGGTGGATTCGTTGGTACAGAAAGTTGGGGATCAAGATCAGGAGCTCTCTGAGAAGCAGAAGGAGTTGGGAAGACTCTGGACTTGTGTTCAAGAGGAGTACATGCTGGGGAGTTGCTGAAGAATGTCCACTTTTGAAGGATATGGAAGTTCGCAGCCAAAATTTTGAAGATGAGGTCCAAAAGGCTAAGGATGAGAACAAGGGCGTGCAAGATGACATCTTTGGGTTAAAAGACGAAAAGGGTAAGCTCGAGCAAGAGTTGGAACTTTGAATTGACCAAAGAAATGCACTTCAGCAGGAGATTTACAGTCTGAAGGAGGAGCTCAAAACACAAATTTTTCTTTTTCTTTTTTTTAACGGAAGGTTAAGTAATGCCTACGGAATGGAATTATTTGGTAAGTAAGTCTACCATTTGGAATATATAAAAATGGTGTTCACCACTTGGAATAGGCAATTGTTGGTGCCTACCATTTGGAATTATAATTGGTTTGTTCTTTTTCTTCAATATAATTGATGCATTTAAGTTAAATTTGGTCTAGTTTTGTTAAAGTTTGTACATATATAAGACTTTTTGTTGTAAATATGTTTTTTTAGATATGAATTTGTCACAATTTTGTGGTTTATTATTATTTTGTTTATTAATGTGTTGCTAGTTGAAATAGTTGTTTTTGTTTGTATTTTGTTACACATACATCAATATATTCTATAAATATGTCAGTTTTGGTCAAGTGTTGTTTCATGGTAAAGATACATGATATTTAGGAGGTGTTTAAATTAATTATCATAATATATACATTTAGATGTATATCTTGTGTGACGCACAGAAATATTGGTAATTATTAAATTATTTATAATTATGTATGTTAAACCTTTTCCTATTGATTATTTGTTTATATTATTTAAATAGGAACATTTATTTATGATATGTATATTGCATTGATAGACGGTATATTAGCACTTATTTGTTTTTTTTTTAAGAATTAAACCAAAAAGACTTTAATCATAACCATAAGAAATCGATTAAGATAAATTTTATTACGAGGTATTTAAAATAATAAATGTAATTTATAATTTTAATTGTATATCATGTGTGATGTATGGAAAGATTGTCAATTATTAATTTATTTTTAAAAATAATATGGTCTATTGTATTGTTATTTATTGCAGTTTTTTGTGTATAAATTTGAATTATTCATTATTTATATTTTTGTGTAATACAATTATAATTTAATACTAATTTGAATTTTATATATAAATATTTATTAGAAGTTTATCCGTTCAAATAATTAATGATCACAATGTAGATAATAATAATTAATTATAAAATTGAAGCATACATCATACACTCTCAACATCAATTGAAATAGTTGTATTTGTTTTTTCAATATTAAGAATGATTTACAATTTATTTATGAGTAGAATTTTTTTTTGTCAAAATTCAATAAGACCATTGATGAACGACTAATAATAATTTTTTTTTTGGGGGGGGATGTATGTGGGAGATGATAGGTAAAAATGATTCATTTTAAATTTATGTTTTTTCTAAAATAATATGGAGTAAGATAATGATTTTAATTTAAGTTTGTCAACGTAAAAAGTGATACTATTCATATTTATATATTCTTGTAATACAAACATATTTTAATACTAATGTTATTTATTAATAATATCTAATTTAAAATTATATGTGTAGCTTGCGATATAATTTTTTTTAAAATTATGGTGCGTGCCTATTTTCATTTAGAGAATGTGTTTGTGTATTTGATTTCAACATGATTATGATCTGAGAAGTTTTTTTATAGCATTCAAATTTGAGATTACAAATGTGAGAATATCTCTTTGTATACTACATTCTTTGTTTTTGGACTGTTGTTTCTCGGAATGAGTATCTTCAGCCCATTTTGGTGGGTCACTCTTGATACCGCAACATATAGTTGGCCATGACTGAAAACTGGTTCCGGAAGATATACTCCAACATTATCAAATGTTTGTCCTTGGCTTTTGTTGATCGTCATAGCATAACATAGTTTCACTGGAAATTGTCTACGCTTTAGTGTGAATGGCCATTGTGTGTCAGTTGGTGACAACTTCTGTTTGTATGACCCTCCTGTCCAACCTCGTAACTATGAGCCTCGTTCCATTGCATAGTCCTGCTGTTTGGTTTATATTTCTCAACAACATGATTGGACACCCAACTTTAAGTCGTATCTCATGGTTTGGTATGCCGGGGAACTATAGTGTATTTAGGAACTCTGTTGGGTATAGAGTGTCTTCATCGTTCCCTATGTTTGTCAGTGGGCATGTTCGGTCAACGCTCTTGTACACGTAGTCATCTCTGGGATCATCGATAGTATGTAGTCATTGATCTCGTCAACATATTCATTTTTGGAGGCAAGTATCGCCCTGGTTTTGAGATACCTTGGGTCTTTGTAACTTTGGAGCAGATTGGAGTACACGTGCTCAACAATTGTTGATATGGGATGGTGTTCATTATTTATAATTATGGTTGGTGGTATGTCAATCCAGGTCGCCTCGTCTTCACCTTCGAACCTCGTAGCTGGGATGTTTCCATCTCCAACGTCAAGCACCCACTTTGTAAATGTGGCTAGCTCTTCATCAGTTTGTTCATGGCTTGCCCTTCGCAATCGCATATTTGTTGTTGTAACGCCCCGAAAATTCAATTATAGAAAAGTCGAAGTCAAACTAACGTTAACAGACAAAAGTTAGCGGAAGACTCAAACTCTTATTGGGCGTCACTGCCGTATCCTCAAAGGAATACAAGGCGAGAAGGAAAACTGCAACTGTCTGTCAACGACAACCAACTAACAAACTCATACTTAGAAATAAACCTGAAAACTAACTTCAAGTCTTTCAAAAAAAGAAGCATAACAAAATTAACGACTTCTAGATATGTCGTCCTCACTTCTAATTCCCGTCCCCAACATATTTATCATCACCTAAAAACAAAACATTTCAAAAATGAGGGGGAAATCTCAATAATGTCTACCCCTAACGTTAAAAACAAGTTAAGTTCATTTCAATTCATTTGAGGGAGATGGAACAAGTCAAACCATTTCACAAACCTTTAATCCCTTAACTGTTTCCTCAACCCAACCAAATCATATTTTATTATACGGGCGGGATACCACATCCCTTAGAGTAACATCGCCTACTACAGGCATCAAGAGTTCGCCTACCACAGGCATCAAGATATTCGCCTACCACAGGCATCAAAAGAGTTCGCCTACCACAGGCATCAAAATATTATATCCTATATCAGGGAAGAAGCCCTGATCTCCTGGTCTATAACCCGGCAGGATACCGAATCCTGAACTTTGTGTTATGCCCCGAAACCCGCTTAATGTTTCACTTTGAATTATTAATATCTTATGCAAAAATTCAACTCACAAGTCTCAAGTCAAACCCAACCAAGGTTATCAAAACCAGTATCAAAACTACTTATAAAAGACCATCACAATTTCTCAACTCATAAATCAACAATCACAAATAAATATCAAAAACAGACGGCCACATTTACAACATAAAGTCCCCTTTCGGGATGCAATTCTCAAAACAGATTAGAAAACATTAAAACACATTTAAAGAGCATCCCAGTGGGGATTAGAGCATAGACATTACCTGGTTATCTTCACTTCACAACAAAAATGAACACACTTGAGCTCACTAACGACGCGAATTAGCTCGAGCCTAAAATAGAAATAATTATTCTAATCAAAATGCGCCCTTCGAAGTTAGTATTAACTACCTTCTACCTAACCCTCCCTTAGGAACACTATAGGTTCCTATCAATCATGAATTCACACTGTAAATTACCTAATACATTCCAAGTAATCACATAACAAGATCAAAACAACGCTTTCATTCAGCAACACTTTCATTATTAAATAACATTAACAAAACAGATTAGCATCCACATAAAAAGGGTCAAAACTTGACTTCCCGACATCCTATGGGTCTGGTTTTGGACTTTTCAGAAACCTCGGGATCTCTAATAAAACTCTTAAGTTGAACTCGAGACCCAATACACGCTTTAAGATCCTCAAAAACAGTCATCTTTCCAAACTAGCCAGATCTGACCTAGGTCTGGTAATCGGGGTATAACTCGACTTATAAAATTCCAAAGTCCAATCCGTAAAATTCCTATGAAACCTAACATCTAAGGGAAACTCCAGTCCAAAGGGTTCGAACAATAAACAACTATACTAATCGTGGTGACCCGGTCTTTAGACCCTATTAAAACTGTCCCGTTACCGGTTTCCATATAATTGATTATTTCGGTTCTAACTTTCACCACTCGATCCCAGGATCCTAATTTGGGCTTAAAACAGCAGAAACTCAAATGATAACCTTCAGTGTCGACCCTATAACATCCACTCCCGATATCGGATGAACGCAAACCATACATTTCCGGAAAGCTTAAAACGTCACCTAAAACTTTTATGTTTACCACTGGAACCAAAAAAGTCTCTAAATGGACGAAAAATTGTCCTCAAGCTACTGACTCAGATTCGTATACAATTCGCACCCCTTCACGGTTTCACTCATAACTCGAGCTACACATACTGGATTCTCGAAATTCCAAAACCCATAGTTAGACAATGATTTAAGCTATCTTTTTAAGTAAAAATCTGGGCTAAACTCATACTTTTAGTCCTCTGTATTATTCTGATTCCAGACAGAAACTTATATGGCCATCAAAAACAACATGCATGTGTCTTCTTACCACTAATTTGCAATACAACTCAATTAAACTTCAAATTAGCTATCATCCATCAATTTTCCAGAAGTTAAACATTAATCTTGCTCAATCAAGACCTTAAAACTCACATGCAAAAACTATTTCAAACATTCAACGACAATACAACACCTAAACACTTAAAATCAACCTCAAACTCACATGTTACAACTCAAAATCAAACCCTAATCCAACCACAATACAAATTCATGCTTAAGAACCTTAAAAGAGATGAAAAACATCAAAGATACACAATTTAAACATGAAAATCAGATTAGGAAATATAAAAGTTTGAGTTAGGGTTTGGATATTATACCACTTGGAGGAGAAATTGGAGAAGAAAACAAGAGAGGAGGGAAGGAGGGTGGCTCGGCTACCTCTGAGCCGCCGGCTGGCCGTCGGCCGGTCGCCGGAAAACACCTATTGTGGGGGCATGGCTGGCTGGAGAAGAGAGGAGGAGGGAGGAGAGGGAAGTGTTAGAGTAAAATCTGATTTGAGAAATGAAAACAAAAGGCCTTATGACCCCCCCTGTATATATAAAAAAAACATTCACTTAATTAACTTATCATCTAATTAGTAATTAAACTAAATAAATCATGTACTTAAAAATTAGCTAGGTAAAATAATTGGTAATAAACTAGATAAAATTAATTAACATAAAACTTGATAAAATAGTTTAGCAAAAATTAAATAAAATTACTTGGGAATAAATTGGGTAAAATTAACTAGTACTAAACCACATAAAATAAATTGGTAGGACATATTAATAAAATGAATTTAGCAATAAAATGTACTTAGGAAGGTTGGGTAATATAAATCGTAAAAGAAACGGAATTGAAATTAATATAACCTTCTTCGGTTTAAAAACGTAAAATTGAGAACCATAAAATAAATTATATAACGCATCGTAAAAATATTCATAAACTCATAATAATATTTATAACTTTAAATCCGAGGTAACATAAATTCAACCCATTTAGCCATCGCCTTGCTCGAGACCTGTCACGCATAAATAAATAAATAATAGAAGTAACAACCGCAATAACCACAATAATAATATTCATGTCGTGAAAATAGAAAAAATTTTATTAGCGTATTTTAGCTAATTACCGTAATTAAGGTCTTAATTAGTACGGGCTTAGGGCGAGTCATTACACCCTCCCCCCCTAAAAAACGTTTCGTCCCCGAAACTTGCTGTTGGATTAACCGTGAACGAAAGCCTTAAAAGAGGTGTGGTTTGCTTGTACAATGGCCGTCATAAACATCTTGAAATGGACTTGAATATTTGTCGTGGGTTCCATAAACATCGCGAATAGGTTGGAAAGAGGGTCACCTCTAGGTTCCCTCTACATTATATATATATAGCATGGACGCGAAGTTTTAATAGACTTAGCAAATTAATGCTCGTTAAAGTAAATAAAAGAAAATCAAGGCAAGGTCCGAGGCTCAACCAACTTGAAATTTATTCGATACTAGAGGAACTCTTGTCCCTTCTTAAGATCACCATGACCTTACTTAACTATGCATTGTGCTTACTATTCATTTGTATCATATAGATGCTTTAAAACATTTCAATATACACCAATATCAAGCACTTTGCACCTCATTTGCGCCTTACAACAATCCCACTTGGAATTGGATTCATAAACTTTTCCTTGGATGTTTACAACTTCTCCTTTAGGGACTAATTTAACATGCCTCATAGTCTCAAGAACACTTAGCAAGCTTCACCGGTACCAAACTATTAGATTACTTGCAATTTGTACTTAAACTTCCTTAGATTTTTCTACTAAAGCTCTATAAATTCAGGAGAAATTTTCGGCAGCACTTTCCCTATAAATTGGACTATCCCAAATTTTACATATCTTCAAACCTGCAAGGAAACTCATACACCATATATATATCCACTTGGAGCTTCAAGCTCATCATCCAACTAACCAATTCACACATCCGCAAAATCAGTCCATAAAGGACACATAAACCACACATAATATCCCAAACTTCACATACTCAAGTCATACTTCCCATGAATTTCTAATTTCCTAAACACTTCTTATAACTCCGCTCTGATACCACAAGTGTAACACCCCAACACCCATAAACACAAGATTACCATTAATTACTTGTAAGACCTGTGAATAGCGCAGCGGAAAAAACACGGGTTGAGGTATTACCGCCGTCCCACTAAGGACAAGGCACACACTCATCACCAACACACAACCAACACAAACCATCAAATAAACTTACACTTAAACCCCATACATGACACTCACCAAAACATTGAAATAATACTTTAATACAACCATCAAAACACACATTAAACCTTCCAAAACATGATTTGGTCTTTAAACCCACGAAGACCATCGAGGTTCGGCCAACTCCGCCATATAAAACTACCTTGCAAGGATGAAAGGAACTACTTCTGCTTGTCTTTGTCTTTGCCTTTGACTTGGGAGCTCGGACCGCCTAAAAACAAAACATTAAAACATTCGCAAATGAGTGGGGGAAACACTCAAGATAATAAACCTCCAACACGTCAAACCGTTCGAAAACGGTTTTAGTGCCGGAATTTAAATTCATTTTAAAAACGGGAAAGGGGATCTTAAACATGAATAAACTGGATTGCCGCATAGATAAATATGTGTAAATAAAAGAGATAAACTTGTAATAATTGAAAATGAGTGGTATCCCTTACGATCGACGCACAGCATCTCACACACGCGCATGCCCAAACCGATCTGGAGTTTGGATTGGTGACTGCTAGGCAGTCGACACTGGCCAAGTCTATAACGCTCTGATCAGGAGCAACTAAAAGATGATGCTAGTACCTTTAAACTAGCTACAAGTACAATGGCGGGACCACTTAATGAAAATGGAAAGCATTAGATTATGACTTGAAGTATAAATAATAAGCATTGAAGAATATAAAGGTTGGACAATTTGCGTACCTTGGAAAGTAGTAAAACTTGGTGGCGTGCCTCGAGCTCGGGACGGCTTGGGTGACTTGGGAACTATAATAGGAAGTGTAGAAATTGAGAACCAAAGAGGGTTCTTAGTGAGTTACAAATGTTAAGTAAAATAAGAATTTAAGAATGAAATAGATTAGAAGGAAAATTTCAGGTTTTTAGAAATAAAGTTTTCAACATAACTCTAGCCAGTAGGAAACTCAGAATTAAACAAACGAGTATTTCTCGGAATAGGGAAAATTGAGTTCTACAACTTTGTCAACATGACCGAGGTCCAAAAATGAAGGGAAGGACTTGAAAAACAGCCCGGACAAGCAAATGTGTCGTAATTTGGAAACTAAAACTTTCGGTTTGATCTTTTGATACGAAACTCATAAAGGCTTGGAAGTAAACGATGAATAGCTTAACTTATAGAATGATTTGAAGAGATCATATTGATGGAATATGGAGAATTAAGGAATGAAAGGCTAGAATGGAAATTAGAGAGTTCTTGATTTTTCGGATGTATCGTCAAGCGACGAAGAAGAATTTATAACGATGGATTAATGGATTTTGGAAGTGTTTGAAAGGTGAATTGGAATTATGCATTAGAGAAGGAATATATCCTATGATTATTGAGGTTCAAAGAACTCTTCGACTAATGGAACATTCCAAACTTCCAACTTAGAGTCGATTTCTATTATATAACTTAAACTTCTCAACTTAGCTAAAAAGACAAAACTTGATAAACAACATTAAAGTCCAAAAGATAGTATTTTCAACTTAGAAAACACTTCTTGAACATCCTAATATTGACCCAAGAGTCTCCAAACTAAAAGGATCCCTTAATGATTGAAATTGGTTCACCAAATTCCAAATTTACTAAAGAATTTTCTGGGCAGAAACTCAAATGATAACCTTCAGTATCGACCCTATAACATCCACTCCCGATATCGGATGAACGCAAACCATACATTTCTGGAAAGCTTAAAACGTCACCTAAAACTTTTATGTTTACACTGGAACCAATAAAGTCTCTAAATGGACGAAAAATTGGTAATACAACTCAATTAAACTTCAAATTAGCTATCATCCATAGTTAGACAATTGGAATTATGCTAATTACCGGTTTGAGATACACATACCGGATTCTCGAAATTCCAAAACCCATAGTTAGACAATGATTTAAGCTATCTTTTTAAGTAAAAATCTGGGCTAAACTCATACTTTTAGTCCTCTGTATTATTCTGATTCCAGACAGAAACTTATATGGCCATCAAAAACAACATGCATGTGTCTTCTTACCACTAATTTGCAATACAACTCAATTAAACTTCAAATTAGCTATCATCCATCAATTTTCCAGAAGTTAAACATTAATCTTGCTCAATCAAGACCTTAAAACTCACATGCAAAAACTATTTCAAACATTCAACGACAATACAACACCTAAACACTTAAAATCAACCCCAAACTCACATGTTACAACTCAAAATCAAACCCTAATCCTACCACAATACAAATTCATGCTTAAGAACCTTAAAAGAGATGAAAAACATCAAAGATACACAATTTAAACATGAAAATCAGATTAGGAAATATAAAAGTTTGAGTTAGGGTTTGGATATTATACCACTTGGAGGAGAAATTGGAGAAGAAAACAAGAGAGGAGGGAAGGAGGGTGGCTCGGCCACCTCTGAGCCGCCGGCTGGCCGTCGGCCGGTCGCCGGAAAACACCCGGACAGGGGGGCATGGCTGGCTGGAGAAGAGAGGAGGAGGGAGGAGAGGGAAGTGTTAGAGTAAAATCTGATTTGAGAAATGAAAACAAAAGGCCTTATGACCCCCCCCCCTTGTATATATAAAAAAAACATTCACTTAATTAACTTATCATCTAATTAGTAATTAAACTAAATCAATCATGTACTTAAAAATTAGCTAGGTAAAATAATTGGTAATAAAGTAGATAAAATTAATTAACATAAAACTTGATAAAATAGTTTAGCAAAAATTAAATAAAATTAATTGGGAATAAATTGGGTAAAATTAACTAGTACTAAACCAGATAAAATAAATTGGTAGGACATATTAATAAAATGAATTTAGCAATAAAATGTACTTAGGAAGGTTGGGTAATATAAATCGTAAAAGAAACGGAATTGAAATTAATATAACCTTCTTCGGTTTAAAAACGTAAAATTGAGAACCATAAAATAAATTATATAACGCATCGTAAAAATATTCATAAACTCATAATAATATTTATAACTTTAAATCCGAGGTAACATAAATTCAACCCATTTAGCCATCGCCTTGCTCGAGACCTGTCACGCATAAATAAATAAATAATAGAAGTAACAACCGCAATAACCACAATAATAATATTCATGTCGTGAAAATAGAAAAAATTTTATTAGCGTATTTTAGCTAATTACCGTAATTAAGGTCTTAATTAGTACGGGCTTAGGGCGAGTCGTTACACCCTCCCCCCCTAAAAAACGTTTCGTCCCCGAAACTTGCTGTTGGATTAACCGTGAACGAAAAGCCTTAAAAGAGGTGTGGTTTGCTTGTACAATGGCCGTCATAAACATCTTGAAATGGACTTGAATATTTGTCGTGGGTTCCATAAACATCGCGAATAGGTTGGAAAGAGGGTCACCTCTAGGTTCCCTCTACATTATATATATATAGCATGGACGCGAAGTTTTAATAGACTTAGCAAATTAATGCTCGTTAAAGTAAATAAAAGAAAATCAAGGCAAGGTCCGAGGCTCAACCAACTTGAAATTTATTCGATACTAGAGGAACTCTTGTCCCTTCTTAAGATCACCATGACCTTACTTAACTA
Source organism: Portulaca oleracea (assembly GCA_029582165.1). NCBI lineage: Eukaryota > Viridiplantae > Streptophyta > Magnoliopsida > Caryophyllales > Portulacaceae > Portulaca > Portulaca oleracea. Next base: position 35,974,730 of record CM055882.1, read on the forward strand.
TGCATTGTGCTTACTATTCATTTGTATCATATAGATGCTTTAAAACATTTCAATATACACCAATATCAAGCACTTTGCACCTCATTTGCGCCTTACAACAATCCCACTTGGAATTGGATTCATAAACTTTTCCTTGGATGTTTACAACTTCTCCTTTAGGGACTAATTTAACATGCCTCATAGTCTCAAGAACACTTAGCAAGCTTCACCGGTACCAAACTATTAGATTACTTGCAATTTGTACTTAAACTTCCTTAGATTTTTCTACTAAAGCTCTATAAATTCAGGAGAAATTTTCGGCAGCACTTTCCCTATAAATTGGATTATCCCAAATTTTACATATCTTCAAACCTGCAAGGAAACTCATACACCATATATATATCCACTTGGAGCTTCAAGCTCATCATCCAACTAACCAATTCACACATCCGCAAAATCAGTCCATAAAGGACACATAAACCACACATAATATCCCAAACTTCACATACTCAAGTCATACTTCCCATGAACTTCTAATTTCCTAAACACTTCTTATAACTCCGCTCTGATACCACAAGTGTAACACCCCAACACCCATAAACACAAGATTACCATTAATTACTTGTAAGACCTGTGAATAGCGCAGCGGAAAAAACACGGGTTGAGGTATTACCGCCGTCCCACTAAGGACAAGGCACACACTCATCACCAACACACAACCAACACAAACCATCAAATAAACTTACACTTAAACCCCATACATGACACTCACCCAAACATTGAAATAATACTTTAATACAACCATCAAAACACACATTAAACCTTCCAAAACATGATTTGGTCTTTAAACCCACGAAGACCATCGAGGTTCGGCCAACTCCGCCATATAAAACTACCTTGCAAGGATGAAAGGAACTACTTCTGCTTGTCTTTGTCTTTGCCTTTGACTTGGGAGCTCGGACCGCCTAAAAACAAAACATTAAAACATTCGCAAATGAGTGGGGGAAACACTCAGTACACAAACCTCCAACACGTCAAACCGTTCGAAAACAGTTTTAGTGCCGGAATTTAAATTCATTTTAAAAACGGGAAAGGGGATCTTAAACATGAATAAACTGGATTGCCGCATAGATAAATATGTGTAAATAAAAGAGATAAACTTGTAATAATTGAAAATGAGTGGTATCCCTTACGATCGATGCACAAAGATCTCACACACGCCGCATGCCCAAACCGATCCGAGTTTGGATTGGGTATCGCTAGCGATCGACATCGCCAGTCTATAACGCTCTGATCAGGAGCAACTAAAAGATGATGCTAGTACCTTTAAACTAGCTACAAGTACAATGGCGGGACCACTTAATGAAAATGGAAAGCATTAGATTATGACTTGAAGTATAAATAATAAGCATTGAAGAATATAAAGGGTGGCAATTTGCGTACCTTGGAAAGTAGGAAAACTTGGTGGCGTGCCTCGGGCTCGGGACGGCTTGGGTGACTTGGGAACTATAATAGGAAGTGTAGAAATTGAGAACCAAAGAGGGTTCTTAGTGAGTTACAAATGTTAAGTAAAATAAGAATTTAAGAATGAAATAGATTAGAAGGAAAATTTCAGGTTTTTAGAAATAAAGTTTTCAACATAACTCTAGCTAGTAGGAAACTCGGAATTAAACAAACGAGTATTTCTCGGAATAGGGAAAATTGAGTTCTACAACTTTGTCAACATGACCGAGGTCCAAAAATGAAGGGAAGGACTTGAAAAACAGCCCGGACAGAAACAGAAGCTGTAATTTGGAAACTAAAACTTTCGGTTTGATCTTTTGATACGAAACTCATAAAGGCTTGGAAGTAAACGATGAATAGCCTAACTAATAGAATGATTTGAAGAGATCATATTGATGGAATATGGAGAATTAAGGAATGAAAGGCTAGAATGGAAATTAGAGAGTTCTTGATTTTTCGGATGTATCGTCAAGCGACGAATAAGAATTTATAACGATGGATTAATGGATTTTGGAAGTGTTTGAAAGGTGAATTGGAATTATGCATTAGAGAAGGAATATATCCTATGATTATTGAGGTTCAAAGAACTCTTCGACTAATGGAACATTCCAAACTTCCAACTTAGAGTCGATTTCTATTATATAACTTAAACTTCTCAACTTAGCTAAAAAGACAAAACTTGATAAATAACATTAAACTCCAAAAGATAGTATTTTCAACTTAGAAAACACTTCTTGAACATCCTAATATTGACCCAAGAGTCTCCAAACTAAAAGGATCCCTTAATTATTGAAATTGGTTCACAAAATTCCAAATTTTCTAAAGAATTTTCTGGGCAGAAACTCAAATGATAACCTTCAGTATCGACCCTATAACATCCACTCCCGATATCGGATGAACGCAAACCATACATTTCCGGAAAGCTTAAAATGTCACCTAAAACTTTTATGTTTACACTGGAACCAATAAAGTCTCTAAATGGACGAAAAATTGTCCTCAAGCTACTGACTCAGATTCGTATACAATTCGCACCCCTTCACGGTTTCGCTCATAACTCGAGCTACACATACCGGATTCTCGAAATTCCAAAACCCATAGTTAGACAATGATTTAAGCTATCTTTTTAAGTAAAAATCAGGGCTAAACTCATACTTTTAGTCCTCTGTATTATTCTGATTCCAGACAGAAACTTATATGGCCATCAAAAACAACATGCATGTGTCTTCTTACCACTAATTTGCAATACAACTCAATTAAACTTCAAATTAGCTATCATCCATCAATTTTCCAGAAGTTAAACATTAATCTTGCTCAATCAAGATCTTAAATCTCACATGCAAAAACTATTTCAAACATTCAACGACAATACAACACCTAAACACTTAAAATCAACCCCAAACTCACATGTTACAACTCAAAATCAAACCCTAATCCAACCACAATACAAATTCATGCTTAAGAACCTTAAAAGAGATGAAAAACATCAAAGATACACAATTTAAACATGAAAATCAGATTAGGAAATATAAAAGTTTGAGTTAGGGTTTGGATATTATACCACTTGGAGGAGAAATTGGAGAAGAAAACAAGAGAGGAGGGAAGGAGGGTGGCTCGGCCACCTCTGAGCCGCCGGCTGGCCGTCGGCCGGTCGCCGGAAAACACCCGGACAGGGGGGGCATGGCTGGCTGGAGAAGAGAGGAGGAGGGAGGAGAGGGAAGTGTTAGAGTAAAATCTGATTTGAGAAATGAAAACAAAAGGCCTTATGACCCCCTCCCCCCTTGTATATATAAAAAAAACATTCACTTAATTAACTTATCATCTAATTAGTAATTAAACTAAATCAATCATGTACTTAAAAATTAGCTAGGTAAAATAATTGGTAATAAAGTAGATAAAATTAATTAACATAAAACTTGATAAAATAGTTTAGCATAAATTAAATAAAATTACTTGGGAATAAATTGGGTAAAATTAACTAGTACTAAACCACATAAAATAAATTGGTAGGACATATTAATAAAATGAATTTAGCAATAAAATGTACTTAGGAAGGTTGGGTAATATAAATCGTAAAAGAAACGGAATTGAAATTAATATAACCTTCTTCGGTTTAAAAACGTAAAATTGAGAACCATAAAATAAATTATATAACGCATCGTAAAAATATTCATAAACTCATAATAATATTTATAACTTTAAATCCGAGGTAACATAAATTCAACCCATTTAGCCATCGCCTTGCTCGAGACCTGTCACGCATAAATAAATAAATAATAGAAGTAACAACCGCAATAACCACAATAATAATATTCATGTCGTGAAAATAGAAAAAAATTTATTAGCGTATTTTAGCTAATTACCGTAATTAAGGTCTTAATTAGTACGGGCTTAGGGCGAGTCGTTACACCTCCCCTAAAAAACGTTTCGTCCCCGAAACTTGCTGTTGGATTAACCGTGAACGAAAAGCCTTAAAAGAGGTGTGGTTTGCTTGTACAATGGCCGTCATAAACATCTTGAAATGGACTTGAATATTTGTCGTGGGTTCCATAAACATCGCGAATAGGTTGGAAAGAGGGTCACCTCTAGGTTCCCTCTACATTATATATATATAGCATGGACGCGAAGTTTTAATAGACTTAGCAAATTAATGCTCGTTAAAGTAAATAAAAGAAAATCAAGGCAAGGTCCGAGGCTCAACCAACTTGAAATTTATTCGATACTAGAGGAACTCTTGTCCCTTCTTAAGATCACCATGACCTTACTTAACTATGCATTGTGCTTACTATTCATTTGTATCATATAGATGCTTTAAAACATTTCAATATACACCAATATCAAGCACTTTGCACCTCATTTGCGCCTTACAACAATCCCACTTGGAATTGGATTCATAAACTTTTCCTTGGATGTTTACAACTTCTCCTTTAGGGACTAATTTAACATGCCTCATAGTCTCAAGAACACTTAGCAAGCTTCACCGGTACCAAACTATTAGATTACTTGCAATTTGTACTTAAACTTCCTTAGATTTTTCTACTAAAGCTCTATAAATTCAGGAGAAATTTTCGGCAGCACTTTCCCTATAAATTGGACTATCCCAAATTTTACATATCTTCAAACCTGCAAGGAAACTCATACACCATATATATATCCACTTGGAGCTTCAAGCTCATCATCCAACTAACCAATTCACACATCCGAAAAATCAGTCCATAAAGGACACATAAACCACACATAATATCCCAAACTTCACATACTCAAGTCATACTTCCCATGAACTTCTAATTTCCTAAACACTTCTTATAACTCCGCTCTGATACCACAACTGTAACACCCCAACACCCATAAACACAAGATTACCATTAATTACTTGTAAGACCTGTGAATAGCGCAGCGGAAAAAACACGGGTTGAGGTATTACCGCCATCCCACTAAGGACAAGGCACACACTCATCACCAACACACAACCAACACAAACCATCAAATAAACTTACACTTAAACCCCATACATGACACTCACCCAAACATTGAAATAATACTTTAATACAACCATCAAAACACACATTAAACCTTCCAAAACATGATTTGGTCTTTAAACCCACGAAGACCATCGAGGTTCGGCCAACTCCGCCATATAAAACTACCTTGCAAGGATGAAAGGAACTACTTCTGCTTGTCTTTGTCTTTGCCTTTGACTTGGGAGCTCGGACCGCCTAAAAACAAAACATTAAAACATTCGCAAATGAGTGGGGGAAACACTCAGTACACAAACCTCCAACACGTCAAACCGTTCGAAAACGGGTTTAGTGCCGGCATTTAAATTCATTTTAAAAACGGGAAAGGGGATCTTAAACATGAATAAACTGGATTGCCGCATAGATAAATATGTGTAAATAAAAGAGATAAACTTGTAATAATTGAAAATGAGTGGTATCCCTTACAATCGATGCACAGCATCTCACACACGCGCATGCCCAAACCGATCTGGAGTTTGGATTGGGTGACTGCTAGGCAGTCGACACTGGCCAGGTCTATAACGCTCTGATCAGGAGCAACTAAAAGATGATGCTAGTACCTTTAAACTAGCTACAAGTACAGTGGCGGGACCACTTAATGAAAATGGAAAGCATTAGATTATGACTTGAAGTATAAATAATAAGCATTGAAGAATATAAAGGTTGGACAATTTGCGTACCTTGGAAAGTAGGAAAACTTGGTGGCGTGCCTCGGGCTCGGGACGGCTTGGGTGACTTGGGAACTATAATAGGAAGTGTAGAAATTGAGAACCAAAGAGGGTTCTTAGTGAGTTACAAATGTTAAGTAAAATAAGAATTTAAGAATGAAATAGATTAGAAGGAAAATTTCAGGTTTTTAGAAATAAAGTTTTCAACATAACTCTAGCTAGGAAATTCGGAATTAAACAAACGAGTAATTCTCGGAATAGGGAAAATTAAGTTCTACAACATTGTCAACATGACCGAGGTCCAAAAATGAAGGGAAGGACTTGAAAAACAGCCCGGACAGAAACAGAAGCTGTAATTTGGAAACTAAAACTTTCGGTTTGATCTTTTAATACGAAACTCATAAACGCTTGGAAGTAAACGATGAATAGCTTAACTTATATAATGATTTGAAGAGATCATATTGATGGAATATGGAGAATTAAGGAATGAAAGGCTAGAATGGAAATTAGAGAGTTCTTGATTTTTCGGATATATCGTCAAGCGACGAAGAAGAATTTATAACGATGGATTAATGGATTTTGGAAGTGTTTGAAAGGTGAATTGGAATTATGCATTAGAGAAGGAATATATCCTATGATTATTGAGGTTCAAAGAACTCTTCGACTAATGGAACATTCCAAACTTCCAACTTAGAGTCGATTTCTATTATATAACTTAAACTTCTCAACTTAGCTAAAAAGACAAAACTTGATAAATAACATTAAACTCCAAAAGATAGTATTTTCAACTTAGAAAACACTTCTTGAACATCCTAATATTGACCCAAGAGTCTCCAAACTAAAAGGATCCCTTAATGATTGAAATTGGTTCACAAAATTCCAAATTTACTAAAGAATTTTCTGGGCAGAAACTCAAATGATAACCTTCAGTGTCGACCCTATAACATCCACTCCCGATATCGGATGAACGCAAACCATACATTTCCGGAAAGCTCAAAACGTCACCTAAAACTTTTATGTTTACCACTGGAACCAAAAAAGTCTCTAAATGGACGAAAAATTGTCCTCAAGCTACTGACTCAGATTCGTATACAATTCGCACCCCTTCACGGTTTCGCTCATAACTCGAGCTACACATACCGGATTCTCGAAATTCCAAAGCCCATAGTTAGACAATGATTTAAGCTATCTTTTTAAGTAAAAATCTGGGCTAAACTCATCTTTTAGTCCTCTGCATTATTCTGATTCCAGACAGAAACTTATATGGCCATCAAAAACAACATGCATGTGTCTTCTTACCACTAATTTGCAAAATTAAACTTCAAATTAGCTATCATCCATCAATTTTCCAGAAGTTAAACATTAATCTTGCTCAATCAAGACCTTAAAACTCACATGCAAAAACTATTTCAAACATTCAACGACAATACAACACCTAAACACTTAAAATCAACCCCAAACTCACATGTTACAACTCAAAATCAAACCCTAATCCAACCACAATACAAATTCATTCCTAAGAACCTTAAAAGAGATGAAAAACATCAAATATACACAATTTAAACATGAAAATCAGATTAGGAAATATAAAAGTTTGAGTTAGGGTTTGGATATTATACCACTTGGAGGAGAAATTGGAGAAGAAAACAAGAGAGGAGGGAAGGAGGGTGGCTCGGCCACCTCTGAGCCGCCGGCTGGCCGCCGGCCGGCCGCCGGAAAACACCCGGACAGGGGGGCGTGGCTGGCTGGAGAAGAGAGGAGGAGGGAGGAGAGGGAAGTGTTAGAGTAAAATCTGATTTGAGAAATGAAAACAAAAGACCTTATGACCCCCCCTTGTATATATAAAAAAACACTCCCTTAATTAACTTATCATCTAATTAGTAATTAAACTAAATCAATCATGTACTTAAAAATTAGCTAGGTAAAATAATTGGTAATAAACTAGATAAAATTAATTAACATAAAACTTGATAAAATAGTTTAGCATAAATTAAATAAAATTACTTGGGAATAAATTGGGTAAAATTAACTAGTACTAAACCACATAAAATAAATTGGTAGGACATATTAATAAAATGAATTTAGCAATAAAATGTACTTAGGAAGGTTGGGTAATATAAACCGTAAAAGAAACGGAATTGAAATTAATATAACCTTCTTCGGTTTAAAAACGTAAAATTGAGAACCATAAAATAAATTATATAACGCATCGTAAAAATATTCATAAACTCATAATAATATTTATAACTTTAAATCCGAGGTAACATAAATTCAACCCATTTAGCCATCGCCTTGCTCGAGACCTGTCACGCATAAATAAATAAATAATAGAAGTAACAACCGCAATAACCACAATAATAATATTCATGTCGTGAAAATAGAAAAAATTTTATTAGCGTATTTTAGCTAATTACCGTAATTAAGGTCTTAATTAGTACGGGCTTAGGGCGGGTCGTTACACAGAGAGGTTTTGGGACACCACCAATACCTTTCACCTCCCTGTGGGTGAAATGACGGTGACCCCTACGGACTTCGTCTCGATCATTGGCCTTTATTGGGGAGGGCAAAATGTAACGTTTCAGAAGGATGTTCCTCTAGAAGTCACGACCATGCTAGGCCCGATGTTGGCGCGCCTCCGCCCTGGGCAGGGTTTGACAAATCTTTCTTGCGCACTTTGAAGCGACCCTTCGCAACGAGAAATTCCGAGATTTTCCAATCGACCAACGTCGCTTTCTATTCATAGCATACCTCATCTCTTCGACCATTTTCGCTAACCGTGGGGACAACATTCAGCTGTCTTGGATGCCGAATTGCTGAACTTTACAAACATCCAACACCTGAACTGGGGCAAGGCAGCCTACGCCAACTTTCGTCATGGACCCCGCCGCGGTGTACAAGTTTCTCAGAATGATGAGCCCGTCCCTTTTCATTCAGCTCAGACCTATTTCTAATATGACCCTTCTCTGTGAAAGGTGCTCGAGGTATGTACCTGAGACTCTTCTCACTTAATATTGTCTTCTTTTATTTCTTCTGATGTTGCATGTTCCGTCTAGTCATGGGCTTACGAGTATATTCGAGCTCTGCACATCCAAACGAAGAGATGCTGGACAATTCCAGCTGCTGAACGCTGGACTGTTAAGGGTGTTCAAGGGAAAAATTATAAGCTCGGGAGCTTGGATGATGTCCGACGGATCCTAGACAATCTCACACCGGTATTTCTTTGTGATCCTCTCCCTTGGTTTCTTCTATTGCCCTCATTTTAAATTTCTCTTCTTCTTAAAAAAAAAAAATTCTCTTCATCTTGCAAGCTCAAGTAAATTGGCGTCCGTGGGCTGGTTTTGACCTGGGAGGATTGCCAGCCCCCTTGCATTTGGTGGAGCACGATAGACGTCTTCGCCTCTTGATGGAGGGGCCTTCAAGTCACATATGGTATTTGGGAGAGAGAGCTACTATACAGATCCTGGGGCGTCACCCTGCCCTCATCCCTATGGATCCTCCTGAAAGGATGTTCGATCCGTGGTGTGTGAACCTCGATGATCTGGGGACCGTACTTCAGGGCCAAGACTTCCAGCAGTTTATCAGGGATGTCCAAGCGGACCACTTCAATGAGGAGTTCGATCGGTATCTTGGACGATTGGCCTTCAAAGTGGTATGCATCTTTACCTTCTCTTTGTTTCTCCTGCCTTTTTGTTAACCTGTTCGTTGGATTGTCAGTTGGGACCTTATGCCATGGCGGCTGAGGAAGAGGATCCTACAAGGGACGAGAAGATTGGTGGTTTCTTAGATGTAGAGTGGAGCAGCGAGTGCTCTTTACTGTAGGAATATAAATAGAGACCGCTAATTCTCTCCATTTGCTGGTGCTTCGTTTTATATGTAAGCTTCTGACCCCTATTTTCTTCCTTTTCTCAGCTGAGATGGGCAAAATTTCGGCGCTTGGTCAAAAGGGTGAGCACAATGGATAAGTTCTTCCATCGGATGTTCACAGGCTCGGAGAGATATCAGGGGGTAGTAGCCGGTGGTCAAGATTTGGAAGCTAACGCGGAGTCTGCGCCCCAGAAGCCACCTCGACGTTCAAATGTGGTCCTTCCTCGTCCGGAGCCCCCACGTCACTTCTCGGTAGGGGAATACTCCTCTCGTAGTCAATCTCATGAGGAGGTTGGCGGGTCTTCTCTCCCTCCCTTGGCGATTGTCCCGGAAGGTCGTGGCAAAGGTGTTCTGGTCGAAGGTCAGGGTTCGGTTGGATCTCACTATAGCAGGTTTGGCTCTCGAGATTGTCGTCCCTAGAGTATAGAGGAAGACATGGCTCAGATGTCGCTAGAGGAGCCCTTCAACCAATGGGGGTCTTACCACAGCGGAGGATATGGTGAAGATACCCAAGCTCCCTCTTTGTGGGTTAGAGGATATGGTGGATGAGCCCTTCAACCAGGGGGCCCTCGCATTCTCGTAGGACGCCCACTTCGGTGCGCTCAGGTCATCGTGGTCGGGAGATAGTGGTGAGGGATCGCGATTCAAATGCATCTGTAGGGTATCCTGGCGGTCAGGCCCTAGCAGATGATGCTACTTCGTGTCCTGTCAACCCTATCACTCCATCCCTAGGTGGTTCCGGCATGTACCAAGGCTATGGTACATATTATGAGGAGTGGCCCATCCCGCCTCCTGATATAGGGTCCTCCTGGCCAACGGTTTATAAGAGTGGTCGGTGCCTCAATACTCCAGGTTGGGAGGGTCTAGCTCTACTGGGTAGTATGTTCATGAACATTCATGGTTGGCTACCTCTCAGGGGTCCCCCGGGTCATCTCCTTCTCACACATCGGCGGCCCCTCCTCCTATACCATCGTCGTCGCGGGATCCGTCTCCCGTGCCACCACCAGTGCTTTTGTCTCCCCCAATGTCGCTTATCCTTCCTTTTCCGATCATGACGACCATTGATCTAGCGACCGATCCGTATTATTATTCTTGGGAGACATACTTCGGGATCGCTGGTGCTTCGTATGTTGATGGCGACAATGCTGACGATAGCAGTGATTCCAACTCGCTGATGTCGTTTGACTGACAATGCTTATGCAATGCAGACTCTTTGTATTATTTTATTTTATTATGCAAGACTCAATGAATGTATGTCGCTTATGTTTACTAATAAATAACGTTTATTAATATGCATTCATGTTGTGCTTTCTACATGATGGGATTAATCCCGCTTCCCCAAAAGAAAAGAAAATATAGGAATAAATAAAAAAACTTAGGTGTTAGAGAAACTCGAGCCTGAATTTCATAACTAAACACCATTGGGCCGGCAACAAGGCCCGAATCATATAAGAAACGCACTCGGGCCATCAAATTCACCAAAGATAAAGCCCACATGCATGCGTAGGCTATGCGGCCTATGTTGTCGAAAAGTTGGGCCCGAGCCGCCTTGTAGGCTATGCGGCCTATGCTGAGAGGAAGGGGAGGAGGCGGACTCATATTCATCATCGTCGCTACTATCCCAAATGCCATGGATGAACAATTCATCCTGACTCCCAAATGTCTCCGGGATGGGCTTGCCTACTTCAACGATCAAGGAGGAGGGGTTGAAGTGGGAGACTTCACTAAACATGGCATTTGTATGCTCGGGCATAGGATTATCTTTGTTATTGGGCTTCTTTGCGGCTTTCGGCATTGGGGGTGTCCCTGCCCTTATCATATCTTCAATTTTGTTTTTGAGGGACCAATATTTTTTGGTGTCGTGTCCCCAACAGCGATTGTAGCGACAGAACTAGTTGGCATCCCAATTCTTCCCCTTGATTTTTGGCTCCTTTTATGGCAAGGGCAACACCAAGATGCCCTTCTTGACCAGTCGATCAAGAGCTTGAGTGTAAGAAACATCTAGCGGGGTGTAGGTTTCATATTTTGGCAAGAAGGGCCCCTTACGTTGGATAGAGTTAGTCTCAACATTTTTAGGAGGGTGGCCCTCCTATTGGAGCTAGATCCTTTCCAACCAGGCGTGGTAGATTTATCATTGTTCATCGCTTCCAGTTGAACACAAATATCCTTCAAGTAATCAAAGTCTTTGATGACATGATACCCTAAATGCCGAGATAAGCTGCTCTTGAGTCCTTGCTTGAAAGTGGACAACTGTAGGAGGAGAGGAATAGTTTCGTTGATGTGGGATAGTTTGGTGTGCCACCTCTCGAAATATTCTAGGAAGGTTTCATCGTCCTTCTGCTTCATCGTTGTCAAGTCATCCACCGTGGCTTTCTTCTTCTGGATGTAGCTATAATGATTGATGAAGGCTTTGAATAGCTCATTCCAATTGGCCTTGGTTTGAGATGATAGAGCGTGATACCACACTTTGGACTCTCCATCTAGGGTGGATGGGAAGACTGTGGAATATAAACTGATATCAATTCGGTTCAGCGGTGTCAATCTCATAAACTCCTCAATGTGATGAGTGAGATTCTCTGACGGCCTGAACTTAATGTTTGGCACCTCAATCTTGTCAGCGATCTTTATGGAGGGATGAATAGGCAAAGGTACCTCTGTATACTTGCCAGCGAATGCCAGTAAAATGCTCATAATCTTAGTGATGTTTTCTAGCTTTTGCTTTAAGGCCTTAACAGCGGGGTCCTCCACAAGCTTGGGAGTTCATGTGACTGACTTAACCTTTCCTTACTCCTTTAGAATCTGCTGATGTTTTGACGAGCTCAAGTTAGGACTCATACCTATGGACATCCTTGTCATCTTCTTCGGTATTTAGACCCAACTTGCCATTGATTTTGGTGATGGCCCGTAGTACACTGTCCATCACCTGCTGTTGCTCATTAAGCCTCTTTCCAATCTTTTGCTCCTGCTCTAAGGAGTTGGCAAAAACTAGGCCCTACATCGTAGTGTAAAGCTCTTTCAGATGCCTTGTGATGTTAGCCTCGGTACTCTGAATGGGAATCTCCTGAAATTGTTCTTCAGCCATGATGCAACTTTGAGCAGTAGATGGATCGTATCTTGGATTGGGAATCAGTCGACCGGTGCGCGAATCTCTAACGCGGGCTCGAAGTCGATCTCCTATTATGCTTGTATGGAAATTTTAGTTAGAAACTTGATGATTATCTTTGACACCTTCTACCCGATGCATGCATGTCCTGAGAGACCTATATGGGACCCTAATAGACTCGACGCCTTTATGCTGATACTCAAAGACTCACCCACTTTTTTGGGAGTGCATGGCTTAAATCTATATGGACTCAATGACAACATTTTTACAACAAGAACATTATAAAGGCCTGAATAAAGTCAAATATAGCGAGCTATTCATAAGTTGGAAAGCACAAGTTAGTGTTTCTCAATTCGGATGGGCCCAATCCACATGCCGACCGTTTTAAGGAGAATCTGTAACTTGGCCCAACAAACTCAGACATCTCGAGCTATATTGACTATTATGCGGACTAGAAAAAGGTTCGACAGGACGCACGACCTATGCTTTTTTGACACACTTCTTTTATTTATTTATTTTTATTTATTATTGACTCAAGGGAAATGGATATTGTAAAGGACTGAATAAAGCCAACAATAAGCGGGTTATAATTAGTTTATAGGCTTAATTGGTAAATCCAATATGGTTGGGCCTAACAACGGGCCAACCATAAATGTGATGGATTTGATAATTAAATATATAAATTAATTTACTCAAGCTCAGCGACTATTATGCAGTCTAAGACGTTATCCATTAACTTTGTTAGGACTTTTAATAAGATTTTTAGACCTTTATCAAGAGAGTATTGTAAAGGGCCATATAATATCATCAAAGGGCAGATAAATTTTGCTCTATGAATTAGAGTAATCACCCTTTGTACATAAATGGGCCCAACCATAGGGTTAAACATAATGTTTGAGGTTGACTGCCCTGATTAATAAATAATCTTCTTCTCAGCCCAATGAATTTTTTATGGACTAGAATGAAGTCTCTAAAGTAGGGTCGACTCTTTTTCAATAAAGAAAGAGAAAGGGAAAACACATATACAATATAAATAGCATACAACATGAGGGGTATCCTAAACCAAGGCTCTATATTCATGGATTATATTAAGGTTGGGATTAGACAAGGTACCACATGTTCTCGCCTCGGTGCACTTCTCCTATACAGGATTTATAGGTAAAGTGTGTGAGGTGTTGCTCGTCGGACTTCAAGGAAGCCCCGGGAGTATAACATGGGTGAGAGGACAGACCAAATGCTTGGCGATGTAGAGTGCATCATACAAGTAGTGGTCGCCCGCTCTCGGGAAAAATACCTAGGTTAAACATAAACCATCGCTTTTGTGCTCTCGTGTCAAAAGACCCGGAGAGTAGCCTGGTTGCAAAATGCCTAAATAATAATAAAAATGTGAAATAAATCAACTTCTCCCTTTTACAATTCAAACCAACACGATTTTTTCAAGTTTCAACCTCTTTTTAAGTTTAAGTCCCCAGTGGAGTCGCCAATCTATAGGACCCCGAAAACCCCCCTTTCAGGAGAATTGGTTCGAAGCGCTTCTTAAGTTGTGATTGGGAGCCCACTAAAGTTGCTTAATCCTTAAATAAGGACGTTTTTTATTTTATTAAAACATTTTTGAGGTGAGAGACCTTTATTTGTTTACGAACTTATTTATATTATTGGAATACTCGAAATCACACAAAAATGTTTTACTAATGACCTAAGACCTTTATTTGTTTTACTAATGACCTAAGACCGACCCGTTTACAAATCCATGGTCGGGCCTCTCCTTCCTTGGCCCAAGCGAAAATGGGTGGAAAATGGCAAAGGTCATGCAGCCTACGCCATTTTCTAGGCCGTTTTCTCTTGTCCGAGCCTCGGATTTATATAATGGAAGTGTAAAATCATTAGTAAGTTTTTTTAGGTAATAACGTGTATTTTTAATAATTAAAAAGGTTATAAGAGAAGGAAATAGTCGCCAGCCGATTTAAGGAAATCGACAAACCACAAGAAATAAAAAGATGACTCTGGTCTACGAACCCGAATTCTAAGTCCGAGGGCAAGGTTACGAATTCGAGAATTAAGAAATTCTTGAATCCGCCTGTTGTAGGACCCGGGAAATTCCCGCTCGGGGAATCGATTTTCGGATGCGGTACTTGATGATCGGAAGCCGACTAAGGTTGCTTAATCCTTAAATAAGGATATTTTATTTTCGAAATTCATTTTCGAAGTGATGAAACTTTATTTATTTACAAATCTTTTTACATCATTTAAATAGTCGAAATTGCACGAAAACAAATTATTAATGATTTATTACCGGCCCATCACCGAATCCGAGCCAAAAAGGAAACAAATGGGCCGCCAGAAAGATCAAAAGCCGCATAGCTTTTGATGTTTACTAGACTGGGCCATGCATTTCCTCGGCCCAGAGGAAATGGGTGGAAATTAACAAAAGCCGCATAGCTTTTGTTAATTTTTGTACCCATTTTTTCTTGGGTTAGCCTTGGATTAGTGAAAAGTGATGGTATTAAATCATTTCTAACTATTTTAATGCAAGGACGTGTATTTTAAATAATCAAAAGAATTGTAAAATGAAGAAAGAGTCGCCAGACGATTTAAGGGAATCGACAAACCATAAAATGAAGAAAATAACTCCTGTCTCCGAAACTCGATTTCTAAGTTCGGGGGTACGGTTACACATTCGAGAATTATAAGAATACTCGAATCCGCTTGTTGGAAAACAAACTCTACTAAAATCGAACTTGAAATGAAAAGAGTGGGGAGAAGTTTAATAAATTTCACAATATCATATTCTTGATCATACAATATAAAAATGATGAGGTTTTATTTTACAAAATACAAACATGTACAAGTAAGGAGATTAACGCATAAATTACACGAAAACAATGGTAATGAAAAGCAAACCTCACTAGATATTGGATGGCCAAAAGTAAAGTTCGATCCCTTGACTTTTAACTCCGACTTGAAGCTTGGATAGAAGGATGTATATGAGGATGGTTAGGGGGGAAAATGGTATGATGATGTTGTGATGATGGGGGTGATTAGGAGTGGTTTAGAAGAGTATAGATATAGTAGAGAGAATTTTGAGGGAGTTTAAGTAGAAAAAGGGGATAGTTGATGATGAATGACTGAAAATGAAGGGGTATTTATAGGTGGAGGATGGGTGTTTTGGAGGGAAATGGAGGGAGACATATCCCACCAATCAAGCTCTTTCACCATTAAAGAATAAAACCCCAGCGGGTTTCGATCAAAGTCAGACGAAGTCAAACACGTGGGCTAATATCATGGGGATTGCATGGGGGGATGATTATGACACCAAAATCAAAGAAATCATTAAAACCTTGGCGACTTATAATATTTAAAGGCACAGATCGATGACATGGTGAGCAGTGGCAGGTCGCTTCTGAATATAAAACCCCAACGGGTTTTATTGGTTTTCCTGGGCCGAATCCGCGTCTTGGGCCTGCTTGTAGGCTTCTAAAACCTTTGCGGCTTTTATTTTGTCAATACGGATTGCTTTGATCTGCTGGGCCCACTTCGCCGATTCCATGGGCCCAATGATCCATTTTGGCTCAAATGATTTGCTGAGTTTCGACGGGTCGGAATTTTGTCGGTGCAAATTCCGGTGTCTACAGAGAGCCCCCACTTTGATCGAGTTCGAATAGGACGAAGGTGAAAGTAGCCTGAGATACTGACTACTTAATGTCTGAGACCAGGAGATGGATGCTGTTGGTGCTCTAGCTTTTATGTGGCAACCGGAAGATGGATGATGTCGGCGCTATCGTCGGAGGCCTTTAGGTGGAAACCGTTGGACGACTGATGATGTCGATGATGTCGTCGGAGGCCTTTTGGTGGCAACCGTTGGATGACTGAAGATGTTGATGATGTCGTTGGAGGCCTTTAGATGGCAACCGTTGGACGACTGAAGATGTCGATGATGTCGTCGGAGCCCTTTAGGTGGCAACCGTTGGACGGCTGAACATGTCGATGTTGTCGTCGGAGCTCTTTAGGTGGCAACCGTTGGACGGTTGAAGATGTCGATGATGTCGTTTGAGGCCTTTAGGTGGCAACCGTTGGACGACTGAAGATGTCAGTGATATCGTCGGAGGCCTTTAGGTGGCAACCGTTGGACGACTGAAGATGTCAGTGATATCATCGGAGGCCTTTAAGTGGCAACCGTTGGACGACTAAAGATGTCGGTGATGTCATCGGAGGCCTTTAGGTGGCAATCGTTACTGAAGATGTCGGTGATGTCGTCGAAGGCCTTTAGTGGCAACCGTTGGACGACTGAAGTTGATGTTTGCTGTTGGTGCTCTTTTATGTGGCAACCGGAAGGTGTTTGATGTTGGTGATCTTTTATGTGGCAACCTGAAAATCATAAGAAAACAAAGTGTTAGTTTTTTCTGAAATGTAAGAGGGATTATTGGTTCAGATCTTTACCCTAGAGGATTATTGGTATTTCATGATTGACAGATGACCATGTTTCAACTAAGGCTTGATGGTTAGCAAGGGTTAAGGCACCTCATAGGAGAAGAGGTGAGGGAATGGTCGAGATAGATTCGGGTCATAGGAGGAGAGGTGGTTGGCTATTCGGATGTGAAGGTGATCCAAGTCTGATGGAAAGAAGGTTGGGGAATTATGATGGTAGAGATGTGAAAGAACTTCCAAAATCCATGGTTTACTTTTCTTTTGCCCAACCTGCCCTGACGGGTTTTCAGACTAGCCTCTCTTATTCTCTCACTCTCCTTTTGCCTAGCTTGGGATTTCAAGCTAGCCTCTCTTGTTCTCTCTCTCTCATTTTTCCTAGCTTGGAATTCCAAGCTAGCCTCTCTTGTTCTCTCTCTCTCTCCTTTTGCCTAGCTCGGGGTTCTGAGCTAGCCTCTCTAATTTTTTCTTCTCTCAAAGACCAACATTTTGAGGACAAAGGATGCTCCGTTAAGTAAATGTCTGGGCCTCAAAGAGGCTCTCCTATGTATCGGATGTGGAATCAAGCCAGTCGTAGTTCATAAGGTGCAGCTTCAAAGGATTGGTGCCTCGAGGAGGGCTTGGTGAGGTAGGCTTGAGGATGATCATGGATGCAAAGGTGTGATGATGATGTGAAGCCTTGGGGCCCAAGGCTTGAGAACAAATTGGGTGGTTTATGTCTTTATGAACGGCTTTCTTGATGTGCGTGACTATCAGCTCCGTCTTAAGTTTCTCACCCTCTTCTTTTTTTTCTCTCTTTCTTTTTTCTTTTTCTTTTCTCTTTTTTTCTCTCATTCTTTTTTTTTTTTGCACTTTCTTGTTCCTATTTTTTTTATTGGCATGCTTCGAGATTTAGACGGCCCAAACGGGGTTTACTCTCCCAGCACAGGTTTTTCCATACGCAGACAAAGTGCTTAAGGGACATGAGCGCCGTATCGCTCATGCCGACCCATGTTGGTGGACCAACTTAGAACTCTCTCTTTTCTCTTTTCTTTTTCTTTTTGCTTTCTACCCTCTCTTTTTTTTTACCTTTCTTCGTCATGGGATAAACTCCTGTTCGCCTTTCTGATGATATTAGTCACACAACACACCTTCTGGCTTTGGGGTAGATAGGGAGTGGTTACGAGGAGAATAACCGGGTTGGTCAAGGCTAAGATTTTTTCGAATAGTGACCGTTATGGGTGATGCAAAGAAGGATGATTTGGTGAATAGGAACATGGGATGGAGAAGAAGGCTATAAGCAAGGGCAAATGTTGTGGCGAATGGGAAAGTAACAGGTGATCCGGATGCTGATGTGGGTGGTGAGATGGTAGCCCGCTGTCCTAGGCACATTTTATTTCAACTGATAGTCTAGGAGCATAGAGATGTTCATTTTCAAGCGACTGATGATTTTGGTCTTCTCTCCTTTTTCCCAGCCTGCTTGATGAATGCAGACTGACTTCCCTCTTTTTTTTTTTTGTTTTTTTTTTGTTTTTCTCTCTGTTTTTTTTTTTAATTAAACCCTGGATTCAGGATGACAAACTTGATGAATGAAAGAGTATATGAAGGTAATGATAGATGGATGTGTCAGACTTGAATATTAAGGCTAATGAATGGGTGAAAGAGCTTTTCAACTCAAGTTAAGAGTGCGAGCACGAGATTCTCAAACAATCACAATCAAATAGATGCATCTTATTGAATTCAAAAGGCACATATATCACAGATCGGCTCAATGCCTCCCCTAACTGTCTCTGTATCAGAATGCTCAAAGGAATTCAGACCCTAGCTAACTTCAAAGTCCCCTTCCTGTGTTGTCGCCTTTCCCTGTTGACTACTCCTGGAGGGTCGTTGTTCTAGTTAGCTTCCTGACTAAATTACATTAGTCTTCAGCGCTCCTAGAAGGGTGGCGGGCAAACCAGTAGCCCTCCTATTAGGATTGGAATTCTTCCATCCTTGGATGCTAGCCTTCTCATTGTTCATGGTCTCAAGTTGGATACATATGTCTTTAAGGTAATCAAAGTCCTTGATGACGTGATATCCCAAATGATGGGATAAGATACTTTTGAGACCTTATTTGAAGGTAGTTAGCAGTAGGCGCAAAGGTATAATCTCGTTGATGTGAGACAACTTGGTGTGCCATCTTTCAAAATAATACAGGAAGGACTCGTCTTCCCCCTGCTTCATGGCCGTTATGGCATCCTTCTTCTGGATACGAGTTGTTATGGTTTTAACTCAACGGAAAGATGACGTGGCTTAATAATGTGTGACGTGGAAGGCGGAGCTTAGGTAGAAAATGTTGACGTGGACACTAACATATCTTCCATATCACACATTATGGAGCCACGTCATCTTTCTGATGAGTTAAAACCATAACAACTCGGCGGTGTACTGTTGGAAGAAAATAGGTCGATAGTTGGTACTGCTAGTGTCCAAGAAAATAGTTTGTATTATTAGTATCCAATACCCCCAAAGTTGGTATTATTGACGTCCAAAACCCCGTGATAAATAATACGAACTTTAACCTCGTGCCGCTCTGAACAGTACGATACCGAGTTAAGTTTAACTTAACTCGGCAACGAATGACGTGGCGGCGGAGAAAATGTGACGAATCCCCCCAAAACTCAAGCCCAGTCACACCTTCTCCGCCGCCACGTCATCCGCGGCCGAGTTAAGTTTAACTTAACTCGGTGGCGTACTGTTCAAAGCAACATGGGGTTAAGTTCCTATTATTTATCACTAAATCAAAAGTTCGTATTATTTAGTCTTATACGACCAAAAGTTCGTATTATTAGAATCCAATTCCCCTTTAATATATTATAAATGATGTAAAACCACGAAAATTTGGAATATGTTTACCGTTACGTCGTTAATGTGTTACTTTATACACTGCATATTCTGTGAAATTTATCGGTTAACACTTGAGCTTGTTGGACCGCGTAGCAGCTAGGAAGGGTAGAATAGTAATTTTATGCAATGGGAAGGTTACATGGGAGTGTGGGTATTTTAGTAATTTTTGTGTATGACTTTAAGTGCTATTACTAATATTATACATGTGGGTATTTTTTTAGTTAATTATCTGTTATTTTAGAGTTTTTTTTGGAAAACCTAGTAGTATAAATAAATAAGTACTTTTAGCTATATTAATTTTCTATTTTTCTGAATTTTTATGGGTATAAATACCCTTATTATATTAAACACCTAGTCTAATACACTCAATACTCCCTTCTGCCATTCTATCTTTCACACGCATGCAATATAGTGAAGTCCCGAGCCCGACGTCCCTCATCTCCCTTCTCTTTCAAACCCCTCCTCCACCCTCTTTTCTCCCTCTCCCCCACCCCCACCCCCACCGGCAACCACCAGCTCCCAGGCCACTGACCACCATCGGTCGTTGGATTGCACCGCCTTTGACAACCTCGAGCCATCCTCTGTTTGGTCTCGTTTTGAGCCGAATTTATATCATTTTATAAGGTGTTTTGCTTGTTTTGGTCCCTTGATTATATATTAGTTATGATGATTTTGTGTTTTTGTAGGATAATAAGGAGTTAGAAGGAAAATGAGCTAAATTGGGGCTTTTTAGGGAATCCCGAGCGATATCCCGAGCCAAGACAAGCCGGGAAGCGAAGCGGAACCGACCCGGAAACTCTTTCCCCATTTTTGGTGTAAAACAGGGGCGTAGCACCCGCTACATTTATTGTAGCGGGCGCTACAACCCAAGGGAGAAGGAAGAAGGGAAGATGGGAAGGAAGAGGTGATACCCGAGACCAATTTTGTCACACCCGTGACGAGCTTCGTCACACCCGCGACATCCGGGCAGAGTGAGGTCGCACCCGCGACCTAGTTGGTCACACCCGCGACAAAACATGGGCAAATCTTGAATAAAAAGGGCATAGTGAGGTCGCACTCGCGGCCTGTCTGGTCGCACCCGCGACCAATTGCCAATCTGTGGAAATTAACGCGCGGTTGATGTGATTAATCTTAGGGTTTGGGCTAGTTTTATTTCCTTCTATAAATACCCACATACTTTCAGCATTATTATCATCTAGTTTTTAGCATTTATCTTAGTTAGAGATTAGGATTAGAGTAGAATCAGGTTTTATTGCATCTCTCTTCTCTGGCTTTTATCTTTCATTGAACTTTAATTGTTCTTCAAGTTTTCTTTTCTTTCATTGTAATCAACTCTCTCTTTTATTCAATTCAAGCAATTTCCAAGTTTTTGCTCTTTCTCTCTCTCTAAGTTTTCATTATTGATTTGCATTCAAAGCTTTCTAGTGCTAGTTCACCACCAATCCAACTTTTAGTGAGGAAGAGGATTAAGAGTCACAAATTCTACTTTCAAGTGAGGATTTGGGGATTCTTTGTAATCCAATTCACAATTTTCTTGTTTGTTCGAGGGAAAATTCGAGTGAAGGATTCAAGATGAAGAGTTAGTGAAGATTTAATGCTTTGAAGGTATAATTTCTTGCTCTCAATTTCATTATTAGGTTTAGTTTTATTGTTTTCTTATTTCTTGCTTTTACTTGCTTCCTTAGATAGAGATTTACTTATTGTTGGGTTCATATTAGTTCATCTTTTGTTCATGCTTACTTGATGATTGTTGTCATGAATTCCATGTTTAGTATAGCTTCATTTGCTTTCCTTTCAATTATTTATTGATTTCTGCATTGAAAACCTTCAACCAAATCAATTTCCTCATTAGCCAGACACCCCATCCCTGTGGACCGACAACACTTACTCTTAGAAAAACCCAAAAAAAATACCACAACCGAACATCCTCCACAACCACCGCCCACCGGAGCAACCACTACTAAAAATATGTATATTACCAACCACTTTTTTCCACCAATTTAAATTGGTTTTGAAAAACCAACCATTTTAACAACCATTTCATGTTCGAACTATTTTTCAAAAATTTTAGTGGGAAAAGGGTTGAAAATTCCAACCACTTTTGCTAAAATGGTTGGAAAAATGATTGGAAAAAATGGTTGGAAAAAAGTGGTTGGTAATACACATATTTTTAGTTGTGAACGGTGGAAGACGGCCAAAGTAGGGTTGCCACTGTTGCGTTGTTGTGTTGCTGCCGCTGTTCGACCAATCGCCCAGTCGTCTCTCGACGTCCCCGACTGCCGGAAGCTCCACCGGGAGACAAGCTGCAGTCTCACCAACGACCGTGACCCACCACCGGGGTCACGGGAGCTACCAACGTAGCTACCGGAGCTCCGGCCACCGCTCTTCCTCTCTCTTTGATAGTAAAATCCTAACCCTAGTATTTTTTATGTGGTTGTTTAGTTTATATTAATAATAATAATAATAATATTGTTATTATTGATATTATTATTTGTGTTTTAAATATGATATTTTGGTAAATAATTTAGGTTCAATATTTATTGTTATTATTATTATTAGGTCTTGTGTAAAAAGGTTTTTGGGTTATCTTGCTTTAATATATTAATTATAAAAAAAGGTTTACGTAAATTTATTATGTTATAATTCTTAAAAGGGTGTTTATAGATCTTCCTTGTAGTTTTTGCAGATTCAAAATCTATTAATAAAGTTTTGATCTTTTTGTGGTTAACTTATTATTTTTGAGTATTATATGAAGTTTTGATATCAAAAAGATTTAGACTTTTATTGTGGAAATTAGAGTTCTAGGTTGGAAAAGGAGAGTTCTCCTATTTTGTTGTTTGTTGTCATTGTGAAGTATGCCTCCTTGGCTATTTGTCAGCTTCATCACTTCTTAAGGCGGCCCATTTTAGTTTGTTAATAGGAATTTTACATTTGCTTCCTCACATGCAGATGCACCTGTTCCAATTAGGTTGGGCTTTTAGCTTATTGACACATGTGCATTGTTTTGGCACCTATGTAATAAACACTCCCAAATTTGGTTGCATGTTTTCAAAAATGACAATTAATATAGAATGGAGGGGGTATTGATTTTTTTTATGGTAGAATTAAAACTTTTGACCATAAATTTCTCAACATGTCCAATGAGTTGTTATATAAAATTATCACCATAAAATTCGTAACGAAAAATACTATCATAAAAGTTTAATATTGTAATTGTTAACAATATATTATGTAAGAAATTATCCATCAGAGAATAACATTGGAGACCGTGGACGTCAAAATTATGACAATTAATATGGAACGGAGGGAGTAATTTGTAATCAAAGTTAATCAATATTGACTGTACATACCACAAAATTTTCTACCCTTGTCGCAAGCACCCTCATAGTTAGGAATTGAATTGTAGAATTGAAAGATATCCGTCCTAAATTGCCCTCTTAATTACTTTGTCAAAATCAAAAAACACATTGATAATTTATTCAGAATTGTTGGAATTCTTAATAAATTATTTATTAAAAGTAAAATGTGAGAATTGTTGCAATTGTTATTAAAATAATATATGAGAAATTATAAATCAAAGAATGACATTCAAGACAATAACAATCAACAGAATAATAATTAACATGGAATGGATTAGTAGCCCGTACATCTTTTGTTTTATCATTGGAAGCTAAACAGGTTAAAAAGCATAAAAAATGCTACAAAATATCCGTCAAAACAGCAAAAACAGCAGAGACAAACCACCAAAACAAACAGGAAAAGTAGAAAACTACAGGCAAGAGAACTCGCAAAAGCACCTCAAAATAGCTAGAAAACCACCCAAAGAACCAAAAAAACAAATCACTTCTTCTTGGATGGAATAACCTTTAGCCCACAAACATTTTCCACTGGAGCCTTCTTTCGATCAATCGCCGCTCTAGCATCCTCAATGATCTTCAACTTCCGCGAAGAATCCAAAGACGTCGATTTAGACTTCCGAGACGCATCCAAAACCAACCTCTATTTAGATTTAACACAACCTTTCCTCTCCTTTTACTCCTAACACCGACCTTTGAAAGACTGAAAGTATCAAGACAGAATCCTCAAGATCAAGAGAGACGTCAGACATAGATTTGATCGAAATAGTGTCTTCACTATCAATAGAAGCATGATCACAAAGGACACCCTTATAAGAACGCAAAGGAGAAGTAAAACAACCGCCACGTGATCCAAGAGCACCATCACCACCTAACAAATGAGTTAAGTTTGTACAAATGGGATTTGTAAAAGTTCGTTCTAAATTAGCAGGGACAAAAGAGGGTGAGTGAGACGGTATACTCAGATTGGCTTTAGGGACCCAAACCCACTTGACACGTTTAGAACTTGACTTCTTATGAAATTTAGCCCACAAGATAGCTAACGAAGAACCATTAAAACACCAGTCATCAAGACACCGAATAGCATTCAAACCGACTTACTTGTCACTAAAACGAACAAAGCCAAATTCTTTCCATTCTTACCCGATTTATGAGGAATGTAAGCATCAGAGACAAACCCAAAATCAGCAAAAATGTTCTTCAAACCCAAGTTATCAACCCCATTCGGAAGATTATCAACAAACAAGGAGAATAAGCGAGACCTAACTCCCAAAGACACATTAACAGGGATATCAACATGTTGACCGACAACCTCGTTCACCACGACATCACTAGACAGTTCAATACCAGAATCGGGGGAACAACCACCCCACAGAAAACATGGGCTATTTCACTAGTAATATAAATAAAGTAATTACCTAAAAAGATGGGTTGATACAATAATTGACAGCCCAAGATTCTTTATTATTGGAAAGGATGTAATTAGAATGAATAAATTCATTTAACAAACCTTTCTAGATTTGCAAATTGAGGGAGATAAGCATACATATTCGGTTCAGCAGCCGTCTTCACGCTTTCGCCTTTCCCCTTCTTATCATAAAATTCATTTCATTTCACCCACTGTTTGTATTTATTTAATTTATTTATTTATAGTGTTTTCATTATTTATTTATTTATTTATTCTAGGACAGTTGTGAATTGAGGCAGGAAAGCTGATCCCAGTAGTCCCACTCCCAGCCCTGATTTTCAATTCATTTCTGATTTCTGATTTCTCCCATGAATTTTAATTTGTAATTATTGATTCCCCACAGACCACAACAGCTCGAAGCAGTGACTGACAATAACTCACTCCTGAGACTGAGTGAGATAGATAGAGGAGAGAGAAATTCAGAGTAAAGGAAGGAGAGAATACAGATCCATTCATGAAGGATTTCTTCTTGTTGTGAAACACACAGAAACATGAAGCTCAAGATTGGCCTCAGAAAACCCGTTTTGTTCTTGCTTTTTCTCACCGTTTTGGCTCCCATTCTTCTCTATACCGACAATCTCGCCTCCTTCTCTTCTTCTTCTTCTTCTTCTTCTTCTTCTTCTTCCCGTGAGCTTTTTTTGTTTTTCTTTAAAGTATCCCATCTTTTTATTTTTATCTATCTCCATCTAAATCTCGTCTTTATTTCTGGGTTTTTTTTTTTTTGGTTTTGTGCAGCTCAATCTGATTTTGTTCAGGATATTCCTACCTTCGTGAGTTTCACCTTCTGGAATCTCCCTTTTTCTTTGCTCTAATTTTGTTAAATTTGCTCATTATAATGTTCCTTTAATTTCATTCAGACATTTACTGGTGATACAAGGCAGCTGAATCTACTTCCACAGGTTTGATTTGAAACCCTACTCAGGAGTTAATTGTTTTTGTGCTTACTGCAACTGATTATTTGATGTTTGGCGGATCACATTTGAGTAATGCTGGAAATTTAATTTCACTCCCAGGAAACTGAAACATCAAAACCCCTGAAAGAACCAGTTGGAATTGTTTATTCTGAAGGGGTTACCAAACCTTCAGATGAGGAAGATTCCCGTAAAATTCGCCAGCTGAAAGGTTTCTTTTTTTTCCCCTTTCTTTTTGGCAACTAGTGCTTCAGTTAGATTGTTTGTTGGACTAGTAACTAAAGAAAAGCTGAGGACATTACTAAATTGCATACTCTTGGGTGATGTAGATGTGTCAGAATCGATATCGAAAGTGGAATCCGTGGATGACCATAAATTGAGCAGGGTCTTGTCTACGACCGGAATAGGAAATAACAATGTTGATGGGTCTGGTGATGAAAACCCAATTAGGCTAATTACTGATCCAGCAGAAAAGCTTCAGAGTAATGATTTGCAGAAACCCATGCTACAAATGGACTCCAATAAAATGGATTCCAAGCAAGGAAGAAAGACTGTGACGAATGAAAGGACATCTCGAACAGTGAGTATGCCTTTGATTTGAGCTCTCTTCTGTTTTTCTTTTGTATGATACCCATTTGTGCTATTCCTAGAACGTGCTTCATGGATATCTCAATATCTTCTTTTTAGATGAATGAAAATTGTTGAAATTAAGCATCGATTATTATTATTATTATTATTATTATTATTATTATTATCATCATCATCCGCCCATGCAAGTAGTTCAGGCATGAAAATGTTCTTTGACGTGCTACTGAATTACTTTTCTAGCCTTTGGATTCTTTACATCTTGCTTAATCTCTGTGTTTTGGGATTTGTGTTTTGATGAAAATCTGTTTTCCTACTTCTTTGATTTGAAGGATATGAAGCGGGAAAAGCCTTCTGTTAGGAAATCGCGCAATGCTAATGTGAGGCAATCTGTGGCAACAGAAGCTAAAACAGAGAATAATGACCGGAGGGTCATGGATAATGCTATGGTTTTGTATATCAAGGATCAACTTATTAGAGCAAAGGTCTATCTATCCCTCACAGCAACAAGGAATAATGCACATTTTATCAGGGAACTCCGGCAAAGAATAAAGGAAACTCAACAGACACTTGGTGAAGCAACCAAAGATTCTGAGCTTCCTAGAAAGTAAGTGTTTAACTCTCACATCTATTCTTCCCGTATAGGATCGTATCTACTGTTGGCCAGTCTTTTCTTCGTGCATTGCTCCAGGTTTCTTGGTGGATAATAATGTTTCCAAACTAGACACTAAGCTACTTTCTCGTTTAATTTTGACTGTAGTGCCATTGAGAAATCCAAGGCAATGGATCAAATATTGGCCAGAGGCCAACAAATACAAGATGATTGTGCTGCTATGGTTAAAAAACTTCGTGCTATGCTTCATTCAACCGAAGAACAGCTTAGGGTGAACCGGAAGCAGGCAATGTTTTTAACGCAGTTAACTGCAAAAACACTTCCTAAAGGTCTTCACTGCCTGCCTTTGCGCCTATCAACTGAATATTACACGTCAAATTACTCAGTGCAGCAATTTCCAAATCAAGAGAACTTGGATAATCCCCAGCTTTACCATTATGCAATATTTTCAGACAATGTATTGGCAACTGCTGTGGTCGTTAATTCCACGGTGTCCCATGCAAAGGTAAATAAGCAACTGTAGTCATTGGTACTTCTTGCTTTTTGTAAAATGTTTACACTAATGAGTGGGAGGTGATGTTGACTCCTTGAGAACAGCTTCAATCATTTCACCTGCCTAATCTAGGTAAAGACTAAAGAGAATAGGGTTTTGATAAGTCTGTGGTATGTCTCATCTGGGAGGGATCTTTTGGAGAGATCCATTCCAGCTTTGATGACAGACTGTATGCCTTAAGTGATCAAATCATAGCGTGGATTTATTTCATTTACAGAATGCTTCAACATGGTTTGTCTACCATGTAAATACCTATAATGATTCTCAGCATTATGACTAAGATCCTTGATTTGCCAGTCATTGAAGCTGAAGTGTGAACTTTAAGTGTAAGGAATGTTTTTCTAAGTTTCCTTGAAAATCTTTGCAGGGTATGATTGGTTTCTATGCCTTTTCTTACCATTCTGACATCGTATAAGGAAATATGCTCTCTGCACCCCTAGTTACTACTTATGGAGAGTGTTCCTTTCTCTTTCTTTCTTTTTTTTTTTTTTTTTTAAAGGGGGAGGGGGGGGGGGGGGGGATGAATATTTCGGGCTCTTATTGCTGCTATGAAGTACTGGTCTTTGTGTTGGCTGATTTCCACTTCAGGAGTCCCAAGTTTAACTATATACACCAAGTGATTGATGATGGATTCCAGTATTTTTTTTTCCATTTCTGGCATCTACCTTGCATAGAATTTGCTGCCTGACTGCGTACAAAGCTGTGGGTTGTTTGCTTAATCTGGTATATCAGGGTACAGTCTCATGATCCTTTATTCTTTAAAACATAGACCAGTCTAGTAACTGACCTGAAACATGGGTTTTCTTCCCATATGTTTTGCTTCCTATCTACTGATCAGTCGCTCCCAACTCCCTAGGTCTCACGTATATCATATATGTCCTGGAGCTTGGAGTTATGTGATTCTGCACTTGGGTCCTTGCTGCACAGAATGCAAGCGTCAAGCCCTTCTGAAATCTTGATTCTGTTTTGCATGATCAGCCATTCAATAAAAAGCTGCCTTAGGGATATTGCTGTTGCTGCATGCACATTTAGATCTGTACCCTCCAGCCAATTAAAAACTGGAGTGTGTTTCCTACTCGGGTTAGGGATCCTGCCAATAAATAGAAATGTATCAACAGCATCTTTTGATAAGATCTCTTCCCTTACCAAGTGTTTGAACAATCAATGTGGCTGCCTCCCACCATGTCCATTAAAATAAACATGTTTAAATAAACGTTACTCACATTTTATCAGTCCTATATGGAACAGTCCGCACATATGTCTCGACTAAAGAGCATATTCTGCAGATGTGCACTTTTAATTGCCAAGCTACTTCGTGCCTAGGGCTTGTGAACTAAATCCCAAGTTTGCCTAAGGATTTCTCCCTCCTATTTTAATCAGCACCGACCCGTAAAAATCTTCCAACAACCTTTTCGAGCCTGTTGAATCACTGAGTGAGGTAGAAGTGTAGAACAGAAGTCGACACTCAGTGTTTTGCATGCTAACGAGTATGTAGTAGATAAACTGCACTCTGTAAGCATGTGACAGCTTTCTTGCCTGATTGTGATTCTTAGTTTTCATCATAGACGATAGAATCTAACTGCCATTTTTGGACATTTTGGTAGAAGTAGAATGGCACAACATACCTGACCCTTTCCGAAAGGCGGCGCTCTAAGACATTTTGTGAGTTTTGTATTATGTGGTGCTGCTCACGATATGTCACCAACATAATTTTAGATTTCTTTTGTTCTGTCCTGAGGCTTGAGGCCTTAGTATGTCTGTCGGGAAACTCCTTAACAATGTCAATAGGTCCCTCATCTCAATGGCTCATCAATAGATGATTTTCTGCATGACAAAGATTTGAAATTTCTCACATATTGGACGTAACTTAGGTCCTTATATTTATATATTGCAAAATAGTACAGATCACCAATATAATTTTCGATTTCTTTTGTTCTGTCCTGATGCTTGAGGCCTTAGTATGTCTTTCAGGAAACTCCTTAACAATGCCGGTAGGTCTAGCATCTCAATGGCATTCTTGGAGTGAATTCTTTTCTCTTATAATGTATCACAAGGTACTGACAAAGGATCACATTTTGGAGACTTGTTATGCCCTAAACAAAGGTAGCTTGAAATGGATCAACTACGCTGTCCTATATTGGTCATTTTATAAAGTGACAAGTTCACTTTGACATTATTCGCTGGCTTTAGTTGCGAACGACTTATTGGTCTTTATTATCTTCAATATCCAGTGTTCACTGGCACTTGGTGTATTGCTTCTATATCTTCTTTTCAACAAAGTCAAATATTTGAACGAGTTACTTAATAGGGTAAGTCGTTTGCTTCTCTTGATTAACGGGTTTTTTGCTTTTTGGACCCCGAACTTTGGGGGTATTTATTTTCTGGACCCCCATATTTCAAAGTTTATATTTTGGACCCTATACTTTGTGGACCCAAAAAATGTGGCCCAAAGTTATGTTTGACTCCGACGATGACCTAATTGTTGCCTAAACTTCCCGATATGGCCTTTTATCATTTTTTCCTTCTTTTGACTGTTGTTTTGAAGTTGACCAGACTTTGACAGCTAAATGTGTGTAAAATTCATGGGTAAAAACAGTAAGGTAAAAGTTAAATTTTGGTAACTTTTGGTAAATTTTGGTAACTTTTTTGGCAAATTTATGCTCATATGGGGGTTGGAAATCGTGCAAAAAGAGGAAGAAGAAGTTGCGGCTGGAAAATTTCCGAAAGAAAAAAAAAATCGATAATGGCTTTGAAATATGGGGGTCCATATTGTTGCCGGAGACAAAGTATAGGGTCCAAAATATAAACTTTGAAATATGGGGGTCCAGAAAATAAATACCCCTAAAGTTTGGGGTCCAAAAAGCATAAAACCCCCTTGATTAACATCTATATTATCTTGTATGCTTCATAACATCATGGTGAGTGAAAGAACGAATAAGGTTAAGTCTCATATGTCAAGTAAATAATAAATGAATATCTGCATAGAGTGCCGTATTTATCCCCCCTCCCTCCCGAGCAAATCAAAGTTTTGTTTTATATCATTGTGTGCTTGTGTTTTAATTTTTTTGCCCCTTTTTTTCTTTAATCAGATTTAAACCTTCTTTCATAAGTGTGTTGATGAAGCCTCATGTTATTGCAGGATCTGTCGCGCCATGTATTCCACATAGTTACTGATAGGCTCAACTATGCTGCTATGAGGATGTGGTTCTTGGCAAACCTACCTGGGAAAGCTACAATTGAGGTTCGAAATGTTGAAGAATTTACATGGTTGAACTCAAGTTACAGTCCTGTACTGAAGCAGTTGAGTTCTCCTGCAATGAGAGATTACTACTTCAAGACTCACCGTGCAGCTGCTGATTCAAATTTGAAATTTCGGAATCCTAAATACCTGTCTATCTTAAATCATCTCCGCTTTTACCTGCCCGAGATCTTTCCAAAGCTCAACAAAGTTGTATTCTTGGACGATGATATTGTAGTGCAGAAGGATCTAACCGGACTTTGGTCCATAGATCTCAAGGGGAATGTGAATGGTGCTGTTGAGACTTGTGGAGAGAGCTTCCACCGCTTTGACCGATATCTCAACTTCTCACATCCTCTTATTTCCAAGAATTTTGACCCCCATGCATGTGGATGGGCATATGGGATGAACATCTTTGATCTAGACCAATGGAAGAGACAAAACATTACTGAGGTGTACCATACATGGCAAAAGCTGGTATGTTGGAGTTGTGAATATATATTGTGGGATGTGCAACATCTTAATGTTTCTGCTCTGTATGTTATCATTGTTGGTTAAACTTTGTAGTTTTGTTGTGCAGAATCATGACAGGCAGTTGTGGAAGCTGGGAACTCTACCACCTGGACTCATCACATTCTGGAAACAGACCTTTCCTATTAATCGATCGTGGCATGTCCTTGGTCTTGGATACAATCCAAATGTGAGCCAAAAGGAGATTGAGCGAGCTGCTGTCATACACTATAATGGGAATATGAAGCCTTGGCTTGAAATAGGAATGCCCAAGTACCGTAGTTATTGGACAAAATATGTTGATTATGACCAGGTATACCTACGGGAGTGCAACATCAATCCGTAATGACTTTTCAGTGGCGCCTTATATTTATGCTCCCAGTTTTAGACACAAAAGGGCCTTCAACATTAATTCGTTGTTAGTCTACAGCAGTCTGCTGCCCATTTTTCTTCTTTTTCAGAGGTTATTGTGCATTTTCTGTGGTTCACCTCTCCCCACCCCCGGGTCTTGACATCATTAATGTTGAAGCTCGAGAATTTGTTGTTTTGTGATTTGTTTACCATGTCCACAGATGTAGTAGTTAGATATTCTTTGCACACCCAAATATCGTTGGGAGTTGCAAGTATATATGTATATGATCGAGCAGTGTACAATATCTTTGTCATCATCATTCACACTACCAATGCCTTTGAGGCTTTGCACTGAAAATTGTGATGGAGTTAAGTGGGCCTCTTTGTAGTGGAATTACTGTGTGTTCCCTTGCTTTGTTCCAATTGTTTTGTTCCAATTGTTGGATCTTTTGCCCCATTATTATTGATTGTCATTGATTCAGGTGAAATGCTTATGATTGAATGTTTACCAATCATCTAAGAAATTTTGGTCGCTATGTCCTCAGTCCTGGCCTTTGGTCAAATTGTAGCTTTTATAGTTTTATGTACAGGGTGTGTGTACATTTTTTTTTTTTTTGGGGAGAAAACTCCTTCACTTAGTCATTCATTACGTAAGATATGGTCATCCTGTATCACCTTCAAGACTCTATCAGGGAGCCCTTTCCATCCACACTTGTGGTTACAAATTACATTAGTTTTCGCAGCTTCATGTGCTGCTTTATTCAAATGCCATCTAACAAAAGAAAAATGTAGATTATCAAAACCTGCTCCATATCTTAGACAATAATTTATATTCAGAAAACTATTGCCCTTGGTTTTATATTCAGAAAACTTGTAAACTATTGTGCGGAGTATTGGACAGTGTACCTGTAATTCCACTCGCATTCGTCCAGCACTTCGCAACCATCTTGCCAGCTCAATTTACATCATAGATTACACCCCCCTCCCTTTTTTTTTTTTACACCTAGTAAAGCTTTGCACATATTCTGATGATTGAAAATCAAACGGGCTTACCTTATGACAACAAATAGGTTGGAGAGGTAGTCTTTGTAGGAGGGAAGAGAGTTTGGTATAAAAACCAATGGTTATCTCACTTTAGATATCACTAAGAGTTGTGGACGAATCATCTCTTTTAAGAACTATTTACTACGGGCTTATTAGCTAAATGACAATTGACAATATGTGGTAGGTAGGTCTTTTTATCATATAACTACGTTCTTAAGCTCGAGGTTTTATTTATTTTTTTTTTATGGTATTTCCTTTTTGAACTTCGATTTTCTTAATCTATAATTCTGCTTTGTAGGAGATTCCCTGGGATTCCGCTTCTGGCGGCAACATACTATTGGGTGGTGTTCCCGCTTATGGGGTCAAATCAGTATGTTTTAAGAAAAAAAAAAAAATATTTGTGAAAGGGTGGACAATAGCTAAAGCAGTGGATGCTGATTGCAAAAGAGGGGAAATCAGCCACTTTAAAATTACCTACTGGGGAGGTCAAAGTTTTAGCAAAAGCTTCTTCACGATTTTTAAAGTCGACGAATTTTCCTTATATTGTAAAACGTTTAAAGGGATAAAACTTATCACTCAACACATTCAAGAAACTTGTTTTTCACTTTATACAATCAAGTATAGCTACGGTCTAGACAAGAAAGATAGATTGTGATTAGATGGTTGTGTGCTTAAATGGCTAGAAAATGACTCCTATTTATAGGAGTCCTACACCTCTTTAACCCTTGGTCAATGACTCAATTTAGGTCTTTATTTAGAATCTTGACCTTGACTAAGTCAATTGACCACATGAAATATTTGATAATATAACTGTTGGAGGTCAAATCCTGAAGTTAATTGAAGATTATATAATAATAATCCGGACTATATAGCCGTTGGACATCAAATATGCAGTTGGGCACTGCCATATTTGTGGTAGAGTCACTATGGTCCATGGTGCCTACATCGCGAGCCATGATGAGCCCAATGCTCTTTTCCTTGCTCTTTGGATACTAGCACGACCCGTGTCAGCCTCAACTAGGCCCGTGATAATCATATTGTTTGTGTTTAACTCTGATTCTTACATACGGGTAAACATCCCTTGCCATTTGAAACCTTTAACTTGTAATCACTCGATAACACAAAGTATATGCCTATTGAAAGTAGATTACTCTTTGAACTTTCAATTGGTGTATATAAGTTAGAATTAACCTGAATCACAAAGTAGGCACGTCTTTGAACTTTGTATTCACATTAATCAACCGTGCTCAGAACACACATATTACTTTATTCTTAAGTGTTAATACATGACACTATTATTCGGCCTTGTGTCCTTATCTTTAGTAAGTGTTTCGGAACCTTAGCCTAAGTTTCTTTATATAACCACACATAACACTTACATAGTAGACTTTGAAATTTACCGCATCCGTAATTAGGCTTCTGCAAATCCTATAAGGAGTGTTATCACTCAACCTCTTGTTAGTACAGATTCCAAGCACCACTTGTCTTGGGATGTAAAAAGTTGACGATTGCTACTACCTTTGACAACTCTGTACTCATTTGAACCTTAGATATTGTCGTTATATCAATTGTAATGTTGAGTCATCGTTGTCAGTAGTAGAAGTTTAGGCTATACTTAAATCCATCCCCTTTCAAGTACTTACTATCAAGTCTTATAACCCTTTGGTTAAAGGATCTGCTAAATTTTCCTTTGACTTGATAAATCTTGAAGTTGCCACTCCATCTTTGATTAACGGATGAACATAGGCAAGTCTTAAACCAATGTGCCTTGAGTTGCCATTGTAAACATGATTATATATTGTTGGGTTTTAGGTTATCTATTTCCTAAACAGATACAAATTAATTGGTGGAATATTAATAACGATTATAAAACAATTAATCAACCAAAAAAGAAACAATTGCAGAGGCTTTAGTAATTATACCTTATCACTAATCCGACTGATGCAGAGGTTGACCATTGAGATTCCAATGTAGAAATCCTCTACTGTAAGTCCACGCAGCACTCCGGGAACTCGATTGCTAGATCGACCCGATCGAGACAGATCTCAATCTAAGATGTATGTGTTTCGGTATAGGTGGTTGTTTCAAGAAATAATAACTGCAAACTAAGAGAGGAACTCAGGAAATCACCCTGGTATCTCTCTGAAGGTCTCAAGTAGTTCGCTCGATAGATCTCTCAGAGAGACTCCTATTTATAGGGTTCAAATGGCTTGGGGAAAGGGTTATTAAAAACCCTAATGGCCGACTTACTTAACGTCGCATTCTGAGGCCCAACACGGTCTGTGTTGAGGCAACACGGTCCATGTTGAGGCAACATGGTCCGTGTTGGCTCCTGAATGTCCTTTTAAGTCGGCCCATTGTCACCACGGTCCGTTGCAGATCACCAAGGTCTGTGGTGACACGGACCATGTTGGATCAACACGATCCGTGTTGAGTCCAATTCGGTCCGTGTTGGGCTGATTTCTTATAGAAATTAGTTCCCAACATTCCTAAGCATAATACGATATTACTTAGTAACATACATTTTTCCAGGGCACTGACTTGTGTGACCGAGTAGGACCAAATAATATAGTTGTAATTAAACATATTTAATTACCGAATATAGAGGTCTCTTGCAAGACATATAATCACTATATTATATTGGTTTAAACTCCATGTATATCGAACGTTGTCGTGACATTCCCAACAATCTCCCACTTGTCCCACAAGTGTTCGATTCCTTAAATTCCCTTGTCACTTAATGTCTCAAGTTCGGATAAGGTAAGCTGAAGTCATCCTTATGTAAGATCCAAACGTTCCTCGATCTCCGAGTTAGACTCTGAAAAGCGGATGATCAACTATTGATTCATCTGAGCTCGGCTAAGCATTTTCAGTCCAATCTCATCGAGTGACCAACGAGAAAACTGTCCCTAATAGGGAGGACAATGCCATCTTGTATACATATTCTCACATGATCCAACTATAACCCAGACACCGCCTTTATGGCCTACTGTTACGAAAGACGTTTGACGCGCTCCAAAGTTACAACAGACCATGTAGTCTATGTACTGAACTCATGAATTAAGGAATTTTGAGTGGGGAGAGCTCTTATGACATTCTTAACTTAAAGAGCTCCCATTGCGGGCCAGTTCGGTAGTTGTTCTCAACAATACCCATGTGATTGATTTATGATGTCATCACATCATTATGATCACGAAACTTGATCATCACCTCAATCCTACATGCTAATTATGTTGATATTATCACTGTTCCTATGTGATAATAGAATTAGGAAACAGGTCGACTGTCGACCAAGACTAGCGTTATCAAGTTCACTAATGGGGTTTCAGAAATCGAACCTCATCCAATTTCCCATTTTGAATTCGCTAATCTTTTTGGACATTTACATAATTCTAAACTACAATTAATGTAAATTTTGGAATCTTATTCTTAATGATGAATCAACAAGGTCATAATTCATGAACAATTCATGTAAACTTGACTTGTTAATATTCCGGAATGTGTTCAATACCTATTGCCCATGCATGAGTATCACGCTATAACTACAACAGGGGTTTAGTACACAATACTTGCAATGAACCTCGCACATATACCATCTCACTAATGACCTTTCATACAGGAAGATATTTTCGGAACTCATGTTTGGATTCATAGTGAGCTTCAGTTCCTTTGCTTGAGTGATGTCTCCTATCAACAAGGCTCCATTTCTCTCGCAAGGCTAGAAACATCACCCAGTTCTAAAACGAACTTCACAATCCTAACAGTTTCTGCCACAACTTCTAAAATCGTGCCATGTTTGTCTTATTTGTAGAATCAAACGCATGTCATGTTAGTAACTTCTTCTAGCTCACCTTAATACCACTCAAACAGATCGTATAATTTTCTCTGACCTTTCAGATAATCATATTTCTCTGACATGTAGCATCAATGCAACTCTTCACACTTAGCTTTTATCAACCACTTTAGACGTAGGACACATCCTCAATTTTGCTTATACATATACAATGTATATCTTATGTTGGGCTTTGAACATCTCGTGCCATACATTAATCTCACGCCTGAAGCATGAGTTATATGTCTCATCCTTTTTAGATCTTCAGATTGTTTTGAGACAATCAGATTCCCTAAGGATATGCCATGATTTATGGAAATTAATCCATTCAAATAATCAAAATCTTTAATCTATCATTATAGATCTTGTCTCCAAGAAATTTCTTAGCCCCCACCAATCCTTCACTTTGAAAACTATTCCAAGTCAACCTCAGTAGATGCAACATGGGAATCTTCCTCTCAGTAGGCAGTATGTCAATCATATACAATATCAGAAAACGCATTACTCCCACTGAACTTCTTGTAAACACAATATTATCTTTGGCACTTCCCAGTATATCAAACTTTTTGATATCCCGGTTAAGAAGGTCAATGATTCCAACTCCTAGAAGCTTCCTTAAGACCACAGATGGCCTCTTGAAGTTTACAAGTATTCCAACAAAAAACATTCAGTTGTGTCAAGTACACACCTTCCTTCCAAATCAAATTTTAAAGTCAGTCTTGATGTCTATCTTAATGAACCCATGTTTTGCCTTAAAACCCTCCTATGCCTAATGGCTCACACCTTCAGATAAATCAACCGAGTTCTTAACTTGGGTGCATACATGGAGTCCATTTTAGACCTTATGGAATCTTGATTTGCTAAAGCTTCTTTGATGTAGGTAGAGTCATTACTTTCTAAAAGTAACATCTGACGCTCATCCATAGAAGATCGATATCTTTGTGGCTGACGAAGTTGTTTACCTGACCTTTCTTAGAGTAATGTTCATGACACCTCATCCTCAACGTTTTGAGGAATTTCTGTTGCCTCAACCTCGTTCTTAATTTCCCGACCAATACGAAAACTTGGACTAGGATCAAATAGCGGAGTTTTAGGTGATGATTATAGTGTTTTATGTCTCTTGAACTTCGTTAAGTTCAAAAACTCTACCACTCTTTCTTTTAGAGAATAACATATTCTCTAAGAAGAAAGCATTTAGAGACACAAACACTATCCTCTACAACAATTTGTAGAAGTGATACCCCTTTCTTTCAGAAAACAGTTCAGGGACTTTTCCTCTCCAAATCAAATGTGGTGTCTTCTCTAGTGCTTCAGATAATCTTTGTTTAGTAATTAGAGATATGGTTAACTGCGCGTATCCCTAAAAGGTAACCGGTAATGTTGACTCAACCATCATTGATCGCACCATATCTAATTAGGTGTGATTCCTCTTTTTAGATATGTCATTGAATTGTCGTATTCATAGAAGAGAGAGTTATGAAACAATTCCACATTCTCTGGAATGGTCAGCGAAATCTTGGTTCAAATACCCACCTCCTCAATCTAATTGAAGGATTTTGATTTTCTTGCCAAGTTAGTTTTTGTACTTCACTTTGAAAATCTTTGAACATTTCAAAGGATTTGGACTTGTGGCGTATTAAGTAGATATACCCATATCTACTAAAAATCGTCACTGAAGGTGATGAATTAGTACAATGAACCTTTTTCTAGCACTAGTGCTCATAGGCCCACATACATCAATATGTTTGCATCCTAAAAAATCATTAGCTTGTTCACCAATTCCAATAAGAGGTGATTTTAGTCATCTTACCCATCAGGCATGCTTTACAAACATTGTTTCTAAAATCCTGCACTATGCAGTTTCTGAATGCATTTCTGATTAATATGACTTAGCTTATAGTGCCAGAATTATGTTTCATTTGAGTCATTTGTTCAAACTCTTGGCTCAACCATTAGCATCCTTTCGATAGTATCTAGGTGCTCTCATTATTTCTCCAAGACTACTTCATTTTGGAAATCTTCAAACTATTTTAACATTCCAGCTTCAGAAGAATCTCGTAGACATGATCACCATGTGTTATTTAATTCATCTTTGAAGATTTGAAGTAATTCATCCCTTGTACTTGTGCTCAATTGGACTACATACATCCATATGTATGAGTGTTTGTTGGCGCATTTACTCTTTCTTATAAAAGGTACAGTCATGCTTTGGAGACATCATATGTTTCAAAGTCTTATTATTCAAAAGTCTATCACAGTGACGCTTCTGAATGTGCTCTGATTTGCATGACTTAATATAGAGTAAATTACATTTACCCTACCTGACATTTGTGGTAATAATTTTTGCATACCCGACATTTGTGAAATAATTTTCACCTTACCTAACATTAAGTGAAAATGATTTTTAGTGGCAAAATCCGGTTACTTCTCATCGAAAATGAGAAAACACAATAATGCCCCTATATGACTATTTGAATGAACCATGTTGCCCATAATATTGAGAAGGAAATGACTTAAATGAACTTTTCATTGTTTTTTATGGAAAAAGGTGTGTCGAAACTCCAAATAGAAAACACCAACAGTCGACTCCTCTCACACTCCTCTTATTCAACACTCCCCTGTTAATGCCATATAAATTAATAAGGGTAAAAACGTCAATTCATAGTTAATTGAAAGTCATACGAATTAATATCAAGGGTAAAAAAGTCAATTCATATTTATATTTTTAATGTTACACTGGAAAATCCAACAAAAATAAATTATAAAATATCTTAGGAGGTTTAAATTTATGAACACTTAATGTCAGGTAAGGTGAAAATTATTTCACAAATGCCGGGTGTGCAAAAGTTATTACAACAAATGTCAGGTCGGGTAAATGTAATTTACTCACTTAATATATAGTTACAAGGTTCATGTTTGATCATGAGTTATACCTTTTAGACCTTTTGGTTTCGATGTGTTGGGTGTGTTTATCTGTGATCCTCTCTCTCTAATTGAGAGCTTGAAATCAAATTTCTACTTATAATGAGAACATAGAATCACCTATAGATTTTCTGTTATAAGTCTTGAGGAAACGAATAAACAACCAACTCTTCATGAGGAGCTACAACTAATTGCATGTTTCTATTTGTAGGCTGACTCTCATCCTTCAAAGCAAATCTACTTTGATGTAGATCCTGCACAATTTCATTAATGCGAGTTTCATAACCAGTATCTAATACTCAAAGTGGGTTTAATAAGGGTAGTAAGTATCATATACACACTGGCCTAGAAATGAAATCACATCTCAAGTCTTCCTTATATTTATTCACGCTCCCAGTGTCATACATGATCTGGTTGTTAACCAGTTGCTGTCATTGATTGGGTATGTACAACTGTTTGTTCTTACCTTTCCTTTGACTTCTTCTCTTTCATAGATTTCTTAAATCTTATTTTCCCATTCACTAAAGACTATTTTTAGTCGCCATCCTTTTGGCTAAAGGGGGATTTGAATTTTCTCATGTTTTAAAATAGTCAAATTATTTCAGAACATGAGCGCCATCAATTGGCCCTTATCTAGCTTAACCGAGAAAATCTGGTTATTGGTTTCATATTTATCAACTCTAACTAGTTCGATGAACTTGGTCTTGAGTTGGTAATATTGAAATCCTTCATCTAATCTTCAAACATTTTGAAGTTAAAGTCGCATGAATACTATGACATTACATATATCCATTTGGCTTGATTGACCTCTTAATATTGATGCCTAGCTCAATGTTATATCAAAGACATGTTCCTTTTAATCGCCTCCAAAGACAATCTTGCGATTGCGATGCCAATTAAAGGAATTGGTGTAATTGTTTTTCTCTTTCTCAAGGAAAAACAATATTTTATTAATGATGGATGTTTGAGTGAAAAGACATAATTAAATCTATGAGACAAAATTTTGGTTCATTTTAGTTATTATTCATCAAAAGAAATTAAATTGATTTTAACTTCAAATCAAAACACTTTATTAACTCTCACTTAGTGTTTTAATTTTAACCAAGACCCACAAGACCCATGGGCTCAAGTGGACTT
Source organism: Portulaca oleracea (assembly GCA_029582165.1). Classification (NCBI taxonomy): domain Eukaryota; kingdom Viridiplantae; phylum Streptophyta; class Magnoliopsida; order Caryophyllales; family Portulacaceae; genus Portulaca; species Portulaca oleracea. The sequence goes on from CM055882.1 coordinate 36,015,169, forward strand.
TGGCCCAACAAAACTCGAGCCTATGTCACCTTTGGTGGATCATCATCTTATGATTGATTATTCAAAATGACTCTTGGCAAGAAATTTGTATCGAATACGATATTTCTCTTCCTCTGCTCTTAACTCAAAACTGTTTTGCTTGCTAATTTGAATTGACCTAACTCCCACACCCTACTTATTAATGATGGATAAATAATTCGCTTTGACTTTCTTTATTTTTCCATCTAAGTGGTGTTTCGATAGGTTGAACAATAATTCAATTTTGAGAGTTGGTTTTATTATCCTAAGCATGCAATTCTAGGCGAACTCTTTTGAAAAACATAAAAAGGAATAGTAAAACAACATGCTATAACAAATTAAAACATAAAAAGGGAGTTAAATAAAACTAATTTAACTAAGCCTTGACAGTCTTCAAGAATTTCTTATTGGATATTGCAACTTCCTCGGATATGGCTCCTACTCGGATCAACACCTCCACTGCTGTTGGGCTCCCACTCGATTTGATGTCTCCAATTACAACAAATTTACAAAGTGGACCTCTCCAAAGACGCCTTACACAAATTAAAATGGGAAATTGTATTATAATAATACGAACTTTTGGCCATGTAAGACTTAATAATACGAACTTTCGATTCAGTGATGAATAATACGAACTTTGACCCCCTGTTGCCCCCAATAACACGCCACCGAGTTAAGATTAACTTGACTCGGCGGCGGTCTGACGTGGCAGCGGAGGGATGAGTTTAGTGAATTTTGACTTGCCCAATCAACATTATTTGTCCACGTCAGCACCCTCTCTCTCTCTCTCTCTCTCTATTTATCTATCTTTCTCCGTTGCAGATTCCTAGCTAGCCCCCCCTTCAATGGTTGCTACAATTTGCTTCTTCTTCCTCCCTCTTTCTCTCTCCTCTGTCTCTCTCTACTTTAGTAGCCCGCCATAGTTGTTCCCTTCTCTCCTCAAATCATCGTTCCCTCAAATCCCTCGCATCTCAACTCTCTCCTATCCAACGCCTTCCCCATAACATTCTCAATACCCATTTTCATCCACAATCAATCCTAAATCGCACCCTTTGTTCGCACAAAAAAACCCCTGAACACCCCAAATTCGTTCAACAACAACAACAAGATGATGATGATGATGATGATGATGATGATGATGACGAAGATGAAGATGAAACAAGCGTAGATCTAGAAAATAGAATTCAGAAACATTAGAAATTGAATACAAGTAAGAAGGCAGAAATATATGAATGGTGAAAAGAGAGAAGGATAAACCTGGAGACGACCACGAGAAGATCGAGAGACGGGTGCTTTCTTGTCTTTGTCTTTGTTGGCTCCGGAGGATTTCCCAGTTGTAATAAAACCCTTGGCACCTTTGCCCGACATTGTTGGTTGTTTGAAGTCAAATTGTGAGAGACGAGTATTGTTTCCCTCGCAAAACAACTGGAACCCCACTTGTTTTGAAATTCAAATTGTGAGCTTGAATTTGTAATCGAATTGGATCTTCCCAGTTTTTTCATTTTTTTTTGGTTGAATCTTGTGCTTTGATTCGTGATTCTGGGTTTGGTATGATTCTGGGTTTGGTATAGAGAGATAGAGGAGAGAGAAAGAGGGAGAGAAGAAGCAAATTGTGGCAGCCATTGAAGGGAAAGTTAACATGATTATTAAAGTTAAAATAATTAAATTGGCTATTAGAAAATGAAAAGTGACAATTATTGTGGGACAAAAAAATTTAGTTTTAGTGTCAATTAATATGGAACGGAGGGAGTAGTTAACATTGTTTTCACTACTAGAATCAATCTCATCTTGTGCAAATTTTTTCCACAAAGGAGCATCAAGAGATTGCATAGCTTCTTTAAAAGTCTTTGAATCCTTGTCTATGTTGTACATACATAGGGACTCACTGTTAATTGAGTCTTTGATTCTTCTACTAAATACATATAGAAGTCTGAAGCAAAATCCATTGGTTTCCTTGCTCTTTTACTCCTTAGCTCAATACTTTCATCTTCTTCCTCATGCATAACATCATGATTGAAAAGATCATCTTGCATGGATATATCTTCATGATTTACATCACAAGGCTCAACTTGAGGAACAATATCTTGAATTATATCCTTAGGTTTAGGAAATGAAGAGAACCTCATCTAAAAAAAAAAAAATTGCATATATTGATTCCATAACGGTATTTACTGATATGCACTCATTTGGCTCAACCACCAAAAACTTATAAGCTTTACTATCTTGAGCATAGCCTATAAAGGTGCATTTAATTGCTCTTTCGCCTAATTTTCTTTTCTTATGTTCCGGGACCCTTACAATGACCCTACAACCCTAAACCTTAAAATACTTTAGTTTTGGTTTCCATTTCTTCCATAGCTCATATGGGGTACTAGACTTCCCTTTTATTGGAACTCTATTGAATATCGAAAAATTACTCGGAGGTACCCTAACTTTCGGTGAAATGTTTTTCAGGTACCCCAACTTTTCAAAACTCATTTTGGGGTACCCATAATTTTTGAGTTATAAATTATTAGGTGCTTTTCCGGTCATCAATTTGGTTAAGTGACCGAAATACCCTTGTTCCTCCATTTTTGATGAAGTACCCTTGAAGAAGAAGAATAAGGGTATTTCGGTCACTTAATAAAATTGATGACTGGAAAAGTACCAAATAATTACTATACCCAAAAATTAAGTGTACCTCAAAATGATTTTTGAAAAGTTAGGGTACCGAAAAATAGTTTTGTAACGACCCGCCCTAAACCCGTATTAATTAAAACCTTAATTACAGTAATTAGCTCAGATTACGCTAATAAAATTTTTCTACTTTTACGTTACGATTATTTTGATTAATTTTATTATTATTATTTATTTTTTATGCGTGACAGGTCTCCAGCGAGGCGATGGCTAAATGGGTTGAGTATATGTTATCTTGGAATTAAAGTTACAAATATTATTACGAGTTTATGAATATTTTTACGATGAGTTATAAAATTTATTTTATTTTCCTCGATTTTACGCTTTTAACCGAGGAAGGTTATAATATCTTTACTTGCGTTTCAATTACAATTTATATTACCCAACCTTCCTAAATGCATTTTATTGTCCAATTTATTTTAATTAGTGTTATCCTACCAATTTATTTTAATTGGGTTCAACACTAACTATTTTGGCCCAATTTAATTACAAGTAATTTTATTTAGACTACTTTATCAAGTTTATGTCAATTAATTTTATCTAGTCTTTTACTAATTGGTTTACCTAGCTTAAGTTATATTACTAATAATCTAGTTTAATTGCTAAATTAGAAGAGTTACTAACTAGTGTGTTAATTTAATTAAGGGAGTAAGGTTTTATATAACTAGAAGGGGGTTAGGGGCCTCATTTTCACACTCTATTTTCAGATTTTACACAAACTCAACTCAGCTCTCTTTCTCCCTCATCTGCGCTAGCCCCAACCAGCCGGCCCCTCTGTTTTTCCAGCCATTCCCCGGTGGCCAGCGGCCATGCCGGCGACCACCAAGGGCCAACCGAGCCCTCCTCCACTTCCTCTCTTGTTTTCTCCCTCAATTTCTCCTCCAAGTGGTATAATATCCAAACCCTAACTCAAGCTTTTGTATGCCTAATCTAATTTTCATGTTTAAATTGTGTATCTTTGATGTTTTTCATCTCTTTTAAGGTTCTTAAGTATGAATTTGTATTGTGGTTAAATTAGGGTTGAATTTGAGTTTGATACATGTGATTTTGAGTTGATTTTGAGTGTTGGAGGTGGTATTCTTGTTGAATGTTTGAAGTAGCATGTTGCATGTTGATTCTTGGCTTGATTAATGGTTGGTTCTGAGTTGTTAATTCTAGAAATTATGGGTTTGATGTTTAAATTACTCTTGGGGATAAGATTAGTGCAAAATTGAGGTGCAAATACACATGCAAGGGTTTAATTACTCTCTGGGTGCTTTCTGTCCGGAATCTGGATTTTCCAGGGACCCTAAAGTATATTTTTACTCCATTTTCTTACTTGAAATAATATCCTAGGATGTTAATTAACTCTCGGCTTTGGAATTTCGGAATTCCGATATGTATAACTTGAGTTATGGCCAATTTAGTGAAAGGTGTACAGTTTGTGACGGGGAGTGTAGTTAGCAGGAAAACACGAGAATTTCGGCCATTTGGAGTCCTTGTTAGCCTTAATGTTGAACATAAAAGTTTTAGGTAACACGTTGAGCTTTCCGAAAAGGTATAGTATGCATCCATACGATATCGGGATTAAGAGATATGAAGTTTTCATTGAGGGAATATAAACTGGGTTCTGCCCAGAATGTTTAAGTGTGTGTCTGACTTGATGGCCATTTTTCGTCCCTTTAGAGATCTTATTGGTTTTAGTGATAAACATATGAGTTTTAGGTCACTCTTTGAGCTTTCCAGAAACATAAAGTTTGCATTCGTCGGATTTCGGGAGTGAAAGATATGGAGTCGGGAAGGAGGGCTGTCAGTTATGTTTCTGCCCAGAATGTTGCTCCCAATTTCTGACCTTGTGGCCATAATTCAATCAATTAAAGGGTTCTAATCAATTGGTGACTCACTTGTCAATATTAGGATAATCAAAATGTGTATTCAAGGATGAAAGTATGATTATTTGGAGATTTAAGTTATCTTCTAAAGGCCTGTTTATAACTAATAAAGCCGGTTACAATCTTGGTGAACTAAACTTGTCTATTGGTGTGTGATGATCGGGCTAGAATTGGGGGAAGTTTATCAAGTTTGACGCCTCTTTGGTTTAGAAATAGTCCTAAAAAGTACTTTCCTTCTAAGTCTATTCTACAAGTTCAAGCTTTCCATCGATTACCTACAAGCCTCTATTTGAGTTCCTTATCAAAAGTGCAAACCGAATGTTTATAAACACTATAAACTCAGCTTCTGTCCAGGCTACTTTTCAAGCCCTTCCCTTCATTTTTGGACCACTGTCCTGTTGACAAAGTTATAGAACTTGATTTTCCCTATTCCGAGAAGTACTTATTTGATCAATTCCGAGCTTCCTAGCAAGAGTTATACTAAAAACTTTATTTCTTAAAAACCTGAAATTTTCTTTCTAATCTATTCCATGTTTAAATTCTTATTTCACTTAACATTTGAAACACATTAAGAACCCTCTTCGGCTCCCGTCTTCTACTCCTTTTATCATAGTTCTCAAGCCACCCAAGCCATCCCGAGCCCGAGACGCGCCACCAAGCTTTGCATTGTTTCAAGGTACGCAAATTGTCCAACTCTTGTATTTATTTAATGGCAAGTATTGTTTTCATTGCATATATGCGCTAATGATTTTATTGTTTTATAAGTGGTCCCGACTCTTAGTTATACAGAAGCTAGAATGAAATCTAGCATTACTTTTATAGGCTCCTATTGGAGTAATCTTTGACCTGGCCAGTGTCGACTGCCTAGCAGTCACCCAATCCAAACTCCCGATCAGTTTGGGCATGCGCGTGTGCGAGGTGCTTCGGCATCGATCGTAAGGGATACCACACCTTATTTATAAGTTATATTTTAATGTTTAAGCATAACATATGTATAGTATGCATATAGTTAAAAGACTTCTTTGGTTTTAGCATGTTCAGTTCCCCTTTCCCGATTTCAAAATGAATTTAAATGCCGGCACTAAAACCGTTTTCGAACAGTTTGACGTGTTGGAGGTTTACGTACTGAGTGTTACCCCACTCACTTTGTGAATGTTTTCAATGTTTTGTTTTAGGCGGTCCGAGCTCCCAGGTTAAAGGCAAGGATAAGCACAGGAAGGCGTGTACCCAAGCAAGGTAGTCTCGAATGGAAGTTTGCCCGACCTCGGAGGTCTTCATGGTTTCGAAGATCGAATTATATTGGAGGAAGTTATTTATATATTTTGATGGTTGTATAAAGTTTAATATCTATGTTTGGTGATTGTTCATGTATGAGTTTAAGTGTATTGTTTATTTTGAGGCTTATGTGTGTTTTGGTGGTTCGTGTGCCTTGTCCCGAGTGGGGACGGCGGTAATGGCTCAATACTTGATTGTTCCGCTGCGCTAATCACAGGTTTATTGCATGGTTAATGAAAATGTTGTGGTTAAGGGTGTTGGGGCGTTACAAGTTTCCCCAAATATTGGGGTACCCTTGAGTAGTTTTTTGATTGAGAATATATAACAAGCCATTAAAATGGCTTCGCCTCAAAATCCATTACTTAAACCAAAGTTAGACAATTTAGTATCCATCATTTCTTTTAAAGTTCTATTTTTCCTTTCCGCAACCCCATTTTGTTGTGGTGTATAAGGGACGATTGTCTCATTTACAACCCCCGTTTCTTGGAAAAACAAAATTTCCCTCCTCTATCGGATCTTAAAACTTTCATCAAGGTCTTACATTAATGTAATTCACTTCTAGTTTTGCAAACTTTAAACTTTTCAAGTGCCTCATCTTTACAACTCAAAAGATAAACTTGGAAAAATCTAGAATAATTATCAATCAAAATCACTTAATTCACTATGAATTAAATCAAGAAATTTATAAGTTCTTTTTACACTTGGGAATAAACTTTTGGTGATCTTGTTTAGCATGAATGTCTTATATGTTTCTATGTCATCATTCCATATAGGAAGTAAATCAAGATTGGACATATCCTTCAACTTTTTATAGTTCACATGTCTTAATCTAGCATGCCATGCATAGAGAAGAATTATTTGAACCTTACACATTCATATAAGTAGAAATCATGCCATCTTTATTACTTTTCGCATTCAACTTAAACATTTCACCATAAGCATATCCCTTTCTAATAAACGTCTCTCCTTTAGAAAGTACAAAGTTATTGAAGCGTCTCGGGATCCCTATTTTGCTCTTGTGGCTCGGGCGAAGATACTCACTCCATGGAAACCCTTGGAGGTTTACTTTTGTTTCGACCTAGGCTAGGGAAAGATGGTCATGACCATCTAATGAATGGGCCGGGAAGGCTTCGAGGAAGGCAACCTTTTTTCCTCTTGGAACGAATAACAGGGAAGGGAACTAGAGTGGTGGTGTTAAGAATGAAGGAGATCAAAAGTTGATGTTTAGCAGCCTAGTCACTGGCGTGACCTCCCTGTTCACGACCAAGACACTCTGGCTGGTGGTTAGGGTGTCACAGGAGAGACCTCCCTGGTCGCGACCCCGGCCCATTTTCTCCCCACCCTATGCCTTACCCAATTTTTTGGGAAAGTTTTGTCCAGACAGAGGTCTCGCACGTGACAAGACAGTCATAACCACGACATTCTGGGAGCATCCCGATCGTCACGACCACGACACGCCCGTCACGATTGTGACAATTTTTCCATGAGTCATCATCCCCACCGCCACATCCTAGGTTGCGACCATGACGCAACGAATATGTTTTCGATCGTGGATCGCCCATTGCCTCTTCGCGACCGCGACATCATTCGTCTCGCCCGCGACAGAGCTCCTCGGAAGTTGACCCCTTGTTCAAGACACCTTGTCGTGGCCGGGAATCCTTGGGTCATGCCTGCGATGTGCCTGCTCATCCGGATTTCTCCTTGTCTTAATTAGGGGTAGATTTGTCATTTCCTTTGTACACTTCCTCAAAGTCTTTTTTCTTTATGCAAATTGCTAATTTGGTGGTGGATTAAGCCATTCCTTTATTAGTTTTTGGTGGTGAATCTTTTATGAAATCATGGTGGAATGATCAAGTTCTAGGTGGTGGTTTTCATTTATCCTAGTTCATATTATTCAAGTTTTTCTTTCAAGTTCTTTATGGTAAGCTGAATTATTATCATTATCATTAAGTATATTATCTTCGTCTCTTCCAAATTCTATCTCTTTTTTCCCATCGCGCCATGCTCCATTTGGTATCGTAGCATCCAGGTTATCTCTTGGTTGAGCTTTGTTGTTCTTGATTGATTTTGGTGATTATTAGTCTTCATAAACATGATGAATTCCATGGAATTGTTGGGTGATGAATTTCATTGGTGATAATTCTTCTTGGGAGTTCTGAGTTTTATCAGTGAAGTTTGATCATATTTGTTTTGACATCATTGGGTTGTTTTTGGTTGCTGAATATTGTTGGGATCATATTGGTGACCCACCTATTCTCCGTGTGAATTATTTTTTTTGGATGGAATTTTGGTTGATCAATTGTGGAGTTGGAGTTTTGTTGGGTTGTGATCATGTTGTGGTGGTGTTCGAGCTTTGATGATCGATTGTGACTAGTTGAACCATATCAGGCTAGGGTTCGATCACCAAAACCTATGGTCACCAAGCCTTCTTGCACCCCCTTTGTAAAACACGAGGAAAACCACATCAAGGTCGGGTGTGGAGTCCATTTAAGGTGGACTCGGGACCTTGGAGGCATATTTAGGTCATCGTTGGGTGTAGAGTTCACTATAAATGGGACCCCGAACCATGGAAGTGGAGCTACGAGTCCTCATTGCGACCTACTTCAGGCCTTTGAAGGGGGTCAGAATCTTTCGATAAGAATTAGTGAGAAAGGTCAACTTGGAAAGATGCAAAGGACATACCTTTACTCTTTTGATCATAACTCCTTTATTACAAATTCGATGGATATCAAACTTTGAGAGCTTAAAGTTGACACCGAGAGCTTTCCATCCATATATTATGGTACCAAAACAGAGTCCATACGAAGAAGTTATGTGCGTCGGAAGTTTGGTAGAAAATCTTCCTAAAAGTGTCACGACCGGGGCATCAAGGGTCACGCCCATGACTTCCCTTGGCCCATGTTTTGATAGGCACCTATGTCACGACCGTAACCTTATGTGTCATGACTGTGACGTCATGTGTCACGATCGTGACCTCATGTGTCACGCCCGTGACATCCCTTGGATCCATCGGGCCCTTGCGCAAGAAATAGAGGTCGCAACCATGATGCGCTTGATCCAGACTTAATTTTTTGTTTTATTTTCTCCTCTTTCTTTATATATCCCAATGTTATCTTTTGTAAGGGATTATTTAATGACATTTGATGACTTTTCTTATGAGCAGAGTGAAGAAGCTAGTGGCTCTCATTTTCTCCTAAATCTTGTTTACTTTATCCATTATTGCTATCTTATGGTGGTGTTACAAGTCTCTCATTTATTGAATTTGTGGTGGATTTTCTTTAGCAAATTTATGATGGATTGCTAGGCCTTGGTGGTGGTCGAACCTTTATCCAAGATTATATCCAGTTGCTTTGGTGTTCCAAGCTTGGTGTTGTCATTCCTTTGGGTTGTGATTAATATTTTCTCAAGGTTATCTTCTATTTCCAATCAAGATTACTATTATCATCATCAAGTTTATTATTAACTCCCTCTCTACCGTACTCAAGCAAAGATTATCTTATTATCTTCCGATCGTGCCACACTCCATTTGGTATCATAGCATCCAGGTTATTTCTTACTTGAGCTTTGTTGTTCTTGATTGATTTTTGGTGATTTTTGGTGTTCATGAACATGACAAAATCCATTGAATTGTTAGGTGTTGATTTTTTTGTTGGGGATGAATGTTCTTGGGAACTTGATTCATATTAGTAGAGTGTGGGGATCAGGGTCAAGGTCCTTCACCTGCGCATACCACCAAGGACCTTATATGAAGTATACGAAGTTTTGAATGAAAGCCAAATTAGACGAAACAATAAAGGGGAAGTATACTCTGTTTTAATATAAATATGCTCTGTTTTAATATCTACAACTGATTGAGTCTAAATTACGGAAACTAAAGATTGATGCTTTACGTATAACATCAATCAAGAAAGGAAGGTGATTTGCTGCATATAATCTACACATAAGAAGGAAAGAAGATCAGAGAGAATGCACAAAGAAAGAAATCTCAAAGAAGGAAAGAAGAGCGTGAAGCAAGAAAGGAAGGAGAATCATGTCCAACGGTCTTCAAAGTGCTGTATAAATTGAATGATTCAAAGACTGAAGCCCGAGGCGATTCCACAGAAGTAATCGCAGAGTGGGAAATCCTTGGGATTTCTGAGTGTGTAGCCAATGGTTCCTTGGTGAATGTAGACAATAAAAGACTTCTGGTGAGGTGTTGCCGAGGACCTTAGTGAGTGTTCGTTATAGCCAAACATGTTGGTAAGCTGATGTGTAGCAGAGCCTTGAAGGACTAATGCTTTGTGAGTTTCATCTTCAATGTAATTCATCATGTTCCAAATCGCCGCTAGGGTTTTTCCTATCACGATCTTTGTCTGTAGCAGACTCAAGGACCTTCTGTCTTGGTCAGTGAATGATGGAGGTCCATCTACAACAGCAATGCTAGTCGAGACAGCAAGGACAGAAGAGAGGACTTTCCATCCCGAGGTCCTTAGCAGGTCCTTCAATCAATGGGACTTAGTTGGGAATTCAGGAGGGATCAAGTCCTTCCTGCAGCAAGCATGAAGTGTTATGGCGATAGGTCCTAGGGTAATTTGTAAGTAATCAGAGGCAGCAAGGTGATTACCCCAGGATCTTGTGAAGGAGGCAGCCTTGGCCTTAGAACTTAAGTCCAGTTGGTGCAATTACACCTTGGCAGAATCCTAACCTGTTAAATCAGGGTTCATGTCTCATTCAAGGTCTATTACAAGGTGCAGTAACATAAGGCAATGACATTTAGTGGTTGCCCTGTGTTCCTAAGGTCATTTACTACTACTGTTCGAGGAGTGCAGGTGACTGATGTCCTTGGGCATTTTCTACAGCAAGTTGGTTCATGAAGGCAGGCAGCATTATGCAGCAGGGACAGTGTTAGCGTTTTCAGCAGCATTGAGGTCATTTGGTCATTTTCCCTCCAGTAACCGAATGTCTTTCAGTTGCTAATATTACCACCAACCTCAGCAGCCGAAAGAAGATTATAATACACTTAGTGGAGCATGACTAAGGAACCCGATAAGCAGCTGCTGGCATTCCCAGAACCAGCCAGCAACATTTATATTTCTTTTGCTATTTTCTTAGCATAATCTGATGTAATTATGTATTTAAATAGCTTTCTTATGTAGCTTAAGTTAGCTTAGCAGCAGATTAGAGGCTCCCTAATGCTTAAGAAAGCCTTAATCAATCGGTACAGCCAGCTACTTGCTGAAAGTAGCAATATAAGCAGCTCCTGTTGTAATTTTGCATTGATCTTTGAGTGAATGAATGATAAACCAGTCGAGCTTGCTCCTGTAGGTTTGTGAGTGCCTCTAAAACTCTCCATTGTTTCTACTTGTTTGTAACTAAGCTTTCGCAAGCTTAGAAGGTGTTAAGTAGAGCTCGGGTCATGTTCTGGTGGTGTGGTATGTATCCAGTGGTGTGAATTGAGTTTGCCCTTGTGCTTCTTGCTGTGGTGTGGTCTGTATCAGTAAGAGACACAGGTTTTCTATCTTCTTTTATTTGTTTTTTGTTCCTTGATGCTATTCCATCCCTAGGAAGAGCTTAAGTTGAACAGAAAACTAGACAGTAAGGTCCTTGGTGTAGTCCAGGCCAGTGCACTCTGTTTCCCTTTGGTCTACACATACATTAGCTTTGGTATCAGAGCTGTGTGAATTTCTTGGTGAGCTTCTTGCTGGTTACATGATGTCTTCTAGTAGAACTGCCGAGGAAGTGGCTGAACAAGCTCTTAGGGAGAAGGCTGAGTTGGAGAAACAAGTGCAATATTTGACAGATCAGTTGAAGAACTATTTATATTTGAAGAAGCAAAATTTTAAGGAAGATTCTGAATATGAAGAAGAAGGGAGTACTTATTCCAGTAATCCTTTTGGTGAAGAAGAGGGTCCTAGTGTAGGTAAGAAACTCTGTGGAGGAATACACAAAGGAGTTTGAGCATCTTTTGTGGAGGTGTGATCTCAAGGAGAATGAAACTCAAGTTCTGGTGAGATTTCTGGCAGGATTAAATGAAGGCATTAGGAATGTGGTGGAACTGCATCCCTATACTACTTTGGATGAGCTTAGTTCTCTGGCTTACAAGGTAGAATTGAAAAAGAGGTCCAAAGGAAAGGAGTTTGCTGTGAAAACCCCCTATAAACCTCAACCCAAGCCCTTTACCTATCCTAGAACCTACCCCACAGCCCAAAGAACCCCCTTTACCCCAAGATATCCCACAAAACAACCTACCCCCTCACAAAAACAACCCCCAGCTCCTCAAAGGAACTCAAACCCCATTGCTACTGATAACAGGAGATGTTTCAGATGTCAAGGACTAGGGCACATAGCTTCAGAATGTCCTAATAAGAGAGTGGTGACCTTGGCTGATTACTAAGCTTCATGGTTTGCTGAACCTGAAGTTGAGGAGGAAGAGGAAGTACATCCAGAGGGAGAGTTGCTTGATCCAGTGTATGATGAGGTAGAGGAAGGTCCTGATGAAGGAGAGCTATTGGTGATAAGGAGAGCCCTTAACAGTTCTTCTATGGAGACAGGATAGGAACAAAGAGAAGCCTTATTTCATACAAGATGTACTGTGAAAGGGAAAGTCTGCTCTATTATTGTGGATAGTGGCAACTGTACAAATGCAGCTTCACAAGAAATGGTGGAGAAGTTGCAGTTGGAGACTTCATTACATCCAGCACCCTATTCTATTCAATGGCTGAAGTCTAGCAGAGGCATTCCTATCACAGAAAGGTGTTTGGTGAGTTTTTCAATAGGCAAATCATATCATGATTCTGTTTGGTGTGATGTCCTGCCTATGGATGTATGTCATTTGTTGTTGGAAAGGCCTTGGATGTTTGATAGGTCTGTGCAACATGATGGAAGAGCTAATACTTATACCTTGGTGGTGAACCACAAGAAAATAACATTAACCCCACTCAAACATACCCAGCCCACAAAGAACCTTTACTTTGAGCCAACCCTTGATCTTTTGCTAGCTGCTGAGCATCATGAGTTCAGTACTTGTAAGGATCTCATCCTATTATCCTCTGATAAACAACAAACCCCACAAAATAATCATTCCCTACTTGTCCCACTCCTGGAAGAGTATGCATTTCTATTTCCAGATGAGATGCCCCCAGGATTGCCCCCCAAAAGAGACATCCAGCACAAGATTGATATAGTCCCAGGATCAGTCTTGCCCAATAAACCTACTTACAGGATGGCTCCAGCAGAAACTGCAGAGATTCAAAGGCAAGTGGATGATCTTCTTAGCAAGGGAATGACCAGGGAGAGCCTAAGTCCATGTGCATTACCTGCTCTATTGGTTCCTAAGAAAGATGGTAGCAAAAGAATGTGTATGGATTGCAGAGTTATAAATAAAATCACAATCAAGTACAGGTTCCCAATACCTAGACTTGAAGATCTTCTTGATGAACTCCATGGGTCTCAGGTGTTTTCCAAGATAGATTTGAGAAGTGGTTATTATCAAATCAGAATCTATGAGGGTGATGAATGGAAGACAACATTCAAAACAAAGGGAGGTCTGTTTGAATGGCTTGTAATGCCTTTTGGTTTTACAAATGCTCCTTCTACATTCATGAGGCTTATGAACCAGGTACTGAACCCTTTGATTAGAAGTTGTGTAGTTGTTTATTTTGATGATATTTTGGTTTATAGTAAGACAGAGGAAGAGCATCAACAGCATTTGAAACAAGTGATGGATATTCTGTCTAAGGAGAAGCTTTATGGGAATTTGAAGAAATGTCAGTTCTTTACAGACCAAGTTATTTTTCTTGGCTATATAGTATCTGCTGATGGCATTCAAGTTAATCAGGAGAAGATCAAGGCCATTCAAGAGTGGCCTATCCCCATTTCTATTCAGCAAGTAAGGAGCTTCCATGGGTTAGCTTCATTTTATAGAAGATTTGTGAGAAATTTCAGCACTATTATGGCACCCATGACTGAAGTTATCGAAGGGAAGTCTTTTCATTGGACTCCAGCAGCACAAAGGTCCTTTGAACAGATCAAAGAAGCTTACAACAACACCAGTTCTTGCTTTGCCTAGCTTTTCTAAGATCTTTGAAGTAGAGTGTGATGCCTCAAGAGTTGGCATAGGAGCTGTCTTATCTCAAGAAGGTAGGCCTATAGCTTACTTCATTGAGAAACTGAATGAAGCAAACAAGAAGTATAACACATATGATAAGGAATTTATGCAATTATTCGAGCTCTTGAGCATTGGAGACATTATTTGGTTGGTGGAGAATTTATTCTGCATAGTGATCATGAAGCTCTGAAATATATTCAAGGACAGCACAAGCTTAATCCCAGTCATGCTAAATGGGTCGAGTTTATACAGTCTTTTCATTTCATGATCCATCATAAGTCAGGCAATATGAACAAGGGAGCTGATGCACTTTCCAGGAGATTTTTCTTATTCCATATCCTGGATTCCAGAATCCTAGGATTTGAGCAACTGAAGGTCCTTTATGCTACAAATGATGATTTCAAGGACAAGTTTTAGGCTTGTCAACAGCATCCTCAGGGTTTGTATCATACAAATCAGGGATTTTTATTTAAAGGCAGTAGATTATGTATTCCTAGAAGCAATATAAGGGAATTATTAATCTCAGAAGTGCATGGAGGAGGATTAGCAGGACACTTTGGCATAGAGAAGACATTGCTTATGCTCAAAGAACATTATTTCTGGCCAAAAATGGGAAGAGATGTAGAGCATTTGGTCAAAAGATGCAGCATATGCCAATTATCCAAGAGTCAAAGTCTACCTCAAGGACTTTATACCCCTTTACCAGTTCCTAAAGGTCCCTGGGAAGATGTTATTCTTGATTTCATTATGGGACTTCCAAGAACTCAGAGAGTTAAAGACTCTATTATGGTTGTTGTTGATAGATTCTCAAAAATGCCTCATTTTATTCCTTGCAATACTACCTATGATGCTGTTAAAGTTGCTGATTTGTATTTTCAAGAGGTAGTCAAGTTACATGGCATTCTTAGGTCTATGGTTTCAGACAGGGATACCAAGTTTCTTAGCCATTTCTGGGTTACACTATGGAAGAAGATGGGAACTCAACTCAAGTTTAGTACTATCTGTCATCCCCAGACAGATGGACAAGCTGAGGTTACTAACTGAACCTTAGGTGTACTCTTGAGAAGCCTTGTAGCAAGAAACAAAGGAAGTTGGTATACTATGCTACCACAGGCAGAGTTTGCTTTCAATAGAGCCCCCAGTAAAGCTACTAGTCATTCACCTTTTCAAGTGGTTTATGGTTTGAATCCAATCACTCCTTTGGATTTGGTACCCCAAGCTACTTCGATCAAGTTTAGCTATGAAGCTGATTTAAGGGCCAAGCAAATTAAAGAGTTCCATCAACAAACACAGCAGCAAATTGAGAAGCACAATGAGAAGGTAGCTGCAGCAGCAAATCAAAAGAGGAGGAAAGTTGTATTTACTCCAGGTGATTTGGTATGGGTACACCTCAGGAAAGATAGGTTTCCAAGCAGGAGGAAAGGGAAGCTTGTTTCCAGGGCTGATGGTCCATTCGAGGTGCTTGAGCAAGTCAATGAGAATGCTTATGATGTATTTTGGCCCACGCCAAAAACATCAGAAGAGGCTCGTGAAGGAGAACCGCTTAACCTAGGTCTCACCTTTGGGGACCATAGGTTCATGGAAGGAAATGGAGGCTCATATAACCATGGGCTTGCCTTTGGAGACCCAAGATTCATGGAGGATGATGGGAATCCGTCCATGACACGTCTAATAACAAAGGAAGCCCAATTCAACTATAAGGAGATAGAAGGGGCCAAAGGAGAAGAGCTCAAGGTAGAGGCCTAAAGGCCGATCCATATCACATGCTCCTTGTTCCAAGAGGATGTCCAAACATCCTAGAACATGCAAGATCACGCCACCCAACCCAAGAACAAGGCCCAAGTTCACGTCCAAGATGATATCAATTCTTAATTTTAATCTTTTGGATGTACTTATTATTTTATAGCTTTTATTATTTTTGGTGTGTTTTAATTTTAATTAGGAGTTAGATAAATCTAGAACATTCTAAATTGTTCTAGAATGTTCTAGAAGTGTGTTAGGCGTGTGGTAGGAGTAGAGTAGGTGTCAAGTATAACTATTCTAGATTAGGATGGCTTATTTTGTAACTAATCCATCTCGGATTAGGAAAGCCAATTCTAATTAGGATAAGGTAGTTGTAACCATCTCCCCTTAGGATAAGGAATCCTAATGCAAGAGGAGATTGGAATAGTTAATCATCTAGGATTAGTAATCCTTGGCTTGCACGCCAAGTAGGATTCCTAGGAGAGTTAGGACTCTCCTATTATAAATAGCCTAGGTTTGTAATCGTTTCAAACATTCCAGTTTAGAAATATGAATCAAGCTTTGTGCTTACCCCCTGAGTGTTTGGATTAACCCTCAACCCCTCTTCTATTGTATCTTGGTGTGGTAACCAAGTGGTTTAGGAAGAACTTGATCCTAGGTTGCGGTCTAGATCAAGAAACCCTAGATTGTCCTTCTTGTGGATTCAAGTAGGAAATCTAGTTCTATCCCTTTATCTTTCTATCTCTTAGAAAGATAATATCTACCCCCATCCCATCTTCAACTCAACGCCACCCTCATCCCTCTCACCTCTCCAAATCGTCCAACCCCTTCTCTCTCTCACAAATAGCTCAACCAACTCCCTCTCTCGCCATAACAACCTCATAACAACTTTCTTTCACCTCTAACAACCGCTCCACTCTCTTTCTCCCCTCTCTTTCACGTCAACCCTAACCCTTTTCCATCCCAAGAATTAGCCCCTTCCCTTTTCAAGATTCAATCTTTCTTGAACCTTGAAACCACAAAAGCCCTCACGACAAAATCCCCTCTCACACGTGAACCACCCCCACCTTAACCCTAGATTCTCGTGTGGTATCCCACTCTTAGATCGTTTGCACGTCGCCCCTATGATGTGTAATTGATCAACCGCTCTCTTGATCCCATTATACATCAGCTTATAAGTTGGCTTTATTTGAAGACTATGGTGGGAGTGCAACTTTCAATATTGCTGATCTTAGACCTTATTACCCAACAGAGGAGGGTTTACCAAGTTTGAGGTCAAACTTTTCTGAACCTGAGGAGGATGATGGAGGTCCATCTACAACAGCAATGCTAGCCGAGACAACAAGGACAGAAGAGAGGACTTTCCATCTTCAGGTCTTTAGCAGGTCCTTCAATCAATGAGACTTAGCTGGGAATTCAGGAGGGATCAAGTCCTTCCTGCAGCAAGCATGAATTGTTATGGCAGACAGGTCCTAGGGTAATTTTGAAGTAATTAGAGGCAGCAAGGTGATCACCCCAGGATCTTGTGAAGGAGGCAGCCTTGGCCTTAGAACTTAAGTCACGTTGGTGCAATTGGACCTTGTCGGAACCCCAACCTGTGAAATCAGGGTTCATGTCTCATTCAAGGTATATTAAAAGCTGCAGTAACATAAGGCAATGACATTTAGTGGTTGCCCTGTGTTCTTAAGGTCATTTACTGCTACTGTTCGAGAAGTGCAGGTGACTGATGTCCTTGGGCATTTTCTACAGCAAGTTGGTTCATGAAGGCAGGCAACATTATGCAGCAGGGACATTGTTAGTATTTTCAGCAGCATTGAGGTCATTTGGTCATTTTCCCTCCAGTAATCGAATGTCCTTTAGTTGCTAATATTACCAGCAACCTCAGCAACCAAAAGAACATTATAATACAATTAGTGGAGCATGACTAAGGAACCCGATAAGCAACTGCTGGCATTCCCAGAACAAGCCAACAACATTTATATTTCTTTTGCTGTTTTCTTAGCATAATCTGATGTAATTATGTATTAAAATAGCTTTCTTATGTAGCTTAAGTTAGCTTAGCAGCAGATTAGAGGTTCTCTAATGCTTAGGAAAGCCTTAATCAATCGGTACAGCCAGCTACTTGCTGAAAGTAGCAATATAAGCAGCTCCTGTTGTAAGTTTGCATTTAACTTTGAGTGAATGAATGAGAAACCAGTCGAGCTTGCTCCTGTGTGTTTGTGAGTGTCTCTAAAAACTCTCCATTGTTTCTACTTGTCTGTAACTAAGCTTTGGCAAGCTTAGAAGGTGTTAAGTAGAGCTTGGTTTATGTTCTGGTGCTGTGGTGTGTATCCAGTGCATGAGCTGAGTCTGCCCTTGTGCTTCTTGCTGTGGTGTGGTCTGTATCAGTGAGAGTCACAGGTTCTTTACCTTCTTTTATTTGTTTTTCGTTCCTTGATGCTTTTTCATCCCTAGGAAGAGCTTAGGCTAAACAGAATACAGGACAATAAGGTCCTTGGTGTAGTCCAGGCCAGTGCACTCTGATTCGCTTTGGTCTGCACATACATCACTGAACCTATCAGTAACTACCTTCAGGCTGTTACTTCTTGCTTTTTTTCCCAAGTGTAACTTGTTCTTTGATTGATATAAATTTAAAGAGGTATTAGTTACACTGTGTTTTGATCCTTGGTTTGAAGCCAAGGATGTTTGCTCTAACGTCTTTACCTAGTGTGTAGATCTTATTTGTCAAATTCACCCCCCTTTTGGGTTCCTACAAGTGGTATCAGAGCAGGTCCACTCAAGAAAAAACTAATCGCTCTGTGGAAAAGATCAGGGGGGATACTGAAAGCAACAAGGTGAGTCACAGACGTTGATGCATTCAACTATAAGGGCATTGATAAGATAATCCTTATGTCTTTCATCTGACATAAACCGTGAGGTATGTCATCTGTAAACCATTCATTGATCTAAGTTACTTGTGGCATGAATTGAGGGGGAGGACTCTCTCTTAGTACTGACAAGTTTATCAAGTGCTGCAGATTTCTAGATGACCTCTAAAATATTCTAAGTGGTGTATCAAGGGGGAGATTCCCTATTGACCTTGTGATGATCTGTAGACACCGGATTTTGTCACAAAAAAATATAGCGTATCTATATATAAAAGGGATTAAATAAAGGAGCTGAAAAATAAAAACTAAAGAACATGCACCTTACACGTACGAATTTGCTTTGATGTTGCATGCAAGATCACATGAAAAACTACTACGTAAAGTGCAAGCCATGCAAATTCAATGCCAAGAGGTCACGAGATCGATTCCTCACAAATACACCTTAAAACACCTCATAGAACTCAAATACAATAACATTATCATCCAAGTGTGAAACATGATTTCCCTAGGCAAATATATTCATCCCCCACCGTCCATGGATGCATGGACGAGAGGAGGATTCATCCCCATGTGCTGGTGGCTGGTCGGCCTCGACCACCGACCATACGTGGTTAATTGACCACGAGCTGCCGTCTACTCCAAGTATACCCACCTCATTGCCTAGTAAGTTGTGCCTTGACTACCTTGGACGAAAGGGCATGTATCTGCATGTATTTGGATGTATCCCCTACTACCTCATTCTCCTATAAATACTACTTCCCTCAAAGCCAAATCACACACCACAATTCATTCTATTCCTCTCTTCTACTCATTCTTCTCTCTACTCATCTATTTCTTTCTTTCATTCTCTCTAATTCTCTTTACATATCTTCTAATCTCCATTCTGATACTACTATTCTATCCTCCTTATCCTAATCCTATCCTCTCTTTCATATCTCCATAATCTCCATTTCTAATCATTCCTTAAACCTCTAAATCCATCCTACTCAAAACACTACAAAAAACCCTATCCTAGACACATAAAAACCACAAAAAAGCCTCTTATCTATCCTATTTTCCACCACATTTCCACCACTTCTTTTGGCTCATTTTGGCACTTGTGAGGAGTAATATCAAAGGGGATTAAGAGGAGCATCTTCAAGAAAAAAGCAAGGCAAGGCAAGGCCTCATCTTCAAGTTAGCACAATGTAAGCTTTAAAGTTTCTTAGTTTGCTTTTGTAAATAAAGTGTATATGTTGTACTTTTCTTTCTTATAATTCCTGTTGCATGTTCTTATGAAATAATTCTATAAAGTTCCTATTCATCCTCTTTCCAAACTTTATCAAAAGCGCACTTGAAAATTTTAGTAGAGTCTTTCCTTTTGTGAGAGGCGAACTCAAAAGGTTTCTACCTTTCGAGTTCGTAGCGTTACCCCCGGATCCATTCTTGGGTTTTGCAGGCGGAGTCTTTCTTGTTTTCTTTTTGGTTTTGTCTTAGCTTTTCCCTTAAAAAGTCGGGTGGCGACTCCTATTTCGAACCAAAACACATCGGGTTGCATAAACTATTGTAAAACATGGTTTTACAATGTGCCGATGCAACTTTAAGGTTTTTTTCTTATATATTTCTAAATAATACTTGCATAAATTACTTTCTTCCGAGCTTAACATTTGAATGAGCAAATTGGGTTAAATTTAAAAGAGTTTGGAACAAGAGGATGTTCACTCTTGAACATTTAATTCAATGACTCATAAAATGCGCAAGTAAAGGGAAAGTGATTTTACAAATATAATTTCTGAAATGTATATTTTAAATCCCTTAAAGAGTTTGTTTTTTTCAAAGGTTCAAACCCCAGCACAAATCATCAATTCACAGTCCAATCCACGTGGACGTTCGGAAGACCGAACGACGAGGAAAAATGTCCACAGGATTTTTGGCGACTCCATTGGGGAGTTTTAAAAGTGGGTAAAACTTGAAAGAAGTTTAGTGTGCTTTAAAAATTTTGGAAGGAAGATAAATTTTTATTTTATAGTGTTAAGTCATTCTTTTTTAGGCATAAACGCATTGCATATACCGGGCTACCTCTCGGCCACGTATGTGGGCTGGGTTGCACTTAAAACGACGGTTTAGGTTTTCCTTAAAACTACAAAAAATACCCATTGGATGCAGGACCAGCTATACTCCGTTGGTGCATTTACACCGAGGGAGCCTTAGTCACAACATCCACTCATACATCACTCTTCGAGGTTTCCACACGAGCCACAGAGAGCAACACCCCATACATTCCAGTTGCCTTTACAACGAGAATGCACCGGGGCGAGTACATGAGTCGATAAGCCTATCCAGCCAAAAAACCCTTTTGTACATAAAGCCTTGGTTTAGGATACCCCTTGTTCATATGTATGCTATGTGCTATGTGTTTACTTTCGTCGTAAAGAGTCGGCCCAAGTTTAGAAGTGTTGTTCTAGTCCACGTAGTAGTCATTGGGTTGAGAAGAGTCATGTTTATAACTAAGTGAATTAACCTCAAATATTATGGTTGATTGATGCATGCTAGCTCCTAAAGATCAGAGTATGGAACTTGCAATACACAACACAGTCACACACTTACAACTGAGGCTTTAAAACAAAGCTAATTGGATGCAATTAGCTGAAATGGATGACAACCCAATAAGGAAATAAAAGGATAGACTTATGTTCAATCTGATACAGACACACCACAGAATGATCACAAGGGCAGGGACTTGGTTACCTCAACAGATACAGACTCACCACCATTGAAGCAATCAAGCTCTACACACACCACCAGGTCTGCTAGCTCCTGGATACTGAAGTATATTTAACCAACTGAGAGTTTAAGGAGACTCGCAAACGAGAGGCTCAACTTTGACACTAAGAATGCTATTGAAAATTCACTGATTAATGCCTTAAGCAGCTGGATACATCACTATATATAGCTAATCTAAAGCAGTTTGATTAGAAGCACTTGATTTAAGTAACCTGCTAATCTCCCTTCTAAGCTAAATGCAAAACTAAACTAAATACATCACATTACATCTTAGTCTAGCTAATATTATCCGGATACAATTGAAAATGAAAAGAAAAACAAAGTTTGCTTCTGATTGGACCAAACTCCCAAGGGTTGGCAATTTCAGCCAATCAGAACCTTTCCTAGTTGAGGGGGTAAAAATAAGTTATCTCAGTAACTTTCCCGGGCTTTTCTTAAGCTAGACATAACCTCAATAGCTTAAGGAAGGCTGGAAAAGACTTAGGTAACCCTCATTGTAGCTGAATCAAAATAAGTTAGCCACAGGATCGATTCGGAAAATCGATAATGTGCAACCTTGCAGGTTGCTTGTTCCGTGCTCAGAACTTGATGTTTTCTTACTCGATCATGCTGGGACTTGACTTGTCCTTGGAAAATGCATGTCAAGGAACAAAAAACTCATGGGGAACGTGTGCCGAATCTCACTCAATTCATAGATACAGAATTGAGAAAGATGCCTGCTTGGACTGCTTGTGCTGGGAACTGAAATTGACCTGGATGGCCAATGCTGGTGGAATGAGTGGCTGTGCTGGCCAGAACTTGCCTTACCAAGGTGTAGCAAGTCTGGATGGATGAAGTTGGTGGGCTGGTGGTTGCTGTAGAACTCCTGATCTGTGGTTGAGCTGGATGGAAGCCTGCTGTTTCTGCTGGAATTGTTCCAACAGTTGCTGAGTGTGGTTTAGCAAGGCTTGAGACTGTCATTGCTGGTGCTGAGGCTGCTGCCTGATCTTCCTTGGGTGATGAAGATGATGAAGAAGTTACTCGTGCTGTTGCTGTTGCTGAATCATCTTCCTCCTCCTGATCTAAGCTGGCTGGTGACACTTGAGCTGTTGCTGTACTTGCTGGATGGTCTCCATCGTCCTCCTCAGGTTGAGGAAAGTTTGTCCTTAAACTTGGAAGGTCTTCATGTGTTGGAAAGTAAGGCCTTAAGTCTGCTATGTTGAAAGTAGCACTCCCTCCATAGTCTTCTAAAAGATCCAATCTGTAGGCATTGTCTCCTATTTTCTCCAGTACTTCAAATGGGCCATCTGCTCTTGGAACGAGCTTTCCTTTCCTTTTTACTGGGAACCTGTCCTTCCTCAGGTGTATCCACACTAGGTCTCCTGGCTGGATAACCACCTTTCTCCTGTGCTTATTGGCTGATGTAGCTGCTTGCTCAGAGTACTTGATGATTTTCTCTCTAACCTGCTGATGAAGCTTCTTGATCTTTTCTGCATGTGTACCTGCTTAATAACTGAACTTTACATAATTGGTTAGTGGAGATAAATCCAAAGGAGTGATAGGATTTCTCCCATATACCACATGAAATGGGGAAACCCCAGTTGCCTTTGAAGGAGCTCTGTTGAATGCAAATTCAGCATAGGGCAAAAGAGTGTCCTATCCTGTTTTATTTGTGTTTATCAGTGATCTCAATAGAGTTCCTAGTGTCCTGTTGGTCACATCTGTCTGCCCATCAGTCTGTGGATGGCATGTTGTGCTATATTTGAGCTTTGAGCCTAACTTCTTCCAGAGAGTCACCCAGAAATGACTCAAGAATTTAGTATCCCTATCAGACACCATGCTTTTAGGGATTCCATGAAGTCTCACCACTGCTTGGAAGTATAGCTCAACTACTCTTACTGCATCATTGGTGGTGTGGCATGGAACAAAATGTGCCATTTTGCTGAATCTGTCTACTACCACCATCACTGAATCTTTTCCCCTTTGTGATCTTGGCAGACCAACTATGAAACCCAGGCTGACATCTTCCCAGGGGCCTGTTGGTACTGGCAATGGAGTGTACTGGCATACTGCACACCTTTTAACCCAGTGCTCTACATCTTTTCTCATTTTGGGCCAACTGTAGTGATCCTTCAGCATGAGAAGAGTTTTCTCAATGCCAAAGTGGCCTGCTAGACATCCTCCGTGGATTTCTGAGAGTAGTAACTACCTGAAACTGCTCCTTGGTATGCACAATCTTGCTCTCTTGAAGAGAAACCCTTGGTCTATATGATACAGACTCTGTGGGTGTTCTTGGCACTTTTGAAAAGTCTCACCAAAATCCTCATCTTCTTTTGTACAAGGCTTTCAACTGCTCAAAGCCAAGTACCCTTGCATCTAGAACCTGCAGTAACAAATATCTCCTTGAAAGTGCATCAGCTCCTTTGTTCAGCTTCCCTGACTTGTGATGGATCATGAAATGGAATCACTGATAAACTCTACCCAAGCAAAGATGCACGGTGTTGAGTTTGTGCTGCCCTTGAATGAACTTCAAGGCTTCATGATCACTGTGCAATATGAATTCAGCTCCAATTAGGTAGTGCCTCCAGTGTAGTAGAGCTCTTATGATAGCATAAAACTCTTTATCATAGGTGTTGTATCTTCTCTTGGCATCATTCAATTTTTCACTGAAGTAGGCAACAGGCTTGCCTTCTTGGGTCAGGACTGCTCCTATGCCAATACCTGAAGCATCACACTCTACTTCAAAGACCTTAGAGAAGCTTGGTAGAGCTAGAACTGGTGCTGAAGTAAGCTGCTTCTTAACTTCTTCAAAGGCTCTTTGTGCTGCTGGAGTCCAGGAGAAACTTTTGCCCTTCACTAGCTCTGTCATAGGGGCTAGGATGGTGCTAAAATTCCTCACAAACCTCCTGTAAAATGAAGCTAAACCATGAAAACTTCTAATCTGTTGAATTGAACTGGGAATAGGCCACTCCCTAATTGCCTTGACTTTCTCCTCATCCACCTGTATACCTGCTGCTGTCACAATGTAGCCAAGAATAGAGACTTGGCTTGTAAAGAATTGACACCTCTTTAAATTCCCAAATAGCTGCTCCCTGCTCAATATCTCCATTACACTCTTTAAGTGGTTAACATGCTCCAATTCAGATTGACTGTAAATAAGTATGTCATCAAAATAGACAACAACACACTTACCAATCAATGGCTTTAGAACCCGATTCATTAGCCTCATGAATGTAGATGGTGCATTTGTCAGGCCAAAAGGCATGACTAACCACTCAAATAATCCTCCTTTGGTCTTGAAAGTTGTCTTCCATTCATCCCCTTCACATATCCTGATCTGGTAGTAGCCACTCCTCAGATCAATTTTAGAAAATACCACTGAACCATGCAGTTCATCAAGCATATCTTCAAGCCTTGGGATTGGATACATGTACTTAACAGTTATCTTGTTAATAGCTCTACAGTCAATACACATTCTTTGACTGCCATCTTTCTTAGGTACCAATAAGGTTGGTACTGCACAGGGGCTCAGACTCTCCCTTATCATACCCTTCTCCAATTCTCCAATAACTCATCAACCTGTCTTTGAATCTCATTTGTCTCAGCTGGGGTCATTCTGTAGGCAGGTTTGTTTGGCAGGACAGATCCTGGAACAAGATCTATCTTGTGTTGTATGTCTCTCTTAGGGGGTAGGCCTGGGGGCATTTCTTCAGGAAAGACATGCAGATACTGGTTTAGGATAGGCTGAAAGAGGGGATGGTCATTTTGTGGGGGTAAGTCTTCCTCAATGTCAAGGAAAATGAGTCCACTTTGTTCACTGAACTCATGTTGTTCAGCTGTCAAAAGGACATCAAGAGTAGGCTCAACAATAAGGGTTTTAGGTCTTTTTGTGAGCTGGGATGGTCTAAGAGGGGTAAGGGTGATCTTTTTGTGTCTTAGGCAAAGGGAATCTGTATTAGCTCTCCCATCATGACTAACAGATCTGTCATACATCCAAGGCCTTCCTAACAATAGGTGACAGGCATCCATAGGAAGCACATCACATCAGACTTCATCTCTATAAGCTGAACCAATTGAGAAATTAACAAGGCATCTAGAAGAAATCTTGATACCTTTACTTTGGTTCAACTACTGTATGGTATAGGGGGCTGGATGAATGCTGGTAGCCAGGTTAAGCTTCTTCACCATGGTTTCAGAGGCTGCATTGGTGCAGCTGCCTCCATCAATGATCAAGGAGCAAATTTTCCCACCAACTGTGCATCTGGTGTGGAAAATATTCTCCCTTCGCTCATTGTCTCATCTATCGAATCGCCAAGATCCTCTTGATCACAAGAACCTCTCCTTCATCAGGTCCTGCTTCAACCTCCTCTTCATCATACACAGGGTCTCCATGGGGCTCTTCATACTGCTCTTCATCAAAAGGCTCAGGATCAAGCAAAAGAGCTGCTTGAAACTCAACCAAGTTGACTGCTCTCCTGTTGGGGCATTCAGATGCTATATGCCCAAGTCCTTGGCACCTGAAGCATCTTCTTTCTGGGTAGGCTTTGCTAGCAAAGGCTGGGGTTCTTTGTGGGGCATTTTGTGGCTGATTTTGTGGGGGTCTTGGGGCTGGATATCTGGCTTGAGGTGTGGGTAAGGGTGGATAGGCTTTTTGTGGGGGAATATAAGGCATGCTGTATGGATTGGGTTTGGTTTGAGTATAAGGCTTGGCTGGGTACCTGCTGCTGCTGTAGTCCTTTGCTCGAGCTTTCTTTTGCTGCTCCACTTTATGAGCTAATGAGCTCAGCTCATCAAGGGAATCATAGACCTGCAGCTCAACAATGTTCTTGATACTCTCATTCAAACCTGCAAGATATCTGATGTAAGTTTGTACTTCATTCACTTGCATGTTACATTTCCAAAGCAAGTGCTCAAACTCTTTGGTATACTCTTCCACAGATTTGCTGCCTTGCACAAAATGCACAATCAAGTAGTTCTCTTTCATGTAATTGTGCGGAAGGAATTTTTCCTTCAACTTCGTCTCATCTCTCCAAGTACTCACCTGTCTTCCAATCTCCATTCTCCTCTTCTGCAGATTAGTCCACCAAGTAGAGGCATATTTCTTTAGTTTCAAAGCCACTAACTTTACCTTATTCTCTTCTGTAACCTCCTTCAAATCAAAGACCCTCTCTACTGTCTGTAACCAATCTAAGAAAACATCAGGGTCTAACTCTCCTGCAAATTCAGGTATTTCAATCTTGAAATCAAGCTTTTCAACCCTCCTATCTTCCCTCCTTATTTCTCTTTCACTTTCACTTTCCCCCTCAGGTTCACTGATCCTAGGTGACCTCCTAACTCTCCTCCTTCTTCTGGGTGTAGGTCTAGGACCTCGACCTCCTCTCCCTGTCCTACTAAAAGGATTCTCACCTTCTCCTTCCTCCATCTCATCATCAGTCTCCTTATTCAACTGATGCCTATGCAATCTCATATAGTAATTCAACTGCTCACTCAAAAATTTCATTT
This sequence comes from Portulaca oleracea, assembly GCA_029582165.1. NCBI lineage: Eukaryota > Viridiplantae > Streptophyta > Magnoliopsida > Caryophyllales > Portulacaceae > Portulaca > Portulaca oleracea. The sequence continues at coordinate 36,041,949 of CM055882.1, forward strand.
TCTGTTCTACTTCTTCCTTCTCTTTCAGGGTTTGTTCTAAGACTTCCTGAGGTGTTTTACTAGTTCCGACCATTTTACTAAAACAAGTAAACAAACTCCAAGAAAGAACACAATGCTCTGATACCAAGATGATGTATGCTAGCTCCCAAAGATCAGAGTATGGAACTTGCAATACACCACACAGTCACACACTTACAACTGAGGCTTTAAATTAAAGCTAATTGGATGCAATTAGCTGAAATGGATGACAACCCAATAAGGAAATAAAACGATAGACTTATGTTCAATCTGATACAGACACACCACAGAATGATCACAAGGGCAGGGACTTGGTTACCTCAACAGATACAGATTCACCACCATTGAAGCAATCAAGCTCTACACACACCACTGTGTCCGCCACTCGGATATCAAGTAGATTTAACCAACTGAGAGTTTAAGGACACTCACAAACGAGAGGCTCAACTTTGGCACTCAGAATGCTATTGAAAACTCACTGATTAATGCCTTAAGCAGCTGGATACATCACTATATATAGCTAATCTAAAGCAATTTGATTAGAGGCACTTAATTTAAGTAACCTGCTAATCTCCCTTCTAAGCTAACTACAAAACTAAACTAAATACATCACATTACATCTTAGTCTAGCTAATATTATCCGGATACAATTGAAAATGAAAAGAAAAACAAAGCTTGCTTCTGATTGGACTAAACTCCCAAGGGTTGGCAATTCCAGCCAATCAGAACCTTTCCTAGTTGAGGGGGTAAAAATAAGTTATCTCAGTAACTTTCTCGGGCTTTTCTTAAGCTAGACATAACCTCAATAGCTTAAGGAAGGCTGGAAAAGACTTAGGTAACCCTCATTGTAGCTGAATCAAAATAAGTTAGCCACAAGACTGGGATTATGGAAAAACTGATAACAGGCAACCTTGCAGGGTTGCTTGTTTTGGTGCCTGTGACTTGATGTTTTCTTACTCGATCATGCTGGGACTTGACTTGTCCTTGGAAAATGCATGTCAAGGAACAAAACTCTGGGAACGTGTCTTTGAATCTCACCAATTCATAGATACGAATTGAGAAATACGCCGCTTGGATCGCTTGTCTTGGAACCGAAATTGACTGGATGGCCAATCTTTGGTGGAATGAGTGGTCATCTTTGGCGTAACTTGCCTGACCAAGGTGTAGCAAGTCTGGATGGATGAAGTTGGTGGGTTGGTGGTTCCGTAGAACTCGATCCGTGGTTGAATTTGCCCGATGGAAGCTCATTTCTGCCGGAATTGTTCCAATGATTCTTTGAGTGTGGTTTAGCAAGGCTTGAGACTGTCATTGCCGGTGTTGAGGCTGCTACCTGATCTTCCTTGGGTGATGAAGATGATGAAGAAGTTACTCGTGCTGTTGCTGTTGCTGAATCATCTTCCTCCTCCTGATCTAAGCTGGTTGGTGACACTTGAGCTGTTGCTGTACTTGCTGGATGGTCTCCATCATTGACCCAGTAGTTGGTCCCATTTATCTATAAAGGTTGATTCTCTTGGTTCATAAATTAAACTCAACTCCCTCTGATGATTCTATATGGCCACTTACGACATTTTCTTAACAGGGAGTTAATTACATTTACCCTACCTGACAAATGCGGTAATAATTTTTGAACACCCGACATTCGGGAAATAATTTTCACCCTACCTAACATTTAGTGAAAGTGATTTTTAGTGTTAGAATCCGGTAACTTGTCATCGAAATGGAAAAATACAATAATACCCCTATATCACTATGTGAAATTACGATGCTGCCCTTTAATTTGAAAAGGAAAAGACTATGTTGGTGAGTAGAAGACAAACATGGTGGTTTAGGAGGGGTTAGGTTTTCATTTTCTGTAGGGGGGGGGAGGGGTTGGGGAGAGGACAGAGGAATCAGTGCAGTGATGGGGTTTTAAAATGCCATAACAATTAATACTAAGGGTACAAAAGTCAATTCACATTTATTTGAAAGTCAAAGGAAATAATAACAAGGGTATAAAGGTCACTTCATATTTATTTTTTTACAGTTCACCGGAAAAGTCAATAAAAAATCAATTATAACATACCTGAGGTGCTTTAAATTTATAACCACTTAAATGTCAGGTAGGGTAGAAATTATTTCTCAAATGTCGGGTGTGCAAAAATTATTACCACATAAGTCAGGTAGGGTAAATGTAATTAACTCTCTTAACAGAGGTCCAATAAACCTGATTAAAGTAAAAACAAAGTTAGTGGGTAAAGTCTTAGGCTGCGTAATAATCACCGGGTTAGAGTAAATTAATTTATCGAATTAATTATCGAATCTGTCATACTTATGGCCGACCCGTGGTTAGGCCCAACCATATCAGATTTGATAATTGAGTCCATAAATCAATTATAACTCGCCCGTTGTTGGTTTTATCCAATCCTTTACAATACCCGCTTTCCTGGAAAATTTACTAAAAAAATATAGAAAGGATACACTGTCAGTCCTGTTGGTCATCATTCTAGCCTGCGTAATGGTCAACATGGCTTGAGTTGGACTGATAAATTTTCCGAGTTACGGATTCTCCTTAAAACGGTCGGCCTGTGGATGGGGTCCATTCGAATTGAGAAACACTGACTCGTGATTCCTTATTAAGTTCTGATTCGTCATACTTGACTTCATTCGGTCCTTTATAATGATCAAGTCGTCCTTAGGTTCATGTAAAGTTAGGTCATGCAAACCCGTATCCCGGGTGAGTCTTCCTTTGATTCAACATAATAGTCATGCATCTTAGGTGGTCCCATGTAGGTCGGTTAGGTCATGCATTCATTAAGGGAGGGTTGTTTCTTTAAAAAGGTCAATCATTGAATTGTGTGTTGTTCCTTAGTCAGTATAGGAGACCCGAGTCTGGCTTGGATCCCACGACCGTCAGGCCGTTTAACCCACAACTCGGATTACATCCCGCAAAACCCTAGGTCAAAGGTCTCTCGCCGTCTGCAATTCGACATGTTTGCTAGTGAAAACCAAGGTGACAACTATATCAACGCTGCTTTGACCATGTTCCTCGAAGAGAGGTTCAACAAGATAGAAGGTTCATCACCTTCGCCACTCTACAACAAGAAAAGAAGGCCGAAGAGCATATTGCTCAACAACAGGAACTCATTGAAAGGTAGAATAGTCGTATTGAGCAACAACAAGAAACTTTGAACGGAGTAGTGGAAGCTCTGGAAATTGTAGGGATGAACAATGATGATGAGGACGCTATGGAAATTGTCCCTAACTCTGTGACTACTGTTGACAAAAGCAAAGGGAAACTAGGTGAAAGTTCCAATACGGGAGGAGTCATCCATATTCCAGATGACTCCACACTTAAGCTACCACCTCCAATGGCTACCCCTCAAGTTGCATCGGTTTAGACCGAGTTTGGGTTACAAGACACTCCTGCTATCCAAGAAATGAAGGAACAGTTAAATGTGCTAAAAAAATGCTATGAGCCACATGCCTGTGTTCGCCAACTAGTTCGTTGAATTCAAACCACCCACTGAGATTGATGACCAGCTAGCTGGTAAAATGGATATACCACTGAACAAGTTCAGTCCTTCTGCAAACCCGTCACATCATGTATGGGAGTTTAACCAGGTGATGCCGCTCCGGGGCATCGACACTAAACATTACAAGCAAGTTTTCCCATCATCGCTGAATGATGAAGCACTGGATTGGTATTATACTCTTCCTTTGGAAACTCGAGGAGATTGGACTACTTTGCGTCAAGCATTCATCGAACATTATAGCAAGATTTAAAAGGACAAAGTGACTTTGATTGATGTTATGGCCATTCGCCAAGGAGATGACGAGCCTGATAGAGACCATCCAGCAAGCCCAGCAGCAGATCAAGCATCACCAGCAGGTCCAAGCCAGGGATTGGGAGATGATTCAGCAACATCAGCAGCTCGAGTAGCTTTTGCATCATCTTCATCACCCAAGGAGGCTACACCAGAAACTTCAGCACCAGCATTGTCAGCAGCAAGCCTTGATGTTCCAAACTCAACAGCTGTTGGAGCAATCCTAGCAGAAATAGCAGGCTTCCATCCTCAACAACAGATCAAGGATTCTTTAGCAGCCACCAGCCCACCAACATCATCCATCCAGGCCTGCTACACCTTAGTAAGGCAAGTCCTAGCCAGCACAACCGTCCATCCCACCAACATTGGCCAATCAGGTCAAGTCCAGTTCCCAGCAAAACCAATCCAAGTAGGCATATTTCTCAATTTTATATCTATGGATTGAGTGAGATTCAGCCAAAGGACCCTAGGAGATTTTTGTTCCTTGACATGCATTTTGCAAGGACAAGTCAAGTTCCCGCATGTTCGAGCAAGGAAGCATTAAGTCGCAAGCACCAGAACAGACAATCCCAAAATGATTGTTTGTTATCAGTTTTTCCAGAACCTCAGTTCTGAGGCCAAGTTGTTTTGTTCAGCTACAATGACGGTTATTTAGGTCTTTCCCTACATTCCTTAAGCCGTTGAGATTATATCCAGCTTAGGAAAGGTCCGGGAAAAGTTACTGAGGTAACTTAGTTTACCCTCCCAGCTAGGAAAGCTTCTGATTGGCTGGAATTGCAAACCTTTGGGGTTTTGGTCCAATCAGAAGCCAGTATTGCTTTTCCTTTTATTGCAAATGTATCCGAATTGTATTAACTAGAATAGGGTGTAATGTAATGTATTTGTTTTAGTTAAGCAGTTAGATTAGAAGGGAGATTAGCAGGTTACTTTATTTAAGTGCCTCTAATCAAATTGTTTAGGATTAGCTATATATAGGTATTTATCCAGCAGCTTGCAAACTAATCAGTGATAATTTCAATAGCATTTTGAGTGCCTTAGTTGACCCTCTCGTTTGTGAGTGTCAGCAAACTCTCATTTGGGTTTAATCTACTTCAGTATCTAAGAGTTGGCATTCCTAGTGGTGTGTGTAGAGCTTGATTGCTTCAGTGGTGGTGTGTCTGTATCTGCTGAGGTAACTAAGTCCTTTGCCCTTGTGTTTATTCTGTGGTGTGTCTGTATCAGAGTGAATGCAAGCCTATCCTTTATTTCCTTGTTGGGTTATCATCTATTCCAGCTAATTGCCTTCAATTAGCTTTATTTGAAGTCATCTGTAGTGTGTGTGTGTTTATCTGTGGTGTATTGTAAGTTCAATACTCTGATCTCTGTGAGCTTGCATACATCATCTTGGTATCAGAGCTGTGTTCTATCTTGGAGTGTGTTGTTTGTGATAGTTTGAAATGGCCGGAGCTAGTAGAACACCCCAGGAAGTCTTAGAACAGACCTTGAAAGAAAAAGAAGAAATGGAGCAAAAAATGAAATTCTTAAGTGAGCAATTATAGTATTATGTGAGAATGCATAGAACTGAGCTTAATAGGTAGACTGATGAAGAGTTGGAGGAAGGAGAAGGTGAGAATCCTTTCAGTAGGACAGGAAGAGGAGGTCGAGGTCCTAGGCCTACACACAGAAGCAGGAGATATGTTAGGAGATCACCTAGGATCAGTGAACTAGAAGAAAATAGTGAGAGTGAAAGGGAGGAAAGGATGGAAGACAGAAGGATAGAGAAATTAGATTTCAAGATTGATATACTTGAGTATACAGGGGAGTTAGATCCTGATGTTTTCGTAGATTGGTTACAGACTGTGGAGAGGGTTTTTGACTTGAAAGAAGTTTCAGAAGAGAATAAGGTGAAGTTAGTTGCCTTAAAATTGAAAAAGTATGCTTCTACTTAGTGGACTAATCTGCAGAGAAGAAGAATGGAGATTGGTGAAGATAGGATGAGCACATGGGTTGAAATGAGGCAAAAGTTGAAAGAAAAGTTCCTTCTAGACAATTATATGAAGGAAAACTACTTCAAGCTACAACATTTGGTGCCGGACAACATCCACTCAATTGGTGCATTTACACCGAGAGTGTAACACCCCGGGTATATGGATAATGTGTGGCTTAAGAGGATTGAAATGACTACTTATATCACCAAGGTGCACCTTCTTTTGTGGTAGCTCATCCGTTGAGAACTTCTCCGTTAAGCGTGCTTGGCTGGGAGTAATCAAAGGATGGGTGACCTCCTGGGAAGTTTTCCCAGGCAGCGTGTGAGCGAGGACGAAGCACGCTGGAAAGACTCGTGGTGATTTGTGAGGCCAGTCAGCGATCCTTAAAGCAGTTACCGGTAATGTCCGCGGCCCGGGAGGGGTCGGGGCGTTACAGAGAGAGCCTTGGTCACCACATCCACTCATGCATCACTCTACGAGGTCTCCACACGAGCCTCCAAGAGCAACACCCCACACATTCAAGTTGCCTTTACAACAAGAATGCACCGGGGCGAGCACATGAGCCGCTAAGCCATATCCAGCCAATAAACCCTTTTTGTACAAAGAGCCTTGGTTTAAGATACCCCTTGTTCATATGTATGCTATGTGCTACGTGTTTAATTTCGTTGTAAAAGAGTCGACCCAAGTTTAGGGATGTTGTTCTAGTCCATATAGTAGTCATTGGGCTGAGAAGAGTCATGTTTACCAACCAAGAAGTTCAACTTTAAAAGTTATGGTTAATCAACCCTATGGTTGGGCCCATTTATCTATAAAGGTTGATCCTCTTGGTTCATAAAGTAAACTCAACTCGCCTTCTATGATTCTATATGTCCCTTTACAACATTTTCTTAACAAAAGGTCAAATAAACCTGCCTAAAAGTCCGACAAAAGAAAATGGGTAAAGTCTTAGACTGCATAATAATCACCAAGTTCGAGTAAATTAATTTGTCGAGTTAATTTTTAAATCTGTCACACCCATGGCCGGCCAATGGTTAGGCCCAACCATGTTGGATTTATTAATTAAATCCATAAATTAATTATAACTCACCTGTCATTGGTTTTATCCAGTCCTTTACGATATCGATTTTCCCAAACAAATAGATTTAAAATAAAAATAAAATAGAAAGGCGTCAGACAGTCAGTCTTGTTGATCATCATTCTAGTCTGTATAATAATCAGTACAGCTTGAGTTAGGCCAAGTATGGTGTCCAAGTTACGGATTCTCCTTAAAACGGTCAACCTGTGGATGGGGCTTATCCGAATTGAGAAACACTAACTTGACCTCCCGTACTCGGTCTTGACTCGCTGTGTTCGGTTTTATCCGACCCTTTATGATGATCAATGGTCTTCTAGGGTCATCTAGAGTTAAGGTCATGCAAACCCATGTCCCGGGCGAGTCACCTTGTCCAGTCAGCATATAGATTGTGCATATTAGGAGGTCCCATGTAGGTCTTCTAGGCCATGCATTCATAAGGTCGGGTTTTGGGGTCAATAAAAGGTCAATCTCTGAGCTGGACGTGGTTTTGCTGTAGTCAACATAGGAGACCCAAGTCTAGCTTGGATCCCCGGCCCAATAGGTCGCTTAATCCGTAACCCGGTCTTCGTTCCGTCAGCACCCAGGTCCAAAACCTCCCGTCGTCTGCAATTCGACATGTCTGCCGAAGAGAACCACGAGGGCAACCAAGTCCAAGAGGCCTTAGTCAAACTTCTTGAGGAGAAGTTCAAGCAAGTTGAGGGTTCAATCACTTTTGCTGCCTTACTGCAAGAGAAGAAAATCGATGAGCACATCGCTCGGCAGCGAGAACTCATCCAAAGGCAAGATACTCGCATAGAGCAACAATAGAAAACTCTGAATGGTGTTTTGGGGGTTGTGCAGTGGATCAGCATGCGAATGGGAATGGCGGATAACGATGAGATGGAAATCCTTCCTAACCCTACGAGTGACAAAGGCAAAGGGAAGATAGGCGAAAGTTCCAATGCTGGAGTGATCATAGAAGTGCCTGATGACCTAACACCAAGGCCAGCACCGTCGGTGACTGTTCATCAAACTATCCCGATCAAGGCTGAGTTACGCGATGACCCTGTCATCCAAGACATAAAAGCTCAACTGAACGTGTTCAAGGATGTTGTAAGCCAGATGCCAACCTTCACCAATCAGTTCGTCGAGTTCGAACCAGCTGCCGACATCAATGCTGATATAGTTGGAAAGATGAACATTCCGCTGAAGAAGTTCTACCCATCCGAGAATCCAACCCATCACGTGTGGGAGTTCAACTGGGTGATGCCACTTTAAGGTGTCACTACTGAGCATAACAAGCAAGTCTTCCCATCATCATTGAATGATGAAGCATTGAACTAGTATTACACTCTTCCTCTGAAGGTACGAGGAGATTGGACTGCTTTGCGTAGGGCATTTATCGAACTTTACAGTAAGATCCAGAAAGATAAGGTGACCCTGACAGACATCACGGCTATCCGACAAGGAGAAAATGAGTCGTTCACGGCCTACTACGAGAGGTGGCATGCTATGCTATCTTAGGTAACTAGTATCATTCCCACAAAACTGCAGTTGGACACATTTGTCCGTTGTTTAAAACCAAGTTTGGCACAACAATTAGACTTTCATGTGGTTGAGAGTTTTGAGTACTTGAAGAAGTTATGTCCTAAGCTAGAGGCACGCAAGGAAAAGACCGCTGCATCCCAGAATTGGAAGGGCAACAACGTGGGAAGAAGGACCACAAATGCTCCTAAGGTGGCTGAGACAAGCTTTGTACAGAATGTGAATCGCGGTCCGCCTCCGCAGACGATCTACTTCCAATACGATTCATTTACCCCACTTGATAAGACTTATGCCAAAGCTTTGGACCGATTGCTAAAAACAAACAAGATCCAATTGCCAGTACCTAGACCTGAACCTGAGACTAAGGGACCAGGATGGAACAACAGTGCGATTATCGCAGTACCACCGACTGCAGGTCATGACACCGGCGATCTTTGGCCGACGCTTAAGAATCAGATTGAGAAGATGATCCGTTCTGGGGCGCTACCGATGCCTAAAGCTGCAAATAAACCCAATAACAAAAGCAACCCTCTCTCGAATCATGCCATCTTTATGGGATATGGCACTTTTGATCCATCCGAATGTATCACCGATGAAGGAGCACCGACACTCCTTCTTGAAGATTTGACAGCCTTTACTGTCAACGATATTTGGGTTAGTGACGAAGAGGATGTATATGAAGGTCCTGATGATGACTTCTGGTCCGATAAGGAAGAAGAGATTCCACCTAGTGCTGCATTCCTAACTAGGTCGGGAAGGCACAATCAAGCAAGGGTTGAACCTGCGGCTCCTCCATCAAATCCAAGTCCTACGAGAATAGAAGTGCCTGCCACTCGTGAGGATGTTGTTCTTATGCAAATGAAAAAGACTGTGGCAAATGTGTCAATTTGGCAACTGATATGCGCTTCTAAGCCGCATAGAGAGCTTGTACTGGGGGCTCTCCAGAATGCCATTATTCCTACCTCCACAACTCCAGAGGCTTTGGTCTCACATGTCGCTGGTAGCCAGGGTGCCATTACCTTTAGTGATGAGGATCTACCTGTGTCAGGAATGAATCATAATAAAGCTTTGTACTTAACCGCACTTTGCTCTAATAAAGTGATTCCATTAATTTTGGTGGATAATGGCTCCGCTGTGAATGTTTATCCTTGGCGAACTGCTGCCAAGCTAGGGGTCCAAAAGAGTCAACTAGCTCAAGATGCTGTGTTACTTCGGGCATATGATAATACCCCTCGAAAGTCGTTAGGAACGGTAACGTTGCCTCTCACCTTTGACCACATCACTCAGAATATGGAATTCATGGTTTTGGATATTCCTGCTACTTTTAACCTGCTGTTGGGATGCCCATGGCTACACAACTATAACACCGTGGCTTCAACACTGCATTAGAAGGTGAAGATGGTTATACACAATCCGGTGGTCACCCTTTCGGGAGGAGCAATCTCTGGGACTTTCGAACCCAAACAGCCGGTATTGGAAGTAGAGCACACCTCTACTGATGTAAAACTTCACAACTTTGAAATGGTCGCTGTTATACAAGACGAAGCACCCTTTGATTTCGCTCCTTACTCTAACCTGAAGATTCATGCTATTATGAGAAGACAGGGGTATTTCCCGGGAATGTCTTTAGGGAAGAGACCAAACAGGGTTGTGCCACTGTTTTCTAATTCTAATTGTCGCTTTGGTTTGGGGTATAAACCAACTAATCAGGAGGTTCATCTTGGCAAGATTGCATTAGCTCGTCAAAGAAACCAGTTCGATTCTCCTACACTAATGGAGACTAAGCAATATCTATTAACCTTGAATGGACAGTTCATAAGGCAGGGTGATGATTTCCCTTGGTATGGTTTCCCAGAACCTCGATATGTTAATGGCATTCGTTTTCCCGGATTAGAGGTTTTCAACGACTACGATGTCTCGTCGAAGAAAGTTGTCAAGCCTAAGACAAATGAGCAGTCACCTCTAGAGTGGACTCATCTTTCTAGAGGGAGTATGTTCGCTTTACTATTCGGTCAAGAAGCTGTAAAGAAGAAAAAGGGGTGGACTCGTTGGTTGCTGTGTTGTCCAACTCTGAATTTGACCCAAGCACCATGATCTCTGCTGATGGAGGCTGCCACAAAGTGACCTGGGTCGATGCTATTAACAATAAATGTACCCTAGTGTTAAGAGAACCTTGTAAGGTCCAGCCTGAGTCGAGCACTAGTGAGTCTATAATCAAGTCTGAGTCAGCTGGGATTAGCCCCAAGTCTGATAAGTTTGTATCCGTTTCTGCATTCAATGAAGTGAACGTTTCTGAGTATCTCTGTTCTTCTTCCCTTCTCCCTAACTGCCGTGCTAATAACTATGAATTTGATGCTGAACCGGGTTTTTTGCTTTTTGGACCCTGTATTTTGGGGGTATTTACATTATGGACCCCCATGTTTCAAAGTTTGCAATTTGAATCTTGTATAATATGGGCCAAAAAAATTTAGCCCAAACTTAAGTTAGGCTCCGATGAAGACTATGAACTGACCGATTTGCCCTTATGCCATTTATTCATTTCTCTCTTTTGTTTCCTTTTACTTTTCCTTCTTCTTCCCCGTCTCCCTCCTCTTTCTCTCTCTATCTCTCTGATTCTTTCTCTTTCTCCTTCTTCTTCCACGTGATGGCCTCTTCTTCTTCTTCTTCTTCTTCTTCTTCTTCTTCTTCTTCTTCTTCTTCTTCTTCTTCTTCTTCTTCTTCTTCTTCTTCTTCTTCTTCTTCTTCTTCTTCTGCTACTCTACTGCTGTTGTTACTGTTACTGTTGCTTCTTTCTTCTTCTTCCTCTTCTCTCTCTCCACACTTATAGTTATGCTCATTAGAATCCAATTTCCCATTTTTATGTATGTAGCGATGATGGGTTCTGAATTTTCCTGTGATTTTCTCGTTTCTGGGTTGGGGATTTGGTTGTTTTGCTATTTTTTCTCTGCGAATTTATCAGGGGATCGATCAATTGTTCATCAATCTAGATTTTCTGGGGTTTTCTGTTGTGGGTATCCGGCATTGTCGTTGTCCGTAAAAATCTGAATCTGCCAGAAAGATAGATTTAGAAAGTGAGAGAAAGGATTCGTTGTGTGAGAAAAAAAAGGGGGAGATTAAGATTTTTAGGGTTGGATTGTTTGAGATTGTTTCGGAACGAAGATGGGGGGTTCGAAGGATTTAGGAGATGCAATGTTATCCATGGCGGAACAAGGAGTGCAGGCGCCACCGATTTTCAAGTAGTCATGAACATCCGGAAATGGCCACTTCATGAACAAGGAGTGCGGCGCCGGATTTTCAAGTAGTCATGAACTTCATCATCCTTCCAATTCCATCCCTTTCATTTACATAACTATTCACATCATTATTTTTAACTTTTTGTTTGTTTTTTGATGGGGAATTGGTTAGAAGGTAGAGATGCAATGATGGCGAAGAAGAATAAGTTTCTTTTCTTTGGTTTCTTCCTTCCATTTTGCCAATGTCCTCTGCAATTCTTTCCGCATCAAAGGAAACACCGAAAGCCCTCTCCTTGTGAACCCCATCGCATACGATACGATTTCCCTTCCACCCGTTTGGGAATGGCGTGTTTGGGAACCCATTCTTGTTGAAGAACTCTCCTTCCTGTAATCAATCAATCAAACCCATCATCAGCAACCAAAACTCAACTCATTCATTCATCAAAAAAGAGATAAAAAAACAGAGGGTATCAAAACAGAAGTGGAAATGGAAAAAGAAGAGAGAGAAAGAAGTACTGTTCAAAATTAAAGGGTAACTTCGGCAGTTCAAAAATAATCTAGGGGCAATTTTGGAAAGAAAAATCGTTCAAACTACAATAAGGGCCTCTTTTGGCCGGACCCCTCTAGTTATGTCGAAAGTGTCGCCGGAATCAAAGTACAGGGTTCAAATTGCAAACTTTGAAACATGGGGGTCCATAATGTAAATACCCCCAAAATACAGGGTCCAAAAAGCAAAAAACCCTACTGAACCTTTAAAAGACTTTAATGAATGACCATGAGAATCACATGGCACCTGTTGAAGAAACCATCGCCATCAATGTGGGGACGCTTGAAACTCCCCGGGAATTGAAAATTTGCAAATCATTAACCCTAGAGGAGCAACAGGACTTCATCTCGCTTCTGAGAGAGTTTGTAGATGTCTTCTCTTGGTCTTACGAAGACATGCCCGGAATCGACAGAAAGATCGCTGAACATGCCATTCCGCTCTACCCGGATGCTAAGCCAGTACAGCAACGACCTCGCAGAATTAAGAATGAGTAGTCGGACAAAATTCACGGTGAGATTAAGAAGCAGTTGGAAGCTAAGGTCATCAGGGCAGTAGAATTCCTGGAGTGGGTAGCTAACATTGTGCCTATACCGAAGAAAGATGGAAAGGTTCGAATGTGAGTTGATTTTCGAGATCTAAACAAAGCTAGCCCAAAGGATTGCTTTCCTTTGCCACATATTGACGTTTTGGTTGATCACACTTGTGGACATGAGCTGCTGTCATTCATGGATAGGTATGCTGGTTACAACTAGATCAATATGGCTGAAGAAGATGAGGAGAAAACATCATTCATCACTCCTTGGGGAACTTTTTGTTACACCGTCATGCCTTTCGGACTGAAGAACGCTGGTGCTACTTACCAACACACCGCCACTACCCTACTGCATGACATGATCCACATAGAAGTTGAGGTATATGTGGACGACATGATTGTCAAGTCGAAGATGCGTGAGGATCACATTCCAAACTTACGCAAGTTCTTCCTTAGGCTCCGCAAGTACAACATGAGATTGAATCCATAGAAATGTGCGTTTGGAATAACTTCGGGAAAGTTGTTGGGTTATATCGTCAGTCAGCGTAGGATAGAGGTTGGTCCATCCAAGATCAAAGCAATTCAAGAAATGCCTCCGCTTCGAACAGAAAAGGAGCTTCGTGGTTTCCTAGTGCGAGTGCAGTATTTGAGCAGATTCATTTCCAATTAAGCTCACAATGACCTGTGAACCGATACTCAAGAAGCTGAACAAGGGAGCGATGATCACTGGGATGATCAGTGTCAGGCAACATTTAAGAAGGTTAAACTTGACTTAACCAATCCACCAGTACTAGTCCCACCTATCTCCGGGAAACCATTGTTGCATTACCTCACCATCAGTTCAAGCGCTATGGGTGCTATGCTAGCACAAGAAAGTGATGGCCTTGAGTGAGCTATCTATTACATCAGCAAGAAGTTTCTGGGGTGTGAGTCTCCCTATTCGGAGATTGAGAAGATAGCCTCAGCATTAGTATGGTCTACAAAGAAGCTTCGCCACTATATGCTCTCACACACTGTATATGTGATTGCAGCATGTAATCTAGTCAAGTACATCATGGAACAACCTACTGTCAACAACAGGATTGCTCGTTGGGTGGTCATGTTATCCGAATTTGATCTGCATTTTCGACCACAAAAGTCCGTAAAGGGGCGTGCAGTTTCCGATTTTCTGGCTGAGTTTCCTACAGGAAGCCCTGACACTGGGGGCTTGGAGTTTAGTGATGAACAAATATTTCAAGTTGAAGAGGAAACCTGGAAACTATACTTTGAAGGTGCTGTAATCAGATGGGATGCGGGGCCGGAGCTCTGCTGGTTTCTCTCGAAGGCATACACTTTCCTTCGGCATTCAAACTTGACTTTGAGGCTACTAATAATGCTGCTGAGTGTTGGGGCTCGTTCCGAGCCGAATTCTTCTCCTTTATAGGGTATTTTTGCTTGTCTTTAATAATTATTTTAGTAGTTTTATTATGTTTTTACTCATTTATTAGATTTTATAGCATTTTATTATTTTTGTTATTATTATTGTTAAATATGAATCAAAGATATGAAAATGAATAAATAAAATGAAAACCTAAGTTCTAATCTTCCTAATCCAGCCCAAACTTCCCCCTTTCTTTCCCTCTTCCCGGCCCAGTTCAAATACCCAGCCCAACCTAATACTATCCAAACCCGCTAACCCAGAAACCATACCCACCGACCCAATTCCCCATCTTTACCCTTTCAGCCGAACTAAAGCCAAAACCCAAACCCTAATTCCCATTTCAATTCCCCCACCCTAATTCTAATTTCCCTCAGTCATTTTCCCCCTTTCTTCCTCTTCGTCCCTCATCTCTCTCACATTCTCACCTTTCTCCCTCTGATTCTTCGCGCATCCAAACACCACCGAACCAACTCCATCTCTCAATCTCTCTTCATCTCCTTTTCTCTTCTCTTTCCATTTTCTCTTCTCCTTTCCAATTCTCGCGATATCTCCCATCACTCACTCCCTTTCCCTCATTTTTGTGCAAATTCAGTTGAAGAAGTACAATAGAGGAGCATTTTTGACGCATCCACCACCATCTTCATCCTCATCTCAACCAAACGCATCTACACCGTCGAAGTTTGAAGAAGATCGACGGCTAAGAATTGAAGAAGAAGCTGCGATTCGACTATAAAAGGGGAAGAAGAGGAGCCGACTGGACATCCAAGGAGGTTTCGGCCTCAATTAGGGTTAGCTTTAGGTTTATTTTTGTTTTGCAATTCATGTTATAAATTCTGTTTTTAAATTGTTTTGAATGCTTTTGATTTCAATTATAGATTTTCGTTGAGAATTTTGATGTTCGATCAGTTTGATTTTGGATTTGGTTTGGTTTGAATGTAATCGATTCGTAGTTTGGTATTCTGGAATTGGTGTTTGAATATGAGTTTCTTTGGTTGATTATGTGCGATTGGGTATTGTTTTTTCTCGGTGTCCTGATTCTGTCTTGCTCGATTTCTCCTCTGATCTCTGCCTCTATTTTCCTTCTTCCTCTGTTCGGTCAATGGACAGTGGGTGTTGGGGATTTGGTCTCCTTTAATTTCTCTTTCTTCCTCTCTTTCTCTATTTCTCTATTTCTCTCTCGTCCTCTGTTTCGGTCTTCAGGCAGTAGCAGTAGTAGGTATTAGGTATTAGGTTGCTTCTTTTTATTTTAGAGCAGTAGAAGTAGGTTTTAGATAGTTTAATTTCCTTTGTTATTTGATCCTATTGATACGTTAGGTTTTAGTACTTGGTTAAGGTTAGTTAGTGTTTAGTTTTATTAGGGTTTTGTGTAAGTGAAGTTTCTAAGGTTTTATTAGTTTAGCCACAAAACATCCAATCCAACTTTTAGTGAGGAGGAGGGCTAAGGGTCACAAATTCCACTCTCAAGTGTGGATTTGGGGATTTTTAGTAATCCAATTCACGATTTCTTGTTTGTTCCGGAGAAATCCATGTAGATTGAAGATTAGTTAAGAAGTTAGTTCATCGAAGGTATAATTTCTTACTTTATTTGATTTCATGCTTTTAATTGCTTTCTTAATTTCATGCTTTTAATTGCTTTCATCTTTTATTGCTTTCTTAATTATTATCATGTCTAGGTTAGTTTATTGTTTATTTACATAATTTATTGCTTTCCGCATTGAGAAAAACTCATTTACACAAACTGATTACCTTAATCAAGCCTAACACCCATCCCTGAGGCGGACAATCCTTACTTAAAACCACAAAAATTACAACCGAACAATGGCGCCGTTGCCGGGGATGACGTTATTTGGTAGATTAGGCTATTGGTTTGTTTGTCCATAGTTTATTGCTTTCTTGATTATGCTAGAAAAATGTAGCGAAAAAAATTGTATATCGAAAAAAAGAGAGAAAAGAAAAAGAAAATAGAAAATTAGAAAAATAGAAAAAGAGAAAGTTATGGATAGTCCCCAATTCCCTCAATTTGAGCAAGAAATATTTTGGAGGTATTTTGCTAGATTGCATGACTACCATGCTCAATGTGAACTATATGGTGTCTTTTATGATACTTTAGATCTTTTGGGAATTGTCAATGAGGGTGTGAATTATGAGACCCGAAACCTTTTAGAATATTACGGGTTTTCCAATTTAGGAGAAGAACCAGCCTGGGAGTTACTTGAATGGTTGTCTAGGGATTCCTATGAGTTTGAACAACAAAGTGTTAGTCCTAGCTTCCAACCTGCTTATGCACCACCCTATGGGACCAAAACTGAACAATCATGTGAATACCCCGTGTATGTTGATGATCAATCTTATGATGGGGGATATGTTGAAAATTGTTATGATCTAACATGTGTTGATGTTGAGTCTCATCCATTATGTTTATTTTGTGATTCGCCATGCCATAGTTCTGGTGCTTGTATGAAAGATAAAATTGAAGCTGCCTTGAGTGAGGGAATGGAAGTATTATGTGCGAGAATGACTAAGCGCATGAGTGAACTTTTCCATGAGATGAATCATAGGGTAGAAACTCCCTCTTCACAAATGGTTGGTTCGAATGTTGAAGTAGGTCATTCATCATCTTTTAGTCCTGAAATGAAAGTTGATTTTTCTGTGTATGATGAGGATGATGACTATTATAACCGATCATGCCTTGGACTACTTAGTGATTCCTTAGCTTTAGCCCCACCTAGTGAGCATGACGAACTTGTTGATTCTGTGTGTGATGATGCTGAAATTGATGAAAACATGTTAGATGATGAACCATTGTCCACACCATTGTCCATGCCTTTATGTGAAGAAAAGATTGAGTTTAGTGAATGCCATGATGCTTGTGATGTAATTGAGCATGCGCTTATTGAGAGTGAAATTGAATTTGTTGTGATTGAATGTGTGCTTGACACCGATTGGTTCACTTTCATTGAAGATCATTGCATTAGTGAGGCATTAGCTACCCTTATATGTGAATCCATTGATGTGCATTCTTGTGATGATGAGCATAATTCTTTGGGGATTGATCATGATTGTTTGAACTTGGATTGTGACAATGTTATTTTTATGATGACATGCTTTATGAGTCATTCACGATGAATTATGAACCAGAACCTTCCACTTTCACTTTTGATGTTGCTTTGGATGATGCACCTTTGTCTTTTGATGTTGATAGTTCTTCTAGTGAGTCTGATATTGATGAAGATGAAGATATGCCTGTTTGTGATTTTGGGTGTGTTATGATGTGGTCTAACCCAGCTTTTTCCTTATCACCCATTGATGATTGTGAATATTATGTGGATGAGAGTGGTGATTTGGAATTTATGATGGATGAAAATTGCATTGAAATTGAGTTTGAACCATTGTTTGCATCCAAGTCTTCGCATGAGCATGTTCATGATTGTGTTGTATTGCCTCTTTCTGTTGATTTGCATACCCAATCTCTACTTGCTAGTCAATGGGAGGACCCATTTGTCATTTCTTTCACTATGCCTAGGAAAGTCTTGTATATTCATGCATTTCATCATTTCTATGACTTTTCTAAGGCATTTGATAAACTGTTAAGAGCACTAATGTTTGTTGATGTGCTATTGCGAGTGTGCTCTTACCACCACCATTCTGAGATGCATGAGAGGATGCATGATTTGTTAGTCCGGGCGTTGAATGGTTCTAACTTGGTGCCCGATATCGTGAGGTGAGAAGGAATGAGCTTATTGATAAGAAGCCTTCTAGGTAATATCTTTCCTCACCTTTTTGTGTATATTTAGTGAGTCAGTTCTCTTTTCTTCTTTTATTTTCTTTTTTGTGTGTGTCTTTTTCTTTTAATTTGGGGTGCTTGCTTACATACTTCTGTTTCCATTTGAGGATACGACAACCTCTTTGTGTGGGAGTGGGAGGGTAGTATGCATTCCGGTTTTTGAGTCCAAAGAAAAGAAAAAAAGAGTGAAAGTTGTTTTGTAAATATTTAGTTTGTTTTCTTTAGTTCTTTAGTCCTTAGTGTCTTGTATAGTTTGTTTTTCCTTTTGATCTTGCATGTGAACCATCACACATAGTATGCTTTTGTTGTTTATTCCTAACCTATTGTGTGATGTTCCTTGGATCGTGGATTGTCTGGTTTGGTAAGAAAGAGAAAAGTAAAAAAAGAGAAGAAAAAGAAAGAAAAGAGTGTAGTAAGAAAAAGAAAGAAAAGAGAGGTTGAAAGAAAAACCAAGAATGAAGTAGGATAGATAATCCCGACATGAGAACAACTCTGATTGTCTGGTTTAGGATAGGAAGGACCGACTAGAGCCCACTTGCACATATGTACGAGGTGTTTTTCTCATCAAGAAGTGTTTTGGTTCAAAATCTCAAAGATTGGCAGTTTTCCAACCTTCGTGTCTTGATTTGTTTATACTTGCTTCTTCCAATTGATTGTTGAGGCGGATTGGGAAACTAGGTGCATGATTGGGGACGAGAATGATTTCTTTGCTTTTGTTTTGTTTCGTTTTTCGGTTTTCACTTTTTTTTTCTTTCTCCTTTTTCTTTTCTCGTGGCTGTTGTGGGTATAGTTGCTATAAACCCTCACGAGACCTACCTCGTCCACCCGGGCTACCGGGGGGTTTAAAGGGCTTGATGCATGTGCTAAATGCGTCCGCAATTCCTGGGAAAGTTAGTTAGGATTTTTAGCTTCTTTTCCTAGTCCTCTTCTTTATTTTTAGTTTGCTCGGGGCGAGCAAACCTGGAGCGTGGCGTGATGGGAAAGGTTGAAGGACTAGCTTGAGAGATTTGATTCACAATCGAATAAGAGCTTGATCACCCAAAGGATTTGGATATGACCTTGGATAAAGGAAACTCCACCACCAAAGGCCTAGCATCCCACTATGACCATCATAAAGGATGATTCCACCAAATGATCAATAAAGAGATGACTTGCAAACACCACCATTAATCAATGGATAAAGTAAAGCAAGATTTTAGAAGGAAGGGAGAAACCCTAAGCAATGCATAAGCATATTCATTAATCAGTCAAAAAGTCCCTGGAGAAGTATAATAACAAGCTATTTATACTAAACCCAAAATTAAGCCAAAACAGCGTAAAAAAGGTGTCTTCCAGAACGCTCGGCGAAGCGTGCCTTACACTGTCCGATCGCCGTCGGCAGGTCGCGTGTGCATCATCTCCGACAGAAGTTGAGCTCGGGCGAGCAGGAGGAAGGCTCGGGCGAGCTGGTCTTCTGGATGCGTGGTTGTGCGCACGATGACGGCTGACGCCGCCGCTTAAAGGAAGCTAAAGGCGAGCAGCCCCCGACGCCTTGATTCACGCCGTGAAGCATTGCTCGGGTGAGCCAGGAGGTGGCTCGGTCGAGCAAGCTCTCTGATGGCCACGGTCGTGCCCTGGTTTTTATTAATCCCGGGGGTTTTAAACACTCGCACCCCGATACCTTCTATGCTCTAGTCTCGAGGCCTCCGGGGTCGGTGTTGTGAGCGGGCCCCTCCCTAAGGAGCCCCGGGGCCCATCCATCGGATGACCGAGACTAGCCTCCCAGCTCCTGAAGTGACCGGAAATTGCAACTCGAGGCTCGAGTTGGACGAAGCGGTTCGCTTGGCGGTGGTCACCAGAGAGGAGAAAGTAACCCGGACCTCTTCAAAACCCTTGTGTTGGAGTGTTGTTCTGGCTCGTTCCGAGCTGAATTCTTCTCCTTTATAGGGTAATTTTGCTTGTCTTTAATAATTATTTTAGTAGTTTTTTTATGTTTTTATTCTTTTATTAGATTTTATAGCATTTTATTATTTTTGTTATTATTATTGTTACATATGAATCAAAGATATGAAAATGAATAAATAAAATGAAAACCTAAGTTCTAATCTTCCTAATCCAGCCCAAACTTCCCCCTTCCTTTCCCTCTTCCCGGCCCAGTTCGAGTACCCTACCCAACCTAATACTATCCAAACCCGCTAACCCAGAAACCATACCCACCGACCCAATTCCCCCTCTTTACCCTTTCAGCCGAACTAAAGCCAAAACCCAAACCCTAATTCCCATTTCAATTCCCCCACCCTAATTCTAATTTTCCTCAGCCATTTCCCCCCTTTCTTCCTCTTCGTCCCTCATCTCTCTCACATTCTCACCTTTCTCCCTCTGATTCTTCGCGCATCCAAACACCACCGAACCAACTCCATCTCTCAATCTCTCTTCATTTCCTTCTCTCTTCACTTTCCATTTTCTCTTCTCCTTTCTAATTCTCGCGATATCTCCCATCACTCACTCCCTTTCCCTCATTTTTGTGCAGATTAAGTTGAAGAAGTACAATGGAGGAGCATTTTTGACGCACCCACCACCATCTTCATCCTCATCTCAACCAAACGCATCTACACCGTCGAAGTTTGAAGAAGATCGACGGCTAAGAATTGAAGAAGAAGTTGGGGTTCGACTATAAAAGGGGAAGAAGAGGAGCCGACTGGACATCCAAGGAGGTTTCGGCCTCAATTAGGGTTAGCTTTAGGTTTATTTTTGTTTTGCAATTCATGTTATAAATTCTGTTTTTAAATTGTTTTGAATGTTTTTGATTTCAATTATAGATTTTCGTTGAGAATTTTGATGTTCGATCAGTTTGATTTTGGATTTAGTTTGGTTTGAATGTAATCGATTCGTAGTTTCGTATTCTGGAATTGGTATTTGAATATGAGTTTCTTTGGTTGATTATGTGCGATTGGGTATTGTTTTTTCTCGGTGTCCTGATTCTGTCTTGCTCGATTTCTCCTCTGATCTCTACCTCTATTTTCCTTCTTCCTCTGTTCGGTCAATGGACAGTGGGAGTTGGGGATTTGGTCTCCTTTAGTTTCTCTTTCTTCCTCTCTTTCTCTATTTCTCTATTTCTCTCTTGTCCTCTGTTTCGGTCTTCAGGCGGTAGCAGTAGTAGGTATTAGGTTGCTTCTTTTTATTTTAGAGCAGTAGAAGTAGGTTTTAGATAGTTTAATTTCCTTTGTTATTTGATCCTGTTGATACGTTAGGTTTTAGTACTTGGTTAAGGTCAGTTAATGTTTAGTTTTATTAGGGTTTTGTGTAAGTGAAGTTTCTAAGGTTTTATTAGTTTAGCAACAAAACATCCAATCTAACTTTTAGTGAGGAGGAGGGCTAAGGGTCACAAATTCCACTCTCAAGTGGGGATTTGGGGATTTTTAGTAATCCAATTCACGATTTCTTGTTTGTTCGGGAGAAATCCAAGTAGATTGAAGATTAGTGAAGAAGTTAGTTCATCGAAGGTATAATTTCTTACTTTATTTGATTTCATGCTTTTAATTGCTTTCTTAATTTCATGCTTTTAATTGCTTTCATCTTTTATTGATTTCTTAATTATTATCATGTCTAGGTTAGTTTAGTGCTTTATTTACATAATTTATTACTTTCCGCGTTGAGAAAAACCCCTTTACACAAACCGATTACCTTAATCAAGCCTAACACCCATCCCTGAGACCGACAATCCTTACTTAAAACAACAAAAATTACAACCGAACACTGAGTATGAAGCTTGCATTTTGGGCTTGCGTATGGCCCTGTAGATAGGAATTAAAAGGTTACGAGTGTTTGGGGACTCCAATCTGATCGTCAATCAAGCTACTAGTATATATAAGGTGAAGAGCGAATCTTTGGCACTTTACCAGCAATATTTGTCCAAATTAGCTGAGAAGTTCAACCATATTGAGTTCAAATATCTACCAAGGGGCTACGACGAGCTAGCTGATGCATTAACCAAACTTTCATCCATAGTGGCTATGCCCGAAAAGGATCAAGCCCTAGCAGTGACAGTGGAGAGGAGAGATTGTCCTGCTCATCAACAACTAATGATCGGTTTGGTCAGTACCGATGCATGGTTCTTTGATATTTATGCATTTCTGAGAGACGGTTCATACCTGCCAAATGCCGATCATCGAGCCAAGAGGGCTATCCGGTTAGTGGCCTCTCAATATTACATTATTCAGGATCGTTTGTACAAGAAGACTGCTACGGGGATAAACCTCCTACGTGTTGATAAGGAGGAAGATGAGGAATTAATGAAATCCACTCACGGAGGGGAGTGTGGACCACATATGAACAACAGAATGTTGGTTAAGAAGATCCAGAGAGCAGGGTATTTCTGGTAGACTATGGAGTCTGATTGTCTCCAATTTGTGAGGAAATGTCAGAAATGTCAAGAGTATGCTGATCTCAAGCATCAACCGTCCTCTTATTTGACCACTTTGGCCTCACCTTGGCCATTTTCAGTATGGGGAATCGACATTATTGGGAAGATTTCACCCCAAGGTACAGGAGAACATGAATATGTGTTGGTAGCCGTGGAGTACTTTACTAAATGGGTAGAAGCTGCCTCATACTCAAAAATCACTTCGATGCATGTGGCCAAGTTCATGCTGAGAAACATCATTTGTATATACGGGGTGCCACATGAGGTGATCAATGACAACGGGATCCATTTCATGGGCGAATTCGCAGCTCTTACAAAGATGGCCGTCATCACCATGCTTCTCCTTATCGGCCACAAATCAATGGAGCGGTAGAGGCTGTAAACAAAACTCTAGTGAAAATCGTTAAGAAGATGGCCGTCACTTACAAAGATTGGCCCGACAAGCTTCCTTTTGCACTATGGGGATATCGAACGTCAATTTGGACTGCAACTAGAGCTACGCCATACTCTTTGGTGTACGGGATGGAAGCAGTCTTGCCAGTAGAACTTGCCGTTCCTTCTTTAAGAATCATTGCTGAAAGTCAAATCCCTAAGGCCGAGTGGGCCCGACCTAGATATGAGTAGTTGGTTTTGTTGGATGAAAGACGACTCCGTGCTCTACATAATATCCAGCTTTATCAGAGACGGATTTCCCGAGCGTTCAAAAAGAAAGTCAAAGATCGGGATTTAACAGAAGGAGATCTAGTATTGCAATAAATGAGAGCATCACGGCAGGATCCTCGAGGCAAGTTTGCCTCGAACTGAAGGGTCCCTACATCATTATTTCTGTCACTCCAGGGGGCGCCGCCCGATTAGCCACGCTCGAGGGAGAGGAACTCACTCAGCCTATGAACTTGGATCAGTTGAAAAGGTATTATGTTAAAGCCTCTAAGGGTTGGTATCCTTAGCTACTTAGACATGCACTATCTTATAAAAACAAGCAACCGAACTGCCAACAGGCCACTTGCTTGTGAGAGAAAAAAAAAGAAAAAAAAAGAAAAAAAAAGAAAAAAAAAGAAAAAAAAAGAGGCTGACTTGAAAACCCTTTGGCAGGTCAGGCAAAAAGAGAGTAAAACAAAAAAAAAAAGAAAAAAATGAGAGACTAACTTGAAAATCCTTCGGGACAAGTTAGGCAAAAGGAGAGAATAAAAGTGTTGCAGCTGAAGTTGTGTTTTCGGAGGACGAGAAGAAGGAGAACATGGCTTGTGTTAATTCTTATAAAACATAAATGTAATACTATACTTCTTATATCAGTAAAAGAAGTACATCTTTTTAATACATTTTTGTTTTATTTATTTTCTAAAAAGGAAAAGCATCAAATAATAAAAATACATAGCACATGCATTTCTTTCATTTCATTTCTTTTTCTCCGCCCTACTTATTTAGTATTAAGTCTAGTCCTAGTTGAGTTGGAGTCGATGTAGGATCATTAGTGCTCATTCGGTTGGATTTGCTTGTTTTTCCTTGCTTGGGTGTATTTCTTCTTTAGATCCCGACCCAGGATCGTTAGCCATGATGATGCTCTTCAGTTTCGGGGTATCTCGAAGAGGTGAACGCGACGTTCTTTCACGCCAATTGATAGCACCAATAATAGTAGCGTGCCAGCTACGATAGGCATCCGTCGAAGTAGTAGAGATTCGGTTAGGAGCAGGTCCTTCCTTTCCAACTCGTTTCTTCCAATATTTGATCCACGATTCAATCACCGACCCTTGGAGATGGTAAGGTCGGGAATCTCGCATGGAGGAAGGGGGAATGTCTTGAGAATGCCCCATTTTCTGCATGACTTGATCGGGGAAGTAGTATGTGAGCTCCATAAGGCCAAGCAGGGTGATGTGGGCCGCCTTACGTGAGTGGCTCGAGAAGCATGGCACTTTCTACCATTGAATCCACCAACGAATTTTCTTGTGATTCTTGAGAAAAATGACCCTTTCATTAAAATTGCGGCGGGTGTCGAACTTCCTTTTGCGCTGGCAAAAGTTCGCTAGTTCCGAAGAGGTGATGGGAGAGAAGACCATGTCTAAATGCTCCATAAGCCACATCTACGGGTGAAAGAAAGAAAGTGAGAATTTGGTTTGCACAAAACAAAAATACTACAACCAAAACAAAAAAAAAAAAGAAAAAAAAATTGACACATGATTCCACATGGATTACTCGGATAATCCATGCAAAATCAGGAAAAAATAAAACAAAAGAAAAAAAAAGCAAAAGAAAAAGAACAAGTGTTGATACTCACTTGAAGAGCGAGGGGACTACGCGAAAGGTATGCTTTGTAGCCCATGAATCGAGGCCGAGGAGGGTCTCAACGATCATCATTGGAGCAGGATTATAACCCCGAGACATCTCATCTACGACATGGATGAGAGAGATGGGTGCAAAATCCGAACCGCCATGATAAAATAAAAATTCGGAAAGAATGCAAAAGACCAAACCTCGCACTCGCAACGCCGGCTTGAGTCTAAGCGCCTCGGGCGATTGAAAGAATTTAACTAGAGCTTGCAAATTGACCGTGTTGCCAACCAAGATGTGTCCTAATGCTCGATGATTGAAGTTCGTTAATTCCTCGAATCTTTCGCGGTGGTTGTGAGCAAGAGAAGGTGTTGTTGGCGGAGCATAAAGATCAAACTTGAACATGCAAGCCCACTCTTCAGGAAGAGGGCACAATTCGTTCCAAGAAAAGTGAAAGACATGGAACTTAGGATCCCAAAAGGTCAAGGCCTCTTTGAGGAACACCCAGTCAATTTTTACTTGCTTTAGGCTTAAAATCAAGGACAAATTGTAGTAAGTGAGAAGTCGTTTTTTGGGTTTGGTAAGTCTGTTCATCCATGAGTTGTGTTTCCTTTCGAAGGCCATGATTGCAAGTAAGAGAAGAAGGGGAGCAAGATTGGGAGGAAATCTCAAAATGACAAGGCAAGCTTAAAAAGCTACGGTTCTGCCCAGTACATTGTTGCTCAAATGAGGAAGAGGGGATGTACACAGTGTCCGGCAACACGCATTCGGATGAACCACGGTGGCTGTCACCGCGTGTAGGCCGACCGACCACTACACAGAGGGGATGAACTCGTTTTGTGAGTTCAAACAACTATGTGCATGCATCCAAAAGAAAAAGACGTGTTTGTGCATGGTTCATACATGTTTATGTAGTATTTTATTTTTCCTTTATTTCTTAGTGAAAAGATGTAATTTTATTTTCTTCTATTAGTTTTAGAAATTGTAATTTCTGTTGTACATTATTCTTTTTATTATTTCTCCTTTGTAAACAGTCAGAGGTTGACCTAAAAATAAATAAAAATGGGAGTTTGCATATTGCATCATTAGAGAGTCAAAATCACATAAAATCGAGTCTGCCTAATTGCATTTAACTGTGCATTTCTTTACTACATAGCATTTCTTTTACATTGCATAAAAAGGAAAAAAGAGAAAAGAAGGGAAAGGCTTGCCGCAATGCCTAGAAGTTCCCACCGAAGTCGCCACTACCAAACAAGCTCCTGACAGTCGCATTAGCAAAGGAGTCCGGCTGGGGATCATCTTGAGTACCAGAAGGACCGGACAGGAATTGGCTGGAAGGCATACCATGAAAACCACAGCCTGGATAATCCTGGCTGAAGCCAGGGGGCTGACCGTAAGGGACAATAGATTGCGCATGATACTGAGGCGCCCATGGACTAGGCACTCTCTCCATTGAACCTTAGAATCCACTAGATTCCGAACAGTGTTCCACCATGAACTCTGGGATATCAGGAGACCTTTGCCGTCTAGCATAGGGATCGCGTGTCACACTCATCAGATCTTGATCCCTGCGCCTAGTTGGTCCTGCCCCTGGATCTCCGCGAAAACCTCTACTACCTGTTTCTCCTGTTGAAGACTGGCGAGGAGGACGTCTTGACGAGCTCCCGGAACGTGGAAAACTCACATTGGAGTGAGCCTCGTTATCTTCATCACCAGCAGCCGTCATCGGACCCCGATATTGGCCATTTTCGAAGTTCTGATCAATGAACTCCTGAGCCGTGATGCCTTCCCTTAACAGAACGCGGACATGGGCGTACGCTTGCTGCACGAAAAGAAGATCCATAAGAATCAATAGTGCAAGATAAAGGGTTTGCAAAATATGCAACTCACCGGGTTTGCATCAAAGAACTGCAGTACTTCATGATCGTTAGGCACAAGTGGGATGAATCCAAACAACATATCTTCATCTCCCGCCTGTTGAGGTTCCTTTACATGCTGGTCCAGAAGAGGATCATAATATCCTCCCAGCTACAGAAGGGCAAACACTGTCAGGATGCCAGAAATCCATAGTATTCATACGAAAAAACGGAGGAAATGCTAAAACCTGAGCAAAAGCAAGGCGTCCTCTATGCTGAAGGGATGCTTCTTCCAAGTCATCCGATGGTACCACAAAATTGACCGCTGGTTCACCAACCATCAGCCGGGCTATTTCATCCGCCGCCAAGGCTTGCCTATCAAAGATATGCTCGGGAGGATCCATGGGGACTCTTGGAAGCCATTTCATGGTATGTTGAAAAAAGAAGCGTTCCCCCAAATGGAAGGTGAGACCAGAAGGACTTTCCAACAACAAGCATCGCTCGCTTGCTTCCCTTGCAAGGCGTATATCATAATGAAGGTCCTCCGCATTATATCCATTCCATGGGAATCGGACAATGTCCTCCTGCAGCAAAAGTCATCACTAAAGGCTCGAAAGGAGAAAAGTGCAGCAACAAAAGGAAAAATGCAAGGCATACTGGTCCGAGGTTGTCAATAATCCTTCTAAGCCCATTCAAATCCTTGAAATGGAATTTTGACCGATGGTAGCCTGATGCTTCTGACCATCACGGAGCAGCTGGGACGCGCATATTGTCGTTGTTTGTTCCACCAAGTGTAGGAAGGAAATAGGCCATAACCCACACCTGCACCCCAGGAAAGGTTCTTAGTAAAAAAGAAATTTGCACCTTACGAATTTCTAAATAGAAAACTCTTGGAGCATACCTCAAAGACTCGCCAAAGGCTGCTCCCCAGGTTGAGCCTCTTAGCCTCCGTTGCCCTTGTACGCGCCACTGTGTCACAACCGGTGGGTCGGCAAGCAACTCGCATTCCCCTGACCAAATGGGCGTAAGCAACATCTGCCCAGTTGAAAAATCTCATCTCGCCGAAATTCAGGAGGTGATGCGCCCAAGAGAGTGATTGTGTCTCCACGGTTTGCAAAAATTGTTGCATTGATAAAATGCACCAGCATAATGAATTAACGCTGAGGAAGAGGAAGACTCCCAAATCCTTTACTTTTTATAACGGCCGCCAAATGCGAGTACCGTAGGCCGCGAATTCATACCGCCAGCGCGATAACAGGTTGCAAAAGCACATGAACGCGAGGGTCAACATCTTTCTGAAACTCCAGTAGCTGGCCGCCCTAGCTAAGACCTGTAATCATCACAAAGTCAAAAGGAGTAAGCATCATCTCCCCAATCGGGAGGTGAAACGAGTTCGTGGAATCCAAGAAACGCTCCACGATAGCTCGGTTGTACGTCCTCTTGTTACTGCGGATCTTCCATGCCCTCAAGTAGTCTAGAAAAGGGCCAAAACCAGCATCCCTCCCGACGCTCGAATAAAATGCACCCACATTCGCATGGAAGGATAAGGTTATTACACCCTGAATACTCCCACAAGCCTTGAAGGAGCCTTCCTACAATTAAGTTAAAAGAAGAATCTCAGGTGTAAAGTACTTCAAGCAAAATTCAAGGTAACTAAGGTTGCTTTAGGATTCAACTTAAAGTACTGTAGTAAATAGCATGCAAAGCAACTGTAGAGGTGAAACATGCTATATGAAGTTAGAAGGAGCATACCGAGTCATGAGAACGAAAGAACCATGCGTAATCATCTTGGCGAAAGACTAACTGAGCCGGAACGAAGTCCCTGCTAGGATACTCCCACTGCACCGTCCTTATGTACGGACGCTCTTGAACCGCTGGTTGAGTAGCACGTCTGCGTCCCCTCCGAAAGAAATTCATACTCTTATGAAGAAATTCAAAAACACCCAAAAGATTTTCTAGAGAGAGAATAAGAACCAAGAAGGAGGAACTCGGCCATGAATGATGAAAAGATGCCGAGCTTAAGCCCCATTTATAGGCAAAATAAGTGAGCTATCACTGCCACATGTCAGCTCATCACTGGCTCCCAGTGGAGGCCAGTCGGCCTACAAGACAACCACAATTATTGCGTTGAATGGTCTCCTGCATGGCTTGCAAAAGCTGCATCGTACGAGCCAAAAGATTCCTTCCCAAGAGCGTAGGCCGGTCGGCCTTTGTTAGGAGGAGCCTTTGTCTTCTTCCTCCCTTGTCATCTTCCCAATAGCATGCATCTTCCCAAAGCCATGCATGGTCAAGCACCAGACATGCCCAACAAGAAGAGTGTGATCTTTCCAAGGATCGAAGCATCCATTCCCCAAAAGGGGACAAATCCCAATGGCTGTGTAGTCGCAACCCGAGGTAAGTTTCTCGGATCAAAATTTAAAATTCATCAGAACTGACGAAAACTATTTTTGCATTTTGCAGAAAAATAAGGGCCACAATCAGTGAAGTCCCTCCACATCGAATTGTCATCATCATCATCATCATCATCATCATTCCTGAACCATCGACAGAGTTTCGGTGAAGTCTCGATAACCAGGGCCATCGGCAGAGTTTCGATGCAGTCCCAATCCTGAGCCATCGGCAGAGTTTCGATGAAGTCTCAATCCCCAGGCAATCGATATCGCGATCGAAGAAGTCCTTCGGCATTGAACATGCCAACAATCATCAACATCGACACCGGGAAAGACTGGAACCGACACTGGAAAAGGCCAGAAAACCAACCTCAAGAGCCATCGGCATCATATCCAAGAAGTCTCTTCAACAACTAAGGCCTCATTCTCGCTTGAGAACACCTATCGGCGCAATTTCGCTAACCGCGACACAGGACCTAGCTTCCAAATGTCAGCCCACATCTTCAAGTAGGACGTCCCAAACGTCCGAGATCATATCAATTAAGATGTCATCAAACGTCCGAGATCACTTCAAGTAGAGCATCATTCTTGCTCGAGATCACCAATCGGCGTAAGTTCGCCAACCGCGATGCAGGACTCAGCTTCCAAGTATCACCTCAGGCTTTGCATTCCAAAGTCATATCCTCAACCGTTGTCCATCAAATCAAGACTACTTTGATTCTCGTCCTATCTTCGGACTCAATCAAAGTGGGGGCTCCTGTAGACACCAGGATTTTGACGCATAAAGCAATATAAAAAGAAGAGCGGAAGAAATAAAAAAGATTTAATAAATGCATGCATTTTACATGTATTTGTTCACCTAAAGTGATGTATAATGGGATCAAAGAGATCTCATTACACATAGAATTCAGGATCTTTATCAACAAAGATAAGAATCTTCTTCTCTAAGTTCTTAAGGATCAACTAAATTCAATGAAAAAGATGATGATAAACGAAAAGATGGATGAATTCGTTTACCAAGATTGAATTGAACGAATGAATAATGATCAAATGTTGAATATTTGGCGATTTGAATGATGAACGAATGCACCTTGATCGTTTGTTTGATGATTGTAGGATGGACGAATGATGCTTGAATGGTTGTATGTTGATTGACGCTTGAAAGATCAATCAAAGATGATTGAATGATTAGAATGACGTTGGAATGGATGAATGAACGAATGGAATGAATGAATCATATGTTTGGCTTTTGAAGAATCTTGGAGGATACAGGCACACCACCTTAAGAATGCTTCAATCTCTTCCTATCACCACCAAGGACGCCACCCTAGGCTAGAAGAAGATGATATGATCGAATCTCCCTCAAGAGAAACGAAAAGACTAGCAAAAGCTAGAGAGAAACAACATCACGTTGCATTTGATTTGTATTTGTAATATGAATTGAATGATTTTACAAAGCACCCTATGGGGGTATTTATACTAATGAGGCCCCCCTTTAGGCGTGTGTTTCATCAAGAAATGGAGAGAAACTAGCTTACATCATTACAAACAAATGTGACATCATAAAGAAACTAATGTACATAAGGTAGTTTAAAACTAAGATAACTTGCTCATTCCTTGTCCAAATTCCAAGATTCAAAGACCATTGTGAAGCTCCTTTGATGTAGATTATTGGACCTTTGGATGACTTCCACAATATCTTCAAGGATCTTGTGATATGGAGCAAATTACCAAACTGCCCTTGTTGAAACCATTCAAACGAGAGGGATACTTGAGTGAATGATGCTCTTTTTCCATGTAACCGAGTATTAGGCCCCTATGATGCATATTGGATGTCTTCCTTGATGTCCTTGATGTATATGGCGATCAAATATACATCATACTCCCCCGGTTGAAAAAGTTTGTCCTCAAACTTTGAGCATCAACTCTCTCTTTTGTTCGCCTTCTTCACAAGAGATTTACAAGCTTTCTTCTTAAAGGCTTTGAAGTCATCAAAGACTCCTTTACAAAACTTCTTCAACTTCTTCCAAAATAACCCATAGACATTATTGGACTTTGATACTCCATATTTCACCATGGATGTAGAATTCCCATGTAACTTCCGTACTTCAAAGTCTACAATTTTGCCTTCATTATTTAATGTGAAGCGATCCATTCTTGAATGATCACAAATGACTATGGCCCCTTGACTCTTTTGAATCCTTGGCACTTCAACCATAAGATTCTAGCTGATATCTCTTGGGTGCACATGGAAGATACGTTTCATAGGAGAATTCAAAATTGGGTGCTTGATTGGATCCTATTTGCTTTCCTCCAAGTTGGCAAGAACAAGACCCTTATGCTCTTCATTCCCATGATATTCCTCCTTCATAATCGTTACAATCTTTGTTTCATCCTCCTTAGGCTGAGGGTTAGAAGATGGTGGTAGAGGTGTCAAAGTGATCTTCTTTCGATTGAGGGTGAGAGTATAAGTGTTGGCTCTCTCATCATGTATGACACTTCTATCAAACAACCATGGCCTTCCCAACAAAATATGACAAGTATCCATAAGAATAATATTACACCATAATGAATCTTTATAACTCTTCCCAATTGAAAGACTTACCAAGACCCGTTGATCTACACGAATGCCTTGTCCTAGGCTTAGCCATTGTATAGGGTAAGGTGTTGGATGAGGAATAATCTCCATTTGCAACTTCTTAACCATTGTTGTAGAGGCGGCATTGGTGCAACTTCCTCCATCTATGATAAATGAGCATACTTTTCCTTTGATGGTACAACGAGCGAAAGATAGCCTCCCTTTGTACTTGGTTATTCGACACATGGGCTACATTCAAGGCCCTTCTCAAAAAGTAACTCTCCTTCATCCGCTCCTTTACACATTCCTCCTCTACATGTTCTTCCTCATTCACGTCAACTCCTACTTCCTCTTCACTCTCATTTTCATGACACTCCGGTTCTACATACAAAGCACTTTGATATTCCACCAAAGATAATTCTTTCTCCTTAGGACATGCACTTGGGACAATAGGAGTGAGGTTTATAGTTTTTGAAGGCGTTTGGACGAGAGGTTTGGGATGGGATGGGGGCTGATTTTGTGGAGCTTTTGTGTTTGGTTGTTTTTGTGGGGAATGGGCGTCTTTGTTGTATATGGGTTTTATCCCAAAGTTCTCTACTCGTATTTCAACATCAAGAGCTAAAGAACTTAACTCTTCCAAGTTTGTGTATGGTTGATTTACAACAACATGTCGAATGTAATCATCAAGACCAAGAAAGTAACATACCAAAACTAGTGGATCATTCTCCTTAAGGGCATACTTCCATAGTTGCCGCCTGAATTCTATTGTATATTCAACCACATCCTTGCTCCCTTGCTCTATTCTTTCAAGTTTGTTGATGTAGTCTCCTTTGTAATTGAATGGCAAGAACTCTTCATGAAATTTATTTCCATTCTTCTTGCTGGGACGTTTACTCCATTCATAAGGTGCTTCATATTCAACCTCATAAGAATGTACCACTCGTGAATTTGCGCTTCTTGATCCCTTTTGAAGGATCCCAAATTCTTCTATTTGTTCGGTGAGATCATGAATTTGTTGCTCCAAACGTTGTAAATCACTTCGTGAACTCATGCTAGATCTTTTGCAAGCCATAGAATATGAATCTTGATACAAAAGATCACAAGAAACTTGCAAATATGGGGTTAGCGTATGGGGGAAACGAGAGAGGATTGTTTTGGTTTGATTGTGTTTGGGCTATGAGGTTCTTGGTGGAGCTAATATGGGACGTGTATGTGGGAGATGATGGGGGATGGATTTGTGATGGAAAGATGGTAGAAAGATGGTGCAAGAACTAAGAAAATCAATGTCCTAAGCTCTGATACCAATTTTGATGTATAATGGGATCAAAGAGATCTCATTACACATAGAATTCATGATCTTTATGAACAAAGATAAGAATCTTCTTCTCTAAGTTCTTAAGGATCAACTAAATTCAATGAAAAAGATGATGATAAACGAAAAGATGGATGAATTCGTTTACCAAGATTGAATTGAACGAATGAATAATGATCAAATGTTGAATATTTGGCGATTTGAATGATGAACGAATGCACCTTGATCGTTTGTTTGATGATTGTAGGATGGACGAATGATGCTTGAATGGTTGTATGTTGATTGACGCTTGAAAGATCAATCAAAGATGATTGAATGATATGAATGACGTTAGAATGGATGAATGAACGAATGGAATGAATGAATGATATGTTTGGCTTTTGAAGAATCTTGGAGGATACAGGCACACCACCTTCAAGAATGCTTCAATCTCTTCCTATCACCACCAAGGACGCCACCCTAGGCTAGAAGAAGATAATATGATCGAATCTCCCTCAAGAGAAACGAAAAGACTAGCAAAAGCTAGAGAGAAACAACATCACGTTGCATTTGATTTGTATTTGTAATATGAATTGAATGATTTTACAAAGCACCCTAAGGGGGTATTTATACTAATGAGGCCCCCCTTTAGGCGTGTGTTTCATCAAGAAATGGAGAGAAACTAGCTTACATCATTACAAACAAATGTGACATCATAAAGAAACTAATGTACATAAGGTAGTTTAAAACTAAGATAACTTGCTCATTCCTTGTCCAAATTCCAAGATTCAAAGACCATTGTGAAGCTCCTTTGATGTAGATTATTGGACCTTTGGATGACTTCCACAATATCTTCAAGGATCTTGTGATATGGAGCAAATTACCAAACTGCCCTTGTTGAAAACATTCAAACGAGAGGGATACTTGAGTGAATGATACTCTTTTGCCATGTAACCGAGTATTAGGCCCCTATGATGCATATTGGATGTCTTCCTTGATGTCCTTGATGTATATGGCCATCAAATATACATCATACTCCCCCGGTTGAAAAAGTTTGTCCTCAAACTTTGAGCATCAACTCTCTCTTTTGTTCGCCTTCTTCACAAGAGATTTACAAGCTTTCTTCTTAAAGGCTTTGAAGTCATCATAGACTCCTTTACAAAACTTCTTCAACTTCTTCCAAAATAACCCATAGACATTATTGGACTTTGATACTCCATATTTCACCATGGATGTAGAATTCCCATGTATAACCAGGTACTTGAAGTCTACAATTTTGCCTTCATTATTTAATGTGCGATCCATTCTTGAATGATCACAAATGACTATGGCCCCTTGACTCTTTTGAATCCTTGGCACTTCAACCATAAGATTCTAGCTGATATCTCTTGGGTGCACATGGAAGATACGTTTCATAGGAGAATTCAAAATTGGGTGCTTGCTTGGATCCGATTTGCTTTCCTCCAAGTTGGCAAGAACAAGACCCTTATGCTCTTCATTCCCATGATATTCCTCCTTCATAATCGTTACAATGCTGTTTTCATCCTCCTTAGGCTGAGGGTTAGAAGATGGTGGTAGAGGTGTCAAAGTGATCTTCTTTCGATTGAGGGTGAGAGTATAAGTGTTGGCTCTCTCATCATGTATGACACTTCTATCAAACAACCATGGCCTTCCCAACAAAATATGACAAGTAT
The DNA here is from genome assembly GCA_029582165.1 of Portulaca oleracea. Taxonomy (NCBI): domain Eukaryota; kingdom Viridiplantae; phylum Streptophyta; class Magnoliopsida; order Caryophyllales; family Portulacaceae; genus Portulaca; species Portulaca oleracea. Next base: position 36,076,328 of record CM055882.1, read on the forward strand.
CCATAAGAATAATATCACACCATAATGAATCTTTATAACTCTTCCCAATTGAAAGACTTACCAAGACCCGTTGATCAACACGAATGCGTTGTCCTAGGCTTAGCCATTGTATATTGTAAGGTGTTGGATGTGGAATAATCTCCATTTGCAACTTCTTAACCATTGTTGTAGAGGCGGCATTGGTGCAACTTCCTCCATCTATGATCAATGAGCATACTTTTCCTTTGATGGTACAACGAGCGAAAGATAGCCTCCCTTTGTACTTGGTCATTCGACACATGGGCTACATTCAAGGCCCTTCTCACAAAAAGTAACTCTCCTTCATCCGGCTCCTTTACACATTCCTCCTCTACATGTTCTTCCTCATTCACGTCAACTCCTACTTCCTCTTCACTCTCATTTTCATGACACTCCGGTTCTACATACAAAGCACTTTGATATTCCACCAAAGATAATTCTTTCTCCTTAGGACATGCACTTGGGACAATGGGAGTGGGGAGGTTTATAGGCTGTTTTGAAGGCGTATGGACGAGAGGTTTGGGATGGGATGGGGCTGATTTTGTGGAGCTTTGTGTTTGGTTGTTTTGTGGGAATGGGCGTCTTTGTTGTATATGGGTTTTATCCCAAAGTTCTCTACTCGTATTTCAACATCAAGAGCTAAAGAACTTAACTCTTCCAAGTTTGTGTATGGTTGATTTACAACAACATGTCGAATGTAATCATCAAGACCAAGAAAGTAACATACCAAAACTCGTGGATCATTCTCCTTAAGGGCATACTTCCGTAGTTGCCGCCTGAATTCTATTGTATATTCAACCACATCCTTGCTCCCTTGCTCTATTCTTTCAAGTTTGTTGATGTAGTCTCCTTTGTAATTGAATGGCAAGAACTCTTCATGAAATTTATTTCCATTCTTCTTGCTGGGACGTTTACTCCATTCATAAGATGCTTCATATTCAACCTCATAAGAATGTACCACTCGTGAATTTGCGCTTCTTGATCCCTTTTGAAGGATCCCAAATTCTTCTATTTGTTCGGTGAGATCATGAATTTGTTGCTCCAAACTTTGTAAATCACTTCGTGAACTCATGCTAGATCTTTTGCAAGCCATAGAATATGAATCTTGATACAAAAGATCACAAGAAACTTGCAAATATGGGGTTAGCGTATGGGGGAAACGAGAGAGGATTGTTTTGGTTGATTGTGTTTGGGCTATGGGGTTCTTGGTGGAGCTAATGGGGGACGTGTATGTGGGAGATGATGGGGGATGGATTTGTGATGGAAAGATGGTAGAAAGATGGTGCGAGAACTAAGAGAATCAATCTCCTAAGCTCTGATACCAATTTTGATGTATAATGGGATCAAAGAGATCTCATTACACATATAATTCATGATCTTTATGAACCAAGATAAGAATCTTCTTCTCTAAGTTCTTAAGGATCAACTAAATTCAATGAAAAAGATGATGATAAACGAAAAGATGGATGAATTCGTTTACCAAGATTGAATTGAACGAATGAATAATGATCAAATGTTGAATATTTGGCGATTTGAATGATGAACGAATGCACCTTGATCGTTTGTTTGATGATTGTAGGATGGACGAATGATGCTTGAATGGTTGTATGTTGATTGACGCTTGAAAGATCAATCAAAGATGATTGAATGATATGAATGACGTTAGAATGGATGAATGAACGAATGGAATGAATGAATGATATGTTTGGCTTTTGAAGAATCTTGGAGGATACAGGCACACCACCTTCAAGAATGCTTCAATCTCTTCCTATCACCACCAAGGACGCCACCCTAGGCTAGAAGAAGATAATATGATCGAATCTCCCTCAAGAGAAACGAAAAGACTAGCAAAAGCTAGAGAGAAACAACATCACGTTGCATTTGATTTGTATTTGTAATATGAATTGAATGATTTTACAAAGCACCCTAAGGGGGTATTTATACTAATGAGGCCCCCCTTTAGGCGTGTGTTTCATCAAGAAATGGAGAGAAACTAGCTTACATCATTACAAACAAATGTGACATCATAAAGAAACTAATGTACATAAGGTAGTTTAAAACTAAGATAACTTGCTCATTCCTTGTCCAAATTCCAAGATTCAAAGACCATTGTGAAGCTCCTTTGATGTAGATTATTGGACCTTTGGATGACTTCCACAATATCTTCAAGGATCTTGTGATATGGAGCAAATTACCAAACTGCCCTTGTTGAAAACATTCAAACGAGAGGGATACTTGAGTGAATGATACTCTTTTGCCATGTAACCGAGTATTAGGCCCCTATGATGCATATTGGATGTCTTCCTTGATGTCCTTGATGTATATGGCCATCAAATATACATCATACTCCCCCGGTTGAAAAAGTTTGTCCTCAAACTTTGAGCATCAACTCTCTCTTTTGTTCGCCTTCTTCACAAGAGATTTACAAGCTTTCTTCTTAAAGGCTTTGAAGTCATCATAGACTCCTTTACAAAACTTCTTCAACTTCTTCCAAAATAACCCATAGACATTATTGGACTTTGATACTCCATATTTCACCATGGATGTAGAATTCCCATGTAACTTCCGTACTTCAAAGTCTACAATTTTGCCTTCATTATTTAATGTGAAGCGATCCATTCTTGAATGATCACAAATGACTATGGCCCCTTGACTCTTTTGAATCCTTGGCACTTCAACCATAAGATTCTAGCTGATATCTCTTGGGTGCACATGGAAGATACGTTTCATAGGAGAATTCAAAATTGGGTGCTTGCTTGGATCCGATTTGCTTTCCTCCAAGTTGGCAAGAACAAGACCCTTATGCTCTTCATTCCCATGATATTCCTCCTTCATAATCGTTACAATGCTGTTTTCATCCTCCTTAGGCTGAGGGTTAGAAGATGGTGGTAGAGGTGTCAAAGTGATCTTCTTTCGATTGAGGGTGAGAGTATAAGTGTTGGCTCTCTCATCATGTATGACACTTCTATCAAACAACCATGGCCTTCCCAACAAAATATGACAAGTATCCATAAGAATAATATTACACCATAATGAATCTTTATAACTCTTCCCAATTGAAAGACTTACCAAGACCCGTTGATCTACACGAATGCCTTGTCCTAGGCTTAGCCATTGTATAGGGTAAGGTGTTGGATGAGGAATAATCTCCATTTGCAACTTCTTAACCATTGTTGTAGAGGCGGCATTGGTGCAACTTCCTCCATCTATGATAAATGAGCATACTTTTCCTTTGATGGTACAACGAGAGCGAAAGATAGCCTCCCTTTGTACTTGGTTATTCGACACATGGGCTACATTCAAGGCCCTTCTCACAAAAAGTAACTCTCCTTCATCCGGCTCCTTTACACATTCCTCCTCTACATGTTCTTCCTCATTCACGTCAACTCCTACTTCCTCTTCACTCTCATTTTCATGACACTCCGGTTCTACATACAAAGCACTTTGATATTCCACCAAAGATAATTCTTTCTCCTTAGGACATGCACTTGGGACAATAGGAGTGGGGAGGTTTATAGGCTGTTTTGAAGGCGTTTGGACGAGAGGTTTGGGATGGGATGGGGGCTGATTTTGTGGAGCTTTTGTGTTTTGGTTGTTTTTGTGGGGAATGGGCGTCTTTGTTGTATATGGGTTTTATCCCAAAGTTCTCTACTCGTATTTCAACATCAAGAGCTAAAGAACTTAACTCTTCCAAGTTTGTGTATGGTTGATTTACAACAACATGTCGAATGTAATCATCAAGACCAAGAAAGTAACATACCAAAACTAGTGGATCATTCTCCTTAAGGGCATACTTCCATAGTTGCCGCCTGAATTCTATTGTATATTCAACCACATCCTTGCTCCCTTGCTCTATTCTTTCAAGTTTGTTGATGTAGTCTCCTTTGTAATTGAATGGCAAGAACTGTTCATGAAATTTATTTCCATTCTTCTTGCTGGGACGTTTACTCCATTCATAAGGTGCTTCATATTCAACCTCGTAAGAATGTACCACTCGTGAATTTGCGCTTCTTGATCCCTTTTGAAGGATCCCAAATTCTTCTATTTGTTCGGTGAGATCATGAATTTGTTGCTCCAAACGTTGTAAATCACTTCGTGAACTCATGCTAGATCTTTTGCAAGCCATAGAATATGAATCTTGATACAAAAGATCACAAGAAACTTGCAAATATGGGGTTAGCGTATGGGGGAAACGAGAGAGGATTGTTTTGGTTTGATTGTGTTTGGGCTATGAGGTTCTTGGTGGAGCTAATATGGGACGTGTATGTGGGAGATGATGGGGGATGGATTTGTGATGGAAAGATGGTAGAAAGATGGTGCAAGAACTAAGAAAATCAATGTCCTAAGCTCTGATACCAATTTTGATGTATAATGGGATCAAAGAGATCTCATTACACATAGAATTCATGATCTTTATGAACAAAGATAAGAATCTTCTTCTCTAAGTTCTTAAGGATCAACTAAATTCAATGAAAAAGATGATGATAAACGAAAAGATGGATGAATTCGTTTACCAAGATTGAATTGAACGAATGAATAATGATCAAATGTTGAATATTTGGCGATTTGAATGATGAACGAATGCACCTTGATCGTTTGTTTGATGATTGTAGGATGGACGAATGATGCTTGAATGGTTGTATGTTGATTGACGCTTGAAAGATCAATCAAAGATGATTGAATGATATGAATGACGTTAGAATGGATGAATGAGCGAATGGAATGAATGAATGATATGTTTGGCTTTTGAAGAATCTTGGAGGATACAGGCACACCACCTTCAAGAATGCTTCAATCTCTTCCTATCACCACCAAGGGCGCCACCTCGGCTAGAAGAAGATAATATGATCGAATCTCCCTCAAGAGAAACGAAAAGACTAGCAAAAGCTAGAGAGAAACAACATCACGTTGCATTTGATTTGTATTTGTAATATGAATTGAATGATTTTACAAAGCACCCTAAGGGGGTATTTATACTAATGAGGCCCCCCTTTAGGCGTGTGTTTCATCAAGAAATGGAGAGAAACTAGCTTACATCATTACAAACAAATGTGACATCATAAAGAAACTAATGTACATAAGGTAGTTTAAAACTAAGATAACTTGCTCATTCCTTGTCCAAATTCCAAGATTCAAAGAACATTGTGAAGCTCCTTTGATGTAGATTATTGGACCTTTGGATGACTTCCACAATATCTTCAAGGATCTTGTGATATGGAGCAAATTACCAAACTGCCCTTGTTGAAAACATTCAAACGAGAGGGATACTTGAGTGAATGATACTCTTTTGCCATGTAACCGAGTATTAGGCCCCTATGATGCATATTGGATGTCTTCCTTGATGTCCTTGATGTATATGGCCATCAAATATACATCATACTCCCCCAGTTGAAAAAGTTTGTCCTCAAACTTTGAGCATCAACTCTCTCTTTTGTTCGCCTTCTTCACAAGAGATTTACAAGCTTTCTTCTTAAAGGCTTTGAAGTCATCATAGACTCCTTTACAAAACTTCTTCAACTTCTTCCAAAATAACCCATAGACATTATTGGACTTTGATACTCCATATTTCACCATGGATGTAGAATTCCCATGTAACTTCCGTACTTCAAAGTCTACAATTTTGCCTTCATTATTTAATGTGAAGCGATCCATTCTTGAATGATCACAAATGACTATGGCCCCTTGACTCTTTTGAATCCTTGGCACTTCAACCATAAGATTCTAGCTGATATCTCTTGGGTGCACATGGAAGATACGTTTCATAGGAGAATTCAAAATTGGGTGCTTGCTTGGATCCGATTTGCTTTCCTCCAAGTTGGCAAGAACAAGACCCTTATGCTCTTCATTCCCATGATATTCCTCCTTCATAATCGTTACAATGCTGTTTTCATCCTCCTTAGGCTGAGGGTTAGAAGATGGTGGTAGAGGTGTCAAAGTGATCTTCTTTCGATTGAGGGTGAGAGTATAAGTGTTGGCTCTCTCATCATGTATGACACTTCTATCAAACAACCATGGCCTTCCCAACAAAATATGACAAGTATCCATAAGAATAATATCACACCATAATGAATCTTTATAACTCTTCCCAATTGAAAGACTTACCAAGACCCGTTGATCAACACGAATGCGTTGTCCTAGGCTTAGCCATTGTATATTGTAAGGTGTTGGATGTGGAATAATCTCCATTTGCAACTTCTTAACCATTGTTGTAGAGGCGGCATTGGTGCAACTTCCTCCATCTATGATCAATGAGCATACTTTTCCTTTGATGGTACAACGAGAGCGAAAGATAGCCTCCCTTTGTACTTGGTCATTCGACACATGGGCTACATTCAAGGCCCTTCTCACAAAAAGTAACTCTCCTTCATCCGGCTCCTTTACACATTCCTCCTCTACATGTTCTTCCTCATTCACGTCAACTCCTACTTCCTCTTCACTCTCATTTTCATGACACTCCGGTTCTACATACAAAGCACTTTGATATTCCACCAAAGATAATTCTTTCTCCTTAGGACATGCACTTGGGACAATGGGAGTGGGGAGGTTTATAGGCTGTTTTGAAGGCGTATGGACGAGAGGTTTGGGATGGGATGGGGGCTGATTTTGTGGAGCTTTTGTGTTTGGTTGTTTTTGTGGGGAATGGGCGTCTTTGTTGTATATGGGTTTTATCCCAAAGTTTTCTACTCGTATTTCAACATCAAGAGCTAAAGAACTTAACTCTTCCAAGTTTGTGTATGGTTGATTTACAACAACATGTCGAATGTAATCATCAAGACCAAGAAAGTAACATACCAAAACTCGTGGATCATTCTCCTTAAGGGCATACTTCCGTAGTTGCCGCCTGAATTCTATTGTATATTCAACCACATCCTTGCTCCCTTGCTCTATTCTTTCAAGTTTGTTGATGTAGTCTCCTTTGTAATTGAATGGCAAGAACTCTTCATGAAATTTATTTCCATTCTTCTTGCTGGGACGTTTACTCCATTCATAAGATGCTTCATATTCAACCTCATAAGAATGTACCACTCGTGAATTTGCGCTTCTTGATCCCTTTTGAAGGATCCCAAATTCTTCTATTTGTTCGGTGAGATCATGAATTTGTTGCTCCAAACTTTGTAAATCACTTCGTGAACTCATGCTAGATCTTTTGCAAGCCATAGAATATGAATCTTGATACAAAAGATCACAAGAAACTTGCAAATATGGGGTTAGCGTATGGGGGAAACGAGAGAGGATTGTTTTGGTTTGATTGTGTTTGGGCTATGGGGTTCTTGGTGGAGCTAATGGGGGACGTGTATGTGGGAGATGATGGGGGATGGATTTGTGATGGAAAGATGGTAGAAAGATGGTGCGAGAACTAAGAGAATCAATCTCCTAAGCTCTGATACCAATTTTGATGTATAATGGGATCAAAGAGATCTCATTACACATATAATTCATGATCTTTATGAACCAAGATAAGAATCTTCTTCTCTAAGTTCTTAAGGATCAACTAAATTCAATGAAAAAGATGATGATAAACGAAAAGATAGATGAATTCGTTTACGAAGATTGAATTGAACGAATGATGAATGATCAAATGTTGAATATTTGGCGATTTGAATGATGAACGAATGCACCTTGATCGTTTGTTTGACGATTGTAGGATGGACGAATGATGCTTGAATGGTTGTATGTTGATTGACGCTTGAAAGATCAATCAAAGAAGATTGAATTATATGGATGACGTTGGAATGGATGAATGAACGAATGGAATGAATGAATGATATGTTTGGCTTTTTGAAGAATCTTGGAGGATACAGGCGCACCACCTTCAAGAATGCTTCAATCTCTTGCTATCACCACCAAGGACGCCACCCTAGGCTAGAAGAAGATAATATGATCGAATCTCCCTCAAGAGAAACGAAAAGACTAGCAAAAGCTAGAGAGAAACAACATCACGTTGCATTTGATTTGTATTTGTAATATGAATTGAATGATTTTACAAAGCACCCTATGGGGGTATTTATACTAATGAGGCCCCCCTTTAGGCGTGTGTTTCATCAAGAAATGGAGAGAAACTAGCTTACATCATTACAAACAAATGTGACATCATAAAGAAACTAATGTACATAAGGTAGTTTAAAACTAAGATAACTTGCTCATTCCTTGTCCAAATTCCAAGATTCAAAGACCATTGTGAAGCTCCTTTGATGTAGATTATTTGACCTTTGGATGACTTCCACAATATCTTCAAGGATCTTGTGATATGGAGCAAATTACCAAACTGCCCTTGTTGAAACCATTCAAACGAGAGGGATACTTGAGTGAATGATACTCTTTTGCCATGTAACCGAGTATTAGGCCCCTATGATGCATATTGGATGTCTTCCTTGATGTCCTTGATGTATATGGCCATCAAATATACATCATACTCCCCCGGTTGAAAAAGTTTGTCCTCAAACTTTGAGCATCAACTCTCTCTTTTGTTCGCCTTCTTCACAAGAGATTTACAAGCTTTCTTCTTAAAGGCTTTGAAGTCATCATAGACTCCTTTACAAAACTTCTTTAACTTCTTCCAAAATAACCCATAGACATTATTGGACTTTGATACTCCATATTTCACCATGGATGTAGAATTCCCATGTAACTTCCGAACTTCAAAGTCTAAAATTTTGCCTTCATTATTTAATGTGAAGCGATCCATTCTTGAATGATCACAAATGACTATGGCCCCTTGACTCTTTTGAATCCTTGGCACTTCAACCATAAGATTCTAGTTGATATCTCTTGGGTGTACATGGAAGATACGTTTCATAGGAGAATTCAAAATTGGGTGCTTGCTTGGATCCGATTTGCTTTCCTCCAAGTTGGCAAGAACAAGACCCTTATGCTCTTCATTCCCATGATATTCCTCCTTCATAATCGTTACAATGCTGTTTTCATCCTCCTTAGGCTGAGGGTTAGAAGATGGTGGTAGAGGTGTCAAAGTGATCTTCTTTCGATTGAGGGTGAGAGTATAAGTGTTGGTTCTCTCATCATGTATGACACTTCTATCAAACAACCATGGCCTTCCCAACAAAATATGACAAGTATCCATAAGAATAATATCACACCATAATGAATCTTTATAACTCTTCCCAATTGAAAGACTTACCAAGACCCGTTGATCAACACGAATGCCTTGTCCCAAGCTTAGCCATTGTATAGTGTAAGGTGTTGGATGAGGAATAATCTCCATTTGTAACTTCTTAACCATTGTTGTAGAGGCGGCATTGGTGCAACTTCCTCCATCTATGATCAATGAGCATACTTTTCCTTTGATGGTACAACGAGAGCGAAAGATAGCCTCCCTTTGTACTTGGTCATTCGACACATGGGCTACATTCAAGGCCCTTCTCACAAAAAGTAACTCTCCTTCATCCGGCTCCTTTACACATTCCTCCTCTACATGTTCTTCCTCATTCACGTCAACTCCTACTTCCTCTTCCCCCTCATTTTCATGACTCTCCGGTTCTACATACGAAGCACTTTGATATTCCACCAAAGATAATTCTTTCTCCTTAGGACATGCACTTGGGACAATGGGAGTGGGGAGGTTTATAGGCTGTTTTGAAGGTGTTTGGACGAGAGGTTTGCGATGGGATGGGGGATGATTTTGTGGAGCTTTTGTGTTTGGTTGTTTTTGTGGGGAATGGGCGTCTTTGTTGTATATGGGTTTTATCCCAAAGTTCTCTACTCGTATTTCAACATCAAGAGCTAAAGAACTTAACTCTTCCAAGTTTGTGTATGGTTGATTTACAACAACATGTCGAATGTAATCATCAAGACCAAGAAAGTAACATACCAAAACTCGTGGATCATTCTCCTTAAGGGCATACTTCCATAGTTGCCGCCTGACTTCTATTGTATATTCAACCACATCCTTGCTCCCTTGCTCTATTCTTTCAAGTTTGTTGATGTAGTCTCCTTTGTAATTGAATGGCAAGAACTCTTCTTGAAATTTATTTCCATTCTTCTTGCTGGGACGTTTACTCCATTCATAAGGTGCTTCATATTCAACCTCATAAGAATGTACCACTCGTGAATTTGCGCTTCTTGATCCCTTTTGAAGGATCCCAAATTCTTCTATTTGTTCGGTGAGATCATGAATTTGTTGCTCCAAACGTTGTAAATCACTTCGTGAACTCATGCTAGATCTTTTGCAAGCCATAGAATATGAATCTTGATACAAAAGATCACAAGAAACTTGCAAATATGGGGTTAGCGTATGGGGGAAACGAGAGAGGATTGTTTTGGTTTGATTGTGATTGGGCTATGGGGTTCTTGGTGGAGCTAATGGGGGACGTGTATGTGGGAGATGATGGGGGATGGATTTGTGATGGAAAGATGGTAGAAAGATGGTGCAAGAACTAAGAAAATCAATCTCCTAAGCTCTGATACCAATTTTGATGTATAATGGGATCAAAGAGATCTCATTACACATAGAATTCATGATCTTTATGGACAAAGATATGAATCTTCTTCTCTAAGTTCTTAAGGATAAACTAAATTCAATGAAAAAGATGATGATAAACGAAAAGATGGATGAATTCGTTTACCAAGATTGAATTGAACGAATGAATAATGATCAAATGTTGAATATTTGGTGATTTGAATGATGAGCGAATGCACCTTGATCGTTTGTTTGATGATTGTAGGATGGACGAATGATGCTTGAATGGTTGTATGTTGATTGACGCTTGAAAGATCAATCAAAGATGATTGAATGATATGAATGACGTTGGAATGGATGAATGAACGAATGGAATGAATGAATGATATGTTTGGCTTTTGAAGAATCTTGGAGGATACAGGCACACCACCTTCAAGAATAGTTCAATCTCTCCCTATCACCACCAAGGACGCCACCCTAGGCTAGAAGAAGATGATATGATCGAATCTCCCTCAAGAGAAACGAAAAGACTAGCAAAAGCTAGAGAGAAACAACATCACGTTGCATTTGATTTGTATTTGTAATATGAATTGAATGATTTTACAAAGCACCCTAAGGGGGTATTTATACTAATGAGGCCCCCCTTTAGGCGTGTGTTTCATCAAGAAATGGAGAGAAACTAGCTTACATCATTACAAACAAATGTGACATCATAAAGAAACTAATGTACATAAGGTAGTTTAAAACTAAGATAACTTGCTCATTCCTTGTCCAAATTCCAAGATTCAAAGACCATTGTGAAGCTCCTTTGATGTAGATTATTTGACCTTTGGATGACTTCCACAATATCTTCAAGGATCTTGTGATATGGAGCAAATTACCAAACTGCCCTTGTTGAAACCGTTCAAACGAGAGGGATACTTGAGTGAATGATGCTCTTTTGCCATGTAACCGAGTATTAGGCCCCTATGATGCATATTGGATGTCTTCCTTGATGTCCTTGATGTATATGGCCATCAAATATACATCATACTCCCCCGGTTGAAAAAGTTTGTCCTCAAACTTTGAGCATCAACTCTCTCTTTTGTTCGCCTTCTTCACAAGACATTTACAAGCTTTCTTCTTAAAGGCATTGAAGTCATCATAGAATCCTTTACAAAACTTCTTCAACTTCTTCCAAAATAACCCATAGACATTATTGGACTTTGATACTCCATATTTCACCATGGATGTAGAATTCCCATGTAACTTCTGAACTTCAAAGTCTACAATTTTGCCTTCATTATTTATTGTGAACCGATCCATTCTTGAATGATCACAAATGACTATGGCCCCTTGACTCTTTTGAATCCTTGGCACTTCAACCATAAGATTCTAGCTGATATCTCTTGGGTGCACATGGAAGATACGTTTCAAGGGAGAATTCAAAATTGGGTGCTTGCTTGGATCCGATTTGCTTTCCTCCAAGTTGGCAAGAACAAGACCCTTATGCTCTTCATTCCCATGATATTCCTCCTTCATAATCGTTACAATGTTGTTTTCATCCTCCTTAGGCTGAGGGTTAGAAGATGGTGGTAGAGGTGTCAAAGTGATCTTCTTTCGATTGAGGGTGAGAGTATAAGTGTTGGCTCTCTCATCATGTATGACACTTCTATCAAACAACCATGGCCTTCCCAACAAAATATGACAAGTATCCATAAGAATAATATCACACCATAATGAATCTTTATAACTCTTCCCAATTGAAAGACTTACCAAGACCCGTTGATCAACACGAATGCCTTGTCCCAGGCTTAGCCATTGTATAGTGTAAGGTGTTGGATGAGGAATAATCTCCATTTGCAACTTCTTAACCATTGTTGTAGAGGCGGCATTGGTGCAACTTCCTCCATCTATGATCAATGAGCATACTTTTCCTTTGATGGTACAACGAGAGCGAAAGATAGCCTCCCTTTGTACTTGGTCATTCGACACATGGGCTACATTCAAGGCCCTTCTCACAACAAGTAACTCTCCTTCATCCGGCTCCTTTACACATTCCTCCTCTACATGTTCTTCCTCATTCACGTCAACTCCTACTTCCTCTTCCCTCTCATTTTCATGACTCTCCGGTTCTACATACGAAGCACTTTGATATTCCACCAAAGATAATTCTTTCTCCTTAGGACATGCACTTGGGACAATGGGAGTGGGGAGGTTTATAGGCTGTTTTGAAGGCGTTTGGACGAGAGGTTTGCGATGGGATTGGGGCTGATTTTGTGGAGCTTTTGTGTTTGGTTGTTTTTGTGGGGAATGGGCGTCTTTGTTGTATATGGGTTTTATCCCAAAGTTCTCTGCTTGTATTTCAACATCAAGAGCTAAAGAACTTAACTCTTCCAAGTTTGTGTGTGGTTGATTTACAACAACATGTCGAATGTAATCATCAAGACCAAGAAAGTAACATACCAAAACTCGTGGATCATTCTCCTTAAGGGCATACTTCCATAGTTGCCGCCTGACTTCTATTGTATATTCAACCACATCCTTGCTCCCTTGCTCTATTCTTTCAAGTTTGTTGATGTAGTCTCCTTTGTAATTGAATGGCAAGAACTCTTCTTGAAATTTATTTCCATTCTTCTTGCTGGGACGTTTACTCCATTCATAAGGTGCTTCATATTCAACCTCATAAGAATGTACCACTCGTGAATTTGCGCTTCTTGATCCCTTTTGAAGGATCCTAAATTCTTCTATTTGTTCGGTGAGATCATGAATTTGTTGCTCCAAACGTTGTAAATCACTTCGTGAACTCATGCTAGATCTTTTGCAAGCCATAGAATATGAATCTTGATACAAAAGATCACAAGAAACTTGCAAATATGGGGTTAGCGTATGGGGGAAACGAGAGAGGATTGTTTTGGTTTGATTGTGATTGGGCTATGGGGTTCTTGGTGGAGCTAATGGGGGACGTGTATGTGGGAGATGATAGGGGATGGATTTGTGATGGAAAGATGGTAGAAAGATGGTGCAAGAACTAAGAAAATCAATCTCCTAAGCTCTGATACCAATTTTGATGTATAATGGGATCAAAGAGATCTCATTACACATAGAATTCATGATCTTTATGAACAAAGATATGAATCTTCTTCTCTAAGTTCTTAAGGATCAACTAAATTCAATGAAAAAGATGATGATAAAAGAAAAGATGGATGAATTCGTTTACCAAGATTGAATTGAACGAATGAATAATGATCAAATGTTGAATATTTGGTGATTTGAATGATGAACGAATACACCTTGATCGTTTGTTTGATGATTGTAGGATGGACGAATAATGCTTGAATGGTTGTATGTTGATTGACGCTTGAAAGATCAATCCTTGATCCATTCTTGAATGATCACAAATGACTATGTTCCCTTGACTCTTTTGAATCCTTGGCACTTCAACCATAAGATTCTAGCTGATATCTCGTGGGTGCACATGGAAGATACGTTTCATAGGAGAATTCAAAATTGGGTGCTTGCTTGGATCCGATTTGCTTTCCTCCAAGTTGGCAAGAACAAGACCCTTATGCTCTTCATTCCCATGATATTCCTCCTTCATAATCGTTACAATGCTGTTTTCATCCTCCTTAGGCTGAGGGTTAGAAGATGGTGGTAGAGGTGTCAAAGTGATCTTCTTTCGATTGAGGGTGAGAGTATAAGTGTTGGCTCTCTCATCATGTATGACACTTCTATCAAACAACCATGGCCTTCCCAACAAAATATGACAAGTATCCATAAGAATAATATCACACCATAATGAATCTTTATAACTCTTCCCAATTGAAAGACTTACCAAGACCCGTTGATCAACACGAATGCCTTTTCCCAGGCTTAGCCATTGTATAGTGTAAGGTGTTGGATGAGGAATAATCTCCAACTGCAACTTCTTAACCATTGTTGTAGAGGCGGCATTGGTGCAACTTCCTCCATCTATGATCAATGAGCATACTTTTCCTTTGATGGTACAACGAGAGCGAAAGATAGCCTCCCTTTGTACTTGGTCATTCGACACATGGGCTACATTCAAGGCCCTTCTCACAACAAGTAACTCTCCTTCATCTGGCTCCTTTACACATTCCTCCTCTACATGTTCTTCCTCATTCTCGTCAACTCCTACTTCCTCTTCACTCTCATTTTCATGACACTCCGGTTCTACATACAAAGCACTTTGATATTCCACCAAAGATAATTCTTTCTCCTTAGGACATGCACTTGGGACAATGGGAGTGGGGAGGTTTATAGGCTGTTTTGAAGGAGTTTGGACGAGAGGTTTGCGATGGGATGGGGGCTGATTTTGTGGAGCTTTTGTGTTTGGTTGTTTTTGTGGGGAATGGGCGTCTTTGTTGTATATGGGTTTTATCCCAAAGTTCTCTACTCGTATTTCAACATCAAGAGCTAAAGAACTTAACTCTTCCAAGTTTGTGTATTGTTGATTTACAACAACATGTCGAATGTAATCATCAAGACCAAGAAAGTAACATACTTCCAAAGTTGCCGCCTGAATTCTATTGTATATTCAACCACATCCTTGCTCCCTTGCTCTATTCTTTCAAGTTTGTTGACGTAGTCTCCTTTGTAATTGAATGGCAAGAACTCTTCTTGAAATTTATTTCCATTCTTCTTGCTGGGACGTTTACTCCATTAATAAGGTGCTTCATATTCAACCTCATAAGAATGTACCACTCTTGAACTTGCGCTTCTTGATCCCTTTTGAAGGATCCCAAATTCTTCTATTTGTTCGGTGAGATCATGAATTTGTTGCTCCAAACGTTGTAAATCACTTCGTGAACTCATGCTAGATCTTTTGCAAGCCATAGAATATGAATCTTGATACAAAAGATCACAAGAAACTTGCAAATATGGGGTTAGCGTATGGGGGAAACGAGAGAGGATTGTTTTGGTTTGATTGTGTTTGGGCTATGGGGTTCTTGGTGGAGCTAATGGGGGACGTGTATGTGGGAGATGATAGGGGATGGATTTGTGATGGAAAGATGGTAGAAAGATGGTGCAAGAACTAAGAAAATCAATCTCCTAAGCTCTGATACCAATTTTGATGTATAATGGGATCAAAGAGATCTCATTACACATAGAATTCATGATCTTTATGAACAAAGATATGAATCTTCTTTTCTAAGTTCTTAAGGATCAACTAAATTCAATGAAAAAGATGATGATAAACGAAAAGATGGATGAATTCGTTTACCAAGATTGAATTGAACGAATGAATAATGATCAAATGTTGAATATTTGGTGATTTGAATGATGAACGAATGCACCTTGATCGTTAATTTGTTTGATGATTGTAGGATGGACGAATGATGCTTGAATGGTTGTATGTTGATTGACGCTTGAAAGATCAATCAAAGATGATTGAATGATATGAATGACGTTGGAATGGATGAATGAACGAATGGAATGAATGAATGATATGTTTGGCTTTTGAAGAATCTTGGAGGATACAGGCACACCACCTTCAAGAATGCTTCAATCTCTTCCTATCACCACCAAGGACGCCACCCTAGGCTAGAAGAAGATGATATTATCGAATCTCCCTCAAGAGAAACGAAAAGACTAGCAAAAGCTAGAGAGAAACAACATCACGTTGCATTTGATTTGTATTTGTAATATGAATTGAATGATTTTACAAAGCACCCTAAGGGGGTATTTATACTAATGAGGCCCCCCTTTAGGCGTGTGTTTCATCAAGAAATGGAGAGAAACTAGCTTACATCATTACAAACAAATGTGACATCATAAAGAAACTAATGTACATAAGGTAGTTTAAAACTAAGATAACTTGCTCATTCCTTGTCCAAATTCCAAGATTCAAAGACCATTGTGAAGCTCCTTTGATGTAGATTATTTGACCTTTGGATGACTTCCACAATATCTTCAAGGATCTTGTGATATGGAGCAAATTACCAAACTGCCCTTGTTGAAACCATTCAAACGAGAGGGATACGTGAGTGAATGATGCTCTTTTGCCATGTAACCGAGTATTAGGCCCCTATGATGCATATTGGATGTCTTCCTTGATGTCCTTGATTTATATGGCCATCAAATATACATCATACTCCCCCGGTTGAAAAATTTTGTCCTCAAACTTTGAGCATCAACTCTCTCTTTTGTTCGCCTTCTTCACAAGAGATTTACAAGCTTTCTTTTTAAAGGCTTTGAAGTCATCATAGAATCCTTTACAAAACTTCTTCAACTTCTTCCAAAATAACCCATAGACATTATTTGACTTTGATACTCCATATTTCACCATGGATGTAGAATTCCCATGTAACTTCTGAACTTCAAAGTCTACAATTTTGCCTTCATTATTTAATGTGAAGCGATCCATTCTTGAATGATCACAAATGACTATGGCCCCTTGACTCTTTTGAATCCTTGGCACTTCAACCATAAGATTCTAGCTGATATCTCTTGGGTGCACATGGAAGATACGTTTCATAGGAGAATTCAAAATTGGGTGCTTGCTTGGATCCGATTTGCTTTCCTCCAAGTTGGCAAGAACAAGACCCTTATGCTCTTCATTCCCATGATATTCCTCCTTCATAATCGTTACAATGCTGTTTTCATCCTCCTTAGGCTGAGGGTTAGAAGATGGTGGTAGAGGTGTCAAAGTGATCTTCTTTCGATTGAGGGTGAGAGTATAAGTGTTGGCTCTCTCATCATGTATGACACTTCTATCAAACAACCATGGCCTTCCCAACAAAATATGACAAGTATCCATAAGAATAATATCACACCATAATGAATCTTTATAACTCTTCCCAATTGAAAGACTTACCAAGACCCGTTGATCAACACGAATGCCTTGTCCCAGGCTTAGCCATTGTATAGTGTAAGGTGTTGGATGAGGAATAATCTCCATTTGCAACTTCTTAACCATTGTTGTAGAGGCGGCATTGGTGCAACTTCCTCCATCTATGATCAATGAGCATACTTTTCCTTTGATGGTACAACGAGAGCGAAAGATAGCCTCCCTTTGTACTTGGTCATTCGACACATGGGCTACATTCAAGGCCCTTCTCACAACAAGTAACTCTCCTTCATCCGGCTCCTTTACACATTCCTCCTCTACATGTTCTTCCTCATTCACGTCAACTCCTACTTCCTCTTCACTCTCATTTTCATGACACTCCGGTTCTACATACAAAGCACTTTGATATTCCACCAAAGATAATTCTTTCTCCTTAGGACATGCACTTGGGACAATGGGAGTGGGGAGGTTTATAGGCTGTTTTGAAGGCGTTTGGACAAGAGGTTTGCGATGGGATGGGGGCTGATTTTGTGGAGCTTTTGTGTTTGGTTGTTTTTGTGGGGAATGGGCGTCTTTGTTGTATATGGGTTTTATCCCAAAGTTCTCTGCTCGTATTTCAACATCAAGAGCTAAAGAACTTAACTCTTCCAAGTTTGTGTATGGTTGATTTACAACAACATGTCGAATGTAATCATCAAGACCAAGAAAGTAACATACCAAAACTCGTGGATCATTCTCCTTAAGGGCATACTTCCATAGTTGCCGCCTGACTTCTATTGTATATTCAACCACATCCTTACTCCCTTGCTCTATTCTTTCAAGTTTGTTGATGTAGTCTCCTTTGTAATTGAATGGCAAGAACTCTTCTTGAAATTTATTTCCATTCTTCTTGCTGGGACGTTTACTCCATTCATAAGGTGCTTCATATTCAACCTCATAAGAATGTACCACTCGTGAATTTGCGCTTCTTGATCCCTTTTGAAGGATCCCAAATTCTTCTATTTGTTCGGTGAGATCATGAATTTGTTGCTCCAAACGTTGTAAATCACTTCGTGAACTCAAGCTAGATCTTTTGCAAGCCATAGAATATGAATCTTGATACAAAAGATCACAAGAAACTTGCAAATATGGGGTTAGCGTATGGGGGAAACGAGAGAGGATTGTTTTGGTTTGATTGTGTTTCGGCTATGGGGTTCTTGGTGGAGCTAATGGGGGAGGTGTATGTTGGAGATGATGGGGGATGGATTTGTGATGGAAAGATGGTAGAAAGATGGTGCAAGAACTAAGAAAATCAATCTCCTAAGCTCTGATACCAATTTTGATGTATAATGGGATCAAAGAGATCTCATTACACATTGAATTCATGATCTTTATGAACAAAGATATGAATCTTCTTCTCTAAGTTCTTAAGGATCAACTAAATTCAATGAAAAAGATGATGATAAAAGAAAAGATGGATGAATTCGTTTACCAAGATTGAATTGAACGAATGAATAATGATCAAATGTTGAATATTTGGTGATTTGAATGAAGAACGAATACACCTTGATCGTTTGTTTGATGATTGTAGGATGGACGAATAATGCTTGAATGGTTGTATGTTGATTGACGCTTGAAAGATCAATCAAAGATGATTGAATGATATGAATGACGTTGGAATGGATGAATGAATGAATGGAATGAATGAATGATATGTTTGGCTTTTGAAGAATCTTGGAGGATACAGGCACACCACCTTCAAGAATGCTTCAATCACTTCCTATCACCACCAAGGTCACCACCCTAGGCTAGAAGAAGATGATATGATCGAATCTCCCTCAAGAGAAACGAAAAGACTAGCAAAAGCTAGAGAGAAACAACATCACGTTGCATTTGATTTGTATTTGTAATATGAATTGAATTATTTTACAAAGCACCCTAAGGGGGTATTTTTACTAATGAGGCCCCCCTTTAGGCGTGTGTTTCATCAAGAAATGGAGAGAAACTAGCTTACATCATTACAAACAAATGTGACATCATAAAGAAACTAATGTACATAAGGTAGTTTAAAACTAAGATAACTTGCTCATTCCTTGTCCAAATTCCAAGATTCAAAGACCATTGTGAAGCTTTGATGTAGATTATTTGACCTTTGGATGACTTCCACAATATCTTCAAGGATCTTGTGATATGGAGCAAATTACCAAACTGCCCTTGTTGAAACCATTCAAACGAGAGGGATACTTGAGTGAATGATGCTCTTTTGCCATGTAACCGAGTATTAGGCCCCTATGATGCATATTGGATGTCTTCCTTGATGTCCTTGATGTATATGGCCATCAAATATACATCATACTCCCCCGGTTGAAAAAGTTTGTCCTCAAACTTTGAGCATCAACTCTCTCTTTTGTTCGCCTTCTTCACAAGAGATTTACAAGCTTTCTTCTTAAAGGCTTTGAAGTCATCATAGAATCCTTTACAAAACTTCTTCAACTTCTTCCAAAATAACCCATAGACATTATTTGACTTTGATACTCCATATTTCACCATGGATGTAGAATTCCCATGTAACTTCTGAACTTCAAAGTCTACAATTTTGCCTTCATTATTTAATGTGAAGCGATCCATTCTTGAATGATCACAAATGACTATGGCCCCTTGACTCTTTTGAATCCTTGGCACTTCAACCATAAGATTCTAGCTGATATCTCTTTGGTGCACATGGAAGATACGTTTCATAGGAGAATTCAAAATTGGGTGCTTGCTTGGATCCGATTTGCTTTCCTCCAAGTTGGCAAGAACAAGACCCTTATGCTCTTCATTCCCATGATATTCCTCCTTCATAATCGTTACAATGCTGTTTTCATCCTCCTTAGGCTGAGGGTTAGAAGATGGTGGTAGAGGTGTCAAAGTGATCTTCTTTCGATTGAGGGTGAGAGTATAAGTGTTGGCTCTCTCATCATGTATGACACTTCTATCAAACAACCATGGCCTTCCCAACAAAATATGACAAGTATCCATAAGAATAATATCACACCATAATGAATCTTTATAACTCTTCCCAATTGAAAGACTTACCAAGACCCGTTGATCAACACGAATGCCTTGTCCCAGGCTTAGCCATTGTATAGTGTAAGGTGTTGGATGAGGAATAATCTCCAACTGCAACTTCTTAACCATTGTTGTAGAGGCGGCATTGGTGCAACTTCCTCCATCTATGATCAATGAGCATACTTTTCCTTTGATGGTACAACTAGAGCGAAAGATAGCCTCCCTTTGTACTTGGTCATTCGACACATGGGCTACATTCAAGGCCCTTCTCACAACAAGTAACTCTCCTTCATCCGGCTCCTTTACACATTCCTCCTCTACATGTTCTTTCTCATTCACGTCAACTCCTACTTCCTCTTCACTCTCATTTTCATGACACTCCGGTTCTACATACAAAGCACTTTGATATTCCACCAAAGATAATTCTTTCTCCTTAGGACATGCACTTGGGACAATGGGAGTGGGGAGGTTTATAGGCTGTTTTGAAGGCGTTTGGACGAGAGGTTTGCGATGGGATGGGGGCTGATTTTGTGGAGCTTTTGTGTTTGGTTGTTTTTGTGGGGAATGGGCGTCTTTGTTGTATATGGGTTTTATCCCAAAGTTCTCTGCTCGTATTTCAACATCAAGAGCTAAAGAACTTAACTCTTCCAAGTTTGTGTATGGTTGATTTACAACAACATGTCGAATGTAATCATCAAGACCAAGAAAGTAACATACCAAAACTCGTGGATCATTCTCCTTAAGGGCATACTTCCATAGTTGCCGCCTGAATTCTATTGTATATTCAACCACATCCTTGCTCCCTTGCTCTATTCTTTCAAGTTTGTTGACGTAGTCTCCTTTGTAATTGAATGGCAAGAACTCTTCTTGAAATTTATTTCCATTCTTCTTGATGGGACGTTTACTCCATTCATAAGGTGCTTCATATTCAACCTCATAAGAATGTACCACTCGTGAATTTGCGCTTCTTGATCCCTTTTGAAGGATCCCAAATTCTTCTATTTGTTCGGTGAGATCATGAATTTGTTGCTCCAAACGTTGTAAATCACTTCGTGAACTCATGCTAGATCTTTTGCAAGCCATAGAATATGAATCTTGATACAAAAGATCACAAGAAACTTGCAAATATGGGGTTAGCGTATGGGGGAAACGAGAGAGGATTGTTTTGGTTTGATTGTGTTTGGGCTATGGGGTTCTTGGTGGAGCTAATGGGGGACGTGTATGTGGGAGATGATGGGGGATGGATTTGTGATGGAAAGATGGTAGAAAGATGGTGCAAGAACTAAGAAAATCAATCTCCTAAGCTCTGATACCAATTTTGATGTATAATGGGATCAAAGAGATCTCATTACACATAGAATTCATGATCTTTATGAACAAAGATATGAATCTTCTTCTCTAAGTTCTTAAGGATCAACTGAATTCAATGAAAAAGATGATGATAACGAAAAGATGGATGAATTCGTTTACCAAGATTGAATTGAACGAATGAATAATGATCAAATGTTGAATATTTGGTGATTTGAATGATGAACGAATGCACCTTGATTGTTTGTTTGATGATTGTAGGATGGACGAATGATGCTTGAATGGTTGTATGTTGATTAACGCTTGAAAGATCAATCAAAGATGATTGAATGATATGAATGACGTTGGAATGGATGAATGAACGAATGGAATGAATGAATGATATGTTTGGCTTTTGAAGAATCTTGGAGGATACAGGCACACCACCTTCAAGAATGCTTCAATCTCTTCCTATCACCACCAAGGACGCCACCCTAGGCTAGAAGAAGATGATATGATCGAATCTCCCTCAAGAGAAACGAAAAGACTAGCAAAAGCTAGAGAGAAACAACATCACGTTGCATTTGATTTGTATTTGTAATATGAATTGAATGATTTTACAAAGCACCCTAAGGGGGTATTTATACTAATGATGCCCCCCTTTAGGCGTGTGTTTCATCAAGAAATGGAGAGTAACTAGCTTACATCATTACAAACAAATGTGACATCATAAAGAAACTAATGTACATAATTTAAAACTAAGATAACCTGCTCATTCCTTGTCCAAATTCCAAGATTCAAAGACAATTGTGAAGCTCCTTTGATGTATATTATTTGACCTTTGGATGACTTCCATAATATCTTCAAGGATCTTGTGATATGGAGAAAATTACCAAACTACCCTTGTTGAAACCATTCAAACGAGAGGGATACTTGAGTGAATGATGCTCTTTTGCCATGTGACCGAGTAATAGGCCCCTATGATGCATATTGGATGTCGTCCTTGATGTCCTTGATGTATATGTCCATCAAATATACATCATAAAGTCACATGCATGATCACATGTGGTCCATCCTAGCTACATGCACATTTTTTTTATATAAGAATGAAGCCATGCAAACCCTACAAACAAGAGCTAGAGGTCGCAAGATCAAATCCTCACGACGGAAATCAAAAACACCTAAAAAGTTAGCTAAACACATGCTCATTTCGTCCAGTGTGAATGGCAGCCTCCCTAGGTAGGTTGACTTCACACTCCACCGTCCATGCATGCATGGACGAAGCTGATCCCTCCCCCTGGCGTAGTGGCCAACCGGCCTAAACTCGTCGACCACACGTGGTCAATTGACCACGTGTTGCCGTCCATCCTCATGCATCTCCCCTACTGCCTAGTGAAGTGTAGAGCTACGGAGATTACTATGTGTATGTGCATGTATGCATGTATCTCATATCCCCCATCCTCCTATAAATACCATCCTACTCCAAGTCATTTTCACTCATCAACTCATCAACTCATCAACTCACCAATTCATTCACCATCTCTCCCTCTCTACTCATTCTCTTACTCTCTCACTCATTCTTTCTAATATCTCCTACAATCTTTATCTCCATTACATTCTTCATCACCATTTTCTATCCTATCCACTTTCTATTCTACCTTACCACCATAATCTTCATCCGTCTTCCATCACAAAAAAGCCTAAATACACATCTTATCTCGTTCTTCCTAAAACTCCATAAAAAAACCCTAGCCTAAACACGTCTAAACCACAAAAAGAGCCTTATTATTCCCCTCTTATCACCCTTTTCTTATCATCATTTCATCACCTTTTTCTATCATCCCTTTGTCACTTGGAGAGGAGGTTTCTAAAGGCATCAAGGAGGATTCATCAAGCATCGAAAGGGTTAGGCAAGGTTTTCCCAATAAAGTAGCAATGTAAGCTTCTATGTGTTCGTCTTTACTTGTACATAATTGTGTATTTTGTATCTTTCTTTTATCTTGTATATTTCATTCTCGTTGCATGATTCGATGAAGTAATTCTATAAAGTTCTTATCCATTTCCCTTCCAAGATTTATCAAAAGCACATTTTAAACTTTTAGTAGAGTCTTTCTTTTTGTGAGAGGCGAACTCTTAAAGTTTACTTTTCGAGTTCGTAGCCTTACCCCCGGATCCATTCTTGTGTTTCGCAGGTGGAGTCTTTCTTTCTTTCTCTTTTGGTTTTGTCTTGGCTTTTCCCTTAAAAAGTCGGGTGGCGACTCCCATTTCGAACTAAAACACATCGAGGATTGCATAAACTACGGTTTTACAATGTATCGATGCAACTTTAGGGTTTTTCTTTCTTATATTTCTAAATAATAATTGCATAAATCACTCTCTTCCGAGCCTAACATTTAAATGAGCAAATTGGGTTAAATTTAGAAAAGTTGAAACAAGTGGATGTTCACTCTTAAAAGTTTAATTCAATGACTCATAAAATGCCTAAGTAAGGGGAAAGTGATTTTACAAAACATTATTCATGAAATATAAGTTTGATTTCCTTAAAGAGTCTTTTTCAAAGGTTAAACCCCAGCACAAATCACCGAATCACACCCCAATCCAAACATGGACGTTCGGAAGCCGAATGGTGAGGAAAAATGTCCACACGCCGCCAGTAGTAGCATGCCAGCTATGATTGGCATCCGTCGAAGTAGTGGAGATACGGTTAGGGGCAGGTGCTCCCTTTCCAGCCCGTTTCTTCAAATATTTGATCCACCATTCAATCACCGACCCTTAGAGATGGATAAGGTCGGGAATCTCGCACGAAGGAAGGGGAATGTCTTGAGAATGCCCCATTTGCCGCATGACTCGATCAGGGAAGTAATATGTAAGCTCCGTAAGGCCAAGCAGAGTGATGTGGGCAGCCTTACGAGAGTGGCTCGAAAAAACATGGGACTTTCCACCATTGAACCCACCAACGGATTTCCTTGTAATTCTTGATAAAGATGACCCACTCATCAAAATTGCGGCGGGTGTCGAACTTCCTTTTGCGTTGGCAAAAGTTCGCTAGTTCCGAGGAGGTGATGGGAGAGAAGAACATGTCTAGATGCTCCATAAGCCACATCTACAGGTGGAAGAAAGAAAGTGAGAATTTTGGTTGCACAAAAAAAAATATATTACAACCAAAAAAAAAAGGAAAGAAAAAATCGACACATGATTCCACATGGATCACTCAGATAATCCATGCAAAATCATAGAAAAATAATACCAAAAAAAAGAGAAAAAAAAGGAAAAGAACAAAAAAAAGAGAGGAAGTGTCGATACTCACTTGAAGAGCGAGGGGACTTCCCCAAAAGGTCTACTTTCTAGCCCATGAATCGAGACCGAGGAGGGTCTCAGCAATCATCATTGGATCAAGATTATAACCCCAGGACATCTCATCTACGACATGGATGAGAGAGATAGGTGCAAAACCCGAACCACCGTGATAAAATAAAAATTCAGATAGAATGCAAAAGACCAAACCTCGCACTCGTAACGTCGGGTTGAGTCTAAGCGCCTCGGGTGATTGAAAGAATTCCACTAGAGCTTGCAAGTTGACTGTGTTGCCAACCAAAATGTGTCCTAATGCTCGATGATTGAAGTTCGCCAATTCCATGAATTTTTCGCGATGGTTGTGAGCAGGAGAAGGAGTTGTTGGCGGAGCATAAAGATCAAACTTGAACATGCAAGCCCACTCTTCAGGAAGAGGGCACAATTCGTTCCAGGAGAAGCGAAAGACATGGAACTTAGGGTCCCAAAAGGTCAGGGTTGCTTTAAGAAACACCCAATCGATTTTCACTTGCTTTAGGCTCAAAATCACGGATAGGTTGTAGTAAGTGAGGAGCCGTTTTTCGGGTTTGGTGAGTGTGTTCATCCATGAGTTGAGCTTTCTTTCAAATGCCATAATTGCAAGCAAGAGAAGAAGGGTTGAGAGAGAGCAAGAACGGGTGAAGTCTCAAAACGACGAAGCCAACTTATATAGCCTCGGTTCTGCCCAGTACACAGTTGCTCAACTGAATGAAAGGGGATGTATGCACCGTCCGACAACACGCATTCGGATGAACCACGACGGTTGTCACCGTGTGTAGGCCGACCGGCCAAAAGGGATGAACTCGTTTTGTGAGTTCACACCCCTACGTGCATGCATCCAGGAGGAAAAAACGCGTTTCTACATGGCTCCTACGTGTTAGTATAATATTTTATTTTTCCTTTATTTCTTAGTGTAAAAATATAATTTTATTTCTTCCTTTTTTAGTTTTAGAAGTTGTAATTTCTTTTGTACATTATTCTTTTTTTTTTATTTCTTCCTTGTAAACAGTCAGAGGTTGACCTAGAAGATAAATAAAAGTGGGAGCTTGCATGTCGCATCATTAGAGAGACAAAATCACATAAAATCGAGTCTGCCTGATTGCATTTAACTGCGCATTTCTTTAAAACATGGCATTTCATTTACATTGGATAAATAAAGAAAAAAGAGAAAAGAAGGGAAAGCTTTACCGCAATGCCTAGAAGTCCCCACCAAAATCGCCACTACCAAACAAGCTCCTGACAGTTGCATCAGCAAAGGAGTCCGGCTGAGGATCGTCTTGAGTACCAGAGGGATCGGACAGGAATTGGCTGTAAGGCATACCATGAAAACCAGAGCTTGGATAACCGTGGCTGAAGCCAGGGAGCTGACTGTAAGGGACAATAGATTGAGCATGATACTGAGGCGCCCATGGACTAGGCACTCTCTCCATTGAACCTTGGAATCCATCAGATTCCGAACAGTCTTCCACCATGAACTCCGGGATATGAGGAGACCTTCACCGCGAAGAGCTGGCATAAAGATCGCGTGGCACACTCATCAGATCTTGATCCTTGCGCCTAGATGGTCCTACCCTAAGTCTCCGCGAAAACCTCTACTACATGTTTCTCTTGCTGAATAGTTGCGAAGAGGACGTCTTTACGAGCTCTCGAAACGTGGCAAACTCACATGGGAGTGAGCCTTGTTATCTTCATCACCAGCAGCCGGCATCGGACCCTAATATTGGCCATTTTCGAAGTTTTGATCAATGAACTCCCGAGCCGTGATGCATTCCCTTAACAGAACGCGGATGTGGGCATACGCTTGCTGCACGGAAGGAAGATCCATAAGAATCAATGGTGCAAGATAAAGGGTGGTCAAGTATGCAACTCACCAGGTTCGTATCAAAGAACCGCAATACTTCATGATCGTTAGGCACGAGCGGGATGAATCCAAGCAACATATCTTCATCTCCAGCCTGCTCAGGTTCCTCTGTATGCTGGTCCATAAGAGGATCATAATATCCTCCCAACTACAGAAGGGCAAATGTTGTCAGGATGCCAGGAGTCTGAAATATTAATACAAAAATAGAGGAAACACTAAAACCTGAGCGAAAGCAAGACATCCTCTATGCTGAAGAGCCGCTTCTTCCAAGTCATCCGTCGGTACAATTAAATTGACTGCTGGTTCACCAACCATCAGCCGAGCTATTTCATCCGCCGCCAAGGCTTGCCTATCAAAGATGAGCTCGGGAGGATTCATGGGAACTCTTGGAGGCCATTCCCCAGTATGTTGAAAGAAGAAGCGTTCCCCCAAATAAAATGTGAGACTAGAAGGACCTTCCAACAACAAGCGATGCTCGCTTGTTTCCCTCGCAAGGCGTATATCCTCCGCATTGTATCCATTGCATGGGAATCGGACAATGTCCTCCTGCAACAACAATTATCACCAAAGGCTCGAGAGGAGAAAAGGCAAATAACAAAAAGAAAAAAAAATGCAAGTCATACCAGTATGAGGTTGTCGATAATCCTCCTAAGTCCATTCAAATCCTTGAAATGGAATTTTGACCGATCATAGCTTGATGCTTCTGACCATCGTCGAGCAGCTGGGACGCGCATATCGTCGTTGTTAGTTCCACCAAGTGCAGGAAGGAAATAGGCCATAACGCACACCTGCACCCTAGGAAAGGTTCTTAGTAAAAAAAGAAATTTGCACCTTACAAATTTCTAAATAAAAAACTCTTGGAGCATACCTCCAAGACTCGCCAACCCAGGTTGAGCCTCTTAGACTCCGTTGCCCTTGTACGTGCCATTGTGTCACAATCGGTGGGTCGGCAAGCAACTCGCATTCCCCTGACCAAATGGGTGTAAGCAGCAGCCGCCCAGTTGAAAAATCTCATCTCGCCGAAATACAGGAGGTGATGCGCCCAGAAGAGAGTGATTGTGTCTCCACGGTTTGCAAAAATCGTTGCATTGATAAAATGCACCAACATAATGAATTGATGCTGAGGAAGAGGAAGGCTCCCAAATCCTTCACTTTTTATAACGGCCGTCAGATGCGAGTACCGCAGGCCGCAAATTCATCCAGCCAGCGCGATAACAGGTTGCAAAAGCGCATGAACATGAGGGTCAACATCTTTCTGAAACTCCAGTAGCTGGCCGCCCCAGCTAAGACCTATAATCATCACAAAGTCAAAAGGAGTAAGCATCATCTCCCCAACCGGGAGGTGAAACGAGTTCGTGGAATCCTAGAAACGCTCCACGATATCTCGACTATATATCCTCTTGTTATTGCGGATCTTCTATGCCCATAAGTAGTCTAGAAAAGGGCCAAAACTAGCATCCCTCACAACGCTCGAATAAAATGCACCCACCTTCGCATGGAAGGATAAGGTTATTACACCCTGAATACTCCCACATGCCTTAAAGGAGTCTTCCTACAATAAGATCAACGAAAGAAAGGTACTTCAAGAAAAATTCAAGGTAACTAAGGTTGCTTTAGGATTCAACTTAAAGTACAACAGTAAATAGCATGCAAAGCAACTACAAAAACAAAACATGCTATATGAAGTTAGGAGGAGCATACCGAGTCATGAGAACGAAAGAACCATGCGTGCTCATCTTGGCGAAAGACCAACTGAG
The DNA here is from genome assembly GCA_029582165.1 of Portulaca oleracea. Classification (NCBI taxonomy): domain Eukaryota; kingdom Viridiplantae; phylum Streptophyta; class Magnoliopsida; order Caryophyllales; family Portulacaceae; genus Portulaca; species Portulaca oleracea. Next base: position 36,104,815 of record CM055882.1, read on the forward strand.
TTGGAATGAAGTCCCTGCTAGGATACTCTCGCTGCACCGTCCTTGTATACGGACGCTCTTGAAGCGCTGGTTGAGTAGCACGTCTACATCCCCTCCGAAAGAAATTTATACTCTTGCGATAAGATTCAAAACACTCAAGAGCATTTCTTTAGAGAGAGAATGGGAAGCCAAGATACAGAGCTCGGATTTAGAGTGATGAAGTAGCGGCGAGCTTAAGCCCCATTTATAGGTAAAATGTGTAAGCTCTCACTGCCACGTGTCAGCTCATCACTGGTTCCCAGTAGAGGCCGATCGGCCTACAAGACCAAACACAATAATTGCGTTAAATGGTCTCCTGCATGGCCTACAAAAGCTGCATTGTACGAGCCAAAAGATTCCTTCCCAAAAGCATAGGCCGGTCAGCCTTGGAAAGGAGGAGCCTTTGTCTTCTTCCTCCTTTGTCATCTTCCCAATGGCATGCATCTTCCCAAAGCCATGCATGATCGAGCACAAGGCGTGCCCAACAAGAAGAGTGTGTTCTTTTCAAGGATCAAGGCGTCCATTCCCCAAAAGGGAACAAGTCCCAATGGCTGTGTAGCCGCAACCAGAGGTAAGTTTCCCGGATCAAAATTTAAAATTAATCAGAACTAACAAAAACTATTTTTGCATTTTGCAGGAAAATAAGGGCCACGATCAGTGAAGTTCCCCGACATCGAATTGTCATCATCATGATCATCATCATCATCATCATCATTCTTGAGCCATCGGCAGAGTTTCGGTGAAGTCTCGACAACTAGGGCAATCGGTAGAGTTTCGATGTAGTCCCAATTTCGAGCCATCGACAGAGTTTCGATGAAGTCTCAACCCCCAGGCCATCGACATCATGATCAATGAAGTCCTTCGGCATTGAACATGCCCATAATCATCAATATCGACACTGGGAAAGACTGGATACGACACTCGGAAAGACTAGAAAACCAAACATTAACCCCAATAGCAGATGAAGTCTCTCCAACGAGTTGAGCATCATTCTTGCTCAAGATCACCTATCGGCGCAAGTTCGCCAACCGCGACACATGACCTAGCTTCCAAGTGTCAGCCCACATCTTCAAGTAGGACGCATCAAACGTCCGAGATCATGTCAAGTAGGATGTCATCAAACGTCCGAGATCACACCAAGTAGAGCATCATTCTTGCTCGAGATCACCGATCGGCGCAAGTTCGCCAACCGCGGTGCAGGACTCAGCTTCCAAGCATCACTCCAGGCTTTGCACTCGATAAGGTCATATCACCAGGCTTTGCATTCCAAAGTCATATCCTTAACCGGTGTCCATCAAATCAAGACAACTTTGATTTTCGTCCTATCCTCGGACTCAATCAAAGTGGGAGCTCCTGTAGACACCGGGATTTTGATGCATAAGACAATATATAAATAAGAGCGGAAGAAATAAAAGAGATTCGATAAATGCATGAATTTTACATGTATTTGTTTACGTAAAGTCACATGCATGATCACATGTGGTCCATCCTAGCTACATGTACATTTTTTTATATAAAAATGGAGCCATGCAAACCCTAAGAGCAAGCGCTAGAGATCGCGAGATCGAATCCTCCCAAAAGCACTCTAAAACACCTAAAAAAGTTAGCTAATAATGTGTTCATTTCGTCCAGTGTGAATGGCAGCTTCACTTGGTTGGTTGACTTCATACTCCACCGTCCATGCATGCATGGACGAAGCTGGTTCCTCCCCCTTGGTGTAGTAGCCGGTCGGCCTTGGTGACTCCGCCACACGTGGTCAATTGATCACGTGCCACCGACCATGCTAGGTGAGCTCCCCCTACTGCCTTGGCATTCTGCACAGTCGGAGATTACTATGTATGCATGCATGTATACATGAATCTTTACTCCCTCCTCCTCCTATAAATATCATCCCTCTCCAACCCATTTCACTCACCAATTCACTCATCATCTATCACTCTCTAGTCACTCTCTAATCTCTCTCATAATATCTCTACTTCTTATACCACTTATCTCATATTCATCTCTCATTCATCTCTTATTCTATCCATCCTCTATTCTATCCTACTTTCCATTATCTATCTAGCCATAATCTTCACCATTCTTCCATCACAAAAAGCCTAAATACATATCTTACCTTTATTCATCCCAAACTCCCCAAAAAACCTAGCCTAAACATATTCATAATCACAAAAGAAGTCTTCTTATTACCATCTTTCTACCCCTTTTCTTATCATCTTTTTCCATCCCTTTTTCTATCATTCTTTTAGCACTTGGAGAGGGAAGTTTCAAGGTATCAAGGAGGATTCATCAAGCATCAAAGGGCTAGGCAAGGCTTTTTCCCACAAAGTAGCAATGTAAGCTTTTAAGTGTTCTTCTTTTCTTGTAAATAAGTGTATATTTGTACTCTTCTATTTTATATATCACATTCTTGTTGCATGATTCAATGAAGTAATTTTATAAAGTATTCATCCATTTCCCTTCCAAACTTTATCAAAAGCACATTTTAAACTTTTAGTAGATTCTTTCCTTTTGTGAGAGGCGAACTCTTAAAGTTTACTTTTCGAGTTCGTAGCCTTACCCCCGAATCGATTCTAGGGTTTCATGGGTGGAGTCTTTCTTTCTTTTCCTTTTGGTTTTGTCTTGGCTTTTCCCTTTAAAAGTCGGGTGGCGACTCCCATTTCGAACTAAAACACATCGAGGATTGCATAAACTATTGTTAACATGGTTTTACAATGTATCGATGCAACTTTAGGGTTTTCTTTCCTATATTCCAAAATAATGGTTGCATAAATCACTCTCTTCCGAGCCTAACATTTAAATGAGCAAATTGGGTTAAATTTAGAAGAGTTAGAACAAGTGGATGTTCACTCTTAAAGGTTTAATTCTATGACTCATAAAATGAATAAGTAAAGGGAAAGTGATTTTACAAAGCATTTTTCATGAAATATATGATACATCTCCTTAAAGAGTTTTCAAAGGTTAAACCCCAGCACAAATCACCGAATCACACCCCAATCCAAACGTGGACGTTCGGAAGCCCGAACGGCAAGGAAAAATGTCCACAAGAGCGGAATTGCATGTTCAGCGATCTCCTTGTTGATTTCAGGCATGTCTTCGTAAGACCAAGTGAAGACGTCTACGAACTCCCTTAAAAGCGAGGTGAACTCTTGTTGCTCCTCCAGGGTTAATGATTTGCCAATTTTTAGTTCCCGGGGAGTTTCAGGCGTCCCTACATTGATTGCGATGGTTTCCTCAACAGGTGCCATGTGATTCTCCTGGTCATTCATGGCTTGTGTTAACTCATTAAAGTCTTTTAAAGGTTCAGCATCAAATTCATAGTTATTTGCACAACAATTAGGAAAAAGGAAAGAAGAACATAGATACTCAGAAACGTTCACTTCATTGAATGCAGGAACGGATACAAACTTATCAGACTTGGGGCTAATCCCAACTGACTCAGACTCAATTACAGACTCACTAGTGCTCGACTCAGACTATACCTTACAAGGTTCTCCTAACACTAGGGTACATTTATTGTTAATAATATCAACCCAGGTCACTTTGTGGCAGTCCCCATCAGCAGAAATCATGGTGCTTGGGTCAAATTCAGAGTTGGACAACACAGCAACCACCGGGTCCACCACTTTTTCTTCAAGGCTCGTGGATCGGAATCATTCTTAAGGCGGCGAAATTCCTCCAACATGTTGTCCATAGCCTCTCATTGTTGTTCTATCTGTTGGTCCTGAAACTCAAGGTGTTCCCGAACCTTTTTCTCATAGCGAATAGCCGAATGTATGACCATATTTTGCAAGTTGTCCCTCAGCTCTTCTAAGCGTTGCTGAGTTACTCCCATATGCAATTTACGGTAAGAGCTGTTAGATGATTAACCTCAATTTTACCGCCTTAAACCTCGGTTTTCAGGTTGTGTTTCGAGAGTATTTTACCTACTTTGACACAAATTCGACTTGGTTTAGCTCAACTTCGCTTGTTGTAGCTAAAATACTTAACTTTATCAATTGTAGGTGAATTTTGGGTGATTCACGACGCTTTAATTATTATTGAATGAAACGTGAAGAAGTCGTGAAGAAGCCGGGATGCAAAGAGCGCGTGAAGGATCTCAAATAAGACTTTTCGAAGACACCAGAGCGCACACATGCGCCATCAGAAATTCTGCGCGCAGACAGTGCACACCTGAGCACATGCGCAAGAATGCCGTAAATCGTTTATTGTTTTAATTAGAAAACAAAGGCAGTTTTCCCTTTATTACGTTAGTTTCCATTTCTTCTTTCTAGGTTTTGAGAGTTTTCTCTCTAGCCTCTCTAGAGGCTTTTAGGGTAGATTCTAGGTTTAATTTACTTCTCTTTGCAAGGATTCAACTCCAATTTCAATTCGAGACTAAGTTTCACTTTCTCTTTCTCTTTCTCTTTATGTTGTTGTTAGATTCGTTTTGTTTCTCTTTAATTACTTTAGTATGTGGATTAGTTGTTAGTTTTGTGTTGTTTGGGTTGTGATTGATGTGTTTGACAATGAACTAATCTTATTTTAGTCCTAATCTATCTAAATTCATGCTTGTAGTTAGAAGTTTTCTCATGCCCACCACGTGTTCGATGAAATGCTCGAAACAACCTCTAACTACAAGCATGAATTTGGATAGATTATGACTAAAATAAGATTAATTCATTGTCAAACACATCAATCACAACCCAAACAACACAAAACTAACAACTAATCCACATACTAAAGTAATTAAAGAGGAACAAAACGAATCTAACAACAACACTAAATAACATAAAGAGAAAGAGAAAGAGAAAGTGAAACTTAGTCTCAAGTTGAAATTGGAGTTTATGAGTCCTTGCAAAGAGAAGTAAATTAAACCTAGAATCCACCCTAAAAGCCTCTAGAGAGGCTAGAGAGAAAACTCTCAAAACCTAGAAAGAAGAAATGGAAACTAACGTAATAAAATGAAAATTGCCTTTGTTTTCTAATTAAAACAATAAAACTGATTTCTAGGCATTGTGCACATGGGTGCACCTAGGTGTGCGCCTATGGTGGAATTTCTAGAATGGCGCACAGGTGTGCGCCTGGGTGTGCGCGTCGGGAAAAGTCTTATTTGAGATCCTTTACGCACTCTTTGCATCCCTGGCTTCTTTACGACTTCTTCACGTTTCATCCAATAATAATTAAAGCGCCGTGAATCACCCAAAATTCACCTACAATTGATAAAATTAAGTATTTTAGCTACAACAAGCGAAGTTGAGCTAAACCAAGTCGAATTTGTGTCAAAGTAGGTAAAATACTCTCGAAACACAACCTGAAAATTGAGGTTTAAGGCGGTAAAATTGAGGTTTATCATTATACCTTTAGGAGTAGCAGGTACTTCTGTTCTCGTAGGGCTTAGATTTGCCGGAGGAGCCACAGGTTCAGCCCTCGCCTGATTATGTCTTCCCGACCTAGTTAAGAATGCAACACTAGGTGGAGTCTTTTCTTCCTTATCGGACCAGAAATCATCAGTAGGACCTTCTTCATACACATCCTCCTCCTCCATAACCCAAATACCGTTGACAGTAAAGGCTGTCAAATCTTCAGGAAGGAGTGCAGGTGCTCCTTTGTCAGTAATACATTCGGATGGATCAAAAGTGTCCTCTCCAACAAAGATAGCACGATTTGGGAGATGATTGCTTTTGTTATTGGGTTTATTTGCAGCTTTAGGCATTAGTAATGCCCCAGAACGGATCATCTTCTCAATTTGATTCTTAAGCGTCCAGCATCGCTCAGTATCATGGCCTCTGGTTCGGTGGTACTTGCAGTAAGCATTGTTATTCCACCCTGGTCCCTTAGCCTCAGGTTCAGGTCTAGCTAGGAACTAGCAACTGGATCTTGTTTGATTTCAGCAATCGGTCCAAAGCTTCGGCATAAGTCATGTCAAATGGGGTATATGAATCGTACTGGAAGTAGGTCGTCTTTGGAGGCGGACCACGATTCACATTCTGTAGAATGCTTGTCTCAGCCACCGTAGGAGCACTGATGGTCCTTCTTCCCACAGTATTGCCCTTCTAGCTTTGGGACGCGGCAGTCCTTTCCTTGCGTGCCTCGAGCTTAGGACATAACTTCTTCAAGTACTCAAAACTCTCAACCACATGGAAATCTAACTGTGTCAAACTGCATTTCCGTGGGAATCATGCTAGTCACCTGAGATAGCTTGGCATGCCACCTCTCGTAGTAGGCCATGAATGACTTATTTCCTCCTTGTCGGATAGCCATAATGTCTGAAAGGGTCACCTTATCTTTTTTAATCTTACCGTAATTCTCGATAAATGCCCTACGCAAAGCAGTCCAATCTCCTCGCACCTCCAGAGGAAGAGTATAATACTAGTTCAGCGATGATGGGAAAACTTACTTGTAATGCTTGGTAGTAACGCCTCGAAGGGGCATCACTCGGTTGAACTCCCACACATGATGGGTTGGATTCTCAAACGGGTAGAACGTTTTCAGCAGAATGTCCATCTTTCCCACTATATTAGCATTGATTTCAGCGGGTGGTTTGAACTCAACGAATTGATTGGTGAAGGTTGGCATCTGGCTTACAGCATCATTGAACACATTCAATTGAGCCTTTATGTCTTGGATGACAGGGTCATCGCGTAACTCAGCCTTGATCGGGACAGTTTGAGGAACAACCACTGACGGTGGCGGCCTTGGTGTTAGGTCATCAGACAACTCAATGACCACTCCTGCATTGGAACTTTTGCCTATCTTTCCTTTGCCTTTGTCACTCAAAGGGTTAGGGAGAATTTCCATGGCACTCTCGTCATTGTCCACCATTCCCATTCGCATATTGATGCGTTGCACAGCTTCCAAAACACCATTCAGAGTATCCAACTGTTGCTCTATGTGAGTGTTTTGCCTTTCGATGAGTTCTCGCTGCCGACCGATGTTCTCATCGGCTTTCTTCTCTTGTTGTAAGGCAACAAAAGTGATTGAGCCCTCTACTTGCTTGAACTTCTCCTCAAGAAGTTTGACTAAGGCCTCTTGGACTTGGTTGTCTCCGTGGTTCTCTTCGGCATACATGTTGAATTGCAGACGATGGGAGGTTTTGGACCTGGATGCTGACGGGACGAAGACCGGGTTACGGATCAAGCGACCTATTGGGCCGGAGATCCGAGCTAGACTCGGGTCTCCTATGTTGACTACAACAAAACCACACACAGCTCAGAGATTGACCTTTTATTGACCCAAAAACCCAACCTGATGAATGCATGACCTAGTGGACCTATATGGGGACTTCCTAATATGCACAATCTAAATGCTCACCAGACAAGGTGACTATCCCGGGGCACGGGTTTGCATGATCCTAACTCTACATGTCCCTAAAAGACCATTGATCATCATAAAGGGTCGGATAAAACCAAACACAGCGAGTCAAGACCGAGTATAGGAGTACAAGTCAGTGTTTCTGAATTCGGATAAGCCCCATCCACAGGCTGCCCATTTTAAGGAGAATCCGTAACTTAAACACCCTACTTGGGCCAACTCAAGCCGTACTGATTATTATGCGGACTAGAATGATGATCAACAAGACTGACTGCCTGGCGCCTTTCTGTTTTATTTTTATTTTACTCTACTTGTTTGGGAAAATGGATATAGTAAAGGACTGGGTAAAACCAACGACAAGTGAGTTATAATTAATTTATGGACTTAACTGATAAATCCAACTTGGTTGGGCCTAACCACGGGCCGACCATGAATGTGATCGATTCAATAATTAACTCAATAAATTAATTCACTCAAACCTGGTGATTATTACAAAGTCTAAGACTTTACCCATTTTCTTTTGTTGGACTTTTAAGCAGGTTTATCGGACCTTTGTTAAGAAGATGTCATAAAGGGCCATATAGAATCATCAAAGGCGAGTTCAGTTTACTTTATGAACCAAGAGGATCAACCTTTATAGATAAATGGAGCCAACCACTGGGTTAACCATAACTTTTGAGGTTGAACTTCTTAGTTGGTAAACATGACTCTTCTCAGCCCAATGACTACTATATGGACTGGAACAACATTCCTTAACTTGGGTCGACTCTTTTACAACGAATTTAAACACGTAGCACATAATATACATATGAACAAAGGGGTATCCTAAACCAAGGCTCTATTTACAAAAGGGTTTATTGGCTGGATAAGGCTTAGCGGCTTATGTACTCGCCCTGGTGCATTCTTGTTGTAAAGGCAACTTGAATGTGTGTGGTGTTGCTCTTGGAGGCTCGTGTGGAGACCTCGTAGAGTGATGCATGAGTGGATGTGGTGACCAATGCTCTCTCGGTGTAAGTACACCAATTGAGTATGGCCGGTCCGGCATCCCATGGGTTATTTTTTGTGGTTTAAAGAGAAAAATCCCAATACCGTCGATTTATGTGCTCCTACGACATATTACATGTCAAGGGAGTGCCCCCGGTATATGCAATGCATTATGCCTAAAAGAAAGATTTAATAATATAAAGTAAAATTCATTTTCCTTCCAAAAGATTTAAAGTACACAAACTTTTTTCAAGTTTTACCCACTTTAAGAAAAACTCCCCAAGAATTTGGCAATCCTTGTGGTGCGTGTAGAGCTTGGTAATCTCGATGGTGGTGCGCCTGTATCCATTGAGGTCGTCAAGTCCAATGCCCTTGTGATAATCGGTCATGGTGTGCCTATAGTGATCGGTAATCACTTGATTCTATCCTTTATTTTATGCATTTCCAGTCCCTCATTATCCATTTCAATCCATTTGAACGAGTCCCAAAATCCTTCATGAGTTCTTGATGTTATTTGGTGTTTGGTGAATCTGGTTCGAATTTGATCCTTGGAGTCAGTCGTGAGGTCCCTGTATTTCTGTGATGTTTTTCCAGCTTTTTGAGTTAGAGGTCCTTTAGTTGGTATTCATCATCCATCTGTTCATGTTCATCCGATCACATTTCACACATCACCCATTTCATCCATTTATGTTTTGGTGTTTATGCTCTCTTTTGGAGGAGATTGTGATTGGTTCTCTGTTGTGAGCCCTGTTTTGGAGTGATTGTAAGCGATTATCAGTTTTGAGGTCCAGAATCTCAATGTTGTGTGTGTCTGTTTGGTGTTTGTGAAGTCATCACTCTGATCTTAGCGACCTTGCATACATCAATAATCCAAGTCCTATCCTACCACACTCAAGTCTCCATTTCATCCAAGCTCATCTCCAAGGGTCCATCAAGAGAAGTTCGGTCTATCCATCGCCACACCAATACTTTAAGTGAGGTTTGAGCATCTTTCATTTCAATCATGTAATTACATTTGTTTATCGCTTTACATGTACATTATTATGTAAAACATTTCTTTCACATTTACATGATTTGGAATATAATTTCAATTCGTGAAATTAATTAAACTTCTCCCCGCTCTATTTCATTTCAATGTCGACTTTATTAGAGTTTGTTTTCTAACAGGCGAATTCGAGAGTTCTTATAATTCTTGGATTCATAACCTTATCCCCGAACTTAGAATCGGGTTTTGTCGACCGGAGTTATTTTATTTACGGTTTGTCTGTTTCCTTAAATCGGTTGGCGACTCTTTTATTCTTTTATAATCCATTTAATTATTTAATATTGGAACTTACACTAAAATAATTAAAAAATGGTTTAACATCTTCCTCTCACCCATTCAAGGCTAAAACCGAGAGAAAGTGGGCCAGGAATCAATAAAACCCCCGCGGGTTTTATTGTTTCCAACTCACTTTCTCTGGCCTAGGGAAACAGGCGGCCCAACCCAGGATGTGTCAAAACCCCGGCGGGTTTTGGCAGGTTCTGGCGGCCTGTTTGCTTCCTCTTGGGCCTGAATTTGGTGTTTTGCCGGGTTTTAAACCATTATTAATATATTTCGGTGTAATTTCGAGTGTTTAAATAATAAAAATGGACTTGTAAATAAATAAAGTTTCATCACCCCGAAAATGAATTTCGAAAATAAAAATATCCTTATTTAAGGATTAAGCAACCTTAGTCGGCTCCCGATTATTAAGTAGCGCATCCGAAAACCGACACCCCTAAACGGGGGCGATTTTCCAGGTCCTACAATTGCGAATCAACTTGATAGAATATCCACACATATCCAAGGCCAACCTCAGCGTGAAGGAAGAAGAAGAGATGATTCCTCTCAGAAGAAAACATTTCAATATTCACCACTAAGGGCCTTTCCGTCCCAAAAGTGTATCAATTGTAGGTGTGTGGGACATGATTCTTTCCAATGCCATCAAATGGCCATGGTTAGAGCTTGCATTGAGGAATCTTTTGGTGTGGAAGAACCTATGGGTGATGTGGTAGAAAAAGTTAATGAACAAAACCTTACTTTCACACTTGGAGGATTTGAGGAGGTTGTGAAGGAAGAAGGTTCAAGAGATGAGGTTATTATCCTCGTGGCCGATGAAGGAGAACCTATTGAACTTTATAAGGCCATTGAAGAAATTAAGGGAGTTCCATGCCAAGAGGAAGATGAGAAGATTGACCTTGATCTTCCCCCCAACTGTGTTGAAGAAACCCAAGTAGACATACCTTTATTCATCTCAAATCCATCAATTGAGGAGCTAGTAACAGTGGAGTTGGCTCCATCATCTCTTATGACTTGGTCACATTTGATCTTCTCACTGAGAAGAATGAGGTATTTAAAAACTCTCTTGTGAAGTTCATTGAGTCTTGCTTGGATGTTGGATGTAATGGCATGAGGTCCTTGATGCATCATGTATAATCTTTGAGAGTGATTTTTTGCATGCTAAGAATCTTGGTGTTCATTTGGTATTTAATGACAAATTTGGCCTTTGGGTTACCTTGATTCTAATTCACCCAATAACTATGAGCTTATCATTTGTAATATCACACAATTAGTATTGTTTGAGTTTTGGTTGGTGTGATACACTTTTTGAATGGATAGACATGTTTTTTGGTCGTCATTGGTTATTCGAGGATATATTATTGATTGGGTGCTATTGGAAGTTTGGTATGCTATGTTTGTGGGAGTGTATGCTGAATAAAAATCATTTGTTTAATTGCGGTAACTTGAATCCCATAGTCGGCCACATCAAATCAAACTCCGGGTGGGATGTGAGTTGAGGAACCTCCTAACGAGCGAAACACGGGATGAATGTGCTCTTGGTGAGGACAAGTGATCCTTAGCTTTGTCTTTGCCTCGTAGCAAGCCTTGTAAGGTTGAGCGCTCCTAAACTCAAAAAACATTTTCTATTCCCTTCCTTAATCAGATACCTCCGTTTAACAAGCCTTCAACCTCCTTATTTTATTTGGATGATGGATACATCATGGGGCTCGATGCTAGTTTGGTGCCTCAAAGGATTACTCACGGCGAAAGGGATGTTTGGAGCCCTATGGTTCCAAATTATAGATGGTGCCTCGGTTTTTACTCCCAATTGTTGAGGACAACTCTTTTTCAAGAAGGGGAGTATGAACCGTATCGGAATAGGGCTCGAGCTTCAAAATCCATGGTCACCAAGCCTTCCCGCACTCCCTTTTGTAAAAGACAAGCTAAATCACTTCAAGGTCAGGTGTGGAGTCCAATTTAAGGTGGACCTGGGACCTTGGAGGCATATTTAGGTCATAGTTGGGTATGACATTCACTACAAATGGCACCCCAAACCATGGAGGTGGAGCTACGAGTCCTCATCGGGACCTACTTCGACAAGAATAAGCAAGAATGGTCAACCTAAAGGGGATCAGAATCTTTCGGCAAGAATAAGCAAGAATGGTCAACCTGAAAAACCGAAAAGGACATGCCTTTAGTCTTTCAATCATAACTCCTTCAATACAAATCTGATGGACTTCAAATTTTGAGAGCTTAATATAGACACCCAGATCTTTCCATTCATATATTCTGAGCCCAAAATGGAGTCTGAGAAAAGAAGTTATGTGCATTGGGAGTTTTGCAGAAAATCTGCCTAGAAGTGTCACGACCGAGATATCAAGGGTCACAACCGTGACCTCCCTGGCCAAATTTTAGACAGGCACCTATACCACGACCGTGATATCAAGGTTCATGACCGTGACGTCATGTGTCATGATCATGGATCACGCCTGTAACAACCTTTGGGTCTAGTGGCCCCTTACGCAAGGAACATAGGTCGCGGCCGCGACGCGCCTGATCTGAAATTAATTTTTTGTTATTTTAGTGGACCAAGGTGACCCAAATGGCATGTGAAAATCTGAAAATTGCACTTTGTTAAGCACCTGTTATAGCCTTACCTGATTTCACTCAAGTCTTTCAGGTGGATTGCGATGCAAGTGGTGTGGACAACGGGGTCGTACTAAACTTCCTTCCTGGAGCTAGGCGCGACATGTCCTAGCGCTAGAAGAATCTGGCCAGGTGCGGCTGACGCCTCCTTATCTCTGTGTTGATATTCCCTCTATTCCGGGCGCAGCTTGCGCCAAAAAGGGTGCGACCAGCGCCTGGGTTTAGTGTGTAATTGGGCTGGGCCGGTGTTGATTCTTGGGTTGTTTCTTCCTCCAATTCTTTTCTTTCTTTATTTCCCTTAATTTTTACTAGATTTTTCGATCGAATCTATATAACTTACCAATCTCTAAACTAAGTGAAGAAATCATGGAATTCGGTATAAAACCACAAGTTTATATTACAAAATTAACTAAAATATACATATTAAATACCTAATAAAGACTGTAAAGTATACATTTATCAAATACCCCCATGCTTAGCTCTTGATTGCCCTCAAAAAGTCCAACACATGAAACAAGAAAAATATGAAAAGAAAGACTCAAGACAAAAATCAAAAGACTCAAATGGGGAATTTAGAATACAATTCAAGACTAAAAAGATTAAGAGTTAGTTTTATATTTACAGTTACAGTCCTCCTCCGGCTAGCTAATCAAAACTTATTAATTCATCAAGCACAACCAAGTATAATCTAGATGAGAACCAAACCAATGTAAAACAGAGAGAGGGATGTGTTTCGAAACTTTGAAAGAGATAAGCAGTTGAGGATCAACAGCCACTTACAATCTTACTATAAATGCAAATATGCGCGGTTGGGTATGGACGTAGGCTGGTTGATGAGCAAAACTCACATTAGGATAATGTGTGAAAGAACCCTTGAAGGGGGTTGATTGAGGTGGTTGGCTAAAAGTAAGTCAAGACTACAAAACTTAACACAAAAGTCAGTCAATGTCCTTGCCATAGCCGATGAAAAGGTATAAAAATGAAATGTAGATGTTGAAAATAAAAGAAGGTAATACACGAGAATGTAGTCGATGTACACCCTTCCAAATAGGGCTACATCACCAGATCTAAGCTTCTCTTCACTTAGGATTTCCAACAACCTCCCTTCTTCTTCACTTAAGAAGTACAACTAGGTCCTCAATCCCAGCTCCCTTGAGTACCTCCAAGGCAAGCTTACACAAAAACTCAATCAAGAAGGCATGTCCCCCTTGATCTAGAACTCAATCAAGACAACACCCTTGATATACAACTCACTAAGCATTAAGAATACTTAGCTACTTAAGTGAGTTTCCCAACTCAATACAAGTCCCATTACAAGAGTATACTTTCAGACCATGGACCTCATGATACAAGAGACTAAAGGATGTGAAATTACAATGCGTCTCTCTTGTGGAATGGAGTGTTTCCCTCATTTTTCTTCTCTATCTTCGCCATCTTTTTATACCTAAAAGGTCAGGTGAATGTTGGACATTGGAAGAAGCCTTCAATTGGCAAGATGTCGTTGGAGATCTTCAAAAAATTAGTTTCTCATTGATTTCTTGCTAGTAGAGAAAGGAGCCATCTGATACTTGTTGGAATTACAACAATCAAGCCTTCCTTAAATATTTGGATCTCTTCCAAGAGAGATATTCCAATAATTATTAAGCATAATATTGGATTAGATATTGATTTGGATATCGTGGAAGGAGGTAACAAATAAATAATTAGGAAAGTATCACTCTAAAAAATCTAGGTTATATGCCAATAACACTACAAGAATGACTCACTTGCGCCACAGAAGTATTTGTGGCTAAACTAAAAATATCCCGTGGCGAATACAATTAGCCATGGAAATCTTGTGCGTGGCCTGTCGTGGAGAATGGCCTCGTGGCTAACAAAATGGCCACAGAAATATCTATGGCATGGCGAGCTATCTTAATACTTGCCAAAAAACATTTAGTGGCTAAGTATTGTCCAACTTGAGTTATTTATTCCGATTCGCCACAATATCTTTCTTGGCTCATAAGTATATTAGCCATAAACAACATAGTGGCCACTAAATTATATTAGCCAAGCCATCAGCTGTGGCTAAATTTTATAAAAAAAAAATATTTATTAAAAAAATGTTATTTCTACTAATAATCACCTATATATGACTATGTATGTAACCAATTGTAACGCCCCAGCCCTCCTGGTCGCGGACATTACCGATAACTGATTCAAGGATTGCTGGTTGGTCCCATGAATCACCGTGAGTCTTTCGAGTTTGCTTTGTCCTCGCTCACACGTTACTTGGGAAAACTTCCCAAGAGGTAACCCATCCTGAGACTAGTCCCACCCAAGCACGCTTAACTGAGGAGTTCCCAACGGATGAACTACCATAAAAGAAGGTGCATCTTGGGGATATAAGTAGTCATTTCAATCCTTTTAAGCGCACACCACCATATACCCGGGGCGTTACACCAATACTGTCCTCTAGTTTATATACTAGCGTCAGTGATGCAACTTTTAGGTTAGACACTCATACTCATTCTTTTTAGAATGATGTAGGTGTTGGGAATGTCCCAACAATGTTCGATATACACGGAAATTAAACCAAAGTAATATAGTAATTATATGTCTTGCTAGAGAGCTCTATAATTAGTAATTAAACATGTTTAATTACAACTATATTATTTGGTCCTACAGGGTCACACAAGTCAGTACCGTGGAACAATGTATGTAACCTAAGTGATATTGTATCACGTTTAGAAAAGTTGGAAATTGATTTCTGTGAGAAATCAGCCCAACACGGACCGAATTGGGTTTAACACGGACCGTGTTGACCCAACACGGTCCGTGTTGAGACACCATGATCCGTGGTGTCCATGGGCCGAGTTAATGGATTTTCTAGAGACCAACACGGACCGTGTTGATTCAACACGGACCATGTTGGGCCTGAGAAATCCGCCGTTGCGTTAAGTCGGCCCTTTAGGGTTTTGAACCATTTCCCTAGATTTTCTAAACACTATATAAAGGGGTCTCTGGGAGAGATTATTCCACACCAACTGCCTAAGACTTTTAGAGAGATACCAGGGTGATTTCCTGAGTTCCTCTCTCTTTTAGTTTGCAGTTCTAGTTTCAGGAAACATTCTCTGTTTCCCGAAACAATCTTTCATACATGTTAGATTGAGATTCGTCTCGATCGGGTCGATCTAGCAATCGGGTTCCCGGAGTGCTGTGTGGACTTTTCAGTAGAGGGTTTCAGCGTTGGAATCTGGAAGGTCAGCCTCTTCTTCAGCAGGAATTAGCGATCAGGTATAATTACTAAAGCCTCTGCAGTTGTTTTGATTAATTGTTTATAACTGTTATAATATTCCGCCAATTAATCTGTATTTGTTTAGAAAATAAATAACCTAAAACCTGACAGTGGTATCAGAGCCAGGTATTGCATGCTAAAATATTGTACTTGTATTCATAAGCAATTTGTCAATAGTTGAATTATATTATGAATATGCTAGAGTAGATTTATGCCTAAAATTTTGAATCGAAAGTTTTAATCTTTAATGTTCATGATAATAAATCTGAGATTTTATTGTAAACTTTCATGCTTTGTTATTATTTATTTCTTATTGCCTTTAATTAATCGATTTTATGTTTGTTTAATTGTTAAATATAGCATGAACTCGATTTAATTTTGAATGTTTTAGAAACAATCATGTTTAATATTGTTAAACAGTAGGCAATACATGGAATAGGTCTAAATTCGCAAAATAGGGTTTTGTAGAATTAATTTTCTGATTTAATTAGTTTATTTACGGTAAATATGAAAAATCGAAATAAAATATCAAACGAACTCGAAAATTTCTGAACTTTTTACTGGAGGTGTCTGGAAGTGTTCTGGACTTTCCATAATTTTTGTAGATTTTTCCCAATTAAAATAAATTTTTAATTGAGTTTTCAGATCTGAAGTGAATTAAAATTCGTTTAATTCTCTGAATTTTATAAATTTGTAGAACTTTGTAAAACTTCTGAAATTTTTATAGTAGGTTATTGGGTAACCATTCTTTTAGGGAAAAATTTTTCTGTTAATTTATCCGGTCAAATTATATTTTTTAATTTGGATTTTCAGATCTCAGAGAAATAAATTTGTTGCTTCTCTGAATTTTGTATATTTATAGAAATATGCAAATTTTCTGAAATTTGTACAGTAGGTTAGTGAGTAACAATTCTGTTATGGATAAATTTGTCGTGAATTTTCGAAATCGTTTATCAATTTTCCTTTAATTTTCAGATTAACAGAAAAGTATAATTGTTTACTTTTCTGAATTGTATTCTAATTTTTGAAATTTGATAAAAATCTGAAATTTTTACACTAGCATATTGGATAAACCTACTGTATGGATAAATTATAAAATTTGATTTTTTAAACTTATCGGACTATTATTATTTATTTTCCTCTTAAATAGAGAATTAAAAGGTCTAATTCCCTAAGATTTTACAATCTTTTGAAAATTGTTAAAATTCTGAAAAATATTCATATTGGGTTATTAGATAACACTGTGATATGAAATTATTAAATTCGATAAGTTATGATAATTTTATTTAAGTTTTTCATTCACGAAATTAACCGAAACTGGGAAGCAACACGGACCGTGTTGCCAGCAGTTTTGGTGAATTCCTGTGTTTTAGGGTTTGTAATTAATTTTAGAAATTAATTATTAAATCCTATTACTACTAAATCAGATAATGGGCATAAAATCTATTATTTTGTAAAGTTTAGGAAACTTACAATATCTTTAAAAGATATAGTATCTTTTAGACTTCTTGATTTTAGGAAAGCCAAGTATTTTGTATTTATAGGTATAAAATCCTAAATCTGTTTAGGTAACTAAGATAAAATTAGGATTTTGTTTATTATATTAATCATGCAAACCTTTTAGGAAATTTTATTTAGTATTTATTTCCTTATGTGTTATATTGCAATTATATATGCCTTTATAATTTGTTATTTAATCATGTGTTATATTTGATGTAATTATTGCAATATTACATGTTTGCATGTGCTTCTAGTATGGCCATAGATAATCGGTTTTACTGGTCTGCGTACCGGGTTGGGTGAAATACGGTCTGCGTACTGTCTTTTGAATTAATTTTAAATTTAAATTTCAGTTAAGTTTATTTTAATTCATGTAAGGTCTCAATTGTGAGGTCCACTTTGTAAATTTGTTGTAATTGGACACATCAAGTTAAGTGGGAGCCCAACAGCAATGGAGGTGGTGATTCGAGTGGAAGCCCATCCAAGGAAGTTGCAAAATCCAAGAAGAGTTTCTTGAAGACTGTCAATACTTAGTTAAAATTAGTTTGATTCAGTCTAGGTGGCCATACTAGGGGTTTTATTTATGCTTTAAATTCGTTATTGCATGTTTTATTATGTCTTTTATGCTTTTCGAAAGAGTTCACCTAGAATCGCATGCTTAGGATAATAAAACCTACTCTCAAAATTGAATTATTGCTCAACCTATCGAAACACCACTTAGATGGATAAATAAAGAAAGCCAAAGCGAATTATTTGTCCATCATTAATAAGTAGGGTGGGAGCTAGGTCAATTCAAATTGACTATCAAATAGTTTTGGGCCAAGAGCAGAGGAAGAGAAATATTGTATTCGATACAAATTTCTTACCAAGAGTCATTTTGAATGATCGATCATAAGATGATCCACCAAAGATAACATGGGATCGAGTTTTGTTGGGCCAAAGTCCACTTGAGCCCATGAGTCTTGTGGGTCTTGGTTAATTAAAAACACTAAATGAGAGTTGATAAAGTGTTTTGATTTGAAATTAAATTAGTTTAATTTCTTTTGATGAATAATAACTAAAATGAACCAACTTAATTGTCTCGTAGAATTATTTATGTCTTTTTCACTCAAACATCCACCACTAATAAAATATTGTTTTCTCCTTGAGAAAGAGACAAACAATTAACATCAATTCCTTAATTGGCATCGCCATCACAAGATTGTCTTGGAGGCGAATAAAAGGATCATTTCTTTGATATAACATTGAGCTAGGCATCAATATTAAGAGGTCAATCAAGTCAAATGAATACATGTAATGTAATAGTATTCATACAATTTTAACTTCAAAATGGGGATTTTTGCTTTTTGGACCCTGTATTTTGGGGGTATTTACATTATGGACCCCCATGTTTCAAAGTTTGCAATTTGAACCCTGTACTTTGATTCCGGCAACACTCTGAACATAACTAGAGGGGTCCGGCCAAAAGAGGCCCTTATTGTAGTTTGAAAGATTTTTCTTTCCAAAATTGCCCCTAGTTTATTTTTGAACTGCCGAAGTTACTCTTCAATTTAGTCAAACATTTCCACGCCCCTCACTCACCTCTCTCTCCCCTACTTGCTCAACAATGGTGCCCTGCTTGCTCAACAATGGCGCCCTGCACTTCTTTCTCCCTCACTCACCTCTCTCTATATCTCTCATCCATATCTTCACAATCTTCACCTTCACATTCCAGAATTCCCACATCCAACCACCAAAACCCTCTGATTCCTAAACTCTCCTCCTGATTTATACCCACTCGTATGCACCAATTTCCCCTCAAATCTCTCAATTCCTTGAATTTCGGGTATCAATGGCTCCACATTTTCCCCCGTTGCAACAACAACTCACCTCGAAACATACTCAATTTCACCATCCCCCCCCTTTTTTCACCCTCCAAAATTACCAACAAACAATCAGGCTTGCAAGGCTGACCCCTCTCTCTACTTTCTCTCTAGACTCAGGACAGAGCATATAGATGGTCAACACCGCTGGAAAACTAACCCCCTGCCTCTGCCCCGCCTGCACCGCCGGCGAGATTTCCCGGCAACACGACATCGCCGTCGTCTCCAACCACCCTCTCACGGCTCTCACGGCCCACGACGACAGCGACACCAAAGCAAAAACCAGAGTCGAGTGACCTCAGTTCAGTCGAGCATTTCGTCGAACAGTTGGCGGGCACCAAAGTAACCCAACCATGGCGGCAAAGCAATCAACAGAATGAGTGAAAACATCCAACATAACAGAATTTCGCGACATAAACGATAAATCCAACGTCCAAACGCAAACCCTAGAAGTCGAAATAGAGGGAAACTCAACCCAGCTCAATCGTACCCATCTGCATTTCCGCCATGCCAATGGAGGAACAACCATGGCGGTGCCGCAACTAATCTGATCGACTAATCTGCAAATTCAGAACCCATCATCGCTACATACATAAAAATGGGAAATTGGATTCAAATGAGCATAACTATAAGTGTGGAGAGAGAGAAGAGGAAGAAGAAGAAAGAAGCAACAGTAACAGTAACAACAGCAGTAGAGTAGCAGAAGAAGAAGAAGAAGAAGAAGAAGAAGAAGAAGAAGAAGAAGAAGAAGAAGAAGAAGAAGAAGAAGAAGAAGAAGAAGAAGAAGAAGAAGAAGAAGAAGAAGAAGGAGAAAGAGAAAGAATCAGAGAGATAGAGAGAGAAAGAGGAGGGAGACGGGGAAGAAGAAGGAAAAGGAAAAGGAAACAAGAGAGAGAAATGAATAAATGGCATAAGGGCAAATCGGTCAGTTCATGTAATGTTTTGGTCTTCACCGGAGCCCAACTTAAGTTTGGGCTAAATTTTTTTGGCCCATATTATACAGGGTTCAAATTGCAAACTTTGAAACATGGGGGTCCATAATGTAAATACCCCCAAAATACAGGGTCCAAAAAGCAAAAATCCCCTTCAAAATGTTTGAAGATTAGAGGAAGGATTTCAATATTACCAACTCAAAACCAAGTTCATCGAACTAGTTAGAGTTCATAAATATGAAACCAATAACCAGATAGTCTCGGTTGAGCTAGATAAGAGCCAATTGATGGCGCTCATGTTCTGAAATAATTTGACTATTTTAACACATGAGAAACCTCAGATCCCCTTTAGCCAAAAGATTGGCGACCAAAGATAGTCTTTTAGTGAAAGGGAAAATAAGATTTAAAAAATCTATCAAAGACAAGAAGTCAAAGGAAAGGTAAGAACAAACAGTTGTACATACCCAACCAATGACAGTAATCAGTTAACAACCAGATCATGTATGACACTGGGAGCGTGAATAACTATAAGGAAGACTTGAGATATGATTTCAATTCTAGGCAAATGCGTATATGATACACACTACCCTTATTAAACCTACTTTGAGTATAAGATACCGGCTGTGAAACTCACATTTATGCAAATGTGCAGTATCGACAGCAAAGTAGATGTGCTTTGAAGGATGAGAGTCAACCTACAAATAGGAACATGCAATTAGTTGTAGTTCCTTATGAAGAGTTGGTTGTTTATCAATTTCCTCAAGAATTATAAGAGAAATTTATAGGTGATTCTGTGTTCTCATTATAAGTAGAAATTTGATTTCTTGCTCTAAATTAGAGAGAGAGAGATGATCTCGGATAAACACACCCAAAACATCGAAACCAAGAGGTTTAAAAGGAATAACTCATGTTCAAACTTAAACCTTGTAACTATTTATTAAGTCATGCAAATCAGAGCGCATTAGAAAGTGTAACAGTGATAGACTTTTGAATGATAAGACTTTGAAACATGTGATGTCTGCAAAGCATGACTGTACCTTTTACAAGAAAGGGTGAACGTGCCAACAAACACTCATGCATATGGATGTATGTAGTCCAATTGAGCACAAGTACAAGGGATGAGTTACTTCAAATCTTCAAAGATGAATAAAATAACACATGGTGATTCATGTCTATGAGATTCATCTGAAGTTGGAATGTTAAAATAATTTAAAGATTTCCAAAATGAAGTAGTCTTAGCGAAACAATGAGAGCACTTAGATACGATCGAAAGGATGCTAATGGTTGAGCCAAGAGTTTGAACAACTGACTCAAATGAAACATAATTCTGGCACTATAAGCTTAAGTCATATTAATCAGAATTGCATTCAGAAACTCCATAGTGCAGGATTTTGGAAAACCTAAACTTTGAAAAGTTCAATGTTTTGTAAAGCATGCCTGATGGTTAAGATGACTAAAATCACCTCTTATTAGAACTGGTGAACAGGCTAATGACTTATTAGGATGCAAACATATTTATGTATGTGGGCCTATGAGCACTAGTGCTAGAAGAAGGTTTGTTGTACTTTTCATCACTTTCAGTGACGATTTTTAGTAAATATGGGTATATCTACTTAATACGCCACAAGTCCAAATCTTTTGAAATGTTCAAAGATTTTCAAAGTGAAGTACAAAACCAACTTGGCAAGAAAACCAAAACCCTTCAATAAGGTTGAGGAGGTGAGTATTTGAGCCATGATTTTGCTGACCATTCCAGAGAATGTGGAATTGTTTCATAACTCTCTCCTCTAGGAATACGACATCTCAATGACGTATCTAAAAGAGAAATCACACCTTATTAGATATGGTGCGATCAATGATGGTTGAGTCAACATTGCCGATTACCTTTTGAGGATACACGTAGTTAACCATAGCTTTAATTACTGAATAAAGATTATCTGAAGAACTAGAGAAGACACCATATATGATATGGAGAAGAGAGGTTCTTGAACCGTCTTCTGAAAGAAAGGAGTTTCACTTCTACAAACTGTTGTAGAGGAAAGTGTTTGTGTCTCAAAATGCTTTCTTCTTAGAGAATATGTTATTCTCTAGAAAGAGTGGGAAAGTTTTTGAACTTACCGAAGTTCGAGAGACACAAAACACTATAATCATCACCTGAAACTCCGTTACTTGATCCTAGTTCAAATTTTCCTATTTGTCAGAAAATTAAGAACAAGGTTGAGGCAGTTGAAGTTCCTCAAAACGTTGAGAAGGAGGTGTCATGAACATTACTCCAAGCAAGGTTAGGTAAACAACTCCGTCAACCACAGAGATATCGATCTTCTATGGATGAGCGTGAGATGTTACTTTTAGAAAGTAATGACTCCACCTATAATAAAGAAGCTTTAGCAAGTCAAGATTCCATACGGTCTAAGATGAACTCCATGTATATAACCAAGTTTAGAACTCGGTTGATTTGTCTGAAGGTGTGAGCCATCAGGCATATGAGGGTTTTAAGGCAAAACATGGCTTCATTAAGATAGACATCAAGACTGACTTCAAAATTAGATTTTGAAGAAAGGTGTGTACTTGGCACAACTGAGTTGTCTTTTGTCGGAATACTTCTAAACTTCAAGAGACCATCTGTGGTCTTAAGGAAGCTTCTAGGAGTTGGAATCATTGACCTTCTTGACCAGGATATCAAAAAGGTTTGACATACTGGGAAGTGCCAAAGATAATATTGTGTTTACAAGAAGTTCAGTAGGAGCAATGCGTTTTCTGATATTGTATGTGATTGACATACTGCTTACTGAGAAGAATATTCCAATGTTGCTTCTACTGAGGTTGACTTGGAAATAATTTTCAAAGTGAAGGATTGGTGGGGCTAAGAATTTTCTTGGAGACAAGATCTATAATGATAGATTAAAGATTTTGATTGTTTGAATCAAAGTTAAATAGGTGTTGAATAGTTCAACTCACTTCGAGAATAGATTAATTTTCATAAATCATGGCATATCCTTATGGAATTTGATTGTCTCAAAACAATCACAAGTTCTAAGAAGGATGAGACATATAACTCATGCTTCAGGCGTGAGATTAATGTATGCCATGAGATATTCAAAATCCAACATAACATATACATTGTATATGTATAAGAAAAACTAAGGATGTGTCCTAAGTCTAAAGTGGTTGATAAAAGCTAAGTGTGAAGAGTTGCATTGATGCTGCACTCATGCAGAGAAATATGATTATCTGAAAGGTCAGAGAAAATTATACAATCTGTTTTGAGTGGTATTCCGCCAATTAATCTGTATTTTTTTAGGAAATACATCACCTAAAACCCAACAGGTTCTTGGGTTGTTTCTTCATTCAATTCTTTTCTTTCTTCATTTCTCTTGGTTTTTACTAGATATTTCCATCAAATCTGCAAAACTAACAATCTTTAAACCAAGTAAAGAAATCATGAAGTTTGGTATAACGACAAGTTTATATTCCAAAATTAACTAAAATATACATATTAATTACCTAATAAAGACTATAAAATATACACTTATCACCAAGTAGTTAAGGTTTTGTAATCTTTCCCTTTATAATAAAGTTAAACTTAATTCAATAAAAACAAGTATTTTCATTACATTGTGTGTTGAATCTTGACCAAGGTCAATATAAGTTACTAATGTCCTTACTCGAAGTGTGTAAAATTTTTAATAACCCTATTCTATGTTGGGGAAAATGATGTTTGACCGGTTTAAAACTTCAACATCTTCTCTTGGCTTCTTGATCTTCTTGCGGCATATGTGATAAGACGGAGATTGAACTTAATAATCATACGGTTATCTTGTTTGGATATTGCTAAGAGTCACGGACGAACACATTTTCCTTAAGAACTATTTACTATACCGTAAATGTTCAGAGGGATAAAACTTAGCTCCTATCGCACTCAAGACAAAGGTTTCTCACTTAAATCATTCCAGCACAGTTGCAGTCTATACTAGAATGAGAGGATGTGAATATAGATTAAAATAGATATTTGTGATACTCTCAAATGGCTAGGGAATGTCTCGTATTTATAGGAGAATTTCATCTCTAATCCAACCCTAATCACACTACTTAGTCAAATATATAATTAAGGTCCTTAATGAGGGATTATGACCTTGACCTAGCAAAGGAATATAGTTGTTAGAAGTATATAATATTGGACATAAAGTTGATATCAAAACTTAATATACAAGATTATATAGCTGTTAGCATTAAAAACATAATCTGGATCTCAACACGGTCTGTGGTGTCGTACCACGGTCCGTGTTGAGGGAAACACAGTCCATGTTGTATGAACACGACTCCTGTTGAGCCCAAGAATTTTTTTCTGACTTTATGGAGACGAAATCGTCTCTTATGGACCTGTGTTGATCATATTCTTGATGCTTATCCTATATATGATCCTTATACTTGTTCCACACGATTCTTTATGCTATATAAACTTCTTATACTCTTGAAATAATCCCAACAATCTCCCGCCATTTCAAGAGTATTGAAAACCCTTGAAATGATCTTACTTAAGGAGTGAACACCCCCGCCATTTGAAATATACTTTAAATTGTAATCACCCGAGAAACCACAAACATATGCATAATGAAAAGTGGATTGCTCCTTGAACTTTTCGTTTAGTATATACAAGCTAAAATTGAATCCAAATCACAAAGTAGAAATGTCTTTGAACTTTGGATTTATATTGATCAACTATACTCGTAATACACATACGTTTATTTTTAAATCTTATTGCTAATACTTTGACACTGTTATCCGCCCTTGTGTCCTTATCCTTAGTAAGTGTTTCGGAACTTTAGCCCTAAGTTCCTTTTAGCGGCCACACATCACACTTACATAGGTAGTCTTTGGAATTTACCGTCCTTGTAATTAGGCTCTCACAAAGTCTATTAAGAGTGTGTCCACTCAAGCGCTTGTCATTGCAGATATTAAGCATCACTTAACCTGAGATGTATAAAATCGATGCTTCCTAGTACTTTAGACAACTCCGTACTCATTTGAACTTTAGAGATTGGTGGTTTTCCAATTTATAAAGTTGAGTCATTGTTGTGAGTAGTAGAGATTTGGGCTACTTAACCCATCTCTAATAATAAGGTCCACTAGATATATAAATATATCTTTACCATGACCTTAATAAGATTATCTTACCATAATATGAACAAACCATCATATTATTTTAAGATATAATCACACTATACCATGTGTAAATCTAATATGGATCCTCTTATATGCTTATAATCATCCAAAGAACCATGGATACAAACTTGTGAACAAAATAACTTCGCACTTGATAAACCACTTAACTTTTGATTCATATATATGTAAATTGAATTTCCAACTTATATGTAATTAAGGATTATTGGATTCTAATAATCCCTACTTTCACTCATTGGACAATGGTGGTCTGTACTATCACTTTGTATTCTGGTGGACCAAAAAAAATAAAATTGGATTTGAGTGGGACGCCGGCGAGTTCATGCGGTGGTTTTCTGACATGGCATGTTTGGCATGTGTTTGACCTGTTTGACTTTTAATTTTTAAGCCCGTCACAATTAAAACACATGCTTTGGATATTTTTCTTTTTTTAGTGACACGTTGGATCAGTTTTTAACCCCCCCCCCCCCCGTTACTGTCTTCTTCTCTCTCATCCTAACCCCGTTTCCCTTTTAATTCCCAGCAGTAAAAAGACAAAAACCTAAAACTCCCCCCATTTCCCAAACTCTTTCTCTTTCTTCATTTTCACATTTCAACTTTCACCTTTCACCGTGAGTTTCCTCTGAAATTCAAAACCCTGCCTAGCAATCTCCAGCGTGCAGTCGAAGAGTCACCAATGTCGGAAATCCCTGCTCGATTTCTTCACAAAACGAAACCCGAGTAGCAGTAGAACTTTTCTGGGTAAGTGTTGAAAGATTTGGGATCTTTTTGGCGGGGTTTGGCTTTGGTGTTGTAAAAGTTGTTGGACATCGAAGCAAGTACAGAGGTAAGTCTTCAAAGATTTGAAATTTTGGCGTTTTGTTTCATAATTGGTTACCCGCATTTCTAATTTTTGCAAATTATTTTGTTTAGGGTTTAGGGCAATGGACACTGTGAAGTTAACATTGCACTATGGGGGTAAGTTTGTTGAGACTCCTGAGTTTAAGTATGATGGGAAGGAAGAAGATGTAATTGTGTTTGAAAACTTTGATGTTGATTATCTGGCTTTTTTCGAGTTGAAGTCGTTCGTAAAAGAGAAAGGGGTGAAAAATGTTCTTGAGTTTTATTGTGTAATACCTGGGTTGTTGTTTAAGGACAGTTTGAGGAGAGCAGTGGATGATCATGAATATACGGATCTGATGTGTGTTGCACGATCCTATGGGGAGATAGAATTTTACACTGTTCAATTAGGAAGAGTTAAGAGGGCGGCAAAGAGGGCAACGATTCCGATTGAACAACCATGCCATAGTTCTAATAGTTCAATTAGGAAGAGGGTGAAGACTACGGTGGCTGTTTCACCACTTTCGAAACGTAGGAGGAACCAAAATATTGGTGGTGCTGGGGAGACTGTTGAAGGTAATGATGGGAAGACTATTGGTGGTGATGGGGAGACTGATGTGGGGGCTGATGTTGGTGGTGTAGATGTGGGGGCTGATGTTGGTGGTGTAGATGTGGCTGCTGATGTCGGGCGTGATAGGGAGACTGTTGTGGGGGATGATGTTGGTGATGTTGGGGAGACTGTTGTGGGTGTAGATGTTGGTGGTCATGGGGAGACTGATTTGGGTGCTGAGGAGGGTGGTGTTGAAGGTGTTGGTGGTGGTGGGGATACTGTTGTGGGTGCTGATATTGGTGGTGTAGATGGGGGTGTAGTGGGTGGAAATGTTAGTAATGAGGAGGGTGGTGTTGAAGGTGATGATGTTGGTTGTGCTGAGGTTGGTGTTGGTGAAGGCAGTGAGAGGGGTGGACTCAAAGAGGATTGTGATGTAGGTGGTGAGAATCATTGGTATACAGTCGAAGATTGTGACATTCACCCAGATGATATTATCGGGGAACAAAATGATAGGGAGTCAGGTCATTTGAACCAATCGGAATTTGACTATTATTTTAATGACCCTAGGCCTGATTCTCCTATACCATTGGACGAACTGTATAGAGGATCAGGGGAGTCAGAATCTGACGATGGTGATGATGAATGGAGCGTGGCGCGATGGGAGAGATTGAAGACTTAGCTTGAGTTGTTGTTGTAGAAAAGATGAGAGAAATCCATAAGCAATAGAATAAGGGGAGAAAGATGAACATCTCAATCACCCATGCTTGAACTTCTCAACAATAGCCTTGAACTTGAATAATAACAAGAATAATAACCAAAATCAACCAATTTCAATAACCTTGAACACCAAAGGGATTGGATATGACCTTGGATAAAGGAGATTCAACCACCAAAGCCTAACACCCCACCATGACCATCATAAAGGAAGAATCCACCAAATGATCAATAAAGGAATGACTAGAAACACCACCATTAATCAATGGATAAAGTAATCTAGATTTTGAGAGAAAACTTAGGGAAACCCTAACCAATGCATAAGCATGTTCATAATCATCAAAAGTCCTGAAAAATGAGATAACAAGCTATTTATAATAAACTAGGAATTAGGCTAAAACAAGGCAAAAATGACGAAAATACGCGTCCGACCAGAAGAGCGGCTCGGGCGAGCAGATGGGTGGCTCGGACGAGCTGGCCCTCTGACTGCCTTGGCCTGTCGTTGGCCTGGATGGGTCGCCGCCGTGACAGAATGTTGGCTCGGGCGAGCCAACATTTTGCTCGGGCGAGCTAGGCTTCTGGGCAGTTTTCCCTGCCGACTTCAAATGCGCATAACTTCTTCATCCGAACTCCGTTTTAGGCCCGTAAGATATCGTTGGAAATCTCTCAGTGTGTACTATAAGCTCCCAAAATTTGAGACCTATCGAAGTTATATTGAAAGAGTTATGTCCCGAAGTGTGAAGGCGCGCGCATTTCCAACCTCTAATCGCCTTCCCCCTTGCAAGTTATTAACTTGGTTACTTCCGAGACTTGATACCAACACGCCCTTCATTTCCGGGATGACCCAATCCAATCCCGAGGCCTCCGAGGTCGTTGAAAAGTCCCGAGCCTCTGCTTACTCCAACAAGGATGGCTCGCCGAGGCCACGATAGTGTGATGCTCACCACCCCGCCTTTTGTAAAGGTGTAACGATTCCTGAAAACGAGTGGGTGAGCGGTTTTAGTCCGGTGATGATGGGTCGGGATTTCATCGATCTTATCTTTAACCGCAATCCCGGCTATGAAAGCTTGGCACCGAACCCGACACTGAACCCGATACGGTTCATGAATACTCGCCCTTTTATGGTAATGATCCTGATAGTGAAGACCAACAGTTTGTGGATCCAAGTAATAGGGGTAGGAAAAGGAGAAACAACAAAGGGAAAAACAAAGTCTTTGAATCTGATGATGATGCACCGGAAGAAGAGAATGATGACCCACAATATGATGGGGTTGAAAGCGGACCGAATTTAAAGTCAGAATGGGGTGTTTAGCAGATTTCTACAATGCCAAAAGGGAAGAGGCGAGGAAAAGAAGAAGGGTTGAACATGAGGCTGCCCTTGCATATCAAGAAACCACAGAAGAGGGTCAAGCATCAGCTGCTGTTCGCACGGATGAACCAGTAAGTGCGTATGAAGACTCTGATCAGGAGATGGAGTCTGATGTTGGTGATGATGACACTCCGAGAGTCTTGGCTAAGAGGAAGTGTGCCACTAAAGTTGATGCAACGACAAATTTCAAGAAATTTACATTTAAGGTATGTGATAAATTGTTTGGATTTTAGTGGTCCATGTTAATATTTTATTGGTTTTTAGTAGACCATATGTAAATTATATTGGATTATGGTGTACCAAATGTAAATTACATTGGATTCTAGTGGTCCAATCACAATTTAAAATTGGATTCTGGTGGACCCAGTTAATTTGGTATCCAACTATTTGGCTGTGAAACTGTAGGTTGGGATGACATTTTCAAATCCAGATAAATTCAAAGCTACTGTGACAAAATATGCTGTTAGCCAAGGTTACAATGTCAAGATTGTTATATCCAACTCCAAAAGAAAGAGGTATGGGGCAGGATGTTCTGGCAGCAAATGGAGTGTGTATGCATCGTGGGATAAGAGGTTGGGAACATACATCGTCAAATCTGTGAAAAACAATCATACATGCAACAGAAACATGGTAAGGAACCGACAGTTGCATGCTCAATTTGTTGCCAACCATTACCTCCTTAGTTATAAGGATGACCCAAACATGTCAGCTGCAGAGTTAGTTAAGCGGGTTAGGGTTGACTTTGGAGTGATAGTGAACATCTGGTTCGCGTATGATGTTAAAAAGAGGGCGTACAAGCTATTACACGGATCTACAAAAGAGCATTTCAGTAAGGTTGGCAGGTATTTGGCTGAATGTAAAAGGTCTAGCCCTGGAAGCACATTCATAGTTATTGCTGAAGACCCGCCAGCAAATGAGATGATCGAGAGGCCCTTGCCAATATTTCAGAGGTTTTTTGTCTGTTATGATGCATTAAAGGATGGCTTCCTCAAAGGCTGCAAGCCAGTTATGTGCATTGATGGATGTTTCTTGAAGACCTTCTTGGGTAAATTTTGTAATTTAACTTGTATATTATTATATTCGGATAGAAACAAAATTGGATTCTGGTGGACTCAAATTAAAATAGTTGGATTCTGGTGGACCCTTAATAAAACAATTGGATTCTGGTGGACCATTATATTTGAGCATTGGATTCTGGTGGACTGTGTTTATTTTCATTGTATTCTAATGAGCCCTAACATATATCATTGACAGATTTCTATCTATTTCCTTATGACAGGTGGTGTTTTACTGGCAGCAGTGGGGATAGATGGGAACAACCAGATGTTCCCAATTGCATGAGTGTTGATTCCAAATGTGATATTGTAGTCAGCAACATGGTCGAGACGTTCAATGGATATATAAACAAATTAAAGCAAGAGCCAAGCATTGCATATACTTACTTGAGCACATTAGGGAGCTTATCATGAAAAGAATGTATGTGAAGAGATATACATTTGAGGGTCAAGATGACAATGCCATTTGCCCTCGGATCTTAGCTGCCTTGGAGAAAGAAAAAGAGTATGCAAGGGACCAAACAGTGACTCCATCGACAACTAACAGATTCCAGGTTGAGGAAGGGGTGGACAAGTTGCTTGTTGACATGCCCGCAAGGAGCTACACATGTAGGAAGTGAGATATGACAGGGATCCCTTGCAGGCATGCCATAGCTGTTGCAGGCTTCCTGAAGATCGATGCTGAGAACTATGTTAACCCATACTACAGGAAAGCAAAGTATACTGAGGCTTACTCTGGAGCCATTTCACCATGTTTGGGTGAAAAATATTGGCCAGCTTCAGATCTGGTACTTGACCCTCCAGCTATAATCCACAGATCAGGCAGACTGGCCAGGAATAGGAGGAAGGACCCTCATGAGGACCCCAAGAGCAGTGGTAAGCTTACTAGGCATGGAAGAAAAGTGACCTGCAAGAAATGTGGTGCGACAGGCCGCAAATCCAGGACATGTAAGGAAGATCAGCCTGACCAAACTCAGCAACAACCACCAAGGGGAAGGGGTAGGCCAAAGAAAGCACCCACGACAGATCCAACACCAGCTGCATCTCCTTCTGCTAGTGGAGCTGGTCCTTCTGGAAGTGGCAGGGGAAGAGGCAGGGCTGGCGGAGTTGTGTCTGGAAGGGGAGCTGGAGTGCAAACAAGATCAACTACAGCTCAATCAGTAAGATTCTTGTCCTTTATATTCCATGAGCTACACAATCTGTTAGGAAACCCTAAAACCATTTATTCTTAAAAAAAAAATTTTGAAACTAGCCACCTCTATCCTAAACAATCTCACCTACCAATGCATTATTAATGGGGACCCTAATTTTTTTTATATTCAATGCAGCAACTTTCACATGGAACTTCTCACCAAGTGGCTGAACAACCTACCATGTGCTCCCAAGCATACATTTGCAAGTTTGACCAACCAAGAGGGACCACGTAGGGTGTTTTCAAGTATGGAGTCCGGTTTTTGGAATGATGACATAGCGTTTTTTTTTGACAGTGAAATAGATTCCTGTCAACTTTATGTTTTGGGGCCTCTTTATGAAACATTGGAGGTTGTTATTTGTAATATTTTTGGGAATTATGTTTCGTTTTGTGGATGGTAGCCATGTCATGACATTGACATTGACTTTACGTTTCTGACAATGAATATTATGTTCAAGGTTGTGCAATCTATTCCTCTTATTTATTTTGCTTTAGAACCATTACTTACATTACTTCATTGGGACCACTGAAATCTAATAGAAAATAATTATGACCACTGTAATCCAATAACATTCTAACGGGACCACTTAAATATAATATTATTACTTTGGGACTACTGAAATACAATACTATTATTATGGGTCCACTGAAATCCAATACTTTATTTATGGGTTCACTGAAATACGATACTTTGTTTATGGGTCCACTGAAATACAATACTTTGTTTATGCAATCCATTACTAATATTAACTGTCCCCTTGATATCCAAAAATAATTTGCAGTATATAGACAGTACAGATTCATCATTAACTCCATTTGAACAACAAGCATGACATCAATTCAACCAACACACATTCAACCAACATACATTCATTGCAAGTGTTGACAACAATTTTCCAATAACAAGAACATTCATTCAAAAACTACATACATTCATTCACTACAATTCAACCAACACATTAAACGCTCCTACCTAAGCCAACACATTAAAGGATCCTACCTAAGACAATACCAACCAAAATCAGTAAAATGTACAACATGAGATTCTCCCAACCCCACTTCCCAGATTCCCTCTGTCTAAAGCGAAACAACTCTTCCTTCATTATCTTCAGTTCTTCCTTAGCTGTTGTCTTCTTCATTTTCTCTTTCAGTATCTTCTTCCTCAGTCTTTCATTATCTTCCTTTAGCATTTCATTTTCACGAATGACATCATCTACCTTCCTCTCAATTGCAAATTTCTTGTCCTCAGAACTGGGTTGGCCTTTATCAGCCCATTCGAAGTATCCACATGTCAACCTTTTATCCTGACCACACTTAATCAACCCTAATAAACACCAGATCTGAATGGTGGCAAAAACCTCATTGAAAATGTCATTTAAACACTTAAATCCACACTTAAATGTACATACCTTCCAAAACTCGCAGCCATGAAATTTTCTACCTTCGTTCGGTCCTTTTTTCCTACAGATCTGAATGGTGGCTGGTATACCATGGCCACAATTTGGCCATCCCCCTGTGTTCGATGAAGAACTCGACACTTTGCAATTGCTCATACCTTAAACACTTTGCAATTGATCTAATATGGGATGGAGGTGGTCGAAAATTGAAATGAAATTAAGGTATCAACCCGAATTTGAGTACAGGTTACAACAACGGAGCCGTCGACCATGAATTTTTTAAACTGCAAAAAAAATTATGGGCCGAAAGAAATTCTGGGATTTCAACGGGGGAAAATTGCTGGGCAGGGTTTTTGAACTACATAGAAAAATCGAGCAGGGATTTCCGACATTGGTGACTCTTCGACTGCACGCTGGAGATTGCTGGGCAGGGTTTTGAATTTCAGAGGAAACTCACGGTGAAAGGTGAAAGTTGAAACGTGAAAATGAAGAAAGAGAAAGAGTTTGGGAAAGGGGGGGAGTTTTAGTTTTTTGTCTTTTTACTGCTGGAAAATAAAAGGGAAACGGGGTTAGGATGAGAGAGAAGAAGACAGTAACAGGGGGGTTAAAAACTGATCCAACGTGTCACTAAAAAAAAGAAAAATATCCAAAGCATGTGTTTTAATTGTGACGTGGCTTAAAAATTAAAAGTCAAACAGGTCAAACACATGCCAAACATGTCATGTCAGAAAACCACCGCATGAACTCGCCGGCGTCCCACTCAAATCCAATTTTATTTTATTTTTTTTGTCCACCAGAATACAAAGTGATAGTACAGACCACCATTGTCCAATGAGTGAAAGTAGGGATTATTAGAATCCAATAATCCTGTAATTAAACCATTACATCTCAATCTTTTGCTACATACTTGAACTTGTAACTTTAACTCATTGAATAAGCAATGGTTCATAATCATGAGTGATTATCTTGTAGAGTATACTACCAAGTATATGATTAAACCATCACATTATCATGATTGTATGCTCTCCTTTTATGTTTAAGTCCACCCTTGAAAGCATATAACTGTGAAGACTTAAACATAATACTTGAACTTTATCTTTACCAAATCCATTGACATAAATATCTCATCATGAATTTAGAATAATCAAATGTACAAAAACTATACATTTCTTATGTAACAAATAAACTTGATATATGCATACTTAACTCAAGCAACAAATAGACCATTCTCAATCATGATTAGCCGGAAATCTTGGTCATAAATTAAACTTTATGAACTTGTAATACATCAAAGAATAACAATTTTCATAATCATGAATTATAGGTTATCGGAAGTATGCATAATTCCGAATGTAAAAAATACTTCCTTATTACTCTACTACATGAACTTATATACTTGAAAATTTAACAAGGACAAACTGTATTCACCATATATTTATGAATACACTAAAATACATGAGTAATCATGATTAATCTTATACTAATCTAATCATGTTTTATGCCTTATATGTCATTATATAAATATAAACATATACATATTGGCACATATAAACCATACAAAAATATGGAATCTTCTTGTATATCTTATGCAATCAATTCATTTATTTCATAAAGAAACTTACCTTATAGTGAACTTTCATAAAATTTTAATAAACTCTCAATATATTAAAATCTGATTGAATAACATGAGAAGCAAACATCCATCAAACATGTAGATAAACTTATGTCCATGTCACTAATGAATAACTTGCATTTCCTAAGAACATAGTTGCAAGTACATAACTTACAGCTACTTAAATTAGCATGTAGTAAAATAGGTAAAACTTGAGCTTACTAGCATGATCAAACTTGTAGACACAATATTAGTGAATAAAATTCCACTCATATTTCCATATCAAGAAAAAAAGCATGTTCTTATCTACTTATATTTCCATGAATAAAAGGAAATTAACAACTTATGACTCTAGACAATCATATAATCACATAAATCAATTTTGCACTTTAGAAAACTCAAGCAAAATTGCCTTACACACTTATAGGATCAAGTGATTATTTTTAAACTTGTCATGCCATAAACAACAAAGAGTGAAATACTTATTTTAATCAAACAACCAAAATTTAGGTCCTCTTGGAATGCTTGAATAAATCATAAAAACTCTATATAAACATTCAAAACATGAATCACATGGAAAGACACTTGTAAATATGCATGAAAGTCAATACTTAACTAAATTTCATACTTGACTTGAACTTAGTACACAAACTCAACAAAAGACATATGAAATTTCCTTTGCACAATTAGCTAAGTAAATTAATCAATAATGTTGTAAGTTCAACTTATTTAGAAATAATCATGAGTCCTTACTTATGCAACATCTTGTAAGCATTGAAAGCTTTCTTGTCAAAATTATACATATTATGAATTTCTATACTTGTATTCATATTATGTATACTTAATCATATTTTGAAATAGCCTAGACAACTTGTGTGTATTTACCTTAAATTTATACATAGCATTAATCATATAAACATGATTAATCCTTTGTCTTTTTTAATTAACTTATATTCTATTTCATACTTAATCATACTTTGAAACATAATACTTTTGTCAATATTTATATTCTATTTTTCATACTTCAAACTTATACATGAAATTAACTTGTTAATCATGCTATTAAATGACATACCCTAAATGTGATAGGCGTCTACTGCCACTACAAGACACAAGTTTATGGGCTACGGTAAATTTTGTCGCCCAAAACACAAATTTTTTCGCCCTTTAGTATGCGCGTCGAAATTGAATTCGTCGTTGGGCCGTCGCCCGAGAAGCGACGCACAAGCCTCGTGCGACAAAATCTTGACGTCTGCCGCCCTGTGTGTGACATTGTTTGACGAAATGTTTCGTTGCCGGAAGCTGTTAATGGCTGTGATATCACTTTTGTCGCCCAAACTTCTTTATTGTGCGATAAATGACTGCATTGTGCGACGAAAGGCTTGACGCCATAACTTATTTATAGCTGCAATATTTTGTCGCCCACCTACAATATTATACAACTAAATTTCCATTGCCATACATTATTTAAATGTTGGGTTGGTTTCATATTGAAACTATTTATTACGGTTTGCTTTTGATTCATATTTATAATAACATTAAAAGATACGGTAAAGTAAATCTTAGATAATTTGTGCCAATGTCTTGCAAGAGTATGTAATATAGAAATAGATAAATATGCCGAAAAGGAAGCCTAGTTGTGTACATATGTTGAAAATCGTAGAGTTTGGCTACCTGAATAAAATCACAAATGTCGCTAGCTGTACAAAACAATCAACAATGTAGCTAGCTATACAAAAGTGGCATTCATATGCCCAAAACAATGTCTTGCTTTTCCTTACTTTTTGATGCAAAATATGTCATTTGCTTAGTGCTTCATATGTGCAAAAGAGGAGATCATGTATTCCCTACCAATTAGATTCCTTTTCAATTTACGCACATCCATTTACAAAACCTGGAGAAAGAACAAAAATAATCTATTAGATTTCCGATCAAGGATGAAAGGAAAAACTACTTAAAATTTGAAATTTAAGGGTTAGCGAGCATAACACAGTAAGTAGTAACTTTCAAAAGAAGAGAAGAAAAAAAAGAATGAAGCTAATGTGATTTGCTTCAATTTTCGATTACTTTTCTATGTCAACCTAGTACTATAGGAAGAACCTGCAGACAACATGCAAAAAACATAACCTCAATTCATATCATTTCTCTAATTCTTTGCCTTTTTCCATCTTTCTTCCGGCATTGACTGAGCTCGCTCATTTTACACATCCCATGTTGGATTCGATTGATCCAACCCCTGAAAAACCTTTTGTCTATTAGAACACCCCAATTTGACCTGACAGTCACTCTCACAAGGAGAATTGAAATCTCTTTTCTTCTTTGTTTAGGTTACATATAACATATTGTTATTATTCAGCCTAAATAAGACATACCCAAATAACTAAATCCTCCATATCAACACAAAAACCATGAAATGCAACAAAATTATGACATATTCATCCAAATCAGACCTACCATTTTTCTTGCTCCATAAGTTTCTGAAATTTGAGAATCATATGTAACAATGCCTTCTCTAATCTGCATTGTTCTTGCTCCATATGTTTCTCAAATTTCACAATGCACTTATGCTTCTTAGGAAGATGCCTTATCTGACTAAGACCTATAAAGTCAGATATGATGCCTTAACCTAAGAAGGCATATGCTTAAATTAATATGACAGGTTAACAACCAAACATGCCATGAATACACCCTACAAGACCATTTACACTGGAATATCATAGTCTATAGTCCACCGATAAAGCTAATTAAGCACCATGTGTCCTAGAAATGACAGTTTCAGAGTACTGTTTATATCAATCCCACGTTCAACTAGTAGTGGAATCTCATTGTTGCAACCTAACAAAAAAAATGACATACATCAATATTGATGTGTCAATGTTAACTTGTGGCAGTTTATACTCTATTATGATCAACTCTCATGTCCCAGCTAAAAATCAATTTTATGCAGCTAACAACTGATGGGATGCATATATTTAGTTTGTTCACGAACTAAACAAGGAATTCGATCCAAATCATTATTGGAACAAGCATACATGAATGAACAATTGAATCCAGAAGAGAGAGAGTTGGGTGACAAAGATTGATACATATCGTCCTAAATACGATATGGTGGGCCGCGCATAATCATCTTCATGAATTCCACTCTAAGCTTGTTCACTGCTAACCCTTATATTCTGCTCATATATATTCATTCATACAATTGAAAAATAATCTAAATAATATTCTATAAAAGAAACCACACTGGACATGAATAGGTTCGGTACTGTCAATTAAAGAAGAGAGGGCAAATAGGACAAACTTTATGCTGTAATGCACGATGAGAGCATCAATCTGCATTAAGAACGAATAGGACAAGTTGTAATGTATGATGAGAGCATCAATCTCCATTAAGAACAGGTTTAACCTTGAACATCAATTTGCACTTGCAACATTAGGACAGCAGATTAATAGTTCTATTAACATTAACGATCACATGTTTGAGATACCAGGGATGATGTTATTGGCGTTTAATCATTGTGCAATGTGAAGTTGTTTTCCATATTCCTCAAGTTGCTGCATATAATATACTATTCCTTGTTTGGAAAATGGAAAAATGAATGGTGCATAGGGGCTGTTACTCCATAATTTATTCAATTTCAGAGAAAATTAATAATTTTATTCTGCTTATAGCTGCATACTAGAGCTTGTCAGTTTCTCTCATTTTTGAAAGCTCAAATATTTATATACAATAACCTCATCCCCCCTCACCCCCAATATTATTGTAAAGAGCATTTTTCATTTATAAAAATAAGCATCAGAATCATGTAGTTGTCTGCTGTATGTGATACTGTAACTGTAAGAGCATCTTGATGGACCTAAATTATAAGAATGATCATTCATACAATTGAAATAATCTAAATAATATTCTATAAAAGAAACTCACCGTTCAGAAGAGCTTGCGCAGCTCGCCGCATTTGTCGACAAGTAAGAGAAGGTTGACCATCAATCTCCCTAGTGTTGTTGCCTTGCACCTGCTGCTGCCTTGGAATATCTTGATCTCTAACTTGAGCCATGATTCTGCATCACAATATTACACTATAAATGTCTAGCATTTGAAACAAAGGTATATAAGCAAGTGATAGTACGATAAACTTAATTATATGCATAAATTTCTTATCGAGCCTACTCATGTCCAGTGTTTAATTATATGTATAAGCAAGTGATGATATCAAAACCAACTGAATCAACGAAATCAGAGAAAGGGATAATCATAATAGATCGAAAAACAACAGGGAAGAAGAGGAAGGGGATTTTTGAGGCCATGGTTTAATTTGAGCGGAAATTTCATGCCCATGCTGAGTTTTGTTGTTTTCTGCCACTAATTATTATAGTAATTAGCTGGCTCGATGAATTAGGGTTAATTAGTGAATGAAGTGACCAAAAATGATGAGATGGGGTGGGCGCGAGAGGTGGTGGAAAGCACGTCGTTTTCCTCCCCCCCCCCCCCCTACACTTCATTTTCAGTATTCTCTAATGTCCATACAGTGAATTTCAACCTAAGTTTGAGCAATTTTAATTAATAATCTTTTACATAAATAATTATTAGCTTTATCCACAAATTATATGGGGAAAATTAAACACTATAGAATCTAACATGCCACGAAACTTACCTTGAAATTGCTTTGGAGAATTTCCCTACCTACAAATTGTGTGTTATTTTTTAGAGAGAAGAACCTGAACAGTAAGAGAAGAAGAGTATAATGAAAGAAAGAGAGACCTGGAAATCGGGACGCTTGTTACAGTCGGGGATGTCAGTCGCCGGTCGCAGTTAGAGGATGTTGGTCGCAACAATCGAGGGAATCGGTAGACTGAGATTAGGGTTTTGGTTGGGGGTGAGTGAGAAGAAGAAGAAGAAGAAGAAGAAGAAGAAGAAGAAGAAGGCCATATGGTTGCTGGGAGTGGGTTTCGATTGAAGGTAGGGGAAAGAGAGTAAAGGAGGCCAGCAAGGGAAAATTAGGTTATTTTGGAGTTCGCTCAATTTTTCAGCAAGTTTCGCCTTTCCCTCTCATATTATTTTCACCAAATTTGAAACCCCCGCCTCATTTAATTTCACCCTATTATTTCCCGTCCATTACTTTATCCATTGTGGGACAAAAATATTAGTTTTGCCGCCCTCTTCTAAATATTGTGCGACAGTAAATAGTGCGTATGTATTGGACTGCAGATATATGACTGTCACCCGTAACCTACATCAATGACTACCATAATTATTTTGTCGCCCAAATAAGAAAAAGTCGTCACCCAATGAAATTTTCTTGTAGTGCGCAAGTGTACGAGTCTATGTAGTATATAAAATATCGTTCTCTTTCAGGGATTTGTGTTCAACTACGCACTAAATTAGTTCACTACAAAGGATGCTAGGTCGATCAAAGAGTTGTGGAAACGATTCAGAAAACTAAACTAAGAAAGCATGAATTTTTAGAGTTTTATCAGATAATTCAAAGCGTTCAGGCGAGTCCACTCTAGTCAATCAATTAACTAATCAACAATACCAGTGTAAAGCGATAAAAGGATTCGTTGTCTATAACCTTTCTAGGGCATATCACAACAATCTTTCGATTCGAAGTGAGCTATAGTGATTAGACTAAACACCTATTTTCATGGCTATTTAACTTAATCAAGATAAGCACTGATTATTATTGACCCTAAGCAAGAAATCATTATTTCTAACCGTTTTCTAGCCTATTCAATCTACGTCTTTCCGATTCAAAATTCAAACTTTTGTTATGTTATTAAGAATCTAATACCAAGCAAAAGCCAGTTAGCCAGATTTTGCTATGACAGACAAATTACGAAGATTAAATGATTAAAAGGAATAACTTCACACCGAGATTGTATTCAAAATCAATCGAAGGACATCGAGTTTATCCCCTAACACAAAAAGTATTTAGCTACTCATAATCCTAGAAATAAATAACACATAAACTGAATTAAAACTAGAAAACATTGAGAAAATAGAAGTAACTGAGTGTTTGAAGTGGCGAAATTGATCTCTCCGTGTCACCCGAATCGATCTTCTTCGTATCCTTCAATCACTTACAATTATCTAAACTACTAATAAACTTGAAGAACTAAACTTTAAGGAAAGAACTATAAAGAAAAATAAGAAGTATCCTCTAAAAGCTCTCTAAAATATTTTATTTCTTTTAATGGGCGGCTAACGAGTCTTTT
Source organism: Portulaca oleracea (assembly GCA_029582165.1). Taxonomy (NCBI): domain Eukaryota; kingdom Viridiplantae; phylum Streptophyta; class Magnoliopsida; order Caryophyllales; family Portulacaceae; genus Portulaca; species Portulaca oleracea. The sequence goes on from CM055882.1 coordinate 36,144,729, forward strand.
TGTAAGGCTCGATTAGGGCAGGAAGCGCTGGCAGCGTCTGGCGTGGAAGACTTGTTCTCCGTGTCTCAACACTGGCGCGCATCGTTTGTTTTACTCGGGCAGCGCTCAAGCTTTTCCACTTCACACGTTTTCCCTGCCAGAGGCGCTAGCAGCGTCCCTTTGGGCGCTGGCAGCGTCTCCATCATCCGCCCATGTTTGGGTCGGGCCTTGAGCTTGGGCCATTCTCCTCCTCTTTAATCTTTCTTCCTTCAACTCTTTTTTCTAATTTCTCTCAATTTTCTCCCTTTTTCCATCAAATCTTCATGATTTTAGGTGTATCTCTAATATTCCCTTAAAAATGCACCAATCTCGCAACCAAGTGAAGAAATCACAGAAATTGGTATAAAAATATGGAATTTTGGATATAAAAGGATGAAAAACATTTTTTTTTTGTTTTTTTTAATGGTAAGCAACACAACTAAGTCGCTCTTCTCTCAAGAGTCAAACCTAGTCTATCAATTCAGGGAACTAGCTTCATCTGGATTCCAATGGCAATCGTTCTCAATGTTGAGACCAGCTTTAGCAAACCAGTCCGCTGCCCTATTCGCCTCACGGTAAACGTGAGTAATCTTGAAGAAAGAACAATGAGAAAGGTATTTCTTGATGTCTTGATCCCTAAAAAGTACTATATAAAAATCACTTGTCATTAAACAATACTTGAACAACAATACACAAAAACTATAAGCATGAAATTACTCATACTTATCACTTATAAACATGGAACAAATTTCCGATCATGATATCAATAAAAGGTCTAATCAACTTGTACTCATCCTTCATATTAATATCAAAAACAATAGGCGGAATAAACTTAATGATACTTGAATATGTGAATAAACATGGAAAAAATTCCAATTATAAGAAGCAAATTATAATCTTGCCACAATGAAATTCCACATTAAACATCTTAAAGACTTGTAACTTATAACATCCAACCAAGGAATCTTTTTAATGACAAAAACCTCATCCATATTACTCATATGAAACTTCCATGTAACTTAATATCATAGTTATCTTAAAACATATTGTAAACACAAATTTCGAGCCTAAAATAAATGAAGACAAGAAATATGAGAAACAAATTAATTTTTATTGATATTTGAATGTAAGCGGGTACAATCTCTATATCAAATACAATAATGATGATCCTCTTATTCGATCTCCTATGACTTGGGTGAGCCGAGGGCGCGGATGCTTGATCTCGATCTCAAATGCAGGTCTAGCTGAAGAACTCAGTTGTAGTTCTTTTTACCTTGACGTGTAGAAAGCTTGGAACTGTTGATCTTGAACTTTTGTCGACCTTGATCCTTGGCGCTTGGGAGCTGGAGGCCACTTGCAGTTCGAGCTTCTGAATTTTCTGAAGTGCAGAATGCCGAATGCCGCCGGTGTAGACTGCAATGTGTATTGAAAATGAGGGAGAGGACCCCTATTTATAGCCTCTGGAGACCTAGGGTTGCCTAGGGTTTGAGTCGGGCTTTGGGCTTGGGCCCAAATTAATTAATTATCTCTTTATTTAAAATAAAGAGATAATTACTATTTTCTGCATCATAATTGACACGTGTCACGATGGTATTGGCCAAGGTACACTTCCATTTAAAAATTTAATTTAAATGGACCGCCGTATTTAATTTTACACGTGGCGGATAATAATTGGCCAAATAATTTTAATTTATTTTCCACGTGTCATTTTCTGATTTGCCGACAAATTTTTACCTCCTACAAATGCCCCCTTCGAGAGTCAGCCGCGGACACGAGCTTTGAGTGTTTGGAGCGGTTGGGTCTCAAATACTTAATATAGTCAATTCTTTAAATTACCAATTGCTTGGATTATCTGATATACCATAAGATACGTTTGGTAACTTGAGCCTTGAAAAGTTATTTCTTCCTGATCCAAATGTACGTGATGGATGACACTATATTTTTTAGATAGAAAGTCGATAAAGCATTCATCTCTTTTGAGAAGTCTATCCCCAGTAAACTTCATGGCCTCTAAAAAAGATGTAGTCGGATGAGACTGTAGTATTTGAGTTATAGTAGAACTGTGAGACTCAAGGAGATGACTATATAAAGGGCTCTAATCAACAATTGGAAGTCACCCGTTGCCACCGAATATGAGGTTGCCCGTGAGTTTGATTCAAGACTCGATTTTTTTTTTTCAAAATCCGTCCTGCTCCTCCCTCTTGAGATTGAATTGTCTAGACCCATGGAAAAATCTGCAAAAGTTTTTTTTTTTTTTAACGTCATCTTGCTTCTTTGATGGTTGAAGGGAGTTCTTCTGCAAATTCTCTATCTAAAACAAACAAATTGATGTTAGAGCTTCCATATGCAAGTTCTCAATCTCTGTTTTCTGGTCCTTCTTGCTCTATGTTTTCTTTCAATTATTTTGAAAAGAGCCAAATTAGAAGCTTCATTATCATCATCACAATTTTGCGTCTGATTGAGGAGATGTGGTGTTGTCATTCCTGATGATCGTTGATGGCCCCCTTTTTTTCAGATATCACCATGATTGTGATGATCCTTATGATTTTGATCTAGAACTTGCCTCTCTTTCTTCTGTTTCCTGAAAATTATCTTAGTCTCGAACTGGGTATGCTCCGGTGTTTATGAATTTTCGATTTGAATTTGTCCTCTCTCCCTTTTCTTCAAAGCTTCGATCCATCTTCATCTGCATTAGGTTGAAGAAGTGATTGTGCAGTAAAATTCAGGAATGGAGAGAGGCTGTAGAGAAATAATAGAGGGGTCTTGAAATCGACAAGAGAGATAAAAGACTACTAATAATACAAAGAGACAACAGTAATTTTATGTCATCCATGCCTGACACTTCACATGGGCATGCTTTGCTCTTTTTTTTTTTTATATATATTCTTTGTTTTAAAAGTGAGCCCCACCATAGTTTTTGTGTTTCCAAATACAACAAATCCTACTCTATTTGTGAAAGAAATATGTGACTTTGTATTTTGTAGTCACTTATGCCCCTTCTCTTTTTCTTCTCTTTATGGGCCCCACCATACATATACACTCCCTCTCAAAATAAAAAAATAAAATAAAGGTCTGTCACAACCACTTGATGGTGATATATATATATATATATATATATATATATATATATATATATATATAATCAGTTGAATGAAGAGTACTATTATGTGTGCATATTAGATGCACGCCTGCGGCAAGAGACACTTTATTTTGATTATTTTTTTTTCTTGATTCATCGTTTTTTTTTGAGCCGTCTCTTTTTTTTTCTTATTGACCTTTTTTTTTTTGTGTAGGGAGTCCAGATTAATTGACATTGCTTATTTGAAGTTGTCCCTCTTCGCCAATGCCCTGCCTACTCCTCAACGTACTATCGTAGGGTAGTCCTAGACTACTCTCTTCAGGACTGTCTGGGTTGACTGTGTCGTCTTCGATTTAGGTGGATTACTCCCTTGGCTGCTGACGTAGAGTTGTCTTAGACAACTCTCTCAAAACGACAGTACAGTCAAGGTCGACTGGGTCATCGCTTCGCTTTAGGTGGATTACTCCCTTGGCTGCTGCCGTAGAGTTGTCCTAGACAACTCTCTCAAAAACGGCAGTACAGCTAGGGTCGACTGGGTCATCGCTTCGCTTTAGCTGGGATACTCCTCAACTTACTGGCGTAGAGTTGTCCTAGACAACTCTCTCAAAAACGACAGTAGAGTTTGGGTCGACAGAGTCATCATCGGGTTTACTCCTCGGGGACGTTCTAATGTATTAGACATCTTCGAGGTGTCTCTTTTCAAAACTGAACTGGGTCGACGGACGTCATCATCGTGTTTACTCCTCGGGGACGTTCTGATGTATTAGACATCTTCGAGGTGTCTTTTTTTCAGAACTGACCTGGGTCGACGGAAGTCATCATCGGATTTACTCCTCGGGGACGTTATGATGTATTAGACATCTTTGAGGTGTCTCTTTTCAGAACTGACCTGGGTCGACGGAAGTCATCATCGGGTTTACTCCTCGGTGGCATTCTGATGTATTAGACATCTTGAGGTGTCTCTTTTCAAAACCAACTGAGTCGACTGCATCGTCACCTGGCTTACTACTCCTAGACTTTTCGCCGTCTATAGGTTATGAAGAGAGGACTTGAATTCTCTATCGAGTCATGATGAACCACCAGACTTTCTTCTGAAGATCCATGACAAGTCAGCCAAACATTTTCTTGGTTGTGAGCGTCATGGAAGGACATGAGGACATTGCCCGCTAGCTTGCCCCCAACATCGATTCTAAATGAGATGTTAAAGTCACTAATTTGAAAGAGTCTACCACTTAGCAAAAGGAGTGCGCCATTGATTTGAAGGGCGATGGCGTCGTCTTGGAACAGAATTCAACCAACAAGACTAGGATGCCCCTACGTTGCCTGCTGGAAGGAAGTTGTCAACCATATTGAGTATTCCGTTGGTGGTGTTGACTTCAAGCAAACCACTGACATGAAGATCTTTGGCAAGCTAGAGTGCGGCTTGAAAGCCTACAATCATAATGACTTGGAAGTCGGTTTATCTCTTGTACTTTTGACTTGAGAGTCTTCATTGTGATGACGTAAAAGTCTTTAAAATTTGATTTTGACGGCTTGGTAGTCTTGAATTTGAATGACTTTAAAGTCTTTAATTTTTTGATAATTTGGAAGTCGGTGGGTTTTATGACTTGAGAGTCTTGAAGTTTGTTGACTTGAAAGTCTTTGGATTTGCTCACTTGGGAGTCGTATGCATTGTTGGCATGGAAATCTCGAACTTTATTGACTTGGGAGTCGTGATTTTTTCCTTGATTTGTGAGTCCTTGTATTTTGTTGATTTGAATTTGGTTGACTTGTAAGTCATTCATTTTATCGACTTGGGAGTCATGAGACTTGTTGATGCGAAATTTGGCAGACTTGGAAGTCTTTGTCTTGTTGTTGATTTAACAGTCAAGGGACCTGGTGACTTAAGAGTCTTGAAGTTTATTGATTTGAAAGTCTTGAATTTTTGCTAACTTAGAAGTCTTTAATTTTTGTTGACTTGGAAGTCGGTGAATCTGGTGACTTGAGAGTCTTTTATCTGATTGACTTGGAGTCCTTAACTTGAAAGTCTTCAATTTCGACTTAGGAGGGAGTCTTTAACTTTGGTGACTTGAGAGTCTTTGACTTGAAAGTCTTGAACTTTGACTTGTGAGTCTTGAATTTGCTAAATTGTAAATCTTTAAAGTTTGTTGACTTGAAAGTCTTGGAGTTTGTTAACCAGGAAAGTCTTCAAAATTTGTTGACCTGGGATGCATTTTTTTTCTTTGGGTATGACTGTATTTGGGTCTGGACCCCAAATTGCCTACGTACCTTAAGAATGAAACACTCATAAGGATCAAGCCAAACGTAATTCAAATTTAAAGATGGAGAAATGAAAATTTTATTTATTGATTTAGCCGTACACAGTTTATACTCTTGCGGGCCAGGAGTATTACAACGCTAAAACTGAAAAGAACTAAAATGCGGATGAACTAAAAATGAAATCTTTTTTTTTGTGAACAGTTTAGGCTCTTGCTCGGGAGCTTACAATTTGTTGAACTTCAAGGATAGTAGCGCTTCAGGAACTTCCCGTTGATTGGTCCAATATGCACTCCTTCTGCGTCGACTATCTTGTAGGCACCGTTTGTGTAAACTTCGCGCACCACATGAGGGCCATCCCACTTAGAAGTGAACTTGCTTCCAGATTTACGTGAGACAGTGATAGGCCTTCTCACAGCTAGTACTTGATCTCCAACAGTGAACGAGCGTGGACGAACCTTTTTGTTGAAAGCTCGTGACAGTCGAGCGTGATAACACTCCAGCTTCTGTTGTGCTTGAAGTCTCTTCTCATCAAGGGCCTCTAGCTCATCTAGGCGAAGCTTGTGATTTTCCTCCTCGGCCAAACCTTCTTGTATCGCAACACGAAGTGACGGGACTTGAATCTCCAAGGGGAGCACAGCTTCTACCCCGTATACAAGAGCAAAGGGTGTTGACTGTGTCGGTGTCTTGTAAGTCGTTTGGTAGGCCCATAGAGCTTCCCCTAACTTCTCATGTCAATCCCGCTTGGATTTTGAGACAATCTTCTTGAGTAAGTTGCACAACGTCTTGTTGGAAGCCTCTGCCAAGCCATTTGCAGGAGCATTATACATGGACGACTTGTGTTGAGCGAACTTAAACTTTTCACAAAAACTCGTCATCAAACTGTTGACGAATGGCTTGCCATTATCAGTGATGATGTACCTAGGCACGCCATGCCGGTAGATGATGTGTGTTCTTATGAAGTCAACTACGTTTTCCTTCTTGACTTCTCTAAGAGGGGTCGCCTCTGCCCATTTGGAGAAGTAGTCTGTTGCGGCCAAGATGTAAGAATGACTAGCCGATGACTTAGGCGTAATTGGTCCAACAACATCAAGACCCCATGCCTCAAACGGCCATGATGCCACCGTAGGATGAAGTGGTTCAGGAGGTTGGTGTATGAAGTTGGCGTGAAACTGGCAAGCGTCACACCTCCTGGCATAGTTCATGCAATCTTGTACCATTGTGGGCCAGTAATATCCCATCCTCTTGACACGGTCCTGAAGCTTAGGACCTGATTGATGCGCGACACACGTCCCTGAGTGAGCTTCTTCCATCACTTGCTTTGCCTCGTCCAAGCCTAGACATCTTAACCAGAGTTCTGAAAAGGATCGCCGATAGAGGGTACCATTATAGTAGAAGAACCGAGAGGCTCTCCGTTGGACTTCTATCTTATGCCTAGCATCACTAGGTAGCCTTCCATGCTTTAAGTAGTCCATGATGGGTTGGCGCCAATCCTCCACCTCGGTTTCAAGAGCACAGATTGCATTGACCTCTTCTTCTAAATCACGGTGCGGCGCTACGACCCCATCTACCGCATCTGGAATCGTTATGTTCTCTTCTGCCCCCAGTGCTAAGGTGGTCTCCAGACTAGCGAGTGCGTCAGCCATCTTGTTGGAACTCCTTGGCACATGCTCTACCTTGACTATGTCCAATTTCTCCAATAATTGCAACGCCAGCTTGTGGTACGGCACCAAGTCTTCCTTCTTAACTTCATACTCTTCAAGAAGTTGCTTAAGGACCAACTGTGAGTCACCATAGATGTTGAGCTCTTTTATCCCCATTTCAGTAGCCATTTGAAGTCCTGGGACCGGCTTGGTATTCCGCCATATTGTTCGAACATAACTGAGTGAGAACAAACGAGTATGTTAGAACGTGTCTTTCAGGGGATACAAAGACAACTCCTGCTCCAGCGCCATCATGCCTCGCCGCTCCGTCAAAATACATATCCCATGATGGAAAGATGTCTATGAAGAACACGTCTTCCCCTGGCAAGTCATCACTTATCTCCCAATTATCCGGAATCGGGTGCTCGGCTAAGAAGTCTGCTAATGCTCGCCTTTGGCTTTTGTGGACATAAACAATATCATCTTGTTTCAAGATCATGGCCCACTTTGCTGAGCGACCACTCAACACCGGTCTAGACAATATATACTTGATAGGATCTCGCTTAGAAATGACATGTACAAAGGTGAGATCGCATGTAGTGCCTTAGTTTTTGAACAACGAAAACCAAGGCTAAGCATATCTTTTCTATGGGAGAGTAATTCAGCTCAGCTCCGACCAGAGTTCGACTTAGGTAATACAACGCTCTTTCTTTTCCATCTTCAGTGTGTTGAGCGAACAACGCCCCCAATGACCTCTCCTGCGCCGCAACATAAAGTATAAGGGGCTTGCCAGGGATCGGTGCTCCTAAGACCGGAGGGTTTGACAAGTATTTCTTGATGGAATCAAAAGCTTTTTGACACGAGTCATCCCACTCGAAAGGAGCACCCTTCTTCATAAGGTGGCTGAAAGGATGGCAACGACCAGCAAGATTTGATATGAACCTCCGAATATAGGCTAGTCGACCTTGAAGGTTGCGAAGCTCCTTGAGATTCTTTGGTTCCGGCATTTCCTGGATTACTTTAATCTTTGCTTGGTCAACCTTGATTCCTCTATGACGAACGACGAAGCCTAGGAACTTTCCAGAGGTAACACCAAATGCACACTTTAGAGGATTCATCTTAAGTTGACACCTCCTCAACCGTTCAAAAATTTGACGGAGATCCTGAAGGTGATCCGCCCTCTTCCTTGACTTAACCACCAAGTCATCGACATAACATTCCACCGTCTTATGGAGCATGTCGCCAAATATTTTCTGCATCGCTCTTTGGTACGTTGCTCCGGCATTTTTCAAGCCGAATGGCATTACTTTGTAACAAAATATGCCCTTTGGTGTCCGAAATGCAGTCGCATCTTGGTCTTCTGGTGCCATCTGGATTTGATTATATCCAGCGGTGCAATCCATAAATGACAAAGCTTCGTGACCCGTGGTGGAATCAATCATAAGTTCAGTGATGGGTAAGGGAAAGTCATCTTTTGGACAGGCTTCGTTAAGATGCGAAAGTCGACACAGACGCGAAGTTGTCCTTTTTCTTCCTTACAGGGACAATGTTTGCAATCCACGTCGGGTACTTCACCTCTCGAATGAATCCTGCTTCGATGAGCTTGTCGACCTCTTTTTCAATTTCTGGAACCAGTTCTAGGCGGAACCTCCGTTGAGGCTACTTCTTGGGTGAGACGCCCTTCCTTATAGCCAAGTGGTGAACAAACACTTTTGGGTCTAATCCCGACATCTCCTTGTAATTCCAAGCGAACACGTCTTTATACTCTGAAAGGAGTCTGAAGTACTCCCCTTCTCCTTCTGGTGTAAGCAGAGAGCTTACATAAATGGGGCGAGGATTATCTACCGTCCCAAGATCTAGCTCCTTCAATTCATCCACCGTTGCTTGCCCCCCATCCTCAAGAGTCTTGGGAGTTTCAGCAAGCTCTATTTCATCCTCGGGACCTTGGTGTTCTGTGATGGTAATATGATTAGCTGACACAACTTTTTCTTGGCTGGACTCCTTTTCAGATTTGGTATTTACCTGATGACCTGTCAGAACCACAGTACGCCTCTTGACTCTAAGGGAACCATCTGTCTTTATATCCAAGCTAGAGAGACGCTTCATGCGAGAAGGGACAGAGCTTTGAACGTCATTTGTGACTCATATGCGTCCGAAAACGGAAGTGTCTCCTTGACAAAGTTGTGGCTCCACCAATTCATCACTAGCTTTTATCCTAGCAAACACTGAAGGCTTTGGCTAAGAATGACCCTTGATTCTGCTGAAAACAGATCTCCTTCTGCTAGGTATGTCTCTTATACGAGTGAAGACAGAAGGGCGTTCACCAGAAGTAGCCGGCCGTAGCCTATCGAACACAGAGGACCTTGGCTTAGGATGAGTCTTTTCCTCCTCACTAACATCAGCCTCTTCAGCTGTAATGTACTGGACCTCAGACCTCCTCTCTTTTCTTCGCGCTGAGATTCTAACTGGTTGTATTGGCTTGTAACCGAGACGAACCTTAGAGACTTTTACCGAACCCCCTTGCTCTTGGATCTTCTTTTGCGTGTCGTTAAGGCCATAAGGCTTGGCCTCAACTACCTCCCCTAAGGGTGCCGGATTTTGAAAGTCATAACCAACCTTTTCCATAAGCTTGTACGCCTTCGGATCGAACCCTTCGTTAGTCCTTGGAGTCGGTATATCATCACCATCTTTAGACGACACCACAAACCCGGAAAGAGGTGGTTTCTTGGCCCTGTTTTGTTGTGGGTGGAGGATAGGGATGACCGTATTTGCTTTGAGTGCACTTAGACCCTCCTCACTGACTTTCTTGCTAGACGCATTCTTCGAGCTTCTAATTGTATATTCAGGAAAAGGAGATTCCCCCTCCTTTCGGCGAGACTTAGGTATGTACCTTAGAACTGGTAGCACCACGCCAGATGATGGAGCAACTTGCTTATTGGTCGGTTCAGAGAGTGCCACTGACATTTCCTCTTTATGCGGTACCTCCCGCCTATTGTCTGTTATAACCTCAACATCTTTCTTCAAAACCCTTTTGCCTGTGGAGGCAATTGACGAGGGCATTGCCTCCTTAAACGTCACAGTCTCTTCAAAGAATCTTGCATCTGCAAAGTGGGATTCGGCTCTATTAAAAGGCTTAACATCACCATCTATCTTTCTTTCCCCACCTCTATAATACTTCAAACATTGATGTAGAGTGGAAGCTACGATGCCATGCTCATGTAGCCACAGTCTCCCTAACAGCAACTTATAGGAAGTCTTGGAGTCAATAACATGGAAAATTGCTGCTATAGACAAGTCACCCATCGCCAACTCAACCCAAATCATCCCGAGTGCTCGTTGACCTTCGAGGTTGAACCCTTGTATCATTGTACGACTCTTGGAGAGCTCTTCAATTGTGATCCCCAATTCTCACATCGTCGACTTTGGCATGATATTCACCGCAGATCCTCCATCAACCAAAATGCGTTTGACCTTCTGTCCACGGACGTAGCCGGATACAAATAGAGGGCGATTATGGAGCTTGGAGCCTAGAAGTAAGTCATCGTCAGTGAAGGTGATAGATGTGTTGCAGGAAACACACTGCGTGAAAGTGCTAGACGATTCTCCCACGTCTTGGACCTTGTCGGCGTAAAGCTCAAGATGTTGCAATGCAGTGGCAACATGACGACGCATTTCTTCAGGAAGATGAAAGATTTTCTCCCATGCCATTTGTGCTGGTAAGGCCTCCACAACCCTTAGAGTTTTATCAGTAGCTTCCTGAAGACGGTCTTGGTTTTTCACTTCGTTGTCCTCATCTTCAAGTTCGGAACAGGAGACCATGTTCACCAAGACTTCGTCAGCCTTTCCTAGGAAGTCCCATGGGAAATATTCTCCTAAGGTGAGAGGATGACGTGAATCTTGCTCAAACGACCTAGAGGGTTGAACCAACTGCTTCCTAGAGCTGCCAACCTTTTCCCCTTACCTAGCTGGTTGAAACTACTCTTCCTTTCCTGTTGTTTTCTTTTGCGAGACGATGGCACTTGAACCTTGTCGTTCTTCCTGGATTTCCTCCGCGTGACCAGAGTCCATCCTCCCTCCTCCTCCTGACCTTCCGGCGTTTCAGTATGTTTCCTTTGAGAGGTCCGAGCTAAAATAGGGATAAAAACTGGTTCTTGGCTCCCGAACTGGATCATCATAAGATCTTCTCTGTCATATGGAGCCAGGTGTGCCGAAATACAGTTAGTCTCGACGTTGTTGTCCAAGTCCAATATTATCCTCCCTTCTTCAGCTAACTTCATGATGCGTTCTTTCAGGGTTATGCATTTCTCGAGAGGGTGACTGACTACCTTGTGGTAGCGACAGTACCTCGGGTCGTTTGTTCTTCCCGCTTCTTTTGGCCTCTTTGGTTGCGGGAGCTCGATAACACCCTTCTCCAGCAAGTCATTAAGCATTCCCGACAAGTCTGAATCAGGGAACAGATATTTCTTCTCTTGTAGATCCTTCAACGTAGGACGTTTCTTAGCATCATTCCTCGAGAATGTGGTTTTTCTGCTTTCTTGTTTGGGCTTGGCAGAGATTCGAACTGGCTCCTCAGTTGCAGTTGAAACATACATGGACTCCCTCTTCGAAGTCTTCACTGGCTTCGCATTCTTCTTGTACTCGTTAATACCCTTTCTTGCTTCGGACGAAGATAAAGATTTTCCCCGTCGATTCTCTATGGTAATCTCCATGTCGTGTGCCCTGGTTGCCAACTCCTGGAAGGTCCTTGGCTTGACCATTTTGAGGACGTAGAGTAGATCCCAGTGCATACCTTGAGTGCATATGTCGACAGCCGAACCTTCAGAGAGGCGATCCTTGCACTCAAGACTAAGAGCCCTCCAACGATGGATGTATTCAAGGACTGGCTCCCCCTCCCATTGTTTGGTATTCGCACTCACCATGCTAACAATACGTTGAGTGTCAGAGAACCGGTTTAGAAACTCTCGCCCATTTCTTCCCACCGTTGATAGACTCGGTTCCAAATCCGTACCGAATGCTATCCCCTTCAATGATCGAACGAACTGCTTCACCAGTCGGTCTCCTTCCGTCCCTGCATTGCTGCAAGTCTTGATGAAATGCGCAACGTGTTGCTTGGGGTTACCCTTTCCATCAAACTGGTTGAACTTCGGAGGTTGATAGCCGAGTGGCATCCGAAGCGCATCGATCCTCTTTGTGTAGGGCTTTGTGTACAAGTGACTCTTGTTCGACGCCTCTCCTAGTTGAGCCTTTACTGCATTAGCAATCATACTCTGGATCTCTTCCGCAGTCATTGATCCTGAAGAGGAGATCTTCTTTATTTCATTGTAGCCATCACCATCACCCTTAGAAGATTCTTTGTCAGATCCCTCCTGGTCAGTTTCTTCATAGACTCTTCATGAGAGCGCTTCTCTATTATCCTCATCAGTTTCACGATCTGCTTTCTTTGCTTGTCGATCTTTTTGTCTTTTTCTTCGCTTTCCCTAGCAAGTCTTCTCAGTGTAGCCTCCAACTTTGCAATCTTTTCTTCCACGTTGGAAGCGTCAGTTGTCATCACTAGCATGATGACACTTTGAGTAGACTCAATTTCAGCCTCCGAGAAGATAGATTCCTCTTCAGTCATTGGGGAAGAATCTTCGCTGGAGTAGTCTTGGCCTTCAAAGTCCTCAGACTCGAAGACCGGGTTGTAGCGAGTTTGGAGTTCGTCCATTCCACGTGGGGTAGTCATGACTGAGCCGAAGGTATTTGCAGTGCTTGGCCTCCGAGAGCGAGGAGTCATTTGAGGCATTCCCTGAAGGTTTGAATCAACAGCTAGACTCTTCCGTGACGGGGTTGGTGCCTTGGTAGTTGGTTCTTCCAGCAGAGCAGAAATTGCAGCAGCAGCGGCGGCAGCCTTCGCCATCCTTCGAGTCATTACTCCGCTCGATGTAGCACTCGTAGTTATCGACCCTTGGGATGAAGCTTGAACGCTCCACTTTGTTGAGGGTTGAGAGACAACTTTCTTGAGTGCCATCGCGTCGCTTGAGTTGAAAATGAATTTGAACTTCTTGGAGAAAGAGATGAGAGGCAGAGAAGTCCCACCAGGCGTGCCAAATTTGTAAACACAAATTTCAAGCCTGAAATAAATGAAGACAAGAAATATGAGAAACAAATTAATTTTTATTGATATTTGAATGTAAGCGGGTACAATCTCTATATCAAATACAATAATGATGATCCTCTGATTCCATCTCCTATGACTTGGGTGAGCCGAGGGCGCGGACGCTTGATCTCGATCTCAAATGCAGGTCTAGCTGAAGAACTCAGTTGTAGTTCTTTACCTTGACGCGTAAAGCTTGAGTCGTTGATCTTGAACTTTTGTCGACCTTGATCCTTGGCGCTGAGTCGAGGCCGCTGCGCTCGAGCTTCGAATTTTCTCAAGTGCGCACGCCGAATGCCGCCGGTGTAGACTGCAATGTGTATTGAAAATGAGGGAGAGGACCCCTATTTATAGCCTCTGGAGACCTAGGGTTGCCTAGGGTTTGAGTCGGGCTTTGGGCTTGGGCCCAAATTAATTAATTATCTCTTTATTTAAAATAAAGAGATAATTACTATTTTCTGCATCATAATTGACACGTGTCACGATGGTATTGGCCAAGGTATACTTCCATTTAAAAATTTAATTTAAATGGACCGCCGTATTTAATTTTACACGTGGCGGATAATAATTGGCCAAATAATTTTAATTTATTTTCCACGTGTCATTTTCTGATTTGCCGACAAATTTTTACCTCCTACACATATGGCTAAATAAACTTGTAACTTATGTAGGTGCTCAATGGTGCACTTAATAATATATAAATAAATAAAAACATATTTTGACTTTTTCTTTGCACCGTTGTTCAACAACTACCTTATCATGGAATTTCAATAAACTTATCCTTAATGGTAATTCTTATAAACCAATTAACATGTCAAAGGTAATAAAACATATTCATGCCATTGGTATTAACATGATAAATATTAAGAGGCAACTTAAACATGGTCAATGCACATGCATATAACCCCCTAAATAATAACAACTTAATTACCTTTGACCTCTTTGTAAATGACTTGTTGTTACCTTGCCCTTAATCCATGTAAACCTCATTGCATAACCAAGCAACAATTCCCATCATGACCATCAAGTTCTTGTACATGTATTGCCATTCTTATGTATCAATTTCTCATCTATACCAAACACATATAGATAAACCGATAATTAATAAACTTTTTTAATCATTAAACTTGCTCGATAAAACTTAATAAACTTATATGAAAAATTGATACTAATAAATTTGTAAAATACAAACTTATCTTTGTAATCCTTGGATGCCCAACGTACTCTTAGTCTCCTCCAATCTTGTCCCGTTAAATAGTTCTTAAGATTGATGGGGAAAATGATGCTTGACTGGCTTGAAACTTCATCATCTTCTCTTGGCTTCTTGACCTTCTAGCGGTATAAGTGATAAGACGGAGATTGAACTTAATAACCATACGGTTATCTAGTTTGATATTTCTAACAGTCATGGATGAACACATTTTCTTTAAGAGCTATTTACTATACCGTAAATGTTCAAAGGGATAAAACTTAGCTCTTGTCACACTCAAGACAAAGATTTCTCACTTAAATCATTCTAGTATAGATGCAGTCTATGATTATAGAATAAAGTAGATGCTTGTGATACTCTCAAAAGGCTTGGGAATATCTCCTATTTATAGAAGAATTCCACCTCTAATCCAACCCTAATCACACCACTTAGTCAAAGGTATAATTAAGGTTAATGAGGGATTATGAATTTGACCTTGTCAAGGAATATAGCTATTGGAAGTATATAATATCGGACATAAAGTTGATATCAAATAATCATCTCCTAAACACTCCTAAAGTGTGAGATGTGAGAACGATCAACTGTCAACTATACATGCTATAGCTATAAGTACAACGTTCAGGTTTATTGAGTGCATTATTGAGTGCAAATTACTTTCTGGGAAATCATCTTGTAATAGTTGCCACGAGTTTGTTTGCCACATTTTAATGTTTTGTTTTTTTATGATAATGATGATAATTACCGATTGACTTAGATGTCAATTATATGGAATGAAATGATTTATATGTCATAATGTCTCTTTACAATAGAAATACTGAGAATTCATTAGATATCATGTAATTGTTAAAAAAGTGATAAAATTTGACGTCCGTACTATATATATTCCAATAGTATATAAATTTATAAAAACTTCATGTCCACAACTCATTCAATGTTTCTAATTATCAATAATAATGTACAAATTTTAATGTTTCCGACTCTTATTATCACTAATATATGTTATATCATTTAAATTCCAATGAATAATAAATTATCCAATATAAATACTGCACCAATTTTAAATTATGAACAGTGGAGGACAATATATGTTGGCAAAATTAACTGAGGCCATTTTACGTACTTTTAGAGTGCAAAATTGTTGGAGGATGGATAAGGTGAAAAATGTGGGATATAGTTATTAACTAGGATATTGTGTGAGAAGCTAAGTAATATTAGTCATATCATTTAAATGTATGAATTATGAAATATATAAGTTTGAATTTTTAATCAGATATTGTGAGTGAGAAAAGTTGAATCAGTTATTTAAATTCTTGAATAATATGAAAAAGTACATAGACATAAAATAATTGAGGAAAAAACAAGTACAATAAATTTTGGTTCTACTTTAGTTCTTTTTTTTGATTTTTTATTTTGCAAATTTCATGTAAAGATTACATTGTTTGGATTACAAAGTGGGTATATGCCCCCATCATATTTTTTGATAAACATTTATTTCTTAATAATGTTTATTTTTGTGTTGGTTTCCTTAAATTAATACCCGTTCAATAGAACCGTCAAAAAATTAATTTATCATTAATGATAAACACTAAGGGTCCGTTTGGACCTGTGAAAACAACATGGAAAAAAAATTATTTGTGAAAATGAAAATCTTTCCTTTGTTTGGATTGAGGAAAAAGGAATGAAAAAAATAGTCGAAAAATTGTATAGAAAATTTGGGGTAACAAAGAATAAAAAATTTACCCTTAAAAAAAGGAAAGGAAAATTGGGAGAAATTTTTTTGATCAAAGTCAACCTTTCTTTCCATCATCTCTTGTGGCTACCTTGATTCTCTGTCTCAATGTCTTTTTTTTGTCTCTTTCTCCCTGTCTCTTGTCGTGTCTAACTCTCTTCACTCTATAACTATCTTCTCTCTCTCTTTCTCTCTTTCTCTCTCTCTAGCTTTGTCTATCTCTTTCTCTCTAACTCTTCTCTCTCTCTAACTCCCCCTTCCAAATCACATTATATAATCTAGAAGAATAGAAAGTGTCCTCTAGAGAGAGGTTAGAGAATCTAGTGAGAGAAAGCTCTTCCCCCTCCTTCCTGAATGAAACCCTAGCACCCTTTCATTTCCATGGCTTCTATTCCCTGAAAGCCACCGGATCCCCCCTCTTGTTTCGCTCTCTTGGGACTTCCGAGCCCTTTCCTTGTTGTATATCAAATTATCAGCCCTAGCCTATGGCTATCAAGAACCAATTTCAAGACCAATTGTCAAGATCTTGAGGCCCTCTCTCAAAAGTCTTTCTTGAGAAATTTCTCTCACTACATTAAGAATCGGCAAGGGAGTCAATTTTTTGATTGCTTCGTGCTAAAGCCTCTCTTAGTTGGTGGACCTCGAAGCTATGAAGTAGAAGGAAATCGTCCAAACTGGCCGTGTTTGGTTTTAAGTAGATGTTCAAGAGGAATTGCATTTGAGACACGTTCATGGACTCAAATTGAACAACTATCAACGACCTATCTGCTGAACTTGCAAGCTAATCTCTTTGATTATGTCCCGTCGTTTCCAGGTGACTTCGTTCCTTGCTCTGTGATTATGCTTTTATCTAATGAAGATGTCGATTATGTATGGTGGTTGTTATATCTGATATGCTTGTTGCTAGTGTGTTTTTTTAGTGTAGTAAGCATCAGATTTAGCACTACCAAGCTCTGTTTTGTGAGTGGTATTTGCCTATTTTTTGGGCCTTGCTGTTCTTTGAGTCTCAAGGAACATATCAAGCTTGGTTGGTTTGTATACCTTAATCCTGCTTGTCGGGGTGTCATTTTGACTGTTTCTTGCTCTTTTAGTTCAGATTACAACAATACCACCTCAGTCTCCTTGAAAGAAACATCCTTTGGTCATATTACTAGCTCTTCTTTGCCATTTGAATTTCTCTTGTTGGGGTTTGACACTATGCTGATTATCTGGCTATGCTTGGCAATTTTAGTCGACTATAGTTGGGTCTGCTCCCCTTTGATTTGGCTGTTTGAGAGGGGTTTAGTTAAGAGTCAGAGTATTTTAGCCATATGCGTGTTGTGCTCCAATCTTCTGGTCTGGTTTAATGATGATTGGTTGTTGTCTTTGCCCCTTGTAATCATTCCTGAGACCACTATTCTGAATCTTTTAAAGCTAATTAGTGATTATGTCCTTATGTGTTGTCTTATGTTTTTATTCACTAGCAAATTCATGTGTGTGCTGTTTTTCTCACAGCCTGTTCACCAAGGGTTACAAGTGAAAGAAGATCCATGCCAAGCCCCGCCCAGAGACCAAGGATTCTGTTGGATTTTAGTTTTATCTTTCTTTACAGTATCATCTAACTTTGCGATTCAAGTTGTTGTTTCTAAGTTCTCTCTGTTTTTGTATTTGTACATCCTCTCAAGTAATTACAAGTTTTTTCCTTTGGTGAGTGAGCTTACTTATTTAGTAACCTCCAAGGCCATTATTAAGACTATTCCCAATGGGAAATATGAAAGTTTTGTCATAATCGTCATCGAGATGCATAGCGTCTCAATCCTAAGGGGCTACCTTAGGAAGTCCATATCCCTCTATAAGTTGGTAAGTGTTTCACACCACATCCAATTAAGACAAAAAGATGAAATAGTTTATACTATTAATCTTATTAACACTAAGAGGAAATTAAAAGGAATACAACGAGTCATGCATAAAGATATAGAAAACCATATCATTCAATTCATGCTTTCTTTATTAAGAAATCCTTCTGTGCCAGAGCACTATGAAGTAGCCCTTGAGATAAGAACACAAGGTAATAGCCTCCCTAAAGATTTGGGTTTTGCCATTACTTGCTTCTTGATTTATTTAAGCAAGCTTAGAAGTGTGCTTTTTAGCTTGGGGTTACCTATATGGACAATAAGATTATGCTCAAAATATAATCTTAGTTTGGTTACAATTGGTCATCCACTCCCTCAATGGCTTCTTTGGAATATGAACAACAATCTAAGTATAGATTGTTTCTGGCAAATAAAAGATGTTTCCATAATCTTATTAGCCTTGAATTTGTCGTCAAATTTTGTGAAAGCAAGGGATGACCCCAGTAGCAAACCCTTTAAATTACTAGCAATTTATTAATGAAAGTCCTTTATTGGAATGTGCAAGGTATTAAAAATGATGCTAAGATAGCGGAAATAAACTTTTTAGCCTCTAGTATTAGACCTGACATTGTTTTTTTAAGTGAAACTATGGTCAACGAAAAGAATACAAGTAAGATTATTAAGAGATTAAGATTTGATAAAGTTGAATTTAGCCCTTGTAACAATCATTCGGGAGGCCTATGGGCTTTATGGAACACTTCTTTTGTGGAGGTTCATCTTCTCCAAAAAACTCAAAGAGAAATTCACTTGTATGTAAAGGAAAAAGTACGTAAAGAACTTTTATCAGAATTTATGCTCCCGCCACATTCTGAAAAAGATTCTTTTTGGAATAACCTTAAGCTTCTAAATCAAGTGTTCCATCTACCTTGGTGCATCATAGGGGATTGTAATGATATACTATCCCCTGAAGATAAATCGGGAGGACCAATTCCTTATGATAACAGATTTACAAGACTACAAAATTTTTGTCAAGAAATAAATACGAAGGAAATTCGGCCAAATGGGCGTCTTTTCACTTGGAGAAAAACTATACATGGTCGTAAAATTTTTGAAAGATTAGATAGACCTTTAGCTCGCCATGATTGGAGTGCTCTCTACCCTTCAGCCTCCCTTACTCATGGGCCTTTCTCTTTCTCATATCACTGTTACTTGCTTCTAGAGTCCGATCCTAGTAGAGACATTGGTAAAAATCGCTCATTTAGATTTAGCCAACACTGGACCAAGTTTGACAAAGTTGAAAACTTAGTTAAACAAGGTTGGAATTGTAATGTTAGAGGTTTTGCCATGTTCCAAGTTACTCGCAAGCTTAAACAAATTAAGAATTCGTTAAGGGTCTGGAACAGACAAAACACTAGAAACTTTAAAGAAAGATTGGAAACCAATTTATCCAAAATCCAAGCTATAGAGGAAAGACTCCTACAAAACCCCTTCAGTATTCGTTTTAACGATTGGCATAATAGACTTATAAGACAAAGAGAAAAAATGTTACTTTTTAACCAAAAGTATTGGGGAAAATTCAGCCGCAAGCGTTGGTTGACAGAAGGGGATCGTAGTTCATCATTCTTTCATAGATCAGTCACTTTTAGAAAAAAGAAATCTTTAATATCTGGTATTAAGGACCCATATGGTGTTTGGATCCAAGATGAGCAAGAAATTCAGGATCGCTTCGTTGAGGAATTTTCCTCAAGATTCAAAGCTTCTAATACTGTCACAAATATTAACCTCTCGATCTTACCTAAGATCACAGCAGAACAAAGCAAATTACTTACAGCCATGGTTACAGACGAAGAGATTAAAAATGCGATTGATCAAATGGATCCTGCTAAAGCTCCGGGACCGGATGGTTTTGGTGCAGTTTTCTTTCAAAAATATTGGCATTTTATTGGCATTAATATTTCAACAGCCATAAAGGACTTTTTCCGTACTGGAAAATTGCTCAAAGAGGTTAATCATACCTTTATTGCTCTTATCCCAAAAGTGGAAGATCCTACTCTTCCCAACGAATTTAGACCAATAAGTCTTTGTAATACTCTTTATAAGATCATAGCAAAAATTATGGTTAGTCAGCTTAGACCGATATTGGATAACATCATAAGCCCTTTTCAAAGTGCGTTTGTCCCAAATAGACAAATTCATGACAATGTGCTCCTCGCTCATGAAATAATGCATAAATTCAAACAATCTACAGCCGCTAAGCCGTGGGTTGCTTTGAAATTAGATATGGAAAAAGCCTATGACCGGGTTGAGTGGAACTTCTTAAAAAAAACCCTCGATCAAATGGGATTCCCCCCGATATGGACAAACTGGGTAATGGAGTGCATCTCTTCTGTCTCCTACTCAGTGTTAGTAAATGATCAGCCTTGTGGTTTTTTCAAACCAACAAGAGGGCTTAGACAAGGGGATCCACTTTCCCCTTACTTATTTCTTTTATGTATGGAAGTCCTAACTCAATAAAGGGACTGAATCAGCCTGTAAAAACCTTAAGACCATTTTGGACAATTTCTGTGAACAATCTGGACAATTGATCAACTTTCATAAGTCTACAATGATTTTTTCTTCAAAAGCTACGATTAGATACACTGATCGCGCAAAAGGGATCTTCAATATCCCCACCAAAGAATCTTTGGGTAAATACCTTGGTTGCCCGTCCATTACCGTCACTAAGAAAATAGAACTGTTTTCACCTATTTTAGAAAAGGCTTCAAAGAAACTCTCTAACTGGAAAGCTAATTCCGTGTCAAAAGTTGGGAGAACAATTCTCATACAAACAAACTTGGAATCACTACCAGCACATACTATGCAATGTTTTCTTATGCCCAAATCTACTTGTGAACGTGTTGTGAATAAATGTAAATTTTTGGAAGAATTCCTCTGATAAAGGAATGCCCATGATCTCATGGGAAAAAATCTGTAGACCAAAGGATAAAGGGGGGCTTGGCCTCCGCAAGACTCATGCGGTAAACTTAGCTTTCCAATGTAAGTTAGTTTGGAAACTGATTCATGATAGAAACAATCTTTGGGTTTCCCAAATGACTGCTAAATACAACAACTCTGGAGAATGGTTTGTGAAAAGCCCGAAGCCCATGGACTCTTGGGTTTGGAAAAATCTTTGTAAAGCTTATAAGTTTTGCAAAAAAGGCTTCCGGTGGAAAATTGGGAATGGTGCCAAAGTGAACTTTTGGAATGATAATTGGTGCGATCAAGTACCTTTATCTTCTCTAGTTAATCAGTCTTCTTCAATTGAAGGTAGTGACGTAACTGTTCAAGAATTCATTTGTGATAATGAGTGGGATCAACACAAACTAAGACAAGTGCTTCCAGAATCACTTGTCCAATTGGTTCTTAAGACCCCTATTCCTAGTTTTACGGAACATGATGAAGTTTGCCGGGGCCTATCTGGCAATGGTGAATTTTCAACCAAGTCTGCCACATGGCTTTGCCATGAGTTAGATTCCGGACCTAAATGGGAAGGATCTTGGATTTGGAAGCTCGATATCCAACCAAAGCTAAAAATTTTCCTCTGGCTGATTTTTCATAATGGTCTCCCATTTAGAGGGAATTTAATGCGCAGGGGTATCAACCTGGACCCCTCTTGCCCTATTTGTCTCCAAGAGTTGGAGACTGATTGTCACTTATTATTTCAATGCCACTTCACAAAAAAAGTATGGGATATTGCCAAATCTCATAGATGGCTATCATCTCCTGTCAATTGGCCAACAGACACCAACGGTAGCAGTATGCTACAAACTCTCAAAAATTCTCTCCCCTCCAACGAAGTTTTGAGAGTTTTCTACCTCATTTGGAGCATATGGAAGGAGCGTAACGATTGCGTCTTCAACAACTCCGTCTTCAACGCTATAAGGGTCATCATCCGAGCCAAGAGAAGTTTTGCAGAATGGCGAGCAAGCAGCAGATTCTCTTACCAGGATCAACATCTTAATCAGCATCAACATTCTCGGTCTCAGGTGCAGCGCCGCCAAATTTTTGTTCGAGAAGGGTGGGAACAGCCACATGTCAGTTGGGTGAAGTTAAACTTTGATGGCTCCCTAAACCATCAAGGCTCAGCAGTAGGATTCGTCATTCGTGATCACCATGGCCATATTCGAAAAGTTGGGGCTATGCCAGTTAATTCACACTCCATTCTGCTGACAGAAGCCTTGGCCCTCCGTTTTGGTCTTCAACAAGCTATTTTAGAAGGTTTTTCAAGAATTCAGATTGAAGGTGATAGTCTTATTCTCATCCAGGCTATCCAAGGGATCATCCACACACCTTGGCATATTGATATGATTGTTAGAGATATCAAATACTTAATCAGGCAGTTGGAAGATTCTACTATTCGCCACATCTATCGTGAAACAAACTCAGCGGCAGATTGGATGGCTAACTTCGGTCACTCGTTACAATCTGTTGGCCTTTGGATAAGTAGCCCTGCGACAGATTTTTCTTTTATTATTCATGCAGATAACTTGGGGAGATGCCTTGATAGAAAGAAGGATCTCCTAAGTTCTTGATGTAATTTGTTTACCCGGGTTTAAAAAAAAAAATCTAGAAGAATGAAACTTGATATTTAAAAATTTCATGCAAATTTTTATTTTTTCATGTAATTTTTTCTCAAACCAAACAAGGAAAAGAAAGTTGAATAGAAAACCAAATTTTTTTTCGATAATTAGCTAGTCAAAAGGGAGCATCAAAGATGCAACAAGGCCGCAAAACAGTAAAAACACCTAGAATCCAGCAACCAAAGAACAAAACACAAACCGCATTAAAGGATTATAACAAAGCAAAAACAGCTATCTTATAAGATTCTTCTTTTCTTTCAGCATGTCATCTCTGAAGGCTTTCGTCACAGTCTCTTGATCATCACGAGACAACTTTAATCGACACACAAGTTTCGCCGCTCTACAAGCTTCCTCATCCAGCCTCTCCAAGGAGATATCCACTGCATTCAAAGATCTTTCAGCAGTACTATCAACCACATCATTACTGATAGAACAACTTCGAGAAGACTTTTTAACACCTTTAACACGACAAAGAATGCTTGAACGGGCCCTACCCGAAGCTCTGCTAACCAAACTCCACTTCGGGTTCCACAGCAAATTAATCTTCTTTTTTTGACGGCTTTTGACTTTGAAGGCCTTAAGAGAAGAAACCTCAGTATCAAGAGGAAAAGAGCAAACCACTCTACCAACAGAAATGTCAGGCAGGTCACTAACTGTGCACTCGCTATCAGAAGGGGCCACCAAATTAGCACCGTCATCCCCACCGTCATTAAGGCCCCTCAAAAGAGCATCTTTATAGGGAGACTTAGCAGTCTTAGTAGTCTGAGGTACACCTGATGGAAAAGAAGCAGAGAAAGTAGCAGAACCATCGGAAGCATTAGAAGACTCACACCCACCGTCACCAGCCTTCACACCAACCTGCACATCCTTAGGAACCCAAATCCAATTCTCAGAGCCCCTCTTATAAGGAGGAGAAGACTCTTGCTTCTTGCAGAATTTAGCCCATGCAACACTTAAAACGAAACTGTTACACTTCAATCCATTCAGCTCAAGAATAGCACAAGAACCCGCCTTTTTATCTTTGAACCGAACAAAACCATACCTCTTCGCAAAACGTCCCACTTTACAGGGGATGTAGGCATCCGCAACAGAACCAAACTTCAAAAACAAGTTTTTCAACCAAACATTATCAGCCCCAAACGGCAAATTGTCAACGAACAAAGAGTACAACCTACCATCCTAAGAACTAACACCAGAGGGCCTCACAGACTTAACAGCACGAGGAGAGGAAACAACAACCCTCGGGACAAAAGAAGAGACAATAGAAACAGGGGTTTTAGCCGACCCTAATAGCGTAACCAACTCTTTAAGCACAAAGCAAATCTCGCTAACCCTAGAAAGTGCCGCAAAAGAGACCACATCCAAAGCATTATCACCAAAGGAGAGGGAGGAAAAAATGGATGTTACCTCACCCTTCAATTCAACGCACCGGGAAACCAGGGAACCCTTTGAAACATCCATGACCAAACTCAGCAGAAGACACGACACAAAAAAGAAAAACAATCGAGCCCCGCCCTAGGACCGACTGAAACCAGCAACAGACGGAGCGCTACACCGCCGGCGACCACCAGGTATCACCAATCCACGAGACTAAAACTACCGGCTGGAGCACCAAGAAAGCATTGTCGACCACCATACCTTCAACTGATTTCGGGAAAAGGCAATGGAGGGGCAGAACACTGTCGACCTACAAAGCTGACTAGACCGGCGGCGGACGATCGAGTAGGTGTCGGACGACAGAGGCGTGACGGTCAGCGCTGCTAGGAGACGAGGCTGAGAGGGCTGGGGTTTCTATAGGTCATCGAAGATTAAGGGCCCAGGTTCACGCAAGGCTATGGAGAACAGCGACGCCCAATGATAAGGATGGAGGCGGACGACGGTGGCATGGCGCGGCGGCCGGCTCTAGCACTCGTTGGGGGCGGCGTTCGCTTGGGGCATTAGGGTTTTTTCTCTCGACTTTTTGTACTTTTTTGGGGTTTACTAAAAAACCAACTTTTTTCCTTCAAAGCTTTACTCAAACCAAACAAGAGAAAAAAAATTTATTTTACTCCAAAAATTTTCCTTCTATTTTTTTTATTAGATTTTTTTCCATCCTATATTTTAGACCCAAACGGACCCTAAAAAAACAGGGCCTATGACATGGCCAAAAAACAAGTAAACAAGACGCAGAAAGGAGAAAGGAGAAAGGAGACTAAAAAGAAGGAAGAAATCTGGAAAGGGGAATGAATGACCGAATAATCCCAATGAAATTGCTGGTTACTGCTTCAGCAATCATTCAAGCAAGGGATATTGCAAATTTCCACACCCATTTTATTTGGTTTTGTCGTTTTTTATAATAATTGTGATTATTCTTTTTTTAGGGGTGGGTTTGCCCCTCGTGCCTTTGTTCCCCTTGGAGCAGGGACATGCCCCTCGCAACCTCAACATTGCATATTTGCATATCCAGAGATCTCTTCTGCATTTATTGGTAGAGGCAGTACCAATTTTGGCGTTTATTGCACTATTCCTTTCAACCTCACTTTTCTTGTTGCAGTTATTTTCATATTAGTGTCGTTAACGTTGGGGGTGACAATAAAACTCGAACCCTCGTATACCTGTCTATGGTATACGTAGAAAAAGTAAAGAGAAAAGACATGATATATATGTCAAGTGACTACTCCTTTTAACAACAATTGGTTTTATGATGAAACATTATTTAACTTGTGTACTATGGTGCTTAGTTGAAGTGGGCTCCTGCTTTGGATCTCCCCAAGAACGCCTTTACCCAACCTGTTATGGGTGATATATTTAAGAAAAAAACAAGGTAGGGTGTTGGGTACTCGTCTCTATCCGAGGGGTATCCTATCCGACCTGCTCTAAATACCTACAAAAAAAAAAAAAAAACAACTACCGTTGATTATACATTATTGGGCCCTGAATATATATTAATATTTGCGTTTATAGGTAATTTGTTGAGTTTTATAACTACGATATTTTCTCTAAAATTTTATCATTCATACCCATTTTTTTCGATCCGGGTAACGGTGGATATATTAACATATTAAATGCATTTTATTTTTTCGATCCAAATTTCCTCTTTCTAATAGGAATCTTCATATAAAATTTTATTTTAATCGCTAACATGATTATATCCGAAAATAAACCTGTTAATTTGTACTTATGGGTATAAAATGGGTCATATAATTTAATATTCAATAATACTGGAATTATACTCGTTATACCCACACTATCCAACGAGTAAGGGTAAAGGTACTCGTATTTTGTACCCACTACATGTGGGTAGGGTAAGGGTACGGCTCTACCCACCCCGAACCCGACCTATTGTCATCCCTACTTAACGCCTACGACTACTTGTTGATCCAATAATCATAAATACAATTTTAATATTTTAATATTAAAACTTTTTTTTATAATAGATAAGTAATCCAACAAATTAGTTCTCTATCTTATTAGTATAACCCAATAGTCTTAAGGGCGAAGGGGAGCAGCGTGTGCCAATGACTAAAAGTTAGGGGCCGTTGGGCCCTAATACTGACCAGAATCTTGTCTGAAATGGTAAAGAAAAAATGTCACCCTCACCCCCCCCCCCCAATCCCTAAAGCAAGATTCAAACCTCGGAAATTTTAGGTTGAAGGAGGACCTCTTGTCATTTAGACAAGAGATTATTGACATTGTAATATTAAATATGGATTCAATATGGAGTATGAAAATTTTGATTTAGTTTTGGTTTGATATGATTACTCCATTATTTGTTTATTAAAAATGGTACAAGAGATGTATAAACTATGTTATAATTATTATGATTAATTTGTATAAAATGATATCTTAATTGAAGAATCCCTATTATATGTTTAATTTAAATACAAGTTTAAAATGGATAATATTATTAGTCTAAACCACCAATGATTTTTGGGGTATATCGAAGTTATGCTGCAAGTGACCAATTATAATCTTAGATTTTTGCTTTATCTTTAATAATTATGTGAGGAAAGAAAAAGTGTTCCGACAAACCATTTGTAATAACCTGGCCTTACCCCAATACAATAAAGTAATTAGTAGATTTAAATTAATTAAATCGCGCATTTCAATTCAACTACTCATTTTCGTTTTTATAGAAGTCAACACTACTAAAAATATTTGTATTATCTACCATTTTTTCCAACCAATTTAAAACGAATGGAAAAACCAACGGTCTTAGTAACCATTTTATATTTTTCTAATTTTCCAACTATTTTTCTAATTTTATGCGGGAAAAACGGTTGGAAATTCCAACCACTTATACTAAAATGGTGAGAAATTTTCCTACCAATCTTGTTCCTACTGTTCAAAATTGGTTGGAGAAATGGTTAGCAATCCCACGGTTTTTCAAACAGTAGGAAAAATGATGGTTGAAAAATTTTCAAACCATTTTAGCAAAAGTTGTTGGAATTTTCAACCCTTTTTCTCACATAAAATTTTTGAAAAATAGTTGGAATATGAAATGATTGCTAAAATGGTTGGTTTTTTAAACCGCTTTAAATCGGTATGAAAAAATTGGTTTGTAATACACATATTTTTAGCAGTGCGAGTACATGAAAGACTGCTACAAGTCAACATATTAAATATATACATATTACCAACATTACGATTAAATTATGTATAAACCAAGTTATTTGTATGGAGTATGAAAATTTTAAATATGGATTCAATAAGGAGTTAAAATTTTGATTTAGTTTTCCTTTGATATGATTACTCCATTATTTGTTTATTAAAAATGGTACAAGAGATGTATAAACTAAGTTATAATTATTATGACTAATTTGTATAAAATGATATCTTATTTGAAGAATCCCTATTATATGTTTAATTTAAATACAAGTTTAAAATGGATAATATTATTATTCTAACCACCAATCATTTTTGGGGTATATCGAAGTTATGCTGCAAATGACCAATTATAATCTTAGATTTTTGCTTTATCTTTAATAATTATGTGAGGAAAGAAAAAGTGTTCCGACAAACCATTTGTAATAACCTGGCCTTACCCCAATACAATAAAGTAATTAGTGGATTTAAATTAATTAAATCGCGTATTTCAATTCAGCTAATCATTTTCGTTTTTATAGGAGTCAACACCACTAAAAATATTTGTATTATCGACCATTTTTTCAAACCAATTTAAAACGAATGGAAAAACCAACCGTCTTAGTAACCATTTTATATATTTCTAATTTTCAACTATTTTTCTAATTTTATGCGGGAAAAACGGTTGGAAATTTTAACCACTTTTACTAAAATGGTGAGAAATTTTTCCTACCAATCTTGTTCCTACTGTTCAAAATTGGTTGGAGAAATGGTTAGCAATCCCACGGTTTTTCAAACAGTAGGAAAAATGATGGTTGAAAAATTTTCAAACCATTTTAGCAAAAGTTGTTGGAATTTTCAACCCTTTTTCCCACATAAAATTTTTGAAAAATAGTTGAATTTTAAAAAAATGCTTGCTAAAATGGTTGGTTTTTTAAACTGTTTTAAATCGGTATGAAAAATCTGGTTTGTAATACACATATTTTTAACAGTGCGAGTGCAGGAAAGACTGCTACAAGTCGACATATTAAATATATACATATTACCTACATTACGATTAAATTATGTATAAACCAAGTTATTTGTATGGAGTATGAAAATTTTAAATATGGATTCAATATGGAGTGAAAATTTTGATTTAGTTTTCGTTTGATATGATTACTCCATTATTTGTTTATTAAAAATGGTACAAGAGATGTATAAACTAAGTTATAATTATTATGATTAATTTGTATAAAATGATATCTTATTTGAAGAATCCCTATTATATGTTTAATTTAAATACAAGTTTAAAATGGATAATATTATTAGTCTAACCATCAATGATTTTTGGGGTATATCGAAGTTATGCTGCAAATGACCAATTATAATCTTAGATTTTTGCTTTATCTTTAATAATTATGTGAGGAAAGAAAAAGTGTTCCGACAAACCATTTGTAATAACCTGGCCTTACCCCAATATGTAACACCCCAACACCCATAAACACAAGATTACCATTAATTACTTGTAAAATCTGTGATAGCGCAGCGGAAAAACACGGGTTGAGGTATTACCGCCGTCCCGCTAAGGACAAGGCACACACTCATCACCAACACAATAACCAACACAAACCATCAAATAAACTTACACTTAAACCCCATACATGACACTCACCCAAACATTGAAATAATACTTTAATACAACCATCAAAACACACATTAAACCTTCCAAAACATGACTTGGTCTTTAAACCCACGAAGACCATCGAGGTTCGGCCAACAACCACCATATAAAACTACCTTGCAAGGATGAAAGGAACTACTTCTGCTTGTCTTTGCCTTTGCCTTTGACTTGGGAGCTCAGACCGCCTAAAAACAAAACATTAAAACATTCGCAAAAGAGTGGGGGAAACACTCAGTACACAAACCTCCAACACGTCAAACCGGTTCGAAAACGGTTTTAGTGCCGGCATTTAAATTCATTTTGAAAACTGGAAAGGGGATCTTAAACATGAATAAACTGGATTGCCGCATAGATAAATATGTGTAAATAAAAGAGATAAACTTGTAATAATTGAAAACGAGTGGTATCCCTTACGATCGATGCCTGACATCTCACACGCGCATGCCCAAACCGACCGAGTTTGGATTGGGTGATCGCTAGGCAATGATCGACAGTCTATAACGCCCGATCGTGAGCAACTAAAAGATGATGCTAGTACCTTTAAACTAGCTACATGTACAATGGCGGGACCACTTAATGAAAATGGAAAGTATTAGATTATGACTTGAAGTATAAATAATAAGCATTGAAGAATATAAAGGTTGGACAATTTGCGTACCTTGGAAAGTAGGAAAACTTGGTGGCGTGCCTCGGGCTCGGGACGGCTTGGGTGACTTGGGAACTACAGTAGGAAGTGTAGAAAATGAGAACCAAAGAGGGTTCTTAGTGAGTTACAAATGTTAAGTAAAATAAGAATTTAAGAATGAAATAGATTAGAAGGAAAATTTCAGGTTTTTAGAAATAAAGTTTTTAACATAACTCTAGCTAGGAAACTCGGAATTAAACAAACGAGTACTTCTCGGAATAGGGAAAATCATGATCTATAACTTTGTCAACATGACCAAGGTCTAAAAATGAACGGAAGGGCTTGAAAAATAGCCCGGACAGAAACAGAAGCTGTAATTTGGAAACTAAAACTTTCGGTTTGATCTTTTGATACGAAACTCATAAAGGTTTGGAAGTAAACGATGAATAACTTAACTTATAGAATGATTTGAAGAGATCATATTGATGGAATATGGAGAATTAAGGAATGAAAGGCTAGAATGGAAATTAGAGAGTTCTTGATTTTTCGGATATAGTCAAGCGACGAAGAAGAATTTATAACGATGGATTAATGGATTTTTGAAGTGTTTGAAAGGTGAATTGGAATTATGCATTAGAGAAGGAATAAGTCCTAGGATCATTATGCTTCAAAGGGCTCTTATACTAATGATGCAATCCACAATCCAACTTAAAGTCGATTATTTCATTATGTAACTTAATCTTTCAACCTTAACTATGATAACATAACTTTGATAAGTAACATTAACCTCCAAAAGATAGCATTTTCTACTTAGAAAACACCTCTTGAATATTCTAATATTGACCAAAGAGTCTCTAAACAATTAGAATCCCTTACATGATTGGAATTGGGTCACAAAATCCCAAATTTATAAAATATTTTCTGGGCAGAAACTCAACTGACATGCTTCACTTCCGACCCTATATCTTGCACTCCCGATATCCGATGAACGCAAACCATACATTTTCGGAAAGCTTAAAAGGTCACCTAAATCTTTTATGTTTACCACTGGAACCAATAAAATCTCTAAAAAGCAGAAAATAGTCCTCAAGTCACCGGAAAACGCCCGGATGGGCTGCTGTGTGGCTGGGCGGAGGAGAGTGGGGGAGGGAGAGCTGAGTTTGTAATTGTGTTGAAATGAAATGAAATAAAATCATTCTAACTTAACCCCCTTGATATATATAAATACACTCCCCCTTAATTAAATTAAAAACACCAATTAAAACACTCTTCTAATTAGTAACTAGGCTAACAAGGGTGCGATTAAAAATTAGCTAGGTAATATAATTGGTAATAAACTAGATAAAATTAATTAACATAAAACTTGATAAAATAGTTTAGCATAAATAAAATAAAATTACTTGGGAATAAATTGGGTAAAATTAACTAGTACTAAACCACATAAAATAAATTGGTAGTACATATTAATAAAATGAATTTAGCAATAAAATGTACTTAGGAAGGTTGGGTAACATAAATCGTAAAAGAAACGGAATTGAAATTAATATAACCTTCTTCGGTTTAAAAGCGTAAAATTGAGAACCATAAAATAAATTATATAACTCATCGTAAAAAAAATATATTCATAAACTCATAATAATATTTATAACTTTAAATCCAGGATAACATAAATTCAACCCATTTAGCCATCACCTTGCTCGAGACCTGTCACGCATAAATAAATAAATAATAGAAGTAACAACCGCAATAACCACAATAATAATATTCATGTCGTGAAAATAGAAAAATTTTATTAGCGTATTTTAGCTAATTACCGTAATTAAGGTCTTAATTAGTACAGGTTTAGGGCGGGTCGTTACACAATACAATAAAGTAATTAGTGGATTTAAATTAATTAAATCGCGTATTTCAATTCAGCTAATCATTTTCGTTTTTATAGGAGTCAACACTACTAAAAATATTTGTATTATCGACCATTTTTTCCAACCAATTTAAAACGAATGGAAAAACCAACCGTCTTAGTAACCATTTTATATTTTTCTAATTTTCCAACTATTTTTCTAATTTTATGCGGGAAAAACGGTTGGAAATTCCAACAACTTTTACTAAAATGGTGAGAAATTTTTCCTACCAATCTTGTTCCTACTGTTCAAAATTGGTTGGAGAAATGGTTAGCAATCCCACGGTTTTTCAAACAGTAGGAAAAATGATGGTTGAAAAATTTTCAAACCATTTTAGCAAAAGTTGTTGGAATTTTCAACCCTTTTTCCCACATAAAATTTTTTAAAAATAGTTGGAATATGAAATGGTTGCTAAAATGGTTGATTTTTTGAACCGTCGTAAATCGGTATGAAAAAATTGGTTTGTAATACACATATTTTTAACAGTGCGAGTAGAGGAAAGACTGCTACAAGTCAACATATTAAATATATACATATTACCTACATTACAATTAAATTATGTATAAACCAAGTTATTTGTAAGGAGTATGAAAATTTTAAATATGGATTCAATATGGAGTATGAAAATTTTGATTTAGTTTTGGTTTGATATGATTACTCCATTATTTGTTTATTAAAAATGGTACAAGAGATGTATAAACTAAGTTATAATTATTATGATTAATTTGTATAAAATGATATCTTATTTGAAGAATCCCTATTATATGTTTAATTTAAATACAAGTTTAAAATGGATAATATTATTAGTCTAACCACCAATGATTTTTGGGGTATATCGAAGTTATGCTGCAAATGACCAATTATAATCTTAGATTTTTGCTTTATCTTTAATAATTATGTAAGGAAATAAAAAGTGTCCCGACAAACCATTTGTAATAACCTGGCCTTACCCCAGTACAATAAAGTAATTAGTGGATTTAAATTAATTAAATAGCGCATTTCAATTCATCTAATCATTTTCGTTTTTATAGGAGTCAACACTACTAAAAATATTTGTATTATCGACCATTTTTTCAAACCAATTTAAAACGAATGGAAAAACCAACCTTCTTAGTAACCATTTTATATTTTTCTAATTTTCCAACTATTTTTCTAATTTTATGCGGGAAAAACGGTTGGAAATTCCAACCACTTTTACTAAAATGGTGAGAAATTTTTCCTACAATCTTGTTCCTACTGTTCAAAATTGGTTGGAGAAATGGTTAGCAATCCCACGGTTTTTCAAACAGTAGGAAAAATGATGGTTGAAAAATTTTCAAACCATTTTAGTAAAAGTTGTTGGAATTTTCAACCCTTTTTCCCACATAAAATTTTTGAAAAATAGATGGAATATGAAATGGTTGCTAAAATTGTTGCTTTTTTTAACCGTTTTAAATCGGTATGAAAAAATTGGTTTGTAATACACATATTTTTAACAGTGCGACTAGAGGAAGGACTTCTACGAGTCAACATATTAAATATATACATATTACCTACATTACAATTAAATTATCCATACTCATCTCGAAATATTCAGCATATTTATCTCGATAATTTTTTGACAAATCAATTGATTTTTAGTAATTATCAATATTATATTGTTATTATTTTCACTTTGATTTCTTCATGATTAACTTAAATCTCATAATTTATTTCACCTCCACCTTTTATTTCAACCCTTCTCCTTATTATTTTAGGTTTTTAAAATTTTATTATGAGGCCTTGAGTTAATATTGTTGACTTATAGCTGGCAAAAGCTTAGTAGTGAGAAAAAGGGAATAAGATGGAGTTAGTGTTGTTATGTTGGGTTAAAGGGGGCTTCAAGTTATATCAAACTCATTTTCAAGCTCCTCTTCAAAATCTCTTTCAAACTTACACCTCACACATTCTCCCTCTTTCTTTCTCATTCACTGATCGTCCCCTCTACCTCCCTATATTATGTTTGTGCACCACCACCCCATCGGTCAAGCACCTCTCGCCGACATCGTTCATTGATCGGCCACAACAGCAGCCTTAGGCGATCCCCCTTCCATACTTTTGTTTGTCTACTCTACTAGCTACTTGTCTCTCTTTAGAAGCGATCCGACCACCGTTGGCGCCGTCGGCTGCCAACACTTGCCCCCGACAGTCTCCAGTTGCCCCACCATCATATTCTCCTTTCTCCTTATTCCTTTATTCTTCTTCCTTCCTTAAAGGTAAAACATTAACTTCTCCTAAATTTGCATTTCAAGTTTTAGTCTTGAAATTTGTTGTGTTTTCTTAGTGTAAGTTTATAAATATAATATTATGTCAATTTATCAAGAAGGCTTTTGATCGAGTGGAGTGGAGGCTCCTTTGGGACATCTTACACAAGATGGGGTTTTGTTCAAGCTGGATCGACTCGGTAATGCAATTTGTAGAGTCTCCTACTTTCTCCTTTATCATCAATGGCACACCTCGAGGGCATGTGACTCCCTCTAGGGGCTTAAGGCAAGGTGACCCTCTGTCACCTTTTCTCTTTATTATAACCATAGAAGGTTTGTCAGCTCTACTGCGAAACGCGATTGCTACAGGGACTCTGCATGGAATCTAGGATTTTAGGAATGCTCCTGTAATCTCGCAACTGTTGTTCGCCGATGACACTATATTATTCTGTAAGGCAGAAGCAAATCAAGCGAGAGAGATCAAACGGCTGTTGGGGGTCTACAGAAAAGCATTCGGACACTAAGTAAATTTTAATAACACGGACGTAATCTTTCACAAAGGAGCGGCACCTGAGGCACGTTTGTATATCACGGATATCTTAGGAATAAAGGAAGTGTTATCTCACAGCAAATACTTGGGCCTACTGACCCGTATATGGAAATTCAAATATAAAGACTTCCTTAGCGTCAAGGACATGGTGGCCCAGCGACTTAATTAGTGGGATGATCAATTCCTCTCTTGGGCGGGGCGTAAAGTAGTAATAAAGGCTGTTTGCACAAGCCCTCCCGGTCTATGCCATGAGTATCTTCAAGTTACCCAATTCTCTTTGTTCCGATATCCGATGACTTCTATGGCGATATTGGTGGGGAGTGAAAAAATAGGAAAAGAAAATGCACTGGTTGAACTCATCGATACTATGTGTAAGCAAGGAGTTAGGAGGAATGGCGATAAAAATACTTGACGAGTTCAATACGACACTATTGCTAAACAAGCTTGGAGGCTATGGTAAAATCCACACACCCTTGCATCAAGGCTCCTTCGAGCCAAATATTTTCTGAACGGTGACATTTTTTTGGCGCGTGTGGGACACCGACCGAGCTATACATAGAGAAGCATTTGTGAGGCTCGGGGACTGATCAAAGTAAACTTGAGGCAGGTTATAGGAGATGGGGCAAACATTGGTGTATGAGATGATAAGTGGATACCTAGGCCACCTTCTTTCAAGGTGTACACTCCACAAGTCACGAAGGTAAAGGAGCTCATTGATTTGGATCGTGGATGTTGGGATATACCAAAGCTAGAGTAATTGTTTCTTCCGGGGGACGTGGATCCCTCTCTACAGAACCTGGCTCGAGGATGTGTTGATTTGGCATGGAACAAAGGATGGCGGCAATACTATGAAAATGGGATATCATGTCTTGCTGAATGAAAAGGAGGAAGATTACCTGACCTCTAGTGTCTTAAGCTCCCTCAGCTTCTGGAAAAAACTTTGGCATCTCAAAATACCGCCCCGAATTAAGGTCTTTGGTTGGTGTCTATGCCGAGAGATACTCCCCTCAGCTGGTGATATTCATTGTCGGATTAGAACCTGTGACTCCCGATGCAAGATTTACGGATGTGAGTCTGAGACTAACGCACGCAACATTTTTCGATGCCCCCCAGCAGTATCCATCTGGGAGTTGAGCTTAATAGATGAAAACTTGTGAACCATGCCCTATCTACGACCCATCAACTACTTCCATAAAGCTTTCTTGGAGCTTGACAATCTTCAATGTGTAGCGCTCGTCACAATAGCCTTGCAGTGTTGGAACTCCCGACCCAAACACATTGTAGCGGGTACCTAGCTAGCTCCCACTACAGGTCTCACATATACATGTCATACAACTGATGACAAATTACCAAGAGATACTCCCCATCCAACAACCACAGATTGCCAAGCATACGGAGATGTGGTCTCCCCCAACTCAAGGATCGTGGAAAATGAATTTCGACGCGGCTAAAATAGGGGATTGGGGACAAGGATGCAGTTGTGTCATACGAAACTGGGAAGGATGAGTTGTGGCTGCTGGCTCAAAGCGACTCCCAGGATTTGCTACTACAAAAATAGTGGTATATGCCAACAAGGCTTTTTTGTTGGCAAAGGGTCACTTTATTGTTGGCAATGGCTATGCCAACGGATTTATATTTGTTGGATGTACTGTTGGGACTGCTTCTGTTGATAAAGGTTAAGTCAACAGATAGTTACATTCTGTTGTGATTGTTGCATTATACCAACAATCAAAATTTTGTGGGCAGGTCTGTTGGCATTGTTTATTCCAACAATTTAGTCTATTAGCATTAACATTAGAAATAGTTTTATCTTTTGTTGGCATTGTCTATTCCAACATACGTGAGGTGTTGGCATCAAGTTTGCAAACAATTTTGGATTTGTTGGCATAGTCTATTCTAACAATTTCTTCTGTTTGCATTGACACTCCAAACAATTCTTGAATACATATATGTGTGTTTGCATTGCTTTTGCAAACACATATAATTGTTGATGTTGTTAATATTCACACAATTTTTAGAAAATACATTGGGACATTTGTCTACACCTCTATATATATATATATATATATATATATATGTATATATATATATATATATACACTTTCAAATGCTCATTATATTTAGATTGATAGACAATAGTTTATTGAAAAAGACACAAACATTAAATTAATGACAATATATCTAAAGTTCAAAATTATTTTGAGCTACTATAGCAAAAAAGTTAATTTGTCAAATAACTAGATATTGTTCTCTACTATAACAAAATAGTTTGTCAAATAACTAGATATTGTTCTCTCCAAAAAAATAACTATGAAAGAAAAGAAAATGGTCGCTAGTACTATAAAGTGTCCACTATTGGTAATTAGCATCAGATGGTAAATCATTCATCTTGATTATCCTCATCTTCCTCTTCCACAAACCGATATGATGGGTTGTCCACCATGAACTCCTCCAGAAAAGATTGATCGGCTTCTTCTTCTTCTTCAGAAATTTGATATTCTCCTCTTCTAAGTTTAGACTGACATCATCATAAAAAAAAAATAATGTAAATACAAACCAATCAAATATTTCTCCCAACCAAACCAAAAATAAAATGCTTTAATAGTGAACTATTTTAATCTTGTGTGAACGGATATTATGTCATACAGCTTATTTGTTCATCAGAATTTAAAAAAAAAAATTAATGTAAAATGAATATTTATGTGTTACCTTAAATGAAAGAAGGTCACCCATCACTCTCCCGACCCAATCAAGGGCCCTTTCAGCCCTCTGTGCAGCCTTTGAGCCACTTCTTCTGCCTCGTGCAATTTTCCTGTCAAATTCTTCAAGTCTTCCTCTGCCTTGATTCTTTTCTCTCTTTCTTTGGCTAAAGCACATCTTTTTTCTTAAGATCGTGGTACTCGAACACCTAAACCGTAAGTCTTGGCATACCCATTTTTTTCTTCTCCAACAATCTCCTCATATATCTTATCACGCAAAGCTGCATCTTCCCTTGAACTCTCGGGTAATTTACTTAGTGCAATTTCTATTTTATCCTACATACAACACTTAAGCATATGAGATAGTGCACCTTATTCTAAACGTTGAACTAGTTTGCAATTAAACAAAATGGTTTAACATATTTATAATATTGAACTAGAATGATTTACATACAACATGTGCGCAACTAAATTGAAAATATATGAGTTCTTAAATAATTGAAGTGATGGACTAAATCAATCATAAACACAAAAGATACAAAAAGCAAAGGAACGAGTATCATACAAGTGTTGCGGTAGATGCATCATCTAGCTTTGTCTTGGGTCGTTTTGGTTTATGGGTGACCTCAAATAGTTGAAGCTTATCTGGTTCCTTGCCATCTTTTGTCTTTGTATGCCAAACAAATCAATATCAAATAATATAAAAAAGATAGTACAATATAATGCATATATAAATAATTATAGAAGGCAAAAAAAAAAACTAATTATAGAACAAGTAGCATTTTATAATGAATGAAAAATAAAGAGTTACCATTTCTCTACGCAGCCTTGCGAAACTCTTACTTCCACCATAGTGGGACATTTCATAATTAGCTCGATTATCCGAATTTTTCACACTTCGATCCTAAATTAGATCCACAATGGTTAGATTAGCGTCACATATATATATTATTCATGAAAAAGTCAATAGCTATCACTTACTTGTCCCACGCTAGATGCCCAAAATTCAACTATATTTTTCCATTGGTCCTCAGGAATTATATCTGGTCTTGCATTTATAGCATCATTAATAGACTTTCCGTTGAATTTCTCCTTCTTCAACTTGCACTTGTTCCACCTCCAACTAGCATCTAATGTTTCCCTAAACCATTGCTTTGGCTGTCTTCCTTCAGGAAATTTAAAAGACCCCTAATCCACAAATATCCATTTTAAGAAGTCAAATAAACTATTTAAATTTACTAAAATTAGTTGGAGATGAATTAAAAGATTCTCTACACTACTATTCAATACCTGTACAATGTTCCAGATGTGTTCTATCCTGTCTTCACCAATTTTCCGAAAGTCGATGCAATCAATTGGCATCTTCCTTGGATCCCTTGCCAAAACACCAATGAAGGAAGACAACTTTCTTGCGTCATCACTATCTGGTTGGCCGAGGTTATTAACTGATATGTATATTGGCTCCTTTGGTCTCTTCAGTTTATTTCATCCACGTGTCTTTGTAGTAATTGTTATGGTGTCTTCTGTTGCTTTATTTATAACCAAACAACCAAAATAATATCACCAAAACACTCAAAAACTATCTACATCATAATATTTGAATTACCAATTCAAAGAGAACTCCGTAAATTGTAGAACCACGAAGTAATTAATTATCCAATTCTATAGAGTTAGTGAGCGTCAGTCAATGTTAAAAATGAGATATATGCACATACATAAGTGTAAATACACTCACCACTTGTCCTACCACCATCTTCTTCTACATTTAACATATCATCATTTTGCTCTTCTTCATACACATTAACATCTTCTTCCCTTTCTTCTTGATGTTGGGTCACATGCAAGTTTCCCATTTGTGTTGAACGAAGAGTTCTGGATGAACCATTGTTAGTCTCGGGTTGGTTTATAACTGAAATACACAAATGTCTTTATCATTTCTCATTTATAATGGATAATAATTCCTTGGATTATCAATATTTAAGTGAGCTAAAAATAAACATACAAATCAAATAGAATGTACAAATTGATAATGATTAAGTAAGAGCTCTAGAAGTACTCGTACCATCACCACCATCTACTTCTTTTGTAGTACGGGACGTAGAGTTAGGCTTTCTGCTTCTCCAAATAGGATAATGATGCCTTGGATTGCAATACTCTAATAGTGTAGAAATAAATAATTAGTAAATGAATTTAAAAGGAGAAGAAAATAATAAGTGAGAATTAAATATTTTTATATTATCATTACCAACATGTTCTCCATTTGTAGTGGGCAATATTGGATTGTCCTTCTCTACACCCTTAATAGGGCTACCACTTCTTGGATTGCAAGATTCTACTTGAACCAAGATAATTAATTTAGAAAGTTAATATTTATCATCTACATAATATGAAACATAAAAACAACTATTTCTTACCTCTTCCTTTATTATATGCTTCCACGACATTAGAATTAGGCCTTTTGCTTCTCCAAATAGGATAATCATGCTTTGGATTGCGATAATCTAAATAGTTGTAGGGGATAATTATTTTGTAAATGAATTTAAAAAGGAAAAGAAAATTAATAACACATGAGAAGTAAAATCTGTTCTATATTTTACCCTTACCAGTATGCTCTTCATTTCTAGCAGACAATATGGAATGATCCTTCTCCACGTCACGAATCAGACTATCACTTCCTGGATTGCATGATTCT
The DNA here is from genome assembly GCA_029582165.1 of Portulaca oleracea. Taxonomy (NCBI): domain Eukaryota; kingdom Viridiplantae; phylum Streptophyta; class Magnoliopsida; order Caryophyllales; family Portulacaceae; genus Portulaca; species Portulaca oleracea. Next base: position 36,184,163 of record CM055882.1, read on the forward strand.
ACTTGAACCAAGATAATTAATTTGGAAATTGATATTTATCATCTAGATAATATGAAATATAAAATAACTAGTTCATACCTTTTCCCCTAGTATGTGATTCCAAAAAAATGGAAGTGTTGGCTCGTGCTTTCATAAGTCTAGGACTTTGGCGATCTATCATATTTAAATATGTAATGTATGATGATAAAGTAAGGTTGAGAGCAAGAAAATGAAATTTAAAATAGAAGGTAAATATATTAAAAAAAACAAAAACTAATACACACCTTGATCCAATGATGAATTTTGTGATTGCCATTGTTTGGAGTTGAGCAAAAGCTTGTTAGATTGGAAAAGAGCACATCGAATCTATGGTGACTCGATGGAGTGGCAAACAGAATTAACTTCTGGTTGCTCAGTTGTAACTCTCACTTTTTTCAAATTTCTCATAGCATCCTATGCAGAAAATCATCAATCATATCAAATTTGCTAAAAGCTATATATAGATGATTGATATAGCTCAATAAGTTGAACTACAACCTTTAATTGGGTCGGCCTGATCCAATTTTTTCTTCTAGCATCTGTTTCACTTGACATGATTAATTATCTCCACCTGTATGTCATAAAAATGTTAGAAAAAAAAAATCACAGTCACAATATCAGATATATGTGAAAGTATTACATAAACTATTAGATTAAAAAACTATAGTAAAAATTAAAGACAAATATTGCTTTTTGGAATGTCAAGTGCAAACAAAAAAAAAAAAAACAACTTGCCCAAAATTATTTCCTAGTGTCATATATTGCAGTAAAAACTAATCATAATCATAAAGAGTTTCATCTTCATCACTGCTAGTGTCACTAATATAAGTATCTTGGTCACTTTGGCTCCTCAAAATTGTTGCGTCCACTGTGGCATGCTCAAGATCCTCTGCTCTTTTGTCAACATGATTTTCATCCACGTCAATGTCGTCCAACTGTGTAGGCAACTTAGAATTTATTTCTGGAATATTTTCTTCTTCCATATCGAACAAATCTCTTGGCTTCGTAGTTGTTACAACATGCCAATTGTTTTCTCTAGGATCTGGGGTGTAAAAAACTTGCAGTGCCTGACATGCCAAAATAAATGGCTCATCGGTTTTCCACAATGTCTTCAAGTTAACTAAGGTAAACCCAAATTCATCTTTCTTAACACCTTTAATGGGATCAATCCAATCACATCGAAACAATAGAACCTTTCTCCCATTAGAATAATCCAATTCTACTATTTCTGTCAATGTTCCATAGTAACTTATGTCACCTTCATCAGATGCTGCATTGACAACTACACCACAATTCTGAAACTCTGAATTATTGTCAACTTTTTTTGTTCGAAACTTGAACCCATTGCAAGAAACTTTAGAGAACTTCTTCATCCATAAGGAAGGATATTTACTAAGTGCTTTGAAATCATCAGCTAAAAGAGGATCACTTGGCAGACGATGAGAAACCTAAAAAAAAATACTATATGTCAATTTCATGCTATTAACTGACTGAAAGGTCCGTAATCATGATAATCATATAATGATGAAAAAATTATCGTGCGAACTTACATTATTCTCGAACCACTTGGAAAACCCTATCTTTTGAATGTTTTCAATTTCAGCTTGCCGTCGATGAGGGTTATTTCTATAAACAAATTCATTGTACTCTCTGCACAACGTTACCAAATGTTTAAAGGATGTTTTAATAATTAAAAATCATACAAGGTAATTTTTAGAAAATTCTAAAGAGAAAGCTTACTGAACATAAACCCCAATTTCATCACAATTAAAAAGCACATATGTATGTGCTTGTTCTCTGATGTAATCAGTAGCTTGTTTGTCCGTCTTCTTGGACATGGCACGATACTTAAGAGAAAATACGGATAATCCCTCCCTAGCTTCGTAACCACCCTCATCGTTATTCCTACTTGATCGGTTCTCTCTTGTTTCAATACCATGCAGATATCTTGCACAAAATGTTAGGCACTCCTCAGCACAATATGCTTCTGCAATAGACGACTCTGGACGACTTTTATTACGTACATAATTCTTCAATCTATGCAGGTACCTATTAGCACTCCGAAAAAGTATATTTTTCACATGATATGTCACTTTAGAAACGTAATAATCAATGAATGTATTTTTTTTAAAGAATATTGCCAAAATTATCTACCACGTACCTTTCAATTGGATACATCCATCTATAATGCACTGGACCAGCAATCATTGCCTCATATGCCAAATGAACACACAAATGTATCATGATATCAAAGAAAGATGGTGGGAATAAGCGCTCAAGATGGCATAGGGTAACCACAATTCGGTGTTGCAAACATTCAAAGTCATGGGGAGTAGCAACTTTAGAACACAACTCTCTAAAGAAGCTGCTGACTTCTATTAAAACTAAAACCAATTCTTTGTTATGCAACTTCTGAACTCCTAGTGGCAACAATTGTTGCATGATAATATGGTGGTCGTGGCTTTTGAGACCATTTATCTTATGCTCACCAATGTTTACACATCTTCTAATGTTAGATGCATAGCCATCAGGGACTTTAACACTGGCTAACACCTTTAACAAGGCCTCTTTCTCACTAGCGCTTAATGTAAAGCTTGCTGGGGGCATCCTGGCTTTGTCTCCATCTTTAATAGGGTAAAGATGTTCCCTTATCCCCATGTCTTCAAGATCAAGACGTGACTGTAAAGTATCCTTTGTTTTACCTTCAACATTTAGCAGTGCACTAATGAAACTCTCAGATACATTTTTCTCAACATGCATCACATCTAAATTATGGCGTATGAGAAGCTGTTGCCAATATGGCAATTGGAAGAAAATACTTTTTTTCTTCCAAGGCAAAACCTCATCACCTCGCTTCCTCTTTTTATTCTTAGATTGGGGACCTTTCCCTAAAGTGACATTTAGTCCTTCCATTTGATTCAGCAACTCTGTGCCTGTTCGTTGTTTTGGAGGTGGTCTCATTTCAGTCTTTCCATCAAATGACTTTCTATTGCGCCGAAATTTGTGATCACCATCCAAGAAGCGTCTATGACCAGTATAACATAACTTTCTACTTCTTTTCAAGTAATGAGAACATGTATCTACATTACATTGAGGACACGCCAACTTTCCTTTTGTCGGCCATCCTGACAAATTGCCATAAGCTGGAAAGTCATTCGTTGTCCATATCAGTGCAGCTTGCATAGGAAAGGTTTCGCCACTATAAGAGTCATATGTATCAACACCATTCCATAATTGCTTTAGCTCGTCAACCAAAGGTTGTAAATACACATCAATATCATTATCAGGAGCTTTTGGGCCTGGTATAATAAGGGAGAGAATAAAGTAAGATTGTTTCATGCACAACCAGGGAGGCAGATTGTAGGTTGTTAAGACAACAGGCCAAATACTGTATTGAGTGCCCATAATGCCAAAGGGGTTGAACCCATCACTTGCCAAACCAAGCCTTACATTTCTTGGATCTGCAGAAAATTTATGATCATGTTCATCTAATTTCTTCCATGCAAGGGAGTCTGCAGGGTGCCTTAATTTACCATCTTTTTTACGCTCATCTGCATGCCTTCTCATTAGGTTGGCAGTTTTTGATGACATGTATAGCCTTTGGAGTCTTGGTATTAATGGAAAATGTCGCAGTACCTTCTTTAGAACTTTATTACCATTAGCTAGCTTAATTATTAAACCTTCATCAGTGGTTTTCCATCTCGAGGCATTACACTCAGGACAATTATCTAAGCTAGCATTCTCTTTCCAGAAGAGTACACAATCATTAGGGCACGCATGAATGTTGTTGTAACCAAGACCAAGTTTCTTGATTATACCCTTCATTTTCTCAAAAGAACTGGGCAAAGTATTATCTTCTGGAAGGGCTTCTTTAAATAATTTCACGAAGGCATTAAATGCACTATCGGTTACACCATATAAACACTTTGCATGGTATAACAATACAATAAAAGAAAGACTTGAAAATGCCTCACATCCAGAATAGAGGGGTTGGTTCATATCCTCTACTAATTTGAAAAAGGCCTCTGCCTCTACATTTGGCCCATCTTGGTGATGAGTTCTATCATCCATTCCATTAGGACTATGAAGACCAAAAGCATCTTCCAACATGTCATGCATATCATGAGCACCACTTAATTCAACTTGGACATTATCATCTATAGATGTTTTATTTGACTTATTTCGTTCACCTTCTCCATGGTGAACCCATCTACTTTGAGCATAACATTTGTCCATGCCATTAAGTTTAAGGTGTTCATAGACAGTATCTTTACCGTGCACGTAACGGTTTGCACACAATTTACATGGGCAGTAAATTGTTCCATCTATGGCAACAGTAGAAAATGCATGATTAAGAAATGCATTCAGACAAACTTCAAATTCTTGTGATGTTCTGAAAGTCTTTTGGTATTTTGCCCAACTCTTGTTGCTAAATATATCCATAATTACCTTGCTATTGTCAATAAATTATAATAACACAATGCATTAACACTAGATGTTAAGGTGATATATATAGTTCTAATTATAGAATATTTGTAATTTAAACACTTATGGAAAATCTCACCTGATTTTTCCATGAGTATGTGTGTGTATGCATGTACAGAAATGCATATATAATTATTACAATGCATGTATAGATTTACGATAGTATAAAGCAGAGTATCAGTAGGTTCAGGTAACTTTGTTAACTCAACTGTTCATTATTGTCATTACATTGAAGCAATAAATTTTATGGAGACAATAAATTAGGTATATAATACACCATTATCTATTCTGTTTGAATGCTCTACATCCTTTATTCTAGTCTAACATCACTTTTAATTATACTTATCTCCACATCTTCTATATGCTTTTACTTTATATACAATCATGCTTGTGTATATTATTCCTTCCGTCTCTAATTATTTGTCTACTTAATTAATTTGTCCTTAATTATTTATCAGCTTACAACTTCAAATTCACATTCGTATTCTCCATCCCCAATTATTAAGTTTTATTAATTTAATTAATTTTATAAACTTTTTCATGATGTTTATTCGTTAGATTGGTATATCGCCACTGTCCCAAAGTGACATTTAAATAGGAACAGAGGTAGTATTATAATTTTTTATATCACTACTTGTCGTAAGGATTTATCCTTGCCTCTATGAAAGCTCATTTTCTACCTCTAGATTAGTCTTTGGTCACTTTTCAAATAGTTTCTTAGCAATGCATTCTTCTACATATCATCATATAAGATGGCAAGATGCCATGCGCATGCCAATTAATAATTCAATGAGAAATAGTCATGTGCATATATCGTTTACAAAAGAAACTTAGGTTGTACCATATGTTTTAGATCCAAAATTTTGACTCCTCTATAATTTCTTGATTCCAAAACTTTGTACCCCTTACTGCACTTAAATAATTAAATGTCAGAGACATGGAAACCAAAACCTACAACTATATTATGTTCATGTGATGATTGTACAGTAGGTGTATAGTAGGGTTGTCAAAAATTCGGTTTCGGACGAATCCGATATTGGACATCGGACGAAAATTATATGTCTGATACCCAGTTTTTTGGAACATTTTTCGGGTCGGACAAATCAGACAATCATGAATACGGGTCTGAACCGGGTTCAGATAATAGAAAATTGGAAAATATTGGGTTCGAATTTTCGGTCAAATCGGTCAATGTAAAAATTCGGATAGAAATTCTATGACCAGACCTGCTTTTTTCGGGTCATACTAAATAGGGTTTTTGGGTCACACATTTTTTTGATAGCCCTAATAATACAGTATAAAGATATAATCTAAAAGTACCTAAGTCTTGAATATACATTCAACATTCACCAATTGTAAAAGAACTAACATAATCTACAGATGAATAAATTGGGTCTAAGAGAAATCCACAAGAAAATTGAGATTTTTTTCCCCTTACAATGTTTACCCATTAAACAATTTCGATTTCTCAGATAAAAGCCAAAAGAATACCTCTTAATTCAATACACATACAAGATGACAGAGAGGTGTTGGAAAGTAGAAAAAAGAACAAATTTAAAATATGGAAAATTTACTGTGCAGCTTCAGGAGTTTGTTGAAACGCCAATTTCGCAAGATTGACAATTGATTGGTAAGGCCACCAACTCAAAGGATGAAGCAAGAAGACAAGATATCACCTCGTTGAACACAATTGATGATGGTTCCAATAGATTTTTCACCACAAATTCTCCAATTGGCTACAATCACACAATTTACACCATTAAAAACTAAAAATAGGCCATATGTAAATTGGAAGAAACAAAAATATTGGTGCTAAAGTTTAGTTGAGAGAATTACCAGAGCCAAACCACCGTCAATACAATGAATTCAACTTCCAATTCAAGAACACAATAGGCCCCACCCAATACGGAAGAACCCGAGTAAATTATGATCAATTGCCAGCCAGAATCGGAGGAATCAAGTTTGAATTTCATTCATATTAAGTAAAAGAGTAAATTACCATAGAAGAGAAAGAAATGCTGAGTAAGATTAGAAACTATCGTAGGGTTTATAGAAATTCTTTGACAAATAAAAGGAAAGAGTAGCTAGTAACTCTAAAAGTTAAAAAAAGGAGCGCCTCTTTAATTTATTAGCGCAAATATTAAAAATTAGAAATTTTCATTCTTAGCGCTAAAAACAAAAAGCGAGGGAGTTTTATGTCAACAATGTCATTCCCAACAGATTTTAACATTGGTAATAAAAATATCAAAAAGTAATAAAAATTTCTTAAAAGTAGTAAAAAGTAAAATCATATTATTAACAGAAACTTTTGTTGGGAATTATTCTGTTGGCAATTGCGTTTGATAATGCCAACAAATTTAAGAAATTCTGTTGGAATTAGAATATAATTGCCAACAACCCCTAATCTGTTGAAAAATTGTTGGCACTAGTATTTACCGCCAACAATTTTTATTTTTGTTGGCAACGTTCTGTTGGCATTGAGGACTATTTTTGTAGTACAATGTGGAAATAACAGAGGCGGAAGCTTGTCTCTTTGGCCTTCATATAGCATGGAGTGCAGGCTTCTGAAATATCATAGCCGAAGGGGACTGTCTGCCACTCATTAGCAAACTTCGAAGCTCCTTCAATGGCCGAAGTGCGACAGGGCTTTTAATTTCAGAAATTATTCAGTTCTCGAAAGCTTTTCATTGTATTAATAAGAGACTTTTGAAGAACATAAAATGAGATTTCTAAAATGTCCATGTTTGATCAATTTGGAGTTCGTTTGGGTTCTACATAGCCGTTGTTGATCAGAATATGCGATGAGGACCTCAATTCTTATCTATTTGGAATTTTGGTGTTTTAACAAGGGTAAATGGGTCCTTTCACACCCATTTCAGTTTCCCCTACATTTTTGACGTTAAGGAGGTTACCTTGCTGATGGAGTTTTCTAAGCACACAAGCAAGTAGGTGGTGTCACTCTTGGAATGGCGCTAAGTGTTCCTTGATGGCCCATTGGAGAGTTTCCATGTGGCGTAACCTCATTGGTTGTTTTTATTAGGTTTTAGGTTATCTATTTCCTAAACAGATACAGATTAATTGGCGGAATATTCATAACTATTATAAAACAATTAATCATAACAATTGCAGAGGCTTTAGTAATTATACTTGATCGCTAATTCCTGCTGATGAAGAGGTTGACCTTCCAGATTCCAACGCTGAAATCCTCTACTGAAAAGTCCACGCAGCACTCCGGGAACCCGATTGCTAGATCGACCCGATCGAGACGAATCTCAATCTAAGATGTATGTATTTGGTATATGTGAATGTCTCGGGAAGCAGAGAATGTTTCCTGAAACAATAACTGCAAACTAAAAGAGAGAGGAACTCAAGAAATCACCCTGGTATCTCTCTAAGAATCTCAGGCAGTTGGTCCGGAAAAATCTCTCCCAGAGACCTCTTTATATAGTGTTTAGAAAAACTAGGGAGAGGGTTCAAAACCTTAAAGAGTCGACTTAACGCAACGACGCACTTCTCAGGCCCAACACGATTCGTGTTGAATCAACACGGTCCGTGTTGGACTCCAGAAGGTCTATTAACTCGGCCCATGGAAACCACGGACCGTGGTGTCACACACACGAACCATGTTGGGTCAACACGGTCCGTGTTGAACCCAGTTCGGTCCGTATTGGGCTGATTTCTCATAGAAATCAGTTCCCAACATTTCTAAACATAATACAATATTACTTAAGTTACATACATTGTTCCAAGGCACTGACTTGTGTGACCCAGTAGGACCAAATAATATAGTTGTAATTAAACATATTTAATTACTAATTATAGAGGTCTCTAGCAAGACATATAATTACTATATTAGTTTGGTTTAATCTCCGTGTATATCGAACATTATCGGGACATTCCCAACAATCTCCCACTTGTCCCACAAGTGTTCGATTCCTTGAATTCCCTTGTCACTTACTGTCTCTAGTTCGGATAAGGTAAGCTAAAGTCATCCTTATGTAAGACCCGAACGTTCCTCGATCTCCGAGTTAGACTTTGAAAAAACAGATGACCAACTATTGATTCAATTGAGCTCGGCGAAGCATTTTCAGTCCAATCTCACCGAGTGGCCAACGAGACAACTGTTGCTAATAGGGAGGACAATGCCATCTTGTTCAAATACACATTCTCACATAATCCAACTGTAACCCAGACACCGCCTTTAAAGCCTACTGTTACGAAAGGCGTTTGACGCGATCCAAAGTTACAACAGACCATGTAGTCTATGTATTGAACTAAGGATTTAGGAATTTTGAGTAGTGAGAGCTCCTATGACAATTCCGAACTAAAAGAGATCCCACCCATGTGATTGATTTATGATGTCATCACATCACTATGATCACGAAACTTAATCATCACCTCAATCCTACATGCTAATTGTGTTGATATTATCACTGTTCCTACGTGATAATACAATTAGGAACCAAGTTGACTGTTAACCAAGACTAGCGTTATCAAGTTCACTAATGGGGTTTTAGAAATCAGACCTCATCCAATTTCCCATTTTGAATGCGCTAAGCTTCTTGGACATTTACATAATTCTAAACCACAATTAATGTAAATTATGGAATCTTATTCTTAATGATGAATCAACAAGGTCATAATTCATGAACAATTCATGTAAATTTGACTTGTTAACATTCCGGAATGTGTTCAATACCCATGCATGACTATCATGCTATAACTACAATAGGGGTTTAGTACATGATACTTGCAATGAACCTCGCACATATATCATCTCACTAATGACCTTTCATATAGGAAGATATTTCCGGAACTCATGTTTGGATTCATAGTGAGCTTCAGTTCCTTTGCTTGAGTGATGGCTCATATCAACAAGGTTCCATTTCTCTCGCAAGGCTAGAAGCATCACCCAGTTCTAAAAACGAACTTTGCAATCCTAGTAGTTTCTGCCACAACGTCTAAAGTTGTGCCATACTTGTCTTATTTGTAGAATTAATCGCATGCCATGTTAGGAACTTCTTCCAGTTCACCTCAATACCACTCTAAACAGATCGTATAATTTTCTCTGACCTTTCAGATAATCATATTTCTCTGCATGAGTGTAGCATCAATGCAACTCTTCACACTTAGCTTTTATCAACCACTTTAGACTTAGGACACATCCTTAGTTTTGCTTATACATATACAATTTATATGTTATGTTGAACTTTGAATATCTCATGGAATACATTAATCTCATGCCTGAAGTATGAGTTATATGTCTCATCCTTAGAACTTCTGATTGTTTTGAGACAATCAAATTCCGTAAGGATATGCCATGATTTATGGAAATTAATCCATTGCCGAAGTGAGTTGAACTATTCAACACCTAGTTAACTTTGATTCAAACAATCAAAATCTTTAATCTATCATTATAGATCTTGTCTCCTAGAAAATTCTTAGCCTCACCAATCCTTCACTTTGAAAATTATTTCCAAGTCAACCTCAGTAGAAGCAACATTGGAATATTCTTCTTAGTAGGCAGTATGTCAATCACACGCAATATCAGAAAACGCATTGCTCCCACTGAACTTCTTGTAAAGACAATATTATCTTTGGTACTTCCTAGTATGTCAAACCTTTTGATATCCTGGTCAAGAAGGTCAATGATTCCAACTCCTAGAAGCTTCCTTAAGACCACAGATGGTCTCTTAAAGTTTACAAGTATTCCTACAAAAGACCATTCAGTTGTGTGAAGTACACACCTTTCTTCCAAATCTAGTTTTGAAGTCAGTCTTGATGTCTATCTTAATGAACTCATGTTTTGCCTTAAAACCCTCCTATGCCTGATAGCTCACACCTTTAGACAAATCAACCGAGTTCTAAACTTGGTTGAATACATGGAATCCATCTTAGACCCTATGGAATCTTGACTTGCTAAAGCTTCTTTGTTGTAGGTAGAGTCATTACTTTCTAAAAGTAACGTCTTACGCTCATCCATAGAAGATCGATATCTATGTGGTTGACGGAGTTGTTTACCTGACCTTGCTTGGAGTAATGTTCATGAAACCTCCTCCTCAACATTTTGAGGAACTTCAACTGCCTCAACTTTGTTCTTAATTTCCCGACCAATAGGAAAATTTGAACTAGGATCAAGTAGCGGAGTTTCAAGTGATGATTATAGTGTTTTGTGTCTCTCGAACTTCGGTAAGTTCAAAATCTCTCCTACTCTTTCTTTTAGAGAATAACATATTCTCTAAGAATTAAGAAAGAATTTTGAGACACAAATACTTTCCTCTACAACAGTTTATAGAAGTGATACTCCTTTCATTCAGAAGACGGTTCAAGAACCTCTCTTCTCCATATCATATATGGTGTCTTCTCTAGTGCTTCAGATAATCTTTATTTAGTAATTAGAGCTATGGTTAAGTGCGTGTATCCCCAAAGGTAACTAGCAATGTTGACTCAACCATCATTGATCGCACCATATCTAATAAGGTGTGATTCCTCCTCTTAGATACGTCATTGAGATGTCGTATTCCTAGAGAAGAGAGTTATGAAACAATTCTACATTCTCTGGAATGGTTAGTGAAATCATGGCTCAAATACCTACTTCCTCAACCTTATTGAAGGGTTTTGATTTTCTTGCCAAGTTGGTTTTGTACTTCACTTTGAAAATCTTTGAACATTTCAAAGGATTTGGACTTGTGGCGTATTAAGTAGATATACCCATATCTACTAAAAATCGTCACTGAAGTGATGAAATAGTACAGTAAACCTTCTTCTAGCACTAGTGCTCATAGGGCCACATACATCAATATGTTTGCATCCTAATAAGTCATTAGCTTGTTCACCAATTTCAATAAGAGGTGATTTTAGTCATTTTACCCACCAGGCATGCTTTACAAAACATTGAACTTTTCAAAGTTTAGGTTTTTCAAAATTCTGCACTATGCAGTTTTCTGAATGCATTTCTGATCAATATGACTTAAGCTTATAGTGCCAGAATTATGCTTCATTTGAGTCATTTGTTCAAACTCTTGGCTCAACCATTAGCATCCTTTCGATCGTATCTAGGTGCTCTCATTGTTTCGCTAAGACTACTTCATTTTGGAAATCTTCAAACTATTTTAACATTCCAGCTTCAGATGAATCTCATAGACATGAATCACCATGTGTTATTTTATTCATCTTTGAAGATTTGAAGTAATTCATTCCTTGTACTTGTGCTCAATTGGACTACATACATCCATATGCATGAGTGTTTGTTGGCACGTTCACCCTTTCTTGTAAAAGGTACAGTCATGCTTTGCAGACATCACATGCTTTAAAGTCCTATCATTCAAAAGTCTATCACTGTGACGCTTCTGAATGCGCTCTGATTTGCATGATTTAATAAATAGTTACAAGATTTAAGTTTGAACATGAGTTATTCCTTTTAAACCTCTTGGTTTCGATGTGCTAGGCGTGTTTATCCGAGATCCTCTCTCTCTCTCTAATTGAGAGCAAGAAATCAAATTTCTACTTATAATGAGAACATAGAATCACCTATAAATTTCTCTTATAAGTCTTGAGGGAATGGATAAACAACCAACTCTTCATAAGGAACTACAGCTAATTGCATGTTCCTATTTGTAGGCTGACTCTCATCCTTCAAAGCACATCTACTTTGCTGTAGATACTGCACAATTGCATAAATGCGAGTTTCACAGCCGGTACCTTATACTCAAAGTGGGTTTAATAAGGGTAGTGTGTATCATATACGCATTTTCCTAGAATTGAAATCATATCTCAAGTCTTCCTTGTAGTCATACACGCTCCCTGTGTCATACATGATCTGGTTGTTAACCGGTTGCTGTCATTGGTTGGGTATGTACAACTGTTTGTCCTTACCTTTCCTCTGACTTCTTGTCTTTGATAGATTTCTTAAATCTTATTTTTCCTTTCACTAAAAGACTATCTTTGGTCGCCGACCTTTTGGTTAAAAAGGAGTAATCTGAAGTTTCTCATGTTTTAAAATAGTCAAATTATTTTAAAAACATGAGTGCCATCAATTGGCCCTTATCTAGCTTAACCTGGACTATCTGGTTATTGGTTTCATATTTATCAACTCTAACTAGTTCGATGAACTTGGTTTTGAGTTGGTAATATTGAAAACCTTCCTCTAACCTTCAAACATTTTGGAGTTAAACTTGTATGAATACTATAACATTACATGTATTCATTTGGCTTGATTGGCCTCTTAATATTGATGCCTAGCTCAATGTTATATCAAAGACATGTTTCCTTTAATTCGCCCAAGACAATCTTGTGATAGCGACCCCAATTAAGGAATTGGTGTAATTTTTTTTCTCTTTCTCAAGGAGAAAACAATATTTTATTAGTGGTGAATGTTTGAGTAAAAAGACATAAATAATTCTATGAGACAAAATTTGTTCATTTTAGTTATTATTCATCAAAAGAAATTAAACTAATTTTAATTTCAAATCAAAACACTTTATTAACTCTCACTTAGTGTTTTAATTTTAACCAAGACCTACAAGACCCATGGGCTCAAGTGGACTTTGGCCCAACAAAACTCGATCCCATGTTATCTTTGGTGGATCATCTTATGATCGATCATTCAAAATGACTCTTGGTAAGAAATTGTATCGAATACAATATTTCTCTTCCTCTGCTCTTGGCCCAAAACTATTTTGATAGTCAATTTGAATTGACCTAGCTCCCACCCTACTTATTAATGATGGACAAATAATTCGCTTTAACTTTCTTTATTTATCCATCTAAGTGGTGTTTCGATAGGTTGAGCAATAATTCAATTTTGAGAGTAGGTTTTATTATCCTAAGCATGCGATTTTAGGTGAACTCTTTCGAAAAGCATAAAAGGCATAATAAAACATGCAATAACGAATTTAAAGCATAAATAAAACCCCTAGTATGGCCACCTAGACTTAATCAAACTAATTTTAACTAAGTCTTCACAGTCTTCAAGAAACTCTTCTTGGATTTTGCAACTTCCTTGGATGGGCTTCCACTGTTTTAGTAGTAATAGGATTTAATAATTAATTTCTAAAACTAATTACAAACCCTAAAAAACACGAATTCACCAAAACTGCTGGCAACACGACCCGTGTTGCTTCCCAGTATTGGTTAATTTCGTGAATGAAAAACTTAAATAAAATTATCATAACTTATCGAATTTAATAATTTCATATCACAGTTTTATCTAATAACCCAATATGAAGATTTTCCAGAATTTTAACAATTTTCAAAAGATTGTAAAATATTAGGGAATTAAACTTTTTAATTCTCCGTTTACTGTAAAAATTTAAGATTTTTATCAAATTTTGAAAATTAGAATAAAAATCAGAGAAGTAAACAATTTTACTTTTCTGTTAATATGAAAATTAAAGGAAAATTAGTTAACGATTTTGAAATTTCACGAAAATTTTATCCATAACAGAATGGTTACCCAGTAACAATCTGTAACATTTTCAGAAAATTTGCAAATTTCTATAAATATACAAAATTCAAAGAAGCAACAAATTTATTTCTCTTAGATCTGGAAATGTAAATTAGAAAATATAATTTGATCGGTCAAATTAATGAAAAAATTGTTCCCTAAAATTAAGGTTACCCAATAACCTACTGTAAAATTTTCATAAGTTTTGCAAATTTCTACAAATTTATAAAATTAAGAGAATTAAATGATTTTTAATTCTCTTCAGATCTGAAAACTCAATTAAAATTCTATTTTTTTTGGGAAAAATATAAAAAAATTATGGAAAGTCCATAACACTTTCAGATATCTCCAGTAAAAATTTCAGAAATTTTCGAATTAGTTTGATATTTTATTTCTATTTTTCACTAAATTTACCATAAATAAACTAAATAAGAAAATAATTCTACAAAACCCTATTTTGCGAATTTAGACCTATTTCATGTATTGCCTACTGTTTAACAATATTAAACAAGATTGTTTCTAAATCATTCAAAATTAAATCGAGTTCATGCTATATTTAACAATTAAACAAACATAAAATCGATTAATTAAAGGCAATAAGAAATAAATAATAACAAAACATGAAATTTACAATAAAATTTCAGATTTACTATCATGAATAACAAAGATTAAAACTTTCACAAAATTTCAAAATTTCAGGCATAAATCTACTCTAGCACATTCATAATATAATTCAACTATTGACAAAATTACTTATGAATTCAAGTACAATACTTTAGCATGCAATTGGTGGCTCTGATACCACTGTTAGGTTTTAGGTTATCTATTTCCTAAACAGATACAGATTAATTGGCGGAATATTCATAACTATTATAAAACAATTAATCATAACAATTGCAGAGGCTTTAGTAATTATACCTAATAGCTAATTCCTGTTGATGAACAAGTTGACCTTCCAGATTCCAACGCTGAAATTCTCTACTGAAAAGTCCACGCAGCACTTCGGGAACCCGATTGTTAGATCGACCTGATCGAGATGTCTCTCAATCTAAGATGTACATATTTGGTATATATGAATGTCTCAGGAAACAGAGAATGTTTCTTGAAACAATAACTACAAACTAAAAGAGAGAGGAACTCAGGAAATCACCCTGGTATCTCTCTAAGAGTCTCAAGTAGTCGGTGCGGAATAATCTCTCCCAGAGACCCCTTTATATAGTGTTTAGAAAACATAGGGAGAGGGTTCAAAACCCTAAAGAGCCGACTTAATGCAACGACGCAGTTCTCAGGCCCAACACGATCCTTGTTGGACTCCAGAAGGTCCATTAACTCGGCCCAAGGACACCACGGACCGTGGTGTCACAACACGGACCGTGTTGGGTCAACACGGTCCGTGTTGGGTCAACACGGTCCGTGTTGAACCCAGTTCGGTCCGTGTTGGGATGATTTCTCATAGAAGTCAGTTCCCAACATTTCTAAACATAATACAATATTACTTAGGTTACATACATTGTTCTAGGGCACTGACTTGTGTGGCCTAGTAGGACCAAATAATATAGTTGCAATTAAACATATTTAATTACTAATTATAGAGGTCTCTAGCAAGAGATATAATTACTATATTACTTTGGTTTAATCTCCGTCTATATCAAACATTTTCGGGACATTCCCAATAGTTTTTGCCTCAATAATGGACGTATTCTTCATGTTGAAGGATTTATTAGTTTAATTATGATGTACTTAGGTTAATTAAGTTACATTAGAGGTTTCTTCATGATTAGAAAACCTAAAGTGTTGCAATTATTGAGGTGCTTGCTTAGTTAGTGTGCTTGCTTGTTAGCCTCGCTATATATATTAGGCCTTGTACTCTCATGTACAGAATATGACATGAATTTGTTGAAATGTGAGTGAACCGTGAGGTTTCTCCTTGTTTATGAGTTTTCTAATAACTCTCAAAATTTCCACTCCTGTATCTTGGGTTGGCTAAGTCAAGTGGTGTGTGTAGAGCTTGATTTCAATCTTTTGATGGTGTATCTGTATCCAAAAGACAGAATCAAGTACCAACCCTTGTGAGATTTGATTGTTGTGTATCTGTATCAATTGAACCTCACTTGTTCTATCTTGTGTTTGTAATTCGTGGTGTATCTGTATCGAATTTCAAACACTTGTTCTATCCTTTACTTTTATTTGTTTTTCTTTCTTTTAAACTTGTTTTTAGCATCTGATCGGTTTGCATATCAAGTACCAACCCTTGTGAGAATTGGTGCTATTTTCAAATGAGGTGTATTAGCTCGTGAGTTTTCATCCGTTCTTGAGCTGAAATACATCATTTTTCCATTTTTGCCGTTGTTTTCTTCTCCTTTGATTTGGCTTCCATATCAAAGGTGAGGTCCTTGCTGCCTATGATGTTTGTTTGCTCATGAACGTCCTTTATTCTTGAGCCTACATACTTCAGTTTAGTTGAACTTGTTCAAATCTAATGATCTATTTCTTAAATCGATATAGATTAATTGGCTGAATATTTATAACAATTAAAAAATAATTAATCACCTAGGAAAGAGTACAACTACAGGGGCTTAGTATTATACATAATCGCTAATCCGGCTCAAGAAGAGGTTGACCTTTGAGATTCCAATGTAAAAATCCTCTACCGTAGGTCTACGTAGCACTCCGAGAACTCGATTGCTTGATCGATCTGATTGAGATTAATCTCAATCTAAGATGTATGTGTTTAGGGTATTTGATACATTGATCCACGAAACAATAAAGATAGCTGTTAAACTAGGAGAGAGAGGAACTCAGGAAGTCACCTTGGTATCTCTTCAGAACTCTCAAGCAATTGATAGAATAAATCTCGGACAAACTCCCTTTTATGATGTTGGATAGTTGGAGAAGGGGTTAACAAATCCCGAATAACCGACTTCCTTTAAAATGATGTCTGGGATCCAATATAGTTCGTGTTACAAGTAACATAGTCCGTGTTGACCTCTACAACCCGCCTATGTTGGTTGCCAAGCAACACGGTCCTTACTAGGCCTAACACAATCCTTAGCAGGCCCAACATGGCCAGTTCAAGAAATCAACTCTTGACTCTTCTAATCATAATGCGATATGATTTTAGGTTGCATACATAGTTCCATGGCAGTAACTTGTGTGACCCTGTAGGACCAAATAATATAGTTGTAATTAAACATACTTAATTACCGAATATAGAGGTCTATAGCAAGACATATAATCACTCTATTATTTTGGCTTAAACTAAGTATATCGAACATTGTCGGGACACTCCCAACAATCTCTCACCTGTTCCACAAGTGTTCGATTCCTCGAATTCCCTTGTCTCTAAATGTCTTAGATTCAGGTAAGGTAAGCTAACATCATCCTTATCTAAAACTTGAATGTTCCTCGATCTTCGAGTTCGACTCTGAAAAGAAGATGGTCATCTATTGATCCATTTGAACTCGACCTTGCATTTTTAGCCTAAGCTCATCGAGTGCACAATGAGACAACTATCCCTAATAGGGACGACAATGCCATCTTATTCAACTACACATCCTCACATGCTCCTACTGCAACGTAGATACCACCTTTATGGCCTCTTGTTAGGAAAGGCGTTAGACGCACTCCAAAGTTATAACAAACCTTGTAGTTTAAGTAATGAACTCAGATTAAGGAATTATCCACGTGTGGTGAGAGCTCTTATGACATTCACAACATAAAGGGCTCCTGCGGGTCAATTCGGTAGTTGTTCTCAACATTAACCATGCGATTGATTTATGATGTCTCTACATTACCATGATCACGAAACTTGATCATCACCTTCACCCTACATGCTAATTATTATGATATTATCACTGTCCCTATGCGATAATACAATAAGGAACTAGGTCGATTGTCGACTAGGATTAGCATTATCAAGTTCACTTAATGGGGCTTCAGAAATCAAACCTCATATAATTTCCCATTTTGAATTCGCTAACCCATTTGGATATTTACATAGTTCTAAACCACAAATTATGTAAACCTTGAATCTTACTATTATTGATTAATCAACAAGGTTATAATTCATGAACAATTCATGTAAACTTGACTTGTTGTCGTTATGGAATGTGTTTAATACCCATTACCCATGCATGACTATCATGCCATAACTACAATAAGGGTTTAGTCCACAATACTTACAATGAACCTTGCATATTTTTATACGATTTCCACCAACGACCTTTTGCATGGGGCGTGATATCTCCGAAATTCATGTTTGGATTCGTAGTTGTAACGTCCTGACTTCTTTTTTTTTTTTTTTTGTCCCATCATTTATATAACCATTCATAGGTCTAAGTATTATCATTGGTTAGTAAAGAGGTAGAGGATTTATACCTATATGGGATAGGCCTTAGATGATTGGCATCCAAGGGGCTATCTTCCGACGTTGAGGCTCAACATTGACTCCCATAGGTATTCCCTCGAAGACGCAGCTCGGGTGTCTCTGAATGGGTCGGGTGAGCCTTAGTCGGGTGTCATCCCTATTACGATTCTACAAATGCTGAAGGTAATATAAACAAAAACTTATGAAAAATCATGACCCACAATCAAAGATTAGCAAATTGGGAGGAGTGTTAAACTTGTTACGTGTTCAACCTTATTATTGTTAGGGGTAACCCCGGGATCTAAAAGTTGTGCCTTAGCTAATTGGGATCCAGGGGGCATCATCCATACACGATGGCTCATCATCGACTCCCATAGTTTCTCCCTCGAAGGCATGCTTTAGGTTTCTCACGATGGGTTGGGTGAGCGTTGAATTGCGTCTTCCCTAATAGCGTTCGATCAATACTTAAGGCTCTCATGACTAATTCCCCTTGGGTCCCTAACTTTAATGTCATTAGCTTACGTTATTATGAGAGGAGGGCGTGTTGCTTCTCATTATAGGGTGGACTTACAGGTACAAGATAGAGCTCGTGGAGTTTGCTTT
The DNA here is from genome assembly GCA_029582165.1 of Portulaca oleracea. Classification (NCBI taxonomy): domain Eukaryota; kingdom Viridiplantae; phylum Streptophyta; class Magnoliopsida; order Caryophyllales; family Portulacaceae; genus Portulaca; species Portulaca oleracea. The sequence continues at coordinate 36,203,080 of CM055882.1, forward strand.
GGTCATAATGGGAATACATGAAACTTACAATCGTTAGGCATTTCTTCCTCCTTTTTTAACGACACCCATAACCTTAGTTTCCCGTGCCTTCACTGCTTATGTCACTTGTTCCCTTCAAGTTCCCGAACTTGCCTCGTTGGTCGAGGTACCTAACATGGAACATAATCATGGAGTTAGCACTTAGCTAAGTATGGGGACAACTCATTAATATTCTTATAATATTTCTTGTCAATAATGCTGCATTGACAGCTTGTGATGCCCATCGGATGTCTCCTTTTAAGGTAATCACCGAACATCTTAACTTATTGGTGCACCTAATGTTTGGTTAAATCTTGGCCAGAGAGTTACCCCATCTTATGACCATCAAATCTTGATAGATCAAAAGTTCAGGATTTGACTGATGAACCTCAGAACATCAACTTCCCCAAGCATGCTTACAACCAGTATTTAGTTTTGGGCTTTGACTGGCGAACCTCGGAACACCAGCTTCCCCATGATGCGCATCATCCCTTTTACTTTTCATTTTATGTTCCATGATCGAACATTAATTGTCCATAGTCTCCATACGTTTAATTTGTAGCTGACCTCCTGTAACAATTACATAATTTCTATCGTTAATAAAAATTCGTACCAACACATCTCTTAAGCCTTTGAGTTGCTTCAACTTTGAGAGTTTCCTAACATGTCCCTAGTTTAAGATCGTCTTTTTCAGACATCCTCAAACATGCATGCATTAACACTAATTTTATCAAAACCAGGCATTAGTACTTACTATTTATGTGCATTAAATTAGTTTGAGGATCTAGAATCAAGGGTCCATAATCAAAAATTCATAATTAATTCTTTCTTAAACTTTGAGGGTGATTCAAGTTGGAGAAATTTCTAAATTTATTCTAGTTTATGATCATAATTTTAGATTACTCAAAACATGCACACGTTAATACATTATTTAGCAAATTCGAACATATGTCGGAACTGACATCAGATAGAACATGGTTTAGAGGTCTGTAAACAAATGTCCATAACTCCTTCATTTCTAAAGCTTTAAGTTCGTTCAAGTTGGAGGAGGTCACTAATTGAGACTAGTTTACGGCCATATTTTTAGATTACTCAAAACATGCACACATTAAATACAGTATTTAGCAAAGTCGAACATATGTTAGAACTGATTTCAGACAGAACACAGTTTAGAGGTCTTTAAAGAAATTTCCATAACTCCCTCATTTCTAAAGCTTTTAAGTTCGTTCAAGTTGGAGGAGTTTACTAATGCAGACTAGTTTGTGGCCATATTTTTTTATTACTGAAAACATACAAATATTAATATTATATTTCACAAAGTCGAACATATGTTAGAACTAATTTCAAACTAAAACAATTTGGAGGTCTCTAAAGAAATGTTCATAACTCCATTTCTCAAGCTTTTAAGTTTGTTCAAGTTGGAGGAGTTTACTAATGGAGTCTAGATTATGGCCATAATTTTATATTACTCAAAACATGCATACATTAATACAGTATTTAGCAAAGTCGAACATATATATATGTTAGAATTGATTTCAGATAGAACACAGTTTGGAGGTCTCTAATGAAATGTCTATAACTTCTTTATTTCTAATGCTTTTGGTGCACGACATTTTGGATCTTTATCCTGACATCTAAGGCTACATTTTTCATTCAGAATGCTTGGTTAAAGGATGTCTATATGTGAGGGAAAATCAAGCTCAATGTTGGGTCAGATTTGAGCATGTAAGATGAGTGTTCATCTTGGCGTCTGAGACATTAAATCTTAGCTTATGGTTTGGAGGATATAAAAATGACCCTCTTTGGTGTGGAAATATAGATTGTAAGGGTTTGAGTTTACTTCCTTGAATGCTTCTTAATTAATCACAATCGTGTTGAATTTTTTTTTTACTCCAATACTTGATCATCTTTTGGTTTTATTTTCTTTGAGCCATGGTTGAATTTAGGAGCTAGAAAGGGGTTGTTTGTTGAATAAAGATGATGATGCTTTAGAGAGAGATGGGGTGAATGGAATTCAGCTAGAGAGAGAAAGAGAGGGCAAAAAATGAGAGGATGAGTGTGAAGTGAGTCGGTGGTGTGTATATTATGTACTGAATATGCTTGCCATGTCACCCTTTGCCAAATCATCCATGCAAAAGCCAAGTCATCCATAAGAATATTCCTCATTGCCACATCATCCTAAGAATATTCTCCCTTACCTTGTCAACTTGCCATTAAAAATAATTCTTTGCCTTATCACCCATACTCCTTGCCATGTCATCATATGAAAATTATCATTTGTTAAAAGCATATTAGATGATGTTTGATGTTATTCTTAGGCTGCATATTTTCGGCTTTCTTGGCCATGAAAGCTGATAATATGGTCCTAGAATTAATTTATGTAAAATCTTTTGGTAGGAATTTTTGTAGGAAAAATTTATGGCAGTTCGGTTCTAATTTGCCTAACGTAAATTTTAAGACATGCTTTATAGTTTTTTTTCCTTTCTTTTAAACAAGGGTTTGGTCTTAAGATACACTGCTTGATTTCCTGAGTAAGGATCTCCATCGACCCTTCTTAATAGGTTAATTCTTCTGGTTAGATATTGAGGTATTCATTTTTATGGAATTGCTTAGGTTGTACACATGTTTCTCAGCGGGGGTTTATGGAAAATGTTGTGAATGCTTTGGAGGTTGGGACTTGGGAGATAGTGCTAGATGGTAGGTGACTTGTTACCCTTGTTTAGGATTTTAGACAGTCCGATGTGCCTTACGCTTAATATTTCCTTGATTGTCATAACGTCATGAACCTTTCATGGGCGATGGGGACCTTTATGAAAACATTTTCCCCTTCCTTAATGGTCAAAGGTTTCAATGTTTGTCTACATCATTCTTTTGTCGTGCAGCGTTTTCCTTATGTTTTTCTTGAGCCACTCGGACTTCCCCAACTACTTCCTAGACTCACTCCGGGCCAACAATTCGTGATTTCTTTATATAATTCTGATTCAAGGAAGCCCTGAAATTTCTTCCTATAAAATTCTCTATATGAGCAATGCCTAAAGAGGCCTGGTAGCTATTCTCGTAGCAGAATTTTGCATGATTTTTTTCCCTCTTCTGGAAGAACTCCAAGACGCATGCCTTCAACATGTCCTCCAATATATGGTTATCCTCTTGGTCTGGACATTGTTATGGGGGTTATAGGTGCTGTTGGAAAGTGGCTTAGTCCTCTAGGTCTCTTCTAGTCCTCGACAAAATCGAGACCTAATGCGTATATCTCGATCAGACATATTATCCTTATGTGTCTCAATCATGCAGGTGCACTATTTCCTTCACATATAAGTCTATAAGTCCAGATGTTCCCCATAGTTCTTAGATGGGGAGAAAATGAGTAATCTAGCATGGTTATTCTATCAACTGATGCCGTAAATGGCTCATTTCCTACCTAGCTTTGTAGGCACCCCCATCACAAGGTTCATTGGTACGTTATCTGTATTTTCTAAGATGGAATTTCCCAAAGGTAGTTAATCTCCCTATGGGTGACAATGTTTGATTTATTTATTTTTATTCATTGACAGATAAATATTTTCCTCAAAAATCGGCGACACTACAAAAAAAGTGGCTTTTACCAATATATTGACAGTAACAAATATATTATCTGTTGGTAAAAGTGCATATTTGCCAACATATTAAATATATGTTGGTATTATTAATAATTTACAGACACTTATATATCTGTTGGTAAAAGAATTTTTTTACCGACAAAAACAAATGTAACTGTTAGAACTATTTTTACAATACCAACAATTAAAATATATATGTTGGGATTATAAATTTTTACCAACAATTAATATTAAATGAAAACATATGTTGGTATTAGTCTTACAGTCATTAGGGGCGGAGGGCGGGATATGTGAATAAAAAAATTTAAATTTGCTAAAAGTTACGAACTGTTGGCTATTTTCTCTATTTTTTATTCGAATTCACAACTTACTTCGTTTTTGTTTAATTGTGTGTCGATGCGATTCAAATTTTGTTTACTTTACACTCGTAATTTGGAATGTTGGATGGTGTTTGATTAATTCTTCTGTTGCTAATTGGTGACATAATGCAATGCCTAATTCAAAAATCAAAACTCTAATTCTCAGTTCGTTCAAGCCAACGAGAATCTTCCCCGGCGACACTAAGCGCGCTAGAAGTGAAGATGGCGGTGGTCTTTCGTGTTTGGTGAGGACTGCATGTGAACGTCTGTCCTGTGCTTGTGATCGAGTTTGCATGTTTGGTGGCAAGGCTAGGGCTTTGCAGCGAGTTTCGCCCATCGTTGTCGATTTCTAGGGTTTACGGTGGAGGTGGTTTAGCCAAAAATGGCATCGGAAGACGTTAAGTGAGGTGTTAATGGTGTGTTAGCAGTTGCATTTAAGGAGAATGATGTGACTACAATTTAGTGCTCTATTAATGGTTTGTTTTACTGAGATGTTGTTGCCTCAACATTAAAATCTTTCTTTTTGGTTTGCCTTGAAAATATTGATTAGGTTTTGAAATGAGAAGAAGCTGTAGTCTGTCAACCCCAAGAGCTGCGACCTCTCCTCTTCCTTTCTTCACATTAGTAAGATTTCTTCAACCCTGATATATTCCGTTGGTCTTGAGTGGATGGTATTCCTTGAATTGTGAGCTCCTGCCTTCGATCTCTTCTTTGAGATCACTGTTGATCAGAACACACACCCTTCTTTGAAACCTTAAGACTTTATCATTATCTTATTGGAGGTTGTGTTTGAGTTGTGCACGGAGTAGTTGAAACCTTTCATCTTACTCCTAAGCTCTCCTTAGCTCCTCCTTAAAGTTGGTCTTTGAGGTTACAGTAGTGGTTAGCACCCATGTCGACACAATTTAGAGCCCAAACTTCTCCTTTTCTCGGTAAGCTTTAATATTAAAGTTAGATTTTTGTATGGCACATGCTTCTTTGTTATGGGTGTTAGCACTATATTAGCCTTGCCTGGGTTGTATTGAAATTTCCTTGTCACAATCTTTTAGTGGATGGAACCATCTCCTTCATTGCAAGTTGAGTTTCTTCTAACTGAAGGGGTACTTGAGGCTTTTATTGTAGGTGAAGATTGGGGTTTTCCTTCGTGCAAGTGGTGTCGCCTCATCCTAAAGGCAAACGTAATCATAACAAATCCTAAGTCATGGATGGGATACCTTTTCTCACACTTTTTTAATTTAAAGTACATGTATGTGATAACTTTCGATTTAGCATTAGCACACAACCAAGGCCTTGGAGGGAAATGTCATTGTACGACTCGTATTCCTTGGTCAGGTCAAATAGGATCAAGATCAGAATAGTAATAAGTCACCCCTTGAGTGTATTAAAGGAGTCTTCATATCCCTCAGATAAAAGAATAGTGGTTGTACGTTCTTCAACCGTTATGTCAAAGGTCAGGTTGTCTTTGAAAAATTCTCCCTAATTCTCTTGTAGTATCTGACTAGTTCTCGAAACTTTAGATCTCTGTTATGACTTTAGGGGAAAGCTAACTCATGACTACTTCAATCTTCCTGTTGACCCACGCTCATCCTTTCCTTGCATCTAGTGTGCCCCAGTAGGATGCTTCTCTCAACCTAAAATTCACATTCAGAGAACTTGAAATAGAGCTCATGACCCTTAATGGTTCGTAGCATCATCCTTGATTTGGTTCTCGGGATTGCCCTTATTACTAGAATAGACATGAATTTAGTGGTTTAACAGCACTTATGGCTCGAGGAGTTGGTGACAAACTCTTGTTCATTAAGTTCATGAAGGCTGACGACGCATTGGTCAGTCCCAACGACATCACTAGGAACTCGTAGTGGGCATATCGGGTGTGGAGAGTCGTTTGGTGGATATCAGATTCCCTGGTCCTTGATTGATGATACCCTAATCTAAGGTCATTCCAGAAGTAAACTTTATGTTATAGAAGAATTCCTTAAAATTTCTCGGAAAGACTTCTACAAATCCTTATACAACCATGATGTTGGGGGTGTTCTCTCTAGTTTCTCTTCTAGGGCAACAAAAATTCATGGGTTCCTTGGTCTACCTATTTGCAAAATAGGCCCTACATCTAGCCGCAACCCTTAACTGTAAGCTTGCCTACCTTTAGCATAGGTTAAGCTCTCACGATATTTTAGGTAGTCTATTTGGGTTAGATGATGGGGAAGCGAAGGGATTCTTAAGATTAATTTGCACTCCACCAAATTATTCTTGACTAGATATTAAGGAATTCTTTCCTTCATACCTGATTTGCATATCCTTCGTATACTGTCTGGCAGTTCATACGTTATCTTTTAGGCATCCCTACAGCAAGTGCGACTTCCCTTAAGTAGGGCCCTATCTTAAGCCTCTGAGCCCTGTGAGAGTTGATAAAGGTGTGAGAGGCATGACCGTCAAGCGCAGATATATGAGTATTACTTCTATTTTCCTCTATTGATGAGTTATAACTGCACATTTAGTTATTCAGGTTTGTTTTGTGGTCATAGAGGCTCGCCCATAGTTTGATGAAGGACTTCTTCGGTCAGGAGTCGTCTAGGTGCCTAGTTTTGGGTGTGTTTCCTCATTGAGATGAGGTTCCTAGTTTGATGATGAATGTTGGTGGATATTGTTGATGGTCTTAGTTGATGAAATGAATGGAGGAATGGGGGTTATTTATAGGTGAGAGGTGAGGTGGTGAAGATGGAAGGAGGGGAGGCATGATCCAAAGATCATGCCCTCCATACCAATAGCAAGGTCGCTGGGGCTTCCTCAAGTCAACAGTCAAAAGTCAACCAACAATGATCAAAGAATTGCATTGAAAGGGAGGGAAAAAGTTGGCGCGAAGATCATATTTGAAGAGCAAGGCTGCTGAGTCTTTGATTTTACCACGCACAGATTGCCATGCTGGCAATCATATTCCGCTCCGTAGAAAAGAGGAACGCCGCCGAGCCTTCCTATTTTCTTTGGGTTGGGCGCGCTTGTCTGGGCTGGTTAGAGGCCTATGGAGAAGAGGAAGGCCGCTGAGCCTTCCTATTTTTCTATGGGCTTGGTCTGCTGCTGGCCTCGCTTTGGCAACGGGCAAGGCCCAGTGGCCTTCTTGTTTTCTTTGGGCAAAGTCTGATTGCTTTGGCCCAATTTTCCCGAGAGAAATTTATTGGTACAAAATTCAGTATCTATAGAGAGCCCTCAATTTGACCGAGTCCGAATAGGACGAAGGTCAAAGTAGCCTTAGATGTTGTCTGCTTGACGTCTGACTAGGAGATGGATGTTGTCGGTGCTCTTTTATGTGGCGACCGGAAGGTGGACGTTGTCGGTGCTCTTTTATGTGGCGACCGGAAGATGGATGTTGTTGGTGCTTTTTATGTGGCGACCGGAAGGTGGATTGATGGAGACCATCCAGCAAGTCCAGCAGCAGATCAAGCATCACCAAGAGCAGCAGACTAGGAGTATGGAGATGATTCAGCAACAGCAGCAGCTCGAGCAGCTTCTACATAATCTTCATCACCCAAGAAGGCTACACCAGTAACTTCAACACCAGCATTGTCAGCAACAAGCCTTGTTGTGCCAAACTCAGCAACTGTTGGAGCAATTCCAGCAGAAACAGCATGCTTCCATCCTCAGCATCAGATCAAAGATACTTCAGCAGCCACCAACCCACCAACATCATCCATCCAGGCTTGCTACACTTTAGTAAGGTAAGTCCTGGCTAGCATAGCCATCTATCCCACCAGCATTGGCCATTCAGCTCAAATCCAGTTCCCCGCAAAACCAATCCAAGCAGACATCTTTCTCAATTTTGTATCTATGGATTAAGTGAGATTCAACCAAAGTTCCCTAGAAGATTTTTGTTCCTTGACATGAAATTTTCAAGTCCCAATCAAGTTCCACCATGTTCAAGCAAGGAGGCCATAAGTTACAAGCACCATAAGAAGCAACCCTGCCAAGGTTGTTCGTTATCAGTTTTTCTTGAACCCCGGTTCTGAGGCCAAGTTATTTTGTTCAGCTACAATGAGGGTTATTTAATTCTTTATCAGCCTTCCTTAAGCTATTGAGATTACATCTAGCTTAAGAAAAGCCCGGGAAAGTTACTGAGGTAACTTAGAATTACCCTCCCAGCTAGGAAAGGCCCTGATTGGTCAGAATGGCCAACCTTTAGGGTTTTGGTCCAATCAGAAGCCAGCTTTTCTTTTCCTTGTATTTTCAATTGTTTCCAGATTGTATTAGTTAATATAAGTTGTAATGTAATGTATTTGGTTTAGTTCATCAACTAGATTATCAGGGAGATTAGTAGGTTACTTTCGTTAAGTGCCTCTAATTAAACTGTTTTATGATTAGCTATATATAGGGATGTATTCAGCAACTTGCAAACTAATTAGTGATAATTTCAATAGCATTTTGAGTACCTTAGTTGAGCCTCTCATTTGTGAGTGTCAGTAAACTCTCATTTGGGTTGAATCTACTTTAGTATCTAGGAGTTGGCATTCCTAGTGGTGTGTATAGAGCTTACTTGCTTCAGTGGTGGTGTGCCTGTATCTGCTGAGGTAACTAAGTCATTTGCCCTTGTGTTTATTCTGTGGTGTGTCTGTATTAGAGTGAATGCAAGCCTATCCATTTATTTCCTTGTTGGGTTGTCATCCAGTCTAGCTAATTGTTTCCAATTAGCTTTGTTTTAACAATCAGAATTATGTGTGAGTCCTGTGTGGTGTACTGTGAGGTCAAACTCTGATCTTTGTGACCTTGCATACACCATCTTGGTATCAAAGTTGTGTTCTATCTTGTAGTGTGTTGTTTGTGATTATTTCAAATGGCTGGAGCTAGTAGAACACCTCAGGAATTCTTAAAACAAACCTTAAAAGAAAAAGAGGAAATGGAGCAAAAAATGAAATGTTTGAGTGAGCAACTGCAGTATTATATGAGATTGCATAGAATTGAGCTTAATAGGGAGACTGATGAAGAGTTGGAGGAAGGAGTAGGTGAGAATCCTTTCAATAGGACAGGAAGAGGAGGTCGAGGTCCTAGGACTACACACAGGAGGAGGAGATAGGTTAGAAGATCACCTAGGATCTGTGAACTAGAGGAAAACAGTGAGAGTGAAAGGGAGGAAAGGAGGTAAGACAAGAGGATAAAGAAGTTAGATTTCAAGATTGATATACCTGCGTATGCAGGAGAGTTAGATCCTGATGTTTTCTTAGATTGGTTACAGACTGTGGAGAGGGTTTTTGACTTGAAAGAAGTTTCAGAAGTGAATAAGGTGAAGTTAGTAGCCTTAAAACCGAAAACGTATGCTTCTACTTGGTCGACTAATCTGCAGAGAAGAAGAATGGAGATTGGTGAAGATAGGGTGAGCACTTGGGTTGACTTGAGACAGAAACTGAAAGAGAAGTTCCTTCTAGACAACTATATGAAGGAGAACTACTCTAAGCTACAACATTTGGTGCAGGGAAACAAATCTGTGGAGGAATATACCAAAGAGTTTGAGCACTTGCTTTGGAAATGTAATATGCAGGAGAATGAGGTGTAAACTTATGTTAGGTACCTTACAGGTTTGAATGACATTATCAAGAATGTTGTTGAGCTGCAGGTTTATGATTCACTTGATGAGCTAAGTTCTTGCTCTATATGATTAGTAGTCGAGTTTGGGCCTCTATGCGAGATGAGGTTCTCCTTTTTTCAATGAGAATACATGCGCTTGGTCTTTTAGACTCCAGACTCTTATGCACTTATGCATGACTGTTGACTTTGTGCATGACCTTCTGATGTAATGCAATGATCAGGAGAAAATGTACATGAACAATATTTTACAATGCATGTGAATCAATATGCAAACAACCCCCAATGCAAAGACTAGGACGATGAAAGTGTCAGAGCAACTCGACATGCAATTTCAGGATAGGGCTCGATGGGTGAGGCTTCTGACGAGGCATGACCATGAAGGCGTTATCTTGGATGACTTGTCTTGTCCTCTTGCTTCCTTGGTTCATTGTGGAGATAGGTAGAGCACTTTTGCAGGTTATATGATGGTTAGGGGAGCCCCTAGTTCAAATGAACTCTTTTCTTAAGTCGGATGTTGTTTGCAATTAGCCATTGATGTGGCTGATTTCTTGTCCTTGATGGATAGGCCTCGCTCAGATCTGCTGAGAACGGTCCTCGAAATATCGAATCTCCCACTTGCACTAATGATTGAGTCAAAAAGCTCTGATGGTATGGGAGGATGAAGAAGGTTGGTAAAAGAAAGGGTAAGTCTGATGATGATCAGACGGGTTCATGAGGCACTTGGTGAAAAGGAGATGATGGTGGGTCGATGGTCGAATCTAGGTATATCATGATTGACAAACGACTATGTTTTAGCTAAGGCTTGATGGTTAGCGAGGGTTAAGTCACCTCATAGGAGAATAGGTGGGGGAATGGTTGAGATGATTCATGTCACAAGAGGAGAGGTGGTTGGCTATTTGGATGTGAAAGTGATCCAAGTCTGATGGAAAGAAGGTTGGGTTATTATGATGGTAGAGATGTGAAAGAACTTCAAAATCCAGGGTTTACTCTCCTTTTTCCTAGCCTGCCCTAACGGGTTTTCATGCTAGCCTCTCTTATTCTCTCGCTCTCCTTTTGCCTAGCTCAAGGTTCCGAGCTAGCCTCTCTAGTTTTTTTTTCTCTCTCAAAGACCAAAATTTTGTGACAACGGATTCTCCTTGAATTACAGTGGCCGAGCCTCAAAGAGGTTCTCCTATGTATCCGATGTGGAATCAGGCCAGTCGTAGTTCATAAGGTGCAGCTCCAAAGGAGTGGTGCCTCGAGGAGGGATTGGTGAGGTAGGCTTTGTGGATGGTTATGGATGCAAAGGTACGATGAAGTAGGACCCCGGGAAAAGGTGACCCTTTTCCCATGATGCGCTACATTTGTGATCGGGAGCCGACTAAGGTTTCTTAATCCTTAAATAAGGATATTTTTATTTTCGAAATTCATTTTTGGGATGATGAAACTTTATTTATTTACAAACTCGTTTTATATTATTTAAATTATCCGGAAATTACACAAAATAATCTCAAATAGTTTAATTTCAGCGCAATTGACAAACAAGGGCCCAAGAAGCGAGCAGACCGTCAGAATTTGTCAAAGCCCGCCTAGGCTTTGATGAATTCTGGGCCGGTTCTCTTGCTTCCAGGCCCAGGGAGATAATTGGTGGAAATTATTAAAACCCTCCTAGGTTTTAATAATTTCTGGCCATTTTCTCCTCGGACCAAACCCATTTTTATCATTGAACAAAAATTAAATCATTTTCGTAAATTAATTTTGTGTAAGAAATCGAATACTTTAAATAATTAAACGAAGTCATAAAAAATATTTAAAGTAGCCAGCCGATTTAAGGAAATCGATGAACCATAAAATAAAAGAAAGACTCCGGTCTACGAACCCGATTTCTAGATTCGGGGGTAAGGTTATGAACTCGAGAGTTATAAGAACTCTCGAATCCGCCTGTTATAAAACAGACTCTACTAAAATCAACATTGAAAAGAAAGAGAGTGGGGAGAAGTTTGATTAATTTCGCAGAATTATTATTCAAAAACATGCAATATAAAAACAATGCGGTTTTATTTTACAACATAAATGTACCAACATGGGATTAAAGAAAAAGAATTACATGATTAAATACAATAAATTAAACAAAAGAATCGAACCTTGCTTAAGGTGTGACGGCGCTGAACTTGATCCCTTTAGTTGTCCCTTGATTTAAAACCCGGATGAGAAATGTGGATGGTTTAAGAGAAGTGTTGTATGGATGGCTATGTGATTATGGTGATGATAGAAGGATAGAGTTAAGAGGAGAATTTGAGAGTGTGGGAATATGATTGTTGGTGGTGAGAGATGATTTTTGTGGGAGTTGTTGATGAAATGGAGGTGAAATGGAGGGGGTATTTATAGGTGGAGGAGTATGGCTTTTGGAGGGAAATGGTGGGGGACATACCCCAAAAATCATGCCATTTCACTCCAAAGCCTAGGCGGGGTATAAGCAGTCAAAGGCAAAGTCAACCACGTGGAGAAAAATCAGGGGATTGCAATTGCATGCATGCACAAATTTTTGGCGCTAAAATCACCAAAGCCTAGGCCGGGTATAACAATTTTCGTCACACGGATCGCTGACCTGGCGTAAAACGACGTCGCGTGGAAACTCGATCAAACCCTAGGCGGGGTTTGATCATTTCTTGGCCGGATCAAACCCTAGGTGGGTTTTAGATGCTCTATACTGGGGCGCGCGCCTGGCCCGCTTCTTCTGTGTGGGCTGGTGAATAAAAATAAAACCCCTTTGGGTTTTAATAATTATTCCGACTTGATTTATTTTCTTTGGGCTTCGTTTGTTGATCTTTTGGGCCCGTCGACCCGTTTCACTTGGCCCACCTGTCTCATATATTTTTGATGAATCGGGTTTATACCGGTACAAAATCCGGCGTCTACAGAAAGCCCCCACTTTGATCGAGTCCGAATAGGACGAAGGTCAAAGTAGTCTAAGGATATGACTTTGGTTTGCAAAGCCTGATCTGATGCTTGGAAGCTGAGTTCTGCATCGCGGTTGCGGACGGCATGCGCCTCCTTTGAGATGATCTTGAGCAAGAATGATGCTCTACTCGTTATCGGACACGATGCCGATGGTTGATGGATCTTTTTTAGTCTTTCCCAGTGTCGGTTCCAGTCTTTCCCGGTGTCGGTTCCAGTCTTTCCCGGTGTCGGTTCCAGTCTTTCCCGGTTTCGATTCATATGGGGTCCAGTCTTTCTCGGTGTCGGTTCCAGTCTTTCCCAATGTCGGTTCATATGGGGTCCAATCTTTCCCAGTGTCGCTTCATATGGGGTCCAGTGTTTCTCGGTGTCGGTTCATATCGGGCCTAGTCTTTCCCGGTGTCGGTTCATATGGGGTCCAGTCTTTCCCGGTGTCAGCTCTAGTCTTTCCCGGTGTCGGTTCATATGGGGTCTAGTCTTTCCCGGTATCGGCTCCGGTCTTTCCCGGTGTCGGTTCCAGTCTTTCCCGGTGTCGATTCCAGTCTTTCCCGATGTCGATGTTGATGATGGTGGGCATTTTTTTATGCCGAAGGACTTCATCAGGCGCATTGCTAATAGCCTTGGGGGTCGAGACTTCATAGAGCACGATGCTGATGGCTCGGAGATTGGAACTGCATCGAAACTCTGCCGATAGCCCGGAAATTGGGACTGCATCGAAACTCTGCCGATGGCCCTGAATGTTGATGGCAGCGACCTCTTGTGCGGTAGCTGAGTGATGGTGGTCCCGTTGTCGGCAACCTGAAAATCATGGAAAAAATCGAGCATCAGTTTTATTGAAATAGAATGAAGGAGATTCGATTTTTACCTGCAGGCCGCAAAGCCTGAGTGTGGGCTCCGACTGTGGGCCAAAAAATCCCTGCTCCCGAGATGGGTTCGTCGTGGCCCACAGGTTCCCAAGAGTGGACTGTGCCTCAGCACTCTTGGCTGGGCAGATCTGCTTCTTCTGGTTGGCCCGTCCCCGGCTATGGAACTGGTCCGACATGGCCTACTCCCTCTACTGAATGGCAGGTTCCTGATCATTCCTGGCTTGCCGCTTCGCAGGAACACTCTGTGTCTTCGCCGTCGAGTGTGCATCCTTCGGAAATGCCCTTGACTGGGCCATCACCTCCTGTGCAGACTGCTCCTGGGCCTGATTATTACTCCTGAGATACCTACTTTGGCACGACCGGCGCTTCCAACGCAGGAATTTCAAATGCAGGGGGCAACTTGACGGAGGACAGCGGCGATTCTGGTTCCCTGTGGTGATCTTTTTTATGCAATGCAAGACTCTTTTTTTTTATCTTTTTTTTTATTATGCAATGCAAGACTCTCTTTTTTACGCAGGACTCTTTGTAATATATTTTTTTATTTTATGCAAGACTCGAACTTGGTGTATGCACAACTTAACGCTTTTATTTAATGCAATTTCAAATTATTTTTCTACATGATGGGATTAATTTCAATTAATCCCGCTTCCCCAAAAAGAAAATAAAATAAAAAAGAACAAAACTTAAGTGTCGGAGATAGCCCAAGCAAAAATATTTTTAGAACCGGACATCATTAGGCTGATAACAGAACCCGGAACATCAAAAATACACGAATGGGCCAGTTTAAGCTCAAACAGAGAGACCCAAAAGAAGTCCTTGCGTAGATGGGCCGCGGGAGCTGAAAAATTGGGCCTGGATCGCCCAAACCCTAGGCGGGTTTTGAGCGCTGGAGACCTGGGCTTGAGCGGACGCGCGCGCGCGCGTGCTGGGATGCCGAGCTTATACCCTAGGCGGGTTATAATCTTTTTTTTTCTTTTTTTTTTGCTAGCCGTTGAAGAAAGGGTTGAATCATGGGATATGAAAACAACGGCTGTGTGATTGCCTCTGGCCGATTTGCTCCATTTTGATCCTTAATGTAGGTGTATAAATACCTTACTCTTGTGTATGCAATCATCACCCATCCTCTTCTCTTGCATTCTCCATCTAAAAGTCTCTAAAAGTCACAAAAAATCCTCTTGTCATAGCCTTCGAGAAGAAACTTGCCACTTGGATGAGCACTTTGTCCAGAGACGAGAAGAAAGAGCTCGAGAGATATAGCCTGACGAAATTGCTAAGTCTCCGACAAGCGAGAGTTGACTTTATCCGAGCGGCGAGCGCCTTTTGGGATCCCAAGATGCACGTTTTCCGATTTTTCTTGAAGGAGCTATGCCCGCTTCCTGAAGAGTAGTCATCCATCCTCGGGACGAATCATTTTGTACGGCCGACATCGCCTCTAACGGTTGCCGACAACACCAAACAATACAAGGAATTGCTATGCCTTCCGAACCGGGTCATAGGAAGCGCATTATTTGGTGATAAGGTACATTTCCAAACCATTGTCGAATTCTTTCAATCGCCTGACACATTGGAATATGGTCCCATGATACGAGTGCGAGCACTCGTATTATGCCTTCTTGGAGAATTCTGCTTTTATCATGGCGGGCGAAGAACCGGGCCGACGGGCCTAATATTTAGATCGTGGAAGACATGGCTCGAGGTTTTAATCCGGTGCCATTGATGCTAGCGGAAAAGATGATGGGCTTGGATGATCCAGATCCAGAATTCGAGCTTCGTGGGAGCCCCCTACTTCTTCAGGTACACTTCTTCTCTTATTTTTTTCAAAGAAAACGCCTACTGCCTGCATACCCTAGGCGGGTTTTGAGAATTTTGTTTTTTTGTTTTTCATTAGTTTGGGAATAATTGGTATGTAATTGTAACCCGTGCTAACTGACTTGGGCAGATTTGGCTGATGGAGCATTTGGGCCTTATCGAGGTTCCTCGTAACCCTTCGGCGCTCGCGAATTACTGTCAAAGGAAGCGTCAATATACCAAGCTCCGATCGGTAACTGAATGGATTACCTTTCTGAAAGAATCTCGTGACATCGCATGGTGGATCGAGTGGTGGCATGTTCCCGAATATGTGACCTGTGACTATCGCAATGCTTATGTGTGTATTGTCGGCCTTACACACATGACCTTCTACTTCCCGGAGCGGGTATTGCGACAAATGAGCCGTAAACAAACCATCCACGAGCGGCTATGTGAAGCCCCTGAGCAATTGAAGCTGCGTGGCTCGGTGATAGAGTCTTGGTTGAAATATTAGGCAAGAACACCGACCCTTAAGGCTCCATCCAAGGCACATATATCAGAGATTGCTGACGCTGAATATCACGGATGGTTAATTACGGCTATTGAGTCTCGCCGTGCTGGAGAGGCGCTAAGAAGTCGGGCATCCATGAAGGACAGACTGGCTCCTCGCTCTACAATCAAGGATCGTCTTGGTGCGAGGATGACGGCAAAGGACCGGCTTGGTCCGAGGGTGGAGACGCGGAAGTCACATAGGCGAGTCTATAAACCTAAAAACAAAGAGACGGACCCAATCGAGTCTAAAGACATGGAGATTGACCATGAGACTACTGGCGACGTAGAGAAGGTGAAACAAGACTAGAAGATGGATGGAAGCGAAGGAACTGAACTGCTTTGCTAGGATAAACTTTTATTTAATTACGCCTTTTTTAAATTTTCTTATTTACAAGCAGTGTACTTGCATTTTGATTATTAATAAAAGATGAAGTATTGTTTACAACTATTGTGTCCTTGCAACTTTATCTTTCCTTCTTTTATGAGCATAAATCGAATATTAACCAAGTGTCTGAAAATTGGTTTTTCAGTTGCTTGGCTATATTAAGCATAATATCTCTTAAGCTGATCCAAATTTGTGGGTTGAATCACATCTTCTCCATCCATAGTGGCAAGCCGAGCTGCTCCTCCTGGCAAAATCTCCTTAACCATGTAAGGACCTTTCCAATTAGGTGCAAACTTTCCCCTTGGGTCTTGTATTGGTGCCCTCATCTTCTTAAGCACTAGATCGCCTTCTTGAAGCGAACGAATTTTCACCTTTTTATTAAAGGCGCGAGTGATCCTATTCTGGTTTACTTGAACATTATGTAATGCTCTTAATCACCTTTCATCCATCAACATTAACTCCTCGAACCTTGCCCTAGCCCATTCTACTTCTAGCAATTGGCTTTCTGCCACTATTCGTAATGACGGGATCGCTAACTCGATCGGCAGGACTGCTTCCATCCCATACACTAATGAATAGGGTGTTGCTCCTGTGGCAGTTCGAATTGAGGTTCGGTATCCCCATAAGGCAAATGCTAATTTGTCAGACCAATCCTTGTAAGTCACGACCATCTTCTTAATGATTCCTGCCACTGTTTTATTGGCCGCCTCTACAGCCCCTTTGGTTTGTGGTCGGTAAGGTGAAGACCGATGATGCTGAATTTTGTAATTGGTGAGCAAAACCTCTACTTCTTTTCGAAAATGGCTCCCATTATCGCTGATGATCTCATGAGGTGCTCCATATCGGCATATAATGTTCTGAAGGATGAATTTGGCCACGTGCTTAGATGTGAGTTTGGCAAAAGAGGCTGCCTTTACCCACTTAGTGAAGTAATCAATAGCGACCAGAATGTATTCATGCCCTCCTGTTCCGGTTGGGTGTATTTTGCCAATGATGTCAATACTCCATACCGAGAATGGCCATGGAGAGGTCAGTGTTGTCAGATATGAAGGAGGTTGATGCTGCAGATTGGCATACTCTTGGCATTTGTGACATTTCCGAACAAAATTCAATCAATCTGCTTCCATAGTGGTCCAATAGTAACCAGCTCTTTGAATCTTCTTCGCTAGAATGCGACCATTCATATGAGGCCCACACTCTCCTCCATGTACTGTAGCCATGACTTCCTTTGCACTTTTAGCGTCGATACACAACAAATTGATGCCTGTAGGTGATTTCTTATATAAACGATCTTGGATCAAGCAGTATTGTGCTGCTAAAGCCCTGATCGCTCGTTGTCCTCGAACATCTAACTCAGCTGGATATTCTCCCTTCCGAAGGAAATTGTATATGTCGAGAAACCATTCCTTAGTCTCTTCTTCTTGTGTTTCCATGACACAGACATACGCGGGTTCAGACTGTCGCTCTACAACTACAGGTAGCTGGACCGTGGCTGATGGGATGGATACCATTGAGGATAATTTAGCCAGAGCATCAGTCAGTTCGTTGTGATCCCTAGAAAGGTACTGGAAATTGATCTTCTCAAATTGGTCAGCCAATCCCAAAAGCTTCTGCTGATAATCTAAAAGGCATTCACTTCGAACTTTCCATGCGTTCTTAGCCTGGTTAATGATGAGGCTAGAGTCTCCAAAGGCATTTATGTGACGTATTCCTAAAGCCAAGGCAGCTTGTAGGCCTTTGATGCATGCTTTATATTCCGCCGCATTGTTAGTGGCATCAAAATCCAATTTTACAGATACAGGGACATGTGCACCTTCTGGAGATATTAACAGTACTCCTATTCCACAACCCATTTGATTAGAAGCTCCATGAAAATACATTTCCTAAGTAACTTCATCAGTTAAGAACACGTCTTCGTCTGGGAATTCCAAGTGAGTGCTTGGAGGTTCCTGTGATGGTGAAGCAGCCAGAAAATCTGAAACAACCCGCCCTTTAATTGACTTCTAAGGTAAGTACTGAAGATTGAACTCAGAAAGCATGACAACCCATCGAGCAATGCGGTTGTTGATGGTTGGTTGCTCTATGATGAATTTTATGGGATTGTTCTCAGCTATTACATACACTGTATGTGAGAGCATGTAGTGCCTTAACTTCTTTGTGGCCCAAACTAATGCGAGGGCCATTTTCTCTATGTCTGCATATGGACTTTCGTAGTCGAGGAACTTCTTGCTCAAGTAGTAGATGGCGCTCTCTTGACCTTTTACCTTTTAAGCTAGCATAGCCCCCATTGTTGAGCTAGTCACTATAAGGTAAAGGAGTAGAGGCTCATCTGGTACTTGCGGCATGAGAACGGGAGGGTGTTGCAAATATTCCTTGATCTTCTCAAAAACAGCTTGACATTGGTCGTCTCATTCTACTTTACTTCCTTTCTTTAGCTTCTTGAACAAAGGTTCACAAGTCATGGTGAGCTTTGAGATAAACCTGCTGATGTACTGGATTCGTCCCAAAAAACCTCTTATCTCCTTTTCTATCTTAGGTGGTTGTAACTGTTGGATAGCCTTGATCTTTGAAGGATCAACTTCAATGCCCTGTTGGCTGACCACGTAGCCTAGTAGCTTCCCAGAGGTAATACCGAAGGTGCACTTTGCTGGGTTGAGACGCATCTTGTACTTGCGAAGCCGTAGAAAGAATTTCCGGAGATTTGGAATATAACCTTCCCTTGTCTTGGATTTAACAATCATGTCATCAACATAAACCTCTACTTCGACGCGCATCATGTCATGGAGTAGGGTATTGGCGATCCGCTAGTATGTTGCCCCAGCATTTTTGAGACCAAAAGGCATGTCAACGTAACAGTACGTTCCCCATGGTATAGTAAAGGAGGTCTTTTCCATATCCTCTTCTGCCATCTTTATTTGGTTGTAACCAACATATCCATCCATGAAGGATAGGAGCTCATGTTCGCAAGTGTTTTCCACTAATACATCGATATGAGGTAGAGGGAAACTATCCTTGGGACTCGCCTTGTTACGGTCTCGAAAGTCCACACACATGCGCACCTTCCCATCTTTCTTGGGTATTGGGACAATGTTAGCAATCCATTCGGGGTATTGGACTACTTTGATAAACTTAGCGTTAAGCTGCTTGATCACCTCTTCTTCAATTTTCTTAGCCAATTCAGGTTTGATCCTCCTGGCCTTTTGTCGCACTGGTTTTGCATCGGGGAGTAAAGGTATGGTGTGCTCCGCGATTTCCTTGTCAATGCCCGGTATGTCCTCGTAAGACCATGCGAATACATCCACAAACTCTTGGAGAAGCTCTGTAAATGCCACCCGTTCTTCTACTGTGAGTGAACTACCTAACTTCAACTCCCGAGGTTGTTCTTCCGTGCCCACATTTATGGTGATGGTGTCTTCCAACACCGCCATCTTATGCTGATGTTCATTATAAAATTCTTTTAAGGGTTCATTAAATTCCAGATTATTATTAGCGCATCAGTTTAGGGAAGAGGGGAAAGAAGAATCAGAGTAAGCAGAAAGGTTCATTTTATTGAATGCAGAAATGAGTACATCGCCAGCAGACTTGAGACCAGACTCACTTGACTCTAGACTCTTAAGACCAGACCCCATGTCTACAGGAACAGACTCTCCTACAGATAAAACAAAGCTATTATTCTCAGCATCGACCCATGAGACCGCCTTAACTTCTTCTTTTTCAGTGATCATGAGACTTGGATCAAAGCTTAGGTTGGATAATGCAGCAATAACAGCGTCAGCTTCAGCTTCATGTTCTTCCTTAGTAGCTTCTTGTCCGAACAACATGCCAAATATGTTGCTTCCAGCAAGATGAGTCCATTCCAATGGTGGCTGTTTGTCCCGAGCGGGGATAAAAACAGTAGCCATATTAATGGTACAGTCATTGAAAACTTCTAACCCAACAACTTGAACTCCCCTGTTCTTCAGGTAGTACGGTTTAGGGAACCCATAGTAAGGGAAGTCATCACCTTCCCTAACGAACTGCCCATTCAGAGTGAGTGGATAGGGCTTCATTTGGAACAAGGTAGGTGGATTGTCCATCCTCTTTTGTTCAGCCATGGCTACCTTAGCGAGCTTAACTTCCTTTTCAGTTGGCTTGTACCCTAAGCCAAATCTTCCCTTCTTTTTAAATGTCTTGAACACGGGAAGAATCTTGCTTTTCGGATTCCTTCCTAGCGGCATTCCAGGGAAGTGTCCTTGTTTCCTGAGTATTGCATGCACTTTAGGGTTTGAGTAGGGATCGAAGTCAAAGGAAGCTTCATCTTGGCTCAAAGTTGCCACAAGCTCAAAGTTGTGAAGTTCTTCGTCCATAGAACTATGTTCTACCTCAAGGGTTGTTTGTTTGGGAGTGAAGACAACATTGATGGATTCTCCCGAGATGGAAATGACCTGTCCTTGGACCAACATCTTCACCTTCTGGTGTAAGGTAGATGAAATGGCATTGCATTCATGAAGCCATGGCCTCCCTAGCAACAGATTGAAGGAGGCTGGAATGTCCAGCACTACGAATTCCACATTCCGCGTAATGCTGTCTGTAGTGATGGGTAATATTATGGACCCAACAGACTTCCGAGGGGAATTGTCATAAGCCCTAAGCTGGACACCGTTTTGAGCAAAGTGTTGTTGTTGGACTCCCAATTTCTGTGTCGTCCTCCAAGGGCATACATTCACAGCTGAGCCATTGTCGACCAAAACTAGAGGGATAGTCTTGTTCGAACATTGCATTGTGAGATATAGCGCTTTATTGTGAGATGCCCCTCCTTGAAGCAGATCTTCAATCCCAAAGGTGATAGCCTCTTGCTGAGTAGTCACATGGGCGACTAAAGATTCAGGAGTTGTCGTGGGAATCTTCATTAATGCGAAGAGCATCCATCATCTTCTGTCTGTGTCCTGTGAGGTACAAATCAGCTGCCAGATGGTAACTTCAGCTTTGGTCTTCTTGAGTTGTGTAAGAAGAGGGTCTTCAGGCGGGACATGATTGTCAGTGGTAGCCATTGGTGTAGAAATAACCACTGGGGTGGTGGTGTTCCTGTTGTTATGGCGGCCTGATCGATTGAGAAATGCTACATCATCCGATGTTGGCTCATCCGGCTCCATCCATTCTGTCTTGGAGTACTCATGTTGCTCATCATCATCACTATCCCAAATACCATGAATGGATAGGTCTTCTTGAAAGCCGAGCACTTTGGGGATGGGCTGACCTGCTTCAACAATCAAAGTAGAAGGATCAAAGCTACAGACTCCATGAAAGATGGCGTTGGTATGCTCGGGCATAGGGTTATTTTGATTGTTAGGCTTTTGAGCAGCTTTTGACATGGGCAACGTCCCATCCCTTATCATGTCCTCTATTTTGTTCTTGAGAGACCAGCATTTCTCAGTATCATGTCCTCAGCAATGATGATACCGGCAGAATTGTTCCAAGTTCTTTCCTTTTGTGGCTGATTCTTCCCTTGGCAAAGGTAGGACCAAAAAACCGTTCTTGACTAATTGATCAAGAGCTTGTGAGTAAGAGACATCCAACGGCGTGTAAGTCTCGTACTTCGGCATGAAAGGTCCCTTGCATTGGATAGAGTTAGTTTCCATTATCTTAGGAGGGTGGCTAGACGCACTAGTGGCCCTCCTGTTGGAACTAGACCCCTTCCATCCAGGCGAAGTAGTCTTATCATTATGCATCCCCTCTAGTTGGACACAGATGTCTTTCAAGTAGTCAAAGTCTTTGATGACATGGTATCCCAAGTGCTTGGATAAACTGCTTTTTAGCCCTTGCTTGAAAGTAGACAGCTGTAGGCGAAGAGGAATTGTCTCATTGATGTGAGACAGCTTGGTGTGCCATCGCTCAAAGTAATCCAAGAAGGATTCGTCATCGCGTTGCTTCATGGTGGTCAAGTCATCTACCGTAGCCTGCTTCCTCTGGATTCAACTGTAGTGATTGATGAAGGCCTTGAACAATTCATTCCAATTAGTCTTGGTTCGAGGTGGTAAAGCATGATACCACACCTTGGCTTCACCATCTAGAGTGGATGGGAAAACAGTAGAGTATAAGCTGGCGTCAATTCGGTTTAGTGGTGCTAGCCTCATGAACTCTTCGATGTGATGAACTGGGTTATCAGAGGGTTTGAACCTGATGTTTGGTACTTCCACTTTATCAGCAACCTTCAGAATCAGCTGAACAGGTAATGATACTTCCAAATATCTGTCAGTAAAAGCCGGTACAACGCTCATTACTTTGGTAAGGCTTTCTAATTTTTGTTCGAGGGCCTTAACAGCAGGATCCTTCATGAGTTTAGATGCCTCGGGAGTATCGACCTTGGTTTTGGATATCCCAATTCCTCCAGAATCTTAGGATGTCTTGATGATTTCAGGTTCGGACTCATATACCTGCATTTCTTCATCGTCTTCCTCAACATTCAACCCCAGTTTGGTATTGATTTTAGTAATGGCTTGCAGTATACCGTCCATCACTTGTTGTTGTTCATTCAGCCTTTTGCCCACTTTCTGCTCTTGCTCTAAAGTATTGGCAAATACCAGACCTTGCATTTTGGTGTAGAGTTCATCCAAATGCTTCGTGATGTTGGCTTCAGTGCTCTGGACTGGGATCTCTTGGAATTGCTCTCCAGACATGATGCTGTCACTGGTTGCAGACGGATCGTAGCGAGGGTTTGGAACCAAATGACCTGTTCGTGGATCTCGAATGCGGGCTCGGAGTTGATCATCAATGATGCCTGCATGGAAATTCAATGTTAAGACACTTGATGACATTCCCCGACACGTTCTACCCGATGCATGCATGTCCTATATGACAGTAAATTACTCTGAGGTACCCTAACTTTTGGTGAAATATTTTTCTGGTACTCCAACTTTTCAAAACTAATTTTGAGGTACTCTTACTTTTTGGGTTAGTAATTATTTGGTGCTTTTTCGACCATTAATTTTATTAAGTGACCAAAATGCCCTTGTTCTTCCCTTCTTGAAGAAATACCCTTGAAGAAGAAGAATGAGGGCATTTCGGTCACTTAATAAAATTAATGGTCGGAAAAGCACCAAATAATTACTAACCCAAAAAGTAAGGGTACCTCAAATTAGTTTTGAAAAGTTAGGGTACCGAAAAATAGTTTTCTCAAATATTGGGGTAGCTCCGAGTAATTTTTTGCCTATATGACCTATATGATCCTTGACACATGTTTGCTGACACAGCGGACTCACCCACTTTTTGGGAGTGCATGGCCTAACTCTATATGGGCTTAAAAACGGAAGATTAGAAAGAGCCGAATAAAGTCAACATAGCGAGTGGGTCATAAGTTGACAGGCTTTAGTTTGTGTTTCTCAATTCGGATGAGCCCAATCTACTGGCCGACCATTTTAAGGAGAATCCGTAACTTGGCCCAACAACTCAGACAACTCAAACCGTATTGACCATTATGCGGACTAGAATAATGTTCAATAGGACTGACAACCCATTTTTTTTATACTCTTCTTTTTTAACTCGGGGAAAATGGATATTGTAAAGGATTGAATAAAGCCAACAACAAGCGAGCATGATTAATTTATGGGCTTAATTAACGGGCCGGCCATAAATGTGACAGATTTATTAATTAAATCGATAAATTAATTTACTCAAGCCTAGTGACTATTATGCAATCTAAGACAATATCCATTAACTTTGTTGAACTTTTAATTATTATTTTTTGGACCTTTGTTGGGAGAATTTCATAGAGGGCCATATAATATCATCAAAGGTGAGTCAATTTTTATTTATTAATTAAGATAATTAACTTTCAAACATAAATGGGCCCTTCCACTTGTGCTAACCATAATGTCTTTGAGTTAATTGTATTTAATTAATAAATAATCCTTTTCTCAACCCTATGAATTTTATATGGACTAGAACAAAACCTCCAAACTAGAGTCGATGTTTTTACCAAAAAGACAAGAAAAGGGGAGGGATGCACATAGCACATAGCATACACATGAAAAGGGTACCCTAAACCAAGGCTCTAAATTCATGGACTTTTATGGTTGGGTATATAGCCTACCGCATGCCTTCGCCCCCATTCTGCATACCGTAAGGTAAACAGTTAGGGTATTTCTCAAAGAACTTCAAGGAGTGTGACATCGGGAGAGGAGCGACCAAATGCTTAGAGATGTAGAGTTCATCCCCATAGTAGTGGCCTCCCGCTCTCAAGGGAAATCCTAGGTAACTTAAACCGTCGCCTTTGTGCTAACGTGTCAAAAGACCCGATTAGTGGCCCGGTATGCAAGGGATGCCTAAAAGAATAATAAAAGCGCGAAATAAATTAACTCCTCCCTTTTACACTTTCAAATCAATTTGATTTTTTCAAGTTTTACCCTCTTTTTAAAGTTTAAGTCCCCAGTGGAGTCGCCAATCTGTAGGACCCCGGGAAAAGGTGACCCTTTTCCCGTGATGCGCAACATTTGTGAACAGGAGCCGAATAAGATTTCTTAATCCTTAAATAAGGATATTTTTATTTTCGAAATTCATTTTCAGGATGATGAAACTTTATTTATTTACAAACTCGTTTTATATTATTTAAATTATCCGGAAATTACACAAAATAATCTCAAATAATTAAATTTCAGCCCAATTGACAAACAAGGGCCCAAGAAGCGAGCGGACCGTCAGAATTTGTCAAAGCCCACCTAGGCTTTGACGAATTCTGGGCCGGTTCTCTTGCTTCCAGGTCCAGGGAGATAATTGGTGGAAATTATTAAAACCCTCCTAGGTTTTAATAATTTCTGGCCATTTTCTCCTCGGACCAAACCCATTTTTATCATTGAACAAAAATTAAATCATTTTTCGTAAATTAACTTTGTGTAAGAAATCGAATACTTTAAATCATTAAATGAAGTCATAAAAAAATATTTAAAGAGTCACCAGTCGATTTAAGGAAATCGACGAATCATAAAATAAAAAAAGACTCCGGTCTACGAACCCGATTTCTAGATTCGGGGGTAAGGTTACGAATTCGAGAGTTATAAGAACTTTCGAATCCGCCTGTTATAAAACAGACTCTACTAAAATCAACATTGAAAAGAAAGAGAGCGGGGAGAAGTTTGATTAATTTCGCGGAATTATTATTCAAAAACATGCAATATAAAAACAATGCGGTTTTATTTTACAACATAAATGTACCAACATGGAATTAAAGAAAAAGAATTACATGATTAAATACAATAAATTAAACAAAAGAATCGAACCTTGCTTAAGGTGTGACGGCGCCGAACTTGATCCCTTTAAATGCCCCTTGATTTAAAACCCGGATGAGAAATGTGGATGGTTTAAGAGAAGTGTTGTATGGATGGCTATGTGATTATGGTGATGATAGAAGGATAGAGTTAAGAGGAGAATTTGAGAGAGTGGGAATATGATTGTTGGTGGTGAGAGATGATTTTTGTGGGAGTTGTTGATGAAATGGAGGTGGAATGGAGGGGGTATTTATAGGTGGAGGAGTATGGCTTTTGGAGGGAAATGGTGGGGCACATACCCCAAAAATCATGCCATTTCGCTCCAAAGCATAGGCGGGGTATAAGCAGTCAAAGGCAAAGTCAACCACGTGGGCAAAAATCAGGGGATTGCAATTGCATGCATGCATAAATTTTTGGCGCTAAAATCACCAATGTCTAGGCGGGGTATAACAATTTTCGTCACACGGATCACTGACCTGGCATAAAACGACGTCGCGTGCAAACTCGATTAAACCCTAGGCAGGGTTTGATCATTTCTGGGTCGGATCAAACCCTAGGCGGGTTTTAGACGCTCTGGGCTAGGGCGCGCGCCTGGCCCGCTTCTTCTGTGTGGGCTGGTGAATAAAAATAAAACCCCTTTGGGTTTTAATAATTATTCCGACTTAATTTGTTTTCTTTGGGCTTCGTTTGTTTATCTTTTGGGCCCGTCGACCCGTTTCACTTGGCCCACCTGTCTCATATATTTTTGATGAATCTGGTTTATACCGGTACAAAATCTGGCGTCTACAGATGATGATGTGAAGGATTGGGGCGCAAGGCTTGAAAACAATTTGGGAGGTTTATGAACGATTTTCGGTGTACATGACTATTAACTCTGTCTCCGATTTCTCACCCTCCTTTTTTTCTCTATCTCTTTATTTTTTTCTCTCTTTTGCTTTTTAGCACTTTCTAATTCCTTTTTTTGTTGGTATGCTCCGAGATATGAACGACCCAAAAAGGGGTTTACTCTCCCAACACAGGTTTTTACATACGCAAACAAAGTGCTTAAGGGACATAAGTGTCGTACCACTCATGTTGACCCATATTGGTGGACCAATTAGGAACTCTCTCTTTTATTTTTATTTTTTTCTTTTTTTTTTTGCTTTCTACTCTCTCTTTTCTTTCGCCTTTCTTCGTCATGGGATGAACTCCTGTTCGCCCTTCTGATGATATTAGTCACAAGACACCTTTTGGCTTTGGGGTAGATATAGAGTGGTTATGAAGGAAATGGCCGAGTTGGTCAAGGATAAGGGTTTTTGAACGGTGATTATTTTGTGGGATGCAAAGAGGGATGATTTGGTGAAGATGTAGATGATAAGTAGGGATAGTTGTTGTGGACAAATGAGAAGGTAACTGGTGATATGAATGCTGATGTGGGTGGCGAGATGGTAGCCCCCTGCCCTAGGCACATTTTGTTCAACCTGCTGGTCTAGGGGCATAAAGATGTCCACTTTGAAAAGACTGGTGGTTTTGGTCTTCTCTCCTTTTGCCCAACTTGCTTGATGAATGCAGACTGACTTCCCTCTTCTTTTTTATGTTTTTTCTTTTTCCCTCTTTTCTTTAATTTTATTTTAAACCCTGGATTCGTAGGATGAACACTTGATGAATGGAAGGGTATGTGAAGGTGATGATAGACTTGGATGTGCCAGACTTGGGAGTTAAGGCTAATGAATGGGTGAAAGAGCTTTTTAACTCAAGTTAAGAATGCAAGGACGAGATTCTCGAACAATCAAATAGATGCATCTTATTGAATTCAAAAGACAAGCATATCAAAGACCGACTCAATGCCACCCCTAATTGACTCTGAAAACAAGATTCTCAACATAATTAAGACCCTAGCTAACTTCTCAGTCCTCTTCGTACATGCCTTATTGACGGCTCTTATAGGCTTACTGTGCTGCTTTGGATATAGGCAATTTCCCTGACTGGATCATATCCTCAATCCTATTCTTTAAGGTCTAGCACTTCTCGGTGTCATGTCCCTTACACCTGTGATAGTTGCAGAATGCACTTTCATCCCAACTTGGGTGCTTTATTTCTGGCTCTGGTCTAGGTAAAGGCAACTCAATCAGGTTTTTTCTTAAGAGATGAGCCAAAGCATCGACGTAGGTGGTGTCAAGTGGGGTTTAATGGTTGTACTTTAGTTGGATTCCTAACTGAATTACATTAGTTTCATCGCTCTTAGAAGGGTGGTTGGGCGAACCAGTAGCCCTCCTATTAGGACTGGAATTCCTCCACCCTTGGGCAGCGACCTTCTCATTGTTCATGGTTTCATGTTTGACGCAAAGGTCGCTCAAGTAATCGAAGTCCTTGATCACATGGTATCCCAAGTGTCGAGCCAAGCTACTCTTGAGTCGTTGCTTGAATGTATTCAGTTGCAGGCGTAAAGGTATGGTCTCATTGATGTGAGACAACTTAGTGTACCGCCTTTCGAAATAGTCCAAGAAAGACTCGTCTTCCCTTTGCTTTGTGGTAGTCAGGTTACCTATAGTGGCCTGCTTCTTCTGGATGCGACTGTAATGGTTGATGAAAGCTTTAAACAGTTCGTTCCAATCAACCTTGACTTGAGGTGACAAGGCATGGTACCATACTTTGGCTTCTCCATCTAGGGTGGATGGAAAGACTGTAGAGTACTGTTTAGTCCCATTTTTAGGCCTAAATAACGCATTTTGACGTGCTATTTTGGCTCGATTCCGAGTCTTTTCTATTGTTTTTATCCTCTTTTTCGTTCTTTTGTAGGTTTTTCGCATTTAAGGAGTAAAACAAAGCAAATGGGCTATTTCGAGCTTTCTAGGGGCATTTTAGAGAATTCCGAGTAATTCCTCGAGCCTAGCCGAGTCGAGAACCGAGGTGGAGTCGACCCGGGAACCGTTTGCCTAAGTTTGAAAGAAATCAAGGTCGTAGCACCAGCTACAACCATTGTAGCGGGCGCCACAACCTGGAAAGAGAAGGGAAGAAATGGTCTAGAAGGTAGGTAGCACCCGCTACCTGGGTGGTCGCGCCCGCGACAAGCTTCGACCAGATGAGGGTCGCACCCGCGACCTGAGAGGTAGTGTCCGCTACCTAGTGTACAACAAAATCGCCTGGGCATTTTCTCATAGTCGCGTCCGCTACCAGGGTGGTCGCGCATGTTACCTGGATGGTCGCGCCCGCTACCTGGGTGGTAGCATCCCCTACCTGTGTGGTCGCGCCCGCGACCGACTACAATTTCACACGATTCTGCGGCTTGAATGACATAGTTTTAAGTAACTTCTTTGCTTTGTATGTAAACCCTAGGCTGCGATTATATAGGGGGAGCTTTTAGGGAGTCTTAGGAGACTCTAAGCTAGGTTTACCTAGCTCTTAGGTTGTAATTAGGGTTTAATTAGTGAGTGATTAGTGAGATTTCTACTTAGATTGTTACTTTGATTTGGGTTTTGTTTTGGAGATTGAAGTATTGTTGATTGAAGCTTCTCTTTTCTCTTGTTCATCTTTGCTCTTTGGCATCTTTGATAGGCGTTCTCTTTCCCTAATCTCTTATTATTACTTGTTGATTTAATTGCTTTCCTTTAATTACTTTTTTGTTGCTTTGTTGTTCTTGAAGCCTTTTTAATTGCTTTGGTTGATTTTTGCTCGCTTTATGCTAGAATCCATGTTTAGAATTGGTTTTGTTGATGTTAGATTAATTGTTGTGATGAGTAGTAGTTAGAACCCTAATGGGTTAGGGGGTAACTAAGGGTGTGAATGGGTGAGTGGGTTAGCAATTTGAGTGAGTAACTAAGTAGAAAATCAATTTCCCACTCCAATCCTTCCCTCAAGTGGGGTGTATTCGGGTCCGAAAGCTCCCGAATACATCCAACACTTGTCATGGAAGGTTGGAGATGGGATGGTTAATGCTCACCCACGAAAGTGGAAGGAGGTTAACTAGGGAATTCTGTTTCATTAACCTTCCATGTCCGTGGTGGACTTTGAGGAAGTTAATCCGGACTATCCTCGAAGGAGGAAGCCCGGTTAATATTTTCTAATGGAATTACAACTTGATCTTCCCTTCTTGTTTCTCTCTTGTAGCAAAACCCATCTCCTTGTTCCTGTTTGCATCCCGAAATGCCTCCAAAGCCCATTTTCCCTTTAACCAGACCTTAGTTTCTTTGTTTCTTCGTGTTGCTTAGTTTAGTTACCTTACCCTCACCTTTTGCGACCTTAACGATCTAGACCCGTTCCTAACCAATACCTTTAGCCAAGGCCCCTCGCTCCTTGAGAAGAACGACAAAACCGGGGTATACAAACCACGTTACACAAAATGGAGTCATTGACGGGGAGTTGCGCCTTTTAGCCTTTTAGTTTTATTTCTTGAGTTTTCCCTCTAGGTTGCTAAAAATCTAAAAAAATGAATAACGAAATGGCATGTTTTGACTTCCATCAAAATGAGCAAGAATTGTTTTATGATTATCGTGATAGATTAAATGACTATCTTGCTTATTGGCTTCCTCATGGTTATGACTTTTCTTATCAGGAAGTGTTGGTTATTATTAATGAGGGTGTGAATTTCGAGACTCGTAATCTGCTTAATTATTATACTTTCAATATGGGAAATGATTATGAGGCTTGGGAATTACTTGATTGGCTGACCGATGATTCTCGTAGATTTAAGGAGAGTTGTCATTCTTTGGGTCATTATTTTGATAATCCATGTGGGAAATATGCTAGATCCAAATTTGATAATTCATGTATGAATTTTTGTCCCCCTTCCCCTTGTGATGATTTGCATACGTGAAAATCCATATGTGAGTACTCCTTCCTCTCCTATTTCTATTTCTATTTCTATGCATATCCCCTCCCATTGTGATCAATTTGAATCATCTATTCATGGTTCTGACTCTCTTACTCATGTTGTTGACCCGACCTATAGTGAATATATCATGGATTATGTGCAACAACTAGATAGAAAGCAAAGTGAGTTCGCTGAAAAGCTTGATTCGATAGCTTCTATAATGTGTGAGACCTGGCCTGAGTATGCTCACATGATAAGACCTTCCTCTCCCGAGGAATTTGCTTCAAATAGAGTTGAAACTTTTTCCCCATTATCCCCTGATATTCATGTTGATTCCCTTTGTGTGAAAATGATGATAATGACTCTTTTTCTCCGTCTTTGACTTGTGTGCCTCATTCTCATGATATAGAAACTATCCCTCATGATGCATATGTATGTGATTATGAATCATTTTATATAGATTATGAACCTGAGTGCTTCACTTTCACCCTTGATGTTGATAATGATGAAATCTTATGCGATGTTGAGAGTGTTGCCTTGGAGAGTAGTCCTACTTTTACTTTGCATACATGTGATGAGGTTAATGAATTAGATGATAATCTTGGGTTGGAACTTGTTATTGATGATGTTGTTGAGGAGGTGGATGACTCTTCTATGTGCTTTGAATGTGATGATGTATCCCCCTCTCCCAATCATGTAATTCATTTCCATTCATTGATTATCACTCCCTCACCCAACTATGCATGCCTTGTGTCTTTAGGTACCTTTAGAGGGTATGATGCCCTCCTTGACCCATATCATGTTTACCTAGAAGACTCGCCTAGAAAAATCATGTTCTTTTACTTCCATCATCATTTTAGTGTTCTTTCTAAGGCATTTGATAGGATGTTAAGAGCACTTACCTATTCTGGCTTTATAATTTTTGTGTTCTCATACATCCATGATTATGAGATGTATTCAAGGATTCATGATCTTCTCTTACGGGCGTTGAATTCTACCGATCTTGAAGCCCCGAATCTTGAAGAATAAGGAGCGACTGATGCTCCATAGTAATCGAGGTTTGCTCAACTACATTTCTTTTTCTTTGAAGACTATGTGGTAACCTCGTTTCACCCTTTCTCTTTTGTAAATATTTCTTTGCTTTTGTTTATTTAGTTTGTTTTCTTTTTGCATGCTTGGTTCTACTTTTTTGGTGGCGCACCCCTTAGTATGCTTTGTGTTGGGTTTTCCTTGTTGTTGGAGCCGTGTGGGCTCGGGGCGCCACCCCTTTTCTATGTGCTAGGTGTTTGTATATATGGTTTTCACAGTTTTTCTACCCTTCATGAGACACTCTTTCCACAATAAGGACATTGTGGCATTTTAAGTGTGGGGGAGGGGGGGGGGGGAGGGGAGATCCTTATGATGCGGGTAGCCCACCTAGCATTTTAGTTGCTTTTTATTTCTTAGAAAAGTTCGTGAAAAGAAAGTGAAAAAGTTCTAAAATTTGAATAAAAAAGGTGAAAATGTTGGGGAAAATGAAAGAGAAAAGGGAAAAGTTGTGAAAAACGTCAAAAAAGTGTTTCATTTTTCTTTAGGTGATGTTCTTGTCCATAATAGTGGAGATAGTTATTTAATTGACCTAGTTAATCGTTTGGAAGCGGCCAATATGTACAATAATAGGCCTTAGATTGAATTGTTGTCATGACTTACCTTTATCAAATTCCTTGACATGGAATGTGAAAGCAGAGTCCTCACTTTTACACGCCCGATTGTGTTTTTTCTTTCATAAAGTTGGAAAGTCTTAGTTGTTTAATGCTCTTGCTCTCCATAATTAATTAATGTCGGTTCCACCAATGAGGATTGGTATGGGTGGACGGCGCTCACGCCCTTTAAGTACAATGTTTACGTATGGAGCAACCCTAAGTGAAAATGTTGGTTGAGCAATTAGATGTGTTGTTATGAATGCGAATATCCCCTTCCTTTTGTTTTTAGTTTTTTCTTCACTCTCCATTCCCTTCTCTCTTCCATTTCTTCTCATGGCTTTTTTGGGTAGAGTCGCGACAAACCCTCACGAAACCCACCTCGTCCACCCAGGCTACCGGGGGGGTTTAAAGGGCTTGGTGCATACGCTAAATGCGCCCGTTTCCTCCCACGAAAGTGGAGTAGTTAGGTTGTTTTGTTTTGTTTTGCTCGGGACGAGCAAAAGTCTAAGGTTAACATCAATCTTGTTAAGAGGTGCTAAGCGCATGAACTCCTCAATGTGGTGAGTGGAATTTTCAGATGGCTTGAACATGATGTTGGGTACTTCAACTTTTTCGGTCTTCTTCATGATTAGGTGGATTGGCAAATGCACATCTGTGTACTTGTCAGCAAACGGCGAAACAATGCTCATCATCTTGGTAATACTCTCAAGTTTTGTTCCAAGGCCTTGACAGTAGGGTTTTCAGTGACTTTGGGAATATCCGACGCCACTTTGAACTTCCCCTTAAATGATCCTGAGCCCCCTGACTTATCCTCTACAGGTGTCTTGACAAGTTCGGGCTCAAATTCATACCCATGGACTCTTATGACATCATCATCTCCCTAAGTGTTCAGGCCCAACTTCTCATTGATCTTGCTAATGGCTTGTAGCATGCCATCCATCACCTGTTGTTGCTCATGGAACCTCTTCCCAATTTTCTGCTCCTGTTCGAGGGAATTTGCAAAGAATAGGCCTTGCAAATTAGTGTAAAGATCCTCCAGTTGTTTCGAGATTCACTACAAGAAAATCTATATTTTGTGGCAATTTATTAGTGGCAAATTTAAAATTGCCATAATATACAAATGGTTATAAACACAATAGTAGCATAAACGATTTTGCCACAAAAGGGAGGGTCTATTGTAGCAAATAGCTTGAAATGCTACAAAAGACACTTAATAATCTTCAAAGAGGCGGGAAGAAAAAAAATTTCATCAAAATTATGTACCCTCTAATTTTTTTCAACTAATTATACATTCCCTTCTATTTTTTCTAGCCCAATTTTACATTCCCTCCAATTATTTTTTTTTTCAATTTTCATAAAAAAAAACCTAATTTGGATTTCTTTTCCAAACCAAATAATACCAAGCTTTCCGGCTTTATTTTTTCATTCATGCCTTAACTGTCTTTCCCTCTCTTTTGTGCTTCTGTCCATTCATTATCGAAATAACCTCTGCTCAACCAATTAGGTGTTGCATACCTGCACTGGCCACACACGTATCCGTCGCGCCCCCCTCTCGTCCTTTGTTCTTCCACCACGGTCGATGTCATTGTAGAAGATAGGCACAGTCTCAAAGCTCTTTTCTCTTCAATTAGGTATATTTGATAGTCTCATATGATTGCTCTTGAATTTCGATTTCTCTTCTGACTAGGTTTTAGATGTTCAAGAATTTCTGGTTTCATTTGAATTGATTTGGATTCTTGGCTTAGATGGTTACTTGAGTTTCGATTTCTCTTTTTTCAATTTGTGATTTAATTTTCTTGAATTTCATATTAAGTTGATCGATGTTGCTTGCTTCTTGTAATTGTTTTTTTTTCTTTCTTTTTGGGTAGCTTCAAAATTGGTTTGGTAATTCGAATTCAATCATAGAATCATATATCAGTTAGGTTTGTTCTCCTCTTATTGTCGTTCCCCATATTTGAATAATTTCTATAGCAATTAGGTAGGTTTGTTAATTCGAATTCAATAAGTTTCATTAATTTTGGAAATTTTAATAAGTTCTGGATTGAAGTAAATTGTGCATGGCTTTTGTTGATGTTCATGTACATGGCCTCTTCTCCTATTTTTCTTTTCTATAATATTCTCAGCGAAGCTTAGGAATTCTAATTCAATTGACAATCATTGAGCCTTAACTGAATTACTGTTATTCTAATTCAATTGACAGTCATGTGCTAGGTATGTACTTCTCTAGTCCAATTAAATAATTACTGATATTCTAAATAAGTGTATATTCTATACTATTGCTATTCTAAATATGTCATCATAGTAGTTTAATACAGTTTATACTTATTGCTTGACAATTGACATGTAGAGTTGCCTTTTATGAATAGACCAATCATCTTGAATTTCCAATAGTTTGATGTTTTATTTGATTCTCTTGTGCGGCACTGGGTGGGAAGGCAGTCTATGACAAGATCAATTTTATTTGATTCAACTCCAAAGATTTGGTACATTCCTTAACTGTTTCATTATGCTTCTCCCTAAATGGTGAATATTGCAAATGATGAAAATTAAAGTACTTGTCGCCTCTCATAGAGGAGTACTTCAAGCTTCGAAATGACAAAGGAACGGAAATTTGAGCTAATGAGCATATGAAAACACCATTTATACATGTCAAACGCAATAATAAAAATTACTTGCCAATGACTCATTACTCCCAAGTCGATCAATTTTTTAATATATGACTTGTTGGGGAGACATAAGGGACATAAGTGTGCATTCATTCCGCTTTTACTATTTTAGATTATTCAATTGTAGCTTGAATTTCTGTTTGTATTGTAGATTTGTTCCTTTGCACATTCCTAAAGGTACTCATGATCAGGAAAAATCTCTAACTCCTGAAGAACTTATGTTAATCCTTCGACGAGCTTCTGCCATTGGAACTTGACAAGGAAAGCTCTCTAACT
This sequence comes from Portulaca oleracea, assembly GCA_029582165.1. Classification (NCBI taxonomy): domain Eukaryota; kingdom Viridiplantae; phylum Streptophyta; class Magnoliopsida; order Caryophyllales; family Portulacaceae; genus Portulaca; species Portulaca oleracea. The sequence goes on from CM055882.1 coordinate 36,237,804, forward strand.
CATATTAGACATTGCACATTTTATAATCTTCTTGGGTGTCGTACGAGTTTACCTTTTTACATGCTCTTTAGCTATTTTTCATATGTAGTTTCTTCTTCGATAAAGTCTCTTTCATGGCAAAAAAAATCGTGGAGTAAACTTGAAAATGATATTGTGTGACAAGTGGGAAAAAGCCTGTAAAACCTCGAGAAATCCAAAGATGTTGACCGTGATGTCGTTAGTAAATTATATTTGACTTCGTTATTTATTATTCGTTTGTGTTTATTTTTCTAACACTTGAGCTCGTAGGATCGTGAGAGACTAACAAGGGTATATCGGTAATTTCATGGGTTTAGTATTATTAGTTTTACTCTTTTTATTATTATTATTATTACTATTAATATTATTGAGTTATGTGATTAATTACGTGAATATTATTTGCTATGTGATTCTATTAATATTAGTATTATTATTATTTATTACTATTATTATTATTATTAGTTTGTTTTTAGAAAAATCAGATTTTAATTGTGTTAGAGTTGGGTTGGGCTAGGAGTAAGAATAGACTAATTGGGCCTAATTATGTGTTTAGTATAAAAACCCCCCTCTCTTTCAAAACCCTAATAGTAACCCTAACCCTAGCCTCCCTCTCCTCTCTCTCTCTCTCTCCCCCTCCCTGCTCTCCTCTCTGCCGCCCCAGCCGGACGCCACCGCGCCACCACAGCCGCCACCAACTGCAGCCGGAAACCACCGTCGCCTGCACCGCCGCGACCACCATCCTCCCTCTTGTATCTCTTTCTCTCTTTGGCTCCTCTCTCTCGTCCCTCTGTCCGCTCGCTGTGCGCCACCACCAACCGCCACCAAGGTTGTCGTCGTCAACTCCCGACCACCGCGCGACCCTCGTCATCACCAGAAACCGCCGCACGCCCGCTCATACACGAAGAAACGAATCATCGTTGTTGGGTTCGACTCTGACCACCACCGATCATCTCCACCACCGCGACTCTCGACCACCCAGACGCCCTCCGCCGCCGCCGACGTCGCTGGAGTCTCGCCTGACGCCACCACCTCGACCAGTCGCACGCCCAGTCGCCGGAAACCCGTGCCCTAACCCTAACGTAAACCCTAATTGTTTTTAACAATTTATTTTCTTTTATTTTTCTCTATATTTTTTTTTCTGATATTATTATTATTATTGTTATTATTATTTTTGTTAATTCTCTTTCTTGTTTAAATCTTGTAAATTTGGGTAATTAAGGGTGTAAATTATTAGGTTGTTGTTTGTAACTAAATTGTTCTTGTATTGTTTTTATTTACATGTAATTTGTCTAATTCTTTATATGTAATCTTGTATGTTTTAATTTGATGTATTAGGGTTGTAATAGTTGTAGTAAAATTATTATTGTTCAATTGTTTGTTGTACTTTGTTTTCTTGTGAATCATGTTAGGGTGATAACGCTATTAATGTATGCACGAATTCGTAAAGTTTAATTACCTAGTTTAATTCTTGTATCGTTAGTTAAGTTTTCACATGTTCTTTATTTCAATCATGCTTAAGGTTAATCTTGTTAAATAAGTTAGGTTGTTTGAATTACTAAAGTTCAATTCTTGTTTACTAAATTGTGATTCTTGATTGAATCTTGTAAAAAAAGAAATTAAGTTGTTAGGATTCTTGAATGGTAGGTTGAATGTTTATATGTTATTTAATTTTATTCACATGTTCTTTAAGACCTTTCTTGATTCTTGATTAAGAAATTCGTACTTTATAATTATTCATGTTGTAATTAAAGGGTCTTGAAGTAGTATGTTTTAGATTTCATGTGTAGGATAATGTTGTTAATGTTTCATGTGTTATATGTTGGTATTAGTGATAGGGAAATTGATGTTTGGACTTTAGATGGTTTAAACTAATTACATTGGACCCTAGCTACTGTTTTAGGCCCAAATTAAAACCCCGGGACCGAATGGTGAAAGTTAGAACCGAATTTATAATTTTAAATAAGAACCGGGATCGGAACAGTTTCGTTAGTGTCTAAAGATCGGGTCACCACGGTTAGTGTAGTTGTCTTTTGATCCAACCCTTTGGACTGGAGCTTTCCTTAGATGTTAGTTTTAATAGGAATTTTACGGACCGGACTTTGGAATTTTATAATTCAAGTTATACCCCGATTACCAGACCTAGGTCAGATTTGGACAGTTTGGGAAGATGACGGTTTTTGAGGACCTTAAAGCGTGTGTTGGGTCTCAAGTTCAACATAAGAGTTTTTAGTAGACATCCCGAGATTTCCGAAAAGTCCAAAACCAGACCCATAGGAGTTCGGGAAGTCAAGTTACGACCCTTTTAATGTGGATGTTGTAATCTGTTTTGTTACTAATAAAAGTGTTGTTGTGTGAAAGTGATGTTTTGAGCTGGTTATATGATTATTTGGAATGTATTAAATGTTTTAAAATGTAAATTCATGATTGGTAAGAACCTATAGGGTTCCTAGGGGAGGGTTAGTTAGAAGGTAGTTAATACTAACTTCGAAGGGCGCGTTTTGATCAGAATAATTATTTTATTTTAGGCCCGAGCTAATTCGCGTCGTTAGTGAGCTCAAGTGTGTTCGTATTTCCTGTGAAGTGAAGTTAACCAGGTAATGTCTATGCTCTAATCCCCACTGGGATGCTCTTTAAATGTGTTTTAATGTTTTCTAATCTGTTTTGAGAATTGCATCCCGAAAGGGGACTTTTGTGGAAATGTGACCATCTGTTTTGGATAACTGTTTGTATTTGTGATTGTTGATTTATGAGTTGAGAAATTGTGATGGTCTTTTATAAGTAGTTTTGTTACTAGTTTTGATAACCTGGATTGGGTTAGACTTGAGAGTTGTGAGCTGAGTTTAAATAATATACTAATAACTTAAGTGAAACATTAAGCGGGGTTGTTCTGTTGATGCCTTTGGTAGGCAATTTTTTATGCCTTTGGTAGGCGTTTACTTTAATGCCTTTGGTAGGTGGTTAATTTGATGCCTTTGGTAGGCGATTTTGATGCCTTTGGTAGGCGATTATTGATGCCTTCGGTAGGCGATTATTATATTTATGCCTTTGGTAGGCGATTATCTTTGATGCCTTTGGTAGGCGAACGTTTTGATGCCTTTGGTAGGCAATGTTACTATATGGGATTTGATATCCTGCCCGCATAATAAAAAGAATGGGTTGGGTTGAGGAAAACAGTTGTATGGGTTAAACGGTTTATTAAAAGGTTTGACTTGTTTCCCCTTCCTCAAATGAATTGAAATGAACTTAACTTGTTTTTAACGTTAGGGGTAGACATTATTGAGATTTCCCCCTCATTTTTGAAATGTTTTGTTTTCAGGTGATGATCAATATGCTGGGGACGGGAATTAGAAGTGAGGACGACATGCCTAGGAGTCGTTAATTTTGTTATGCTTCTTTTTGAAAGACTTGAAGTCAGTTTGAGGTTTATTTCTAAGTATGAGTTTGTTAGTTGGTTGCCGTTGACAGACAGTCGTTGTTTTTTTTCCTTCTTGCCTTGTATTCCTTCGGGGATACGGCAGTGGCGCCCAATAAGAATTTAAGTCTTCCGCTAAATTTTGTCTGTTAACGTTAGTTTGACTTTGACTTTTCGAGACCAAAAGATGACTCACCCACTTCATGGGAGTGCATGACCTAACTCTATATAGACCTAACTACAGAACATTATAAAGGGTCGAATAAAGTCAAATATAGCGAGCTGGTCATAAGTTGGAAAGCACAAGTCATTGTGTCTCAATTCGGATGGGCCTAATCCATGGGCTGACCATTTTAAGGAGAATCCATAACTTGAGCTGACGGGCTTTAGACAGCTTGAGCCATACTGGCTATTATGAGGACTAAGATAATGTTCAACAAGACCAATAGCCTACACTTTTTTTTTCTTTTTTTTATTTCATTTACTCAAGGAAAATGGATATTGTAAAGGACTGAATAAAGCCAAACATAAGCGAGCTATAATTATTTTATAGGCTTAATTGGTAAATCCAATATGGTTGGGCCTAACTACGGGCCGACCATAAATGTGATGGATTTAATAATTAAATCTATAAATTAATTTACTCAAGTTTAGTGACTATTGTGAAGTCAAAGACGTTATCCATTAACTTTGTTGAGACTTTAATCAGATTTTTTTGTACCTTTATTAAGAGAACATCGTAAAGGGCCATATTGGCCCATATAATATCATCAAGGGTGAGTCAAATTTTTTATTAATTAAAAGAATCAACCTTTGTACATAAATGAGTCCATCTACTGGGCTAGCCATAATGTCTTGAGGTTAATTGTCCTCATTAATAAATAATCCTCTTCTCAACCCAGTGAATTTTATATGCACTAGAACGAAGCCTCTAAATTAAGGTCGACTCGAATAAAGAAAAGGGGAAGGAAAACACATATATTCACATAGCATACAACATGAAGGGCATCCTAAACCAAGGGCGCTCTACATTCATGGATTACTATGGTTGGGATTGGATAAGATACCACATGTTCTCCCCACAGTGCAACTTCACCCATATAAGGTTTATGGTTAAAGTGTGTGAGGTGTTGCTCGTCAGACTTCAAAGAAGCCTCGGAGTATAACATGGGTGAGAGGAGAGATCAAATGCTTGGTGATGTAGAGTGCATCACACAAGTAGTGGTCACCCGCTCTCGGGGAAAAACCTAGGTTTACCCTAAACCGTTGCCTTTGTGCTCCCGTGTCAAAGGACCCGTGGAGTAGCCCGGTATGCAAAATGCATAACAGAATAATAAAATCGTAAAATAAACCAATTTTCTACCTTTTACAATTTTAAAACAACTCAATTTGTTCAAGTTTTACCCTCTTTTTGAGTTTAAGTCCCCAGTGGAGTCGCCAATCTGTAGGACCCCGAAAGATTCCCGTTCGGAGAATCGTTTCGAAGCGCTACTTATGTTATGATTGGGAGCCGACTAGGTAGGGTTGCTTAATACTTAAATAAGGATATTTTTATTTTATGAAATTTGTTTTCGGAATGGGAAGCTTTTATTTATTTAATATCAATTTGTATTAGTCACATACTTGAAATTATATTGAAATAATTTACAAATAATTTCACATAAGTCTGATTCAAACCCGAGCCAAATAAGAATCTTAAGGGTCGATGAATTCCAATAAAAAATATCTAGAAAAATCAAAGGTCGCATAGCCTATGATTTTTCTGTGATACTTTCTCTTGGTTAGGCTGCGTATTGGAATATGGGTATATGTGAATCATTTTATATAAATTCCTTCGACGTAATGAACAAGCATGTTAAATAATAAAAATATATTAAAACAAAGAAAGAGTCGCTAGCCGATTTAAGGAAACCGACAAATCGAAAATAAAAAAAATAATCTGGTCTACGAATCTGAATTCTAATTCCGGGGGTAAGGTTATGAATTAGAGAATTAAAATAATTCTCGAATCCGCGTGTTAGAAAATAGATTCTACTAAAATTAAACTTTAAATGAAATTGAGCGGGGAGAATGTAACAGTGGTTTTGTAAGACCTCGGTTTTGTCGTTCTCTCTCAGGGAGCTGGCGGCCTTGGTCATAGAAACTAGGTCTAAGGTCGGGTCAAGATTGCTAAGGTAAGGCAATGGGTTGAAAGAGGCGGTCACGAAGCAACAAATAAAGCTAAGGTCGGTCAAGGAAAGGAAATGGGCTTCGGAGGCTTTTCGGGATGCAAACGGGAACAAGGGAATAGGTTTTGCAACAAGAGAGCAAGAAGGAAGAAAATCAAGTGGCAATTTCGTCAGAAAATACCCACCGAGCTTCCTCTTTCGAGGATAGTCCGGATTAACTTCCCCAAAGTCCACCACGGACCCGGAGGGTTAATGAAACGGAATTTCCTAGTTAGCCTCTATTCACTTCCGTGAGTAGAGTACTAACTATCCCAATTCCAACCTTCCAACACCAGTGTTGGATGTGTTTGGGGACTTTCGAACCCAAATTCATCCCACTTGAGGGAAGGAAAGGAGTAGGAAATTGATTTCCCAACTAATTACTCACTAATATTGCTAACCCAAATCTAATCACCCATTCACATCCTTAATTACCCCCTAACCATAGGGTTTCTAGCCACTAATCATGATAAAAACTATGCTAACAACATCCAAATCAAACCTAAACATGATTTCTAACATCAAACAACCATAAAGAAGCAAAATTCAGCAAAACTCTATCTTTTGATATGTTCGATATGTCCGGCCTTTCCGATTTCCTCGCCTTTGACTCGACCATGACCCGGGAAATCTCGAGATTCCCAAAATAGCTGCAAAATGGCCCTTTTTACCATGTTTTGAGTAAAAACTCCAAAATCTACAAAATAACCAAAAACGGGTTAAAAGTTATTGAATTAAACCACGAAACAAGTCAAAAGCCTAAAGATTTAGGCGGTATTTAGACACAAAATTGGGTCTAAACACCAGTTCACAAATACAAAACTTATGTTATGTTCTTTCTCCTTACATTTCACTGTCCTCCTCCTCTCTGCCCTCCCTTGCTCTGACTGCTGCGACGGCCGGCCACTGGCGACCAGCCCCGGTGACGCCACCACCGACGGGATCCTCTCAGCAGCGCCATTCTCCTTTTTCCTCTTCTCTTCCTTTGCATTTCTAAGGTAATTTCTAACTCTAACCTCTCAATCCAAATTTCCTTGAGATGGATAATGAAATATTGTTAATTTTTGGAGTATAATTACTTGTTCACAACAGTAATGTGAGTAAAAGTTTTCTTGGGTTTTATTGATAATTAGAAATGGACTTGTAGTTAAGGATGCACATCAAGTGTTCGATGAAATGCCTCACAAAAGAAGGGATTATGGTTGATGTTGGATTGTTGAGATTTGTACATACATGATATATTGGTGGTTTATTTCACTGTGAAAAGTTGAATTCTTGGTTCAAGTTTAGTTGCATGTGGGTAGATTAGGGTTCAATTATCAATTTGGTGAGTTTCATAACTTTTGATGTAGATGCATGATGGTTTATGAATAGAGAGTTCAATTATGGGATGTTTTTGCTTTGCATGGCTTCAATGTGGATTCAAATGAAGGTTTCCTTTATGTTATCAATTCTGGAAGTTTACATTTATGGTTGGAGAGTATGTTTTAGGAAGTGATTAAAGTGGATTATAGAGTTTTAACATGAATGCAAGCAATTCTTTGAGTAGTTTTGCAATCTGATTGGATTCTGAAAATTCTAGGGGGTGTGAAGTGTGAATTTAGCCTATTTTATGACATGAATAGGTAACCTGAGATGTTAGCTAAATCCCGGTCTACGAATCGTAGAATTTCGTTAAGTATAGCAAAAGTTATGCCCAAACCCGTGAGGCCTCATATCTTAATACGAATTCTGCAGGCAGTCTGAAAATTCATACTTTTCATCTATTTAGAGACCTTTTGGGTGAAGGATTCAACATGAAAGATTTAGAGGATTCTTTGAGCTTTCCGGAAAGCTGAATTGCATAGCCATAAGATGTCGAGAATGAGAGTTATGAGTTCCCGATTATGAGGTAGTAACCTGAGATTACCCAGAAACTTATTTTGACTGCTCTATATTCTTAGCAAAATCCGACCATTTCTCATGCTCAAATCAACTTGGGTTTAAAATTAAAGTTAAAGTATTTATTACTAGCTTTCCATAGACAGCTTACCCGTTCCGAACCGATAAATAGAGCTCGAGTTACGATTTTTCGAATAATTGAAGTTTAAATGGTTATTATTCTGGGAAGCTTGTAAAGATGTTAGTTTATACCCTCTTTAGCCACGTGTTTAGCCTTCATGGTCAACTACAAAGTTGGAGTGTATGTTCTAAGATTTCTGAAAAGTCCTCTTATGACATGATCCGATACTTGAGGAATAAGTTATGATCTTACGAGTACACCTTAGAAATCGAGTACATTATTCTCCCATGCTACCACCTAAGTTATGTCCTCCGGCTGGGGTCGCGGACGCGACCTCCGGCAGTTTTTGCTGCTTGGTTTGCTGTTTTGGCGCGGCAGTCAGCTTTCCCGGGTGCGACAACTTTGACTCAGGCGCGACTTTCTTCTGCCCTTTTTCCTTGTTTCGCTTCGCTGCTCGACTCGGGTCGGCTCGGGTTGACTTGGGTTGACTTAGGTCGGCTCGGGTTGACTCGGGAAATTGCTCGAGATTCCCTAAAAAGCCACAATTAAGCCCAAAATCCATCTAACTCCTTATTTTCCTACAAAACACCAAATCATCACATCTAATATATATACAAGGGGCTAAAATAAGCAAAAGTAGCCTATAAAAGAGATAAAATTTGACTCGGAACGAGACCGAACATCACTCCCACACAAGGGTTTGCTCGCCCTGAGCAAACTAATCACAAAGATAAGGACTAGAAAAAGAAACTAAAAACCCTAACTCACTTTCGCAGGAATTGCGGACGCATTTAGCACATGCATCAAGCCCTTTGAACCCCTTGGCAACCCAAGTGGACGAAGTAGGTCTCGTGAGAGTTTATGTAACTATACCCACAAAAGCCCAAGAAAAGGAGAGAGGGAAAGTGAAAAACAAAACAAGTTTTAAAGAAAGAAAAGAAAAATTGCTTCTTTCAAGAATCATGTTATCGCAATCAAGAAAACGATACTAATCCTCCAAAAGAAACCGTTATGAGCATCTCCAATACACCTAACTCAAGCAATTGCCAATCTTAGAGGTTTTCGATCCCCGACACCTCATGTAAAGCTAAATCCCATGTGCGCAAGTGCTTATTGGGTTCTAACTAATTCCGATCGACCCCAAAAACTCACTCCCGAGCTTATTTCAAAACAAACAAGATTAGCAAATAGTTACCCTTCCCCGCACTTGGTCGCCCTTGGCTTAGTGAGGGCCGCAGGTGATGCAAGGAAATGCTGCTCACTTTATCAACACTTAACTTTGTTTTTGGGTTGGGTTTTCCAACATTTTCAATTTAGTTTAAAAATCGGCGTTAGTTTTGCGGGAATTGCAACGCCCCAAAATGGGGTTTACCCTCCCAACACAGGCTTTTCCATACACCTCTTCATCGCGAACGATAGTGGAAGGAGGTTAAAGGGGTATTAGCGGTACGGGTATTAGCGTCGTACCGCTAATATCAGTCCCATGTAGGTCGACTAACTTTATGCTGGTTAATGTCGTTCGACCGACACGAACCAATTAATCCATTTATTTGACTTCTTTTTCTTTTTCTTCTACTCTTTTTTTTTCTTTTTAGAAAATAAGCTCGGATGTGAGTACCCAGAATCTCCCAGTTTCAACCAGAACGTGAAAAGAATCAGGGACCTCGCTAGACACTCAATGAAGGGAATCTAATTAAATGAGTCATGACAATTGCCCAAGGTAAAGTCAAAAATGCTCAAACCGGTTTTTTTTTTAAAGAAGATTAAGAAAGTCTTCCCAATTTTGACAACACTATCCAAGAAACGAAGCAAAAACAAAACGAAACGAAAAACAGAAACTTTTTAGGTTTTTCATTCCCTTTTTTCTCTTTTTTCACAAAAAAATTTTCAAATTTTTAGACCCAAACTACGAAAAATGAAAACAAAAGACTCTAAACTATGTGATCTACTCATGACAAATGGAAGTATCACCTCCCACTCCCACACAAAACTTCACAATGTTCCTATTGTGAGAAGAAGGGTGTTACAAATAAGGTAAAAAACCTAAAAACACAGAAACAAACACATAACAAACAAAAACGGTGGCGACTCGAGCCCACATGGTTCCAACAGCAAGATATCCCAACATTCACAATCAAGGGGTTCGCCACTCAAAACGGAAAATCGAGCATGCAACATGGATCAAGATATATACACTCAAAGAGAGGGTGGAAAGAAGTTACCTCAAGATCTTCAATAAAAGCGTAACCCAAAGATCCAAAGATCATCACACAGTAGGTTAGAAATATACAGGACAACTATACAAGACACTAAGGACTAAGGAACTAAAAAACTAAAAACAAACTATTTACAATAAGAATCTCACTCTTTTTTTTTCTTTTCTAAGAATCCAAAGCCGGAATGCATACTATCCCCCCCCCCCCTCCCCCCTCCAGTCCCACACAAAGAGGTTGTCATATCCTCAAAGGAAACAGAAGTAGGTAAGCAATAACCCCAAAATAAAAGAAAAAGAAACACACAAAAAGAAAATAAACGAACAAAAGAAAGACAACTCACTAATTTTACAAGAAAGGTAAGGAAGGATATTACCTGGAAAGCGTCTTATCAAGAAATTCACTCTTTCTCACCTAAAGATATCGGACACCATGTCAGAACCATTCAACGCCCAGAGTAACAAGTCATGCATCCGTGAATGCATCTCAGAATGGTGGTGGTAAGAGCACACTCGCAAAATTACATCAACAAACATTAGTGCTCTTAACAGTTTATCGAATGCCTTAGAAAAGTCATAGAAAGGATGGACTACAGGAATGTACAAGACTTTTCGAGGCATGGTAAATTGAAAAAGTAAAAAGTTAACATAATTATTAAAGTTAAATAATTAAATTAGGTATTGGGAAATGGGAAATGAGAATTAGTTTGGAACAAAAAAGTTAGTTTAAGTGTCAATTAATATGGAACGGAGGGAGTATTTTTTTATAAACAAAAAGTGTAAGTCAATGAATTGGGTAATTGGGTATCAGTATAAGTTTAAAATATAAATATCTAGTTAATGTGAAATTTCAATTTATTTGGTTGACATATTTATATGATGATGTGAAATTTTGTTAACCTTGTGAATATGTTATTTAATATTTATTTTTATTTTTATTTTTATTGTCATTTATTTAAATTTTATTATTTTAATTTTCAAAAGCGCTTATATAATAACAATTCAAGTATATTGGACACCCCTAAGTTAATAATCTGGATCCGCCACTGTAGCCTATGATAAGCAATGGGCCATCTTCACCGGTCCACATATCGCGGTCGAGGCCCAACACAAGTCAGTACAAAGGACCGATTAAGGGATTCCCCATTCAAAGACAGGGAGGGCACTACATCAAAGCAGCTTTAGAGTTAGCTACATCCTTGGTTGCCAAGCATTTCGTTTCCGGAGTTTGTTAGAGTTGAGAGTCAGTTCTTAATTCATGTCTTGAATTCAGTTGCTCTTGTTGCTATTTGATCGAACAGAATTTTGTGCTTGTGCATCTAACTTGAGTTGAAAAGTTCTCTCATCCATCCACCACCCTTACAAACCAAGTCTGACAAATTCACATTATCTTATCTTTCCATTTTTATCTTACATCTCGTTCCCATCTTTTCATTTTCCTGAATACAGGGTTAGAGAGATAAAGAGAGAGCATAAAAAAAAAAAAAAAGAAGTAAACAAATCCCATAATCTCTCTAAAATGAACACTTCTCATTAGAAATCTTGCAGCTTAACCAAATGTACGGAGGACATGGGGCTTTCAACCCACCTTTATTTCACCATCCACATTACCTTCATCTTTTCTGCCAAACTTGGCTGACCATCTACCACTTTCATTTTTGACCTTGTCATCAAATCTCAACCCTTTCTTCCATTAACTAAATCCAAAAGGTGCGTTATGACCAATGGAGAACAGGAGGCAACCTAAGAAGGAGTTCGAAAAAAAAGGAGATTCAAAAGAAAAGAGTTAAAAAAAGTAAGAGCAACAAAAGGAGAAGAAAAAAAAAAGTGTAGAGAGTTCTTAGTTGCTTTACCAACATGGGTCGACATGAGTGGTGCGACACACTTGTCCCTTAAGCACTTTGTTTGTGTATGGAAAAGCCTGTGTTGGGAGAGTAAACCCCTTTTGGGCCGTCAATATCTTGAAACATGCCAACAAAAGAGAGAGAGAGAGAGTTGAAACTTTATTTGTTAAATAAAATTATATTAAAATTATATTATTTATCTATCATTAATCCTTGTATAGTACTATATATTGATCTCATAAAAACTCCAATTTGAAAATTAGTGATAAATTATTATTTTTTATTCGTAAAAACAATGATACGGAAATGGTGGTAGTCAAATGGTAATTACTCTTATCTTTTATACTCCCCACCAAGGTTGAAATCTTAATTATTGGAATCAAAATATTTCTCATTAATTTAATTTCTAATTGACAACAATTATTTAGGTTTGGAAGTAGGGTATGAGTAACCAAATCTCACAAATTTCACCATTTTGGTGCACATAAATACAGAGTTGTATATCCCATCTAAGCCCTAAGGCGACAACATTCGACAACCAGTAGGCCCCACTAAATTCACTAGCCCATTCTTCTCCGTCCCCCCTCCCTCCCTCCCTCTTTCTCCCTAAGTCATAGCTAGCCATACTATTCCTTCTCCATGTCCCCCACCTCCCTTTTCTCCCTAATTCATTGGCGTACTGTTCCTCCCTTTCCCCCACCCAAAAGAATAATATAATAAAACCCGTTAAAGCTAGAGTTTTGTTTTGTATCAAGTAGTAAAGCAATTGAATCATCGTTTCACCCCTCCAACATAATTGTGTGACTAACTACATAGATGCTCTCTTCAAAAATGGAAGGCGGTGGATCTTCCTCGTCATCATCTGTTGGGTATGATCCTCCGCATGAGCAGGTGCTTCAGAGCGGAGGATACACCCCAATAATAGCAGCTCCGAGCAGGTACGAGTCGCAGAAGAGGAGGGACTGGAACACTTTCGGGCAATACCTGAAGAACCAACGCCCACCAGTGGGTCTATCCCAGTGCACATGTCAGCACGTACTAGAGTTCCTCCGTTACTTGGATCAGTTTGGGAAGACAAAGGTTCACTTGCCTGGGTGCATGTTCTACGGGCAGCCTGAACCCCCGGCACCATGCGCATGCCCACTACGACAGGCATGGGGCAGCCTGGATGCACTCATTGGACGCCTAAGGGCTGCCTACGAGGAGCACGGTGGTTCCCCTGAGACTAACCCCTTTGCTGGTAGTGCTATCAGGGTTTACCTAAGGGAGGTCAGGGAATGCCAGGCTAAGGCTAGGGGGATCCCTTACAAGAAGAAGAAAAAGCAGCCCTCTGCAAGTACTAAGGCTAATTCTGCTCATGCCGATGACGCTGGCCCAGCTCCTGCCACTTCTGCTGGAGGTTATCATCATCGTTCTTCTATGATGGGCTTCTCTTAGCTTCATCAATATATGCCTTATAACAGGTATGTATTGTCCTAGCTTTTTCTGCCCTCGTCTCCTGCCTTTCGATCTAAACCCCTTTTATCGTTTTCCTTTAATTCATGAACCCCAACAACAAAAAAACAAAAACAAAAAAAAAAGTAAAAATCCCCAATGAAAATAGTGCTCTTTCTGCTTTGAAGTTATTGGTAGCAAGGTTCTATATATATCCCAATTCGATTTCTCAATCCTGTGTGGCTATCTCTAAAAATCAAAAGGCAATACTTTAGATCACAATTGATATATGATCCATTGATCCAAAAGTACACATATATTAGAGGTCTCTTACTGAATCAGTTGTTATAATTGGTAAGTTATTGACTGATTTTGTGACAATTACACAACATAAGTTAATCAATGGTTAAAGATGCTTTTTCACGGAGCATATATATGTTGTTACACAAGAAATAGAGTTCAACACAATGGATATACACATATAAATATCAGACCGTGGTTTATACCCAAAAATATTCAAGTTCCTCAACCTTTTTGTTAAAGGAATTTAGTTAGGATTTGTGTCAGGCCCATGTCTGACATTGTTTATTTTTCATGTCACGTATATAATGTAGTTGTATGTGAATCAATATAACTAAATGACGAAAATATATAAAAGCATTATTCATAATGACTAATTTTGGCTTTAAGAGAAGAAATAGGTTAAACTAGGGTAGCGTGTGAATGACTAATTTTCGTCTACGTACCTTTATTGATCCATAAATACAATATTCATAATGACTTCTGTTCGCAAAATAAATGTCAAAGTAACTGTTCATAGATCTTCTTCTGTCCTAACTCGGAAAAGGATGAAGACCAATGCAAGCATAGTGAATCCAAATAATTGGAAGACCATATATTATCCCTATTCTTAATTAATGTTACCAATGATAACCCACCCTATTTAAACAAATATATATTAATTACTCACATATTATCAAACCTTTTGTAAACTCTAGTTGTCTTGCCATCAACTCCTGATTCAATTTGTAATATTTTGCTTATATATATTGCCTACCCTTAATTACATATTATACATATCGATTGTTATCTACCAGATGACTTCAAAGCACCAAGAAAAGAAAAATTTAATTAATATTTATTCATTTTTATGGGACATTTACTAGTTTATTAGATAGATTAAATAATGGATATATACTAGTTTATTAGAATGTTGGTTTATTGAATCCGTTTATATTTGCTACCTTTTCTTTTTTCGTTTATTGTAAGCCAAATGCTTAAAGGTTTGCAAAATACAATAAAACCGCAATACAAAATAGCAACCAGCCCACTTTAAAATACACATGTCTATGCAAAACTGCAAAAGATAAACAATACAGTAAGGATTCATATTTGATGCTTAATTAGTTCTGTTAGAATTTTTGATGAAATTTATTTTATTCTAAATTTTTTCATATGGTACTTAATTTTTTAGAAATAAATGTGCGTCAATTAGGGTCTTCCTCTCTCTTCAGTATAGTAAAACATTTATAAGTTTATCGAAGAATATGTTTTAGTAAATGTGCATTTATTCCCAATCATGCTCCTACTTATTTCCAAATTTAAAAAACAAAAAAAAATTGATAATTCATAAAGACATTTAAACTCTCATTTTCATTATAAATTCTCATTCACAATCCGATTATGAATTCCTAGACTCACTCTCATTGTATACCAAATGGGTCACATGTGTAGGATAATTTGTCTTAGTTGGTTAAGATCATCTGCAACGATGATCTTAAGTTTGACTAATTAGATTAAGTGAAATATGCGGATCTCTAGTAAAAGAGTTCAAAATTTATCTCTTCATTTAGCTAGCTTTCTATTAGTCAATATGAGTTTGACTCTTATTAATTAAAAAAAGTAAATGGATTATACTTAATAATATAATTAATTGTGTTATATTGATAAAAAAAATAATAAGTTAGAGGAGCAGAGAGACAAAAAAATATAATTAAATTACTTGTGAGTTAAACTCGCCATGATTTTTCTTTGCACGAAACACACCTTAAATTGAAATGTATGGCCTAACTTATGATTCACTAGATTTTATTATTATGCCTAACTTCTTAAAATTATAATTCATTTTTTTACATTTTGTATAAATCTTTTGATAGATTCTCCTATTTGAATTATAATTTTAAGTATATTCATACAGTTATATTTATAATTATAAACGGTCACTTAACCATTAAATTATTTAAAGTAACACTTTATATATCAATATTTTTACGGGAATTAGATAATAAAAAATAGAGAAATTTCATTGGGTAAATTTCAACTTTTAGTTATTCCAAGTTGTCAACCACTTTTTAAACTATCCCCAGTGCTAGACTTATTTTGAAAATTATTTCATCTCGTGGGCTTCTTCTTGTACCGTTGTTAAAATATTGTTCACGAAACTTTCATCATCCCTCAATTTCATTTAGGGCATGTTTGGTGAGATTTTAGGAATGGGATGAGAATGGAATTAGAATTGGAGAGGGTTGGGTATGGAATTAGATTCTTAAATACAAAGTGTTTGGTGAGCAATTGGAATGGAATTGAAAACCCGATAAAGAAAATAATTTGTTTGGCTATCAATTATGGAATGGAATCAAATTTATTATATACTAAATAAAAAAAATAATTATAACCATAAGACCCATTATTGTATAATTCATGATTTCCTCTTATCTTCCTCTATTTACTTTTCCTTTTTGACATGGAAACCAGTCAAACTACCCATCTTCCTTTCCCATCTCACCTCCTCTATGCTCCAATCTTCTTTCCCATCCCAATTTCCAGAAAGCCTTGCTCATCTAGTCATCTCAATAAGAAACTGAGCAATCTCACCTTCTCCATTTCCCTTCCCTTCTTCTTGAATTGTAAAATCAAGCCACATAGTTTCCTCTCTACCGGAGTAACAAATCTCACATAGTTTAGGTAAATCTGATACACAGGAGAAGGTCGATTTGATGCAGAATCCGCTGCCACGAAAGTGAAAGACAAGCAACGGAACGGTCTGGTTAGGGTTTAGGCCAGGTGGCTTGTAAGACGTATGAACACGCTTGTCCGACGAAATGACGATGTCTTTAGACTCGATGTTGGTGAGCGGATCGATGCCCGATGAGAACAGTGTTTCGGTGCTAGTGAGTGGGTTGTGGAAGCCGTCGTCGATTTTAATGGTGGCCAGACACAATGAGTTCCCTGTTCGTCAATTGGATAGCTTCGTCATTATTGGATGGTGGATGAGATACAATTGAATTGGATGAATTTAATTTTTTTTTTTTATTAATATATACACAATCCCTCAGGGATTGAAACACATTCCCCCCATAGTTGGGAGGTATCCAATTCCCCTCATTTGGGTGGGATAAGGAATCCCAGGGAATTATAATCCCATTCCATTTTGTCTTTTCTAAACAAAAATTTCTGGAATTAGAGCCCATCCTACTCATTCCATTCCTTTTTGGTTCACCAAACACACCCTTAGCTCTCCTTATCAATCTCATAATCGACTCATTTGGAATAATATCTAAAATTTTTGACAACTAGGAATAGTTTTTAAAGTGCTTGAAAACATAGAATAATTTTTAAAGTTTTCAAAATAAGCCTACCATTTGAAATAATTTCAAAATAAGCCTACCACTTGGAATAATTTCAAAAGTGATTGACAATTTGGAATAGGCAAAAGTTGAAGTCTACCAAACGGAATTTCCATTAAAAATATTTAAAAGTTTCAACATAATATTAAATTGTCCAACACAACATTAAAAAGGGAAATTGGACGGTAATATATCGACCTTTAGGGGTGTTGAATAGCAATATGCCGACCTTCACTTTTGGACAGTAATATCACTGACCTTTATAGTTTGGTGACATTAATGTACCTTCAAGAATTTACACCCCAAAAATTAACAATAAAACTAACCCCCTAATCCTAAAATTACCGAATACAAACACTTAACACCCCTGAAAATACTTAAAATGGCATCGATTTTTTTTTGCACCGCCTGCCACGTCAGACCGTTAACTGGTTTGCCGCCCAGAAAATCCTTTAAGGTACATTAATGTCACCAAACTATAAAGGTCAGTGATATTACTGTCCAAAAGTGAAGGTCGGTATATTGCTATTCAACACCCCTAAAAATACAAACATAATAGATATAACCATTGAGTTTGAAATCGATTTATTGTTGACATGACATGGGATGAAAATGGAATGAGTCGTGTAGGACATTTCTGTGGTGATAATGAGACTGGTCTTACGATATAGTCTTAGGAGATGAGTTTGAAAGTTAGTATAACACACTGATATTTTAATCATATTTTATCTTTTCTCTCCTCATCCATCTCATTTTTTGTCAATATAAACAAATTAATTATATTATTAAGTAGTATTCATTTACTTTTTTAATTATTATGAATCAAAACTAAATTGGAAAGCTAGCTAAATAAAAGGATTAAATTTTGACTATTTTAGTAGGGGTCCATAGATTCCACTTCATCAGTGGCAAATCTAGACTTTCAAATTAGGGTGCCTAATACAATATTATACTAATTTCATAAACATATGATCGATATTTTTTATCCAAAATAATATTAAATTGTACAACCTTTTAGAGATTAAGGGTGGCCATGGCCCCCCTCACCTCTCAAGTGGATTCACTTGTACACCTCATCTTATGAGTTAAACTCAAACTCATTGTTGTAAGTTCTTTAAATCAACTAAACCCGTACTAAAGTTGCTTATTAAAGAGTGGTATTAAATTATTTAAATGTAAGTCCATATGCATCTATTTCACTAAGTTTCTTAAGATATCATAAACAAAGGGAAGCCAACAGGGAGCTATAACGCTTTGCATTTGGTTCATGATAATCATCTTGACTCAAGATGGTTCTTAACCATCTTGAATTAATTATATTACACATTTTTGTAACTTTTATTAATAGTTTCTTTAATAATTATATATATTTATCAATTATAATAATATAATACTTATTAGCTAGGCCAAAAAATATAATAATATCCTAATTTCATCAATTATAGTAGAAAATGTACATTTTATACATAATTTTATATTTATGAAATAAATATAAACAAATAATTATTTTTAAATTGTTTATAAGTTGTACTAACCCTGAAAATAATGAAACATACATTTAGAATAATTTAAATACACTTACATTTAACTTTATTGGTGATTTAGAAAAAATGTAAGATGGTTAAGACCCATCTTGCGTCAAGATGTTTATCATTTTCGTATTTGAAAACCCTAATTAAATCATTTCATTGACATGTATTATTAGCATCAACGGTTAAGGTGTGTTTAGTGCATCAAAAAAGTCTTCAAAAATGATATTCCCATTATGTATTCTTTGGTGGCAAAAAAGATGTGGGAAAAAAAATAATTTCATTGACAGGGTCTTAATTTTCGTTAGACACCGTTATTTTGTGCGTTGCGTTGCGTTTGCGTTTCGATAAGTTGTGTTTGGGCTGCGTTAGATTGCGTTGGATTGCGGTAGGAATTAATAAAAAGGTTAATAAAGGTGAATAGTAGATTGTGATAAGTTGCGTTATCTTGCGTTTGTCATGCGTTAAGTTTTATGAATTTTGCGTTGCGTTTGAGTGCGTTAACGCACAAAAAAACGGTGCCTTAATGGTGCAAAAGAAAAAGTGAGCAGTTAGAAGCAAAACTGGACTTGTTATGAATGTTGTTAATTAAGCATGGGATAAGTTTACTAAAAATAAGAAAGAACCAATTAACAGAGGTTTTTTGTTTTATTCTTTTCTTTTTATTTGGTTAAACTCAGGCCAATTCGCATGCATCATTATACGCAAATTACACCATCATCGTTCATCACACAGCTCTGCAATCGACACCACCAAACTTCCACCTATATTTCTCTTTCTCTATCTCTGTAAATTGGATTAGTTCGTTTCACCCCCCAAATGTACATGCGTTTAAACTAACCTAAACTAATAATTTAGACTTTACACATTAACCCAACAATTTATTCACCTAACTTATACTTCTTATCTATGAGTATTCTTCTCCATCATCGTCAATCAATGATCACCGATGGCGATTCATGAATCATTATCTCCTCGGCTCCTCCTCGTCATTCACGTTATAAATATAAAACAGAGTCCCCATGTTATGATAAATATAAAGAGTACTCCACCATGTTGGAGAAATCCAAGACGGGAGTCCAATTCAATTAAGATTTATGGTACACAAGTTAAGTGAGGTTCCATCTTAAAACCAATTGGTATTAAGACTTAAAGGAGTAGCCCACTTGATTTATATACCGTACCATGTCCTTTCTCTTTGTTTTTCCGATGTGGGACATTTTACTCATTGGTAATTCCAAAACACCATTAATGACATGGACAATTAACCTTCAAGGCTTCAATAATACTCGATCTAATGCTTAATTAGATACTAAACATACTCGAATGTAAGCTACGCTTTGTTAGCACTCTTCGTAGTTCATTCCATACGTAAAACCAGCATCTTGCAGAGCAAGTATTGTTGCTACAATTGTCTAAAGTTTCTATTGTCTTTTTATTCTTCAATGCCGACACTTTCACTAGATTTTGGCTTTTCAAGATTTTCAGGAGATTTTCTGCCCCCACCAATGCCTTCAACTATTAAACAAATAACATGATTTGATTTCATATCATTTCCTTCTTTTATATAACTAGCTATGCTACCCGCCCTACCGACCGGTTAGACCCCTTTTTTGTGGTATGATAAATTTATCTTTATTCATCACATTGTTAGGTAATTTATCCCACATTTCCATCTTCTTCATACTTTTTACGTACCTTATATAATATATATTTAAAACACCATATATTTAATAAATATTGTGAATGATGTGACTTTCCTTATCCACAATACCTTATTAAAAATTATGAACTATATTTAAAAATTCTTATTTTTAAGTGTGTGACTTACATTTTCAAATACTATCTTATATTCCTATCCACCCACTCTATCTCACCCTCCAACTATCTTACATTCTAAAAAAATATGACTCAAGTTTTGCAACTATTAAAATTATCAATTTTTACTTGAATCTAGATAAGATGATTTGTACTTTTAATGTCAAAATTTCCCAACCATATATATATATAGTGAGATTTACTCACATACAATGATCAAAATGGCATATACATGAAAGACATTTAGAAATAAATAAAAAAGAATATGAGTGCAAAGGGGATGTAATAAATTAGGCTTCAGTTTAACAAGAATTGGAAAACAACAACAACAATAACAATAATAATAAGGATTTTGGATGTTAATATATTGAACTCTCGGAGTATTGGATCATAATGCACTGAACTTTGATATTGAACGAAAATGCACTGAACTTTGAGGGGTGTTGGTGTAACGCCCCAAGATTTTTAGGCTGAATAATTAATTTAATTAACCTCAATAGGATGTTATGCCGCATGTCTTAAGGACATACAAGGCCAATACAGTATGAGTATTTATAAACTAACTCATTTTATTAATAATCAACCAACTAAATTGTTTGACAAATAAAATGGAAAATTAAATCTCTTACAAAACATAGGAAATCACGTCTCGTCAAATAGTATTCTATTTATTTTATAACACGATATATAAAACTCTAGGCAAGCATTCCGTATAGCTAACCCCCAAGTATTCACTGCGATCAACCTGAAAACATAAAATAATTTTAAAAGTGAGAATGGAGTCACAGTACAATAAACCCAACCACATAAAACAATTTAGAAATTCATTTTAGTTTGAAATGAGGGAGTGGAAACAGTAGTGTCTGTGGATTTACCCATGAACAGTAAACAGTATGCTCCCCGAAGGGACAGTAATAGTAGGTGCGCATAATAGTAATCAGGTGATCACCAGAACAGTAGCAGTGACAGTAATGGCTATCCGACAGACAATGTAATAATTTGCATAAACAGTATTTTTATAGGAAAGGGTTGATATTTACTGTACCTTGACTTGATAATATGATAGTGCTTGACTCTTAATTAATCAAAAGTTATACGATCGAGATATTAATTGGTATGGCCGCTTGTTTGTGTTTATGCGTGTAAGCTAGCAAGGGGAGAATTTTAGTGCTTGAGTAGAAGGGGTGCGTAGGCACTGCCTGTGTAGACCTTTCTGTACTGTTCTATTTATAGTTGGGCAGGAGTGAGATAAGCTGGGAATTATGTTATGGAAATTGCGTTGATTAGCATAAAATCCGAGTTGGGATATAACCCCACAAAATCAGCTCCAAAATTATGATGTCAATCTCCTACATATTAACTATGATTAGCTGGCTAATAATCAGGTCAGAGTCGTGTTCGTGTTCGTGTTCGTGTCAAACTTAAATGGATTCAAAATCCTTCGACCTGAATCTAACCCATTTATTAAACGGGCTAGAAATTGAAACTGTTTACCGTTTAAATTTTAAATGGGTCGGCCTTACTTTGACCTGTTTACCCATTTAGGTAAACGTGTTAGAATAAAGTTATCATTTTACCCATTTACCCTTTAACTCATTTATACAAAATAATTCATTGTGGGATCGAAATAATGACATATCATACCCAACAATTTCCGTGGTAATATAATTCAAATTATATACAAGGAGATATCTTTTAATTCACAGTCAAAGATAAATATAAATTAAAATTACAAGTTTTACGCATATTTCAAAGAATATTAACTGTAACTTTGACCTAAGTTCACTGATAAACGGTATAAATGGGCAATAATTATGGAGCAAATTACTTGATCCATGTGACATGCCTAATTAAACGGATTAAGGCCCTGTCAAATTCATGGGTAAAAGACAGTTGGGTAAAAGTTAAATTTTGGTAACTTTTGGTAAATTTCGGTAACTTTCGGTAAATTTTCGGTATTTTTTTGTGTCGAAAATCTTGACCTGAACCTAACCCATTTAATTAAACGGGTTTAACGTGTCAACCCATTTAATTAAACAGGTTGAAAGTTTCTACCTAAACTCATCTAATATCGTGTTAGGTTCAAGTCAGTAATCGTGTCGGGTCAACTTTTCCCAACTCTAACTGTGACTCTAGAAATTTCTCTACCACCTTCCAAATTTATGGTCAAACACCTAATGCACAAATCATTGATTTTCATTCTTGCCGTACTTAATCCTAATTATATTGGAGGTAACATTATCTAGCATACCTCCCTTTCTATTATTATTATTATTTTATTATTATTATTATTATTATTATTATTATTATTATTACTACTAGTGTTAAACCCGTGCTATGCACAGATGTATTAAAAAGTAAATGTTTAATAATTAAAAAATATTTATAATATAAATGAATATAAAATTTATAATGGAAACTCGTAGGTGATCGTATAATATATATTATTAGTTACAATCTGTGTCCGATATAACTAATGCTACAGTGGTGATAAATTTCGTAAAGTGTTTATATTAAAAAATAGACATTTATTATAATTTAAAGTCATATATACAATTATTATGTTTACAATTTATTGTTAAACATAAAGAAAAAACTATGATTTTAAATTATAAACAAATTGTTATATATAAACATAAAGAAAAAAACATAAATTTCATAAATTATAGTTTATATAAAGATTATTGTTAATTTAAAGTCATATAAATTATGAAGAAAAAACATAAATTATAAACAAATTATTATCTATAAACATAAATTATGTATATCAATATTATAATTGTTTATATGACTTTAATATACCTGTGCATCAAACAATTATTGTTAAATTATAGTTTACGTGACTTTAAATTTCGTAAAGTGTTTATATAAACAATTATAACATTGATATACATAATTTATGTCTATTTTTGCTTTATAATTTATTGTTAAACATATAAAAACATAATATAATTTAAGTCATATAAACAATTATTATAATTTATGTTTATATATACACCAATGATTTATAAAATTGATATACATGTAAACAGTATCGGATATAAATATATAACCAAAGCTATTGACTTAGAACAATGTAAAACAGTTACAACAAAAGATAATTTTCTTTCGCACAATCCCACAACCTTCTGTCATCAAGGGCAAAACTATGTCAAAGCTATGCAATCAAGCTAGCAAAAATCAGTAAATACTATAACATTACAACAAAATTAATATAGCAGCATACAAAATCGCAATTGGCGACATAAATACATAAATTAATGATAATTACATACATTAATTCCATTTATGACACATCTCTCATTATGGCGTCAAAATTGAATCAAAATTATCGTTGTCTTGTAAGTAACCCTGCAATTATTGGAGCATAATTACAGTCTAGCATATCTAAACATTGAGCAGAAACTCTGGAAAGCATGAAAAGATTATGCACATCCATTATTGCATCTTCAATGCATGTTTATTGACATAAAAACTCCTGCCGAAATTGCCACATCAAAAAAGCCTAGTCCCCCATTATCAACCTCTAGTTGACCACCATGGTATTGCTGCCGCTTCCATACAGTCGTCAATATCGTTAAAAACCCATTTCTATCCCTGTTGTGCAAAATCGGGAAAAAAAATCAAAAAACACAAAACTAAAATCCACGAAAAAAAAATGAATGAAGAAGCATTAGTAGTCCATGTTGATAATCATAATTAGTGCAAAGAGTTAAAAAACAAAGGTACTCAACAAAGCAACAACAGTACAACACACATAGATAAAGAATATACTAACCTGATTAAAATGAGGATTATGCGTTTTCACACAATGTATGATATAGAGAACTTGTAGTAGGGAGCATATTGATAGTTGCCAAAATGCACATGGTATAAAGATTGTGTTTTTATAGGTAGGTTTCGGTTTAGTGTTTCCAGGATAGGTTAGTATTAGAGACAGATACTAATAAGAGTCTTACAATGGGTGGGGAGGTAAAGTTCTAATTAGATTTGGGTGAGAGGTAAAGTTCTAATTAGATTTGGGTGGGAGTACGTTAGACTCCTAATTGGGTTGGGAAGTAGATTTTCTAATTAGATGAGGTAGACTCTCAATCTAATTTGAATTCTTGTTTATTATTTTTTCAAATCGACTTTTTTTTATTATTATTTCATGGGGAAATTTTTTTACTGTATTTTTAAATCAATTTTTTTTCTTTAATATGATTGGTCAATATGCCCTACAATCACTCTGGATCGAGTATTTCAAATTTCAAATATATTACTTTTATATTATTATAGATTCTTATTTATTATTATTATCATTGTTATAATTAATACTAGTGTTACTATACTACTAGTAATTTCGTATTACTTACTATTAGACACACCCTAGCAACAACAATTATTATTATTAGTTTTTTTTTTTGTATCACCAACATTATTTACGACATTAATTGCGTTACGAGTTACGACCATTCTGATTTATGCAACAATTTTATTTACTATAATTATTAATACCACCATTCTCGCTAGTATACCCTCAAATTTTCGGGATGTTACGGTTAGACAATAATGCACTCGAAACTATTTTGATGGTGACTGACTAGGTGACAATCTTATAGGGCGGGCACAGAAGATAAATTGGATAAATAATATTCAAATTTACGACATTTCAGTTAATCTAAACAAGCAAAGGTGATTTTATACAACTACAACAACACTCTCTTAGCGAAAACATGTTTAGGTAAATGTGGTTTTATATTTTTTTTTACTCTTTTAAAAGTTGATTCACTTTGTTTATGTGTGGATTAACTGACAAGTCATAAATTTAAATATTTTTGGGTCAATTCATCTTTTCCAACTGCTAATTAAGTAGGATTGTCACTGAGTCAGCCACTATTGGAATCGTTTTGGGTGCATTATTGTTCAACACCCCCCAAAGTACAGTGTAATATTGTCTAAGGTTAAAGTTCAATGTATTATTGTCCCAACCCAAAAAGTTCAGTATATTAGCATCGAAAAATCCTAATAATAAGAAAAATTAGATTATAATAATCTTAACTTTTGACAATTGGATGATACCTACTTTGTTTTTGTACGCCAGTGGTCCCAAAATAAAAAGATTGTATTTTATTGGACCACCAACTAATGTATAGCCTAAATAAGAAAAATGGATTTTGAAATTGCATTTAGTCTCAAACTTAGCACAACATTTAATTTCCCTACGACTTTTACTTAATTTACAAACTTTGTCCCAAATTTTTTTGATTTTTTTTCTAATTTTATGATTTCCCCTTTTATTCCTTAAAAAAATGATAATAATTGTTTGGATTTAAAAAGAAATTGAAAAATTATTTTATTAACTATATTTCATAACTTTTATGAGGGAAAGAATAAAAAAACAAAAAAAAAAACCCTGAAGTATGGAGGTATATTATTATATTACGAACCTAATGATAATACTTTTGTATGACATAACATTAATATAGCATATGTTGAGAAATAAATTATCAAAAATTTTAAAGTTTAACCGATGCATAGATTTGGGCACAAATAAAATGGGAATAAGAGAATATAAAACTACCCAATGCATTAAATTTCGAACCTAAATCCACCACTTTTTGGCCATCTATTTGATTGCCCCTACTTCAGCTTTTCTCTCTATATAAACTTTGCCTTTTTTGGTCGTTGCATTGCATGTATTGCATGTAAACGTACCCAAAATGGAAATGAGTGTGAGGTATAGACGAGGGTTTTCATTTTTGGTTGCATTGATGTTTTGGTATTTCAACGACTACGAGGCATGGTCAATTGGTCATGCACTGCAAAGGATGCATTCGCATTTCCAACTCCCAAGTGCAAGTCCCTTGCTTCTTTATATTCGGGGATTCCCTTGTCGACAGTGGCCAAAATTTAGGCTGTTTACCTATGTAAAACAAAAAAGGAACATTTCATATCATATCATATGCTCTATAATAAAAATGTGAAGTTACTTAGTTTTTGTGTTTTGCTGTTCTGCCTGCCTATCTGCTTGCTTATGTTCACGCACGAATTTACTGTTTCTTCATTGGATATAATAATTAATTAGTAGTTTGTCTTTATCTTGTGTTCACACATGAATTTACTATTTTACCCTCAACTATAATAATTAGGCAATATAGGTCGACTATATATCTTGTTAGGGTAAAAACGGGTCATGTGTATTTCACTTTCGGGTAAATTTCATTTTAAAATACATGACTCGTGTGTATTTCAAATTTGGGTAAATACGGGTCAGATGTTTTTTGGTTTTAGGTAAATTCGACTCTAAAAAATGACCCGGGTGTATTTTGGTTTCAAATTTAGGTAAGTACGGGATAAGTGATTCATTGTCTTGCAAAAGAATAGTCATCCTTCCAATTAAACAGACATTTGACAATTGTAGAGCAGATGTTTCATATATTCTTTCAAGTCATTGTAAATTTGTATTATGTTTACTTTTACTCTATAATTACCAACGTAAGTAAACTTGGGATGTATTTGTGAATATTTTTTTCCTTAGTGAACCAAGAGCCACAAGATTATAAAATACTTCCTTGGACCAAAATAATTTGTCCCTTTTATTTTTTTATGGTCTTCAAAGTAAGATTTTGACTATTAAATTTTCACGTTTTATCTTAACAAAATTTGTAATATTATATTTGAATAAAAATATTTTCCATTGCAAATATGATAATAATAATCATGTACAATAACTCAATGTATAATTTGAAAAATTAATGGTCAAATTTAAAAAATCTGACAAATTTATTTGGGACAGAGAGAATATCAGAAATAGCCTTGTCCAATGGACAGGCCTTCTCACTAGTATTATAGAAACAACGGACTAATGCTTATTATACACCCAGAAACTATCGAGTAACTAGGGCGAGACAATTTGTTCTAAAAATAATTTTTCAAATGTTTCACTACAATCAATAATGTTATACAAAATTTTAGTCAATTCATAATTACATAATAACAAAAATTTTATTTTCAATGAATTTTTCGGTAAATTTTATTGATCTTTACACTAATCAATAAATATTTAATAAAACAAATTATAAAAAGTGACACACACTGGTCTTACTCAATGAAATAAAGTTTATAGAAGTCCATGTAACCAATGCATGTTAAGCTTCTCACACACTGGTCTTACTCAATGAATATATTAAAGTTTATAGAAGTGCATGTAACCAATGCATGTTGACTTTCCTATAATGATATTTAATGCTAACCATTAAAATTAAAGAATAATGTCAAAAATCATTAAAAAAGATTATATTTATCAAACTAAGACACTTAAAAATTATATTTGGATATGTCTCAGATGACACATATTATCACTGTATAATTAATATGAAAATATAATTGATCCTTTAATTTTAAACTAGATTTTGATTACCTATGCGATGACATAATATATGTTTCTTATTAATTTATCTAGTTTGTTTAGAAGAGTAAATTATGTTAATGATCAATAAAAAATTTATAAGCAATATCATTGAGAAAATTTATATACTACTAGAAAATATAAGAAATCTAGACACTTTATTATAGTCCCTTTTATAAAACGTCAAAATTAAATTTGGCGGTAATAAAAATTTAGGCGCTCTTTCTTGTCAAAGAAAAAATATAAATGCTGAAGACAAAAAAAAAAAAAAAGCGCCGAGAATGTATGTTACTGAGCCCGCCCTTCATTTCAATTTTTTTTCAACAAGCCCGCTTGTAATTTCAAGGGGCGGGAATTGACTATAGTTTCTATAATTAAAAGCTTCTAAATTTACTATATTTTCTAGTAGTGATATCATCATAATTGTTCTATATTCTTGATTCAAACAAATATTAATACTAAAAATTTAGAAGATTTTTGACTGAATTTTTTTATATATAAAATGGTATCCTTAACACAAGAAATTGCAATAATTATAATATTAATTATAATAACCTATAATATGTTTTTAATTCATATAATTTTGTAAGGAGAAAAATAATTAATTATATAGTAATGTAACAAGTTACACCTTGCTTTTACTTGTGCAATAAAAAACATTTATGCTATTGTAATTTAGGTTTGGGAGTAGCTTAGAGATATCCAGACCTTTCATATTTCACTATTTAGGCAAGGATTTTCCTTGAATAATTTCATTATAACACACCATGTCAATTATATTTCCCACTCTCTATCAAAAAAAATTATATTTCCCACTCAGTTATAAGCTCTTTTCTAAATTTAAAATGAAGGTATTTTTGAGTATTCTAATAAATTCTATACATGTAAGATCCAAAAATGGACATAGTAATAGAACATCCCAATAACCAATAATAGAAATTTATTTTGGGACGGTGGAATAGAACACATAAACATACTAATGTAAAACTATTATGAGCTAAATCAAGTGAATAAAGGGTAACTAAGAGGACATACTACCTCCGTCCCTAATTGTATGTCACAAAAATTAACCCATCAAAACCAATAAATATAGGAAATGAGGTGGAATGTTTTCAAATTGCCAAAACTACCTTTAACAATACCCTTGAAATGATGTAAAGAGTTTATTTATTAGGGGTAGAATTGGTATTATGATTGTTTGAAATGTAAAAGTTAGCTAATTTGACAAATAAAAAGGGACAAGATAGTTAGGAAATTTGACATTCATTTAGGGACGGGTTAACATTTAGCTAACACGATTATGAAAATGAATGGTTTGTGGGCCTTGTGCTTTTGTTCATTTTTTTCCTGAGGTTCATGTGAAATTCCGAACAACAATCTTCCTAGAGTTTTTGTATTCAATCAAAATTTGTTTATAAAATACTTTGACCTTTAGCAAAGAAATTGATAAATTAGATATTCAATATGATTTTAAACGCTTAACAACGCTTAATGTTTGCATGTGTTGTTTCACGTTGAAAAAGATGAAGAAGAAAGGCCTAGAAGAGATGAACAAAGATTTTATTTATGATGTATTTGTGCTACTTTTTATATTTCTATTTTTTTTTCCAACACCGACAACACAAACAACACATAACAACACATTAGAACATAAAGAAGAAAAGAACAAAAGGCCAAACACAACGGGCTGGAGCCATAACGCCCCCGCTTTGCTTCTCAGGCTAAGCTGTGAGCCTGTTGAACGACCTAATTCATAACTAAAGGATAATACTAAACTGTGGCAACATTAGGTCCCGTCTTCTTTGAGTCTCCTCTTTCTTGATGGTTGGAATGCTTGGAAACTAAGCCAAACCGGTCGGTGCTTTCTGTCGCTTGTAGTATCATCGTCCTTAAGTCTCCCTACACTGTGTCTGCGCTTACCTTGGATGGCTTTCTTCCGTCCCAAGTGCTTGGTATTTCCGGACCTGCAACAATGCTTTGGAGATAACTTCCTGCGTTTCAAACTCACACGGGTTGTGCGTTGGTTAGGTACAACAACTTCTTGGACTGACCCCACTTCACAGGGGTGGATCTTTTCTTCTTGCACATCTCCTTGTTCGACAGCGCAACGTTGACTCTCTCTCGAGATTGTGGGCGATAGGATTGTTGACTTCACTCGGACTTGCATGTAGCTCATGCTGGAAGGATCGTACACCTCAATACAACTTCCTCGGAGGAGCTTCTGGTAGGCTAGATCATTCAAAGATAATTTTTGACCATTTTTGTTAAAGAAATTAATGGTAGAGTTTGAGTCCATCACTTGATCAGCAGAAATAGAACTGTTTGCCGGAGATTCTGTAGGACTAGGACTATCCCTATCCTCCACGCATGTCATAATGTTTTGAGAAGAGGTGTTTGAGTAACCCCTTGACCACTTGCTAACTTCACTCGTTCTTGGGGAGTTTGCATTCGACATTATGTCACAAACACTCTTACTATTATCTGTCCTCCTACCTACTTCTTGTGTGGAACATCCTGGCTGGCACACTGAGTTTTGGACATCCCTAGATTGTTGCTCAACCTCCATAGGGCTGGGAGTCATTACCTCCACTTCCTTGCTAACAAATTTCACGTGGAGATCCAGAGGGTTAAATTTTAACCCGTTCTCTGTGTTACAAACACTACTCCCCACCTTTCCCCCCCAGATAGACCGGTTCCAACTTTGATTGAACCAGATTTAGTTCCTTTTGAATTGCAACGTTTTCCAAATCAAAAGACAAGGATATTTCTAAATCTTTCACAGCTTCCCTAGCCCCATTCAACTTTGCCAAAGTTGAGGCACGCCGAAATAACGCCTTTACATTTGCGGGCTCAAAGTCTACTGCACAATCACAGAAAGTGATAGATTGTTGAAAATCCCCTAGCTTCAAACTACATGCAGCTAAATTCAAGCACAAAGATAAGGCCAAACTTGTCATAAGATCAACATCATCACCACAGAGAGGTTCACTCGCACTAAGATATTGGAACGCAAGATTATATGTTGTAGCCGCCCTGCTATAATCTTTGCACTGAAAGAAGGAGCTTCCTTCCTCCTTTAGCTCTTTGGCTCTAAAATAGAATGTCGCGGATGGGGCATCCTAGCAACATATGCCTTCACCTCGGCATCCAATCCCTCCCCCAAAGAATTGAAAGGATTGAAACCCTTCATGGTGGTAAACAGGTTCCACACCCGTTAACTTCCCAAACCAGGAAACTCCTAACCCACAAGTATGCGACTTACACAACCCAAGCACCACTCGTAACTTTCATCACCACCTCCCACAGGCTCAACCCCTGTAACACAACACAAGAGGATATATAGAATTACGCTAAATTCCTTCAAACAAGACCCCAGATGCTTATAAGAAAAACAAAACCTAAACCACTTCCAGACACTACAGAATACTCCCGAACACCTAGAAAATCAACACTACTGAACAAACCCAATCCACTAAAACTGAACAAACATGAAAAAACAGAGATTTGACGAAGAAACCAGGACCTGAGTGGGTCGCCACACCCGACCAAGGATTGGATGGGAGCACAACAACTGGACCTCGATCAAACAGCCAAAGACGAGCCCTTCAGCAAACGTTGACTTCTGCTGACCGCCACCACCACCACCACCACCACCACCTTGGTCTGGAGCTCTCAGAGCGACCCGATCTCTCTGCTTACCACGACGCACACGGGCTAAACTCAGTCAAACCAAGTTGAAAACCGAGAAGCAAACAGCGACAAGTACAGATCGGGTAGACCCGGTGCCAGCGACGACCTTTGTCGGCCATCACCGGCACCGACGGACGCTTTAAAAACTAAGAGTTGTGGTGGTTGGGGTAGTTGGGGAAGCGTCTAAAGAGAGAATCGGGGCCAACACCTACTTTTTGTATTTCTAAATGAAGGATCTACATATATGCAATAATGTCACTGTTTATGCATTGGGTTCATAAGCAAACAATATTTAAAGACTGGTTTTGCTTGGGATATTTGTGCTAGTTTTTTTTTTTTAAAAAAAATTTGAAATCTTAAATTCGAAATTAGTGATAAACGCATAAATTAAGTTACCGATATTATTTTCTGGGAAATTCAAAATTGTAGGCACCAACTATGGCCTATTCTAAGTTGTCAACATCTTTTCAATATATTCCAAATGATAGGCTTAATTGTAAAAGAATTCCATCCTGTAGGCCCTATAATGACTTGCGGTTAGGAACAGGGGAAAAAAACAAAAAACCAAAGTTTTGAATTCAGAGGAAATGCTCCTCTTATTCGACCCTCGCACAAAACATCTCTTCCCCAGAAATTTGCCATCTACTCCCCTGAAAGGTGGACGTCTGTTCGACCGCCAGCACACCGACACCCATCTCTGACTTGGCTTAATTACAGTCCAAAACTCAAAGAGGACTTCATTCCAAAACTCAAAGAGGACTTGCTAATAGTAGTATGACAGTTTCTGGGCGACAATTACGCAGCTCAGCTTTACCCAAATGGGAGAAATCTCCATCTGTTGAATCAAAACTTCCAATTCCACAACTATCACCTCCTCATCCTCCACCTCCACCTCCACCTCTACCTCCACCTCTACCATGACCACCGGTCGTAGCGTGGCGTGCTCTACCACCACCACCACCACCACCCCCACCACCGCCACAACCACCATTATCAACACCATGGAAAAGATGTTCACCTTTCAGGGGAGGTGATGGACTATAATTAAGTCAAGTCATAGATGGGTGTCGGCATGCCGGCGGTCGAACAGACGTCCACCTTTCAAGGGAGGAGATGGCAAATTTCAGGGGAGGAGATGGTTGGGGAAGATTTTTTTTGCGAGGGTCGAATAAGATGAGCAGTTCCTTTGAATTCAAAGCTTTGGTTTTTTTTTTTCTTTTCCTATTCCTAACGACAGGTTATAACACGACCTACAAGATGGAATTCTTTTACAATTAAGCCTACCATTTGGAATACATTGAAAAGGTGTTGACAACTTGGCATAGGCCATAGTTGATGCCTACCATTTGAAATTTCCCTTATTTTATTTTCTTTGAGGAAAACCTTTGTAAACTTCATCAATCGACTAACTTTGTAGCCATTATAATCAACTGAATACAAAGTGGTCCTGTTCCCATCCAAACCCTTGTCCCATACGAACTAAGGGCATGCTTGGCCAACTCAGGTGAAGCCTTACTACAAAATTTCCTAATAAACTGAAAATTAATGCTTTGAAAAAGATGTTTTTGTAGCAGAATAGCAGCCACAAAGGTTTTTTTTATTTTTTATATTTTTTTTTGCCAGACAAGACAGCAAAAGCAACACACATCGTTAGAACAATAAAAAACAAAACCTTGGGCCATAATATCCCCTAATAATTCTGCTTGGCTTGTTTCACCAATCTATGCGCCATGTCAACTAACGGTCGATCAACCTTTCGTATGATTCCCCTAGAAAAATAGAAAACAATGGACGAGCAACCTATAGCTAAACTCCTGCATTCAACCGGTGCTGTACTTGGTCAACACAAAGAGTCAATTACCAATTTGGAATCAAAGTAAATAACTACAACAAGAAACTCCCTCCTTTTCGCCTCTTTCATTGCTAAATATGTTGCATACAACTCTGCCTGCACAACAGATTCCACTTGAAGACTCTTAGCTGCATAAGCACTCATAGAATTCCCCTCTCGCAATACCCAAGCTGCTGCCGCCCTCTCCCCGACCTTGTCCTTTACCCCATCCACCAGAAACACATGCCCATCCTCCATAGACGACCCATAAACACCCCAAGTAAACATATCCACATCAATCCCACAGAAACATTCCCCCGACTCAGAGAATCTCCTCTTAAGTCTATTTTCTCCAATAGGCAACACATCTACAACGCACCTCCATCCAAAGATCTTCCATTTTGGAGGCATATCTGAATGCCACAACTGTTTCCAGAATTTTTAATCCTCTGTGGACGGTACACATCCACCCGACTCAAGCAGTAGGAAAAAATAATAACCCTCTTTCACCCTATATTCAGATGAATTTTTACCTGGCCATACCAACTGATCGTCATGATTCGGTTGCCGTGGGAACACCCTCAAGACTCTATTAACCGTTCTAGGTAGGGGTGAGTGGGACCGGGATCCTGATAATTTTTGGAGGTCCCGATCCCGGTTGTGACTGGAAGCAAACATTTGCTTCCGCTCCCGCTCCCACCGGGACTGGGGAATTTTTAGTCCCGGTTTCCTAATTTTTTTTGTCAATGATTTGATTTATTTCTATTAAAAACAAACATAAATTATACAAATTTTCTTTAATTTCACATAAATTATACAAACATAAATTACTTCCTAACATAAAAGGTTGTCACCAAGATCTTTAATTTCATCTCCCAGTTTTTTGATAAAATTATTTTGGTTCCATACAATATATATCATTAATAGTAAGCAATATGTCGTCGACATATAAAACGAACAAAAAAAACAAACATATTTGCTCCTAGTCAACTTATGGTATATGCATTCCTCAATAATGTTCATCTTAAAACCAAAAGTGAAAGTATATGTTGTGAAGTTAAATACTATTGGTGAGAAGCCTAATTATTCTTACAGATGTATTTCTTTAATTAATTTATTTGCAAACCTAAAGTGTTCTCTCCTAGCCTCAATATATCATGAAAACACAATTATTTATTTATTTATCATGAAAACACAATTAATTTATATTTTATTATTATATATTATTATCATCATCAAAACCCTTTGAAAATTTAGTATTATCAAAATTTATCATGAGAACACAATTATTATTATTATTATTATTATTATTATTATTATTATTATTATTATTATTATTACAATGGCTCCAACCTTATATATTGTCAATGCTCATTCTAACATTTAGAGTTTGGCAGGTTTTATTTTGATGCAAATATAATCTATTTTTCATTATTTTTTAATTTAATGCATTGGTAATTCTATGATTGTAATAATATTTAAAATTTATCATTTAAGTAAATAATATTTGCAAGTTACCAAATCAGTTTGTTACATTATTTGATAAAAAATAAGTTAGCTTCAAATATTCATACAATTAACGTTGTTTTTTTATTTCCAACTCATAACATATAATTACCATTATTTATGTTGGCCGGGATACTATTTTATCTTATTTGAATTTTACTTCTATTCGATTGGTTAATTTTATGATATTTAATTAGAAGATCCTAATATTGTTAAGTGTAATGAGTCTATTTACATATCATAAATTCAAATTTTTAATACATTTTGTTGAAAAATTAGAAAAAATATATATACATTAATAATATTAAATGAGACAACAATGGTTTTTAACAATATGTGTTATCTTATTTAGTCCCAAAAATAAGCGTTGTTTAATTTTGTCCCATGCAACACAAGTTTGAGGACTAGTATCTTATATTTATAGCTCTAGGCCACTTAATTTTGAACTTTCGATCAAATATTATTTTGTTCATCATAGACTAATGATAGATAAGTTGTCTCCACACATTAAAAATCTACTCAAACATGAGAAATAAACCTTTTTCTAATCTATCCTATTATACTATAAAGTTTCAATTTAAACTATTGAAAAGTGGGGGTTTTTCCCCCTAAGTTTTAGTTAATTTTAGTGGCAAAAAATGTGGATATAAGTTGCAACATTTGTCATAAATGAAAATATTTGGAGTTTAAAGTTTGGGTTATTTGATTTTGAACCTCAAAGTATAGGAGTATTATTTTCTGGACACTTGATTTTCGTTGTTTATTTTTTGGGACCCTAAAGTTTATGGGTTGAATGAAAAAGGACCCTAAAGATTGTAGGTTGAAAAAAAGGATCGTGTACTGTTTTTCTTTTTCTTCTCATGTTTGAATTTATCTCCCGATTAGCGACAAGCTTTAGGACTAAGGATAAAATTAATATTAAAGTTGTAATACACCTCTCTTATTCATGCTAGAAATACTTAGACCATGGGTACTTCAGGCAGGGACGGAGCTCCCCTAGGGCAAGAGGGGGCAATTGCCCCCCCGGACACAGATAAAAATTTCTAGATATTCTGAGACAAAATAGACATGTGTGATTGATAGTATAATTGGTAAGATTGTATCTTAACAAACCAAAGGTCTCATGTTCAAATTTTGATGTGTTAGTTTTCTTTGTTATTTTTTACCTAACACAAATAGAATCATATTCTTTCATATCTATTGGATACTCTTTTATTATTTTTATTTTTAAAATTTTTGCTTTCATAGTTTGTTGTTTCATATTGCCAATTTATCATTATTTAATTAAAATTTTAATTTTTCAACCGCTTCATATATATCCATCCATATATTTAGTTAATATTTTCGTCCCCCTTCACATTATGGGCTGACTTTGTCCCTGACTTCAGGGTCTAATTAGTTCTGACATGAATAAGAGAGGTGCATTATAACTTCAATATTAGTTTTAACCTTACTCTTGAAGTTTGACGCTAATCGGGAGATAAATTCAAACATTTGAAGAAAAAGAAAAACAATACTTGAGCTTTTTTTTTTTTTCAATCTACAAACTTCAAGGTCCTTTTTTATTTAACCCATAAACTTTAAGGCCAAAAAATAAACAATGAAAACCAAAGGTTCAGAAAATAAATACCCCTATACTATATGGTCCAAAATGTAAAAAACCCTCTAAAGTTTATATTTAAGCTTCTTTAGTCACTGCAATATTAAAATTTTTTGGTCAAACACTTGAAATTGAATTTAGGTTTTACGTTTCAGCTAGTTTTAGTGGAGAAAATGTTGGCATAAGTGTAGATAAATGTTATTGGATAACAATATTTGGGATTCAACAATCAAGTGACTTTCTTAACTTATAATAGCATAATCCAAAGTTTTGATTCAAACCATTACGGAATTTTTTATTAAGTTTAAGTCAGTTTTAACTGCGAAAATCATCAATGAATGTTACCATGTATGTTGTCAAATAAAAGAAATTTGGAGCTCATGTGACTTTTTCTTAAGTCTATAATATCATACGATAAAGTCTAGATCCAAACCATTATGACTTTTCTCTTAAGTTTTAATTATTTTTAGCAACGAAATATGTCGATGAAAGTTAGCATATATGTTGTTATTTAAAAGAAATTCGGATCTCAAAATTCTTATTTAAGTTTTTTTTTTAATAATAGACTCTATTATATTATAAAGTTTATTTAAAAAACCGATCAAACAACAAAAAGTGAAAAATAACTTTCCACCCTTTGGCAAGCGAAGTCAATTTCCTTCATTTGGTGGAAAATAATTTTCTCAAACTTTTTCCTACCAAATACTATAAAATATGAAAAATATTTTCTTAAAAAAACTTTTTCCCTCTGCCAAATACACCTACGTGCATTTGAGCAAGAATTTAGCCTGTTATCATTATTGTTTGCACTTAGATTTGGGATGCTTGGCTAACGAATGGGGTGAAATAATAGCAAAAATTACTCGGAGGTACCCTAACTTTTGGTGAAATATTTTTCAGGTACATCAACTTTTCAAAATTCATTTTGGGTTACCCTTACTTTTTGGGTTAGAAATTATTAGGTGTTTTTTCGGTCATCAATTTGGTTAAGTAACCGAAATACTCTTGTTCTATTTTTTAAGAAATACCCTTAAAGAAGAAGAATAAGGGTATTTCGGTCACTTAATAAAATTGATAGCAGGAAAAACACCAAATAACTACTAACCAAAAAAATAAGGGTACCACAAAATGAGTTTTGACAAGTTGGGGTTACCGAAAAATAGCTTTTCCAAATATTGGGGTACCTCCGAGTAATTTTTTGAAATAATGGAGTACTCATACTCATGTGTCGTTTGGTGCACCCTACAATCAAGGCCATCTAAAGATTGTGAAATTTAATATTTATTGTAGGACACTCTCATATTGAGAAGCCGTGGGTCCATATATTTATAGTATGTTTGGACTGGGGTTATGCAAGGGGAAGGGAGGGGAAAGATATTGAATAACCCACTCTACCCTTGTTTGGAAATACACATAGGAGGGGAGGGGAACTATTACCTTCATTCCCCTCCATTAATCCCCTTTTCATTAACCCCCGATACGAGGGTTAATGGAGGGGAGGAGACCCCATTATGCTTTTAAAAAAAAAGAAAATAACTTTATTAATATAATAACTACTTCATCTCCCCCCTCGTTCCATCCTTTCTCTAATCCAAACACAAAAATTAATGCCTCTTACCTTTCATTCCCCTCTACTTATAATCCAAACAAGGTAGAAATAAGTCACTTCCCTTTCCCTTCACTTCCCTCCCTGTCCCTCCCCTCTAATTGATGTATTACAGGATCAAAGAATGAATCTTGATCAAGCAATCATCAATGCACGTGCAACCTAGCTAGGAAATATGGGATGCTTTACGTGAGAATGGAAGGAGGGATGGAAATCACGTGATAACCAGGATCTATGGAAAGCTATTTTGTCGTGAGGACTTTTGTGGGAGAATAAAGGATGAAAGATTGATTCTTGGAAAAGGGAGAGAGAGAGAGTGACGTGAAAAAGGCGGGAGGGAGAAAACTATTCTTGGCGTGAGGCTTTTGTGAGGGAGAGATTTGGATTGAAGAAAAAGTAGGGAATTAGTTGGATGAGAGAGAGAGTTTGTTGGGAGTTTGTTATGGAGACAGAGAGGGAGAGAGGGAGAGAGTGAGACGTTTGGTTGGGAGAGAGGGGAGGGACGTTTGAGGGAAGTGAGAGAGAGGGTTGATAGCCTAGGGATTATCTTAACTATATTGATAGAAAGATAATGAGTAACAAGATAGTTCAAGGGATCTATCTTGATACAGAAACACCACAAGAAAGAAACCCTAGGGCTAACTTGACCTTCAACCTAGTTACAGAAACACCTTCTAGGTTTCAGGATCAATCTCTTCCTAACCACTTGGTTGCCAAACCAAGATACAATAGAAGAGATCAACGAGGTTCTCACGAAACACTCAAGGGGTAAGCTAAAAGCTTAATTGTATTCATAATTCAAAACGGGGTGCCTTTGAAAGGCTACATGCCTAGCTATTTATACTACTACAGTCCTATATGGACTGGAACTCTCCTTATTGGCGTGCAAGCCAAGGAATACTACTCTTAGACGCCTAATCTATACTACTCCTCCTTGGATTAGGACTCCTTATCCTAAGGGGAGTATGTTACATCAATCTAATCCTAGTAGGACTTGGCTTCCCTAATCCAATATGGATTAGTTACAAAAGAAGTCAACCTTATCTAGGAGAACTAATCTTGGCGCCAAAGCAACCATATCACACGCCTAAATCACACTCACACACTTAGAACATTCTAAAACACTTTAGAACATTCTAGACTATTCCAGACTACTACTAGACTCCTATGACTTGATGCTCAAGTTTATAACTTACTTGACATCTTACATAGTTCTAAATACTATGGAAATGATATAAATCACACAAAAATTAACTAAAAAGCTAAAATATAAACGTTACATCCAAAAGGTCAAAACTGTGAAATTCAATTGCAACTTTGCTTCTGCACTTTTGAACCTTTGACGTGTACTTCCTCCCTTGGACGATCTTTATTGGGTTTGGGACTTCTAGGATGTTTGGACATCCTCTTGGAATAAGGAGCATGTGATATAGATCGGCCTTTGGGCCTCCACCTTGAGCAGAAATTCCTTTATTAGGCCGGGGCTAGCTGAACTTCTTTCTTGAAGGACCCTATCTTAATTCTTATGTTTCACTTGGGCCTTCTTGATTGAGCTTAGGGGAGTAGGCATGGGCTGATTTACATCACTAATACCCTCCCCTCCCTTTCCCCTCTAATAACCAAATATACTGTTATATTAAGATACACTAGTGTACAAGGTATAAGAAATATTCTGGAAAACACTGTAGAAGGATGTATCTTAGAATGTTCTACCATAAAGTTGGAGTATTCTAGAATATTCTATCACGCCGCCTCAATTTATACAGGCAGATGCACAAACAAATTGGATTTTAAAAAATAAGAATTGCGTAATGGAAACAGATTTAGTAAATGTATCCACCACCTAAAGCTGAGTTGGAAGGTTTGGAATGACCAAATCACCATGAGAGACCCAGTTGAGAACAAAGTGATAATCAACCTTGATGTACTTGATGTGATTGTTGAGAACTAGTTTAGCAACAATGTAAGTGGCTAAGATATTGCCACAAAAACTCTAACAAGTTTTGAAAGAAGAATTCCTAGTTCTGCCAAGTTTTACGGAAGTCAAATGATTTTCCGTGATAGTATTGGCAACGCACAATATTCAGCTTCTGTGAATGATTTGGACACCGTAGGTTAATTCTTAGAATGCTATGAAAGAAGACTGAGACTTGGGAAAATGGCATAACCACTTGTTGATCGGAGTATCTAGACAACCGCCTAATCAGCATCAAATATGCAAGAAAAACATTAAGAGAGACAACCCACTTAATGAGCAATCCATGGTTAGTAGTGCCCTGTAAATAGCTAGAAATGCTCTGCACAACCACAAGGTGAGTAGTACAAGGAACATGCATAAAATCAGAGACAACATTTACAACATAACTTGTATTTGGCATGGTAAGTGTCAAATATTGCAATGCACCAACCATGCTCAAGAGAAGGATTAATGAGTAATTCTCCATCCATTAGTGATAACGATGAACATGTAGGTAAAGGGTGTTTGTAGGTTGGGAGGATTTGAAGTTAAAGCGCTAAAGAAGTTCATGAATGTATTTGGTTTGATCAACAAAGGATATTGAGAGTATGGAGAACCTAAACATTAAGGAAGTAATGAACATCACCAAGGTCATTCATAGGAGACTGAGTGGCAAGAAGATAAATAATGTGAAAGAGAAAGGTAAAAGAGTCGTCGGTGAAAATGATGTCATCGACATATAGAAGTTAGACTAAAGCGATACCTGAACGTCGCTAGATGAACATACAGGTATTAGTTTGGCTATAGGTGAAACTCAAAGAAAGAAGGAAATTGTTGAACTGATGGAACTAGGCTCGTGCGACATGCTTAAGTCCATACAGATATTTGTTCAGCTTGCAAACATAAGAGAGCTGATAAGGATCAACGAAGTTGGTGGGTTGGGTCATATGGTGTATGCGAGTTCATTAGGAAGAAAGACATTCTTCACATCGAATTGACGAATGACTTAACCTCTAGTCATAACAATGGTATGGACAATATTAATAGTGGTAGGTTTCACAACTAGGCTAAAAGAACCATGATAGTCCAAGCC
The DNA here is from genome assembly GCA_029582165.1 of Portulaca oleracea. Lineage (NCBI taxonomy): Eukaryota > Viridiplantae > Streptophyta > Magnoliopsida > Caryophyllales > Portulacaceae > Portulaca > Portulaca oleracea. The sequence goes on from CM055882.1 coordinate 36,278,579, forward strand.
CTCTTGTTGACTGAAACTGAAAACAACAATGGGTACCTTGCATCTTTCAAGACTACCATCAAAATTAAACTTGTTCCTGTAAATCAAATTATAAGAGAGCAAATTCATGTTAGAGTGGCAAGGTATCAAAATCCATATATTGTTTTGAACTAGTGTACAAGGTATAAGGAATATTCTACAAAGTTTTATATAAGGATGTATCCTAGTATGTTCTACCATAAAGTTGGAGTGTTCTACAATAATCTATCAAAGACAAGCATACAAGGCTTTGAACATATAGCTGAAATACCAATAGTTAAAATGCCGATGAAAGTTTATCCTGCTAAAATGGATGTTGATTGTTGAAACTCCATCTATAAGGTAGATAAGTAAGAAAAACAACTCAACATTTATCGAGTCCCTAGTAAAGACGTACAATAGTAATTTAGTGCATGGGTTGAGTGTGACATAATGAGGATGTAATGCAATGAAATATATCATGTAATTAGTGATACAACGTAATGGAAAAGTAATTATATTACCATGCATGTCTTATTATTTACAATAGATACTGTAACCATAAATTTAATAGAATGACTATATTTGTTTTACACGTGCATGTGAGTATGTTTGTTTTGTAGATAGAAAGAGAGAGAAAGAAAGAGAGTAATAAGTGTGCTTGTGTGGTGAGATCAAGGTGAGTGTGCTTGTGTATATGTGTGTGTGAGAAAGAGAGAGAAAGAGGGGGGGGGGGGGAGGGGGGCGAGAGAGAGAGAGAGAGAGAATACATGTGCTCGATGAGAAGGAAAGAGAAAAGTGAGATGTTTGAGAGGGAGAAAGGTAGAGAGCATAAATGCACCCGGGCGAGTAAGAAAGAGATGTGAGAGCAAGAGGGAAAAATATATGATTTAAAAAATATTTGATATGTCATCAAAAACACCATAGTAAATATAACCCTTACTATAAAAAAAATTCTCATTACATTGTTGCTATATTACCAAAAATGAAAATGCAAATGACTTTATAATTATGATTCCTATCACATATTTTATTATATTAAACTAAACAAACTAGTAATTATAACTTTTCCATTACTTCATTTGCCTTGCACCTACTAATATGGTGACCTTCTTATAGGATATTAACTTATTATGAAAGCTCATGTCGTTCATGAGTCTAACTTTGATTTCGCTGAGCTCATAGAATACATTAAAGAATGTATATCGATGCATTACCAAGACATCTCAGTTTAAAGCAGAAATTGGGTCTAGAATACTAGCAATAACAACAAAAACAATAACAAACTCCTAGAAGAAACACGCTTGAGCCCCATATAGGGAATTTAGTTATATTAAGTCTTTTCTTCATGAAATGAAATTTATGGAAATGTTGGTTCCTATGGATATGGTTCCTATGAATCTTAGAAAAGATCTTTGAAAGCTCAATTTCAACAGAAAGAAACTGAAAGAAAAATTAGATGAAATTAAGGCTATATGGTCATATCTAAGTTCATATGCAACTTACCTACTAATGTCTATATCTCTCTATGCGTATCTTTAAAAGGTAGGGGGATGTTCGTTGCTTCAAAGTTTTATGCATGTAGTCAACATCTAAATCTAAGATTGTGTAATCATGAACTACAAACTTTACCAAGAGCCTAAGACCATATATTGTCAGTGAGCCAATGACATATAAAGTATGATGTATAATAGATAGACATTTCTTACAATTGTTACCTCCAGGATATATTTTGACAGGATTTCCTCGCAGGTGCGCATCTTGAACCTCAAAGGTTAATGGATGGTTGAGGATTCTTATCGACAGACACTGTCCAAAGTCATCTCAAGCTTGATAATTACTTTCTTCGTACGCAATGTGAAAATAGACAAGTACTATTGTCACTGATATTAAGGAAATTTATGAGGTTCCTAGATTTTCATTAAGACTAAATGAAACCATATAGTCCTATATAAATTCTCTTATATGTAATGTAATCAGTAATTAAGTCTTGCTATCAAGTACTTTTCATGTTATGTAATAAATATAATTCTCATGTATGTATTTATGTATCTCTGTAGATATAAACATCATATATACATACATTTTGTTTTTCTTTTTGCAGGTAAGCAACAAAAATCAGGATGTCCTTCTCTCAAGGGTTCTACTGCTATGATCCTCCGACACAATTCGGTACAAAACACGCTCTAGCTGGTCATTCCATTAGACCAGATTTCTTCTAGCAAGACCAACACGATAGGATCAAAGAGCACTCAAACAAACAACAAATAATGAAAGATAATAGCGAAAAAGAAATCGAAAATTGACAATAGGGATTTAACATGGAAAAAAACCCAAAGCGGGAAAAAAAAAACCGCGGAATCGATGCACTAGTAATATGCGGATTACATATACAAATGTTGTGTTTCTCTCTATCTCACTTGACACCTAAGAGGAGAAACTGAAACCTATATATACCCGACGAAACCCTAGGTTACAACAATAATAACCTAAATAATCTGTCGCACATGTAGTGGGCCTAAAGAAAACGCGAGCAAAGCCCAACACGACGCGGTATGCCCCAGCTTTGATGCGGGTGGTGTCCTCAAAGACGCGGGTAACGCCCCGCCCTTTGCTGCTGTTGTCTTGGATGTGTCCAGTGCCCTGGTTAATGCGGATCGCGTTTTATGGAGGAGAAATACTTCAGCGGAATCCATAGGCGCGGGTTGAGCCCTAGTTGATGCGTTGGGCGTCTTCAATTCCCGTCTGCTGTTGCATCTGGTTAAGGTGCAAGTGGCGTCCTTCCAGGCGTTGCCTGCACCTCTCCCTTTCTCTTCTTCTCCCCATTTGGTCTCCTCACACAACAATCTCCTACTTGGAGACCAAACCTCTAAGATTCTCACTTTTCAGCACAAGTTCACCTTGTGCACCGACCGACCTCTTTATCAGTTAAGGAGGCCTAGTAAGGCCATACTGTTCGGTTGTGGTAATTTGGGTTTCCTAAAAGTAAGGGTTGTCGTATCCACATGGATGGTGTGTTAGGTTTTCAGGAAATCGGTTTGGAAGGGTTTTCAATATGCAGGAAGCAGTAAATAATTAAACTAACTAAACTAATAAAGAAAGCAATTAAAACTGAGGAAAACAAGAACTTAAAGATGAACTAAACCTAATTTAACAAGAAAGTAAATTTCTAACTAAGAAAACGATTTAAAATAATTAAGAACGATGAATATAAATACTAAATTAATTACTGAAATTAAAAGAACGAAATTATACCTAGGATGCATTGTTCTAACCTTGAATCTTGAAATCTCAAATCTTGAAATATTTAATCTTTCTCCCGAACAAACAAGAAAGGTGTGATTTGGATTACTAAGACTGCTCGAATCCTCACCTGAAGGGAGAATTCGAGGAACCTTAATCCTCCGCTTCACTAAAAATTGGATTTTTGTGAAACTAATACTAATGAAATTGGAAGACAAGAACCGAAAGAAAACAAGAACTTGAAGAAAAGAATTGCATTGATCTTGGAAGAATTGAATTACAATCGAATGTTTAAAGAATACTTAAAGAAAACTAAGAACTAAGCCATGGAATTAAACCTAAGGAAAAGCTAGAAATAAAACTAAGCAAGACTAAGAAAAGATGCTAAAAACTAAGATTAAAACTATAAAATAAAAACTAAGTCTAAAAATTCTCTTTCTAATGAAGTATCATAAGTATATATAGGAGGAATTTGGAAAGAAAAATAAATAAAATCCCAAAACCCTACGCGTGAAACGGCGGTGCACAAAAATATCAGACGCGTTGGTCGTCGATCAGCAAATACCATCGCTTTCTTCCCGAATGAACTTTCTGACCGAAGCGCTAGGAGCAGGTATATGGGCGCTGGGAGCGGTTGGTGTATGAAGTTGATCGTAACGTTGCTGGCGCTACCGAGGGTTAGTACCCAGGTGGGGGTTCTTGACGCCGCTAGGAGTATCCCCGTATGGCGTCTAATTACCCCCTGGTGGGGGGGTCTTGGTCCCAGTCTTTCTGCCACCTTTTCCATTATTTTCTTCATTTCTTTCCTCATTTTCTTCATTTTTCTTGGCTTTTCTTCACTTTTCTATGAATTTCCACAAAAATCTGTAAATCACACTAACTTTTCAATCAAGTGAAGAAATCATAAGCAAAAATATTCAATTTATGGACTTAATTCAGCTCAAAATGAGACCGAACAACACTCCCACACAAAGGTTTGCTCGCCCCGAGTAAACTAAAACAAAGAAAGAAAATAAACCTAAGCTATCCTAACTCACTTTTGTAGGAATCACGGTTGCATTTAGCGTATGCAACAAGCCCTTTAAACCCCTTGGCAGCCCAAGTGGACGAGGAAGGTCTCGTGAGGATTTATAGCAACTATACCCACAAAAGCCGAAGAAAAAGGAAAAGAAAAAGTAGACTCAAATTAAAAAGAAAGGAAAAGACTCAAGAAAGAAACAGGAAAAAGAAAAAATAAAAGAAATAAAAAAAGGTTACAAATACAACGAAACACCCCCTCAGGCTAACCAATCAAACACATCAATCCATCATGCAAACACCAAGATCAATCTGGAAGAGAACAAGATCAGTGTAAAATTGATAGAATGAAGTTTTCAAAATTAAATAGAGAGAGCAAGTACTTTAGTTGCGAAAAACCGCCAACAGACTTCAGATGAATGCAAATATGCGCGGTTGGTTATGGACGTAGGACAGTCAAAAGAGCAAACCTCACTTTAGGATAAAAATTGAACGCTCAAACACTCAAATTTGAATGTATATGTGGGTTTTTCTCATACTCAGACCAAAAGAAACAACGTACCATAGGCTTGGTAAGAATCTCGCTCTCCACTGCTAGTATGCAAACACATAAGTGACAATCAAGAGGACTTTTAGGGTTGTAACGAGGCTTAGGTTAGGGAAAATGAGTGGTAATATTTGGGTATGAGGAGTTAAAGAGCCATGCTTGGATTGATTTTCAGAATATATTAATCTCAACTCACCTTCTTGCTTAATTATACAAGGAACTCATTTTTCTCCCTCATTAAGAACAAAACACCTTATCAAACTTTACAACTAGGTCAAAAGCTTTAAGAACTTTTAATTGAGTCTCCCTTAATCACCCTTTTCTTTTGAATTCTTTTTTTTTCTCATTGTTTTTCTTTTTGTTCTTTTTTTCTACTTCTATTTTTGGTGGGTGATCAAGGGAGAAGAAACACGAATATATAAACTTAGCTTCGACCTCAATATATCAAAGGAACAACATAACCATTTGTCTAACTTATAATAATTGGGATATGTAATGTGTCCCAATTCAATTAAAATCAAAACTACACCCCCATTACCTCAATTCCTATTCACAGCAACACCGAACCAATTTTCCCTTACGAAATAATGAATTCTCACATATCCAAGCAAGGCAAAGGGTAGGAGTTAATAAAGGCCATGACTTGTATTGTCAGGGTTTCATCACAAAAAGAAAGGTAATCAAAGGCTAGGCGGGGCTAAAGAACGGTAATAATATTATTAGGGAGGCTGTTTGGCTATGTAGTTCAATTAATATAGAAAAAGAATGCCTCAATCATATTGTCACAATATGTAATGCCAAGATGCAATTTCAAACAAGATACAAAACAAGTTCTAGAGGTGCAACTAGTGGTGGAGTCACTCAAGGAAATAAAAGAATTGATAAAAGTGATCAATTCATACTTTTTAGGTTATGTGGACTCACGAGATGGGGCTCATTCAACTAAACCTAGCCCAAAGATTTGCGGCACACATATTTACACTTACTAAGTTAGTCAAAGTAGTTAAACACACTATTCATTACTTGACTCAAAATCAGAAGATTTAAAGAAAACGGTTTCAAAAACTTTTAAGTTCTCAACCAAACTTCTCTAGGTAAAGCAAGATAAACTAAAAGTCTAATTGGTTTACAAATCATCACCGAAGGTGTTCCGGACAGACTAAACCTAAAAATTTTAAAATTTTTTCCGAAAACTATTAAGGCACTTGTGCCACCCCACTCCCACACAAAAACTCTACAATGTCCTCATTGTGATTAAGGCGACACGACACAAAAGAAAAAGCACACTAAAGAAAAGGAAAAATTCAAGCTGGCATGCATGCCTCCCCCACTCCCACACAAAAAGGCTAACAATGTCCTCATTGTAATCAGAAATAGAGATAAGCAAGCACCTAAAAGAAAAGAAAAAGAAAAATACTAAAAGAAAAATAAAATAAAATAGGGAAAAGAAAAAAAAACAACTCACTAACTGTAATAAGTAGATAAGGAAAGATATTACCTGGTTGGTTTCTTGCAAAAAGATTCAATCCTTCTCGCTTGATAAAGCACGGTTAGGAGAAGCACTCAAGAAAAATCAAGAAAAGAGGGGTTAGATATACAATATATACAAGAATCTCGACTTACCTTCCTTCAAACACTAGGTGGATCGTGGAATGTGACACATTCCACGTCGGCAGTATCAAGAAACTCTAAGAAAGGCTTCAACCTGTGCCCATTCACTTTCCACACAGAATTGTTAGATGAGTCCTTAATCTCAACCACTCCTGAAGGGTATACCTGAGTCACAATAAAGGGTCCAGTCCACCTGGATCTCAACTTCCCAGGAAACAAGTGTAGCCGGGAATCATAAAGGAGTACCTTTTGTCCCGGAAAGAAAGTCTTTCTATGAATGATCTTATCATGTAAGATTTTAGACCTCTCCTTACTCAATTGCCCATTTTCATAGGCTTCTCTCCTTAACTCCTCAAGCTCACAAAGTGTAAGTCTCCTCACCTCACCAGCTGCTGACAAATCAAGGTTAAGGGTTTTTAAAGCCCACCAGGCTCTATGTTCAAGTTCAACCGGTAAGTGACAAGGCTTCCCAATAACACCTCTATAGGGTGACATCCCAATGGGGGTTTTATAGGCCGTTCGGTAGGCCCACAAGGCATCAATAAGCATAATAGACCAGTCCTTCTTATTCTTAGACACCGTTTTCTCTAAGATCTGTTTAATTTGCCTATTGGAGACTTCTGCTTGACCATTAGACTGTGGATGGTAAGCAGTGGTGAGCCTATGCTGAACTGAGTACCTCTTCTGTAAGGCCTCAAAGGATCTATTATTGAAGTGGGTTCCCTGATCACTAATAATGGCTCTAGGCATTCCAAATCTAGAAAAAATGTGTTCCATAAGGAACTTGGTCACTACCTGAGCATCGTTTTTCCTAGTAGGGATAGCCTCTACCTACTTAGACACATAATCAACAACAAGGAGAATATATTCATTCCCAAAAGAATTAGGGAATGGTCCCATGAAATCAATACCCCACACAACAAACACATCAACAAAAATCTCAGGTTGTAAGGGCATCATATCTCTCCTAGTAATCTTTCCCAAACTTCGGCACCTGTGGCACCTTTGGGCATAGTCATGAGCATCTCTAAAAATAGTGGGCCGGTAAAACCCACTCTGTAAGACCTTATAAGCTGTTTTCTTTCCACTATAATGTTCCCCACAAGGTTGGTCGTGGCAAAAAGAGAGGACATCCATAATGGATTCATCAGGAACACATCTCCTAAGTATCTGGTCAGGGCAATACTTAAACAAATAAGGGTCATCCCATACAAAATTCTTCACAATGTGAAGAAACCTGTCCCTGTCATGCTTATTCCGATCACTAGGCATCTCTCCAGTTACCTTAAAGTTCACAATATCAGCAAACCAAGGTTCCACTCCCACACTAAAGAGTTGCTTATAAGGAAACTGAGCAGCAATAGGGGTGGTTTTTACAGTATTAGGCACAATCCTAGAAAGGTGGTCAGCTACAGGATTCTCAGCTCCTTTCCTATCCCTAACCTCACAGTCAAACTCTTGCAACAACAAGACCCACCTAACTAGCCTAGGTTTGGAATCTTTCTTTTTCATCAGATACCTAATGGCTGAATGATCAGTATAAACTATGACCTTAGCACCAAGGAAGTAAGGTCTGAATTTCTCAAAGGCACACACGACAGCTAGAAATTCTTTTTAAGTCACAGTGTAATTTAATTGGGCATCATTCAAGGTGTGGCTAGCATAATGAATAACTACAGGTTTCTTATCAATTCTCTGTCCTAGCACAACACCTACAGCATAATCAGATGCATCACACATAATCTCAAAAGGTTCTCCCCAGATGGGAGGTTTGAGAAGAGGAGGGGAAATAAGGGCATCTTTAAGTTGATTAAAGGCCCTCATACAATCATCAGAAAAGTGAAAAGGTACCTCCTTAGCTAACAATGCAGACAAGGGCTTAGCAATTTTACTGAAGTCTTTTATGAATCGCCGGGAAAACCGGCGTGTCCTAAGAATGAACGGACTTCCTTAACAGAGATTGGAGGGGATAAATTCTTAACTAACTAAATTTTGGCCTTATCCACCTCAATCCCATCCTTACAAATCACATGCCCCAAGACAATCCCCTTTTTAACCATAAAGTGACACTTTTCCCAGTTCAGTGTCAAATTCTTTTCCTGACATCGACTCAGCACACGATTCAGGTTAGCTAAGCAAACATCAAAAGAGGTACCAAACACAGAAAAATCATCCATAAAAATCTCCACACATTCCTCCACTAAGTCAAAAAATATTGAAATCATGCACCTCTGGAAGGTTGCAGGGACATTACACAAACCAAAAGGCATCCTTCGAAAAGCAAAGGTGCCAAAAGGACAAGTGAATGTGGTCTTTTCCTGGTCACAAGGGGCAATAGAGACTTGGGTATAACCAGAATAACCATATAGAAAACAGTAATACTCATGCCCTGCAAGTTTTTCAAGCATTTGATCCATGAAAGGGAGGAGAAAGTGGTCCTTCCTAGTGGCTTTGTTCAGTTTTCTATAATCAATGCAGACTCGCCAACCAGAAGGGACACGAGTAGGAACTAACTCTCCCTGTTCATTCTCAACTACAGTTAAACCAGCCTTCTTAGGGACTACATGGATTGGACTCACCCACTTGCTATCAGAGATTGGATAAATAATATCATGGTCTAGCCACTTAAGGATTTCTTTCTTGACTACCTCCTTTATCTGTGGGTTTAGTCTCCTAAGGGGATCTCTATGGGCAGCCTTCTCATCTTCTAGGAAGATTCGATGCTGAACAATGGAAGGGCTAATCCCCTTAATGTCACCTAATGTCCACCCTAAGGCTCCCTTGTTCTTTCTAAGAATCTCAATTACTTGGTTTTCCTGGTCCCTACCTAAGTCAGAAGCAATGATTACTGGGTAGGTCTCACTAGGGCCAAGAAAAGCATATTTCAGCTCAGAAGGAAGGGGTTTCATCTCAAGTGTGGTGGATGAAGGTGGTTCAGGCTCAACTATCTCAGGTTTGGTTTGAGATGCAAATAAAGATTCATATAGCACATCACCATCAAACACGTCAGAATCACACAAAGAATTCAAATCATCAGGATTAATTCCTAGTGCATTCAACTCATCAGCAAAAGACATATCAACATAGTCAGATTTATCACTATCATCAACAAAATCACTCACCCAATTAAGGGTACTCTGCTCATGCTCATCAAAACCTAAGGGTGACTTTTGCAGGTTAAAAATATTCAATTCCATAGTCAAATTCCCAAAGGTCAATTTCATTCTACCATCCTTACAGTTAATCCAGGCATTAGAAGTAGCAAGGAAAGGGCGGCCTAGAATAACAGGAATCTCATCTCTAGTACTCTGAACTCTAACAGTTTCTAGTACTACAAAGTCAACAGGAAACACAAATTCCCCTACCTTAACCAGAACATCTTCCACTACCCCCTTAGGTACTCTAGTGGACCTGTCAGCCAATTGTAATACCATCCTAGTAGGCTTTAGTTCACCTAATCCCAGCATCTCATACATATGTAAAGGCAACAGATTCACACTATGTAACAACCCACCCCGAAATCATGTTTAACTATCTATTAATCACAGTAAGTATCCAAATCGCGTTATAAATTTTTCGCTTTTACCTTTATTTATTTATTGATTTACTTAATTATTTATTGTTATCGGTGTCGAGTCTCGTGCAGGAGATGGCTAAGGTGCCGAGTTATCGGCTTAAAAATTTTACTTTACATGTTCATTCAATGAGTTAAAGTATTTCAGGTTATACAATTTATGTTATAAAGTTATTTACACGTTAAGTTAAGTTGTATCGGGTTTTACCGTTGACGCTATTTTCTTAACTGAAAGGGGTCTAATTATTCGACCCCGTAACATTTATATTTTATTACCCAAACCTTAATTTATTTGGGGTATATTTATTTCATTTAAGTACAAGTAATGTTTTATGTTTCATTTATTTGGATTTTCTATATCCAAGTGTTATTTTATTTTAACCCAATTATTACCAATTGATTTTATTTTAGTACAAGTAAATTATTTAAGTTTACTACATTACAATTATTGTATTTTAATTACAAATTCAGTTTTGTTTTAAGTTGTTGAGGGAGTAATTAGAATTAGTATTATTTAGGAAGGGGGGGATTCATTACAATTCATTCTAATTTCCCAACACTCCACACTCTCTCTCTAAACCCTCTCCCTCTCCTTCACTGCCGGGCTGCCCAGCAGCCACCTCTGTCATTTTCCGGCCATAGCTCCGGCGGCCGGCGTGTGCTCCGACGACCCGAGCCACCACTCTTCCTCCCTCTTGTGTTTCTCCAATTTTTAACTCAAAGGTAACCTCTCCAAACTCCCAATTTCAATTTCTATGAACCCTAATCTGAGAATCTATGTTTCATACTTGCAATTCTCATAAATTCTACCTCTTTTGCTCTCTTTTATCTTGAATTCAAGTATATAATTGTATTGGTTAAGTTAGGGTTAAGTTTGAGTACATGCATGTGTGTCTTCTAAGTGTTTGTGAAGTTTTATAGTTGGATTCATGGTGGATGATGTTTATATGTTTATGCATGTGGTTTTTGAGGCCTTTGATGAATGGATTTTTATGGGTTATATTATGGAAATATGATGGATTAAGGTTATATAGGATTTGGTTATGTTTTGATATGATTAAGAGTGGAAAAAACCCAATTAAAAGCTGAAATTTTGGGTGTTTAAAGTCTCTGTTTGGTTATGGAAATTTACAGTGAGATAAAAGTGGGATTTTTGCCCAAATTTCTACTCCATTTGATAGCCTAAAGTGTTAGCAAACCATAGGCTTTGGAAATTCGAGTTTCCGACATGTATAGCCCGAGTTACGACCAAAACCGTAACCTCACGATTTTGTATACGAATTCTGAGTAAGTATGTTGAAGGCTATTTTTCGGACCTTTAGAGACTTCCTTAGTCTTTGTGGTAAACATGAAAGTTTTAGCTAACATTCTGAGCTTTCCGGAAATGTATCATATGCGTCCATACGATGTCGGGATTAAAAGATATGGGGTTTCCAGTGAAGGGTTGCAATCTGACCTCTGCCCAGAATTCTTAAGTGCATGTTTGATTTGATGGCCATTTTTCGTCCCTTTGGAGACTTTATTGGTTTTAGTGATAAACATAAGAGTTTTAGGTCACTCTTTGAGCTTTCCAGAAACATAAAGTTTGTGTTCATTGGATATCGGGAGTGTGAGTTACGAGCCCGGGAAGCAGGGCTGTCCGGAACAACATTTCTGCCCAATTTGGTTTATGTAAATGTATGTCTTTTGGGCCTCAAAATCAACCCAATAAGGGGTTCTAAGCATAAATGGGTCATGGTTATAAGTTGTCATTTTAGAGTATGTGTTTAAGGCTAAAAGTACCATTATGGAGTCTCAATTGAGTCTTAAGGATAGCTTCCAAAAGCTAGTATGGTTAGTGAAGTACCTTGTTCCCCCATCTCTCTTTAAGTGTATTATTCAATGTCTTGAGCTAGCTAAGAGTTTCTTCTAGCTTAGTAGCTTCCAAGTTCAAAGTCAATTCCATCTTTATTGCTTAAATCATTGATCCAAGAGTGTTCTTATCGCATTCGAATATGTACATCGTACTCCGTTTTATCGTTCAATTGCTATCGTATTATCAAGTCGTGTTTAACTCCATTGTGCTTGTCCTAACTTTCAACATATAACTACCCCATTCATCATCGATTCAAGCTTATTCTATTGGATTCAAGCCCTTACATTTGAATCATATTCTACGTCATTATTCTCATGTTTTCCGACTCGAAAATTTCTAAGGTTTTATATGTACTGCTTCTGTCCGGGCCATTTTTCGGGCCCTTCCTTTCATTTCTAGCCTTTGGGCCAGTTGACAAAGTTAAAGATCATGATTTTCCCAATTCCGGGATGTACTCTTCTACTTCGTTTCGATTTTCCTAACTCAAGTTATGCTACAAACTCTATTTTGTTACAACCTGAAATTTTACTTCTAAAATTGTTACATTTATATTACTAAGTTTCCGAACTCATGATTCTGATTCAGAACCTTATTCGGTTCTTCATTTTTATGTATGCTTACATTGGTTGACAAAGTTTCAAAGGCCATCTCCAAGCCGAGCCGAGCCGCCAAGGTCTTTAGCGTCTTAAGGTACGCAAATTGTCCAAATTTTTATGATCTAAATCATATTCATGGTTCATTCGATTTATGCCATGTCAAGTTTTATGGTTTACAATGTCTTTATGTTTAATAGTGGACCCGCATTCTATGCTTATATTTACAGTTATGTTTTTAGCACTCCTGATCAGAGTGCCTTGACCTGGCCAGTGTCGACTGCTTAGCAGTCAATCATTCCAAGTTTAGATCAACTTGGGCATACGCGTGTGTGAGGTGCTTGCACCGATCGTAAGGGTTCCACCTACTTTCTATCTTTATTGGTTTATGTTTATGATCATTTCACTCAAGTCCTATTTTAACCCCTTCCCCGTTTTCAAAATGAATTTAAATGCCGGCACTAAAACCGTCTTTCGAACGGTTTACGTGCTGGAGGTTTACGTACTGAGTGTTTCCCCACTCACTTTGCGAATGTATTTCAATGTTTTGTTTTTAGGCGGTCCGAGCTCCCAGGATAACGGCGAGGTTAAGCAGAAGTAAGTCGTCTGTACATGGTAGTTCTCTAAAGGCGATCGATGGTGGGTAATCAAGGTTACTCAAGGGCATTAAAGGCCACTTGGTTGTGGAAAGTCTATATGATATGTTTAATTAAAGGTTGTATAATGTATTTGTACTTTAAGTTTAGCGTTTGAGTTGTATGGAGTTAAATACAGTTTTTTTTTGGTGGATTGTTATATTTTTGGTATTGTGTTTTTGCCTTGTCCCGAGTGGGGACGGCGGTAATGCCTCGACCTAAGGTGTTCCGCTGCGCTAATCACAGGTTTGGGATTCTAAAGTATAGTCTTAATCTTGTGATTAAGGTTGGGGCGTTACACACTAGCTCCTAGGTCAAGCAATGCCCTTTCTATCAAACTATCACCTATGGTAATATAGATAGTGGGGCATCCAGTATCTTTGTACTTAATAGGCATCTGGTTCGACAGAATAGAACTCACATTAGTGGCTAGGAAAGCCTTCTTGGGCACCTGGGTGGCCCTCTTGGTAGTACAAAGCTCCTTAAGGAAGCGGGCATATGGAGGGATTTGCTGAATAACATCCAAAAGAGGGATATTCACCTTAACCTGAGAAAAAGTCTCCCTAATTTTGTCCAGAAATTTTTGGTCTTTGCTCCCCTTTAACCTCTGAGGGTAAGGTGGAGATGGTTTGTAGACCCCTTGAGATGGTGGACTAGTCAAAGGGTTGGTTTTAGACACGGTTTTGGTGCGAGGAGGCTCAACTGTAACAGTTGGCCTCGCTCCATCTGACTCATCATCAACAGGCTCATCAACAGATTTATCAGTCAAAGTCATTTCATTACACACATTAGAAGATTTCAGTTGCACTTTATTATCTATCTCCTTCCCAGAACGAAGAGTAATAACAGCATTCAGACCTCTAACCTGACTAGGGTCAACAGATGATGAACCTGAAGCTTGCCGATTAGGGTTTGCCTCAGGTTGCGCAAGAAAAGATCCTCTATCTCTATTAGCTAGCATCATTTGAGTGAATTGATCATTCATTTGTTTTAACACTTTCTCAATATCACTCTTCATGGATTCCTTAATTTCTCTCAGGCCATTCTTTAATTCCCTAATTTCTCTCTCATTCTTATCCTCATTAGTATACCCTAGTGGAGGTCGGGTTTGGGCAATTTGGGGTTGGATAGGTGGCCCTCTAGGAGCTTGATAAGCTGCCTGGATTGGTGGTCGATTCTGAGGGGGAAGATTTCCTTGGAAACCCCCTCCCTGACTAGGTGGTCTCAACACATTCTGATTTTCGGGGCCATAAGAGAGTAAGGGGTGCTTGCGCATCCCCTGGTGCTGGTAGGGTTGGTACTAGTCAGGCCTATAGTTATGATGCATAGCATTCACATTTTCAGTACTAACAGCCAATTGTTGAATATAAATATGACAGGTAGAATAAACATGGTCAATACCTTGGCATACGACACATGACACAGGTGGTGGGGGCACAAAAGCAGCAGTCTAGTCATAAGAGTTAATCTGAGCACAAGTTTTAGGTTGTGGAACAGCTAATTGTTATTGGGCTATGGTTTTAATAATATTTTCAAGAGAAGCAAACCTTGCCTCATAACTTGTACTCTCACTCACAGTGTGTACACCCCCTAGCATTAGACAATTGAGCACCTAAGGACTCATCTCTAGTGGTCCCCCATTGCATTGTCCTTTCGGACATGCTCTCTAAGAACTCCCAGGCCTCATCAGCAGTTTTGTCCATGAAACCCCCCTGACATATAATTCTAGAGTGACTCTGGTATCATGGTCAACACCTTCGTACACAATTCGACACAGTCGTACCAAGTCAAGACCATGATGAGGGAATTGGGACAACAAGTGTTTGAAACGTCTCCAGTAAGGTTCTCCTACGTCCTGTCTAAATTTTAAAATCGAATTTCTTAGTTGAGTAGCCAAGGAGGTTGGAAAAAACCTTTTCACGAAAACTTTTAGAAAACTGTCCCAAGAATTAATGGACTGAGGTTTGATGCTATACATCCACCGCTTAGTGGCATCCCTCAGAGAAAAAGGTAAGTACTTTAAAAGCACATAGTCTAATGGGACTCCTGGTGGAGTTATCATGCTAATATATTCTTTGTACTCTGCGGTCAATATCAGGGCTAACCCAGTTCCCGTGAACAGTGGTAGGTTCTGGGTGTAGTGCTGCCTAGGGTCAAAGGTCGCTCCTGTAGGCAGGTTGGGAAGTACAAAACATGATGGTGGTGGGTCATAAGATGGGTATAACTGGTTATAAAGGGTTACCCTAGGTGGAGGTGGTGGTACTTCAGACATCTTTGGTGATTCTACCGAGGGTTCCTCCTTCCTAACCAACCTTTGACTACCAGGACTACGAACCCAAACCTCAGGTTGATGTACTTTTCGTTTTTTCCTTGAAGTCTCAATTTTTTTATTTTTTTTAGTTTTATAAAAATTTTTTTGGATTTTTTTTGAACTAATCTAAGAAAGCAGTTAAACTATTCACAAACAAACCAATAACCTAATCTACCAAATAACACCATCCCCAGCAACGACGCCATTGTTCGGTTGTGTTAATTTGGGTTTCCTAAAAGTAAGGGTTGTCGTATCCACAGGGATGGTGTGTTAGGTTTTCAGGAATTCGGTTTGGAAGGGTTTTCAATATGTAGGAAGCAGTAAATAATTAAACTAACTAAACTAATAAAGAAAGCAATAAAAACTGAGGAAAACAAGAACTTAAAGATGAACTAAACCTAATTTAACAAGAAAGTAAATTTCTAACTAAGAAAGCGATTTAAAATAATTAAGAACGATGAATGTAAATACTAAACTAATTACTGAAATTTAAAGAACGAAATTATACCTAGGATGCATTGTTCTAACCTTGAATCTTGAAATCTCAAATCTTGAATCTTGAAATATTTAATATTTCTCCCGAACAAACAAGAAAGGTGTGATTTGGATTACTAAGACTGCTCGAATCCTCACCTGAAGGGGGAATTCGGAACCTTAATCCTCCGCTTCACTAAAAATTGGATTTTTGTGGAACTAATACTAATGAAATTGAAAGACAAGAACCGAAAGAAAACAAGAACTTGAAGAAAAGAATTGCATTGATCTTGGAAGAATGAATTACAGTCGAATGTTTAAAGAATACTTAAAGAAAACTAAGAACTAAACCATGGAATTAAACGTAATGAAAAGCTAGAAATAAAACTAAGACTAAGAAAAGATGCTAAAAACTAAGATAAAAACTATAAAATAAAAACTAAGTCTAAAAATTCTCTTTCTAATGAAGTATTATAAGTATATATAGGAGGAATTTGGAAAGAAAAATAAATAAAATCCCAAAACCCTACGCGTGAAACGGCGGTGCACAAAAATATCAGACTTGGCCGCGTCTGATCAGGCGCTGCCAGCACCTATTGTTTTCTTCCCGGATGAACTTTCTGACCAAAGCGCTAGGAGCGGGTATATGGGCGCTGGGAGCGGTTGGTGTGTGAAGTTGATCGTAACGTTGCTGGCGCTGCCGAGGGTTAGTACCCCCTGGTGGGGGGTTCTTGGACGCTGCTGGGGGGGTATCCCCCTGGTGGCGTCTAATTACCCCCTGGTGGGGGGTCTTGGTCCCAGTCTTTCTGCCACCTTTTCCATTATTTTCTTCATTTCTTTCCTCATTTTCTTCATTTTTCTTGGCTTTTCTTCACTTTTCTATGAATTTCCACAAAAATCTGTAAATCACACTAACTTTCCAATCAAGTGAAGAAATCATAAGCAAAACTATTCAATTTATGGTCTTAATTCGGCTCAAAATGAGACCGAACACATACAGAGCCTCAATTTTCCAACATCCACTGGCTTATTCTTGATCCTATAAACCCACTTATTCAATTAGGATTTCTTCCTTGCAGGCAACCTAATCAGTTTCCAAGTTCTGTTTTTCTCAAGTGAAGCAATTTCATAAATCATTCCATGCTCTCACTTGAATCGAGCCTCAGCCTGCACAATCTTAGTATAAGACTCCGACTCACTAACATTTAACAGTAATAAGTAATGCAAAGATGGAGAATATCTTTGAGATGCATTACCTTTGGTAGCTGGAGCGTTTGACGCATGGAGGGGAAGAAGATTAGCTTGAGTAGATGATGAACTATCAACAATCAAACAAGAACAATAACCTTGAACACCATAAGATGGGATATGACCTTAGGCAAGGAGAGTCCACAACCCTAGGCTTAACATCCCACCATGAGTATCTAGGATAATCCACCAATAATCACTAAAGGAATGACTTAAAACACCACCAAAGGATTGGATAAAGTAATTAAGATTTTTGAGGAAAAACTAGGGAAAACCCTACAACATGCATAAGCATAAACATCAAGTCTGAATAATCTGGAAAAACTGTTGAAAATACGCTGGGGGGTATTTATACTAATGGGGGGGGGGGGTAAAACAGTAAAACACGCGTAAACACAAACGGTCGCGGGCGCGACAAAGCGAACACTTCAGGGCGATTCGGCAAGTGCGCGAGGTCGCGGGCGCTACGCTTGGTGTCGCGGGCGCGACAAGCTGGGGCAACACAATGTTCGCGGGTGCGACAAGGCTTGTCGCAGGTGCAACCTCATTTTGTCCAAATTCTAGCTCGTCTTCCGGTGTCGTCGCGAGCGCTACGAAACCGTCACGGGCGCGACCTACTTGGCAGTTTTTCTGTCAACTTCAAACGCGCATAACTTCTTCACCTGAGCTTCGTTTTAGGCCCATAAGGTATCGATAGAAAGCTCTCTTTGTTTACTTTGAGCTCCAAAAATTTGAAGTCCATCGGAGTTGTATTGAAGGAGTTATGATCGAAAGAGTGAAGGCATGTTCATTTCTACAATCTACGTTGACCCCTTTGTACTTATTATTGCCAAAAAACTCGAACCCTTCCAAAGGTCTGAAGTAAGTACCCTTGAGTATTCATAGCTCCACTCCCATGGTCCTAGGTCCCACTAAGTGGATACCACACCCGATGCCGATCAACTCATGCCTCCAGGGTCGCGGGTCCACCTTAAAGTGTACTCCACACCCGACCCTGAAGTCGTTTTCCTCGTGTTTCATGGAGGGAGTGCGGGACAGTTTTGCGAACACAGGTTTCGAAGTTTGGGTCACTCCCCTTCTTGAAAAAGAGTTGCCCTCAACTCTGGGGAGTTAAAATGAAGGCACGTTCCATGGTTTGGCCACCCGTTATATGAACCCTCCAATAAATCGATCGTGGTCACGCTATGAACTCCACCCTGCTTGAAGAAATAGGAATTCTTGAAGAGGTTTGGGGGTGAAGGACAAAGGACGGAAGTAGGAAACTTTTGTGGAGTTAGGGAACACTCAACCTCACTAAGTTTGCTACTCGAAGGTGGAGAATCGATTCTCGAAGGTGGAGAGTCGGTTCTCGACAGTTCGAATTCGAGGACTACCCCGGTGGCTTGATTCCTCTCGAGGGGAACAAACATCTTTGTCCATCTCAAGGGAGAGGTAAGAGATGGTATGTTTCTGGGATGTTTTTGTGGAATTTGAGGGTTTTTTTGTAGTTGGCTAGTGTTTGGCTAAAGGTTTTGGGTGTTTTTCTCACTCAGACATTTCATCGAACACCTTCGGGACACTATTTTCCAAATTCACCGCAAAGCCCCAAATTACTTCAAATTCAACAAATGCAAACACAATACAACGTATCCCAACACTCGTAGACGCACAGGGAATAGGGACACCAATATTTGCAAGAAACACACCAAAAACCTACAATAGAAATCACTACTAGCAAGAACAAAAACCAAAACTCAAGCTAGAACAAACCTGGCTCTGATACCAAATGAAGCGTTTGACGCGTGGAAGGGAACAAGATTAGCTTGACTAAATGATGAACTATCAACAATGAAACAAGAACAATAACCTTGAACACCATAAGATTGGGTATGACCTTGGGCAAGGAGAGTCCACAACTCTAGACCTAACATCCACAATGATTATCTAGGATAATCCACCAATAATCACTAAAGGAATGACTTGAAACACCACCAAAGGATTGGATAAAGTAATCAAGATTTTTGAGGAAAAACTAGGGAAAATCCTATAACATGCATAAGCATAAACATCAAGTTTGAATAATCTGGAAAAACTGTTGAAAACAAGCTGCGAGGGGGGGGGGGTATTTATACAAATAGGGGGTAAAATAGTAAAATACACATAAACAGAGACGGTCGCGGGTGCAACAGGCTTGGTCGCGGGCGCGACGGAGCGAACACTTTAGGGCGATTCGGCAAGTGCGCGAGGTCGCGGGTGCTACGCTTGGTGTTGCGGGTGCGACAAGCTGGGGCAGCACAATAGTCGCGGGCACGAAAGGGCTTATCGGGTGCGACCTCATTCTGTCAAATTCCAACTCGTCTTCCAGTGTTGTCGCGGGCAATACGAAATCGTCGTGGGCGCGACCTACCGGGCAACTTTTTCTGCCGACTTCAAACGTGCATGTCTTGTTTATCTGGACTCTGTTTTAGGTCCATAAGGTATCGATGGAAAACTCTCTATGTGTAATTTAAGCTCCCAAAATTTGAAGCCCATCAGAGTTATATTGAAGGAGTTATGATCGAAAGAGTGAAGGCGTGTCCATTTCTACAACCCACGTTGACCCCTTTGTACTTATTCTTGCCGAAAGACTTCGAACCCTTTCAAAGGCCTGAAGTAAGTCCCGTTGAGGACTCATAGCTCCACTCCCACGACCCTGGGTCCCATTTGACGTGGGCACCACATCCGATGCCGATCAACTCATGCCTCTAGGGTCCCGGGTCCACCTTAAAGTGTACTCCACACCTGACCTTAAAGTCGCTTTCCTCGTGTTTCATGGAGGGGGTGCGGGACAGTTTTGCGAACACAGGTTTCGAAGTTTGGGTCCTCGCCCAATACGGTACAGTAGCCCTCATGGATCTCCTTAAGGTGGGTGGTGGAGTGTTCTCATCATCACCAGAGCTTTCACCTAGCTCATGTGGTTCAGGCCCTTCAGCAGCCTGATCTGAAGTTTGGTTTAGAGCCTGATCAATTTGATCTCTGACCAGGGGTTCCTCTGTTTCTCCTGTTTTCTACTTAGGCGCACCAAGCTTGATAGAAAACTTAACAGTTTCTGGTTTTCTCACCTCAATTCCCACTAACTTCTTGTCACAAAAGTCACTTGATGCTTGCCAATCATTGTACAACACATTATCATTAAAGACTACATCATAGTGTCTCAACATACAACCTATATCCAAAATAGTCAGTCCCATAGCCAACCAAATAACACCTTTTGGACATCAGATCCAATTTATCACGTTTGTCAAGATCAATCATCACATAAGCGCGCAGTAAAACAAAAAATACGAAGTAAGGAATAATCAACTTTCTTACCACTCCATACCTCCTTGGGTACCTTCATATCTAATGCAACTGATGGACTCCTATTGATTAGATATGTTGTTGTATTCACTGCTTTTTCCCACAAGTACTTGGGTAACCCAGCATGAATCCTCATGCTCTTAGCTCTCTCGTTTAGAGTCCTGTTTATCCTCTTTTGTTATCCCATTCTACCTTAGTGTTCCGAGGACAGTTCTCTATAACCTACTGCCATTCTGATCATAGTAATTTATGAACTCCTTCTTTTCATATTCCCCTCCATTGTCTATCCTCAAGCATTTCACCTTCAACCCTGTCAGTGTCTTAACCCGTGATTTCCACTTCAAGAAAACATCAAACACATCAGATTTATCTTTCAGAAAATAACCCATACCTTCTCATTGTGATCATCAATAAAGGTGACGTAATATTGAGCTCCACTCATGGAGTTAACTGGTGCAAGCCACCACACATCTGAATGCATCAACTCCAACTTCTCTGGTTATGGTTCCCTACCAGTTTTAGCGAAACTAAACCTCTTCTGCTTACCAAGGACATAACTCTCACAGAGCTCCATTTCTACGGTTTTCAGATCCTCCAAAACGCTCTTTGAAGCTAGAATCTTCATGCCCTTCTCACTCCTGTGACCAAGCCTGCAATGCCATAAGCTAGAACAAGAAGTACTATTGACATTAGAAATCAGATTAGTGCTATCCCTTGTGGATTATAATGTACCAGACATCAATCCCTTCGCCATTACCATACAACCCTTCACAATCTTCCATTTACTGTACCCGAACCCTGGAGTGTATCCCATCATATCAAGTTGATTCACAGAAGTCAAATTCCTCTTAATCCCAGGAATATATCTCCCATCCTCCAACTTCCAAAGACCACCATTAGCAGAGTCTTGATTGTCATATCTCCTCTACCTGTTATCTCATAATATTTGTCATCAGCAAGGTAAACCTTGCAAAAATTTCCACTCCTGAAATTACGAAATAACTTCGTATCGGAGGAAACAAGAAAGGATGCACTAATATCAACGATCCATGACTCTTCAGGACTAGACAAACTCAAAGTTAAGGCTTCACAAAGGTCTTCAGCAGAGTTAATAGAGTCACAATCATCATTGTTACCCTTTCCCTTCCTAAGCTTAGGGAAATCCCTCTTTGTAACACCCCGGATATATTGTTAAAGTGTGGCTTAATTGGATTGAAATGACCACTTATATCACCAAGGGGCACCTTCTTTTATGGTAGCTCATCCTTTGGGAACTTCTCAGTTAAGCGTGCTTGACTATCCGTAGTCTCAGGATGGGTGACCTACTGGGAAGTTTTCCCAGGCCGCGTGTGAGCGAGGACGAAGCATGCTGGAAAGACTCGTGGTGATTTGTGGGTGTAGACACCCAAAAAGTGTCATTGTAATTTTGTAAATTTTATTTTATAGTATTTCTTTTTATTATTTTTTTTCGCTTAGATAAAATGCCAAATATGTTTGAAATGCAAAAATGAGAGAAAACCACCACAAAATTGCCCACAAAAAATAAGCAACCCAAAATAAACAAGCCCAAAAGAAAACATGTCCAAAACAGGCCCTGCACGCAGCTCGAGGCGCTGCCCAGAACCCGAGCAGGGTCAAAGTGTCAGGTGGGCCTGCACGTGGGTTGTATACCCAGATCCGCCTTGCATCGGGTCGCGTGCTGCGGAAGCCAAGCGTGGAGAGCACGCCAGGCGGACCCGTCTGCTTCCTAATTTTAGCGTCTGCTATTTTTAGCATTCTCTATTTTAGGCTTGAACTTGCTATTTTTAGCATTTCTTTTTATTATATCTTAATACCCTCATCTCTCATTCCACTTTTCACACCAAAACCACATAGGAGTATTGACACTAGGTGGATTTCTCTTCTTCTCTCCCTCTCTCATTTTCATACATGCATTCTGGCATTTTTAGTTCTGGCATTTAATTTCTGTTTTTAGTTTCTCGTAATCAACAATAATGTTGTAATCCTGATGTTAAAAATCAATTATGACTAATCAGAATCTGATTGCTTGAAATAATAATTTAAATTTCGTTCTTTATTTGTTTGTATTTTGTTTATCGCTTTTGTTTATTTATCGCATTTTTATTATTATTGCATTTAATTTCCGCATGCATTCAAATAATTTAAATTAATCTAATTAATTCTCCTGTTCTACCCTCTTCTTTAATGAACTGATTTAGTAGAGTCTGTTCTTCGAACAGGCGAATTCGAAGGTTTTTACTTTTGAATTCTCGTAACCTTACCCCCGGATCCATATCTCATGGTTCATGGTTACGTGGAGTTAAAAAAATAAGAGTTTATTAATTCTCCTAAAAAATTAATTGGTGACTCCTAATAAATAAAAGATTGATCAAATTTGATTCGCTAAATGTTAAGTTTTATTCGAATTTCAAAATTTATTTATTTCCTGACATGATCTGAATACCGAAAATAAAAAATTGGTGGCCTCAGTCCAACATCCAGCACCCCGTGTGGGTCTGCACGACCATTGGCCCGGGCCCACTGCCATCACCCAGGCATTCGGGAAGGCCCAGGGTCACAGTCCAGGGGGCCAGGCAGACCAGCATGGCGCCTGGGTCAGTGACCCGGGTAATTCTCTAACTGCCCCGGTTTCTGTGCTAATTATTTCTGATTTTTCTGGTTTTCTTATTTATTTCAGGCAAATTATAAATTTTAATATTCAAAATAAAATTCAAACATTTCATGTGAACATTTTTAATATGTAAAAATTCAATTGAATCCCTTAAAGACTAGACACATCTTTAAACTCGCGATACACCCTGTAGGTCACCATTGGAAGTTTTTTTCCGGGTCCTACAAATGGCAACTCCACTAGGGACTTACTTTAAGAGGGTAAAACTTGAAAAATTATTATTTTTTAAAAAAATATTTGAGTAGAAGGGAGAAATTAAATTTTTATTTTTTATTGTTGAATTAGGCATCAAGCATACGGGCCTACATCACGATTTCTTTGATAAATCGCAATGAACTCAAGGGCATCGTTTAGGATCAACCCAATTTTCCCTTTCGGGCAATGTTTACTTTCGTCTTCATAAAGAAATGAACTCCACATTTCAAGAAGATTGCAAGTTACTTTCCCACTCATGAAGCACTCCGAAATTTTTGGGAATATGAATTTACATTTCCCTTTAATTTTGCGTGAAATACACGGGTCACATTACTATGAACTCCATAGAATTTGTGGCACGTGAGAGACATGAGTATGCTTGTCCTTTACAAACCTGACCTTAAACCATTGATTGTAGAGCCATCGCTTAGGCGCATCCCTCATTTGTATGCTATGTGCATTTCTTTCTTGTTTTTTCTTTCTTTTAAAAAAAATAACGTGCTAATTATGTGCTAATTGTGCATTCCATCGTAGAATAAGTCGGTCCATACTTGCATTTCCGTTAGATATTACTTTAGTTTGGGTAATATTCAAATGAGATTAAAGTAGGCCCAAAAGGTCTCTCTTAGGCCCAAGTCAGAAAGGTTTGACTAAGCTTGAGATTCACGTTTGACTTTACTCAACCCTAAGTAATGTTTGATCCCTAAGGCATCCCTCCGGTCGTTAACTAAATTTGAGTCCATGTTGATTTGATTTTATGATGACTTGATGGATACCTCCCTTATTCATGTACATAACATCATTCTAGGTCAAGAGTCTTCATGCAAGCTCAATAGTGGGCGAGTCCATACAAAAAAAAAGGGACATTCATCGTTTAGGCATTGTTTGCATTAGGTTGTCCCATATAAGTCGCTAGGTCTTTGGGTAGGTCAATGTCAAGGTTAATTTTGAGGTTTATGGTTGCCATACAGGTAGGATAAGGATTCGTCTACCGACCTTGTACTTGGAGTAAACAAGTCTCGAAGTTGCTTTCTTTACACCATTTTCTCTAATGGCCTTCAACGGGATACCTAGCGATAACGAGCTTATTTCCTTCATTACCCAACATTTGGCTGAAATTTCACAGCAAATGCAAGGCATAACTACTGAAAATGATAGAAAGATAAATGAAATCATCCATACATTGGCAAGGATGAATGATGAGTTGAACCTTCCTGATGAAGATGAAAGCAACAATCACCATAGTTAAATAGCAAGTATGCATGAAACAGAAAGAGAGATCCCTATATTTGCAAATCACTATATGGGTTTGGGACTCACTTCTGTTCATAGAGACGAACAACCACGTCAGTTCAACTTACCAAGGAAGAAGTTCAGAACTGCTCAAAGTATTTCCAGATCTCCTTCAACTGAGAAGGAAGACCAAATCCTGCCCTTAGTCACAAGAGGAGTCCAAGCAAGAAGATGTGATGAACGAGAAAGATTTTCTTTGGACCAACTCTTCACAACAATAAATCAAATGCAATCACACATGGAAGGTCTGGATCGAAAAATGGATATGATCCTTTGGATTCTACAAAACAATAGAAGGATGGCTAATATTGATGTATGCTAGCTCACAATGATCAGAGTATTGAACTAGAATGCACCATACAACCACATACACAAATTGAATGTTGTAATGACAATAGCTAATTGGAAACAATTGGCTGGACTGAATGACAAACCGATAAGAAACAATAAGGATAGACTTGCTTACAACTGTTACAAACACACCTTTAGTTGCAATCAAAGGGCAAAGGACTCTCCCATTCATGCTCCTACAGACACACTAGAGCATAGATGATAAAGCACAGCAGACATTTGCTGGATTCTTGCCAAAATCCAGTGACAAGAGCTGATTTAACCGAGGGTTGAGAGTTATAGGACACTCACAAACATTCAGAGGTTCTAAGACACTCGAGAATACTATTGAATAAACACTGATGATCCTTCATTGCTTAGAAACTCAGAATATAAAGGCTACAAGCAGTTTGATTAGCAGTTACTTAACATAAGCTAATCTGCTTAATCTCCCTGACTTAATCTAACCTACAAAGCTTTAGAAATATTACAACTGATTACATCATAATGATCTCGAGTACAACTTGTAATAAAATAAAGGGAAAATGCAAGCTACACTCTGATTGGACCAAATGCCAAAAGAGTGGCAAAATGAACCAATCAAATGCTTTCCTGCCTAAGGGGGTAAAACTTAGTTACTGAGGTAGTTCCCGCGCCAACACAAACCTGGACGTAATCTCAACAGGTTAATAATAAGCTGGAAAGACCTAAATAACCCTTATGGACAGATAACAAAAGACTTGGCCTTAGAACTGAGGTTCTAGAAAAACTGATAACAAACAACCCTGCTAGGATTGTTTGTTCTGGCCCTTGAATCTTGCTGATGCCATGCTCAAACAAGCTGGGACTTGGCTTGGAATTAAAAATGGCATGACATAGAATAGAAAACTTCTAGGGAACCTTGGCTGAATCTTCCTCAATCAAGAGATGTGACATTGAGAAAGACTGCTGGTTAGACTGTTGCTGTTGGGAGCTGACTTTGGTCTGAATGACTAATGCTGATGGGCTGAATGGCTGAAGTTGCCAAGACTTGTTTCACAAGTGTGTAACAAGCTTGGATGGATGCTGTGGGTGTCTTGGTGGATCTTTGAAGGTCTTTGTGATCCTCCTTTGGATGAGCGATTGGATCGACTTGTTGTGTCTGCTGGGATTAGGAAGCCTGCTATTTCTGCTGGAGATGCTTCCTTAGCTGCTGAGTTTGGTGAATCAACATGGCCTCCTCCCTGTGCTGCTGCTTAAAGTGTTGGTGAAGCTCTTATAGGTGCCTTCTTTGCTGATGAAGTTGCTGCTGCTTGTTGTTCTTCAGGATGGTCTCCATCATCCTCCCCAGGTTGAGGAAAGTTTGTCCTCAAACTTGGAAGGTCTTCATCTGTTGGATAGTATGGTCGAAGATCTGCTACATTGAATGTGGCTGAACCTCCATACTCCACAGATAGGTCCAACCTATAGGCATTGTCTCCAATTTTCTCAAGCACTTCAAATGGTCCATCTGCTCTTGGTAGCAGCTTGCCTTTTCTCTTGTTGGGGAACCTGTCCTTCCTTAAGTGGATCCAAACTAAATCTCCTGGCTGGAAAGTGACCTTCTTCCTGTGTTTGTTGGCTGATGTAGACACCTACTCAGTATACTTGGCAATTCTCTCCTTCACTTGCTGATGAAGCTCCCTGATTTGATATGCTTTTTTACCTGCTTTAAAACAAAATTTGACAGAAGTAGTTAGTGGAACTAAATCCAAAGGGGAAATTGGATTTTTACCATAGACTACTTGGAATGGAGAGTAGCCTGTGGCCTTGGATGGTGCTTTGTTGTAAGCAAATTCAGCATGGGGCAAGAGAGTGTCCCATCCTGCTTTATGTGTTTGAATCAGCGCTCTCAATAGGACTCCAAAGGTTCTATTAGTATCCTCTGTCTGTCCATCAGTATGTGGATGGCAAGTGGTGCTGTACTTGTGCTGTGTGCCTAGCTTCTTCCACAATGTAACCCAAAAGTGGCTCAAAAACTTGGTATCTCTGCCAGAAACCATAGTTTTTGGTACTCCATGCAATCTTACATCTCCTGGAGGAACAATTCTGCAACTCTTGTGGCATCAAAAGTGGTGTGGCAAGGTATGAAATGTGTCATCTTTGAAAATCTATCAACCACCACCATCACTGAATCCTTGCCTCTTTGAGTTCGTGGCAAACCCACAATGAAATCAAGGCTGACATCTTCCCAAGGGCTATTGGGAACTGGCAATGGTGTGTATAAACCTTGAGGTAGGCTGTGTGACTTAGCCAATTGACAAATGTTGTACCTCTTCAGTAGATGCTCCACAACTTTTCTCATTTTCGGCCAACTATAATGCTCTTTTAGCATCAGCAAGGTCTTTTCAACTCCAAAATGACCTGCTAGAATCCCTCCATGGACTTCTGAGATTAATAGATCCCTGAAACTGCTCATAGGAACACATAATCTGCTTCCCTTGAACAAATAGCCCTGGTCTATGTGATACAAACCGTAGGGTTGCTGCTGGTACTTCTGGTACATCTGCTTAAAGTCTCCATCCTCTTGATACAAAGCTTTCAAATTTTCAAAACAAAGAATTCTAGAATCAAGTATATGAAGCAACATATACCTCCTACTCAATGCATCTGCTCCTTTTTTTAGCACTCCTGATTTGTGGTAGATCATGAAGTAAAACTGCTGCATGTACTCGACCCAAGCAGCATGCCTGGTGTTGAGCTTGTGCTATCCTTGAATGAACTTCAATGCTTTATGATCACTGTGTAATATGATCACTCCAATGAGGTAGTGCCTCTAGTGCTGAAGAGCTCTAATGATGGCATAGAACTCTTTGTCATAGGTGTTATACTTCCTCTTTGCATCATTCAATTTTTCACTAAAGTAGGCAACTGGCTTGCCTTCTTGTGTCAACACTGCTCCTATGCCAACACCTGAAGCATCACATTCTACTTCAAAGACTTTGCCGAAGTTGGGTAGCGCTAGAACTGGGGCTGAAGTGAGCCTCTCCTTGACTTCTTCAAAGGCTTTCAGGGCTGCTGTTGTCCAAATAAAGGACTTCCCCTTCACCACTTCAGTCATGGGGGCCAAAATGGTGCTGAAATTTTTGACAAATCTCCTGTAAAATGAAGCTAGGCCATGGAAGCTCCTGACTTGATGAATAGAAGTGGGCACAGGCCACTCCCTAATAGCTTGGATTTTCTCCTCATCAACTTGGATACTTGCTGCTGTGACAATGTACCCCAAGAAGTTCACATGGGATGTAAAGAAGTGACACTTCTTGAGATTTCCAAACAACTGCTCCTTGCTCAGAATTTCTAAAACCTCCTGCAAATGCTTGACATATTCTTGCTCAGACCTGCTATAGACAAGAATATCATCAAAGTACACAACAACACTCTTGCCTATGAGTGGTTCAGGACCTGATTCATGAGTCTCATAAATGTGGATGGGGCATTAGTCAGGCGAAAAGGCATGACCAGCCATTCAAACAGACCTCCCTTGGTCTTGAAAGCTGTCTTCCACTCATATCCCTCATAGATCCTTATTTGGTAATATCCACTTCTCAGATCAATCTTAGAAAAGACTGCGGACCCATGTAACTCATCGAACATATCTTCAAGCCTAGGTATAGGGTACCTATACTTGATTGTGATCTTGTTAATAGCCCTTCAATCTATGCACATTCTCTGACTTCCATCTCTTTTAGGCACTACAAGGCTGGCACTGCACATGGACTTAGACTTTCCCTAATCATCCCTTTTTCCAACAACTCATCCACCTGCCTCTGTATCTCATTGGTATCTGCTGGGGTCATCCTATAAGCTGGCTTATTAGGAAATACTAATCTAGGCACTAGCTCAATTTTGTGTTGGATATCCCTTTTAGGTGGCAAACCAGGTGGCATTTCATCAGGAAAGACATGCTGAAACTGCTGAAGTAAGGGTAAGAATAAGGGGTGATCATTTTGTGGGGTTGAGGTTTCTTCAAGGTCTAAAAGGATCAAGTCTCTTTGTGTGCTAAATTCATGATGATCAGATAAAAGCAACACATCAAGACTAGGTTCAAGACGTAGCTTCTTGGATTTCTTGGCTAACTGTGAGGGTTTCATGGGGGTAAGAATGATCTCTCTGTGGTTCATGGTAAGGGTATATCTATTAGCTCTACCACAATGACTTACTGACCTATCATACAACCAAGGTCGACCCAAAAGTAAATGACATGCATCCATTGGCAAAACATCACACTAGATCTCATCTTTGTATGATTGACTAATTGAAAAGCTAACAAGGCATCTAGTAGAGATTTGGATACCTTTCCCTGAGCTGAGCCACTGAATGGTGTATGGAGCTGGGTGGGGCTTGGTTGCCAAGCTTAGCTTCTTCACCATGGTGCTGGAGGCTGCATTGGTACAGCTCCCACTGTCAATCATCACAGAGCACACCTTCCCTCCAATGGTACACCTTGTATGAAAGATATTCTCCCTCTGCTCTTCTGCCTCTTCCACTACTGAGCTACTCAGAACTCTCTTGATAACCAACATTTCTCCCTTATCTGGACCCTCTTCTATGGCATCATCATCATAAACTGGATCATGTTCAGGCTTATTATAATCATGTTCTTCTCCCTGCACATGTTTAGAATCAATAAACAAGGCTTCTTGGTACCCAGCAAGAGTAACCATTCTCTTGTTTGGACATTTTGAGGCAATGTGCCCAAGTCCTTGACATCTGAAACATCTTATTTCTGGGTAGGCTTTGCTGATAAGGGCAGGGGTTCTTTATGGGGAATTTGGTGGCTGATTTTGAGGTTGTCTTGGGGCTGGATATCTGGCTTGAGGTGGGGGTGGGGGTGGATAGGTTCTTTGTGGTGGATTATGAGGCTTGCTGTAAGGATTTGGCTTGGCTGGGGCATAGGATTTGGCTGGGTATCTGCTGCTGTACTCCTTCACTCTGTCCTTCTTCTGTTGCTCCACTTTATGAGCTAAAGACCTTAACTCATCAAGTGAATCATAAACCTGCAGCTCAACAACATTCTTGATTCCTTCATTCAAACCTGCAAGGTATCTCACATAAGTCTACACTTCATTTTCCTGCATATTACACTTCCAAAGCAAGTGTTCAAACTCTTTAGTATAGTCTTCCACAGATTTGTTGCCCTGCACAAATGTTGTAGCTTGAAGTAGTTCTCCTTTATATAGTTGTCTGGAATGAATTTTTCTTTCAACTTCTGTCTCATTTCAATCCAAGTGCTCACCCTATCTTGTCCAATCTCCATTCTCCTTCTCTGCAGATTAGTCCACCAAGTAGAAGCATACGTTTTCAGCTTTAAGGCTACTAACTTCACCTTATTCTCTTATGAAACCTCCTTTAAGTTAAAAACCCTCTCTACTGTCTGCAACCAATCTAAGAAAACATCAAGATCTAAATCCCCTGCATACTCAGGTATATCAATCTTGAAATCTAACTTCTCTATCCTCCTGTCTTCCCTGCTTTCCTCCCTTTAATTCCTACTCTGTTCCTCAGGTTCACTAATCCTAGGTGACCTCCTAACTCTTCTCCTCCTTCTATGTGTAGGCCTAGGACCTCGACCTCCTCTTCCTGTCCTACTTAAAGGGTTATCACCTCACTACAACATGAAACGTCTGGGCGACCGACCTAAGCGACCGATACGTATCGGTCGCTTGTATAGACATGGGTGACCGATAGACAGCGACTGATACCGTATCGGTCGCAAGTGTTCCCTTATCGGTCGCTGAGCCAGCGACCGATACCATATCGGTCACGCGGATCAATAAATACGTCAACGGTTATATTTATTTTGTCAGACATTCTATCGGTCACTGAGCCAGCGACCGATACCGTATCACTCGCTGGCTATCGATCGCCGGCACTTTTTAATGACTCAACGGGCAGAATTCATTCGATGCTCGCTGCTCTTTCTCTCTCCATCTCGCTCGTTCCTCTCTCCCCGACCCCAACCACCATCCCAACCACCTTCACTCCGGCCACCCTCGTCGACGCCGGCCGACCCTGCGACCACCGACGACCATCGTGCGCACACTTCCGGCAACCACCGACGCCAACATCTATGTGAGTCCCTTAATTTATTTTTGTAATTAAATTGTTGATTTTAATTGTAAAATTCATATATATTGTTGTATTTGAGTAATTTATTTGAGTAATTTTAGTGTGGTTATAGTTTGAAATTCAAATTTAGGGTAGTGTTTAGTGTTAGTCAAGTTTAGGGTTTGAAATTCGATTTAGAATTGTGTTTTGAATGTAAATTTTTAGGGTGAATTTGAGTAATTTACTTGAGTAGTTTTAGTGTGGTTATAGTTTGGAATTCAAATTTAGGGTAGTGTATGTTTTGAATGTAAATTTTTATGATGAATTTGAGTAATTTACTTGAGTAATCTTAGTGTGATTATGATTTGAAATTCAAATTTAGGGTAGTGTATGTTTTGAATGTAAATTTTTAGGGTGAATTTTAGTAATTTACTTGAATAATTTTAGTGTGATTATGGTTTGAAATTCAAATTTAGGGTAGTGTATGTTTTGAATGTAAATTTTTAGGGTGAATTTGAAATATTTATTTGAGTAATTTTAGTGTGGTTATAGTTTGAAATTCAAATTTAGAATATTGTATGTTTTGAATGTAAATATTTAGGGTGAATTATGAATGGTTAGAGTTTATTATATTATTAGGTTGTTAGGGCTTGAAATTAAACTTAGAATATTGTTGTTTATTAATGTAAAAGTATATGTTGTTGAAATTGTTGCTTTCTAATGGTAAAATTCATATATGTTGTTTATTAATGTAAGGGTATATGTTGTTTAAATTGTTGTTTTTTAATTGTAAAATTCATATATGTTGTTGAATTTGAGTAATTTACTTAAGTAATTTAGGGTTTACTAGGTTATGAATAATTAGTTTAATTAGTATAATTAATTATAGGATATTTGTACATGTTAGTGTTTAAAATCCGACGTGTAGCCGTGTATGTTTAATGTATGTTTTGGATTGAATTTGAACACCGGCGTATGGCCGTGCATGTTTTATGTGTGTTTGGGTTGTATTTGAACTCCAACGTGTGGTCGTGTATGTTTAATGTATGTTTTGGATTGAATTTGAACTCCGACATGTGGCCGCGCATGTTTAAAGTGTCTTTTAGATTGTTTTTTAAAATCCAACGTGTGGCCGTGTATGTTTAATGTATGTTTTGGATTGAATTTGAACTCCGACGTATGGTCGTGCATGTTTTTGTGTGTTTGGGTTGTATTTGAACTCCGGCGTGTGGCCGTGTATGTTTTGGATTGAATCTGAACTCCGGCGGTGGCCGTGCATGTTTTATGTGTGTTTGGGTTGTATTTGAACTCCGGCGTGTGGCCGTGTATGTTTAATGTATGTTTTGGGTTGAATTAGAACTCTGGCGTATGGCCGTGCATGTTTTATGTGTGTTGGGATTGAATTTGAACTTCGGCGTGTGACCGTGCATGTTTAAAGTGTCTTTTAGACTGTTTTTAAAATCTGGAGTGTGGTCGTGTATGTTTAATGTATGTTTTTGATTGAATTTGAACTCCGCCGTATGGCCGTGCATGTTTTATGTGTATTTAGGTTGTATTTGAATTCCGGCTTGTGGCCGTATATGTTTAATGTATGTTTTGGATTGAATTTGAACTCCGGCTTGTGGCCGTGCATGTTTTATGTGTGTTTGGGTTGTATTTGAGCTCCAGCGTGTGGCCGTGTATGTTTAATGTATGTTTTTGGATTGAATTTCAACTCCGGCGTGTGGCCGTGCATGTTTTATGTGTGTTGGGATTGAATTTGAACTCCGGCGTGTGGCCGTGCATGTTTAAAGTGTGATTATGATTAAATTTGAACTCCGGCGTGTGGTTGTGCATGTTTTATGTGTGTTGGGATTAAATTTGAATTCCGGCGTGTGGCCGTGCATGTTTTATGTGTGTTTGGATTGAATTTGAACTCCGACGTGTGGCCGTGCATGTTTAAAGTGACTTTTGGATTGTGTTTGAACTCCGGCGTGTGGCCGTGCATGTTTAATGTATGTTTTGGATTGAATTTGAACTCCAGCGTGTCGCCTTGCATGTTTTATGTGTGTTGGGATTGTATTTGAACTCCGCCGTGTAGCTGTGCATGTTTAATGTATGTTTAGGATTGAATTTCAACTCCGACGTGTGGTCGTGCATGTTTTATGCCCATTTTGGATTGTGTTGGCTACTTATGTATGAATGTTTATAGGAAACGTTTCGCCAAAAAATAGAGGAACGTGGCATAAGTGAGAACTCCCCGGAAGCTAGGGAGCTGTACCTCCAATTGGCAGGGGGTACAAACCAAAATACCAAGCTGTCTATGGTCTTGGGAGTGCGACCTCGTACTTCTACGATACTCCACCCCCCGCCCAGGGTAGTTCTTCTTTGAGGCATGCCGACGCTGCCCCGTCCACGGAAGCTATTATGTGGGATCAACTTGCTGTCTACTTATCCGCCCTTTCTGATCAGATTCACAGCCAACTGACTCAAGTGTTCCAACATCAACAACAAGCTGGTAGTTCTTCTTCTCCGTCTAAATATCTAAACTTATCAGGATCCCCGCAATTCCCTCCCCAACCTTGAACTTATGAATTTTTAGTTCTTATATATTTGTACAGATATTAAGTAAGTATATGTATGAAACTTATAAATATTTAACGTATGTACGTGGGAAATTTAGCTTATGTATGAAACTTATGCATGAATGTTCAATATTATATATGTTTAATTATATTTTGGATTGAATTTAACAGGTGGATAAATATGCAGCTGAATTTATGTATATATATATATTGGGTAATATAATAATAGCAGCGACCGATAATTCATGAACATATCGACAAACACAACGTGATTATAACCTAATCGATCACAATCCTGAATTTTTTTTAA
Source organism: Portulaca oleracea (assembly GCA_029582165.1). Classification (NCBI taxonomy): domain Eukaryota; kingdom Viridiplantae; phylum Streptophyta; class Magnoliopsida; order Caryophyllales; family Portulacaceae; genus Portulaca; species Portulaca oleracea. Next base: position 36,312,452 of record CM055882.1, read on the forward strand.
AAAATTAAATTAAATTTTGCGACCGATACGTATCAGTCGCTGATTAATGGTCATTATTAGTGATTGTTACCTTGCGACCGATATTGTATTAGTCGCTATTTTGCGACCAACTTGTTGCGACCGATACGTTGTCGGTCGCTGAGCTTGCGACTGATACACAACGACCGATATGGTATTGGTCGCTGCTTAGCGACCGATATGTATCGGTCGCCCGTGCCTCTATCGGTCGCAAGTTTAGCGACCGATACGTATTGATCGCCCAGTTAGGAAAACGACGGATATGCGGCGACCGATACGTATCGGTCGCTGATATCGGTCGCCCGCCCTCTGCTGCGACCGATAGAGGCCTATTGCGACCGGGTCGCCTCAAACATGTTCTGTTGTAGTGCCTTCTCCTTCCTCCATCTCTTCATCAGTCTCTCTATTAAGCTCATTTCTATGCAATCTCATATAATACTGCAACTGCTCACTAAAAAATTTCATTTTTTGCTCTATTTCTTCCTTTTCTTTCAAAGTCTGCTCTAAGACTTCCTGTGGTGTTCTACTAGCTCCGGCCATTTGAAACAATCACAAACAACACACTCCAAGATAAAACACAATGCTCTGATACCAAGATGATATATGCTAGCTCACAATGATCAGAGTATTGAACTAGAATGCACCATACAATCACACACACAAACTGAATGTTGTAATGACAATAGCTAATTGGAAACAATTGGCTAGACTGAATAACAAACCGATAAGAAACAATAAGGATAGGTTATGAGTTTATCCCCCAACACCTTATTTGGCTTATCCTTATTGTTTCTATTTACTTTTATGATTTCTTCTTCTTGTTTAGATTTTGCAATGTTTACTTTCAATATTATGAGTAGCTAATTTCCCTTGTTCGAGGGATAAACTCGATGTCTTTTGATTGAATTTGAATACAGTCTCGGTGTTAGGTTATCATTTTATTCGTTTAATCTGCGTGTAATGTATGCCATGGTAATTTGGCAATAGAACGACAGTTTGAGTCTCTACCTGGTTTTAGATTCTCGACAACAGAACGAAAATTTGAGTCTTGAATTGGAATGCGTAGATTGAATAGGTTTAGAAAATAGTTAGACATAATGATTCTTGCCTAGGGTCAATTTATAATCAGTTCTTATCTTTGACTAAATTAAATAGTTAGAAATAATGTTTAGTTTAATCACTGTAACTCACCTAGGATCGAAAGATCGAAGTGATAAGGCCTGGAAAGATTATAGACCCCGAACTATCTTGTTTCCTGCACCGAGATTGTTGAAAATTTGATTGATTGACTAGAGTGGACTCCCCCGAACGCTTTTCATTATTTGGTTAAACCCTAACAATTCCTGCTTTCCTAGTTTAGTTTAGAAAACTTTATCACAACCCTTGGATCGACCTAGCATTCTTTGTAGCGAACTAGTTCAGTGTGTGGTTGAACGCAAATCCTTGAGAGAGAACGATATTTTATTACTACACAAACCCGTACACTTGCGATACACATACACCTATACGTTTTAGGTCTGTCAAGTTTTTGGTGCCGTTGCCGGGGATTTATTCCCCCAACCGCCATTGGACGAACGCGCTCTGGGTGACTAGGTTATTTAATTTTTGTTATATTTCTTTTTCTTTATTACGCTCGGTGTTCTTGTTTTTGTCTTTTTCAGGTTTATGCAAAAAGATTTCTCTTTCGAGTACGATCCCGAGATCGAACGAACCCTTAGAGAGAGAAGGAAAAGAGCAAGACTGGAGAAAGAATTTCAAGAAAATCAAGAAACGGACAAAGAAGAGCAAGAATCGGAATCGGAAAAGGAAGAAGAGATGGGAGAACAGCGACCAAAGACATTCGGGCAGTATCTGACTCCCAATGTCACCAACCGGTAATCAGCAATCTACGTTCCCACCATCCAAGCGAACGAGTTTGAACTACGTCAATCTTTGATCAACTTGGTGGCAAAATCACCGTTCCATGGATTGACTAACAAAGGTCCGAACCGACATCTACGAGTTTTTCGTCAAGCTTGTGACACTTACAAGGCCAACAACGTGTCGGAGGACGCCATCAAACTGCGTCTCTTCCCGTTCTTGTTGGAAGGCAAGGCGTGGGAGTGGCTTGATTCGCTTCCACCAAATTCAATCACAACGTTCGACGAAATTGCTAGCACCTTTTTGGCGAAGTATTTTCCTCCAAGCAAGCTCACCAGCCTAAGGAATAAGATTTCTACATTCACGCACGAGCCGGATGAGTCACTGTATGACGCTTGGGAGAGATTCAAGGACATTCTTCGACAATGTCCTCAACATGGATTCGAACCATGGGTTCCTGTCCAATCCTTCTTCAATGGAGTGAATGAGTCGACGAGAGGAAGCATCCTCTCTGCAGCCGGAGGCGATCTTATGGACATGACTGTGCCTCAAATCACAAGTCTGATCGAGCATCTAGCGAAGAACTCTTATCAATGGTCTTAACCTCGCCAAAAGGCGGGAGGTAAATTTAATGTTGATGCAATTTCTTTATTGTCATCTAAACTTGATTCTTTAACGCAAAAAATGGACCGATTGAGTTTACCATCTAACCCTCCGACCTCCAATGTCTGTCAGTGGACCAAACATGAAACTTTTACTTGCCCTACAAGTGGAGTTAGTAGTGAACAAGTCCAACAGGCCAACTATGTTGGCAACTCTAGAAAGAATTATGACATGGATTCTAACACTTACCATCCTGGGCTTAGAAACCACCCTAATTTTTCCTATAGGAATGACAACCCTACTAGTCCTTTTCAAGGACAAGGACAGCAAAAGTATGTTCCCCCACCTCAAAGACCACCTCAACAAGGCCCTCCTAGAAAGTCTAATTTAGAAACCATGATGGAAAGCCTTATCGCCGGACAATAGAAACATGAAGGTGTTATAAAAGATCTAATGCAAAAGGTAAACGCTTTAGCAACCCGCAATAAGATTTTAGAAAATCAGATTGCCAATTCAGCGACTCCCACTACTAGTTTACCACCTCAACCTGTTCCTAATCCGGGTGCTCAATGTAACGCTATAACTTGCGAGGAAGTGAACCTTGAGTGTGAACCCTTAAGAGAACATATCTTACATGGGATAGTCGAGACCGAACCTAAACCAGACCTGTTAGAGGCAACTAAAACCCCCTCAATTATACCTAACAAGGAAGACCTAAGCGATTTTAGGATCCATGTTCAGTTGGATGGTAAACCCATCACGTATGCATTGTGTGATACACGATCCAAGGTGAATGTTTTCCCTAAGTCTTACCTAAGGAAATATGAACATAAGGAATTTAGGGTGACTGGTAAGATCCTTCGTCTAGTAGACAAGACCCTTGGGAAACCTCTATGGATCTTATATGACACTCCCCTCCAAATAGGGGAGCATGTTGTTCCTGTCAATTTCTTGATTTTAGATACAGGAGAAGATCCGGAATCAGAGATTATTCTAGGGAGGTCTTTCCTTTCAGCTGTCAATTGCAAGATGGATATGAGGAAGGACACAATGATCATCGAGCTAGGAAAGTCGATGACAGAATACGAAGTACGAAAAGGCAAGTTGATTCAGAAACAAGTTTCAAAAATAATTCATGATGACGGAGATCCGGTTCCAAACCGGATCAAGGACCTCGACGAGTAGGGTCCATAACGTCGAGCTAACGACGTTAAACAAAGCAACCCCGAGGAGGTACACCATTATCTAATATCCATTCCTCCCCATCTTTTTATTTTAGTTCAATTATTTTCATTCAGTTTTTATTCCTTAGTAATTTTTATTTTGAAGTTTACTAATGTTTTTCTTTTAGTGTATAGTGAAAAAGAAGAAATTCAAGAGAAATTCATGGCTTTTTATTAAAATTTTTTATTTCTAATCTAATGAATTTTATGTTGGTAGATGTTTGTAGGGTTTTTCGGTATGTCAATTTGCAGGGGAAACAAGGAGCAAACAAAGAAAAGGGAGAAAAACAAGCAAAAAGTTGCGAAAAACGAATTACATGTATCAGGTAAGAAACACAACCAGCGTTTTCAAGGCGCTGGCCGCGCCTCGTCCAAAAAGTCCAGGTAAGTATTTTTTGCAAAATATAGGCCGTGTTTTAAAAACACTGACTGCGTTTTGTTATTTTGCCTGCCTCTTTTAATTTAGTCGAGGTCCTTTTTTTTCTTTCTTTCAAAACACAAAACCCTCCTTGCTTTAGCCGTAACCTGACGACCCCTCTCCACCAAACGCCACCTGCGCCACACACCACCGTCGACGCCGCCGACCACCTCGCCGGCGCCGCCACCTCACACCACCACCTTCTTCTCTCTTTTCTCTTCTCATTTGCCCTCTAAGACCTTGAATCTTCAAGCTCCATTCCTCTTCCCTCTTCAAACTCAAGGTATAGAATTTTCAACTCTTTCTCTTATTCTTTGACTATATACTTCGTTTGTGGTATGATTTTGATTGAGTACTTGAGTTTATTGAGTAATTTGTTCAATTTATACCAATTATCATATCCTAGATTCAAATCTCTTGATTTGGGTTTGATTCTTAGATTGAATTCTTGATTACGGCTTGGTTTGAGTTGATTGATTTTTGATCTGTTTGTTGCAGAATTGGGAGAGTTGTGTTGTTGGATGTATTGAGTGAGCAATGTGATGTTGAAATTGAGAAATTTGGGTCTAGACTTTGGGTGTGAATGTGTTGTGGTGTTATACTCTGTTTTTAGTAAGGTTTTAGGTTAGATTTATCTTAATTTCAATTCCTAGTATCAAATAAGCATGGGGGATTGTTAGGACTAAGTTTATGTATTATGATCATGCTTCTTTGATACCTAGAATCTATCTTGGTGATTGTACTGATTTTGTGAATTTTTTAGATGGTGAGAACTAAGAATCCTAGCTTCTCCAGACCACCGGGCGATGACAACGAAGTCGGAGGCAGTCGGAAGCGCAAAGCTACGGCAGCGGAGAAAGGAAAACAGAAAGTTGCACCTCCAAGGAACTCGAGGGGCTCGAACCCCTTCAACTTTGAAGGGGACGTCAAGAAAAGGTGCGATTCCCTCTCCCAAAGAGCCCTCATCCCCACCAAATATATGCATGAGCCTTTCTTGCGTAGTTGTGGTATGTTGGATGATGTAGATTGGATGTTAGGTCGTTGCCACATGACCAACATAGCTAGGTTAGGCGAGCCGACCTATAGAGGGATTACCCTTGAGTTTTTGTCAACCCTAGTTGTGAACCTCCAAGGGAGAGACAGGTGCATTCATTTTCAGCTTTTGGGGATAGAGAGGACCAGGACCGTGTCCGAATTTGCCCGTGCCTTAGGTTTTCCCGAGTGTACATGTAGTGATTCGTCCCTTATACCCAAAGAGTGGGATGGGAAGGGTTTCTTTTTCAGAATTTCAGGTTTTGACAATTAGGACCCTAACAACACCCCCGCGACCATGATTAGAAACCCCGTAATGAGGTATGTCCACCGCATACTCTCTTGCGGTATCTTTGGGAGGCCCGGTAGTTCAAACAAAGCTACCCGGGCTAATTGCTACATGTTGCATTCCATGTTAGATGCCGACCCTCATGCCGACCCCGCAGCTATGGTAGCCCACCATCTTTCTAGTGTCGCCACCTCAACCAACAAGGGCATTGCCATAGGGGGCTACATTACACACCTTGCACGCCAATACGGCTTTAGGCCACCTAGGAACCCCACTGACCTTGTCCCGGGTAGCTTATTTTTGGATGGGGACCAGTGTAATTCCTTTGGTTTGTGTAAGTTTGACAAAGACTCGCGTTGCCTTTGGGTCTATCCCAACAACGCTAGGTTTCCTGTGCCTAACCCCCATACCTCACCCCAAGTTGTTGAGAATTTGATGTGGATGCCACCCTTTCCCGAGTTTGATCCCGAACCTGAACCTGAAATCCACCCTAACCCTCAACCCGAACAACCCCAACTAGACTATGAGGCGCGCTTTCGCGACCTCCAAACCTCCATTGACCGGACCGAGCACCGTGTCAACGAGTTGCGGGAGAGTTTTGATGAGTATATGGGTCAGTTTGACCTGTGATTCGACCGTCTTGACGAGTCAATCGCTATCCTCACCGGCCTTATTCAGGCCATGTTTGATCTAACCTCACCACCATCAGGACCGAGCCAAAACAACCATTCCCCACTGACCGAGGATCCTTGATCCTTCGCCCTCCCTTACCTTTCACCGTTGTCTTCTACATTGAGGACAATGCAACATCATGGGGGGGGGGGGTTGAAAAATATTTCTTCTTGTAAATTTTTCTTCTTGTTTCTTTGTTTTTCGTTTGTTTTTCTGTTTTTCGTTTATTTTCCTTTTATTTTCGTCTTTCTTTTTTCTGTTTCATACTTATCTTTCATTTTTTAGTGTGATTTTCTTATTTTTGTGTGTTTCTTTTATTTGCTTGTACATAGTTTAGTATGCTTTCTAGTTTCTAGCTTATTTGTTTTCTTTTATTTGAGTTTCTCGTGTGTTTTTCTTTTGTTTTCTAGTTTTCTTAAGTTTTTCTTTCCAAGTTTTTCTTTTTCTTTTATTAGTTTGTTTCTTTTTCTTTCTTTTGCATCCACCTATTCAAAAATCCAAAAAAAAAGTCAAAAAATTTAGAAAAAGACCAAAAAAAATTAGAAAAGACAAAAACCAAATAAATATATAGGATAGGACTAGGATTAAAACCGGAAACACCTTCGGTGATGATTTGTAAACCTTTCTTACTTTCAGTTTAGCTTGCTTCACTTAGAAAAGTCTGGATGAGATCTCAAAAGTTTTTGAAACCTTTTCCTTCAATTCTTCTGATTTTGAGTCAAGTTACGAAAGTTGTATTTTACTGCTTTGACTATCTTAGAGAGTATAAATGTGCATGCCGCAAATCTTTGGGCTAAGTTTAGTTGATTGAGCCCCATCCCGTGAGTCCACATTGCCTAAATTTTTTGAATTAATCACTTTTATCAATTCCATGATTCCCTGAGCGACTCACCCATTCGTTGCATCTCTAGAACTTGCTTTGCATCTTGCTTAAGACTACATATTTGCGTTGCACGCTGTGACAAAGTGATTAAGGCATTCATTTTATTTTTGTTAAGCTACATAGCCAAATAGCCTACCCTACATTATATTTGTCGTTCTTTTTGCCCCGATTAACCTTTGTTTACCCTTCTTTCATGATTGAACCCTGACAATACAAGCCTTGGCCTTTGATATCTAGTATCCCTTTCGCCTTGCTTGGTTGAATGAGAGTTTGTCGTTTTTTGGAAGTTACAGTTTGCTTGGTGTGTTTGTGAACAAAATATGAAGTCTGGGAGGAATTGTGCTTATTGTTTCAAGTTGGGTGGAACTAAAAGTCCCACCTTTTGAATAATTGGTGTTTGGTTATGTAGTCTATATATTATCGAAGTCGAAGTTGTAATTTCATAGTTTTGTTCTCCCCAATCACCCATCAAAAAAAGAAAAAAAGAGAAGTATAAAATTTAAAAAAAGAGAAAAAGAGTTCCAAAAGAAAAGGGTGATTAGAGAGATTCAATTTGAAGTTCTGAAATCTTTGACCTGGCTGTATTCAGTTGAGATGTTTCATATTGTTGAGGGTGAAAGGCGAAATTCCTTGCATACACTAAGCAAGAGGGCGAGTTTAGAGTGTTATACTCGTTGAAATTCAATCCAAGCATGGCTCTTAACTCCTTATTCGCAAATTTTACCGCTCCTTTCCCCTAACCTAAGCCCCGTTACAACCCAATAAAGTCCTTTTGATTGTCACTTGTGCATTGCATACCAATAGTGGAGAGCGAGGTTCTTACCAAGCTTATGGCAGTTTGTTTCTATTGGTTTGAGTATGAAAAAACCCACATACATATTGAAATTTCAGTGATTGAGTGTTTTTATTCTCTCCTATGTGAGGTTTGCTCTTTTTGACTGACTTACGTTCATAACTAACCGCGCACATTTGTATTATTCTTAAGACTGTTGGCGGATTTATGCTTCTGAAGTGCTTGTTCTATTCTTTTGGTTTCAAAACTTCTTCCCTTCTTTTTTTTGAACTGAGTTTTGATCTTGTCTAGACTGATCTTTGTGTTTGCTTGTTGAATTGATGTGTTAGATTGGTTAGCCTGAGGGGGTATTAAGATTTGGTTTTGTAGTCCTATCGGAAACTCTTTCCGCCTCTTTCTCTTCTTAGGTTCTGTTTTTCCTGTTTGAGCCCTAATCCTCATGTTTTCAATTCTGACTTGCTTGGGGACAAGCAAGAGCTAAGCATGGGGGGATTTGTTAAGTCATTTTTATATAGAGTTTTTAGGGCTCAAAACATGTCAGTCTCATGCTTTTGATATCCGATATCCCTTTTTTTATGTCAATTTCTATGATTTATACACTTGTTTGTGAGTTTTACAGGAATTAGTGGAATTATGTCAAAAAGCATGAAGGATCGGAGGAAAAATAACAAAAATCAAAGAAAATAAAAAAAGGAAAGTGAAGAAGAAGAAAAGAAAGAAGGAGAACGACCCAAACCTAGTCAAGACGGAAAGACAAGGCGCAACCAGCGTTTCCAAAACGCAGCCAGCGCCTTGTCCAGAGAGTTTTACAGCCGAGAAGAACCAAAACGCAGCTAGCGCCAAGACACGGAGAAATTCCACTCTTGGGCAAAACGCAGCCAGCGTTTCTAAAACGCAGCCAACGTTTTGTGCCCTAATCCGGCCCTATAAAAGGGATTCGAGTCTGCCGTTTCAAGCGAGGTCGCCTTTTTTAGAGAAAGTTTTACGCAACTTTTGCATTAGTTTTTAGGAGCAGTTTTTAGGGAGCTTTTAGTGTAGTTTTAGAACAGTTTCTTTACAGTTAATTCCAAAATATTGCTATTAGATTAGATTGTTGCTAGTGATTGAAGAACACGAAAGAGATCGATTAGGGTGACACGAAGAGATCGATTCCGCTGATTCGAACACGGTTTATTTCTATTTACTTTTATGATTTCTTGTTCTTGTTTAGATTTTGCAATGCTTACTTTCAGTATTATGAGTAGCTAATTTCCCTTGTTTGGGGGATAAACTCGATGTCTTTTGATTGAATTTGAATACAGTCTCGGTGTTAGGTTATCCTTTTATTCGTTTAATCTGCATGTAATGTATGTCATGGTAATTTGGCAATAGAACGACAGTTTGAGTCTCTACCTGGTTTTAGATTCTCGACAACAGAACGACAGTTTGAGTCTTGAATTGGAATGCGTAGATTGAATAGGTTTAGAAAATAGTTAGACATAATGATTCTTGCCTAGGGTTAATTTATAATCAGTTCTTATCTTTGACTAAATTAAATAGTTAGAAATAATGTTTAGTTTAATCACTGTAACTCACCTAGGATTGAAAGATCGAAGTGATAAGGCCTAGAAAGATTATAGACCCCGTATTATCTTGTTACCTGCACCGATATTGTTGATAATTTGATTGATTGATTAGAGTGGATTCCCCTGAACGCTTTTAATTATTTGGTTAAACCCTAAAAATTCCTGCTTTCCTAGTTTAGTTTAGAAAACTTTATCACAACCCTTGGATCGACCTAGCATTCTTTGTAGCGAACTAGTTCAGTGCGTGGTTGAACGCAAATCCCTGAGAGACAACGATATTTTATTACTACTCAGACGCGTACACTTGCGCTACACAGACACCTATACGTGTTAGGTCTGTCAGGGCTCATTCATAACTCAATGTCCGCATCATGGCAACTTAAGAAGTTACAAGACAATTCGACAAGAAAACTCATCATTTTCACTTTTTTCGCCTTGTTCTGAAACCCACTTCAAAATCATCCTTGACATTCAGAGTCTTTATTTACTTTTCATTATTCTTTTTTTTTTCTCTCGGGAAAGTGGGGGGTTTTATATTGCATGAATGCATCAAATCAAGGTCAATTTTTTTAGGTCATGTGCATTTTGTAAAGGTCATGTGAGCTTGTCCTTTTTTCATTTTCAGTCATACTAGTTTGCATTTCGAGTCGCATTAATTTTTAATTTTAATTATGGGTCATGTTATTATTTTTTTTCTTTTCTTCTTGAGTAATAAAAAAGAGTCACATGCATCGCAAAAATAAAAAAGAGTCACATCAAGCATTAGAATAAGGTTACATAAAAAACATGCATTAATAGTCTTGTATTATAATGTAATTCATCTAGCATAGCATGCATAGGACCTCATTTGCATTCCTTTATCCCTCGTCTGAGTCTCAAAAGAAATGAGAGGAACCTTGAGCCTCATTTGAGTCTCAAAAGAAATGAGAGGAACCTTGAGAATTGTGACTCAGGTTCGGTCACCAAGGATCTTGATTACCTCCAGACAGATATTCGCTAAGATCGCCAGAAGATCCAATTTCACTGTCAACAAAAGGATTTTCAGTCCAAGGAACTAAAGGTGACGGCTTCCTTATCTTGAGCTACCAATGCTTCTTCTTCCTTTTCCATCGCTTCCTCTTCTTGCGCAAATACGGAACACACCTCCTTGGAGACTTGATAGGTTAGATAAAAAAGGAGAATAACATCGGCTTGATATTTGGTGATTTGTCGGGTCTCGGGCCTTTGAAAACCATCCCTTTTTCTTCTATACTCTCAATGTATGTTTCACTCAAGGCAATCTCCTTCCTCAAAGGCACGGTGTTGAGGAAATCATCACATTGGGTGTCTTCATCTTCATAAACCTCCAAATGGAAAGGCTTAGGGTGATTTTCTCCACCCCAATCATCCGACTCCACAACAAGTAGGCACGACTCCTCTTGATGCTCATCTATAATCCCAACCACTGCATTGACCTTAAAACGTGACTCCTTATGAGAGTTCCTTCTTGAAGAATGAAGGTCAAAATTGATACGTTCTCTCCCCACATGAAGAGACAAACCACCTCTTTTAACATCTATCATTGCTCCTACAGTGGCCAAGAAGGGTCGACCTAGAATGATAGAAATATGCAATTCTTCATGCATCTCAAGAATAACGAAGTCGCAAGGAATAAGGAAGCTTCCCACTTGAACCGGACGTCTTCTAATATCCCCAAGGGCCTCCTAATAGTTCGGTCAGCAAGTTGCAAGTTTATAATTGTAGGGGTCAAATCATCGAGATTCAACATTTGACATATTGAGTGTGGCATGACACTCACCCTTGCCCCCAAGTCACATAATGCTTTATCAATTCTCATATCACCAGTTAAGCATGGTATGGAGAAACTACCTGGATCGGCTAGTTTCTCGGGAGTTTTGCTCCCCATAATAGCATTGCAACTAACCGTGAGACGAACGGTCGACGATTCCTTGATCTTCCTTTTGTTAGTAAAAAGGTCCTTAAGATGTTTCTTGAATGAAGGAACCTCTGACATAGCATCCAGATAACGAATATTGACTTGGAGTTTCTTCAACATATCAACAACACACAAAAACTTTGCCTCGGCCTTATGTTGAATAAACCTCTCAGGAAAAGGTACCGGTGGTCTATATGGAACGGGTTTCTTAAATAGGTTTTCATGATCGTCTTCCCTCAAGATTTCTTTCCCTTTCTCCCGTCTTTTCTCAAGTTATACACCCTCTTCTAGATTCTCCTCTTCCTCATCCTCAGCCTCATTAACCATGACATCATTCTCCTTCTCCTCAACTCTAGCGTGCTCAACTTCTAAGTCCTCCACTTCACTACTATCCGCCAAAGGTCTCTCCTCTTCCACCTTCTCCTCCACTACCTTAGGCTCTTCAATATTTCTTCAACTCCTTAGGGTAGTAGCATCAATTTACACCCCTTGGATAGGTTGAGGTTGAATGGGTTGGGAAAGGTATATTTGTTGAGCAACTTGGGTCAATTGGGTTTCAAGTTCTCCAAGACGAGCCCTATCACTTTCTTGATTGGCCAAAGTTTGTTGCAACAACGTTTCCACCATAGAATCTTGGGATGGTTGAGAAAGTTAGGGTTGAGGGATGGGTTGATGTGATAACTTTTCTTGAATACACGAATGATGGTCATAAGTGAGAAATAGGGTCGAACACAGGGTTTATAAACGTGGTATAGTTATAATTATGATCTTTATAAGAATGTGAGAAAAGTTGGTTGGAATATGATGAACATATAGCATTCACGTGCTCTACTCGACGAAACTCCCCACATTGATGCTTGGGATGTGGACCAAAACACAATTTATAAGTATGCATATGAGGAGTGGGAATGGATGCAAAGGTTTACATACCTTGAGCGACTTCCGACTGGTTAGAAAATTCATCCATCACCATCTTATTTTGCAAATCATGGACGATGGCCTTTAGAAGCCTAATAGTAGGATTGTGTTCCAAGGAATAATCCTCATCTCCTGAATTTTGGTCGCCTCCCCAATTGGGCACATTTTGAGATAGCTCATGAAGAAAAATGTTGGCTTCCTCCGCGGTTTTCTTTAAGAACATTATATTCCTCCGAATGTGGTCAATGGATTCTTTAAACGAACCACAGAGTCCACAATAAAAATGTTGAAGTAGCATCCAATCCGGTAAATTGTGATGTGGACATTGGCGTCGAAGACCTTTAAACTTCCCCTAAGCCTCGAAAATATCCTCTCCAGGCTCTTGCTTGAAAGACATAATAACTCGTCGGAGTCTATAAGTTTCATCAACTGGGAAGAATCTGTGCCCAAAATCTCTTTTAAGTACCACCCATGAAGAATAAGTGCCAAAAGAGCACGTTTAAAACCATGTCTTCGCTCTCCCCGTAAGAGTTAGAGGAAAGAACTTCAATTTCATGAATTTTGAAGATAAGCCAGGGACTTGCGCGAAACTAGTTCGATCTTTAAACTTATCGATATGTGCAATAGGACTCTCGGATTTGTCTCCATGAAACTGATTGCTTAAGAAGACTTCAAGTAAGTATTGTTTAAACTCGAATACAGAATCGGGTGGTAATGGTGGTAAAGTGATAGGGTTGCCTCCCGTACCCAATGATAGAACGACATATGAAAGAAGGGTACAGGGTAAATCATCTCGATTTTCAGCCATAAGGATCGAGACTTCCTATGACGCTCGATAGGCACTAGGACGGACCTGCATGCAACAAAAAGTACAAAAGAAGCATCAAATTTCTTTTAGACATCAATCAATCTAATTTCTAGCAATGAAAGGAATCTTGAACAACATAAAACCAAGAAACTAAGCTAGGGGCACTTGCTCCTTGGCAACGACGCCATTTTGTGTACAAGTGGTTTGTATTAACCGATTTTCACGTTCTTCTCAAGGAGCAAGGGGCCTAAGTCTAAGAAGCTCAGTCTAGGTAGGTCAAAGTTCACAAGGGAACAAGATCTTTGGACTGATAGATAACAAAAACAGAGCAAAGATCAAACTATAGTTCGGTCAAGATGGGATAATGGGCTTTAGAGGTTTTTCGTGATTAAAATGGGAACAAGGATACGAGTTTTGCATAAAGAGAGCAACAAGGGGAAAAATCAAGTGGTAATTCTGTTAGAAAAAATCCACCGGCCTTCCACTCTCGTGGATAGTCCGGATTAACTTCCTCAAAGTCCACCACGGACACAGAGGGTTAATGAAACGATCCCCTAGTTCGTCTCTATCTCACTTTCGTGAGCGAATGCTAACTATCTCGACTCCAACCCTCCACAACAAATGTTGGATGTATTCTGGAGCTTTTGGACCCAAATACACCCCACTTTAGGGAAGGATTGGAGTGGGAAATTGATTTCCCACCTAATTACTTACTAAAACTGCTAACCCATTTCTAATTACCTATTCACACCCTTAATTACCCCCTAACCCATGGGGTTTCTAGCAACTAATCATTAACAAAACCAAGCTAACAACATCAAATCCAATCCTAAGCATGATATCTAGCATCCAACAATCAAAACTCAAGCAAAGCAATGAAATAGAAATCAAAGAGATAAGTAAAGCAATTAACAAACAAGCAAAGTCATCAACAAATATTAAGGTAAGGAGAGAAATCACCCAACACAGTAGAAATGAGCAAGGAAACAATGGAAGTGATGATCCAAACCAATCTCTCAATTGTGGAATCTTCAATTCTTCAATACAATCCCAAAATACACTAAACCCTAGATTAATCTAAGCTAATCTCTCTCTAAAATCTCCATAATCTCACTCTAATTTGGATCAAAACCAGAAAAGGAGTTTAAATACAAAGCAAGGAAGTTGAGTAAAACGCTGCGTTCAGAGTCGAAAATACCCGTAGGAGCAGACACGTTGCGGGCGCGACCGTCCAAAGCATTCCCAGGCGATTCCAGCGTTCGCTATGTCACGGATGCAACAAAATCCATCGCGGGCGCGAAGCGGCTCTGGCCAGGTAGGGTGATCAGAATTTGGCATTAGGTAGCGGGCATCACACCTTCCTCTGCCATCATTCCCTTGATTGTCTTCAGATACAGTTCGCGGGTGCGACGACTTTGGTAGCGGGGGCGACCAACTTCTATTAGAGCATGCTGCCTCTACTCCCAAGTTGTATCGCCTGCTACGGAAGCTGTAGCGGGTGCTATGACCCTGTTTTGCTTCGGATATGGGGAAAAGGTTCCAGGGTCGACTCCGTCTCGGCTCTCGGCTCGACTAGGTTCGGGGAAATACTTGGAAACCTCCAAAATACCCCTAAAAAGCCCCGAAATAGCTTATTTGCTTCGTTTTACTCCTTAAACGCTAAAACTTGCAAAAAAATTAGAAAGCGGATAAAAACAATAGAAAAGACTCATAATCGAGCCAAAATAGCAAGTCGAAAGGCGTTATTTAGGCCTAAAAATGGGATTAAACAACTAGTGCCCATGGGAGGGCTTTGATTTGGCACGGCTCCCAGCCCCCTTGGAGTTGGCAGAGCATGAAAAACGTCTTCATGTGTTGATTGAGTCTCCTTCGGGTTTCGTTTGGTATATCTGGGAGCGTGCATCGATGTTGATCTTAGGGCGCCATCCCCCTCGATCTTATTCCTATGGATCCTCCAGAGAAGATGTTCTCACCTTGGCGCTTAGATGTAGACCCTTAGAGAGATGCCACTCAAGGTCGCGAGTATGAGCAATTCAAGAGGTTGGGCATAGTTTGAACGTGCGTGACATATGATGTCACACTCATAACTAGTGCCACTTCATGATTTTCTCAAACATCAAACCTAAAAGAATTTGAGGTTTGGGACTAAAATGGTTAGACTTGAAATCTCATTTTCTATAACTTCCCGGATAAATGAGATTTAACTTGAGGTATTGAATTGGATGATTCCATTCAATTACAACTTTATGGAAAGGGTTTATTTTGGAAATCAAATATTAATCGATTAGTTGGGCATAAAAATATCGTGGTAGTGGAGATGGTGGCTTGGTGATTCCAGTTGAACCTCAAATAAAATGATCCTCTGCATGGATTGAGAATCTGTTGAGTATGTATTGCTCGATTTTGGAAATTGAGCAAAGATGAGTATGTGCCTAGCATTAACATTTAGAATTTCAAGAAGGAAAGGTGTTTCCTATCTCGCCTAAAATCGTTTTAGGTTGGAGGTATCAACTTAATGAAATTGGATTTTATTGAGTAAGCATGCGTAATTTCTTGCTTATGTTTAGGATTTATTGGATGCTAAATTTTGTTGGCTTTATCCCTGGATTTTGGTTAATACATTGCAAGTTGGATGCCTTCTATAATTGTTATTGAAGTTGGTTTTGACATTTGTTTGATTGCATGTGCTCTTAGTATGGCCTTAGCTAGTCTGGTTTTACCGGCCTGTGTGCCGATTTGGGTGAAATACGACCTGCGTGCCGTCGATTTTGAATATATTTTCAATTTAGTTTTGATTTAAGTTGTAATTTATATTTGAAATCATTGTAATCTCATTTGATGAGACCCGCTTGTAAAACCTATATATGGGATATGGAGTTGAGTGGGAGCCCAATCCAACTTGGATGTTAGTTCGAGTGGGCGCCAATATATGTATGTTGCGATGGTTCAACAAAGAGTTCTTGAAAGCGTTCGAGAAGATGTTCTTAAAGTATCAATAAGGAGGATCCTTGAAACGTTCAAGTCCGAATTCTAGAATCTTCAAGAAAGAGTTCTTGAAGGCTTGAAGACTAGTTTATCTTAATTAAAGTTTGTTTAATTAAGTTTAGGAGGCCATACTAGGGGTTTTATGTTTATGCTTTGCATGGTTCTTAGCATGTTTTTATTGTTTATTATGTTTTTCATGCTTGATTCGCAAGTTTCACCTAGAATCGCTTGCTTAGGATAATAAATAGGTACTCTCTAAAATTTGGACATATGATTGCTCACCCTGACTACCACCACTTGGATCGTGGGCTATCATTGCCAAAACAAGTCATCCCTGAATCGATAACAAGTTTGGTGGAAGTCAGGTGCGTCCCTAATGGCGGGCTAAAGGGTCTAGAATCATGAGCAATAGAGAGAGGTGATGTATAAGATACACACACTCTCGCCAAGAATCGTTTAGAACGACTGATCATGAGATGATCTACCTTAGGCGATCTGACACGAGGTTTGTTTGGGCCAAAGCTCACTCGATGTCGATTTGTTCCTGTTGGGTCTTGGTTAAATTGAAACACTAATTAAGAGTTAAGTGTGTTTTAATGTTGAAATTAAAATCAGTTTAATTTCTTGAGTTTATTAATGTTTAAATCCTAATTGAATCGTATTGGCTTGTAGATTCATAATGTCTGTCGATCATTATCTCCTTGAGAAGGAGAAGCTCATTGGATCCAATTATGTGAATTGGGTAAGGTATATGAGAAATGTTCTCAAGGCTGAGCAGAAAGAGTATGTGCTTGACATACCTAAGGGTGACCCTCCTACCGATAATGCCTCGAAAGTTTAGAGAGCCAATTGGAAACGTCATTGTGATGACGATGCCTATATGGCTAAGTTGATCTTGGGTAGTATGTCTCAACTGCTACAAAAGTATTTTGTGGGCATGTCGTCTTTCGAGATTTTCTAGCTATGTGAATCTCTGTATACGAAACAGATCATACAAGAAAGACATGAGACTGTTGGCAAGATCTAAAACTCGAAACTAGAGGTCGGCGAACCTGTAGGGCCACATGTGTTGAGGATGATTATTCACTTCAACAACATGAGTTGGCTAGGCTCTCCTCTTGATCTTATCTTGGCTGGTGACATAATCATGAACTTATTGCACGCTGGATTCCAATCTTTTAAGATTTATTACATCAAGCAAGGGTATGAGTATAGCTTGTTGAAGCTACAGGAGATTCTCATACCGATAGAAAAAGACTTGATTGCTTCTAACGAGGCTTACAAGATCGGTTCAAAGGTCAAGAAGGGAAAGCGACACAGGAGGTCTGCTAAGTCAAGAAGAGCCTCAAAGATCGTGAAGGCTAGCGTAAGGCTGTTGCGCAAGCTCAAGATCTCCAAGTGAAGGCTTGCCTAGAGTACCTAACAAGCTTGGAGCTTGAGAAATGGAACGTTTGAATCAGGTACATATGTGATTGAGTATATCCTAAATGTCTCTACTTTTGGGTATTGGATACCAGCTTAAATCTCACATTTGTCAAAATGTGCAGGATGGAAGCTGAAAAGTGGATGGGACAGCAAGGATAAGACTTGATCTTGGCATGAGAGACAAACAAGTAGTTGCTAGTTTATGCTTTAAGATTTAGGTTTATCTTTTCCTTCCAAATGAGTACTTGAACTCAATAGTTGCTGGTTCATGTAATTAATCAGAAATTAGATTTCTTTTTTTGGGTTTTAGAATGAATGCTTATTCCTTTTAAAATTATAAAGGTAATGCTTTAACTTCCAAGGAATGAATCTATTATGATACTAGCATTTGTTGAATGACTAGTATATTTTGGATTAAGATAAACATATTCATCACATTAAATGTAAAAATAAGTTGAATGTATGATTCAAACCGTCGCATTTTCGTTTTCTGCTTAAGTCATTTTAATCAGAACAGGCATCCATATGCTGCTTCAAGCAGGCATTTTGGATTGGTTAGACTTTGAAACACTAGGTGTTTGCAAAGTATATCTAATTGAGAAATGACTTTATCACCTTTTCATTTGATTTAGTGAGCGGACTAGTGAAGGGTTTATGGCTGGTACATATGTGATGTATTGGCTAAACCAGAGACTAATATCAAAATGGGAGATAATACTTCATTGTGTTGTATGGCAATTCTAGTGGACATGGTTATGCCACTTAATGTGTCATGATTTGGAATCCTTTAAAGAGTTTAAAGATTTCCTAAATGAAGTATGAGAACTTCTTAGTGTGATATTGTAAAGCCCTTCGTGTGAGACAAGGTGCTGAAGTTTTAGGCTAAGAGTTCAACTTTCATCGAAGAGATCGTGAAATCGTTTCATGGATCTTATTCCTTCCAGAAAACCATGGTTGATGGTAAGTATGCAAAGGAAAGGAATCATACCCTACTGATTAAGGTATGATCGATGATACTTGAGTCAAAAGTCTTATGTTTGTTTTTAAGGGTGTGTTCTTGATAATTGCTTATCTGTTCTAACCTTTTCTGTCTTCAAAGCTGTTAAGAAAGACACCGAATGGGATATGGAGAGAAATTGTTCCTTGACTGTATGTTTTAATTTGAATATGCGAGCATCATCAATAGGTTTCACCTATTGGCTGTCTTGCACTTGTATAAAAAGTTTGTTCTTTATGGGTTGTCCAAAAGGAACTAAAATTTCTTCTTATGCACTCGTTCTTATCAAGATATGTTTGTGCCTCCAGAGCTTTCTCATTAGAGACAAGGTGTATCTCTGAGAGAAAGAGTGGAAGAGTATCTTATGAACTTACTGAATTAAGTTCATGAGTCACAAACTACTTCTCCCCTTCCTATCCATGACACCCCAGTACTGTCACTCAAAAGACTTCCTGAAAGTCAGCAAGTGTGAGTTGAGATTCAAGTAGTTGAGATTTAGATGGATGAGGGTCAAAAGTGTTTGAGGACCATACTCAAAGAATTGAGGTTTGGTTGAATGTATAACTTGTGGAAGAACCTCTTAGTAGGTTGGGTCGATAGCTGTGTCAGCTAAAGAGATTTGGTTATCTAATTGTCGAAACTTGTGTATTACTTTTTAAAGTAATAAGTCTACCACCTACACAACAGACTTTGAATGACCAGATTATATCAAATGACTTAGAGTCATATATTTCCAAAATGGACACCATGTAACACAACCAAGTTTTGAACTTGGGGTCCTTCTTGAATGCGTTAAAGCCATAAGGAGACCAAGTGGATAATTATTGTAATGAATCAACATGGATGGTTAATTGGGTGGTTATAAGGCCTTATTGGTTGTTAGTGAAATACATTTTCAGCGGTGGCTGTAAAGTAGACCTATAGCCAGTAGTGGGCCCATAACCTACAGATCCATTAGGATACTCCTAGCCATAACCACATAGTATGACTATGATAATTCACAAAAGGACTTTGAAACTTTATTTCATGGATTTAATTCCAGAAATCGGGAGTGTAAAAGACACGTCCCAGAAGTTTTGAGGTTCCCTAACTTGTTGGGAAGGTCCACAAGCTGAGAACGATTAGTTGTGATCGTTAACGTAGGCATGGAGTTAAAAGATTAATAGTTGATCAAGTGATCAAAAGAGTTTAATCTTCTAAAGACTCCAGATATTCTTGAAGTTGCAAGAAATTTAGTGGGAGCTTAGTTGTCCTGTTTGGTCTAGTGTGTGTTCACATACTCCGAAATGAAAATGATCTTTTTGACCTAATGCTCTAAGGCTGAAGGTACAACGATTTTCATATTTGAAAGGACCTCGATAGTGCTCAATATAATCTTGCAGTTAAGGTCTATATTGACAGATCGATGTGTTTATTTATTTGAACTAAACAACTTATAATGATAAGTAGTTGAAATTGTTCAGCAGAACTCCATGAAGGGGATTTGACCCATAATGGCATCATTACATCACTTGGTATTGAAGCATGTAGTTAACATCTGAAATCCAAGAGTGGATGTGAAACCTGTTCTATTCCTTGGAAATAGGATCAGTTAATTATGAATGCTAAAATAAGTATTGAGATGTCGAAAGCAAATTATCTTGAGTATGTCAAGTCAAGTTTCAATTAGATTGAAACATTGTTCTAAAGTTCTTATCATACTCAAGAGTGTAATAAAACTAAAGAGATGTCTTTGATTTTATAAAGAGGACAAATGGAAAATGTGTAAAGTGGGTAAAGAGTAACACTTGTACTTGACACATAACATACAGTGATGGTTACCAGAATCAGTATGGTCACGACCATATAAAGAGGTTGTAACTTGAAAGAGTTCCAACTTCCAAGTAAGACTCCTCTTGGGGAATCCATTTTAAGTCTAAGTACATTTGGGCTTGTTTGAGAAGCCACCTTGGAGACTTGTGGATGAAGGAGTTCATCAAAGAATTTGGCGTCTAGTGTTCCGCAGCGGAAGCTTGGTTATCCTTTTAGGGGCAATTGCTCGACCTAAACAGACTAGGACGCAGGACAAGTTCACACACGTTTGTCCCTTGGAAGTCACATCACTAGAATCATGTTCGAGGTGAGTGATTAATAGATGTGCAAGGTTCATTATAACGTGAATGTCACACTCTAAACCCTTGTTGTTTAGAAAACTTAATGGCTAAGCTTATCTTAACTTAACTTGACATGCTAGTTATGTCAAGGCAATGGGTTTTAAGATGCATTAGAGAATGCAATAGGATTTGATACGCTTTTATAAAAAGTTCATGAGTTGCAAACACATTGTTGAATGCGGCTAACTTGTTTCTTATGTTTACACTGTTTCACAAGTTGTATTATTCATTAATAAAACTCTAAAGTTTTAGTTCAATTAAGATTTAGAATTGAACGAACGTCCAAAAGGTTAGCTTATTCTAAAATGGGAAGAATAGATAATGTTTGCTCTTATGAAGCCCCATTCGGTGTAATAGGATATGCTAGACCTGGTCGAATGTTGACCGAGTTCCTAGTTGGATAATCATGTTGAGAAAATGATGATTGTAATTAAATAACATGTGGGATTGATGTGATGATCGAGTATTCATGATCATAGAGACATTGGA
The DNA here is from genome assembly GCA_029582165.1 of Portulaca oleracea. Taxonomy (NCBI): domain Eukaryota; kingdom Viridiplantae; phylum Streptophyta; class Magnoliopsida; order Caryophyllales; family Portulacaceae; genus Portulaca; species Portulaca oleracea. The sequence continues at coordinate 36,333,519 of CM055882.1, forward strand.
TGTCAAGAGTCAATCACATGGGTAATATGTTGAAGAACATTTACTGAACTGTCCCGCGGTGAGGAATTCTTTAAAATTATTGTAATGTCATAAGAATTCTCACCAACTCACAGAAATTCCTAAATCCTGAGTTCTTTACATTTCATACATGGTTCAGAATGACTTTGGAGCGCGTCCAAAACCTTTAGTAACAGGAGGTGAAGTGGGCAGTGTTTTCGATTATGTAGTGATTTGTAGTTGAACAAGACAACATTGTCCGCCTTTCTTGAGGGTTACACGTCTTATAGACCACTCGATGAGTTTAGACTGGAAAGTGCTTGGCCAAGCTTGGATGTATCAACAGTTGATTATCTGTTTTTCAAGTCTGACTCGGAGATCGAGAATCTTTCAGGATAAGCAAGGATAACTTTGGCTTACCTTATCCTAATCTGAGATATTAAAGAGACAAGGGAATTTTGTACTTTGAATACTTGTGGGAAAAATGGGAGATTGTTGGGAATGTCCCGACAATGTTCAAATACAACCGAGTACTCAAGCCAACGTAGCACGGTGGTTGATGTCTTTGCTAGAAGATCTCTTAACCTGTGATTCAATAGTTCAATCACAACCGTTATAGATTGTCCCACAGGGTCACACAAGCCATTACCCTAAGGCAAGAGTATGTTAGAAAGAGGGTCGGATCAATAAGGGATTGAACTGGAAAGGCCAAAATACCATAAAAGGGGGCAAAGGAGGACACCACGGAGGTGGCAAGGGACACCGCGGTCCGTGGTGCCTTGCCACGGTCCGTTGTGGGAGTCGCCACGGTTCGTGGTGCCCTCCCACAGTCCGTGTTGCCCTCTTGGGTTGTGGTTTTTGTTTCTAGACCTCACCACGGTCCGTGGTGATGCCCAGGCGTGCGTCCCACATCAGAAATGGAACTTCAGTTCCCCCTCCCTCTCTCCTATATATATTGGTTCCCCCTTTGAGTGAACCTTGTCTTTCCAATTTCAAGTGGCCATTTATAAAGGCTAGTCTCTATTTTGAGATTTAAGGGATATTGGGAAAAGCTTTCTTAAGAAAGTTCTTGGTTTTAGGAGTCTCGGGGTGATTCCCGGGAAGCAGCTCTAAAGGGAGAAGGACGGGTTGTATTTCATACGATTCAACATACTCTTTCGACCTCGGTTTGACCGGGGTTGAAACGGTCTAGCAAACGTGCTGAAAGGTGCTGCGTGGACCTCTTGTGGAGGATTCCTCTTTTGGAATCTTCTAGTCAAAGTTTCTTTGACACCAGCGCGTTCAAGAGTACAAGGTTGACCGAGGCGTTTCTATTTGAGAGACCTGAGGTAATAACTAAGCCCGTGTTATTTAGTTTTAGGAGTAAATTACACTTACCCTACCTGACATTTGTGGTAGTAATTTTTGCACACCCGACATTTGTGAAATAATTTTCACCGTACGTGAAATTAAGTATTCATAAATTTAAACCTATTAAGATATTTTATAATTGATTTTTGTTGAATTTTCCGACGAACATTAAAAAGATAAATAGAAATTTACATTGTTACCCTTGATATTAATTCATATGACTTTCAATTAAATATGAATTGAAATTTTTACCCTTAATATGAATTCATATAGCATTAACAAGGGAGTTTTGAAGAAGAGGAGAGTGAGAGGAATCGACTGTTGGTGTTTTCTTGTTGGAAATTCGACACACCTTTTTCCAGACAAAACAATGAAAGGATCATTTAAGTCATTACCTTCTCAATATTATGGGCAACATGGTACATTCACATAGTCATATAGGGGCATTATTGTATTTTCTCATTTTCGATGAGAAGTAGCCGGCTTTTGCCACTAAAAATCACTTTCACTTAATGTCGGTCAGGTAAGGTGAAAATTATTTGACAAATGTCGGGTGTGCAAAAAGTTATTACAACAAATGTTAGGTAGGGTAAATGTAATTTACTCCTATTTGGTTTATGCTATTTATTGTATTGTGTTAATTATTTTGGATTAGGTGGAAATCCTAATAGTTAGGATTCCTATTCCGCCCCTAATCTGGGTGGTCCCGATTAGGATCGAGCCCACCTCGGGGTGGTTTCGGTTAGACCGGGCCCACCTCTTCTTGTGGCCTAGATAGGTCTAGACCACCCTAACCCATCAGAAAAGAGCAGCTCGTGCTCTGCACTACAGGAGTTCGATCAGAAACCGGTAATTTCCTTTCTACACTGCCTATCGTTGTCCCCTTTCCTTGTGAATAACCTTGGTTTTGTCTCCTTTCAGCCGAGGTGGACACGCTTTCGCGTATAGTCAAGGAGTGGAGCACCATGAGGAAACATATTCATCAAGCGTTCACTAGCACAGGTAGATGTCAGGGTAATACAACTATAGGCGTGGATGTGGAGGCTGATGGAGAGTTTGTACCTAGGGAGCCACCACGACGATCGAATGTTATACCTCCTCGCACAGAAGCACCTCGTCGTTCATCCGTTGGACAGTACACTTCACAAGTCCAATCTCGTGAAGAAGTAGGTGGTTCTTCTCGCATCCCATTAGCACCGGTTCCCAAAGGTCGCGGGAAGGGTATTTTGATCGAGGGTCAAGGCTTTGCTGGTTCTCGTAAAAGTTGTTCAGGAGCTCACTCTCACCATTCTCAGCATGTGGAGGACGACTGATGTATAACTGATGCAAAGCTAGGGTTTGATCAATTACACATCAAGAGGGTGATATGCAATCAATCTAAGGGTATAGGTAGTATCACGTAAATCCTAGGGTTTGTAGGGATAGATCAACAAAGATAGAAACTTTGGATAGTTCAAGGGAATTGAACTTGATACAGAAACACCACAAGTAGAATTCCTAGGGCTTCTTGTTCTTCCACTTAGTAACAGAAACACCTTCTAAGTATGGGAATAAGCTCTACCTCACCACTTGAATAGCCAATTCAAGATACAATAGTAGAAAAGGAAAGAGGAAAACTCTTAGGATGAGCAAAGGTTCATTTTTGTATTCATAATCAAAGCTGTGTGTAAAACGTTACAAGTTAACCCCTATTTATACTAGACTAAGACCTAATCCTTCTAGGATTACTAAACTTGGCGCCTAAGCAGCCCTAGGATGAATCCTTCTAAGATTCCTTTTGGCTTTCCTAATCCTACTAGGATTAATTACAAAAATTGGCGTCCAAGTAATTGAGGTTGAATCCTACTAGGATTCCTCCCTTCTAGACTCTCCTAACGCTTCTAGACTCTTCTAGACTCTTCTAAACTCTTCTAGACTCCTCTAGATTGACGCTTAAGCTAAACTAGGAAAAATGTAATATTAACTTGGTTTTATGCAAATACTAATAAAGAAAATACAAATACTACTATAACAAACTTAACACAAATATTACTAAAACTTCTTATGGAGTTCTCTTTCACGTGACTTGTATACTTCCATGGACTTCTTTCACGTGACTTTGCTCCCCTTTAGCTTGCTTGGACGTCTTGTACCCTCCATGAACCTAGGGTCCCCAAAGGTGAAACCAAGGCTAAACGAATATCCATCAACGACATAACTCAAATGTCGTTGGGAGAGCCTCATGATCAGGGAGGCTCGTATCATAGCACTTGATATGGCGGCCACACTCGGCCTCCTTCATATTGGGTGGAGGATAATTCAGAGTCTAGTGCCACCTATCGGCCTTCTCATTCTCGCCAGACTCCTACTTCCATGCGCTCTGCTCGTCGAGGTTGCGAGATAGTGGTGAGAGCTTGTGACTCAGGTGCATCTGTAGGGTATCCTGACGCTCAGGCCGTAGCATATGACGATACTTCATATCCTGCACCTCCTACTGCTCCTTCATTTGGCTCTGGCACGTACTCTGATGAGATGGCCTATCCATGCTCCTGATATGGATCCTTCATAGCCCATGGGCCCACAGGAGTGGTCAGCACCCCAACATTCCAGGTTAGGAGGGTCTTCTTCTTCTAGTTGGCCAGTCCCCGGTTATACAACGGAATCCGCTTGGCCGAATCCATCTTTTGGTTGGTACGTCCCGGAGCATTCTTGGTTGGCTGCTTCGTAAGAATCTGCCATGTTGTCACCTTCAAGGACATCTCTGATCCCACCAGAGGTGCCTTTGTCTTAGCCATCGCTTCCGAGGGAACCGTCTCCAATACCGTCACCATGCACCAAGGGAACCTTCTTCTGTCCCAATACCTTCAAGAGATCCATCTCTTGTCTCGATGGAGACACGGAACACTCCTTCTCCTCCTCCAGTGCCTTTGTCACCTCCGACACCTCCTGTTCCTTCATACCCGATATTATCGAGCTTCAATCCCATGACTGGCCCTGATTATTACTCCTGAGATACTTATTTTGGTACTATGGGTACTTCCAATGCCGGAACTTCAAATGTTAGTGGTGACATGGCTGAGGACAGCGGGGATTCGAGCTCCTTGATGTGGTTCGACTGAAGGCTCCTCCTGTATGCAATGCAAGACTCATGCAAGACCGTTTTTTTAAGACTTTTTTTTTATTTTTGTTTTTAACTTTTATTAATGCAAGACTCTATTAATGCTTTGCATCGCGACTCATCTATCTAATGCACTTATGCTTTATTTATGCAATAGGATCCATCCCACTTCCCCAAATGGAAAAAACATAAAAAAGAAAACAAAAACCTAAGTGTTAGAGTTTATCGGGTATAAATTTCAGAGCATGATTTGATTGGATCGACCAAGAACTAGAAATAGATAACACACATGGGCCGTAGGAGCAAAATCCGATCCCAAAGCCAACCCCAAAGACCTTCCTTTTGGGCCAAAGTGAAGCACGGCCTAGGCGAGGCGCGCGCTTGTCTGGTGACGAGCAAGGCCGCCGAGCCTTGCTTTTTTTTTTATTTTTATTTGTAGCCATTGCAAAAGCTTGAATAATGGGATAAGATCATCAACTATTGTAGACCGTTTGTGATGATTTTAATCCATTTTTTAGCTCCTTTGAATAGTATAAATACCCCTCCAAACATTTACAATTCATCGAATAACTTCTAACTTGTGAGGTATTAAAGAGAGCTACAAAAATCATTAAAAAGAAGAGACCGATGGCTTTCAAGAAGAAGCTAGCAACTTGGATGAGCACTCTATCCAAGGAAGAAAAGCGAGAGCTCGGAAGATACAAGCTAACGCAGTTGCTGAGTTTGCAGCAGGCGCTGTAGGACCCTGGGAAAAGGGTCACCCCTCTTTCCGGTGACGCGCTACATTTGTGATCGGGAGCCGACTAAGGTTTCTTAATCCTTAAATAATGATATTTTTATTTTTCGAAATTCATTTTGGGGATGATGGAACTTTATTTATTTACAAACCCGTTTTTTATTATTTAAATTATCCATAATTACATAAATTAATTTAACAATAATTTAATCCCTGCCCAATTAATAAATTCAGGCCCAATAGAGAACCAATGGGCCACTGGAATTAGCTAAAACCCGCCTAGGTTTTAGCAGATTCCAGGTTGGGCCACTGGTCTCCTCGGCCCAAAGAGAAATTGGGTTGAAAACGATAAAACCTGCCTAGGTTTTATCATTTTCTGGCCAATTTCTCTCGGGACCCTCCTTGGATAAATATTGGACATGAATTAAATTATTTTCTTAAATTAGTTTTGTGTAAGAAATCAAATATTTTAAATAATTAAACGAATTTGTAAAATTGTTTAAAGAGTCGCCAGCCGATTTAAGGAAATCGACAAACCATAAAATAAGAAAAGAAAGACTCCAGTCTACGAACCCGATTTCTAGATTCGAGGGTAAAGTTACGAATTCGAGAGTTATAAGATCTCTCGAATCCGCCTGTTATAAAAACAGACTCTACTAAAATCAACATTGAAAAGAAAATGAGCGGGGGGAAGTTTGATTAATTACGCGAAATTATTATTCGAAACATGCAACATAAAAATCAATGCGGTTTTTATTTTACAAAATATGTACAAGCACAGAATTAAATAAGGAATTACATGATTAATTACAACAATGAAAATAAAGAAAAGGAATTACATGATTAATTATTCGAAACATGCTTAAGATGTAGCGATGATGACTTTGATCCCTTGAGTTGCCCCCCTCTTGACTTGAAGCTATGATGAAGTAGTGTGAGTGGCTAGGAAAAAATGGTGTATGGAAGGTTATATGGTTGTATTGAGGGTGATTATAAAGGGATTAGAAAAGGATGATGGATAGGGATATATCTTATGAGGGCGATTTGTGGTGAAAGTGGATGATGGAAGTACAATGTCGTGAATTATGGATGATAGGGGAATAGAGTAATGATAGGAGATTATGAGAATTTGAGAGAATGGAAGTATAATATGGTGGAAGATGAGAGTAGAGTAAGAGTATTAGATGGTAGTAGTTGATGAAAATGAAGGTGGAATGGAGGGGGTATTTATAGGTGAAGGAGTGTGGGTTTTGGAGGGAAATGGTGGGGGACATACCCAACATATCATGCCATTAAGGACTATAACCTAGGCAGGTTATAAGAAGTCAAGGGAGGTCAAACACAGGGGGCAACGATCAAGGGATCCAATTGCATGCATGCAGATTTTGGCGCTAGAACAGTTAAAACCTAGGCGGGTTATATGAATTTCCAGCACACGGATTGATGACGTGGAGTGAAACGGCGTCGTGTTGTGCTCTGCTTATAACCTAGGCGGGTTATAATAATTTCCAGCACACGGATTGATGACTTGGAGCTAAACGGCGTCATGCTGTGCTCTGCTTATAACCTAGGCTGGGTTATAAGCTTTTCTAGGCCGGGGCGCGCGTCTGGGCAAGCTTCTGCATGGGCCTGTTCATTAAAAGTTAAAACCCAGAGGGGTTTTAACAATTATTTGCGGCCTGTTTTATTTTTCTTGGGCTCGGTTTATTGATCCTTTGGGCCCAATGACCCGTTTACTTGGCCCATATGACTTGCATGTTTTTGATAAGTCGGGATTATACTAGTGATGGCAACGGGGCGGAACGGGGATGGGGGAGTACACCCCCGTCCCCATCCCCGCTTCGGAGAATGATTCTTGCCACATCCCCATCCCCGCGGATTCCTCATCCCCAACGGGGATTTTTGAAAACTCTCCTAAATTTAACTAAATTTTAATCGGATTCGGTTTTTAACCGAACCCGGTTTTTAACATGTTCAAAATACAACATACTTAACTTGCTCAAGTAATAATACATCAAAATCATACAATAATAGTACATCAACAAGTGAGAATAAATTGGAAAATTACTACTTTGTCCTTCCCATTAATATATATATTAAATTTGAATAAAGATTATTTGGTAATTTATTATTTTCGGGGATGGGGATAAGGGGATGGGGACGGGGAATTCACCCCCGCGTGGAAAATGGGGACGGGGATGTGGAAAATTTTGTCCCCATCCTCGCCCTGTCCCCGAGCGGATTTTGGAAAATCGTCCCCGTCCCCGTCCCCGTCCCCAATGGGGGCTTGGATTTTTCCCTAGAGCGGGGCGGGCCCCCGATGGGTTTGGGGATTCCCCGCCCCATTGCCATCCCTATATTATACCGGTACAAATTTCGGTGTCTACAGAGAGCCCCCACTTTGATCAAGTCCGAGTAGGACGAAGGTCAAAGTAGCCTGAGGATATGACTTTGGATTTGCAAAGCCTGGGTTGATGCTTGGAAGCGGAGTCCTACATCGCGGTTGCGGACGGCATGCGCCTCTTTTGGGGTGATCTCGAGCAAGAATGATGCTCTACCTGACCGTTGATGAGTCGATGTTGATCTCGGGCGAGATTGACGCCTTACTTGAAGGTATGGATTGACACTTGGAAGCTTCGTCCTGTGTCGCAGTTGTGGGCGGCATGCGCCCCTTTGGTGATGATCTAGAGCAAGAATGATGCTCTACCTGACCGTTGATGAGTCGATGTTGATCTCGGGCGAGATTTGACGCCTTACTTGAAGGTATGGGTTGACACTTGGAAGCTTCGTCCTGTGTCGCAGTTGTGGGCGGCATGCGCCCCTTTGGGGATGATCTCGAGCAAGAATGATGCTCTACCTGACCTTTGATGAGTTGATGTTGATCTGGAGCGAGATTGACACCTTACTTATTATCGGACACGATGCCGATGGTTCATGGAGTTTTCTAGTCTTTCCCAGTGTCGGTTCCAGTCTTTCCCGGTGTCGATATTGATGATGGTTGGCATTTTTAGTGCGGAAGGACTTAATCAGGCGCATTGCTGATGGCCTTGGGGGTCGAGACTTCATCGGGCGCGATGCCGATGGCTTGGGGATTGAGACTTCACCGGGCGCGATGACGATGGCTCATAACTACATCAAAACTCTGTCGATAGTCCGGAATGATAATGATGGTTGGCATTTTTTTATGCCGAAGGACATCACCAGGCGCGTTGTTGATGGCCTTGGGGGTCGAGACTTCATCGGGCGCGATGCCGATGGCTCGGGACTACATCAAAACTCTGTCGATGGTCTTAAATGATGATGATGGCAGCGATCTCTTGTGTGGTAGCTGAGTGATGGTGGTCCCATTGTCGGTGACCTGAAAATCATGAGAAAATCGAGTATTAGTTTTATTAAAAAAACAAAAGAGGCTCAATTTTTACCTGCGAGCCGAAGAGCCAGAGTGTGGGCCCAGGCTGTGAGGAGTTGGGCCGTGAATTCGGGCTGTAGGCGTCACAAAACCTAGGTGGGTTTTGGTGACCTTCCTTGGGCTGTGTCCGCGCCTGGACCGCGTCTTCTGGGCTGCTCCTTCTAGGCCAAACAAAACCTAGGCGGGTTTTGTGATTTTCTTTTCTTTTTTTTTTCTTTTTTTTTCTACCTCGTGAAGGGTATCAAGGTGGGACCCACTTTGTATGTGGATTGAATTGAGCCACGCCACTTTGCCTCTCTTTGGGGAGCAAAAGGATAACCTTTGGACTTCCGGCCAATGAAACGCATTTGGCATCTCGAGGTGGGTCCTCAAAAGAACGGCTCACGTTCACCCGACCTTTCTATAAATTCAAAGCATTTCCTTCATCTCCTTCACATCCTCATCTCCTTCATCTCTCTAGCTCACTCCTTCTCTCTCTAGAAAAGAAGTCTTGTTCTTTGAAGTAATCTCGGGTTTAACAAGATGCAACCCCGCAGTCATAGAAATCCACCTCTTCCTCATGCGGCGGCTTGGCCTCATGAGTGGTCTTCGCGACGCAACATTGTTCCCGGCATGGAAGCGGCTCCCTCCGATATCATTGTTGAATCTTGGAACCATGCTTGGTTTTACCGTTCACATGTCAAGGTAAACCTTAAACTTTCCTCTTGTACTTAGTTTAGCGTAAAAATGAGCAAGCATGAATTTATTTTTCATACCTTGTCGATGTTTAGCTATTTTAAGTATGCATGTTAGGATGTAGAGTGACCCATTTATATTTTGCATTTTGACCTAAAAAAAACTCATTTGCAAATCGTATTGCAAAATAGACCAAGACATTTACAACCGTTGAACGCGTTTTGGGCCAGTTTGTCCGGGGAGCGGCCCACCAGGCGAAATAAAACCTAGGCGGGTTTTATTTCCAAACCCACTGGGTCGTCGCACGCTTCATGGGTCGTGACTGTGGGCTTGGTTGAGTTAAAACCTAGGCGGGTTTTGGACTCAAATTTCCCCGGTTTTGTTGCTAATCTGGCTCAGGCCGCGACATTTGGATTTGTTTGTTTGCCTCATGGGTCGTGGCTGTGAGCCTAGTGTTTGTGCTGGGTTCATGAAATTAAGCTTTGAGCCCCCATTTAAAATGACGTGTTGGAATTCCGCCCTTAGGAGGATAACCTGAAAACTCCTGGTGCCCTTAAAGAGTCACTTAAGGCAGCAAAATCAATCCCGAGAAATTTTGTCCAGGAGACTTTGACCGCGGCGGGCTTCATGCGCTTTTGGAAATGCTTGGAGTCTTGGCAGAAAAGGACATTTCGCATCATTGGTCGGGCGATGGCCGAGAGGTTGTGGGATTCCACTAACTCATTTCACTTCCCTGTGGGTGAGATGACAATCACACCCAAAGATTTTGTCATGATCACCGGACTTCCTTGGGGTGGGCAGGACGTGGTCTTCGATGCAGACGTCCCTCCAGTAGTTCTGGATTTGCTGGCTCTAGTGTCTGTGCGTTTGGGACAACGGCAAGGTCTCCCTAACCTTGCCTATAAGCACTTTGAGATGACCATTCGCGATGTGAGTTTTCAAAACTTGCCTCTAGAGCAACGCCGCTTCATTTTATTGGCGTACATCATTTCTGCCACCCCCTTTGCCAACCATGGGGACAATATTTCCCTAACATGGTTTCGGAATCTCCTCAATTTTGATAATATCCGAAACCTGAACTGGGGTAAGGCGTCCTATGCCAACTTCATCGATTGGCTCCGTCGTGGCGTCCGTCTTTCGTTGGATGCGGATCTGGTTTACCTCCATGCGGCCCAGACTCGCTACCTGTATGGTCCTTCTTTGTGGAAGGTGCTCGAGGTACGTGCTCGAACCTTCTCTTTTCAATATGTTGTTCATCCTTCGTTCCCTGTTTGACATCTTGTTCATGCAGTCGTGGGCATATGAGTACATCTTGGCTCTGGGAATTCGTTCAAAGAAGAATAAGACTTTGTCGGCTCCTGAACGTTGGACCACTGAGGGCATCCATGATAAGAAGTATAGGTCAGGGTGCCTTGATCTTATTCGCAGCATCCTGGACAACTTGTAGCCGGTATCTCCCTATTCCTGTCATCTTTCTCCTATTTTCCTTTACATGCCAAACATAAACGTATCCTTCCTCTCGCAGGATCAAGTAAATTGGTGTCCTTGGGTCGATTTCGATGTTAGAGGGTTACCACAACCTCTGGATCTGGTGGAGCACGACACACGTCTTCGCCTCCTGGTTGAAGGGCCTTACGGTTATGTGTGGTACCTGGGGGAGAGAGCCTCGAGGCAAATTTCGGGAGGTTACCCAGGTCTCATTCCGCTGGATCCTCCAGCACACATGTTTGAGCCATGGCGGGTCGACCCGGGCATCTTGGGAGATCTGGTTCGAGGTCAAGAATTTGACAACTTTGTGCACACGTTCCGCAGGAGCAATTCGATGAAGAGTTCCAGCGCTATCTTAGTCGTTTGGCTCCCCGAGTAGTATGTATCTTCCTTCTTTGTCCTTATCATGTTTTGGCTAACTTCTAACCAGAAAGTCTACAGCTGGGGCCCTATGCTAAGGCTACTGAACTGGAGATCCCACAAGAGAGGCGAAAGATCGGTGGCTTCTTGGATGTGGAGAACAGTAGTGAGTGCTCTGCACTTCAAGCATTTGATCGCAAACCGGTAAGTCTTGGTTTTATGTTGCTTCCTTTCATCACATATACCACTTATGAATGACCCTTGCCTTGTTACTTCCCAGCCGAGATGGGCTTTTCTCCGGCAACTGACTAAGGAGTGGAGCACCATAAAGAAGTTCATTGATCGGGGATTCACCGGTTCAGAGAGATATCAAGGTGGTGCTGCCGGAAGGGCCGATATGGAGGCTGATGCAGAGTCTGTTTCCAAAGAACCACCTCGATGTTCTACTACAGGCGTTCCTCGCACGGAGCCCCCACGCCGATCTTCGGTTGGGGAATATTCTTCTCGAGGTCGATCTCGGGAGGAAATTGGTGGTTCTTCTCGTCCTCCTCTAGCAGCTGTACCAGAGGGTCGGGGCAACGACATTCTGATCGAGGGTCAACACTCCACGGGATCCCAACTTATCAGGTCCGGTAGCAGAGGTCGTCGCCCTCCGAGTATGAAAGATGACATGGCTCAGATGTCCTTGGAGGAACCACTGGGTCATGGAGGGTCATATCACAGTACTGGATATGGTGGTGATACCCAACCCCATTCTTACTGGGTGGAGGATGCTTCTGAATCAAGCGCCACTTATCGGCCTCCTCATTCTCGTCATACCCCAGCATCTGTGCGCTCTGCTCGTCGCGGTCGAGAGATAGTGGTGAGGGACCGTGACTCAGGTGCATCCGTAGGGTATCCTGGCAGTCAAGCCCTAGCGGATGAAGCTACTTCACGTCCTGCACCCTATGATGCTTCGTCTTTTGGCTCCGGTTCTGCAGGATGGCCTATCCTTGCTCCTGAAATGGGTCCGACATGGCCCATGGGTTCTCAAGAGTGGTCTGTGCCTCAACACTCTTCTGGTTGGCCAGCCCCCGGTTATGGAACTGGTCCTGTATGGCCTACTCCATTTGTTGAATGGCAGATTCCTGATCATTCGTGGCTAGCTGCTTCGCAGGAGCATTCTGTGTCTTCACCGTCGAGCGTACATCCTTCGAAAATGCCCTTGGCTGGGCCATCGCCTCCCTTGCAGACTGCTCCTGGACCTGATTATTACTCCTGGGATACGTATTTTGGCACAGCCGGTACTTTCACCGCGGGAGCTTCAAATGCAGGGGGCAACTTGGCGAAGGACAGTGGCGATTCTGGTTCCCTGTGGTGATCACACTTATGCAATGCAAGACTCTTTTTCTTATATTTACTCTTTGTCATATAGTTTTCATTTTATGCAAGACTCAAAACTTGATGTATGCACAACTTTGACGTTTTTAGTAATGCAATTTCGAATGACTTTCTACATGATGGGATTAATCCCAGTTAATCCGGCTTCCCCAAAAAGAAAATAAAATTAAAAAAAACTAAAACTTAAGTGTCGAAGATAACTCGAGAGAAAGTTTCAGAACCGGATATCATTGGGTCGATAACAGAAACCGGAACATCAAAAATACACGAATGGGCTAATTGAAACCAAAACAGAAAGGCCCAAGAGAGGACTTCACGCAAATGGACCACGGAAACCGGGATGCTGGGCCTGGACCGCTTAAAACCTAGGCGGGTTTTAAGCGGCTGAAGAGCTGGGCCTGGGCTGGCGGACGCGCGCGCGTGGAGTTTGCCAAAGTTAAAACCTAGGCAGGTTTTAACTTTTTTTATTTATTTTTTTTTTGTTTTTTTTTTGCTAACCGTTGAAGAAAGGCTTGAATCATGGGATGTGATGGCAACGGCTATGTGATTACTTGCTGGCCGATTTGTTCCATTTTGATCATGGATAAGGGTGTATAAACACCCCATCCTATGCATATGGTTATCACTCATCATCTTCAATTGCATCTTCCATCTAAAAAGCCTCCAAAATCACAAAAAAAAAAAAAAGTCATCCTAACAAGGCTTTCGAGAAGAAGCTCGCTACTTGGATGAGCACTGTTCGGTTGTAATTTTTGTGGTTTTATAAGTAAGGATTGTCGATCTCAGGGATGGGTGTGCGGCTTGATTAAGGTAATCGGTTTGTGTAAAGGGGTTTTTCTCGATGCTGAAAACGATAAATTATGTAAATGAAAGCATTAAACTAATCTAGACATGATAATAATAAATAAAGAAATTAAAGGAAAGCAATAAAGAAAGCACTTAAGGATGAAAGCGATTAAAAAGCATGAATGAAGACAATGAATGAACAACGAAATTGGGAACGAGGAATTATACCTTCGATGACTAATCTTCAATAAACCTTCAATCTACACTTGAATTTCCCCCGAACAAACAAGAAATTGTGGTTTGATTACTAAGATCCCCAAATTCTCACTAGTAAGTAGAATTGGAGTTCCTTGACCCTCCTCCCCACTAAAAATGGAGTTGATTGTGGCTAACACTATAAAGCTTGGAAAACAAGTCAACAATGGCAATTATAGAGAGAGAGAGAGAGAGAAGAGAGAGAAAGCTTGTAAAACTTCAATGGAAACTTGCTTGAATTGAGAAAGCTTGAGAAAGTTTGAATACAAATGCTAGAAATCAAAGAAAGCTTGAAGAACAATTGAAAACTTGAATAACAATTAAAGAGAGATTAAAGCAAATAAAGGGAAGCAATAAATCTAATTCAACTCCTAAATTACCTAGGCTAATTGATTCTCTTTTTGGATTAATACAAGTGGGTATTTATAGAAGAAGGAAAAATACAACCCAAAACCCTAGAACAAATCGCAAAGTCTGCAGACAGAGTGGCTCGGGCGAGCCACCCCCTGGCTTGGGCGAGCCGCTCGCTGGTTTTTGTTGCCCTAAGCCTGGCTCGGGCGAGCAACAGATGGCTTCGGGCGAGCCATCGCTCGCGCTTTTTCCTCCCGACTTCAAACGCGCATAACTTCTTTATCCGAACTCCGTTTTAGGCCCGTAAGATACCGATGGAAAGCTCTCGGTGTGTACTTTAAGCTCCCAAAATTTCAGAGCAATCGGATTTGTAACGAAGGAGTTATGACCCAAAGGGTGAAGGCACACGTATTTCAAACCTTTGAGTTTGTACCGTTCCCCTGTTTTGCGCCAATCTTGATATGGAATTTCTGGCTTCGGTTTCGCCTCGGCTCTCGGCTCGGGTTGACTTGGTTTGACTCGGTTCTCGGCTCGGGTTGACTTGGTTTGACTCGGGAAATAGCTCGGGATTCCCTAAAAACCTTCAATTAAGCCCAAACTTCATCTGACTCCTTATTTTCCTACAAAACACTAAATCATTATATCTAATATATAAATAGGGGTTAAAACAAGCAAATATACCCTATAAAAGAGAAGAATTTCGGCTCGGAACGAGGCCGAACACGACTCCAACACAAGGGTTTGCTCGCCCCGAGCAAACTAAGAATGAAGAAAAGGACTAAAAAGAAAAACTAAAAACCTAACTCACTTTCGCAGGAATCGCGGATGCATTTAGCACATGCATCAAGCCCTTTAAACCCCTGCACCGGTGACGAGCTAGGTCTCGTGAGGGTTTATAGTAACTATACCCACAAAAGCCACGAAAAAGGAAAGAGGGAAAGTGAAAAACAAAACAAGTTTAAAAGAAAAGAAAAGAGAATCGCTGCTTCAATGAATCAAGTCGTTTCAATTAAGAAAACGGTATTAATCCTCCAAAAGGAACCGTTATGAGCATCTCACAACGCCTAACCCAGACAACTGCCAATCTTAGAAGTTTTTGATTCCTTACACCTCATGTAGAGTTTAATCCCATTTGAAAGAGTTTTAAACAGTTCTAATCGATCACAGACGACCCAAAAGACTCACACCTGAGCTTACAAAACAGCGAAACGAACAAAGGAAAGGAAAGAGTTGCTCTCCCGCATTTGGTCGCCTTGGCTAGTGAGGGCCGCAGGTGATGCAAGGAAGAGCCCCTCACTTTATTAACACTTCAAACTTTTTCTTCTTTTTAATGTCGGTATTAGCCTTATTTTCGGGAATTGGACGGCCCATAAAAGGGGTATACCCTCCCAACACGGTCTTTTCCATTCGCCTCTCCGTCGCAAAGCGATATAGGAGGAGGGTTAAGGGGCATCCGTGCCGTACCACTGATACCGGGCCCGTGTAGGTTGGCTAAGTGTATGGTGGTTGATGTCGAAAGCCGACACGCCCACTTAGTCAAATTTTTTTAATTTTGCTGCTATTTTCTTACTTTTGCTTTGGCTTTTGCTTTTTCTATTCTTTCTTTTTAGAAAACAAGCTCGATATGAACCCCTAGAATCTCCTGGGCCAACCAGAACATAAAAAGACAAAATGGGATCACACTAGACACTTGATGAAAAGAATCTAATTAAGGTAAGTCATGACAATCGCCCAAGTTAGGGTCGAAAATGCTCAAACTGGTTTCTTTCGAAGAAGATTAAGAACGGCTTCCTGATTTCAACAACGAAATCCAAGAAACAAAGCAAAAACAAAAACAAAACGAAAAACGAAAACTTTCAAGGTTTTTCACTCCCTTTTTTCTCCTTTTCACACAAAATTTTTCAAATTTTTCGACACAAACTACGAAAAACGAAAACAAAGACTCAAAACTAGGTGATCTACCCATGACAAATGGAAGTATCACCCCCCACTCCCACACAAAACTTCATAATGTCCCCATTGTGAGAAGAAGGGTGTCACAAATAAGGTAGAAAACCTAAAAACACACAACAAACACATAACAAACAATAATTGGTGGCGACCCGAGCCCACACGGCTCCAACAACAATGATATCCCAACATTCACACTCAAGGGGTTCGCCACTCAAAAAGAAAATCAAGCATGCATCATGGATCATCGATATATTCACATAAAGAGAGGGTGGAAAGAAGTTACCTCGAAGTCTTCAATCAAGCATATTCAATCCACGATCCAAGGAACATCACACCAAGGTTAGAAATAAACAAGAAAAGCATACTATGTGTGATGGTCACATGCAAGATCAAAAGGAAAAACAAACTATACAAGACACTAAGGACTAATGAACTAAGAAAACAAACTAAAATATTTACAAAACGACTCTTTTTTTTTTCTTTTCTTAGACTCGAATACCGGAATACATACTACCCTCCCACTCCAACACAAAGAGGTTGTCGTGTCCTCAAAATGGAAACAGAAGTAGGTAAGCAAGCACCCCAAAATAAAAGAAAATGACACACACAAAAAGAAAATAAAAGAAGAAAAGAAAGACCAACTCACTAATTATACAAAAAGGGTGAGGAAGGATATTACCTCAAAGGTATCTTATCAAGAAATTCACTCCTTCTCACCTCAAGATATCGGGCATCATGTCAGAACCATTCAACGCCCGGAGTAACAAATCATGCATCCTCTCATGCATCTCAGAATGGTGATGGTAAGAGCACACTCGCAATAGCACATAAACAAACATTAGTGCCCTTAACAATTTATCAAATGCCTTAGAAAAGTCATAGAGCTGATGAAATTCATGAATATACAAGACTTTTCTAGGCACGGTGAAATGAGACATGACAAATGGATCCTCCCATTGACTCGTAAATGGAGATTGGGTATACAAATTAACAGGAGGGAACAATACAACACATTCCTGGATATGCTCATGCGAATACTTGGATGCCAACAATGATTCAAACTCAATATCCATGCAATTTTCATCAAACACAGATTCCAAATCACAACTTTCATCCAAATAATCATAATCGTCAATAGGTGATAAGGAAAACAGAGGGTTAGACCACATCACAACACTCCCAACATCACACACAAGCACATCTTCATCTTCATCAATATCAGACTCACTAGAAGAACTATCAACATCAAAAGACAAAGGTGCATCATCCAAAGCAACATCAAAAGTGAAAGTGGAAGGTTCAGGGTCATAACTCATCGTGAATGACTCATAAAGCATGTCATCATCAAAAGCATCATTGTCAACAACCAAGTTCAAACAATCATGATCATTCCCCAAAGAATTATGCTCATCATCACAGGTGTGCACATCAATGGACTCACATACAAGGGTAGCTAATGCCTCACTAATGCAATGATCCTCAATGAAAGTGAACAAATCGTTATCAAGCGCACATTCAATCACAACAGATTCAATTTCACTCTCAACAAGATTATGCTCAATTACATCATAACATTCACTAAACTCAATCTTTTCTTCACATAAAGGCATGGACAAGGGTGTGGACAATAGTTCATCATCTAGCATGTTTTCAACTAATTCTACATCATCACACACAAAATCATCATGTTCCTCATGCTCATTAGGTGGGGCTAGAGCTAAGGAATTACTAAGCAGTCCAAGGCATGGTCGGTTATAATAGTCATCATCCTCATCATACACAGCAGAATCAACATGCATTTCAGGACTCAAAGACGATGAATGACCTATTTCAACATTCGAATCAACCATTTGTGAAGAAGGAGTTACTACCCTTTGATAACTCTCATGGACAAATTCACGCATATACTCATTCATGTTCGCACATAATTTTTCTACTTCTGTCTTGAAGGAAACCATTGTAGCTTGCAAACAAGAAATTGAACTATGATATGGCGAATCACACAAGGAGCACACGGAAGGAGACTCGACATCGGCACTTTGGGAAAGATCATAACAGTTTTCCACATATCCCCCATCATAAGATTGATCATCAACATACACGGGGTATTCACATGATTTTTCAGTTTTGGTCCCAAAGGGTTGTGCATAAGGAGGTTGGAAGCTAGGACTAACATTTTGTTGCTCAAATTCATAGGAATCCCTAGACAACCATTCAAGTAACTCCCATGCTTTTTCTTCACCTAAACAAGAAAACCCGTAATAATATAAAAGGTTTCGGGTCTCATAATTCACACCCTCACTAACAATTCCCAAAAGAGATAATGTATCATAAAAGATACCATATAATTCACATTGAACACGGTAGTCATGCAATCTAGCAAAATACCTCCAAAATATTTCATGCTCAAATTGAGGGAATTGGGGACTATCCATAACTCTCTTTTTTTTTTCTATTTTTCTAATTTTCTTTTTTTTTTCTTTTTTTTCTCTCTTTTTTCGATATTCAATTTTTTTTCGCTACATTTTTCTAGCATAATCGAGAAAGCAATAAACTATGTACACACAAACCAATAGCCTAATCTACCAAATAACGCCATCCCCGGCAACGGCGCCATTGTTCGGTTGTAATTTTTGTGGTTTTATAAGTAAGGATTGTCGATCTCAGGGATGGGTGTGAGGCTTGATTAAGGTAATCGGTTTGTGTAAAGGGGTTTTTCTCGATGTGGAAAACGATAAATTATGTAAATGAAAACATTAAACTAATCTAGACATGATAATAATAAATAAAGCAATTAAAGGAAAGCAATAAAGAAAGCACTTAAGGATGAAAGCGATTAAAAAGCATGAATGAAGACAATGAATGAACAACGAAATTGGGAACGAGGAATTATACCTTCGATGACTAATCTTCAATAAACCTTCAATCTACACTTGAATTTCCCCCGAACAAACAAGAAATTGTGGTTTGGATTACCAAGAATCCCCCAAATTCTCACTAGTAAGTAGAATTGGAGTTCCTTGACCCTCCTCCCCACTAAAAATGGAGTTGATTGTGGCTAACACTATAAAGCTTAGAAAACAAGTCAACAATGGCAATTATAGAGAGAGAGAGAGAGAGAGAGAGAGAGAGAGAGAGAGAGAGAGAGAGAGAGAGAGAAGAGAGAGAAAGCTTGTAAAACTTCAATGGAAACTTGCTTGAATTGAGAAAGCTTGAGAAAGTTTGAATACAAATGCTAGAAATCAAAGAAAGATTGAAGAACAATGAAGAACAATTGAAAACTTCAATAACAATTAAAGAGAGATTAAAGCAAATAAAGGGAAGCAATAAATCTAATTCTACTCCTAAATTACCTAGGATGATTGATTCTCTTTTTGGATTAATATTAGTGGGTATTTATAGAAGAAGGAAAAATACAACCCAAAACCCTAAAACAAATCGCAGCACGCGCGTCTGCAGACAGAGTGGCTCGGGCGAGCCATCATCCCCTGGCTCGGGCGAGCCAGCGTTCTGGCTGGTGTTTTTGTTGCCCCAGAAGCCTGGCTCGGGCGAGCGGATGCTCGGGCGCGATTTTTCCTCGCGACTTCAAACGCGCATAGCTTCTTCATCCGAACTCCGTTTTAGGCCCGTAAGATACCGATGGAAAGCTCTCGATGTGTACTTTCAGCTCCCAAAATTTCAGAGCAATCAGAGTTGTAACGAAGGAGTTATGACCCAAAGGGTGAAGGCACACGTATTTCAAACCTTTGAGTTTGTACCGTTCCCCTGTTTTGCGCCAATCTTGATATGGAATTTCCGGCTTCGGTTTCGCCTCGGCTCTCGGCTCGGGTTGACTTAGTTTGACTCGGCTCTCGGCTCGGGTTGACTTGGTTTGTCTCGGGAAATAGCTCGGGATTCCCTAAAAACCTTCAATTAAGCCCAAACTTCATCTAACTCCTTATTTTCCTACAAAACACTAAATCATTATATCTAATATATAAATAGGGGTTAAAACAAGCAAATATACCCTATAAAAGAGAAGAATTTCGGCTCGGAACGAGGCCGAACAAGCACCTTGTCCAGAGACGAAAAGAAGGAGCTCGGGAGATATAGCCTGGCAAGATTGCCAAGTCTCCGGCACGCGAGAGTCAACCAGGACTTCATTCGAGCGGCGGGAGCTTTTTGGGATCCGAAGATACATGTTTTCCGCTTTTCCATGACGGAGCTATGTCCACTTCCCGAAGAGTGGTCGTCTATTCTCGGGACGAATCATTTCGCACAGCCGACATCACCTCCAACTACTAACGACAACACCAAACAGTACAAGGAGTTGCTCTGCCTTCCGAACCGAGTCATAGGAAGCGCAGTATTCGGTGATAAGGTACATTTCCAAACCATCGTCGATTGCTTTCAATCTCCTAACACATTAGAATATGGCCCTGTGATACGAGTGCGAGCACTCGTATTATGTCTTCTTGGGGAATTCTGCTTCTATCATGGTGGGCAAAGAACCGGGCCAGCGGGCCTAATCCAGATTGTCGAAGACATAGCTCGAGGCTTTAACCCAGTGCCGTTGATGCTAGCGGAAACTATGATGGATAATTCGGATCCAGAATATGAGCTTCGTGAGAGCCCCCTACTTCTTCAGGTACATTTCCTCCCTCATTTTTGTCAAATCCACCTACTGTCTGTATAACCTAGGCGGGTTCTAGGCATTTTTTTTTCGTTAGTTTGGGAATAATTGGTATGCAATCATAACCCATGCTAACTTTATGGGGAGATCTGGCTGATGGAGCATTTGGGCCTTATCGAGGATCCTCGTAATTCTTCGGCACTTGCAAATTATTGTCAGAGGAGGCGCCTTTCTGAAGGAACCTCGTGACATCATATGGTGGATCGAATGGTGGCATGTTCCTGAATATTTGACCAGTGACTATCGCAACGCCTATGTGTGTATCCCCAGCTTGACACACATGACTTTCTACTTTCCGGAGCGGGTGTGGCGACAGATGGGTCGCAAACAGACCATCCCCGAGCGGTTATGTGAAGCCCCTGAGCAATTGAAGCTTCGTGGCTCGGTGATAGGGTCTTGGCTGAAGTACTGGGCGAGAAGGCCGACCCTTAAGGCTCCATCAAAGGCACATGTATCAGAGATCGCTGACGCTGTATATCACGGATGGCTAATTGCGGCCCTCGAGTCTCGCCGTGCTGGAGAGGCATTAAGAAGTCAAACATCCATAAAGGAGAGCTTGGGTCCTCGTTCAACAATAAAGGATCGTCTCGGTGCGAAGGTGACGGCAAAAGATCGACTTGGTCCGAGGGTGGAGACACGAAAATCGCATAAGAGAGCCTATAAGCCTAAAAACAAAGAGACGGACCCAAATGAGCCTAAAGACATAGAGATTGACCACGAGAACACTGGCGAAGTAGAGAAGGTGAAACAAGACTAGAAGATAGATGGAAGTGAAGGAATTGAACTGCTTTGCCAGAATAAACTTTTATTTAATATCGCCTTTTGAATTTTTTTATTTACAAGCAATGTATTTGCATTTTAATCATTAATAAAAGAAGATGTATTGTTTACAATCATTGTGTCCTTGCAAACTTTATCTTTCAGTTGCTTGGCTATATTAACCAAGTGTCTGAAAATTGAATATTAACCAAGTGTCTAAAACTTTATCTTTTTATGAGCATAAATTGAATATTAACCAAGTGTCTGAAAATTGGTTTTTCAGTTGCTTGGCTATATTAAGCATAATATCGCTTGAGCTGATCCAAATTTATAGGTTGAATCATATCTTTTCCATCCATAGTGGCAAGCCGAGCTGCTCCTCCCGGTAAAATTTCCTTAACCATATAAGGACCTTTCCAATTAGGTGCAAACTTTCCCCTTGGGTCTTGTATTGGTGTCCTCATTTCCTTAAGCACTAGATCACCTTCTTGAAGTGAATGACTTTTCACCTTTTTATTAAAAGCGCAAGAGATCCTACTTTGGTACACCTGAACATTATGCAACGCCCTCAATCGCCTTTCATCCATCAACATTAACTCCTCGAACCTTGCCCTAGCCCATTCTGCTTCTGGAAATTGGCTTTCTGCCACTATCCGTAATGAAGGGATTGCTAACTCAATCGGCAGGACTGCTTCCATCCCATACACTAATGAATATGGTGCTGCTCCTGTGGCAGTTCGAATTGAGGTCCGGTATCCCCATAAGGCAAATGCTAACTTGTCTGGCCAATCTTTGTAAGTGACAACCATCTTCTTAATGATTCCCACCACCGTTTTATTGGCTGCTTCTACAGCTCCAATGGCTTGAGGTTGGTAAGGTGAAGACTGATGATGCTGAATTTTGTAATTGGTGAGCAAAACTTCCACTTCCTTTTGAAAGTGACTCCCGTTATCACTAATGATCTCATGCGGCACTCCATATCGGCATATAATGTTCTGAAGGATGAATATGGCCACTTGCTTTGATGTGAGTTTGGCAAAAGAGGCTGCCTCTACCCACTTAGTGAAGTAATCAATAGCGGCCAAGATGTATTCATGTCCTCCTGTTCCGGTTGGGTGTACCTTGCCAATGATGTCAATTCCCCATACTGAGAATGACCATGGAGAGGTCAAGGTAGTCAGATATGAAGGAGGTTGATGCTGCAGATTGGCATACTCCTGACATTTGTGGCATTTTCGAACGAAATTCAAGCAGTCTGCTTCAATAGTGGTCCAATAATAACCAGCTCTTTGAATCTTCTTCGCTAGCATGTGCCCATTCATGTGAAGCCCACACACTCCTCCGTCGACAGTAGCCATAACTTCCTTTGCACTTTTAGCATCGATACACAACAAATTGATGCATGTAGGTGACTTCTTGTATAAACGATCTTGGATCAAGCAGTATTGTGCTGCTAGAGACCTGATCGCTCGTTGTCCTCGAGCATCTAACTTAGCCGGATATTCTCCCTTCCGAAGAAAACTGTATATGTCAAGAAACCATTCCTCCGTCTCCTCTTCTTGTGTTTCCGTGGCAGAGACATATGTGGGTTCAGACTGTCACTCTACAATTACGGGTAGCTGGAGCGTGCCTGATGGGATTGATATCATTGAAGATAACTTGGCCAGGGCATCAACCAGTTCATTGTGATCCCTAGAAAGGTATTGGAAGCTAGTTTGCTCAAACTGGTCAGTAAGTCCCAAAAGCTTTTGCTGATAAGCCAAGAGGCACTCACTTCGATCTTTCCACGCACTCTTAGCCCGGTTGATGATGAGGCTAGAGTCTCCAAAGACCTTTACGTGACGTATGCCTAAAGCTAAGGCAGCTTGTAGGCCCTTGATGCATGCTTCATACTCTGCAGCGTTGTTAGTAGCATCAAAATCCAATTTTACTGTTACAGGGACGTGTGCCCCTTCCGGAGATATTAATAGGACTCCTACTCCACAACCAATTTGGTTAGAAGCTCCGTCAAAATACATTTCCCATGTAACTTCATCGGTAAAGAACACGTCTTCGTCTGGGAATTCCAAGTGAGTGCTTGGAGGCTCCTGTGATGGTGAAGCAGCCAGAAAATCTGAAACAACTCGCCCTTTGATAGATTTCCGGGGTAAGTATTGAAGATTGAACTCAGAAAGCATGACTACCCATCGAGCGATGCGGTTGTTGATGGTTGGTTGCTCCATGATGAATTTGATGGGATTTTTCTCAGCTATGACATATACAGTATGCGAAAGCATGTAATGCCTTAGCTTCTTGGTGGCCCAAACTAATGCGTGAGCCATTTTCTCTATGTCTGCGTATCGACTTTCGTAGTCTAGGATCTTCTTGCTCAAGTAGTAGATGGCGCTCTCTTGACCTTTTACATTTTGAGCTAGCATAGCCCCCATTTCTGAGCTAGTCACTATAAGGTAAAGGAGTAGAGGCTCATCTGGTACTGGCGGTATGAGGACTAGAGGATGTTGTAAGTACTCCTTGATTTTATCAAAAGTAGCTTGACATTGATTGTCTCATTCTACTTTGCTTCCTTTCTTTAGCTTCTTGAACAAAGATTCACAGGTCATGGTGAGCTTTGAGATAAACCTAATGATGTACTAGACACGTCCCAGGAAGCCTCTTATCTCCTTTTCTGTCCTAGGTGGTTGTAACTATTGGATAGCCTTGATCTTTGAAGGATCAACTTCAATGCCCCGTTGGTTGACCACATAACCTAGTAGCTTCCCAAAGGTAACACCAAAGGTGCACTTTGCTGGGTTGAGCCGCATCTTGTATTTGCGAAGTCGTAGTAAGAACTTGCGGAGGTTAGGAATATGATCCTCCCTTATCTTGGACTTAACAATCATGTCATCCACATAAACTTCTACTTCGACGTGCATCATGTCATGAAGTAGGGTAATGGCAGTTCTCTGGTACGTTGCTCCGGCATTTTTAAGACCGAAAGGCATGACGACATAACAGTACGTTCCCCATGGTATCGTAAAAGAAGTCTTCTCCATGTCTTCTTCTAACATTTTTATTTGATTGTAACCGGCATAACCGTCCATAAAAGACAAAAGCTCATGTCCGTGTAACGTGGTTTGTAGACCTCGGTTTTTATCGTTCTTTCTCAGGGAGCTAGAGGCCTTGGCTATAACTAATTGACTCTAGGTAAGGTTTATGATCACGAGATAATAAGAGGTTTAGGGTGAAAACACAACAAACACTACTATGGTTCAGTCAAATGGGATACAATGGGTGTCGGGAGATTTCGGGACGCAAACGGCAATTAGGACGAAGGTTTCGCAACTAGAAGGCAATAAGATAGTAGAATCAAATGATAATCCCGTTAAGATAAACCCACCGGATTTCCCTTTTCAAGGATAATCCGGATTAACTTCCTACGAGGCCACCACGGACCCGGAGGGTTAAAGAAACGGGATTCTCTAGTTAGCTTCTATTTGCTTCCGTGAATAGAATACTAACTATCCCAATTCCAACCATCCGACTCAAGCGTTGGATGTATTCGGGGTCTTTCATACCCCAAATACATCCTACTTGAGGGAAGAATAGGAGTGGGAAGTTGATTCCACTACAAATTACCCCTAAAATTGCTAACCCAATCCAAATACACCATTCACATCCTTAGTTTCTCCTTAACCCATTAGGGTTCTAGCCTCTAATCATCTTATCTAACATGCTAACAACAATAATAGCTTCATTCATACTTAAAAGGGTATTCAAATCAACAATAACAACAATTAACAAACACTAAGTAATTCTAATAACAAAAACAGAGATTAAAGAGTAAATAATGAACTAAAGAGAGTAAGAGTTAAGAAATGCTCATTAATTTGATGCCAAAGGAAGATGCTCCAAAATAATAAGAATCCAATGCTCGAATAATAAAACAAGTCTTCAAAACTTCAATAGAAATCCAATGGAATCCAGTGCAAGAACAATAATCCAAGTAAAACTCTCACTAATCACTAAGGAATCACTCTAATTGAAAGCTTAAATGTAATAGAATATGGTAGAAAGTATGATAAAGTATATAATAGTATATCATCATCTGCTAAAAGACCTCATAGCAATATAGACAACCAAAGTTAGTTACTCAAAACTCGTCACTTCACTCTGCAGTAAAAGCTCATCTGTAGGGGACCGTGGGCACGGTCTATGAGATCGTGGCCACGGTCCTGTGTTGCGGAATGCAGGTTTATCTTCTCTTCGCAACACCGTGGGCACGGTGTCTCTGGACCGTGGGTACGGTCTGGCCATTTAGGTCAGGAAAGATTTCGCTCCTTCGTACCGTCGTGGGTATGGTCTCCCAAGACCGTGGGCACGATCCTACTCGGCCTCCTCACCCCTTGGACAAGCCTTTAACCCACCATGGCTGCGATCATCATGACCGTGGCCACGGTCCAGCTCAGTTCCTTCACCCTTTGGATAGGTTTTGATCCCACCGTGGCTGCGGTCATCATGACCGTGGCTGCGGTCATCATGACCGTGGCCACGGTCCAGCTCGGTTCCACAGATCTTCTGGGCGTAGCGCCCGCTACAAAAGTGGTGACGGGGGCTATGCCTTGGAGCGTTCAACAGCCAAGTGATGATGGGAGGGTAGCGCCCGCTACCATGGGCGTGGCGGGGGCTACGCTTTGGTGAACTTCAGCAAGTTCACTTCCTTTTGAGCCACTTTACATGTCAGGCCTTTCCGCATTCTTTCGCCTTTGAATCGACCAAGACTCGGAAAATCTCGGGAAATCTCGGGATTCCCAAAATAGTTGCAAAATGGCCATTTTTACCATGTTTTGAGTAAAAACTCCGGAATTCACAAAATAACCAAAAACACATTAAAAGTTATTGAATCAAACTACGAAACAAGTCAAAAGCCTAAGGATTTAGGCGGTATTTAGACACAAAATAGGGTCAAAACACCCCCCCCCACACTTAAACTTTTGCTCATCCCGAGCAAAATAAGACAAAAACTAACTAAACTAACACTAACTCCTCTGTCGTGGGTGAAAAACGAGTGCATTTAGCGTATGCACCAAGCCCTTTAAACCCCCCGGCAGCCCGGGCGGACAAGATGGACTCGTGAGGGTTTGTAATGGCTGTGCCCACAAAAATCAAACAAAAAGGAGAGAGGGAAAGTGAAAACTAAATCGAAGAAAACAAAAGGAAAGAGAAACAAAGGCTTCGATTCAAAAGATCTCGCAACCTAAATTAAGAAAACGTTATTAAGCCTCCAAAAGCAACCGTTAGGAGCATCTCACGAACACCCGTCTCAAATAAAAGTCAATCTTAAAGATTTTCAACCCTCTACACTTTATGGCAAGCAAAACCCCATGTGCAAATGTGCAAGTGGGTTCCAACCGAAACCAAAAGACTCCAAAGACTCATGTCCGAACTCAAAAACGACGAAACAACCAAGAGAAGCGTTTCCCTTCCTCGCACATGGTCGCCCTTGGCTTGGTAAGGGCCGTAGGTGATGCAAGGAGAGGGCCCACTCTTTTATAAGCGAAAACTTTCTTTTCTTTTTGGTTGGTTTTACCAACGAAATTGCTTTTTCTTTTTCTCTTTTTTTTTTCTTTTTAAAGGTCGGTATTAGCCTTACTTTCGGGAATTGGACGACCCAAATATGGGGTATACCCTCCCAACACGGTCTTTTCCATTCGCCTCTCCGTCGCAAAGCAATATAGGAGGAGGGTTAAGGGGTATTCGTGTCGTACCACTGATATCGGGCCCGTGTAGGTTGACTAAGTGTATGGTGGTTAATGTGATTCAGCGACACGCTCCACTTAATCCGGTTATTGTACCTTTTGAATTCTTTTTCTTTCTTTTTTAACTTTTTGCTTTTGCTTTTGCTTTTGCTAAACAACAAATCAAAACAAGCTCGGACACAAACCCATAGAATCACCCGGTTCCAATCGGAACGTGAAAGGAATCGGGGGTCTCACTAGACACTCTATGAAGGGAGTCTATTTAGGTAAGTCATGACTAGAACCCGAGACAGGGTCGAAAATGCTCAGACCGGTTACTTTTAAAGAAGATTAAGAACGACTTCTCAATTTCGACAGCAAGATCCAAGAAACAAAGCAAAACAAAGCGAAAACAAAACTGAAAGAAAAACTTTTAAGGCTTTCACTCCCTTTTTTCTCCTTTTTCACACGAAAACTTTTCAAATTTTAGGCAAAAACTAAGAAAAACAAGAACCAAAACATCTAGGTGATCTACCCTTGAAACAGAATATCTCCCTCCCCCCCCCCCTACACACTTAAAACGACACAATGTCGTCATAATGGGAAGGTGTCACATGAAAAGGGTAGAGAACCTACAAAAAACAAACAAACAAAAACAACTAGCGAGTAAAAGTGGTGGCGACGCGAGCCGACACGGCTCCAACAGCAATGTAATCCCAACACACACACTCAAAGGGGTTCGCCACCCAAAAGAAAATCAAGCATGCGATGGATCATGATGGTAATTCACGTAAGAAATAGTAAGGCAGAAAGATAGTACCTCGAGCTCTTCATAAGTGTTGAAACTTTGATCCGAAGTCGTCGTTCAAGTGAATCAAAACGATATTAGAGCAAAAGACGACTTTACAAACGATGAAATCCGCATGCGAGATCGAGAACAAAAACAAAGAAAAAACTAACTAACTAGACTTCGAAACAAAAACTACAAAGAAGAAAATAGAACTATAAACAAAATGTACATTGCCAATAACTTACCTTATCCCCGAATCTCACTCATTGAGGCGGGAAATAAGGGTGAAACTCAATACAAACTGACCAAAACAATCGATTTATTTCATTAACTTTGGACAAAGCTTGCTTACATACCCAGCCACAGACCAAAATACATCCAAGCATGACAAAACAAACCATCCCTAGCCCACAAAATCAATCATGATACAACCAAAAACATTGCCAACTACAATCAAAAGACAACGAACACAAACCAAGCCCGAGCATCCTAGAAACAACCCCAAAACATGCCAAAAGAAACCCGAGATGCCAATCATATCAATACCACAAGACCTTCGCATCCAAACCCCGATGAAGCATCCCCCCACACTTATACTTCACAAAATAAAGTAAGTAAAAACAGTGATAAAGGTCGAGTGGGGGCGGGAATGCTTACAAACGGTCCTCAAGCGGATCATCCCAGAGGAGGACGGGGTTAGAGTTGCGATTGGATGCTAACAAGCATCTCTTGTTGGGTCTCAATCAGCCCTTGCAAATTCTCGATCAGGGTTTGTTGGTTTTGAATAAGCTCTCGCTGCTCTTGAAATTCATCGTGAATCTCCTGGAGTTGATCACTGATACGCTCCAAGGCGGCATCCCTTGCTTGGCTCGGTCCATCTTCTTCCTCTTGCTCTTCTTCATCATCTTCTTCATCTTCCTCGGCTCCTTCATCACCTTCCTCCCCGGGCTCCCCAGGACCACCCACCACATAGCGGCTCCCAAATGTGTCGCCACACGACCAATTACGTTGATCGGTGACATCTAACCGCTTCTCGGTATGATTGTCGCTCAAATGAACCACGACGCTATGGGAATCATTCCCGTGGCGGTAAAGTGTTCGCGTTTTGTTTTTCTCCAAGAATTCCATTTTCCGTAGGCGAACACCATCGATAGGGTTAGGGAAGTACCGTGGAGTCCACTTGGCAAGGTAGGACTCGAACCCTTGCTTCTTGAGAAAATGGAAGATGATGTGTCCCATGCCAAGGGTCATGTTTCGGGTTACAAGACTTATCTCCCGAAGACAGTGAAGGATGCATGAGCCGGTGTTAACCCGGCGCCATTGATAGCATTGTGGAGGATGAAGAGGTCGTCCTTGCGTGTGCTTGACCGTCCAGTGTCACGGCCGAAGACGGAGCTTGAAATGATCCGGTGAAAGATGCGAACACTCAGATTGCAAAAGTCTATGGCCTTTGAATTGTTTGGACAGTGGACTTGTAGTTTACGAGTCCGAACCTTGGGATACCGTCTGCTCCAACAGGTGAGGGCTCTCATAGTTTCTTGCTCGTCAAAGTTTACACATTCCCCGTAAAAGAGACCATCCTCAGGAAGGCCGAGAGCATTGCAAAGGTCTTGAACCGTACACTCTACCTCCTTCTTGGCCACGATGTAAGAGAAAGTGGCATTAGATGTGCCATCTTCCCGAACCACTAGAGAACTCAAGAACTCGAGCACCAGTTGGTCAATGATAGGCTCGTTGATTGTTGCAAAAATTTCCCAACCCATGACTTTGATGAAAAAGTCCATGCTGGATTTACAATATACATCCCGTGCCATTTCCTCATGATACAAGTCCGGAGCACAAATTTTTCGCTTTTTCAACCTTTCGTACCTGGCCTTATGTATATCATCCCTAAAGTTGACTTTCACTTTCGGGTCACATTGGATCAAGGGGGCTGGTTGACCCTTGTAACGGGTCTTGTCAAGTTCTGCTGAAGTGGATGGGGGAAGGGTCAGTTCTGGCTCAGATCGGGCACGCTTGGCTCGTCCCATTGAAGCAAACTAAGAGTAATACGACCACAACAATAGGCACAGTAACAGAAATGTCCCAAAATCCCCCAAGAACAGCAATATTCCAACCAAGAACTACACCAACTACACTCCAATCAACAGTTTAACACCCAAATTGGCACCCCCAAACTCAACCAAGAGCATTCAACAAGGACCCAAGAAGCAATTAATGAACTTGTGCACAAAATACCCAAAATTAGCAGGAAAAACAAAATTTGATGCACCAATTAGCAAGAAGTACCTGAGTTGAAGACTTGGAAGTGTTTTCTTTTAGCTTTCGAGCCCCAACAAGAACAAAAACCCAGAAGTTGTGCTTGAAGAACCCCGAAAATGGCGAGAAAGAGCAGAAATGGCGCAGCTAGGGCACGAACTCGCGAGAAATTGGAGAGTGGGGAAGGAATTCATGAAGGAATCGAGCAATTTAGGCAAGGGATTTAGGGTTTGAGGTTGGAGAGAGGGTTTCGAGTAAGGGAGAAGGGAAAAGAGTGAGTGAAAAAATGAGTGAGGCTAGGGTATAAACCCCGACATATTGCTGCAGTTCGACAGACCGTGGCTACGGTCTCCTGGACCGTGGGTACGGTCTAACTCGGGTAAAAGCTGGGGCAAAAATAATGTCTTGAGACCGTGGCCACGGTGAAGGCCACCGTGGCTACGGTCTCACTCGGCCAAAAAATCAGGGAAAACTTTGCATATCTGGACCGTGGCCACGGTGAAGACCACCGTGGCTAAGGTCTCCTTCGGCCACTCCCCTGCACCTACAAGACTCAAAAACTTGGAAAAATTGTTAAGTCCTAAAATTCTACTCTCTCATTATCCACCCTCTTTTCTTGCTCACTCAACAACTTTCAAGGACACCTTTCAACACTCAAAACCACCTTGAATCACTTCCTTCATAGATCCTCTTTTCGCTCTCGATTTTTTTCAACTTTTTCAATTTTTTTCCTTCTTTTTCTCAAACTTTAACAAAACAAAAATGAAAATGCTAAGACAAAAGAAATAAAAATGAAGAAAATGGAAGAAAACACTAAAACTAGGGGAAGTAGCTTGTACCTCTCCCGGGTGCTTGTTTTAGGTCCTAGCTTGACCTACTTCGGTGCTCTCAACCTTCAAATTTGGCGAGGTGCACCATAACGGTCCCCGCGTACTCCTCGCCCATGAAGTATGGCTTAATCTTTGATGAGTTCACCTTGAAACAATCTCCCTGTGCATTCTTGAGTTCAACCACCCCGGCGGGAAGAATCCTCACTATTCCAAAGGGCCCGGACCACCTTGATCTCAGCTTCCCGGAGAATAGTTTGAGCCTCGAGTTGAAGACAAGGACTCTATCACCCACCACAAACTCGCGACGGTTCAATCTTTTATCATGCCATGCTTTCGTTCGCTCTTTGTAGATCCTATTATTTTCATAAGCATGACGCCGCAGCTCCTCAAGCTCTTCTAATTGAAATAAACGACTTGCTCCGGTCGCCTTGAGATCAAGATTCAATTTCTTGATCGCCCACATCGTTTTGGGCTCAAGTTCTACAGGAAAATGACATGCTTTCCCGTAGACAAGACGATACGGAGTAGTCCCAATCGGTGTTTTGAAGGCGGTGCGATATGCCCACAAGACTTCATCAAATTTCTCCGCTCAATCCTTCCGTGAAGAGCTAACCGTCTTCTCCAAAATTTCCTTGATAGCACGATTTGAGATCTCTACTTGCCCTTGCGTTTGAGGATGATAGGGGAGTCCCTTGTTGTGATTGATACCGTACTTTGCTAGGAGGGACTCAAACTTCTTCTCGATGAAGTGGGATCCGTTGTCACTAATGATAACCCTTCGAATGCCAAATCTTGTGAATAAAATCTTCTTCAAGAATCTTGACACGGACTTGCCATCGCACTTCACGCATGGGATAGCTTCGACCCATTTCGAAACATAGTCTACCGCGACTAGGATGTATTGAAAACCTTGTGATGACGGAAAGGGACCCATGAAATCCAACCCCCATACATCGAAAACCTCTACCTCAAGGATGAAGTTCAATGGTGCTTCATTCTTCCGGGAAATATTTTCGGACCTTTGGCATTTATCGCATTGCTTGACATGAAGATGGGCATCGCGAAAGAGAGTCGTCCACCAATAGCCGGCTTGTAAGACTCTCGCAGCCGTCTTTTGAGAGCCACCATGACCTCCAACCGGGAATTCATGGCAATGTGTCAAAATAGATTTCACTCGCCTCGTAGACATCGCTCACACATCTCGCCGCCAGACAACCGGAATAAGAATGGATCGTCCCAAAAGAAATGTTTCATGTCGTGAAAGAACTTCTTCTTTTGATGAGGGGTCAGATTTGGAGGAATCACCTCACTAGACAAGTAGTTTATGATGTCGGCATACCACGGGTGAGAATGCTTGATAGCCATGAGTCGCTCATCCGGGAAAGAATCGACAATCGGTTGGGTATCCTCCAAATCAACAAGAATCCTCGATAGGTGATCGGCTGCTACATTCTTCGTGCCGGCTTTGTCGCGAATTTCCAAATCGAATTCTTGCATAAGCAAAACCCACCGTATAAGCCTCGGCTTCGTTTCTTTCCTTCCCATAAAATATTTAATCGCGCATGATCCGTGTAAACCACCACCTTGGAGAACATAAGGTATTGCCGAAATTTGTTGAGAGCGAAGATGATTGCCAAAAGCTCCTTCTCCGTAGTCGTGTAATTCTTCTGTGCACTATCAAGCACATGGCTTGCATAGTAGATGACTCTTGGCTTCTTCTCTATTGTTTGAGCCAAACACGCTACCACAGCGAAATCGCTTGCATCGGCCATGATTTCGAAGGGTAGTGTCCAATCCAGAGGTTGAACTACCGGAGCGGAAATCAAGGCTTGCTTTAACCTATAAAATGACTCAAGGCATTCATCAATAAAAGAGAAAGAAGCATCCTTGCACAAGAGATCAGTTAAAGGTCGAGCGATTTTGGAAAAATCCTTGACGAACCGGCGATAAAATTCGGCATGGCCAAGGAAGCTACGCACCCCCTTTACAGAAACTGGGGGTGGTAGATGCTCTATAACCTCAACTTTAGCCTTGTCCACTTCGATGCCTTTAGAAGAAATTAAATGACCCAACACAATACCTTCTTCCACCATGAAATGGCATTTCTCCCAATTCAACACTAAGTCAACTTCCTCACAACGGGTTAGAACTTTCTCCAAATTCAGCAAACAATCATCAAAGGTATTACCATAGACAGAAAAATCGTCCATAAAGAATTCCATGCATTTTTCAATGAAATCACTAAAGATATCCATCATGCAACGTTGAAATGTCCCCGGTGTATTACATAACCCAAAAGGCATGCGACGATAAGCAAAAGCACCATACGAGCAAGTGAAAGTAGCTTTCTCTTGATGTGCAGGGTGGATTGGAATTTGAAAGAAACCCGAGTACCCATCTAAAAAGCAAAAATACGAGTGACCCGCCAACCTTTCCAACATCTGGTCAATAAAGGGAAGGGGGAAATGGTCTTTCTTTGTTACTTTGTTTAGTTGGCGCTAATCAATACACATACGCCAACCAGGGACGGTTCGGGTACTAACTAGTTCTTTCTTTTCATTTTCAATCACAGTCATTCCACCCTTCTTGGGTACACACTGAACCGGGCTTACCCATTCGCTATTTGCGATGGGGAAGATGATCCCAGCAGCTAGCAACTTTACTACTTCCTTTTTAACCACCTCTTACATAATAGGATTTAATCGACGCTGGGGTTTCCTAGTAGGCTTTGCATCCTCTAACAAGTCAATCGAACGCATGCATATAGAAGGGGACAAACCTTTTAAATCCTCTATCTTATAACCTAAAGCACCCCTATGTTTTTTAAGAAAATCAAGGAACTTGGACAAATCGGAATCATTCAATTTTGCATTCACAATGACAGGATAAGATTTCTCATTATCCAAGAAAGCATATTGGAGGGAAGGGGGCAAAGGTTTAAGCTCTAAAGGAGTAGAGGATTTAATTTGAGAAGAGGACATACCCTTGTAGATCGCATCTTGAATCTCCATGCACTCCATATAAGGCTCGTCAATAATAATCTCCTCATGCATGGGTGATGAATCAAGAAGGTTGGTGAAGAAGGTAATATCGGTGTCGTCGGTCTCAAATTGGAAAGATTCCAATAGGCAAGCTCCCAAGGGATCGTCGCAAGTAGACTCAAGTAGATGAGAGTCCTCAATATATTCATCAACTAGGAACTCCATCATATCGATAAGATAGCATGAGTCCCCATACGAAAGACCTTTCAATGACCCCTCAAGGTGAAAAATGATGCTTTCATCACCGACATTCAACGACATGCTTCCATTCTTCACATCAATTATCGCTCCCGTCGTGGCAAGGAACGACCTTCCCAAAATGATGGGGATGTTGTTGTCTTCCTCCTTCTCCGAGATCACAAAATCACACGGAATCAAAAATCGCCCCACTTGGACCGAGATGTCCTCCAATATTCCCAAAGGTCTTCGCACGGAACGGTCGGCCAATTGGAGATTAATTGTTGTACGA
Source organism: Portulaca oleracea (assembly GCA_029582165.1). Taxonomy (NCBI): domain Eukaryota; kingdom Viridiplantae; phylum Streptophyta; class Magnoliopsida; order Caryophyllales; family Portulacaceae; genus Portulaca; species Portulaca oleracea. The sequence continues at coordinate 36,367,890 of CM055882.1, forward strand.
GCTAGATCGTTGAGATTCAACTTCTTGGAAATCGAATGAGGCATGACGCTTACACTCGCTCCTAGATCGCATAGAGCACGGCCAATCCGCATGTCACCAATGGTGCACGGAATAGAAAAACTTTCGGGGTCGGCTAAATTCTCCGGTGATTTGTTATCAATTATGGCACTACAATCCGCTGTCAAATGGATCGTAGATCTCTCTTGAATCCTCCTTTTGCTTGTGAGAAGCTCCTTCAAATGCTTCTTGAAAGATGGGACCTCGGAAATAGCATCAAGAAAGGCAATGTTCACTTGAAGCTTTTTGAGCATCCCAATGAACTTTGAAAACTTCGCAACGGACTCGGGCTTTGCTAACCGCTCGGGAAAAGGGATCGGTGGTAGCTTTGGCTTCTCAATGATTTGGATCGGCTCTTCTTCCACCATCTTTCCTTTCCCTTTCCTTACCTTCTCCATCTCTTCTCTTTCTTTACTAGATTCTTCCAACTCCTCCTCATGAACTCCATCATCTCCCTCACCCAAAACAAACTCACTCTCCCACTCCTCTATCAAATCTTCCTCCTCCATGATATCTACCACATCACGCTCTTTGTCACCCAAAACATCCTCTTCCACCATCCTAGGGCCATCAATCTCCCTACCACTCCTCAATGTAATAGCATTAAGTTGCCCTTTAGGATTTGGTTAGGGTTGGCTAGGAAAAGAATGGATGGGTTTAGATTGTTGTGCCATTTGAGCCAATAGTAACTCAAGGTTCTTGATGCGTGCTTGATCTCTATCTTGAGCTAAGGCCATCTTTTCTAGATATAAGGCTATCTTTTCTTGAGATAAGGCCATCTTTTGTAGGGTTTGATCAATGGTTTCTTGTTGTGGTGGTTTGGGTGTTTGGGAAGTTTGACCTTGGTGATGGTTTTGGTGGTATTAGCGGCGGTTTTGATTTGGGAAACCGGGGGGTGGGTTTTGGGTTAGTGGAGCTTGTTGGTTGTAGGCATAATTCCCATGAGGACGAACGAAGTTTTGATTGGTATAGGAGAGGTTATTGTTGGAGTAGATAGCTTGGACTTGCTCGGCTTGATACTCTTCACACCGCTTCAAGGAATGTGGCCCTACAAAAAATCACATACAAGAACTCGGGCATCAGGAATAAGCATAGGTACTTCTTGAGCTGCCTTTACTTTCCGCGTAGTCTCTTCTAAGGCCGTCTTTTGTTGCATCTCTAGAACGGCATTCATGAGAAATTTTATAGTAGGATTGCTTTCTAGAGAAGGACCATCTCTTGCACCACGGCCGCCTCCCCAATGTTGAGAGTTTTGGGATAACTCATGAAGAAACACGTTTGCTTCCTCCGCCGTCTTCTTGAGGAACATGCCTCCCGAGGCATGATCGATGGATTCTCGCTAAGAGCTACTCAGTCCGGAATAAAAATGATGCAATAATAGTCAATCCTCAAGATTGTGGTGTAGACACCTCCGTTGGAGACCCTTGAATCTCCCCCATGCTTCGAATAACGACTCATCGGACTCTTGCTTGAAGCTCATGATGGCTTGCCTCAACCGACACATCTCATCATTGGGGAAAAACCTTTGAAGAAAGTCGCGGCTAAGGGCATCTCATGTAGAATAGGTTCCGGGAGGACACATGTTGAGCCACAATAGTGCTTTCCCCTTCAAAGTGAGAGGGAAAAACTTCAGCTTTATGTATTTGGCGGAGACTCCATTCATTTGTACGAAACCGATGCGTTGCTCGAACTTGTTGATGTGGTCAATAGGATTTTCATGCTCTCCTCCATGGTACGAAGTGTTCTCGAATATCTCCAACAAATATGGCTTGAATTCGAACGATGTGTTTGGTGGCAATGCAGGTAATATAATGGGATCACCTCCTGTACCCGACGATGGTAAGGAATATGATGCTAAGGTACGGGGTAGATCTGGCTCTCCGTCACACATTGAAATTTCGATCGCCTCTCGCTCCCTTTGTTGTCTTCTTCATCTCGAGCCGGCATTAGCTTGGCGAATAATGCTCTCCGGGTTCGGATTCGGTGGAGTTATAGGAGTTTGGCCTCATCGAGATCGAGTCCGCATGCACAAAAGGAACAAACAGAGGAATCAAATTTCCAATAACCAAGGATAACAAAATCTTTAGCAAGTAAAATGATCTTAAACAACCTAAAGACAAAGAACTTGCGGATGTTAGGAATATGATCTTCCCTTGTCTAGGACTTAACAATCATGTCATCCACATAAACTTCTACTTCGACGTGCATCATGTCATGAACTAGGGTATTGGCAGCTCTCTGGTACGTTGCTCCGGCATTTTTAAGACCGAAAGGCATGACGACATAACAGTACGTTCCCCATGGTGTGGTAAAAGAAGTCTTCTTCATGTCTTCTTCTGCCATTTTTATTTGATTGTAACCGGCATATCCGTCCATAAAAGATAAAAGCTCATGTCCGTGTAACGTGGTTTGTAGACCTCGGTTTTTATCGTTCTTTCTCAGGGAGCTAGAGGCCTTGGCTATAACTCATTGACTCTAGGTAAAGGTTTATGATCACGAGATAATAAGAGGTTTAGGATGAAAACAGATCAAACACAACTATGGTTCAGTCAAATGGGATACAATGGGTGTCGAGAGATTTCGGGACGCAAACGGCAACTAGGACGAAGGTTTCGCAACTAGAAGGCAATAAGATAGTAGAATCAAATGACAATCCCATTAAGATAAACCCACCGGATTTCCCTTTTTAAGGATAATCCGGATTAACTTCCTAAGAGCCCACCACGGACCCGGAGGGCTAAAGAAACGGGATTCTCTAGTTAGCTTCTATTCGCTTCCATGAATAGAATACTAACTATCCCAATTCCAACCTTCCAACTCAAGTGTTGGATGTATTCGGGGTCTTTCGTACCCCAAATACATCCTACTTGAGGGAAGAATAAGAGTGGGAAGTTGATTGCACTATAAATTACCCCTAAAATTGCTAACCTAATCCAAACACACCATTCACATCCTTAGTTTCTCCCTAACCCATTAGGGTTCTAGCCTCTAATCATCTTATCTAACATACTAACAACAATAATAACTTCATTCATACTTAAAAGGATATTCAAATCAACAATAACAACAATCAACAAACACCAAGTAATTATAATAACAAAAACAGAGATTAAAGAGTAAATAATCAACTAAAGAGAGTAAGAGTTAAGAAATGCTCATTAATTTGATGCCAAAGGAAGATGCTCCAGAATAATAAGAATCCAATGCTCCAATAATAAAATAAGTCTTCAAAACTTCAATAGAAATCCAATGGAATCCAGTGCAACAATAATCCCAATAAAACTCTCACTAATCACTAAGGAATCACTCTAATTGAAAGCTTAAATGTGATAGAATATGGTAGAAAGTATGATAAAGTATATGATAGTATATCATCATCTGCTAAAAGACCTCATAGCAATATATACAAGCAATGTTAGTTACTCAAAACTCGTCACTTCACTCAGCAGAAAAAGCGCATCTGCAGGGGGACCGTGGCCACGGTCTATGATACCGTGGCCACGGTCCTGCGTAGCGAAATTCGGGTTTCTCTTCTCTTCGCAACACCGTGGGCACGGTGTCTCTGGACCGTGGGTACGGTCTGGCGATTTAGGTCAGGCAAGATTTCGCTCCTTCGCACTGTCGTGGGTACGGTCTCCCAGGACCGTAGGCACGGTCCTGCTCGGCCTCATCACCCCTTGGACAAGCCTTTAACCCACCGTGGCTGCGGTCATCATGACCGTGGCCACGGTCCAGCTCGGTTCCACAGATCTTCTGGGTGTAGCGCCCGCTACAAAAGTGGTGACGGGGGCTACGCCTTGGAGCGTTCAAAAGCCAAGGGACGATGGGAGGGTAGCGCCCGCTACCATGGGCGTGGCGGGGGCTACGCTTCAGTGAACTTCAGCAAATTCACATCCTTTTGAGCCACTTGACATGTCCGTCCTTTCCGCATTCCTTCGCCTTTAACTCGACCAAGACTCGGGAAATCTCGGGATTCCCAAAATAGTTTCAAAATGGCCCTTTTTACCATGTTTTGAGTAAAAACTCCGAAATTTACAAAATAACAAAAAACGCATCAAAAGTTATTGAATCAAACTACGAAACAAGTCAAAAGCCTAAAGATTTAGGCGGTATTTAGACACAAAATTGGGTCTAAACAGTCCGCAAGTGTTATCCACTAATACATTGATATGGGGTAGAGGGAAGCTATCCTTGGGGCTGGCTTTGTTAAGGTCTCGGAAGTCCACACACATGCGCACTTTCCCATCTTTCTTGGGTACTGGGACAATGTTAGCAGACCATTCAGGGTATTGGACTGATTTGATGAACTTAGCGTTAAGTTACTTGATCGCCTCTTCAATTTTCTTAGCCCATTCAGGCTTGATCCTCCTGGCATTTTGTCGAACCGGTTTTGCATCGGGGAGCAAAGGTATGGTGTGCTCCACAATTTCCCTGTCAATCCCCGGTATATCCTCATAGGACCATGCGAATACATCAACAAACTCCTTGAGAAGCTCTGTAAATGTTACCCGTTCTTCTGCTGTGAGTGAACTACCTAATTTCAACTCCCGAGGTTGTTCTTCCGTGCCCATATTTATGGTGATGGTGTCTTCCAACACCGCCATTTTATTCTCATGTTCATCAGAAAATTCTTTTAAGGGTTCATTAAATTCTAGATTATTACTAGTGCAGCAGTTCAGGGAAGAGGGGAAAGAAGAATCGGAGTAAGCAGAAAGGTTCATTTTATTGAATGCAGAAATGAGTACATGGCCAGTAGACTCAAGACCAGACTCACTTGACTCTAGACTCTTAGGACTAGACTCTATGTCCACAGGAACAGACTGTCCTATAGATAAAACAAAGTTATTCTTCTCAGCATCGACCCACGAGACCGCCTTGACTTCTTCTTCTTCAGTGATCATGAGACTTGGGTCAAAGCTTGGGTTGGATAATGCAGCAATAACAGTGTCAGCTTCCGACTCTTCCTTAATTGCTTCTTTTCCGAACAGCATGCCAAATATGTTGCTCCCAGCTAGATGAGTCCATTCCAATGGTGGCTGTTTATCCCGAGCGGGGATAAAAACAGTAGCCATATTTATGGTACAGTCATTGAAAACTTCTAACCCAACAACTTGAACTCCCTTGTTCTTCAAGTAGTATTGTTCAGGAAACCATAGTAAGGGAAGTCATCACCTTCCCTAACAAACTGTCCATTCAGAGTGAGTGGATATGGCTTCATTTGGAACAAGTTATGAGGATTGTCCATCCTCTTCTGCTCAGCTATGGCTATCTTGGCGAGCCTAACTTCCTTCTCAGTTGGCTTGTACCCTAAGCTGAACCTTCCCTTCTGCTTGAATGTCTTGAACATAGGAGGAATCTTGTTTTTCGAGTTCTTCCTAGCGGCATCCTAGGGAAGTGTCCTTGCCTCTTGAGTATAGCATGCACTTTGGGATTTGAGTAGGGAACGAAGTCAAAGGAAGCTTCATCCTGGCTCAAAGTCGCCACAAGTTCAAAGTTGTGAAGTTCTTAATCCATAGAACTATGTTCTACTTCAAGGGTTGCTTGCTTGAGAGTAAAGACAACATTGATAGATTCTCCCAAGACGGTGTGATAACTTGTCCTTAGACCAACATCTTTACCTTATGGTGTAAGGTAGATGCTATAGCATTGCATTCATGAAGCCATGGCCACCCTAGTAACAGATTGAAGGAGACTGGAACGTCTAACACCACAAACTTCACATTCCGGGTGATTTTGCCTGTAGTAATAGGCAATGTTATGGACCCGACCGACCTTCGAGGAGAATTTTCGTAAGCCCTGAGCTGTACACCATTTTGAGCCAAGTGTTGTTGTTGGACTCCCAATTTCTATGTCGTCCTCTAAGGGCACACATTCACAGCTGAACCATTGTCGACCAAAACTAGCGGGATAGTCTTGTTGGAACATTGCACTGTAAGGTAAAGTGCTTTGTTGTAGGATGCTCCTCCTTGAGGCAGATCTTCAATCCCAAAGGTGATAGCCTCTTGCTGGGTAGTTACATGAGCAACTAAAGATTCAGGAGTTGTCGTCGGAGGTACTGTTAATGCAGTAAGAGCATCCATCATCTTTTGTCTATGTGCTTGCGAGGTGCAAATCAGCTGCCAGATAGTAACTTCAGCTCTGGTCTTCTTTAGCTGTGTAAGGAGAGGATCTTCAGGCGGGGCATGATTGTCATCGATAGCCATTGGCGTAGGATTAGAAACAACCACTGGGGTGGTGGTGTTCCTGTTGTTATGGCGGCCTGATCGAGTGAGAAATGCTACATCATTTGATGTTGGCTCATCCGTCTCCATCCATTCCATCTTGGAGTATTCATGTCGCTCATCTTCATCACTATCCCAAATACCATGAATGGATAGGTCTTCATGAAAGCCAATCACCTCGGGGACAGGTTGACACGTTTCAACAATCAAAGTGGAAGGATCAAAGCTACAAACTCCATGAAAGATAGCATTTGTATGCTCGGGCATCGGGTTGCTTTGATTGTTAAGCTTCTGGGCAGCTTTCAGCATGGGTAGCGTCCCATCCCTTATCATGTCTTCTATCTTGTTCTTGAGAGACCAGCATTTCTCAATATCATGTCCTCGGCAACTGTAACGTGGTTTGTAGACCTAGGTTTTGTCGTTCTCTCTTAGGGAGTTGGGGCTTCTAAACCTGAAAGTCTTTTCCAAGTTCTCACCTACTATGTTGGGGGTTCATCATCATTTGAGAGAAGGTTTTCAAGCAAACACAAAGAAAACACAAGAAAGGAAGAAAAAGGGTTTCACGAGCTTTAGGCAACCATAGGATTCATGGTTATCTGAGTTTTGTGGTTAAGAGGTCAAAAGATAGAATAAATCATATGAGAATCTTGTTAGAAAAAAAGCCACAGGATTCCCTTTTTTGAAGGTAATCCAGATTAACTTCCCCGAAATCCACCATGGATCCCGAGGGTTAATCGAACCAGATTCCCTAGTTAGCCTCTATCTCACTTTCATGAGAGAGTGGCTAACTATCCCTTCCTTAGCCTTCCATTGACAAGTGATTAGTACATTAGAGAGCATCTGATCCCTAATGCACCCCACTTGAAGGAAGGACTAAGGTGGGAATTAGATTTTTCCCACTAATTACCCCCTAATTCACTAACCTCAATAACTAATCATCCAAAGGAGCCTTAATCGCTCCCTTAACCCTAAAGAACCCTAGCCACTAATCATATTAATAAAAATAAAAACAAGTAAAAACCTAAAACCTAAAGACATTCAAAAATCTTAATGGACCCTAGAACACATCTACTGCCTCAAACATGATCAAGACAGAACCATACCAAAACCTTAATGAAACCCTAACAGAACCATAACACTAACCAGACCCTAATCAAACCTCACCAAGCTGACTTTGACTAAAACCGTAATGAAACCCTAAAACTTAACTCTAACACTGTCCTAACCAAAACAACCTTAAAAGAACCTAAGCCCTAAACTAAACAGAACGAACCCAAACACAACTAAAACCAAGACAAAACTATCCCTAATCTGACTTTTAGAGCTAAACCCTAACAGTGAACCACACAAAACCACACACTGACCCTACTCTACTGTCCAGACCGAGAACAAAAAGCAAAAGAAAAGAGAGACAAGAGAGGAACAGAGCACCGAGAATCAAACACAATATCCAATCACACACAACCTTCAGGATCCAACCACCAAAACAAATGCCAACGATCACAAATGGGACAGAAAAGAGAAGAAAGAAGAAGAGAAGTACCTGTGGTCTTGACCGAACAGGTGAGAAAGGAAAAAACAGATAAAGAGTAAGAAAAACAAGATCGAAGCAAATACAACAATTCAATACCCAGAAAATTTCAACACCAATTCGAACATTACGTCAATATCAAAACTCAACCACTCACAAACCAAACCCAGGATTCGATTAATACAACCAAAATACCAAACTGAACAAATCATTCACCATCAAATTTCCAGATCAAAAACTACTAACATGCGAATGAAACTAAACCTAAATCTAACCTAACCCTAAGGATGGAGGCCGAAATCAACCATCCCAAATCTCGAATGGCCCCTCTTCTCCTTTTATACTCGAACTCAGCCTCTCCTCTTCAATGTCTGCCGTTGATTCCCTTCAACCTTGGACGGTGCAGATACAATTCGATAGTTAGAGCGACGATGAAGATGATGATGGTGGAGTATATCGAGCAGCTCCATCTATAACCGAATCTGACAAGAAAAGAGAAAATGAGTGAGAGAGATGTAATTTATCGCGATAATCTGAGAAATAGAAAGAGATGAGAAGAGAGAAGAGAGAAGAGAGAAGGAGATGAGATGACATGAGATGACATGAGATGAGATGAGGAGAAGAGAGAAGAAGAGAGAAGGAGTTTGAGGTTGGTTATGGAGGGTGAGGCGTTCGGTGTGGTCTGTCTACGCAAGTGAGAAAGAGAAGCAGAGAGTGAGAGGAAAAAGAGGGAGAAAGGGACGAAGGGAGAAGGGGAAATGGGGAATTAGGGTTTAGGTGGGTAGTTGTATTGGGCTGAGGTAAATGAAATGGGGAGGGTTTTTGGTAGGCGGGTCTGGGTAATCGGGTAATAGGGTTTGGGTTTTGGGCTGTTAAACATGTGGGCCGAGTAGAATGAAGAGGGAATTGGGCTTGGAAAAATTTGGATTAGACGTAGGAAAATTCAGGTTTCTATTTCATTTTTCAATTTGATTCAAATTAATGCTAAAATTAAATAGCTAAAAATGATAAAATCTAATAAAATTGCAAAATTACTAAAAGCATAATAAAAAGCCTAATTTAATTATTAAAAACAAGCTAAATGTTCTAAAATAGAGGGGAAAAATCATGCAAAATCGGGTTTAAACACCCCCCCCACACTTAAACTTTTGCTCGTCCCGAGCAAAACAAAACAAAACTACCTAACTACTCCACTTTCGTGGGAGGAAACGACAATTCTTTTTTGGGCTAAATGCACCAAGCCCTTTAAACCCCCCGGTAGCCCGGGTGGACGAGGTGGGTCTCGTGAGGGTTTGTAGCGACTCTACCCACAAAAGCCAAGAGAAGAAATGGAAGAGAGAAGGGAATGGAGAGTGAAAAACAAAACTAAAACCAGAAGGAAGGGGATATTCGCATTCATAACAATGCATCTAATTGCTCAACCGACTTTATCAATCACAAGGAAGGGGCGAAAATAAACAAACAAGGATACTTAGGTCAAAAAGTTGTCATTCTTAGAGATCTTCAACCCCAAGCATTTCATGAAAAGCATATTCCTCGTGTACAAGTGCAAGTGGGTTCTAACCGAATCCAAAAGACTCCAAAGACTCATGTCCGAACTCGCAAACAACGAAACAACCAAGAGAAGCGTTGCCCTTCCTCGCATTTGGTCGCCCTTGGCTTGGTGAGGGTCGTAGGTGATGCAAGGAGAGGCCCCACACTTTTAGAAGTAAAAACTTTCTTTTTCTTTTTGGGTTGGTTTTACCAACGAAATTGTTTTTTTCTCTTTTTTTTTCTTTTTAAAGGTCGGTATTAGCCTTACTTTCGGGAATTGGACGGCCCAAATATGGGGTATACCCTCCCAACACAGTCTTTTCCATTCGCCTCTCTGTCACAAAGCGATATAGGAGGAGGGTTAAGGGGTATCCGTGTCGTACCACTGATACCGGGCCCGTGTAGGTTGGCTAAGTGTATGGTGGTTAATGTCATTCAGCGACACGCTCCACTTAATCCGGTTATTGTATCTTTTGAATTCTTTTTCTTTCTTTTTGAACTTTTTGCTTTTGTTTTTGCTAAACAGGAAAAAGAACAAACAAGCTCGGACACAAACCCCTAGAATCTCCCGGATCCTATCGGAACGTGAAAGGAATCAGGAACCTCGCTAAACATTCGATGAAGGAAATCTAATTAAATGAGTCATGACAACAATTCAAACTAAGGCCTATTATTGTGAATATTGCCCGCTGGCCCCGCTTCCAAAAGATTAACTAAGTCAATTAAGCAACTATCTACACTATCATGGACAAGAACATCACCTAAAGAAAAACGAAACACTTTTGAGGTTTTTCACAACTTTTTCCCTTTTCTCTTTCATTTTTCACAACCTTTTTCACTTTTTTTTTTCAAATTTTTTCAAATTTTTAGCACTTTTTTCACTTTTTTTTCTACTACTTTTCCAAGAAAGAAAGAACTACTTTTCCAAGAAAGAAAGGCAACAAAAGAGAACCTAAAAAGAACTAGGTGAACTACCCTAAACATGAAGATCTCCCCTCCCCCTCCCCCCCCCCCCAACACTTAAAATGCCACAATGTCCTCATTGTGGAAAGGGTGTCTCATGAAGGGTAGTAAAACTATAAAAACCATATATACAAACACCTAGCACATAGAAAAGGGGTGGCATACCAAGGGGTGCGCCACCAAAAAGTAAAAACGAAGCATGCAAAAAGAAAATAAACCAAACAAAAATAAAGAAATAATTACAAAAAGAGAAAGGGTGGAACGAGGTTACCATAAAGTCTTCAATAAAAGCAAGAAAGCACTTGGATAACCTCGATTACCAATGGAGCATCAGCCACTCCTTATTCTTCAAGATTTGGGCCTTCAAGATCGGAAGAATTCAACGCCCGTAGGAGAAGATCATGCATCCTCGAATGCATTTCAGAACCATGAATGTATGAGAACACAAAAATCAATGAGTCATAATAGGTAAGTGTTCTCAACATTTTATCAAAAGCCTTAGAAAAATCAATAGAATGATGAAATAAGTGAAGGAGCATGATTTTTCTAGGCCAGTCTTCTAGGTAAACATGATATGGGTCAAAGAGGGGATCATAACCTCTAAAGGTACCTAGAGACTCAAGGCATGCATGGTTGGATGAGGGAGTGATAACTAATGAATGAATGGGGATAACATAATTGGGAGAGGAGGATACATCATCACATTCAAAGCACATAGAAGGGTTGTCAACTTCCTCAACAATATCATCACAAACAAGTCCCAACCCAAGATTATCATCTAATTCATTATCCTCATCACATGTATGCAAAGAAAAAGTTGGACTACTCTCCAAGGAAACACTCTCAACATCGCATAAGGTTTCATCATTATCAACATCAAGGGTGAAAGTGAAGCACTCAGGTTCATAAACCATATAAAATGATTCATAATCACACACATATGCATCATGAGAGATAGTTTCTACATCATGAGAATGAGGCACACAAGTCAAAGACGGAGAAAGAGAGTCATTATCACCATTTTCACACAAAGGGGGATCAACATGAATATCATGGGATAATGGAGAAAAAGACTCAACTCTATTTGAAGTACAATCCTCGGGAGAGGAAGGTCTTATCATGTGAGCATACTCAGATATCATAGAAGCTATCGAATCAAGCCTTTCACCGAAATCACTTTGCCTTTCAGCGAACTCACTTTTCTTTCTATCTATTTGTTGCAAACAATCCATGATATAATCACTATAGGTCGGGTCAACAACATGAGTAAGAGAGTCGGAAGCATGAATAGATTATTGAAATTGATCGCAAGGGGAGGGGATATACATAGGAAGAGGAGAGGAAGGAGTACTCACATATGGATCTTCATAGCCCATTTCCCTTGGTTGATCCACAAATGGAGATTGAGTATGTAAATCGTTACAAGGGTAAGGGGGACAAACATTCAAACCTCTAGCATGGTGAGTACATGGATTATCAAAATAATAACCCTCAGAATGACAAACCTCTACAAAATCACGAGTATTTCGAATCAACCAATTTAGTACTACCCATGCCTCATCATCATTTTCCACATTAAAACCAAAATTATCTAGTAGACAACGAGTTATAAAATTCACTCCTTCATTGATAACAACCAACACTTCTCGATCGCTAAAATCATATCCAAGAGGAGCCAAATAAGCAAGATAATCTTCTAATCTATCATAATAATCACAAAATAATTCTTGCTCATTTTGAGGGAAGCTAAAACATGCCATTTCGTTATTCATATTTTTAGATTTTTTTAGAACCTAGAGGGAAAAATCAAGAATTAACTAAAAGGTTAAAAGGCGCAACTCCCCGGCAACGACGCCATTTTGTGTAACGTGGTTTGTAGACCTCGGTTTTTTCGTTCTCTCTCAGGGAGTTGGGGCTTCTAAACATAAAAGTCTTTTCCAAGTTCTCACCTACTAGGTTGGGGGTTCATCATCATTTGAGAGAAGGTTTTCAAGAAAACACAAAGAAAACACAAGAAAGGAAGAAAAAGGGTTTCGGGAGCTTTAGGCAACCATAGGATTCATGGTTATGTGAGTTTTGTGGTTAAGAGGTAAAAAGATAGAATAAATCATATGAGAATCTTGTTAGAAAAAAGGCCACAGGATTCCCTCTTTTGAAGGTAATCCAGATTAACTTCCCCGAAATCCACCATGGATCCCGGGGGTTAATTGAACAAGATTCCCTAGTTAGCCTCACTACAACAAAAGTGGTCTGTAATAACGCTGCAAAAGTGTTACTAGAGGCTCAAATAGTGTTACCTTAGATCTATGGCAATGTTTTGCAAAGTGTTACATTAGACATGTGTTGCAATAAGTTATTGTAACACTTTTTAGGCTATTGTAACACTTGTTAAAAAAACGTTACAATAGGTATTAGGCTATTGTAACACTTCAAAAAAATGTTACCTTATGTATTTAGGCTATTGCAACACTTGTAAAGAGAAATGTTGCCTTAGATATTTACTCTGTTGCAACACTTGCAGAAAAACGTTACAGTAGATATTATCAAAGGCAACGATACCACCACCTATAGCAACATTCTATATGTTATGTTATACACCAATCAACTTGTACATGTTGAAACACAATTTTCTCGCTCTATAACAACAATTTCCTGTTTTTGACAAATCCTGTAGAAAAAAAATTCCAAAATATAATAAAACATAATTGCGATAATTAAAATAAATGTCAATGAATTAAGTAGAACGAGAATTGGAGTATAATTACAAATGTAAATCTAAATGGTCCACATATAGCTTATTCTAAATGAACCTTTCACCATCCTTCCAAAAGATATCAAAGTTTCCCTTTACACTTGAGTAATTTGGACTTATATATTAAACGTATATTAACAAAATTCTATATATCTTCGCAAAATATGGACAAAAAGTCATGCACAGGACCGATCCTTGAGCTTGAACTTGAACTGAACTCCAATTAATATTTAAGTTAATCTAACATCAACAAAAGTAACCTGTAAGACAAAAAGATAAGATATGTGATGTACAATAAGCACGCAGAAAGTTTGAAGTAAGAACAAGATAAACTTACCGCTGAGATGAAATGTGCTTTTCAATAACTTTAGTCTCTTTAGTATTGAAAGTAAACCAATTGTCATTTGATGTGATTTCTTTTGGGTCTCCTATATCTACAGATAAGAAATTAGGGAGATCAAAAGCACACCATGATGAATCACACCAAATAAGTATTTCATAATGGGAAATCAAACATCCTGCAAGGAAAACCACTGACCTTGACATAGCAAGCCTGAGTCACTAACACAGTTTAATCTCCAGTAAGCATCACCCTTGGAATCTAAAAAGACTCCCTCTGTTCTTACAGCGTCTAAGCTTTGCTTTTCTATGAATAATCATAGACGGGCAAAAGATGTTATTAAACATCCAATGTCAGGAAATGAATGCACAATTTGTGGTAATTGCATGATAATTGTTTTCAACTCCAAGTCAAACAACAGTCCATTCACAGTTTATCAACATTAAGTCATAAATATCACAGTCTACAATTTGCACCTGAAAATGATATTTTCAAGATTAAGCTTGACTCACTCATACACATTTGTTTCAAGTTCAGGAAATTAGTGTTTGTTATGAGGCTGTAAATACTTCACTGAACTATACTACTAAAGGAAGAGAGTAGCAATAGCAGGAGTGTTATTGAGTAGTACACACAATTGAGTAGTACACACAACTATAGATTATAGATTGAACACTTAAAATTGGATTATAGATTAAATCAACTCGAAATTTGAATACTTGCGTTTCATGAACCTTGAACCTCGCATGCTGCTTAGTAACAAGCTGCTAGGAACACATTGCATTGCCTTTCCATTATTTCTTGCATCAGCTTTTGAAATAAAAAAAATAGATAGAAAAAACATCATTCATAGGAACTCCTCATTCATAGTTGATATAGAGGACAAGTATGAGAAAAAACATAAGCCATACTGCAACTCCATCTTCAATTCTACTCATTTAATATGACCGCGTTGGATACTCATCATATATAGGTATGGACAACTAAGTCCAAATTTATTAGAAATAACAAAAAGTCACCAGAGAGAACAAGTCAAAATCCAGAGAGAGTAGCTAATAAATCTTCCAAAAAATCAAAACTTATAACCCATAACTAGGAGAATCAAATATTGTTGCATTAGATTTCTATTGTAACATATAATAATTAAGTGTTGCATTAGATATTAGTTTAGGTAACAGTTTTTTTAAGTGTTACTATAAAGTATCTATTGTAATACTTATGAAAAATGTTACATAAATTAGTGTTACTATAGAGCACTTTCGTTGTAGTGCCTCTATCTCACTTTCATGACAGAGTGGCTAACTATCCCGTCCTTAGCCTTCCATTGACAAGTGATTAGTAGTACATTAGAGAGCATCCGATCACTAATGCACCCCACTTGAAGGAAGGACTAAGGTGGGAATTAGATTTTTCCCACTAATTACCCCATAATTCACTAACCCCAATAACTAATCATCCAAAGGAGCCTTAATCACTCCCTTAACCCTAAAGAACCCTAGCCACTAATCATATTCATAAAATAAAACCAACTAAAAACCTAAAACCTAAAGACATTCAAAAACCCTAATGGACCCTAGAACACATCTACTGACTCAAACATGATTAAGACGGAACCATACCAAAACCTTAATGAAACCCTAGCAGAACCATAACACTAACCAGACCCTAATCAAACCTCACCAAGCTGACTTTGACTAAAACCCTAATGAAACCCTAAAACTTAACTCTAACACTGTCCTAACCAAAACAACCCTAAAAGAACCTAAGCTCTAAACTAAACAGAACCAACCCAAACACAACTAAAACCAAGACACAACTATCCCTAATCTGACTTTTAGAGCTAAACCCTAACACTGAACCACACAAAATCACACACTGATCCTACTCTACTGTCCAGACCGAGAACAAAAAGCAAAAGAAAAGAGAGACAAGAAAGGAACAGAGCACAGAGAATCAAACACAATATCCAATCACACATAACCTTCAGGATCAAACCACCAAAACAAATGCCAACGATCACAAATGGGATAAAAAAGAGAAGAAAGAAGAAGAGAATTACATGTGATCTTGACCAAACAGGTGAGAAAGGAAAAACAGAGAAAGAGTAAGAAAAACAAGATCGAAGCAAATAGAACAAGTCGACACCCAGAAAATTTCAACACCAATTCGAACATTACATCAATATCAAAACTCAACCATTCACAAACCAAACCCAGAATTCGATTAATACAACCCAAATACCAAACTGAACAAATCATTCACCATCAAATTTCCAGATCAAAAACTACTAACATGCGGATGAAATTAAACCTAAATCTAACCTAACTGTAAAAAGTAGAGAGAGAAAGTGGGAGAATATGTGTTTTTGTATTAATGAAGTATATCAATCTGTACATAGCAGCACAATATATAAATACATGGGTGAAGGCAGTGAAAGAAGTCTAACAAACTCCAACTAATGCTGAGCTGGCAAGTCGGTTATAACAACCCAACTCCACCTTGTATCCTTCACATCCCCCCTCAAGGTGGATTTGGTGGAATGTCCATCAATCCAAGCCTTGAAGAGAGTAAATTGTGCTGAAATTCTCCCAAAGGTTTGGTCATGAGATCAGCCAACTGATCCTTAGACGACACAAAAGAAGTCTCCAAAAAACCTTCCATCACCTTATCTCTCGCATAGTGGCAATCTATATTGAGATATTTAGTGCGCTCGTGAAACACCGGATTTTCCGCGATGTGGATTGCCGCTTTGTTGTCACACAAGAGAGGAATGGGCAGTTGAGCTGGAATCCTCAAATCCCTCAACAAGAAGGAAAGCCACTCGAGCTCGGATGTGGTGGCTGACATGGCCCTGTATTCGGCCTCCGCTGTGGATTTAGCTACGGTCTTTTGCTTTTTGGTTTTCCAGGAGACCAGCGCAGGACCAAGAAACACACAGTAACCGGTAAGAGACCTAGCAGTCATCCGGCAACTACCCCAATCGGCATCACAGTATGCCTCGACATTCAAGTCTCAATTAGCCGGATAGAAGAGACCTTTATTTGCAGTGCCCTTCAAGTAACGCAACACATACAAAGCTGCCTGGTAGTGTGGTTCACGGGGTTCTTGCAAAAATTGGCTCAAGTGTTGGACAACGTAAGAGATGTCCGGCCTGGTCAAGGTCATGTAGAGCAACCGACCCACAATCCGCCGATACTTCTCCGGATCGACTAAAGGCTGACCCACATCAGTGGATAGCTTCAACCCTCGAGGCAGGGGGAATTTGGTGGTCTTTGCAGCAGTGAGGCCGGCATCGGTCAAAATGTACAGGACATACTTGCGCTGGTTCAAAAGAATTCCTTGGGCTGATCTGGCGATCTCAATCCCTAGAAAATATCGAGCCAAGCCCAGGTCTTTTATGGTGAAGGCCTTGTGTAGTTGGTGTTTGACCTCTGCTATGCCCGAGGCATCGTCTCCGATAATTAACAGGTCGTCCACATACACAAGAATACAAGTGAGCCGACCATTGGATTCCTTGATAAACAAGGAATAATCACTTTTAGACTGAGCAAAGCTAAGCCTCTTGAGGAAGTTGCTGAGTTCTAAATTCCATTGCCGAGAAGCCTACTTCAATCCATAGAGGGAACATTCAATTTTGCACACTTCTCCATTCTTCACCTTATGATAACCCTCGGGAGGCAACATGTACACCTCCTCATCCAAGAAGCCATGCAAGAAGGCATTATTGATGTCCAATTGGTGCAAAGGCCAGCCTTTTGCAGTTGCCATGGCAATGAACACTCGTACCGTAGTGAGTTTCACAACGGGGGAGAATGTATGCTTATAATCCCTATCCTTGACTTGCTCAAAACCTCGAATGACGAGCCGGGCCTTGTACCGTTCTACAGACCCGTCAGGCCGGAATTTCACCTTGTACACCCATTTAGATGTGAGCGCTTTCTTCCCTGGGGTAAGAGAGTCAGTTTCCAAGTCCCATTCTGTTCCAGAGCCTGTAGTTCAGTGTCCATAGCAAGAACCCATTCTGGATGATGGATGGCCTGCTTGTAACAACTAGGCTCGGGCACATGTATGGTTGCAACCAAAGAGGTCACAAAATCATGTGATAGATGTTGGAAATCCGAGGGAACAAACAGAGGGTGGATAGTGCTCTCACAATGATGGGCAGTGGCAGACCCCCGAGACTTAGGTGTGGGCTGAAGGAAATCACGGAGCCAAGTAGGTGGCGCCCTAACCCGGTCAGACCTCCTTAGAGGAGGTGGTTCCCTGGCCTGCTCGAGTGAAGTTTCAGACATGGGAGGGATGGAACCCACTGGAGGGGGAGGATCAGGATCCTCATGCGGTTCAGAACCATCCTGAGTGGGAAAGGGAGATGTGTTGTTGATCACAGAGGACTGAGAACAATGAGGGAGAGAATGGTGAGTGTCCTCTGCCATGCATTCAAGCTCAATAGGACTGTGATGAAGAAACAATTGAGACGGGGCCGGCTCTTTAGCACTTTCTAGTGATCGAAAAGGGAACACATCTTCCTTGAACAAGACATCTCGGCTATGAAGAATCTTCTTCGTGGCTAAATCGAGTAGCTTATATCCCTTTACTCCATAAGTGTATTCAAGTAGGACACACCTTCGAGCTTTATTTTCAAACTTGTCATGTTCACCAAGCACTGCCGCATAGTAGAGACATCCAACTATTCTTAATTCGCTCAAGGCAGGCTTTCGGCCATGGAGAACCTCAAACGGGCTCTTCCACCTCAGGTTTTCCATAGGCATCATATTGATGACATGCGTTGCCGCTGAAATACACTCTCCCCATAAGCTTTTCGGAAACCTGGCCTGAATTTGGATAGCTCTGGCCGTGTCCAGCAAGTGGCGATGCTTGCGCTCAACAACCCCATTCTGCTGAGGGGTCCGAACCATTGATCGTTGGTGGACAATACCCTTACTAGCAAACAATTGAGCACATGAAGCTTGGACAAACTCAGTTCCATTGTCAAATCGAACAATGGTAACTTTAGAACCAAACTGCGTATCAAGAAGGTTAAGAAAATGCTCTATTTAATCGAATACTTGTGTCTTATTATGAAGCAATTTGGTCCAAGTATAGCGGCTAAAATCATCAACAATGGTAACAAAATACCGAGCCCCATTAATATCCGAGACTCTATACAGATCCCAAAGGTCTACATGAATCAACTGGAAACAAGAAGTAGTTTTAATAGAGCTCCGCTGAAATGGCAGCCTATGAGCCTTGGCCAAAATACAGATTTCACAAAAAAAAATCGCTACAATCAACACCATGACATCCCTCAACATGTCGCAACTTCGACACAGATGCATGCCCCAATCTCTTATGCAGAATATCTAAGGTATTACAATCATTATTAGAAGTAGACAACAAGCTAGGCATAACAACCTTCTGGCCTTTATGACCAAAATCAACTTTAAGAGGAACAACCTTATTTGAACTGGAATCCAACCTATATAGGTTGTTGCTTGCATAAGCTACAGCAACTGGGCGATTAGTTGAAAGGTCCTGAAACAAGCATTTCGTAGGAAACATGATTATGTATAACTGTTCATCTGTCAGAAGCCGAAGGAGAGAAGGCAAGTTGTACTTGAAATCGGGGACCAATAAGACCTTTCTAAGTTGGACTCCTTGACCTAGCTGGACAGTACCACATTTGCTCACGGTTTTAATATCGCCATCAGGTAGAACAATGTAAACAGGCTTAGGCAAATCAACAACATCACACAGCAAGTCCCGGTCATATGTCATGTGGTCACTGGCTCCGGTGTCAACAATCCATGCAGAATGTCTAACTTGACTACTAGTTTGCGTAGCACAGCAAATGTGAGGCAAGATAAAGTTACCTGCGAAATGAGCAAATTGACTGTTGGTCTGCTCTGGTAAAGAGTCTAGTGACTGAGGGCTGCGTGGATAGTCCATTGATTGCTTGCCTTTAGTCATCCTCATAACCTCCTTAGCGATGGCCTGAACAAGCTGGAAGTCAAGCTGAGTTTCCTCACCCAGCGGCGTGTCCTCTTCCATTTGCACATTTGCTGCAATCTTAGAGTTCGAGCCTCTCCCCTTCTGGTTTTCCTTGGACCGATCATACGGTCCGGTATCCGATCACCAAACACCGATCTATGTCATGTCCAGTTTGTTGCAATTAGTACTGAACTTTCCTCCTTTCCCTTTCTTGTTGTCTTTCTTGTTCTTCACTGAGTTTGCGTGAGTGCGGTGTCTTCGTCAATCTTGTTAGAACCGGTGTTTGTGGAGTGCCGAGTGTGAGCAAAGAAATTCGGTTGTCATATGAGCCCTCGAAGCATTCCTTTGGCATTCGATGCGATGAACCATCGAATACGCCTTGTTAACAGATGGCGGATCCATTAGAAGGATCGACCTCGAATGGACTCATATTCGGCAGGTTGAGATGCATCAAGAATTGACAAGACGCCGGTGCTCCATATCCACCATTTTCTTCATGAGGACATGTAATCGGACATGTACATTTAGGCACTTCACCATCTCACTAAGCTCATCCCAAAGTCTTTTGAGCTAAGTGTAATACATGTGACGAGCTCTTCCCTTGACGCAATTCACTTATCCGAGACTCCAATTGGTAAAGCAATGGACCATTGCTTTGTCCAAGCGCCCGAGAGTTCCTCCCACAATTCCTTTGCGGAATTGACATAAATGAATGCCTCGGCGGTTCGGGAATCATGTAATTCAAGAACTACTAATTACCATGGAATCGCATTTAATCCATCGATTTTGTAGTGAGACCCGAGTCGGCCGAACAATCACCCGTGATGAACCCTAGCTTCACCTTAGTCCTCAAGGCGATCTTGATTGACCGACTCCACTTCATGAAATTCAATCCGTTCACTTGATCGTAACAATCACCAAACCTGGATGATCAGAAGGCGCAAGGTAGAGGATCGTTATTGTAGAGTTCGATCTCTCTTTCCTCACCGACGTTGCTCTCAACATCAGTGCTGTCGGAATCAGCCATGGAAATATCTAATCAAAAGAAACTGAGAGAAAACGAGCAAAATCGATCGAAAAAAAGGAACGAACAGGGCACCGAACTCAATCGGCGATTAGGTCTGAAGAAAACAGAAGTTGATCGAAGAGACGATCGGGAATCAAGCCGGCGATTGAAGTAGAAATCACCAGAATAACAATCAAGAAGTCGAATCAACGAAGATTCAATCGATGATCAAGAAAAAATCTGTAGAATTGATCAACGATTCGCAAGAATTCTCAGGCTTAGATTCTTGAGCTCTGATACCATGTGAAATAATGGACTTGAGCCCAATTCAACCCCAAAAGCTAGCTTAGGAGGTTGAGGCACCCAAGCCATCATAAACACCACAATATGGGTGTCAAAGGCCGATGTGGGACAACTCAACACGCCCCCCTCACCACGAGGTGCAGACAACTGCGGGCGCGGCCCCAACATCAATGACCCTGGCTTTGATACCATGTAAAAAGTAGAGAGGGAAAGTGGGAGAATATGTGTTTTTGTATTAATGAAGTATATCAATCTGTACATAGCAGCACAATATATAAATACATGGGTGAAGGCAGTGAAAGAAGTCTAACAAACTCTAACTAATGTTGAGCTGGCAAGTCGGTTATAACAACCCAACTCCACCTTGTATCCTTCACAAATCTCAAATGACCCCTCTTCTCCTTTTATACTCGAACTCAGCCTCTCCTCTTCAATCTCTGCTGTTAATTCCCTTCAACCTTGGACGGTGCAGATGCAATTTGACAGTTAGAGCGACGATGAAGATGGTGATGGTGGAGTATATTGAGCAGCTCCATCTATAACTGAATCTGACAAGAAAAGAGAAAATGAGTGAGAGAGATGTAATTTATCGCGATAATTTGAGAAATAGAAAGAGATGAGAAGAGAGAAGAAGATGAGATGAGATGAGATGAGATGAGGAGAAGAGAGAAGAAGAGAGAAGGATTTTGAGGTTGGTTATGGAGGGTGAGGCGTTCGGTGTGGTTTGTATGCGCAAGTGAGAAAGAGAAGCAGAGAGTGAGAGGACAAAGAGGGAGAAAGGGACGAAGGGAGAAGGGGAAATGGGGAATTAAGGTTTAGGTGGGTAGTTGTATTCGGCTGGGGTAAATGAAATGGGGCGGGTTTTTGGTAGGCGGGTCCTGGTAATCGGGTAATAGGGTTTGGGTTTTGGACTGTTAAACGTGTGGGCCGAGTAGAATGAAGAGGGAATTGGGCTGGGAAAAATTAGGATTAGATGTAGGAAAATTCAGGTTTTTATTTCATTTTTCATTTGATTCAAATTAGTGTTAAGAATAGCTAAAAATGATAAAATCTGATAAAATCTAATAAAATTGCAAAATTACTAAAAACATAATAAAAAGCCTAATTTAATTATTAAAAACAAGCTAAAAGTCCTAAAATAGAGGGGGAAAATCATGCAAAATCAGGTTTAAACAGCAACGATGATAGCGACAGAACTTATTAGTGTCCCAATTTTTCCCTTTAATCGCTGGCTCTTCTCTTGGCAAAGGTAGGAATAAAAAACCTTTCTTGACCAACCGATCAAGAGCTTGTGAGTAAGAGACATCCAGTGGTGTGTAAGTCTCATATTTTGGTATGATAGGCCCCTTGCGCTAGATAGAGTTAGATTCCATGACCTTAGGAGGGTGGCCAGGCGCACTAGTGGCCCTCCTGTTGGGACTAGACCCCTTTCATCCAGGCGAAGTAGTCTTATCATTGTGCATCACCTCTAGTTGGGCACAGATGTCCTTGAAGTAGTCAAAGTCTTTGATGACGTGGTAATCCAAGTGCTTGGATAAGCTGCCTTTTAGCCCTTGCTTGAAAGTAGACAGCTGTAGACGGAGAGGAATTGTCTCATTGATGTGAGATAGCTTGGTCTGCCATCGCTCAATGTAATCCAGGAAGGATTCGTCATCTCATTGCTTCATGGTGGTCAAGTCATCCACCGTAGCTTGCTTCCTCTGGATGCGACTGTAATGATTAATGAAGGTTTTGAATAGTTCATTCCAATCAGCCTTAGTTTGAGGTGGTAAAGCGTGATACCATACTTTAGCTTAGCCATCTAGAGTGGATGGGAAAACGGTAGAGTATAAACGGACATCAATCCGGTTTAATGGTGCTAGCCTCATGAACTCTTCGATGTGATGAATTGAGTTCTCAGAGGGTTTGAACCTGATGTTTGGTACTTCAACTTTATCAGCTAC
This sequence comes from Portulaca oleracea, assembly GCA_029582165.1. Classification (NCBI taxonomy): domain Eukaryota; kingdom Viridiplantae; phylum Streptophyta; class Magnoliopsida; order Caryophyllales; family Portulacaceae; genus Portulaca; species Portulaca oleracea. The sequence continues at coordinate 36,390,527 of CM055882.1, forward strand.
CTTTAGAATTGGCTGAACAAGTAATGGCACTTCCAGGTACTTGTCAGCAAAGGTCGGTACAGTGCTCATTGCTTTGGTAAGGCTTTCTAATTTCTGTTGGAGGGCCTTAACAGCGGGATCCTTTATGAATTTAGATGCCTCAGGGGTAGTGACCTTTGTCTTGGATATCCCAATTCCTCCAGAGTCCGAGGATGTCTTGATGATTTCAGGTTCGAACTCATATCCATGTATCTCCTCATCGTCTTCTTCAACATTCAATCCTAGCTTGGTATTGATCTTAGTGATGGCTTGCAGTATACAGTCCATCACATGTTGCTGTTCATTCAGCCTTTTGCCCATCTTCTGCTCCTGTTCTAAGGTTTTGGCAAATACCAGACCTTGCATTTTGGTGTAAAGGTCATCCAAATGTTTCGTGATGTTGGCTTCGGTGCTGTGGACCGGGATCTCTTGGAATTTCTCTCCAGACATGATGCAGTCACTGGTTGCAGACGGATCGTAGCAAGGGTTCGGAATCAAACGACCGGTTCGTGGATCTCGAATGCGGGCTCGGAGTCGATCACCAATGATGCCTGCATGGAAATTCAAAGTTAAGACACTTAATGACATACTCCGACACGTTCTACCCGATGAATGCATGACCTAGATGACCTATATGATCCTAACAACTCGACACATATATGCTGACACAGAGGACTCACCCACTTTTTGGGAGTGCATGGCCTAATTCTATATGGACCTAAAAAACAAAACACTATAAAGGGCCAAATAAAGTCAAACATAGCGAGCGGGTCATAAGTTGACAGGCCTTAGTCAATGTTTCTCAATTCGGATAGGCCCAATCCACAGGCCGACCGTTTTAAGGAGAATCCGTAACTTAGCCCAACAACTCAGACAGCTCAAACCATATTGGCTATTATGCGGACTAGAATAGTGTTCAACAAGACCGTCAACCCACTTTTTTTTTACCTTTTTCTTTTTATAATCTTTTTTTTTACTCGGGGAAAATGGATATTGTAAAGGACTAGATAAAGTCAACAATAAGCGAGTCATAATTAGTTTATGGGCTTAATTGGCAAATCCAATATGGTTGGGCCTAACAATGGGCCGGCCATAAATGTGATGGATTTATTAATTAAATCGATAAATTAATTTACTCAAGCCTAGTGACTATTATGCAGTCTAAGACGCTATCCATTAACTTTGTTAGACTTTTAATTAATTTTTTTTTGGACCTTTGTTAAGAGAATTTCATAAAGGGCCATATAATATCATCAAAGGTGAGTCAATTTTTATCTATTAATTAAGATAATCAACTTTCAAGCATAAATGGGCCCTTCCACTTGGGCTAACCAAAATGCCTTTGAGTTAATTATATTAATTAATAAATAATCTTTTTCTCAACCCAATGAATTTTATATGGACTAGAACAAAGCCTCAAAATTAGGGTCAACTCTTTACAAGAAAAGGGGAGGGATACACATAGCACATAAAAAACACATGAAGGGATACCCTAAACCAAGGCTCTAAATTCATGGACTTTTATGGTTGGGTATATAGCCTACCGCATGCCTTCGCCCCGGTTCTTCATACCATAAGGTAAGGAGTTGGGGTATTTCTCAAAGAACTTCAAGGAAGCTCTCGGAGTGTGACATCGAGAGAGGAGCGACCAAATGCTTAAAGATGTAGAGTTCATCCCCATAGTAGTGGCCTCCCGCTCTCAAGGGAAATCCTAGGTAACTTAAACCGTCGCCTTTGTGCTAACGTGTCAAAAGACCCGATTAGTGGCCCGGTATGCAAGGGATGCCTAAAAGAATAATAAAAGCGCGAAATAAATTAACTTCTCCCTTTTACACTTTTCAAATCAATTTGATTTTTTCAAGTTTTACCCTCTTTAAAGTTTAAGTCCCCAGTGGAGTCGCCAATCTGTAGGACCCCGGGAAAAGGGTGACCCCTTTTTCCCGCGACGCGCTACATTTGTGATCGGGAACCGACTAAGGTTTCTTAATCCTTAAATAAGGATATTTTTATTTTTCGAAATTCATTTTCGGAATGATGAAACTTTATTTATTTACAAACCCGTTTTTTATTATTTAAATTATCCGTAATTACACAAATTAATTTAACAATAATTTAATCCCGGCCCAATTAATAAATCCAGGCCCAAGAGAGAACCAGTGGGCCACTGGAATTAGCTAAAGAGAAATTGGGTTGAAAATGATAAAACCCGCCTAGGTTTTATCATTTTCTGTCCCATTTCTCTCGGGATCCTCCTTGGATAAATATTGGACATGAATTAAATTATTTTCTTAAATTAATTTTGTGTAAGAAATTGAATATTTTAAATAATTAAAGGAATTTGTAATATTGTTTAAAGAGTCGCCAACCGATTTAAGGAAATCGACAAACCATAAAATAAGAAAAGAAAGACTCCGGTCTACGAACCTGATTTCTAGATTCGGGGGTAAGGTTACGAATTCGAGAGTTATAAGAACTCTCGAATCCGCCTGTTATAAAACAGACTCTACTAAAATCAACATTGAAAAAAAAATGAGCGGGGAGAAGTTTGATTAATTTAGCGGAATTATTATTCGAAACATGCAATATAAATCAATGCGGTTTTTATTTTACAAAATATGTACAAGCACGGAATTAAATAAGGAATTACATGATTAATTACAACAATGAAAATAAAAAATCTAACCTTGCTTAAGATGTAGCGATGATGACTTTGATCCCTTTAGTTGCCCCCCCTTTTGACTTGAAGCTTTGATGAAGTAGTGTGAGTGGCTAGGAAAAAATGGTGTATGGAAGGTTATATTTGAGGGTGATTATGAAGGGATTAGATAAGGATGATGGATAGGGATATATCTTATGAGGGCGATTTATGGTGAAAGTGGATGATGGAAGTAAAATGTGGTGAATTATGGATGATAGGGGAATAGAGTAATGATAGGAGATGATGAGAATTTGAGAGAATGGAAGTATAATATGGTGGAAGATGAGAGTAGAGTAAGAGTATTAGATGGTAGTAGTTGATGAAAATGAAGGTGGAATGAAGGGGGTATTTATAGGTGAAGGAGTGTGGGTTTTGGAGGGAAATGGTGGGGGACATACCCAACATATCATGCCATTAAGGACTATAACCTAGGCAGGTTATAGGAAGTCAAGGGAGGTCAAACACGTGGGACAACGATCAAGGGATCCAATTGCATGCATGCAGATTTTGGCGCTAGAACAGTTAAAACCTAGGCGGGTTATATGAATTTCCAGCACACGGATTGATGACGTGGAGTGAAACGGCGTCGTGTTGTGCTCTGCTTATAACCTAGGCGGGTTATAATAATTTCCAGCACACGGATAGATGACTTGGAGCTAAACGGCGTCATGTTGTGCTCTGCTTATAACCTAGGCTGGGTTATAAGCTTTTCTGGGCCGGGGCGCGCGTCTGGGCCAACTTCTGCATGGGCCTTTTCATTAAAAGTTAAAACCCAGAGGGGTTTTAACAATTATTTGCGGCCTGTTTTATTTTTCTTGGGCTCGGTTTATTGATCCTTTGGGCCCAATGACCCGTTTACTTGGCCCATCTGACTTGAATGTTTTCGATGAGTCGGGATTATACCGGTACAAATTTCGGTGTCTACAGGCGTGTGTGAATTTTGACTTCCTTCGAGCTGCTGAAACATTTCGCGATTCCAAAATGCATGTGTTTCGTTTCAGAATAAAGGAACTATGTCCATTGCCGGAGGAATGGTCCCCAATCTTGGGAACAAACCATTATGATCCCCAACTTCGCCGTTGATGTCTACTAATTCCAGCAAGGACTACAAGGAACTGTTATGCCTCCCTTCCCGCATCATCGGAAGTGCCTTAATTGGCGAGAAGGTACATTATCAAACTATTGTTGAATACTTTCCAGTTCCTGAAACCTTGGAGTATGACACTGTAATAAGAGTTCGAGCTCTTGTGTTATGCCAACCCTAACCTGAATTAACACAAGGTTCCCAATTTAAACCATTTAACTCCCGAATTAAACATCATACTAAAATACAAACTAATAAACGAATAAAAACCAAACTTTTGGACATAAAAATACATAAAAACATAGATGAAACTCATCAAAGTTCTAAATATCACCACATATGAACCAAAATCAAACTATTTTACGTAAAGAAAACCCGATAATCACGTAATAATAATACAAATAATAACATAACAATAATAATAATAATAATAATAATAATAATAATAATAATAATAATAATAATAATAATGCTCAAAGTTCAAAACTTTACTAGACATAAGCATTATAAAACTTATAAAAACAATCAAAGGAGTTTTAGAATTCTCTTTAGGTAATTGCATAATTTTTCATATAAAACCAATACTAATTTTTTTAAAAAATCTAATAACTCATACAATCAAACTAAAATTAAACGATTTACTTAGTAATATGAAGATAAACGAGATTAAACAACGAACATAATTAGCGAATCAAATCAATGTGTATTATAACTCAATTATCTATTTATATCTCTAATTTCATCATCAGGCAGCTGACGGCAGCAGGGCAGAGGTGGCAGTCGCCTGGGTGGTCGGATAGGGTGCTGGTGGCGTCAGGTCTGGGCGGTTAATGAGCAGTAGCCCAATAGGAACCCTTCGGTCCATGTTCGTTTCTAGATGGCTGGGCAATGGTTTCCGATGGCTGTGACAGTGTCTCGGTAGGAAAGGAATGATGGTGCGACGGCTGGTTGTGGTGGCGCACTGGACGGCGCAGGGCGAACCATAAAACCAAGACAGAGAGAGAGATAGAGAAAACAGAGAGGGAGAGAAGAACTGAAAGAGAGAGAGAGAGAGAGTGTGTGTATGGCTGTGGCTAGTGGTGTAGGTGCGACTCCGGCGTCGGGTTCCGGCCGACGGTGGCTGGTGGCTAGCGGCAGCAGGTGCAACAGAAATGGAAGAATAGCAGAGGTAAGGTTAGGGTTAGGGTTAGGGTTAGGGTTTGGGAGGGATATTATTTATTTATATCTCTATTTTCACCCACCCAAAAATAGACAAAAAATTACTCGGAGGTCCCCCAATATTTGGGGAAATTATTTTTCCGTACCCCAACTTTTCAAAACTAATTTTGGGGTACCCTTACTTTTTAGGTTAGTAATTATTTGGTGTTTTTCCGGCCATTAATTTTATTAAGTAACCAAAATATCCTCATTCTTCTTCTTTGAGGGTAGTTCTTCAAGAAGAGAAGAATAAGGGCATTTTAGTCACTTAATAAAATTAATGGCCGGAAAAGCATAAAATAATTACTAACCCAAAAAGTAAGGGTACCTCAAAATTAGTTTTGTAAAGTTGGGGTACCAGAAAAACATTTCACCAAAAATTAGGGTATCTCAGAGTAATTTTTTGACAAATATAATAAGAAAGTAAAAATTAACTAAATACTCCCTCCGTCCCAAATTAATTGACATTTTGACTAAATTTTGACCATTAATTATTCATAAATTATCGTAAGGTACAATATGAAATTGCTTCCATCTTAATTTTTAGTGAAGTATCTTTCTAATGACGGTAATTTCATATTATAATTCATTGTGATTTGTGATTAATTAACAGTCAAAATTTTGTCAAAAAATCAATTAACTTGGGACGAAAGGAGTAAATTCGCATCCTAAAAATAGTAATCAGAAATTAATAAAATTAACTTTTGGATAAAAAAAACTGAAGTTAGTTACACTTAATAATCACATAAAATAATACCAATATTAATCATGTAAGAATTTCCAAATCACCCCTAGTATCATGCAACACTCTCATGCACATAGCAAATTACTGAAATACCCATGTTAGTCTCTCAACGGTCCTACGAGCTCAAGTGTTGGCAGAAATAATCGTCGATTAAAACTCAAAAATTAACGGAGTCAAGTTAATTACCTAACGACGTCACGGTCAACGCATTTGAATTTTTTCGGGGTTTTACATCATTACCCCTTAAAAGATGTTTCGTACTCGAAACTCAAAATGCCATAAGCATAGGAACAAAAATTTAATCATATTGTAACGCACGAGAGAAAGAGAGATGAGTACCTATCACAATGTCGTCCAACTTTTCTGCTTCATTGCCCCACATTATGTACACTCAGCCTCCCTGGTTGCAAGGAGCCTAATATTGCTGGCGAGGTGGGTGTTGATTGGGTTGCCTGTCACGATTTGCCTGGTTGCCATTGGTGTCACCCCGATTCTGGTCTTGTTGCCTTGGGTTCCTATTGTAGCCTCCTTGGTCTTGGTATGTTGAGGATGGAGCTGCTTGATCGTTGGTTCCCCCATGTTTGGGTTCTTCTGGTGCCGGAAAAGGGCAGTCTCTCACCAAATGGTATGGGTTGCCATACCGGTAACAGTTTGCTTTTAGGTTACTCCTACACTCGCTAGCGGTATGGCCCAACCTACCACAAGCTCTACAAAACAAGCCAGGTGGTGGTGCTCACCATTGGTTACTCTGCCAGTAGTTGTGGTGGCTTCTCTTGTCGTGGTATATTGGGGTAGGGTCAGAACGGGAAGGTTCCTTCCTCTTGCTGCCTTGCTTGTTCAGATGTGCATCCCGGGCTATAGCTACTCTCTCAATGTTGAGGGCAACATCTAGTATCTCTTCGTATGATGAGAAGGACCGTGCAGGCATACGGTCCTAGATATCAAAGCTCAAGCAAATTTGTCGACGTGAAACGAGACAACTCCGCAAATTTGGTGGAGTATTGCAGCACAATTCCATTTCCTTGCTCCAACTCCAAAAACTCTTTCTCCTTAGCCTTCTGAAGTGACATGGGATAAAAACGATTTTTCAGCATCTCCTTGAACTGGTTCCAGTTAAACCCTGTTTCATTTTGTCGTTCCTTCACACTCATCCACCATATATGTCATCCTCTCCCTTTAGGTGGTAGGCTACAAATCCAACGTTTCGTTCCTTGAGGCAGGGAAGAGCATCGAATTCCTTCTTGATGTCGCATATCCATTCTTCAAACACTTAATGTTCAGCTACCCCATAGTAGGTGGGAGGGTTGAAGCTGTTAAACTCCTTGAATGGAGAGGCTTCGTTGTCCTTCCTCGGTTCAACTCTTTGCTCCGACATCCGTTGGAAGTGCTCAATTTGTCGAGCCATCATCTCGGGGACTACAGGTTGGGGGTCCCCTCCATTGGTGGCGGCGCACGCAGCCTGCGCTGGTCGTGCAGCTACTGACTCTTGGAGTTCTGCAAACCGTTGTATCAGCTCATCGCTAGTTGGGAGAGGCCTACCTTGAGGCTCCATAGTCCTGTCATCTTGAGTCATCCTAGAGTCAGAAGAATCTGTCTTATTCACCTCTTACTAGTGAGTTTCTACCGTAATCGTTCAAGCATAACAAAATGTTCACCTGACTACATGATAACAACAAATTAAGTAAGCACTTAAAACTCATAAACAAGTAGGGAATTAAAATATATCCAACTCCCCATCCTGCACTCACACTCCAACGTAACATCCTAAGTCCTAACTAAAACCTAATAGACACTTAAGAGCTACCATGTTGTAACCAAGAGCTCTGATACCATTCTGTAACGCTCTGGAAACTCAATTATGAAAAAGTCAAAGTCAAACTAACTTTAATAGCGGAAGTCTCAATTTCTTTTTCTTTTTATTTGGGCGTTACTACCATATCCTCGAAGGAAGACAAGGCACGAAAGGAAAAATTAACAACTAATCATTAATTACTTCCATTTAATAAATAAAAGAACTTCAAATTCTAGAACAACATAAACTAAACATTAACTCACTTCAAATCTAAAACATAAACTAAACTTTATTCATAAAACTTCTAACTTCAATCTATCATCCTCACTTCTAGTTCGCGTTCCCATGACATAACTCTTCACCCAAGGTTGTTAAAATAGGGATCCTAACTCGAAACTATGGGGAAGTTAGGATCGGAAATTATCCTATGTAGGATCGTGGATCGTGTGTAAATAGTAGAATCGTGTCAAGGATTTTGGACCCTAAAATCGTAGGATCGTAAATTAGGATCGGGATTTTAATAACTATGTCTTCACCTGAAAATTAAACATTTAAAAACATGAGGAGGACTCAATAATGTCTACCCCTAACTGTCAAAACAATTTAAAATCCATTTCAATTCATTTTAGGGGGAGAAGTGAACAACTCAAACATTTTAAAAACTTATTTGAATCCCAAACCAGAAATAGCCAGATTCGGAAATAATCGAATTGAGAAAATCACCAAATAACCTTTAAACTCAGAGTCATAACTTTCCAAAAATCACAACTGACTTTCAACTTCAAAATTAAAAATCAGAATACAGAAACAGAGTATCATTTAATCAGAAAACAATTCATTTTATTATGCGGGCGGGATTTGCCTATACCAGACTATCATAATCATAATCACAATCTCAGAATCATAACAGGATCTCAAATCTTCATAATCAGAACATGGATGGCCAATCCCAGAATGATAATCACACGTGTGCACACTCAATCTCATAACCCTATTGTGACTCCCCGATCTCTTGATAACTCTCTGCATGAACAGATCCTGGTCTTTAGTACGTTACCCGCAAAAATATCGGGACTCCCCGATCTCTTGATAACTCTCTGCAGGAACAGATCCTGGTCTTTGGTTCGTTACATGCAAACATATCAGGAATCCCCTCGTCTCTTGATAACTCCCTACAGGAAAAGATCTTGGTCTTTGGGTTGTTACCCTCAACCCGCTTATGGTTTCACTTTGATTATTGTTATCTTATGAACCTCGATCGTCAGATTTTTAAACAAAACCAACCCTGTTTCCCAAAACATGCGGAACAAAACTCAGATTTTAAACACTGTCACATTTACTCAACTTAGAAAACGACTTACAGACATCCAAATCAGACAGTCTAATTTCACAGAAAGTTCCCTACGGGATGCATACTTCATAAAATAGATTAAAACCAAAAAGCAAATAAATAAACATCCCAATGGGGATTAGGGCATAGACATTACCTCGATATCTTCACTTCTCTCCACTTCACTTCAACGAACACACTTGAGCTCAATAAACGACGCGGTCTAGATCGTACCTATAAATAGAATAATTTCTATAGTTAATACGTGCTCTCCAGTTAGTATCACTACCATCTACCTAACCTACCATAGGAACACTATAAGGTTCCCATAATTCAAGTAATAACACATTTGAACTATACATCACATTCACATAATTAAAACACATTTATCACAAATGAAAAACTGGACAGATTACTATACTTGCATCGCAAAGGCCATAACTTGACTTCCCGATACCCTAAGGGTCTGGTTTTAGACTTTCTCGAAACCTTGGCATGTCTACTAAAACTCTTTTCTTGACTTGAAGACCTAAAACACACTCTACGGTTCTCAAAAACAGTCAACACTCCAACTGGTCCAGTTCTGACCTGGGTCCTGTAATTGGGTCATAATTCGAAATATACACCTCAAAAACTTGATCCGCAAAATTCCTATAAAAGCTAACATCTTAAGGAAGTTCTAGGTTGAACGGTTAGGTTAAATCTCGACTACAAAATTGATGGTGGGCGTTCGAACACAACCTATCAAAATTGTCTCGAAACTAAAATAATTTCATTTTGTATCTCAAATCTCAACTCTAATCAACCCAACCCAAGATCCCAACTTTGGCCTCTAAACATCTAATTAAGGTCAAAGACAACCCCCTTCACCCTCCTAACACAACCAAGGCCAACCCTAACCTCAATTAACACAAGATTCCCAATTTAAATCATTTAACTCCCTAATTAAACATCATACTAAAATACAAACTAATAAATGACTAAAAACCAAACTTTTGGACATAAAACTACATAAAAGCATATATGAAACACATCAAAGTTCTCGATATCACTACATATGAACCAAAATCAAACTATTTTACATAAAGAAAACCCGATAATCATGTAATAATGATACAAGGACATAATAATAATAATAATAATAATAATAATAATAATAATGCTCAAAATTTAAAACTTTACTAAACATAAACATTATAAAATTTATAAAAACAATCAAAGTAGTTTTAGAATGCTCTTTGAGTAATTGCATAATTTTTCATATAAAACCAATACTAAAATTAAAAAAATCTAATAACTCATACAATGAAAATAGAATTAAACGATTTACTTAGTAATATGAAGATAAACAAGATTAAACATCGAACATAATTAACGAATCAAATCAATGTGTATTATAACTCAAGTGAAATCAATAAACTAAAATTGAATAATTAAACTAACTCTAATTCATTTTATTGTTCAAGCATACAATAACTCTAGTACAACATTAATCATGTTTAAACATGCAATCTCCACAACCATCTCACATATTAACAAAGCAAAATAGAAAAATTACACTATAATAATCTTAATAGTAATAACAATAATTTGCAATAATACCAAATAACTTTGCATGACAAACACTTAACATGAACTATACATTACAAGGCCATCGCTAGGGTTAGAGCTATACAAACACCAAGGGTGGCTCGCTGGGCGACGGCTGACGGCAGTAGGGCAAAGGTTGCGGTCGCCTGGGTGACCGGACAGGGTGCTGGTGGCGTCAGGTATGGGCGGTTAATGAGCAGTTGCCCAGTACGAACCCTCCGTACCTTGTTCGCATCTAGGCGGCTGGGCAATGTTTCCGATGGCTGTGACAGTGTCTCGGTAGGAATGGAACGATGGTATGACGGTTGGTTGTAGTGGCGCACTAGGCGGCGCAGGGCGGACCATAAAACCGGGACAGAGAGAGAGACAGAGAAAACAGAGAGGGAGAGAAGAAGTGAACGAGAGAGAGAGAGAGAGTGTGTGGCGATGGCTAGTGGTGCAGGTGCGACTCCGGCGTCGGGTTCTGGCCGACGGTTTCTGTTGGCAGCAGAAATGGCAGAATAGCAGATGTAGGGTTAGGGTTAGGGTTAGGGTTTGGGAGGGATATTATCCATTTATATCTCTATTTTCACCCACCCAAAAATAGAATAAGAAAATAAAAATAAACTAAATAAATCAGCATCCTAAAAATAGTAATCAGAAATTAATATAATTAACTTTTTGATAAAAAAAATTGAAATTAGTTACACTTGATAATCACATAAAATAATACCAATATTAATCATGTAAGAATTTCCAAATCACCCCAGCATCATGCAACACTCTCATGCACATAGCAAATTGCTAAAATACCCATGTTAGTCTCTCAACGGTCTTACGAGCTCAAGTGTTGGTAGAAATAATCGCCGATTAAAACTAAAAAAATAATGAAGTCAACTTAATTAACTAACGACGTAACGGTCAACGCATTCGAATTTTTTCAGGGTTCTACATCACTACCCCCTTAAAAGAAGTTTCGTCCTCGAAACTTAAACTCATACTTAATACTTTTTTCAGACGGAACTAACGGTAGCTCTAACCAAAACTTGAGGTTTTACATAATAATAATAATAATAATAATAATAATAATAATAATAATAATAATAATATTATTATTATTATTATTATTATTATTATTATTATTATTATTATTATTATTATTATTATGATCATCATCATCATCATCATCATCATCATCATTCTATTCCATCAAGTCTAATATCATCCATTCCTCAAGAATAATAAAGGCATCTTTATTATCAAGTACGGGTTTCTATCGTTCCCACGACGCATATGCTCCATTTGGTATCAGAGCACCCAATTTATCTCTTACTTAATTAATCTTTGTAGTTCTTAGTTATTTTGGTTATCTTCTATTGTATGATCATTCATTCCTGGTGTGTATTGCTTCTTCAACAACAAGGTGTCATCTATTGTCTCTCTTGTGATAGCTACACAAAAACCCTAAGTCAAACACAAGCCCACTACAAAGAACCTAGCTCTTCAAAAATATTCCCAAATACAATTTGTCCTCTACTATTCTTCTTAGTCCAACGATCTCATTCCCGGAGCACCCCTTCATAATTCAGGCTTAGCGTCAGAGGGCTTCAATGAGAGCCGGTTCTCACGCATCGAGAACGTCCTTGATGCCATTACTGCGAGACTCACTCAAATTGACGCACACCTCCAGGTGCGACCGCCACCTATGAAGAGAAAGAGAAGCTTTAACTTCATGGAAAAATATAAGAAGGGGAGTGTGAATGTAGTAGCGGATGCTTTATCAAGGCGACATTCATTATTATCATTGAAGGAGGCACGAGTGCTTGCTTTTCAAATTATCATGGTGATAAGGACTTTTGACATTATTTGAATGGAGATGGAGGCACTCATGTGTTGCAAGATGGGTACTTATTTAAGGGAAACAAGTTTTTCATACCACGTTGTTCTTTGAGGCAACTAATGGTCAATAAGGTTCATGGTAGAATTCTTCTCGGGCATTTCAGCATCAACAAGACCATCGACATGCTCAAGGTGAGAGGTGATGTACATGAAGTGATTTATCAGTGTGTCAATTGCCTACCTTCCAAGAGCCAATTTCATCAAGGTGTTTATACACCTCTACTGGTTCCTTAAGGTCCTTGGGAAGACTTGAGTATGGACTTCATAGTGGCACTACCACGGTCCCAGCGTGGAAAGGATATTATCATGGTTGTGACGGATCTTATTTTCCCAAAGATGGCTCATTTTGTAGCTTGTGAGAAGACGCACGATGCCACGCATATAGCCATGTTGTTCTTCAAAGAAATCGTGAAGCTTCATGGCATCCCGAGGAGTATTGTGTCGGATCGGGACTCTAAATTTATTAGCCACTTCTGGAGGTCCTTGTGGAAGTTGATGGGCACCAAGCTACATTTTAGCACTTCACATCACCCTCAAACGGATGGCCAAACCGAGGTAACCAACAAGACTCTCACTACTTTTCTCTGGGATTCGGTTAATCGGGGCTTGAAAGATTGGGATGTGAAATTGAGCCATACGGAATTTGCGTATAACCGGGCTCCTTGCTTTGCCACGGGTCATTCCCCGTTTGAAACGTACTATGACATCAACTCTCCCACACCTCTTGAGTTGATTCCTCTTCCACTTGAATCTCGAGTGAGTGTTGAAGCCAGTGAGAAGACAAAGGAAGTCAAGAAACTCCATGAACAAATCTGGGCAAGAATAGAGAAGATGTCAAACCCCAAAAAATTCGAATGCATTGACCGTTATGTCGTTTGTTAATTAAGTTGACTCCGTTAATTTTTTAAAAATTTATTGGCGATTATTTCTGGTAACACTTGAGCTCGTAGGACCGTTGAGAGACTAACAAGTGTATTTTAGTCATTTTCTACGTGCATGGGAGTGTAGCACAAGCGTAGGGGTAATGTGATAATTTTATATGATGAATATTATTATTATTTTATGTGATTATTAAGTATAATTTATGATGAAAATCAGCCCACACCTGCTCCCCTAAACCCAGTTAAGAAGGCCAAATTAAAGTGCAAGTATCAAGATAGGGTCTTTCATCAAAGGACCTCATCCAATACAGGTCCAACAAGGAAGATTCGGGTCATTTACAAAAGGTGGATTAAAGAAGGAGGATATAAAGTAGAAGTCCAAAGGCCTACTCATTTGGTGTGCAGCTTATTTGAAGAGGATGTCCAACCATCCTAGATTTGGGCCAAAGTCACGCCAAGCCCAAGGAGAGCACACGTCCAAGTTCAAGAATCCAAGCTGAATTTTACAATCTTGATCTTTGGATGTAACTTTATTATTTATAGCTTTTAATAGTTTTGGTGTGTTTTAAATTATCTTCTAGAATAATGCAAGACGCCAAGTAAATTATAAACTTCAGCATCATAGGAGTGTGTGTTAGTCACGTGTGGTAGTAGTTAGTTAGGCGTCAATTTTGATCTCCTAGATAAGGTTGGCTTATTTTTGTAGACTAATCCATATTGGATTAGGAAAGCCAATGCAATTAGGATAAGGTAGTTGTAACAAACTCCCCTTAGGACAAGGATTCCTAATCCAAGGGAGAGTAGGATTAAGTAGGCGTCTAGAAGAGGAGTTCTCCTTGGCTTGTACGCCAATCAGGAGTCTCCTAGCTAAGATAGCTTGGCTTGCACGCCAAGTAAGGAGTACTAGTCCATATAGGACTCTCTTAGTATAAATAGATAGGTATGTAGCCTTTCAAAGGAAACAACCCTTGAATTATGAATACAGTTAAGCTTTTAGCTTTTCCCCCCTCTGAGTGTTTGGATTAACCTCGCCCCTCTCTTCTATTGTATCTTGGTATGGCACCCAAGTGGTTAGGAAGAGCTTGATCCTAAACCTAGGTTGAAGATCAAGTTAGCCCTAGGGTTTTTCTTTCTTGTGGATTCAAGTTAGATCCCTAGACTATCCGTCTTTATCTTTCTGTCGATACAGTTAAGATAATCACACATTTGTCTTTCTATCAATATAGTTAAGACAAAACCCTACCCTTTGTTTCCACCTCCCCCAAACGTCAACCCCTTCTCCCCCTCTCTCAATTCGTCCTCTCCCTTCTCTCTCACAAAGAACCTTAGCCTCCAATCTTCTCTCTCCATAACAAACTCCCAACAAACTCCCTCTCTCTCTCCTTCTCTCAAAACACACGCCAACTTCACCATATTCCCTCTCATCTCTCTCACGTCATTCTCTCTAATTCCCCCATCCAAGATTCAATTTCTCATCCTCTTCCCCATTCAAGAATCAACCTTTCTTGATTCTTGAAACCACAAAAGTCCTCACGACAAATAGCCTCCCTTTTCACGTGATATTCCCCCTCTCTTCCCCCCTATTCACGTGATCTTTCTCCATCTTTACGTCTTGATTGCACGTGTAATTGTGTATTACTATATCAAGAGTCTTTCTTTGTCCCGTAATACATCAATTTATTTTAGATTTATTGTAGAAAAAATTATTTTTATTTTCTGTGTACTATTTTTAGGGTGATGATTTTGTGTATTTTTTATTTATTTCTTATATATTCTATTTTTGGGGGTTATATTGTTAATATAAATAGAAAACTTTTGCCTTAGGCCAAAGGCAACGGTATTTTGGCCTAAGCCAACAGGCATGGGCCGTTGCAGATACTTCCGTTGCCTTTTCCAAAGGTAACGGTATTTTGGCCTAAGGGAACGGTATTTTGGCCTAAGGCAACAGTTCATGCAAGAGGGCTTAATCAATGCCTAAGGCAACGGTCCATCTAAGGCAACAGTCCAATGTTGTTGCGTTGACAGAAAAGGCAACAGTCTGGTGTTGTTGTAGTAATAGCAAAGGCAACATGACAGTGTTGTTGCATTCATAGCAAAGGCAACAATCCAGTGTCATTGCATTAGTAGTAAAGGCAACAGTCCAAGGCTGTTGTATTGAAGACAACAAAGGCAACGGTCTACTAGTGTTGTATATTAAAACGACAAAGGCAACAGTGATGTATCGTTGCAGTATAAACCAACATGGGCAACAATATTAAAAGGCAATGAACTGTTGCTTTATCCCACCAAAAGCAACGGTACATTAGATGTTGTATTTCATAGCAACAATCTAGTATTGTTGCATATGCTTATTTCCAGTACCTATTCAATATTTATAATTGATTACCGATAATGATATGTAATACGAAATAATATACATATAACAACAAACGTCCAAATGCTATTAATATCATTGTTGGATCTCATTAAAAGAGTCAAAATATGAAATAGGTCATCCATATAAGACACAAAAGATAGTAATAAGAAGTATCAAGTCCAAATAGTATATCTAATAATAAAAGTTTTCATCTTTGAAGATTATCCTAATATTATGACACGATCCAATATAGATAAATAACGACCTAGACAGTTCATCATATTATCTCTCCATCTTCACCTTCATCTTCACCATCACCTTCATCTTCTTCCTGGAAAAAAGAAAACAAAATACCTAATATCAAATAGTTGCAAATTGTAGAAGAACACACACTTAAAATTAGTAACTAGTAGGAAGTATTAAGCGACGAAAAATAGCAAATTTGTCACTCAGTTTTCAGTTTTTCAGTTTTTGTTATATGTTGTAAAATTGTTGTAATTTTATACGTTTTGTCAATACTATCGGCCAGTATTTATCATCAAAAGAACACACAAGTACGTTGTTGCAAATTGAGGGTTGCACTTGATTTCCGTTTCAATTGTGTGGGGTTTTAGGTACCAGGGGAGCAGCTTGAGAAGCTGTTCAAGCAACAAAAGAAAGGGACCAAAAAAGCCTTAGCACCAGCAGTAGCAGATGCTTGAGCAAGACAGAAGCAAAGCATTTCAAACTTGGAACACCCATCATCCAACAGCCCACAACAAAACCTTAGAACACCCATCATCCAACAGCCCACCACCAAACCAAACTGAATCAGGAGAAGAAACTCCAGAGAATATAACAAACCAACAAATAGAAGGAGGCTACACACAAGCAGCACCCACATGAACTCATATACATCACCACAAAGCAGATCAAACAGTAGCAGACTCATGAACACAACACCCAAATCACTAAGCATAGCATAATGAACTTCAACCCAAATAATACACCATAATGATTCCACACACAAATATTGAAAGACGTAAATATTTACTCGCCATCGAATTGTTCGAAGAGGTAGAAGTACGAAGACGCGAGGTTGAATCAATTTGGGAACCAATAGCCCCAGACACATTCGCAGCTTAAGATACATCGCCAAGTAAGGAGCCAAGAATGGCGGGATCAACAGGAGGCATGGTCGGATTATGGCACTGCATGTGTGCCATTAAGGCTTGTAGGGTAGTAGCTACCTCAGCTTTATCTCTCTTTCTCTTCTCTTCATATTCAACCTGGATAGCTTGTACCTCTTTGTCCTTTTCCATTCTTAGCTGCTCCTGGAACTCTTTCTGCTTCAATAGGGTGCAGGTTACCCCTCTCCCATGAAGCCAAAGTCGACGCTTCTTCTCTTTTTCTTTCCCAAAAATGGTAGCTATAGTAGTTACTCTATAAATATTACCGAAGGTAATGGTCAATTTTATCACAGTTGAAGCGCACGTAGCGATGGGCTTGTGTGTAGGTTTGCTCATCCAACACACATTTCTTGCCTTGGTTACCTTTCTTGATCTGGAGAGGATGACCAATGTAGGGGAAAATGCTCGACTCATTTGGGTCGTCATCATTAGCATCGGAATTCCTTAATGGTCGATTTAGCTTTGAGCACACATCATCTTTAAGATACCTCGAGCAAAAAATGAGGCATTCCTGTGCAATGTACGCTTCAGCTATACTTCCCTCTGGGCGGCACCGATTTTTCACATTCAACTTCAACATTCCAAGATAAGTTTCTTTCGAAAACATCGAGTGATAAGGTACAGGTCCCATTAGACGAACTTGCTCCACCAAGTGAACCGATAAATGTACCATGATGTCAAAAAAGCTAGGAACAAAATATTGCTCCAGCCTGCAAAGTATATCGATGATTTCAACTTGTAGGTGCTCCAGATGTTCAAGTTCAATTACTTTACTGCATAAACCTCGAAAAAAGGCTCCAAGTCTAATCAAAGTTTGTGCCACCTGTTTTGGTAACGTTTTGCGGACGGCAACAGGAAGCAAGTACTGAAGCATGAAATGAGCGTCATGAGACTTGTACCCTGAAATCTTCCTCTCCTTTGTGTTTACTGATCTAGAGATATTTGAAGCACAACCATCGGGAAACTTAGCACCTTTGATGACATCACAAAAAATAGTTTGCTCTTTTTCTGACAATCAAAAGCAAGCTTTTGGGAGGAGTGCATGTCTACCGTCTTGTAAGTTATTCGGTGAAGCTCTTTTTTAATTCCCATATCTTGCAAATCATAGCGAGCATTAAGATGATCTTTCGTCTTTCCAGGAATCTCAAGTAATGTTCCATTCAAATTGTCAAATAGGTTTTTCTCGATGTGCATAACATCCAAATTATGGCGGACGATGTTGGTAACCCAATATGGTAAGCTGAAAAATATGGATTTTTTTTTTCCATGGATAATCCTTGTTTCTGCTCTTGTTCAATCCCCCAAAATGATTGACAAATCCGTCCAATTTTTCCACTATTTCTGACCCAGACAACGAATTAGGAGGCTGCCTCATCTCCACAGTGCCATCAAACAGACGCTTGTTATGACGCCAAGGATGATTCTGATCCAAAAATCTCCGATGTCCCAAATAAACTGTTTTCCAGCTGTGTTTTAAATATCTGGAGCATGTATCATAGTTACAAGATGGACAAGCTAATCTACCTTTAGTACTCAGCCCTGATAGCATTGCATATGCAGGGAAATCACTAGTTGTAGAAAACAAGGCTGCATGCATTCGAAATGTTTCATTTCTTGAAGAATCATATGTATTAGCTCCAACATCCCACAATTCTCCAAGTTCCTCAACCAAAGGCTTCAAATAAACATCAATATTGTTACCAGGTGAATGTGGGCCAGGTATAATTGCTGACAAAATTGTGTACTCTGACTTGTTACATAACCATGACGGCAGGTTATAAACTGTGATAATTACAGGCCAAATACTGTAGGAAAGACTCATGTTTCCGAAAGGGTTAAAACCATCGCTTGTGAGCGCTAGCCTTATGTTACGTGGATCTGATGCAAACCATTGATGTGCTAAGTCAAAGTCCTTCCAAGCCTGAGCATCTGTAGGATGCTTTAATTTTCCATCTTTGGGGCGCTCGGTTTCATGCCATGTCATGTGTCTGGCTGTTTTAGAACACATAAATAGCCTTTGCAATCGAGGCGTTAGAGGAAAATATCTTAGAACTTTTGCTGGAGTGCCATGATCAGGAAGAACATTTTCCTTCTTTTCATTCTTAGTGAGCTTCCACCTTGAAGCTTTACATACGTGACAGAATGTGTCATTCTCGTGCTCCTTCCAATATAACATGCAATGATTTGGACAAGCATCTATTTTCTTGTAGTCAAGGCCCAAACGTCTCACCATATTTTTAGCTTCCGTAAAGGATTTAGGAATTTTGGCAAATGGAAATACCTCCCTCAATGTCTTCATCAAATCAGTGAAAGAAGAATTGCTCCATCTATTAACGCACTTCAATAAGTAGAGTCGAATTGTAAAAGATAGGACCGTAAAGTCCTTACAACCTGCATACAATTCTTCTTGGGCATCCTCTACCAACTTATACAATTTTTTAGCATCATCGCCAAGGCATTCATCAACCCCTTCATGCACCCCTATGTCTTCAACATTCAAAGTCTCTCCCAAAACATCTCTGAAAGCATCATTTAACAGAGCATTGACATCATCCAAAGGTTGGTGTTGTTGCATATTTTGCCTTGTTGACGAGGCCGTTAAGCCCTCACCATGAAAATGCCACACTTTATACCTAGTGTTGAATTTATTAGCAATCAGATGATCATAAACAACCGTCCTAGTGAACCAGAAGCGATTAACACACTTAGCACACGGGCACAAAATTTCAGGCTCATCATCGTCATCGTCAACTTCCAAATTCACATTTTGAAAGGCGAAGTCAAGAAACATGTCCACACCAGCTCTATATTCAGCACTATTTTGGGGAGCATCAATCCAATCCTTACTTAAATGTTCCATGTCTTAATACTCTGAAACAGGCATAAGAATATAAGCAAAAGAATACAGTTACACAGGTAAAGAATGAACATACACCACAATAATCTTACTTCACAATAGGAGAAAATGTCATCATTAATGGATTCTAACACAATCTGGCACAGTAGTTAACTTTCATGAACAATGCAATTAAGTTAATGCAACAAGTCACGAAGAAGAACTTAGCAACATGCTCATATATAGATTCATATAGAAACATTGAAAGACTACCTAGGCATTAGTAACCTTAGGGCGTTTAGGATTCAAGTCTTCTTCACTCCCCTCATCAGCATCCAATGTAGAGTCATACTCATCATCTTCAACACTCCGTTTTCTCTCATAGTTTTTCTTTCTCTTGTCTCCTACAAAATCTTTATACTCCCTAACTTGTCGGACCAGTCCTATTTCTTTCAATTTGGACGCATTTTGTTCAATCCTGAGTTGTCTTTGTTTTTCATACTCTGACATTGTTGCTGTAACAGCTTCAATGCTTGCAGTACAAAGGGGTCTCATATTGTTCGCTTTCTTTTTTGCCATGATTACAACTAGAAATCAATTTACTCCGTATAAGTTTCTGTTAATATAAATAATAATTTACGTTTCTCATGGGGTACAGTAAATGTAATGCAACAAGCTCTACGCAAATCTAGAATAGGCAATTAGCTAGGGATGGGAACCAGCTGGGGAGGGGTATGGTAACACTAACACTAAAGAAAGTCATAAAATATTCAACAAGAAGCATTGAGAAACATAATTCTAGACTCACTCTAGTAAATATGAGAAAAATTCCAAACACAAGAGAACCACGCTTCTACACATGGACCCACACACCACCAAACAAACACATGGAGACATTTCCACCAAACACACAAGTCAAAAAACACTCTCCACCCAACTCTAGAATCCAGAACGTTATAAAGTAACAAACATTAAAATTCAAATAACCGTTATAGCTATAACCGAAATGACATGCTTCTTTCATATAGAGGTACCAAACAGAATTGGTGTCATATCACTTATTTCATCAGTAAGTAATATTTATGATGTTCAGGGGTGAACAAAAGTGCAAAAAGAGTCGCTCAAACATGTAAAAGTCCATTAGATTAAATTAAACCAACATTTCACTCACGCCCAAATCAAAAACTAAACATTTCTTGCCTTGAGAAACTTATCCACATCAACTACAAATCAACAAGAACAGCATACATAATTTTATTGAGTTGGGCTAACAAAAGGAAATCATAATCTTATTTTTAATACCATACCCCATATTCAATTCATTGGGGCGACAAAGCTTGTAAATATTTGACAGATTTATCTGACAGATTTGTAACACAATTACCAATGTGACAATTAAAAAAAACGGAGGGAATAGCTGTTTTCAGAGCCACAAAAGTAGTTGCCTATAGCTAGCTAGCTAGGGAAGAATGAAAATAATCAAGTACGTACGTAGCTCCTAGGTAGGCACAAAGCTGATCCTATTTAGCTGTCAATTTTATCACAACCGCAACGACTCCAAGAAAACAACACCCAACGAACATATTATTAACAACAATTAATATGATTCAACTCATCATAGGCTTTCCCATACAACAAACCTGAAAGACATTCTACCACATCCAGTACATATATATACTTTTTACTGCATGTGTGTTACTGTGGAGGCCTATGCCTATCAATTTATTTGCTAAGTCATAACAACACTAATTAGCTGAGAGATAAATTAGCTGTCAATTTATTTACTGTGGAGGCCTATACTTTTTACTGCATGTGTGTGGGGATACAAGAAGACACAAGCCGCAACCATGAACAACACTAATTAGCTGAGAGATAAATGATGAAAATTGAGATAAGAACTAACAAAATGAAGACTAAAATTTCTAACCTATAATATTGTTTTCCACCAAAAAAGCAAACATAGCCAATTTGTTATAATCAAACCTCAGCATCAAGGCTATCATCCAGAGTCAGGATTTAGAGCAAATAAATTGATATCCCTTTTGAGCCACAACCAAAGAACACATCAGCACCAGCCCCATTAATATCAAACACAAACAACCGCCTTAGAAAACTGATGAAACAACCCTATCCTAGTAGACCAATCAAGAAGCCCTCATAATTAGTTAATGACAGAAGTAGCAGCAGCACAGGAAAGTCTGAAAATGAAGCAACAAAACCAACCACCCCCACAACTATCAGAACCATGAGACAACCCTAAACTCTACATTATTTTATTGCGGCTTTGAATATGCACCACTACACCAGTACTTCTGGCAGTGGTCCTATAAATAAACAATACTATATTAGCTATATAGCATTCTCATATCCAGTGTTCACTACAGACAATAGCGGAAGAAATACTATATTAGCTATATAAACTCTACATTCTCTTATTGAATTGAACCAACAAACCCAAATTAAGGCCAACAATTCCTAGAATGCGAACAGAAGAAACCAAACTCATTATGGGCAAACAAGTTGACCTAAATTGAATTAATCTACTTGTCAAGTCTTTAGAATACCACATGAATAGGAAAATCTGTATTTTTTCATTCGCTCGTTAACTGGCAAGTATAAAACATTGATTTTCAGGCATGGAAGCTCTGGAACGAGGAGAACATCAGATCACTAATCGACCCACAAATTTTGAGTACAAGGTGTTGGAAATAATTGAGTCAAGGCTGCTGGTTTCGGAATCACAAAACTGAGTCGTGGATAAACCACTACCTTGAAAGCAATTACGGCACGACCTAGGTGACAATCGATATTGCCGATCACTCCCCAAGGTTAACTCAGCTAATTCTTAGACTTGTGCACTCAAGGCTAAGAACTTCGAGTATGTAAAAACTGATTGCCCAGAAAATATTAATGGAAGAGGATGTAGAAGATGAAGAGAAGAAGATGATTGTTGGTGTGTTGTTCAAGCCATGGAAGAGCCCAATTTATAGGCCATCTTCCTACCGTTGGTAGGGGACATCCCCTACCGTTGCCAACGGCTATTTAGCCGTTCGGACAACGGCTATACTGCCGTTTCTCCAACGGGCAAAATAGTCGTTGGGCAACGGCTAGAACCCACTTGGGCTGGCTATAAAAAGAACCCCGACCTGCGTCCTGCGACCGTGATCGTGACCGTGACCGACCGGACGGGCGGGCGGCGGCGGCGGCGCGCGCGTGCGTGTGGAGTCCCAAACCATACCTTCCTCTATAAAACACCCCATCACACTTATTTAATACTAATAAGTGTGGTGGGATATATAAACCACTTTCAACTTGATTTCTCTACCTATGTGGGACAAAATGCCTTGTTGCCATTACCATATTGTAACTTCATTTGCAACAATCCCCCACTAATGGCATACAAGGAAAGCAGAAAGAACAAGAAAGGAAATCTGGGCAATAAAGGGTCAGATACTTAGGTATCAATATCGTAAGATTGAATTGACACAATAGTGATGTAAGGCAACAATCAATAATCTAACAAGTGGACTATGCCTTGAACTTGAAAGATTGTGATTTGATCGAGACCCCCACAACACATATCAACCCTGTAGAAATTACATACTCCGCGATAACACAATTACGCTTTTATGGCCATGCGTATACCTTGGGTTTCATAAGTGCTCTAGAGAGATAGCCTCATTCTCCCATAGAAGGCGGCCAAACCTTCACACTTATATAGGTAATTCCATCAAGTCTATCTCAATACAGACCACCAAAAATTATGGCTATGGAATTATTAAGAGCAATTAGCTCATCCGTATAACATACAATCGGTGAATCCATCAGTGCGTATCACAAGCACCCCCCAAAACGGGCGTAGATTCATTAAGAGTAAAACTCAACCTCAAAGCACTACCTAGCACCATAGGAATAGGAATGTAGTGCATCTCGAATATTAGTATGGTTTCGTTTGACCACAAGCGGGTGTCCACCATACCTCTTCAAGCCATAGGCTTAAGCCCTATCCCCCTCGATGCTTCTAGTACAACTCGTCTCGTCAATCCTTTAGTGAAAGGATCCGCCAAATTCTTCTCGGATCTCACATACAACAAGGATATGACACCATGTTTTAGCAATTGTTTCACTGCACTGTGTCTGATACGGATGTGTCTCCTCTTTCCGTTGTAGACACTGTTGTGAGCCACTCCAATTGCTGCCTGCGAGTCGCAATGTATAGAGACAGGTGTCTCTTGTTTTCCCCATAGAGGCACATCAGCTAACAAGCTTCTGAGCCACTCTGCTTCTTGACCTGCTAACTCAAGAGCAATAAATTCAGATTCCATGGTGGAGCGGGCTATGCAAGTCTGTTTTACAGACTTCCATGAAATAGCCCCTCCACCTAAAGTAAACACATAACCACTAGTAGAACTAACTTCATCGCTATCAGAAATCCAGTTTGCATCGCAATAACCCTCTACAACAGCAGGAAATTTGTTAAAATGCAAACACCAATCCATTGTACCTCTAAGGTACTTAAGTAAACGATAAAGTGCATTCCAATGTTCTTGACTAGGGTTATGAGTATACCGACTCAATCTACTCACTACATAAGCAATGTCAGGACGAGTAAAGTTCATTAAGAATATTACACTTCCTATAATCTTGGCATACTCTGTTTGTGACACACTAATGCCGTTGTTTTTCTTTAAGCAAAGGCTGGGATCATAGGGAGTTCTAACAGGCGTCACATCAAAGTTATTAAATTTCTTTAATACTTTCTCAATATAATGTGACTGACATAAGGCAAAACCAGTGTTTGTTTTGCATATCTTAATTCCCAAGATCACATCAGCTTCACCCATATCTTTCATTTCGAATAAAGAAGACAACAACTTCTTAGTGTCATTAACTACGTGCAAGTTTGTGCCAAAGATCAACATGTCATCAACATACAAACATATAAGCACACAATTTGATCCTATCAGTTTTGAATAAACACAGGAATCAGACAAATTTGCAGTAAACCCATTTTCCACAAGGGAACTGTCAAATTTTTCGTACCATTGCTTAGGTGCTTGCTTTAGACCATAAAGGGATTTTCTTAATTTGCACACCTTATCCTCCTGACCCTGAATCTCACAACCCTCAGGTTGGGTCATATAAATTTCTTCTTCTAAGTCACCATTGAGGAAAGCTGTCTTAACATCCATCTGATGCACAACAAGATCAAAGATGGCAGCCAAGGCAATTAGAGTCCTAATAGTGCTTATTTTTGTTACCGGAGAATAGGTGTCAAAGTAATCTATTCCCTTCTTTTGATCAAAGCCTCTAATGACTAGTCTAGCCTTATATTTGTCAACTGAACCGTCAGACTTTAATTTCTTCTTAAAGATCCATTTGCTACTGATAGGTCTACAACCTTTGGGTAAGTCAGTTAATTCCCAAGTCTTATTAGACTCAAGGGAATCTATTTCACACTTAATGGCTTCTCTCCAAAAGGTTTCATCGATAGACCTAACTGCTTCAGTGTAGGTTTTTGGATCTTCCTCAATTAGGAATACAGATGCGACTTCATCAGTCAAGACATCTATTTCATGTTTGTCAATTACTTCCACTAGACAAGAAGTAATAAAGTCTGGACCAAAGTCAATTGCGATTCTTTGCCTCTTACTCCTTCTAGGTTCTACTGTCACACCTCTATCATCAGAACTAAAAGTAGGCAAACTAACATTTTCAGGCACAGAGCTAGACACATTATCAGATACCACATTAGGCACATTTTTCTTCAATGGAAAAATAAGCTCAAAGAACTCAGCATCTCTATACTCAGAAATGGAGTAATCACTTAAAGACATAAATCTATAAGCAACACTGTTTTGAGCATAACCAATGAAGACAGCATCAAAGGTTTTAAGACCTATGTTTGTGCGTTTATGACCGGGTAAGGCTACCTTGGCCAAACACCCCCACACTTTCAAATATTTCAAGTTTGGGGCGTACCCTTTCCAGAGTTCATATGGGGTTTGATCTAGTTTCTTATGGGGAACTCTATTCAAAATACAACAAGCAGTTAAAACAGCTTCCCCCCACAAATTATCCGATAGACCAGAACTCACAAGCATGGCATTCATCATTTCCTTAAGGGTACGGTTTTTCCGTTCTGCTATGCCATTCTGTTGAGGTGTGTAAGGGGCAGTGGTCTCATGTACGATTCCGTTTTTCTCGCAAAAGACAGCTAAAGAGCTTGAATCATATTCACCACCCCTATCAGATCTAAGCCTTTTGATTTTTCTATCTAACTGATTCTCAACTTCTGCCTTATACTTTAAGAACATTTCTTCAGCCTCATCTTTAGACTTAAGGAGATAGACTTTGGTATATCTAGAGTAGTCATCTACAAAGGTGATATACCACTTCTTTCCTCCTTTACTCATTGTGTTCTTAAAGTCTACTAAGTCTGAATGGATAAGTTCAAGCAACTGTGTAGACCTTGTCAATACTGACTTAAAGGGTTTCTTGGCAAATTTTGCTGCAACACAGACATCACACTTAGAACAATTCTCAGTGCTAATACTAGGAATTAGCCGCATGTTCTTTAGTCTGTTTAATGAAGCATAATTTACATGTCCAAGTCTACCATGCCACAAATCAACAGACTCAGCGATATAAGCAGAAGTAGAACCAGTCTTATTATTCTCGGGAGCAACATTTAAAACATATAGGTCGTTGCTACGATATCCCTTCCCTACAAATACTTCATTACGAAGTATGACAATTTTGCCAGCCTTTTGGTTTACTTCAAAACCAGCAATGTCAAGGAGGCTACTAGAAACTAGGTTTCTACGTAGGAAGGTACATACAGCACATTGAGTAAACATAATAACTTTCCAGAAGTAAACTTAAGGAGAACTTTTCCTTTACCCAATACCGCTGCAGTGGTAGCGTTGCCCATGAAGACTTTCTCCCCATTAGGAACTTCCTCGAAGTCATGCATTAGTTCCTTGTTGGTGCAGAAATGTCTGGTTGCTCCATTGTCCAGGATCCATTCTGTGTTATTGGTGACGAGGTTTGCTTCCACAGTTACTGCACAGAATACTTCAGAATCTTCAGTCAGGTTGGCCTGATTCCTTTTGTCATTCTGTGCAGGAGGATCCTTGCGCTGGTTGCATTGATATGCCTTGTGGCCGGGTTTTCCGCAGATGTAACAGTGGACCTTCCCCTTCTCCTTTTGGAGTTCTTGTTAGGCTGCTCCATCGCTTAGATTTTTTCTGATCCCTCTTATTCTTTCCCTTGAACCTGTCTTTGTTCGAAGGATCAACAGATTCAACAAGATTAGCCTTAGGAGAATTTACAGAGAGAGAAGACATCTTATCTTTTAAACGATTAGCTTCCTCGGTTCTCATGTGGCTGATCAGCTCTTGAAGAGACATGTCCTTCTTCTTGTGTTTTAGATGGTTCCTGTAGTCCTTCCAAGATGGTGGGAATTTTCCAAGCAGCACATTTGCTTGAAGAATCTCGCACATTTTCATTCCTTCGTTTAGCACCTCAGCACATAGGTTCTCATAAATGTGAACCTGCTCCAATATTGGTCGGTCGTCGACGATTTTGAACTCCATCCACCAATCGACCACGTACTTCTTCTTTCCATCATCTTCAGTTCCATACTTGATCTTCAGCTTTTCTCATATTTCTTTGGCAGTATTGAAAATGACATACAAATCAAACTATGGATTTGTCATGCTGGTGAGAATGTAACTTCGAGCCGTTTTGTTATCTTTCTCCAGTTTCTTCTTGGAAATTTCATCGAGTGGGATGAGTGGAGTTGTTGGCGCAGTAGGCGTTCTCTCAGGATCATACTGGGGCGGTGGAGCATTTGGATTGTTGAGATGTGGAGATGATAGTACATAATCAATCTCCATTTACTCCAAACATAAAAACAATTTTTGATACCAACGTTTGTAGTTAGTCCCATCGAGAGGCTCGACTCTGTAGGTTTCAATGAGAGATTTTTGTGGAGCAGCCATTGATACTAATCGCTTTCAAATTGTTGGAAATAATTGAGTCAAGGCTGCTGGTTTCAGAATCACAAAACTGAGTCGTGGATAAACCACTACCTTGAAAGCGATTACGGCACGACCTAGGTGACAATCGATATTGTCGATCACTCCCCAAGGTTAACTCAGCTAATTCTTAGACTTGTGCACTCAAGGCTAAGAACTTGGAGTATGTAAAAACTGATTGCCCAGAAAATATTAATGGAAGAGGATGTAGAAGATGAAGAGAGGAAGATGATTGTTGGTATGTTGTTCAAGCCATGAAAGAGCCCAATTTATAGGCCATCTTCCTACCGTTGGCAGGGGACATCCCCTACCGTTGCCAACGGCTATTTAGCCGTTCGGACAACGGCTATACTGCCGTTTCTCCAACGGGCAAAATAGTCGTTGGGCAACGGCTAGAACCCACTTGGGCTGGCTATAAAAAGAACCTCGACCTGCGACCGTGACCGTGACCGTGACCGACCGGACGGGCGGGCGGCGGCGGCGCGCGCGGAGTCCCAAGCCATACCTTCCTCCACAAAACACCCCTTCACACTTATTTAATACTAATAAGTGTGGTGGGATATATAAACCACTTTCAACTTGATTTCTCTACCTATGTGGGACAAAATGCCTTGTTGCCATTACCATATTGTAACTTCATTTGCAACACAAGGGTGGAGTGGGAGATAGTGAGTTGCATGCATTGAAAAAATAGCAAAAGACCGACCAAGCATTTCAAAATTACTGTGTGTACTCAAAATTACTGTGTGTACACACAAGATCGATCCACAAATTACTGTGTGTTCCAACAATTAACAAAAGACCAACCAAGCATTTCAACAGTAATTTGTAAGAAAGGGGGCCAAGCAATTGATACCATAACAAGGACAGAGAAAAGGGCCAAGCAATTGATACCTGATGGAGCAGTGGTATCTGGCTCAGCGTAAGGAGGAGCAGCAGCAGTAGTGAGAAATTGAGAAGAAGAGCAGCAGAGATGGCGCAGTCGTGAGCAACATAGCAACGGCGATAGCAGCAGCGAAGCAGTAGCAGCGCGAAGAAGAAGAAGAGAAGAATTGAGAGCAGGAGGAAGCGAAGAATTGAGAGCAGGAGCAGAGAAATTGAAGCGCAATTGAGAGCAGTAGCAGGAGGAAAGAGGATTAGTGCGCAGATTTGGGGGGTGGGACGGGATAGGAACGATTGAAATTAGGGTTTGTATTTTGTTTAAGTTTCCTTTCCAATCAATGTTTGCCCGGGAATATGAAAATTTTTAGCTCATATCAGGCGCCTATAGAAATAAATGAGAGGGAATGGATATAAATTTATAAAACCCTCAATGTTACTCTTTAATTAATAATTTCTTACATAATATGTTATTAATAATTGCAATATTATACTTTTATGATAGTGTTTTTTCATTACGAATCTAATGGTAATAATTTTATTTAGTAACTCATTGTATATATGAGAAATTTATTGTCAAAATTTTTGAATTTTGACTGCACAATTTTCAAAGACGACAATTAATATGGAACGGAGGGAGTAACATTTTATTCAAGTCATATTAAAGTCCTACTATAACATATAATAATTAAATGTTGCATTAGGTATTAGTTTAGGTAACATTTTTTTTAAATGTTACTATAAAGCATCTATTGTAATATATACTTATGAAAAATTGAGGAGCTTTCTACTAACTACTAATACTGAATATCGCGCTATTGTGCTATCTGCTACTGGAACCCCCCAAACAAGGACAAAGAAAAAACACCTTTTGCATGCGTTCAACTTTTTGTACTTTTAATTTGACGCCGATCTCATAGTATCATTTATTACACCAGTCTATTATTTTGTGAAAATTCGGTCCTCGGGTTGAGCTACTTCGGTCCGGTCCGGTCCCGGTTTGGATCGATGCACACCCCTAGTTACAATAGACCACTTTTGTTGTAGTGCGAAGCATATATACTACGAACGAAGCCCTAGCCACCAACGAACAAACTGAGAAACTCAGACACACGAAATTATGACGCGTCGACTGTCATAAATCGGCCATGAAAGGGTATTTCATCAATTTTAGGGGATGGTGGTGTGAACTTCTGATGGGAGGGATGAGAGGGAGTGCAATAGAAGGGATGACTGATGAGAGGGTATGTTGTGCGGCAGGGATGATCATCAGTTTGGGGGATTGAACAAGAACAGAAACAAGTGCAATAGAAGGGATGACTAATGAGAAGGGTTACTGGAGCTTTTAGGGTTTGATGGGTGAAACTGTGAAATTTTGGGTGGTGGGAAATTTTATTGAAGGACCAATTAAGTAGAGAGTGTTTTTAATAATTTTTTGTAAGTATTATGGAAGGTGGGAAATTTTGGTTTTGCGCAGTGGACCAATTTTCTTCCCATCCCATGTGAAATAGCATTAAAAATAAGCAACCTCACTAGAAATGTTGCCTTTGTGATTTATGGCAACGATCCCATAACTGTTACTACGGAATTTTAGTCGCAACGTTGATGAATCCGTTACCTTTTCGTAAGCAACATTCATGTGGCTGTTACCATAGCATAATAATAAGCAACGCCTCCAGACATGTTGCCTATGTCAATTAAGGCAACGGTCCCTTAATTGTTACTACGAAAATTATGCAACAAATAAAGCATTGTTGCCTTAGGGTATATAAGGCAACAATTCTTATATTGTTGTAATCTGAGCCGTTGCCTTAGGCCCTTTATGTTGTAGTGACACGTGTGCACACTCTCAATCTCATAACCCTATTGGGACTCCCCGATCTCTTGATAACTCTCTGCATGAACATATCCTGGTCTTTAGTACGTTACCCGCAAAAATATCGGGACTCCCCGATCTCTTGATAACTCTCTACAGGAACAGATCCTGGTCTTTGGTTCGTTACATGCAAACATATCAGGACTCCCCTGGTCTCTTGATAACTCCCTACAGGAAAACATCTTGGTCTTTGGGTCGTTACCCTCAACCCGCTTATGGTTTCACTTTGATTATTGTTATCTTATAAACCTTGATCGTCAGATTTTTAAACAAAACCAACCCTGTTTCCCAAAACATGCGGAACAAAACTTAGATTTTAAAGACTGTCACATTTACTCAACTCAGAAAACGACTTACAGACATCCAAATCAGACAGTCTAATTTCGCAGAAAGTTCCCTATGGGATGCATACTTCATAAAATAGATTAAAACCAAAAAGCAAATAAATAAGCGTCCCAATGGGGATTAGGGCATAGACATTACCTCGATATCTTCACTTCTCTTCACTTCACTTCAACGAACACACTTGAGCTCAATAAACGACGCGGTCTAGATGGTACCTATAAATAGAATAATTTCTATAGTTAATACGTGCTCTCCAGTTAGTATCACTACCATCTACCTAACCTACCATAGGAACACTATAAGGTTCCCATAATTCAAGTAATAACACATTTGAACTATACATCACATTCACATAATTAAAACACATTTATCACAAATGAAAAACTGGACAGATTACTATACTTGCATCGCAAAGGCCATAACTTGACTCCCGATACCCTATGGGTCTGGTTTTAGACTTTCTAGAAACTTTAGCATGTCTACTAAAACTCTTTTGTTGACCCCAAGACCTAAAACACATTCTATGGTTCTCAAAAACAGTCAACACTCCAACTGGTCCAGTTCTGACCTGGGTCTTGTAATTGGGTCATAACTCGAAATATACACCTCAAAAACTTGATCCGCAAAATTCCTATGAAAGCTAACATCTTAAGGAAGTTCTGGGTTGAACGGTTAGGTTAAATCTCGACTACAAAATTGATGGTGGGCGTTCGAACACAACCTATCAAAATTGTCCCGAAACTAAAATAATTTCATTTTGTATCTCAAATCTCAACTCTAATCAACCCAACCCAAGATCCCAACTTTGGCCTCTAAACATCTATTTAAGGTAAAAGACAACCCCCTTCACCCTCCTAACACAACCAAGGCCAACCCTAACCTCAATTAACACAAGGTTCCCAATTTAAATAATTTAACTCCCTAATTAAACATCATACTAAAATACAAACTAATAAATGACTAAAAACCAAACTTTTGGACATAAAACTACATAAAAGCATATATGAAACACATCAAAGTTCTAAATATCACTACATATGAACCAAAATCAAACTATTTTACATAAAGAAAACCCGATAATCATGTAATAATGATACAAGGACATAATAATAATAATAATAATAATAATAATAATAATAATAATAATAATAATAATAATAATAATAATAATAATAATAATGCTCAAAGTTTAAAACTTTACTAAACATAAACATTATAAATTTTATAAAAACAATCAAAGTAGTTTTAGAATGCTCTTTGAGTAATTGCATAATTTTTCATATGAAACCAATACTAAAATTAAAAAATCTAATAACTCATACAATGAAACTAAAATTAAACGATTTACTTAGTAATATGAAGATAAACAAGATTAAACAACGAACATAATTAGCGAATCAAATCAATGTGTATTACAACTCAAGTGAAATCATTAAACTAAAATTGAATAATTAAACTAACTCTAATTCATTTTATTGTTCAAGCATACAATAACTCTAATACAACATTAATCATGTTTAAACATGCAATCTCCACAACCATCTCACATATTAACAAAGCAAAACAGAAAAATTACACTATAATAATCTTAATAGTAATAACAATAATTTGCAATAATACCAAATAACTTTGCATGACAAACACTTAACATGAACTATACATTACAAGGCCATCGCTAGGGTTAGAGCTATACAAACACCAGGGGTGACTGGCTGGGGGGCGGCTGACGGCAGTAGGGCAGAGGTTGCGGTCGCCTGGGTGGCCAGACAGGATGCTGGTGTGTAGACCCCGAAAAATTGATAACCTTTTTCGCGGCGCTACTTAAAAGTGATTGGGAGCCGACTAGGATTGCTTAACCTTAAATAAGGTTGAACTTTTAAGAATAAATTTGCCGACAGGTCAAATCGATTTATGCGCCAGGATCCCGAAATTCACCTTTTTAAGAAAGAAGAAAGAAAGAGATAAAAAAAAAGAAAGGGAAAACAACGAAACCCGTCTGGGTTCTTAGCTTGAACCAAGCCGAGTTTCACCGCTGTCAGACTAAAAAAAGAAACTAAAGGAAAGATTGAAAAGAAGGTGATAAACCCGTCTGGGTTCATGAATTGAACCGAGCCGGATTAATTCAGGTGCTATCCGCAAATTGGACCGAAGGAATAGCGAAGCAAAAAGAAAATGAAAAGAAGACAGTAAACCCGTCTGGGTTCATGGATTGAACCAAACCGGGTTACCTCTTGCGCTAATCACAAATTAGGTCAAAGAAACCGTAAAAAAGGGAAAATACCGAAGTATGAATAAAGAGTCGCCAGTTGAATTTTTAGGAGAAAAACAACAAACCATTTTGACACGGACTCCGGTCTACGAATCCAAAGATGGATTCGGGGGTAAGGTTACGAATTTGACAATTAAAATTGCCAAATCCGCCTATTCAACCGAATAGACTCTACTAGAATTAAATCAAAGCGGAAAAAGTTAAAAGGAGGGGAATTAAGTATGAATCTCACAAGTTTAACATTAATGTCATGCAAAATATTGAATTGAAAGCACAAATAATTCGGGAATTCGATAGGTTACATTACATGGCTTACATCAACGATAATTACTCTAACCTTTAGTGAAGCAGCATGCAAAGGGAGAGAAGAGGTAGAGAGAATTATGCTAGTGTCAATACTCTAGCACAATGTTGTGTGTTGAAAATGAGAGGGGTTAGGATTTAATTTATAGTGGAATGGGGAGATTAGGGGTACGTCTAGGGTTATAGCATATAGCCGCGGAATCAATAAACCCGCACGGTTTGGTGGGAGGCGAGATCCGGGCCCAACCTGCAGTTTGGGCCGTGGCGGATGTCACGGGCCCAACCCAGACGGGTTTAGGCTGGTGTCATTGGCTAGTTTTGCTTGCTTCTGGGTCAGGAAGGAAATGGGTTTGCATGCTACTAAATTACTCGGTTAGCTTATTTTTTACAAATAACTAAAACTAATACCGGTACAAAATCCGGTGTCTACAGATAGCCCCCACTTTGATCGAGTTTGAGTAAAACGATGATCAAAGTAGTCTTGATGATCTTGGATATGAATCAGAAGCCTGTTCTGAAGCTGGTTGACGCTTGGAAGCTTGGTCCTGCATCGATGTTGGTTGGCCACTTAGTTTCTTCCGTAAAGCTGACCGAATTGATCCGCCTCATTTCGCCATGAGGTAGATCAAGGTCATGCACTTCATTTCGCCGTGGAGTGCAAGACCTGTGTCTGTGTGGGTTGACATGCTTAGTTTCTTCCGTAAAGCCGGTCGGAGTCGATCCGCTCCATTTCGCCGTGAGGCGGATCTAGGAGGCATGTTTCATTTCGCCGTGACGCATGCCAGGATGATGAGGTGATCCACTTCATTTCGCCGTGAGGTGGATCGAGGTGACGTGCTTCATTTCGCCGTGAAGCATGCCAGGATGATGAGGTAATCCACTTCATTTCGCCGTGAGGTGGATCGAGGTGACGTGCTTCATTTCGCCGTGAAGCATGCCGTGATGATGAGGTGATCCACTTCATTTCGCCGTGAGGTGGATCGAGGTGACGTGCTTCATTTCGCCGTGAAGCATGCCGTGATGATGAGGTGATCCACTTCATTTCGCCGTGAGGTGGATCGAGGTGACGCGCTTCATTTCGCCGTGAAGCATGCCGGGATGATGAGATGATCCACTTCATTTCGCCGTGAGGTGGATCAAGGTCACCCACTTCATTTCGCCGTGAAGTGCGGGACCTGTGTCTGTGCTGAAAAGGGTGTCATCGCATTGTGAGGGCCCGATGACGGCCGCTGAAGATGAGTTCGCCTTTTTGTAACCGCCTGACGACCGACGTATTTTGCGCATTGTTCTGCAAAACAGAGAAGGACGACATCAGTTTATCTGAAAATCAGAGCGAGTCAGAAAATTTACCTGTCAATCGTGCTTTAGCTCTTGGAAATGGGCTTGAGTTTGCCATTGCTTCATGGGAAATGCTCGAATTGCATTGGTCCTGAACTTTGGGCCTGTTTCAGGCAGTAAACCCGTCTGGGTCGATGCTGCAATGGCCCATTTCAAGGCCTGACGTTTTTGGGCTCGAATAGATCGCAAACCCGTGGGTTCCTCGATTGAAATTTGAAATTGCAGCGGCGAGCTTGGGCTCCTTTCAGGCTGCGACGAGTTTGGGCCGGAATTTTGGGCCTAGCTGTAAACCCGTCTGGGTTCGGCTTCTTTTTTCTTTTTTTTTTTTCAAGACTTTAGGATAAGATTCATGGGATTTTAGGATAGATTTTCGGCCAATGCATGCCTTCCATGATCCTAATGCTGGGGCCCGCCGGTTGGCCACTTGTGTGGTGTGCATGCATCCACTCTCCTTATAAAAGGGGCCTCTTCACACCCTTAATCATGCATCTCACTCTTCCACTTCCTTTCCTTGCTCAAAAACCATTTATTCACTAGCTAGGAAGCAATGGTTAGAAAAATTAGAGATCCGCCCGTTCAACCCCATGCGACAAACTGGGCACATGAAATGTCTTCTCGGCGAGCATGGACTCCTAGGCCGAGTTGGGAACCGTCAATACTGGTGCCCGAACCGTGGAATCACGTATGGCACAAGCATTCACATGTCCGGGTAATGTCTTCTTCCTGACTCTGCTTTTATTTATAGCTTAAATTTGCAAGTAGAAATGTTTAATTCTAGCTTGTTGATTTAGCTAAAAATAATGAAGTAATTCGTGTCGATTACCCGTATTGTTCAAATCGGGTCTTAGAGATCCGAGGATGATAGGCCGATTATTAGAATAGAGCGCATAGTAAACCCAAACCCGTCTTAGTTGGGCTGCAACTGAATGAGGGGGAAAAGAGTGACCCAAACCCGTCTGGGTTGGGCTTGGAGGAGAAAAGTTAAACTCCACCCAAACCCCTTTTTCGGTCGAAATCAACCCCTCCCTTTTCGGCCCAAACCCGTCTGGGTTAGGACGAAAAGGAGTGGCCCAAACTCTTTTATTTTGGCGCAAACCCGTCTGGGTTAGTACGAAAAGGGATGGCCCAAAACCTGTTTTGGCGCAAACCCTTTTTTGCATGAAACCGTCTGGGTTGGGCTGGAAAACAACCCCCCCTTTTTTTGCGTGAACTCGTCTGGGTTGGACTTCGGGCCGAGAACAAAGAAACCCTCAATTTAGCGCTGGGCCGAGAGAAGCCCCCAATTTAGCGTTGGGTTGGGCCGAATGATCCTCTTTTTAGCCCCCAATTTAGTGGAAGTTCAATTTAGCTTTTGCTAAACTAGGGATCACTTGATAGTTGCTGTAGGGACTTGCCTCTTTTTTGAATTTTTTCATGGTGGATCCTCAGGAGGATTCCCTCAGAACCGGTGGCAACATGCGGAAACCGATCAAGGTGGTGGAACATTTTGCGGAAGATAATTGGGCGCTTGCACTTTTAGAAGAGTCGGGATTCGACCTCTTCTGGAAATGTGTCAAGGCCTGGGAACCTAGTACACCACGGGTGATGGGACGCGCGCTTGTAGAGAGATTCTGGGACTCCACCAACACTTTCCACCTCCCTGTAGGAGAGATGGCCATATCCCCTGTCGACTTTGTGATGATTACCGGGCTACGCTGGGGTGGTCAAGATATCGAGTTTGACCCTGTTGTACCGGATCAGGTGATGGAATTATTAGAACCTGTGCTTGAACGGCGCCGGTTTGGTCGAAAGATGAAGCTTTCTTATGGTTCCTTCGAGAATGTCATCACTTCTGTTGACTTCACTCATATGGATGAGTTTCAGCGTCGTTTCATTTTCTTGGCATATTTCATCTTCGCCACGATGTTTGCCAATCGAGGGGACGATGTTTATCTGACTTGGATGAAGAATCTCCTTGATTTAGAACAAGTCATTCATCGGAACTGGGCAAAGGCTGCATATGCTAACTTCATTCGTTCGCCCGGCGCTGATGTGGACCCATTCTTTGCACCGGAGAGTCCGCGGGAGATGAGCGGTCCGAGCATGTGGAAGGTGCTCGAGGTAATCTTCAAGACGCTTCTCTTCTATATGCATTTCTCCTTTTTAGATCGTGAGTCTCGGTATTGACGTATTTGCAGGTATGGGGGTATGAGTACATTAAGGGATTCACTATCCCTACTCGACACGTCAAGGCGGTGCCGGCCACAGAGCGGTGGCACAAAAACTATCTTGAGCACAAGAAGAAACCATTTGGGAGTTTAGATGAGTTGCGCCGCATCTTGGATCACCTTGAAGAGGTTGAGTTCACATCTTTCATATAATCTCTCTTGCATTTCTTTGGTACTTATGTTTCCTTTACTTGTGCAGGATGATGTCAATTGGAATGCCTGGGTTGGCTTCGAGATTCCGCAAGACTTTATTCCCTCCCGAAATGCGGCGCATAGGGATAGAAGCCTGCGCTTGGTGATGGAGAGTCCGTCCGGTTGGGTCTGGAGTCTTGGTGAGAGACTCACGAGGCAAACCCTAGGCCATGAAATGTGGATAATACCATCAGACCCTCCTGAGACCATGAATGATCCGCGAGCCTTGCATGCCGAGGCGTTTGCAGTAGCTAAGAGGGGTTCCTGGTACACTAATCATGCATCAATGGCATCGCCCGACCAATTCTGGGAGGATTGGGAACAATATCGGGACCGCCTGGCCTTTAGAAAGGTGAAAAAAAAGCATGTAGATGAAAAAAAAACCTCCATTTGCTCTTTTCACGTTCCTTCTGCTATCGTCTAATATGACCATTTCTTTGCTTGTTGTAGTTGGGGCCCTATTGCGAGGATGACGAGAAGAGTCAGAGCAATTCTGGGGACACGGTTTGCGGCTACCCGAGGGCGACCAGTGAGGACATCAAACCAGAACTAAAGAAGATCCTGGGAAAGTCGGTAGGTGATTCCCCTTTTTCTTTGCTTACTTGTAACTTGCTCAAACTTTGACCAATTTTCCTCATTCTGTGCAGTGGCGATGGAAACAGGCAAAAGGCTTCCTCAAAAATTACTTCACACTCAAGTGGGCTCGTGAGAAAGACCTTGCGGGTTCTGTGGTTGGGGACGCAAACGTGGATGATGATGCACAGTCTCGTCCTGTGGATCCTCCTCGCCATTCAGATGCGCAGGTGCCTCGCGGCTGGTCGGAGCAGAGGGACCCTCCTCGACATTCTTCCTTCATGGCCGACGCGAGACGATCTTACGGGGGCGAAGCTGTTCTCCGAAGGCATAGGGAGAGGAGTAGGCGGAGCATGGGCATGCCGGCTCACGATGATCGTGGGAAAGGTATTTTACTCGAAGATAGTCATTCAACCAGTTCTCACTACGGAGACACGGGTTTCGGCCACGACTTTCAGCGGTCTGTGGAGAACAGCATATCCTCCATGTCTTTAGGTGAGCATGAGCATCAGGTGAGGTCTCATGATCATGGGAATTCTCGTCGGAGCCGCGGTTCTCGTCGTGGTACCCCCAGTTTTGTGGTGGAGACAGGCTCCGAGTCTAGCGCTGTTGGTGGAGCTGTGTGTGGCGAGCAGGAAGGCATTTCACTGTATTTGGGTACCCCTCCAAAATCTCATCATTCGGGGTCTAGGCGTCAATCCTCTCGTCCTTTGCCTCGGTATCCTTATGGAATGCCTGAGTATGTTCCTGCGTCTCCTGCACTGACTGTGGATTTAGGTTATGGCACTTCCTTTGCAGCGGTCGATCCTACCGTGGTGCTTTGCAGTGATTCGGGTGCATCTGTGGGGTATAACCGTGCCCTTGCAGATGACGCCTCATCAGTGCTTCCGTCCCAACCCGTTGTACCCGTTACTCCTTCGCAAGGAGGTTTGGAGCCGCCAACGCCCGGATGGGAACACAAACTCGGGAATGGTCGGGATGGTCCGTCCCGAGCCCGCATAAGAACTTCGGCTCGCTCCACGGGGTGGCTCGGAGGTAATCAAGAGTGGCGTGTTCCAACACTCTTGGCTTAATGCAGCGATCAAGTGTTGCACCTATCCGGCTCGGTGGCGTCTGAGGTGGTAGATTCCTCCTACTACCAGTGGGACACTTACTTTGGAGCTGGTGGAAGCGGAGCCCATGGGGCTAATAGCGCCAGTGGTGGTGGCGACACGGAGGTCTGGCATGATGAGGACTGAGAATGATGCACATGCAGGGTCTTTATGGACCGAACCTATATAATGCTATGTATGACTCTTTATTATGCACTTAGGACAATGCAATGCAATGATGGAATAATGCTTTTTTTACTATTTTTTATTTTATGCACTAGTGCGAACTACTGATGTGATGCTTATGCAATGATGGTGCTACGTAATGCACCTTTTTTATTTTCATGTACCCTTATGCATAAAGTAACAATAATGTGCAATGCGATATGCAATCTACATGGTGGGATTACTCCCACTTCCCCAAACGAAAAAAGAAAAAAAAAATGAAAAAAATAAATGCTACAAGTAAGTTCGAGCTACAGTTTCGGGGCTGGCGAAGGCATATAACCATCTTGTGGACCCGCATTATGACCCAAAATAGAGTTGAAGTGGCGTCGTGATTGAATCCAAAAGCAAGCCAAACCCGTCTGACGTTCAAGCCCAATGGGAGTTCCACCTACAGAAACTGGGTCGAGAAGCGGGGCAATGGAGGCCCAAAAACCCGTCTGGGTTACATATTTTATTTTATTTTTTTTTTGGGCTTGGGCAAGCAAACCCGTCTGGGTTTTGCTATAAATATATGTCACCCCAATGTCTTCAACGCATACCATCACAAATCTTCTGGGCGTCGCTGCTTTTCCTCCCACCACAAACTCAGCATCAAACCCGTCTGGGTTTCGCTGCCATCACAAACCATCACATACCGTCTGGGCGCCGCTGCCTTTTCGCCCCACCATAAACTCAGTATTAAACCCGTCTGGGTTTTGCTGTCATCACAAACCATCACATATCGTCTGGGCGCCGCTGCCTTTTCGCCCCACCATAAACTCAGCATCAAGCCCGTCTGGGTTTTGCTACCTAAACCCATAACAGAACCGTCCTTTCGACCTCATGGCTTTCGAAAAGAAGTTAGCCACTTGGATAAGTACCTTGTCCAAAGAAGAAAAGAGAGAATTGGGGAGGTATAAGCTGACGTCTCTGCTAAGTTTGAGGCAAGTGAAGATAGATTGGGATTTCCTGCGTGCTGCTGAAACCTTCTGGGATAAGGAATTCCACGTGTTTAGATTCAACATGCGGGAATTGGTCCCGTTGCCTGAAGAATGGTCTTCTATCCTTGGGACGAACCATTATGCTCCATCAGTAGTGCCTCCATTGGCTACTGATGCGAGGAAGGAGTATAAAGAGCTGCTACGCCTTCCCTCTAGAGTAATTGGGAGTGCGATAATAGGGGATAAGGTGCACTTCCAAACCATAGTGGAATACTTCCAAGCCCTTGAGACCTTAGAGTACGTGTGAGGGCCCTGGTGTTATGCATGCTGGGGGAATTCTGCTTCTACCACGGCGGCCGAAGGACGGGTCCCGCGAATTTGATCCACGTGGTAGAGGATATGGCTCGTGGTTACAATCCTGTACCGGTGATTCTGGGAGAAACGTTGATGTGTCTTGATGACAAGGACCCAGAGCACGATTACCGAGGCAGCCTTTATTCGCAGTAACCGTTTTTTTTTTTTTTTTTTTAACTCGCGACAACAAAGAAACTGTCGGTTGCGAACTTATTAAATTACTTTGTGACACAGGTTTGGTTAATGGAGCACCTTAACCTGGTCGAAAAGGCGAAATCTGCGACAAAGATCGGCAAATTTCGCCGCAAGAGGAAGTATCCCGGCCGATCAAGAATCGAATGGGTCAAGCTAAAGAAACCTGAAGAGATCGTGGTAAAGTGGTGGATTGAAAATTGGCACATTCCAGAGTACATCACTTGTGATCAAAGAAACCCCTATGTATGCATTGCAAGCTTGACACACTTGACATTCTACTTCCCAGAGCGGGGCATGAGACAAATGGGGTTGAGGCAACGTATTCCCGACAAAACTCATAATGCTCCGAAGTTACTCCATCTCAAGAAGAGTGTTGTAGAATCTTGGTTGAAATATTGGGAGAAACGGCCCACTATTCGTGCTCCCTCGAAAGCGCATGTGTCTGAAATGGCTGTTCCTGGTTATCAAGACTGGTTGACGGCCGTAGTGGTAACGAGGAGGGCCGAGGAAACTAGTCAGAAGAAAGCTGCTGCGATAGATAGGCTGGGCCCTAAGGCTGATGTATTGCAGCGCTTGGGTCCCAAGATCACTGTGAAAGATCGATTGGGCCCTAAAACTGATGTGAAAAATAGGCTTTGCCCGTCACTTCCTGGGGTTGTGATGAGGGAGCCTCGGGCTCCTATACCGAAAGGCACTGATACATCTGTTGAAAAAGGAAAAGCCTCCGAGGTTGCACAGGAGAATGTGAAGAAGAGGTACCGTCCTAAGGACACTGAGGGAGGGACTAGTGACACTAAAGAGACCGGGGTTGGACCAAAGTCTGCCGATAAGAAGAAGATGAAACAGGCCTGAAGCTGCGTGCCAATTTATTTATTTTTTATTTTTTTTTCTTTTTTTTTCTTTTTTTTTCTTTTGATAATATTTTAGCTGAACCTTTATTAGCTGCAATTAGAGTAATTGCACTATTTATTCGAAAGACCAAGTATTGTAATGAATTTCTCCTTTATAAATAGCAATAATAGTCGCTTCTATTTACAACAAAGTCTTCCTTTTGCACAATTTGTGAAACTGAAACCCAGTACGCGACCCGAGCCCGTTTGAGTCGTAGCTTTCTCCAATCTGAGGCCCAAAACCCGTCTGGGTTACTGCCTGAATGCGGCCCTTGGTGAGGCCAAAACTCGCCTGGGTTTCCTTCTGAATGCGGCCCATTGTGAGGCCCAAACCCGCCTAGGTACGGCCAAGTGTCTAGAAATTCCCCTTCTAGTTGCTTGGCCAATTCGGTCGACCCTGTTTATGCATAAAACTTCTTCAACTAGTCCAGGTTGGTGGGCAGTATTAATTCTTCTCCTTCTGTAGTGACTAAACGGGCTGCTCCCCCCGGCAGGATTTGTCTAATGACATAAGGCCCTTTCCAATTTGGCGCAAATTTACCCCTTGGATCTTGAACGGGTGCCCTCATTTCCTTATGCACTAAATCTCCTTCTCGAAGAACCCGGTCCTTAACCTTCCTGTTAAAAGCCCTAGCTATGCGAGCTTGATACAAGTGCACGTTGTGTAAGGCTCTAAGCCTTCTCTCGTCAACAAGCGTCAACTCTTCATATCTGGCCCTAGCCCATTCAGCTTCTGGTAGTTGACTTTCAGCAAGTATGCGAAGTGATGGTATGGCGAGCTCAACTGGAAGTACTGCCTCCATTCCGTAGACCAAGGCAAAAGGACTTGCTCCTGTTCCTGTTCGAATTGAAGTTCTATATCCCCATAAGGCGAAAGGAAGCTTATCAAGCCAATCCTTGTATGTTACTGCCATCTTCTTAATGATTCCTGCGAGGGTTTTATTGGTCGCCTCTACCGCTCCATTAGTTTGGGGCCTGTAGGGCGAGGACTTGTGATGTTTGATCTTATATTTAGCTAACAATGCTTCAACCTCCTTCCTGAAATGGCTCCCATTATCACTGATAATCTCGTGTGGCACTCCGTATCTACAAATGATATTGTTCAGGATGAACTTAGCCACATGCTTCGAGGTGAGCTTTGCATAAGAGGCAGCCTCTACCCATTTGGTAAAGTAATCAACGGCTACCAATACATATTCATGTCCTCCAAAGGTGCGTGGGATGTATCTTCCCAATTATGTCTATTCCCCAGACTGAGAATGGCCAAGGGGATGTCAATGTAGTGAGATAGGAAGATGGCTGATGTCGTAAATTGGCATATTCCTGACACTTGGCGCATTTCCTAACGAAGTTGAGACAGTCGGCCTCCATGGTGGACCAGAAATAGCCTGCCCTTTGCATCTTTTTCGCTAACATTCTGCCATTCATGTGCGGTCCGCACTCTCCTCCATGTATGGAGGTCATCAACTCCTCTGCTGACTTGGCATCAACGCAAAGTAGGTTAATGCCTGTAGCGGTCTTCTTGTAAAGCGGATCGTGAATGATGCAGTATTGTGCTGCCATCATTCTGATCGCTCTTTGTCCTTTAGAATCAGCCTCAGCGGGATACTCCCCTTTCTTCAAGTACATATAAATGTCGAAGAACCATGCATTCGAGTCTACGATGGGCTCTTCTACGGAGTACACATAGGCGGGCTGGTCGCGCCGCTCTATTGTTATAGGAAATTCGTAAATTCCTATTGGAATAGCAATCATGGAGGAGAGTTTAGCTAAGGCGTCTGCCAACTCATTATTATCTCGGGGTAGGTATTTGAATTCAATGTGCTCAAATTGC
The DNA here is from genome assembly GCA_029582165.1 of Portulaca oleracea. Classification (NCBI taxonomy): domain Eukaryota; kingdom Viridiplantae; phylum Streptophyta; class Magnoliopsida; order Caryophyllales; family Portulacaceae; genus Portulaca; species Portulaca oleracea. Next base: position 36,433,637 of record CM055882.1, read on the forward strand.
GTCGCAAAGTCCAACAACCGGCGTTGATAAGCCATTAAAGATTCACTTCTGACCTTCCAGGTGTTCTTGGCTTGATTGATGATAAGGCTGGAGTCACCAAACACTCTGATGTGCCTTACTCCTATAATTAATGCTACTTGTAATCCGATGATGCAAGCTTCATACTCAGCCGCGTTGTTGGTCGCGTCGAATTCAAGTTTAACAGAAACGGGATGATGCTCCCCTTGAGGCGATATTAAGAGAACCCCTGCGCCGCATCCCATTTGGTTAGAAGCACCATCAAAATACATTTCCCACGTGATCTCGTCAGTATGAAAGACTTCTTCGTCTGGGAATTCCAAGTTAGTGTTTGGAGGTTCCTGACAAGGAAAGTCTGCTAGGAAGTCCGAGATGGCTCTTCCCTTGATGGACTTTTGAGGCACAAACTTTAGACTGAACTCTGATAACATAACTACCCATCGAGCTATGCGGTTATTGATTGTGGGTTGCTCCATGATGAACTTGATTGGGTTGCACTCAGCGATCACATGCACTGTGTGTGACAACATATAATGTCGAAGCTTCCTCGTTGCCCAAACCAACGCAAGAGCCATTTTTTCAATGTTGGTGTATCGACTCTCATAGTCACCGAATTTCTTACTGAGGTAATAGATGGCGCTCTCCTTTCCTTTTACCTGTTGAGCCAACATAGCTCCCATCGCAGAGTTGGTTATTGTGAGGTAAAGGAGTAGAGGCTCATCTGGTACCGGCGGCATTAGTACAGGGGAATGGGTCAAGTACTCTTTGATTTTGTCAAAGGCTGCTTGACACTGATCATCCCATTCCACCTTTACTCCTTTCTTGAGCTTCTTGAATAGTGGTTCGCAAGTCATAGTGAGTTTGGAAATGAACCGACTGATGTATTGTACACGACCAAGGAAACCTCGAATTTCCTTCTCTGTCTTAGGCGGTTTCATCTCTTGAATTGCCTTGATTTTTGATGGGTCCACCTCGATCCCGCGCTGACTGACCACAAAACCTAGCAACTTGCCTGATGTAACCCCAAATGCGCATTTTCGGGGATTGAGCCTCATGTTGTATTTCCTTAATCGAAGGAAGAACTTGCGAAGATTGGGGAGGTGTTCTTCCCTGGTTTTGGACTTGACGATCATGTCATCCACGTACACCTCTACCTCCTTGTGCATCATGTCGTGGAGAAGGGTATTCGCGGTGCGCTGATACGTGGCCCCTGCGTTTTTTAGGCCGAAAGGCATTACCGTGTAGCAGTACGTACCCCATGGAGTGGTGAAGGATGTTTTTTCCATGTCCTCTTCTGCCATTTTGATTTGGTTATACCCTGCGTAGCCATCCATGAAGGACAACAGCTCGTGGCCGCAAGTGTTGTCTACTAGAACGTCGATATGTGGTAAAGGGAAACTGTCTTTTGGACTGGCTTTGTTCAAATCTCGAAAGTCAACACATACCCTTACTCGCCCATCTTTCTTGGGAACGGGGACAATGTTTGCTACCCACTCGGGGTAGTGCACTGCTCGTATAAACTTGGCCTTTAACTGTTCCATTACCTCATCTTCGATCTTCTTTGACCAATCTGGCTTGATTCTACGAGCCCTTTGCCGTACTGGCTTAGCGTCGGGATATAATGGAAGGGTATGTTCAGCGATATCCCTGTCGATACCTGGCATATCCTCATACGACCATGCGAACACATCTTTAAACTCCTTAAGAAGTTTTGTGAAATCCTGTTGCTCCTTGTCTGTTAGAGATTTACCCAATTTGAGCTCCCGGGGGTTATCTTCCGTCCCTACATTTATGCTTATGGTATCTTCAATGATCGCCACTTTTTCCTCAAACGCATCCATGGCTTCTGTTAATTCATTTTGGTCTTTTAAAGGTTCAGCATATTTATTATCAGTGTTGGCACAACAGTTCGAGTAGGCGGAAATGTTCATTTTATTAAATGCAGAAATGGATACATCGACAGACTCTGGGTTAACCCCGACCAACTCAGAACTACTAGAACCTGACTCTATGACCTTTGGGACAGACTCTCCTACAGAAAGTGTAAATTTATTCTCTTCATCATCGATCCAGGTGATCTCACGATGGCCGCCATCCTCTCCGATCAACAGACTTGGATCAAAACTCGTGTTGGATAGTGCAGCGATGACTGGATCGACAACTTCTTCCTTGCGCGCCTCTTGCCCGAAGAGCATTCCAAAAATACCGCCTCCGGCGAGGTGGGTCCATTCCAAAGGTGGACGACTTCTCCTAGGCGGGATGAATGTGGCGGTCGTGGTGACGGCACAGTCATTGAAAATTTCTAACCCCGCCACTAGGATACCCTGAGGTTTTAGGTAATGCGGCTCCGGGAGGCCGTAATAAGGGAAGTCATCACCCTCTCTCAAGAACTGTCCGTTAAGAGTGCGTGGGTACGGTTTGACTTGGTATAGGGTTGGAGGGTTGTCCAATCTTTTCTGTTTAGCCATGGCTAGCTTCGTCAGTTTCACTTCCTCCTTAGTTGGTTTGTAGCCTAGCCCGAACCTTCCTCTGTTCTTGAACACCTTGAAATTTGGCGCCAACTTGTTCTTAGGATTTCGCCCGAGTGGCATCCCCGGAAAATTACCTTGCTTCCTCAATATAGCATGGATATTAGGGTTTGAGTAGGGATCGAAGTCAAAGTGAGTTTGATCCTGGCTCAAAGCCGCTACCATCTCAAAGTTGTGCAGCTCCTCATCAGCTGAGCTATGTTCAATCTCGAGTGTGGGTTTCTTGGGATCGAAAACAGCACTGAGAGGTTTACTTGAGATCGTGACCACTTGGCCTTGAATGATCAATTTCACCTTCTGGTGCAAGGTGGAGGCGACAGCATTGCACTCATGTAACCAAGGCCTTCCCAACAGCATGTTGAAAGAAGCCGGGATGTCAAGAACGACGAATTAAACGTTCTTACTTATGTAGTCCATGGTGATGGGAAGCACAACCGATCCTAGCGACTTGCGAGGGGAGTTATCGTATGCGCAGCTGAACAGTATTTTGTGTCAAATGCTGTTTTTGAACTCCCAACTTTTGTGCGGTTCTCCATGGACTGACATTGACGGCCGAACCATTATCCACGAGAACAAGTGGTATGGTTTGAGTAGAGCACATGGCGGTGAGGTAAAGAGCTTTGTTGTGAGACCCTCCTTCCTCAGGTAAGTCTTCATCCCCGAAGGTGATGGTAGGCTTCCCGGAGATGATGTGAGAGATGATATCCTCTGGTGATGCTGAGGTAGGGACCATGTGTTTATTGAAGACATCCAGCAGTATTTGCCTATGGTCTTGCGAAGCACACAAAAGCTGCCAAATCGTGACTTCGGCCTTGGTTTTCTTCAGCTGTGTGAGGAAAGGATCTTCTGGTGGAGGTGTAGGGGTTCCCGTCGCTTCGGGATTAGGGGTCGCTGCTGACAAGGTAGCATTCTTGTTATAGTAGCGACCGGACCGAGTAAGGGCTGCAGCTTGGGGAATTGTTACTTCTTCTTCTCCCTCGTCAGAGGAGTCGTACAACGGATGTCTATCGGTTTCATGGTCAGTGGACCTTTCACCTTCTTCTTCACTTTCGCTGTCCCAAATGCCGTTGACGATGAGTTCCTTCGTAGGCGGTGGAAAAACTGGGATAGGTTGACCCATTTCGGTGATGAGAGTGGACGGATCAAAACTATTCCTCTCCAAAAAGATGGCATTGGTGTGATTAGGCAACGGGTTCTCCTTGTTGTTGGGTTTTCGAGACGGGTTTGGTGGAGGAATAACACCGTCCCGGATTAGCCCTTCGATCTTATTTTTCAAAGACCAGCATATTTTGGTGTCATGACCTCGACAGCGATGGAAATTGCAGTATTTGTTCCCATCCCACTTCGGAGGCTTAACATTAGGCTCAGGTGTCGGCAGGGGCAATTGGATGATGCCCTTTTTTACCAACCTTTCCAACGCCTTGGCATAAGACATGTCCAGCGGGTGGTAAGAGTCATACTTCAGGGTGTATGGCCTTCGTTGGATGGAATTAGTCTCAACAGTTTTCTGAGGGGGGCTAGGCGCACTAGTGGCCCTCCTGTTGGAGCTAGATCCTTTCCAACCAGAATGTTGTGTGCTTTTCTCATTGTTAGCAGCTTCAATTTGAACACACAAGTCCTTTAAGGTTTCAAAGTCCTTGATGGATTGGAAGCCAAAATGCCGTGTGATGCGGGGATGAATACTTTGCTTAAAAGTGCTTAGTTGCATCCTAAAGGGGACAGACTCATCGATTTCGGATAGCATGGAGTGCCATCGCTCGTAATAAGAGAGGAATGACTCGTCCTCCCTTTGTTTCATGGAAGTTAGGTCATCTACCGTGACCTCCTTTTGCTGCAGGCGACTGAAATGACTTATGAAGGCCTTGAATAACTCATCTGCGTTGGTCTTGACTTGCGGGGGTAGATTTTGGTACCATACCTTGGCCTTACCTTCTAGAGTGGAAGGGAAGACTGTGGTGTAGAGACCTTCGTCTACCTTATGGAGGGGAGCCAGCCTCATGAATTCCTCCAAGTGATGAGATGGGTTTTCAGAGGGCCTAAATTTTATGTTTGGCACCTCAACCTTGTCCCTTATCCTCGATACATGGTGTTTGGGGATGGCCAAATCCATGCAGGCGTCGGTGAAGGTCGGATCAGCTTTCATCATCCTTCTGGTGAGCATATCGACCTTCTCTTCAAGTTTTTTGACATAGGGGTCCTCCGAAGTTCTAGAGTTATTCGGTACAAGCTTGGACCTGACTTCACCAAATGACTTAGGTTTTGGGCCTCCATTTTTGGATTTGGGGTGACCCTCTCCAACCCCATCATCAGCCTCGGCCTCGGATTCGAAACCATAATAGTTTTCTTCTTCCTCAAGTTCGATGCCCAGCTTTTTGTTGATCTGCTTAATGGCTTCCAGCACGCCATTCATGGTTTGTTGATTTTCACTGAACTTCTTTTCTAGCTTCTCATTGGTTCTGTCCTCCTGGTCTGCCATGCAAATGGTAATTGTTTCCTGTACCCGCTCGTACAGCCCATCAAGTTGTTTGTCACCAGAACTCTCCCCAAAAAGGTTGTTGGCGAGGGATCCTGACATGGTGGATTCACTAGATTCACTGGATTGGTCCGGCGGTCTGTAGTTGGGATTGCGAATAAGTCTGCCGGTTTGTGGGTCACGGATGCGGGCTCGGAGATGGTCTGCTATCTTGCCTGCATGGAAACTGATTAGTGCTCCAAAGAACCTTGACGCCACCCGCCCAATGCATGCATGACTTAATGGACCTATATGAACCTAGGACATGGACATGACGCCTACATGCTGACACAAGGGTGACTCACCCACTTTTATGGGAGTGCATGTCCTAACTCTATATGGACCTAGCATGATGGTAGCGGGTAAATCGACTCAAGGGCGCCATAAAGGGCGAATAGGATCAATAGTAAGTGGATTGGTGGCGATGTCGAGCGATTTGGCACGATGTGGAAGGAGAAGAAAAACAGGCCCAAACCCGTCTGGGTTTGAACTTTAATTCCTCCCTTTCAAATAGGCACAGACAGGATTCCACAGCGAGTCCAACTTGGCCAGGCACATTAAACCCGTCTGGGTTTGGGCCAGTCCGTCTCTCATTTGATCCTACGCGGGCTAGAATGACGTCCCACTCATGATCGGGCCAGACACTTGGACTCAACTTTTATAGGATTAATTTACATGACATACAGATGCGGAATGAGCCTAACCATGGCTTTAGATCCAGGGTTTTTCTAGGTTTAGGGAGATGAATAGGGTACCACATGTTCTCGCCCCGGTGCATTTTCCTTATATGGAATTTAAGGAAAAATGTGTGGGGTGTTGCTCTTTGGGTTTCAAGGAAACCTTTAGAGTGTAACACGGATGAGAGGAGAGATCAAATGCTTGGCGATGTAAGTGCATCCCACAAGTAGTGACCTCCCGCTCTCGGGATTGATTCCTAGTTTTAAAACCTAAACCAACGCTTTTGTGCTCCCCAGCCATAAAGGCCCAAGAGTAGCCTGGTATGCAATATGCCTAAAATGATAAAAATATGAAATAAATTAATTCCTCCCTTTTTACAAAAAACACTAAAATTTAATTCTTTCAAGTTTTACCCTCTTTTTAAGTTTAAGTCCCCAGTGGAGTCGCCAATCTATAGACCCCGAAAAATTGATAACCTTTTTCGCGGCGCTACTTAAAAGTGATTGGGAGCCGACTAGGATTGCTTAACCTTAAATAAGGTTGAACTTTTAAGAATAAATTTGCCGACAAGTCAAATCGATTTATGCGCCAGGATCCTGAAATTCACCTTTTTAAGAAAGAAGAAAGAAAGAGATAAAAAAAAAAAGAAAGGGAAAACAACGAAACCCGTCTGGGTTCTTAGCTTGAACCAAGCCGAGTTTCACCGCTGTCAGACTAAAAAAAGAAACTAAAGGAAAGATTGAAAAGAAGGTGATAAACCCGTCTAGGTTCATGAATTGAACCGAGCCGGATTAATTCAGGTGCTATCCGCAAATTGGACCGAAGGAATAGCGAAGCAAAAAGAAAATGAAAAGAAGACAGTAAACCCGTCTGGGTTCATGGATTGAACCAAACCGGGTTACCTCTTGCGCTAATCACAAATTAGGTCAAAGAAACCGTAAAAAAGGGAAAATACCGAAGTATGAATAAAGAGTCGCCAGTTGAATTTTTAGGAGAAAAACAACAAACCATTTTGACACGGACTCCGGTCTACGAATCCAAAGATGGATTCGGGGGTAAGGTTACGAATTTGACAATTAAAATTGTCAAATCTGCCTATTCAACCAAATAGACTCTACTAGAATTAAATCAAAGCGGAAAAAGTTAAAAGGAGGGGAATTAAGTATGAATCTCACAAGTTTAACATTAATGTCATGCAAAATATTGAATTGAAAGCACAAATAATTCGGGAATTCGATAGGTTACATTACATGGCTTACATCAACGATAATTACTCTAACCTTTAGTGAAGCAGCATGCAAAGGGAGAGAAGAGGTAGAGAGAATTATGCTAGTGTCAATACTCTAGCACAATGTTGTGTGTTGAAAATGAGAGGGGTTAGGATTTAATTTATAGTGGAATGGGGAGATTAGGGGTACGTCTAGGGTTATAGCATATAGCCGCGGAATCAATAAACCCAGACGGGTTTGGCTGGAGGCGGAAGTAATCCGGGCCCAACCCAGACGGGTTTGGGCTGGTGGCGGAAGTAATGCGGGCCCAACCCATACGGGTTTAGGCTGGTGTCATTGGCTAGTTTTGCTTGCTTCTGGGTCAGGAAAGAAATGGGTTTGCATGCTACTAAATTACTCGGCTAGCTTATTTTTTACAAATAACTAAAACTAATACCGGTACAAAATCGGGTGTCTACATGGTGGCGTCAGGTCTGGGCGGTTAATAAGCAGTTGCCCAGTACGAACCCTCCGGCCCTTGTTCGCGTCTAGGCGGCTGGGCAATGTTTCCGATGGCTGTGGCAGTGTCTCAATAGGAACGGAACGATGTTGCGACGGTTGGTTGTAGTGGCGCACTAGGCGGCGCAGGGCGGACCATAAAACCGGGACAGAGAAAGAGATAGAGAAAACAGAGAGGGAGAGAAGAAGCGAACGAGAGAGAGAGAGAGAGTGTGTGTGGCGATGGCTAGTGGTGCAGGTGCGACTCCGGCGTCGGGTTCTGGCCGACGGTGGCTGTTGGCAACAGAAATGGCAGAATAGCAGATGTAGGGTTAGGGTTAGGGTTAGGGTTTGGGAGGGATATTATCTATTTATATCTCTATTTTCACCCACCCAAAAATAGAATAAGAAAATAAAAATAAACTAAATAAATCGGCATCCTAAAAATAATAATCAGAAATTAATAAAATTAACTTTTTGATAAAAAAAAATTGAAATTAGTTACACTTAATAATCACATAAAATAATACCAATATTAATCATGTAAGAATTTCCAAATTACCCCCAGCATCATGCAACACTCTCATGCACATAGCAAATTGCTAAAATACCCATGTTAGTCTCTCAACGGTCTTACGAGCTCAAGTGTTGGCAGAAATAATCGCCGATTAAAACTAAAAAAATAATGAAGTCAACAAAATTAACTAACGACTTCACGGTCAACGCATTCGAATTTTTTCAGGGTTCTACATCACTACCCCCTTAAAAGAAGTTTCGTCCTCGAAACTTAAACTCATACTTAATGCTTTTTCAGACGGAACTAACGGTAGCTCTAACCAAAACTAGAGGTTTTACATAATAATAATAATAATAATAATAATAATAATAATAATAATAATAATGATGATGATAATAATAATAATATTATTATTATTATTATTATTATTAATATTATTATTATTATTATGATTATCATTACGATTATCATCATCATCATCATCATCATCATCATCATTCTATTCCATCAAGTCTAATATCATCCATTCCTCAAGAACAATAAAGGCATCTTCATTATCAAGTACGGGTTTCTATCGTTCCCACGACGCATATGCTCCATTTGGTATCAGAGCACCCAATTTATCTCTTACTTAATTAATCTTTGTAGTTCTTAGTTATTTTGGTTATTCTCTATTTTATGATCATTCATTCCTGGTGCGTATTGCTTCTTCAACAACAAGGTGTCATCTATTGTCTCTCTTGTGATAGCTACACAAAAACCCTAAGTCAAACACAAGCCCACTACAAAGAACCTAGCTCTTCAAAAATATTCCCAAATACAATTTGTCCTCTACTATTATTCTTAGTCCAACGATCTCATTCCCGGAGCACCCCTTCCTAATTCGGGCTTAGCGTCAGAGGGCTTCAATGGGAACCCCACTCGAAGAGGCCCCTAACCCGGGCTATGAGAGCCGGTTATCACGCATCGAGAACGTCCTTGATGCCATTACTGCGAGACTCACTCAAATTGACGCACACCTCCAGGTGCGACCGCCACCTATGAAGAGAAAGAGAAGCATTAACTTCATGGCAAAATATAAGAAGGGGAGTGTGAATGTAGTGGCGGATGCTTTATCAAGGCGACATTCATTATTATCATTGAAGGAGGCACGAGTGCTTGCTTTTCAAATTATCATGGTGATAAGGACTTTTGACATTATTTGAATGGAGATGGGCACTTATGTGTTGCAAGATGGGTACTTATTTAAGGGAAACAAGTTTTTCATACCACGTTGTTCTTTGAGGCAGCTAATGGTCAAAGAGGTTCATGGTAGAATTCTTCTCGGGCATTTCAGCATCAACAAGACCATCGACATGCTCAAGGAGCATTTTTATGGCCTAAGATGAGAGGTGATGTACATGAAGTGATTTATCAGTGTGTCAATTGCCTACCTTCCAAGAGCCAATTTCATCAAGGTGTTTATACACCTCTACTGGTTCCTTAAGGTCCTTGGGAATACTTGAGTATGGACTTCATAGTGGCACTACCACGGTCCCAGCGTGGAAAGGATATTATCATGGTTGTGACGGATCTTATGTTCTCAAAGATGGCTCATTTTGTAGCTTGTGAGAAGACGCACGATGCCACGCATATAGCCAAGTTGTTCTTCAAAGAAATCGTGAAGCTTCATGGCATCCCGAGGAGTATTGTGTCGGATCGGGACTCTAAATTTATTAGCCACTTCTGGAGGTCCTTGTGGAAGTTGATGGGCACCAAGCTACATTTTAGTACTTCACATCACCCTCAAACGGATGGCCAAATCGAGGTAACCAACATGACTCTCACTACTTTTCTCTGGGATTCGGTTAATCGGGGTTTGAAGGATTGGGATGTGAAATTGAGCCATACGGAATTTGCGTATAACCGGGCTCCTTGCTTTGCCACGGGTCATTCCCCGTTTGAAACGTACTATGACATCAACTCTCCCACACCTCTTGAGTTGATTCCTCTTCCACTTGAATCTCGAGTGAGTGTTGAAGCTAGTGAGAAGACAAAGGAAGTCAAGAAACTCCATGAACAAATCTGGGCAAGAATAGAGAAGATGTCAAACCCCAAAAAATTCGAATGCATTGACCGTTATGTCGTTTGTTAATTAAGTTGACTCCGTTAATTTTTTGAAAATTTATTGGCGATTATTTCTGCTAACACTTGAGCTCGTAGGACCGTTGAGAGACTAACAAGTGTATTTTAGTCATTTTCTACGTGCATGGGAGTGTAGCACAAGAGTAGGGGTAATGTGATAATTTTATATGATGAATATTATTATTATTATTTTATGTGATTATTAAGTATAATTTATGATGAAAATCAGCTCACACCTACTCCCCTAAACCCATCTAAGAAGGCCCAATTAAAGTGCAAGTATCAAGATAGGGTCTTTCATCAAAGGACCTCGTCCAATACAGGTCCAACAAGGAAGATTCGGGTCATTTACAAAAGGTGGATTAAAGAAGGAGGATATAAAGTAGAAGTTCAAAGGCCTACTCATTTGGTGTGCAGCTTATTTGAAGAGGATGTCCAACCATCCTAGATTTGGGCCAAAGTCACGCCAAGCCCAAGGAGAGCACACGTCCAAGTTCAAGAATCCAAGCTGAATTTTACAATCTTGATCTTTGGATGTAACTTTATTATTTATAGCTTTTAATAGTTTTGGTGTGTTTTAAATTATCTTCTAGAATAATGCAAGACGCCAAGTAAATTATAAACTTGAGCATCATAGGAGTGTGTGTGAGTCACGTGTGGTAGTAGTTAGTTAGGCGTCAATTTTGATCTCCTAGATAAGGTTGGCTTATTTTTGTAGACTAATCCATATTGGATTAGGAAAGCCAATGCAATTAGGATAAGGTAGTTGTAACAAACTCCCCTTAGGACAAGGATTCCTAATCCAAGGGAGAGTAGGATTAAGTAGGCGTCTAGAAGAGGAGTTCTCCTTGGCTTGTACGCCAATCAGGAGTCTCCTAGCTAAGATAGCTTGGCTTGCACGCCAAGTAAGGAGTACTAGTCCATATAGGACTCTCTTAGTATAAATAGATAGGTATGTAGCCTTTCAAAGGAAACAACCCTTGAATTATGAATACAGTTAAGCTTTTAGCTTTTCCCCCCTCTGAGTGTTTGGATTAACCTCGCCCCTCTCTTCTATTGTATCTTGGTATGGCACCCAAGTGGTTAGGAAGACCTTGATCCTAAACCTAGGTTGAAGATCAAGTTAGCCCTAGGGTTTTTCTTTCTTGTGGATTCAAGTTAGATCCCTAGACTATCCGTCTTTATCTTTCTGTCGATACAGTTAAGATAATCACACCTTTGTCTTTCTATCAATATAGTTAAGACAAAACCCTACCCTTTGTTTCCACCTCCCCCAAACGTCAACCCCTTCTCCCCCTCTCTCAATTCGTCCTCTCCCTTCTCTCTCACAAAAAACCTTAGCCTCCAATCTTCTCTCTCCATAACAAACTCCCAACGAACTCCCTCTCTCTCTCCTTCTCTCAAAACACACGCCAACTTCACCATATTCCCTCTCATCTCTCTCACGTCATTCTCTCTAATTCCCCCATCCAAGATTCAATCTCCCATCCTCTTCCCCATTCAAGAATCAACCTTTCTTGATTCTTGAAACCACAAAAGTCCTCACGACAAATAGCCTCCCTTTTCACGTGATATTCCCCCTCTCTTCCCCCTATTCACGTGATCTTTCTCCATCTTTACGTCTTGATTGCACGTGTAATTATGTATTACTGGATCAAGAGTCTTTCTTTGTCCCATAATACATCAATTTATTTTAGATTTATTGTAGAAAAAATTATTTTTATTTTCTGTGTACTATTTTTAGGGTGATGATTTTGTGTATTTTTTATTTATTTCTTATATATTCTATTTTTGGGGGTTATATTGTTAATATAAATAGAAAATTTTCTTCCAAAATCCTATGCCTAACCCTACCGCCAACCCCCTCTTTCCCTCTGCTGCCGCCTGACCACAAGCGTCGGCCATCAGGAAATGTCGCCGGGGACCACCCTGGCAACCACCACAGGCCACCGCCTCTCTCTCTCTCTCTCTCTCTCTCTCTCTCTCTCTCTCTCTCTCTCTCTCTCTCTCTCTCTTAGTGCCTTGCTTCGCGACGCCTCTAGACCGTCGCTGCACCACCACCTTCGACAACAAATGTCACTACGCAAACCGCCGCCCTCCTTTCTCATCACCGCCTCGAACGCCGAGAAGTCGCCGCCTGCCACCTAGATGCTAAGAGAAGGTTTTTTGTTCTGTTGTGCTATTGGTGACGTCCGAAGCCCGCGACCACCACCACCAGTGTGCCATGTCGCCGCCAATGTCGCCGGAACCCTTCCTGACCGCTACGAATAACTGCCCCAACGCCACCCACTCTAGTAAAACCCTAATTTCTAAGTTTTAGTTTTTATTATTTTTTGAATTATTATTATCCTTATTATCTTTATTGATTACAGTTTTTGCATGAAATCTTATTTAGAATTATGTGTAAATATTATGTTAGATAATCTGGTTGTAAATAAACTGTTTAATTATTGTTATTCTATCATGAATAATTGCTAATATGTGATATATGTTGTGTTTTTCATGCAAATCATGTTTAGGTTGATTAGAGTTCATTCATTAAAATCTATGTGAAATAATTTACAAATGTTTGTGCTTAAATTTCTGTTTTATAATTTGGATATTATTGTTGTAGTTGATTTAGTCTTTGTTTGCTAATATATATGATTAATATAGTGTGTTTTGATGGACTATGTTTAGGGTTTTTGTTAATGTTAGATTATGCATGACTTAGGATTAGTTAAAGTGCTTTGTGGTATAATTGAGTCATGATGCATGTGGTTGACTTTTAAATATAGTTGCGTTTTATTTCTCAAATTATGTTACAAAGTATGAGTTAAACTTTGAGTTTTGGTTTGATTTTGAGAGATTAGGAACCAATTAATCCTACATCTATCTCCAACTCGATTTTCAGAGATTAGGAACCAAAACCCTCCAACATTGGGTGAAAATAAAGGAAGGACACCCAATTTCCTTATTAATCGCCCTAATTCCTCTAAGCTAAGCCTAATCTCCCATTAGGAGCCCTAATTACCCCCTAACCCTAAGGAGCTAAGCTACTCATTCTCATAATGAACATAAACTCAGAAATCAAAACTAGGATTAATCTAATTCTAACACAATGATCCAAAGGAAGCATAAAAACAATAATCAAAGCAATTAAAGCCAATAACTAACAAAATTGCAATAATCAAAGCATATAAGTCTGAGAGAGAATAGTAATACTCACTAATTAGGGTTTCAAGAGCAAGAAATAAGAAAAGACCTTAAATTGCAAGGAAGAACTTTAAATCTCAAATGAAATCAATAGAAACTTGCATTCAATCCAATAATAGTGTAATTAACAACACTAATCGTGATTAAGTAAGACCTAAAAACTCAAAACTTTAAACTTTAAACTTTAAACTCTCTGAAAAACTGTGTACTGTCGAAAACCAGAAAATTACATTATATACTTGTGGAAAAAAGGTCAAAACAAAGTCGTTTTGCCATGAATAAGTCGACAGAACTGGGGCGTCATAGGCGTGACATGGTCCGTCACGGGCATGATACCTGAAAATTCCCAATGAACACATCTTGCTTCGCCTGCCTCACGGGCATGACACGTGGATATTACGACCGTGAGGGGTCTTCTGGTCTGGCGTTTCTCTGTATGTCACGATCGTGACAATGTGTGTTATGGCCATGAGGCCTGAAGTCAGCTGGAAGATCTCCGAGTCCTTCGCAGGCGTGGTATATGGATATCACGGCTGTGAGGGGCCTTCTGTCTACACTTCTCCTGGGAGTCACGACCGTGAGAAATGTTGTCACGGTCGTGACGTTGCTTTCTCACAAAACTCAGAATCTTCGGCTTCACATGTGTCACGGCCGTGACGAATGGTGTCACGGGTGTGACATCCATTCTTTCTCGAGCTTCTTTTTCTCTCTTTTGGCCGCCAAGGCATGACGAGGGTCTCGGCCGTGACGTCCTTTGTCACAGTCGTGACACCCTTACTGGAGACCTTTTGCTTTCTTGATTTTCCCAGGACTAAAGCTCGGGTTTTCTTCATCTCAGGTCGGGTCTTCTCGAGATTTGCATTGGGGTCCCGGCCATTCTTCAAATAGGCCCAGTTTTGGCCTCATTTTGTGAAATTTTCCTCCACAAGGCACACAAATGGTCAAGAAAACCTATAAAGGAAGGAAAATAACATTTTAAAAAAAACGCTAATATTTTTACATGGAACCGAGGAAAATGCCAAGGGAAAAGGACGAATTTAGGTTTAAAACCAAGCTTAAACATGTTCAAGCTACTGAGGTTATGGAACTTCCTTTTATTGGTGATTATTTTACATGTTCTAATTTTCATGTTTGGTCTAGATTGACTGAGATTTCTTCAATGAGAAGTTGAGCTTTTATGTTGGATTTACCCAAGTTAAGTACATGCCTTGTGGACTCTCTGATGATAACCCCCTTTTATATCTTTCCTCTCTTTCCCTGTAAGGAAACAGTCCTTTAAGTATTGTATCATGTAGCATTCTTCTTTGGACTACCAATCTATTGTTGATGCTATTTTGGGCATGAATTTTCAAGGTTGTAATATGTATCAAGTGCACAGATTTTTTATGGCCCTGAAAAAACATCTCTAAAGTCTACATAGAAATTAGTACCATGACTTACATTAATAGGTGGAGATAGGTAAAAAGCACTTGGAAGAGATTCAAATGGCCTTGATTGAAAATAGCGATAAGGAGTTATGGCAAAAGGAGAGGGAATTCAGGGCTAATTATCTCAGAACTTTAAATTCTGCCCAACTGTAATCAAGCAACAACTTCATTTTACTTGGCTTAATCTGGGAAATATATCTTCAAGGACAATTTTTAGTATGTTGAAACAAAGACAGAGGCAATCTTGTATATATACTCTAAGGAATCAATAGGGAGAGCTAGTGACGGGTTTTGATCAGGTGGATCGGACCATGTTGCATTATTTTAAAGATTTACTTAGACATCATAATACAACAGAATTCAAATAAGAGAGGATACTATGTTCAGAGGGGGAATTCTTCCAGTGGATTTATAAATCCCCCTTATTCAAAATATTACTTTGGGTGAAGTCAAGGAGGGTCATTTTCTATACCTACTTTTAAAGGTGTGGGGCCTAATGGTTACAGACTTACAGTAGTAAACTCTTTCAATACAATTAGGACGTTGTGGATATTCTTCTTTTTGAAGCCATCTCTGAATGTCTCTCTAACAATGCTCTTTTGACTAGTGTTAATGGCACTTTGTTAACCTTAATTCCAAAGAATATCAATCCACAAGTCCCAACTGGTTATCGTCTTATTGCATGTTGTAATGTGGTGTATAAGTGTCTCCAAGGTTCTCTGTCAAAGGTTGAAAAGGGTGATGCCCCATCTGTGATGTATTACCGGATCAAGGAAGGTTCTTGATTCCAATAATACATGAAACACGTGTAACCAAACAACGAGGGTGGGATGGTTCACGAGATTAGGGAGAGTGAAAGGGAAGGTTCTCGTGAATTAGGGTTCTTTGTGGAGGTTGTTTTGCCGCGAGGGCTTTGTGATTTCAAGATTCAAGAGAGAGATGAATCTTGAATGGGAAAGAGAGGAGATGGTTGATTCTTGAATGGAGGCTAGGAGGGGGCGTTTGAAGGGGGATGGCGTGAAACAAGGGAGGTGAGAGAGGGAGAGAGTGACGATAGGATGGGGAAGAGAGAGGGAGAGGGTGGCGTTTGATGGGAGAGAGAGGGGTGAGGTTGTTAGGTTGTTGGAGGAGAGAGAAGTTTGTTATGGAGAGAGAAAAGAAAAGGAGGTGGAGTGTGGTTGAGGAGGTGGGAGACGTTTGAGGGAGTGATGGGGAAGGAAGGTGGCGTGAGTTTATGGGGGGGGTAGGTTTAGGGTTGATGTGACTTAACAGTATTGACAGAAAGCTCACAGGGTAATTACCTTAACTATATTGATAGAAAGGTAAGAACGGATAGATCTAGGTTTCCTAATTGAATCCACAAATATGACAACCTAGGGCTAACTTGACCTAGACCGCAACCTAGGGTCAAGCTCTTCCTAACCACTTGGGTGCCGAACCAAGATACAATAGAAGAAAAGGGTGAGAGTTTATCCAAACACTCGAGGGAAAGCTAAAAGTTTAAGGGGTTTCATATTTCTGAATTGAATTGAATCATTGGCTTTAGAGGCTACATCCCTATTTATACTATGAGGGTCCTGAAGGGACTAAAACTCCCCAACTTGGCGTGCAAGCCAAAGAGTTCTACTACTAGTTGCCTAATCTATTCTACTCCTCCTTGGATTAGAATTCCTTATCCTAGGGGGAGTTGGTTTGTAACAAACCTTATCCTAATAACAAACCTTATCCTAATCATCTTAGCTTTCCTAATCCGGATTGGATTAGTTACAAAATTAGCCAATTCCTAACTAGGAATTAAATCATACGACTATTCTAGCCTAATTAAAATAAACACACCAAAAACTAATTAAGCTGAAAATAATTAAAATATATCCAAAAATCAAGATCATAAAATTGGGCTTGTAAACTTGACTTTGGACGTGTGATGCTCCTTCTTTCTTGAGCTTGGCGTGTGGCCTTGGCCCATCTAGGATGTTTGGACATCCTTTTGAAATATGAAGCACACCATATGAATGGCCTTCGTAGTTCAACTTTGTACCCTTCTTCGTTGGCCCATTTGATGTAGTTGAACCAAATATGCCCTATTGGCCCTGTATGAGTCGAAGTCCTTTGATGAAGGACCCTATGTATATGATGGACCTTTAGTTGGGCCTTCTTGATTGGGCCTAGGGGAACAAGCGTGAGCTGATTTCCATCAGTCCCCCCTAGTTGAAAGAAGTTTGTCCTCAAACTTGGAGATTCAAGTTCAAAGACTTCAACTAACCCAACTGTAATCTTCACATGGATCAGGACCTCCACATGGATCATGATTGTGCCAATGACCTCCACGTGAATCAGGACCTTCACATGAACCATGGTTGCTTCAATAAACTCCACGTGAATCAGTACCTTCACGTAAACTGTGACTCCTTCGATAGATTGATATCCGTTATCCTCCATGAACCTTGGGTCCCCAAAGGTTAGACCAAGGCTAGGCAGATCTTCAGCAGTCTACTTTACGTGACTTAGGGCCTCCATAATAGATGGGGGATGGCGAGTGTGACCCTTCACGTGGACAAAGGTGTCCTCATTAGATCTGAGTTGGACCCTCTTCATTGGGTTTGGCCCTCCATCATTCTCCATGAATCTTGGGTCTCCATAGGTGAGCCCAAGGCTATGTGAATCAGCTGAGGGATGGTCCGCTTGAGATAGAACGAGTCCAATACCAACTCCAGGAGCATCACACTTAGCCTTACACTTCTTATCAAAGCTTGGTATGGCTAGGGCAGGTGTGGTGCAGAGTTTCTCCTTGTTGATGTCGAACACTTGCCGGGCTATTGGAGTCCACGAGAACTCCTTAGACTTTAGTAGAATAGTGTTGAAATTCTTCACAAACCTCTTATAGAAAGAAGTCAAGTCGTGGAAAATTCGATCATCAAGAATACTAGTTGGAGTAGACCACTCCTTGCTAGCGTTGACCTTTTCTTCATCAATCTTGGTCACTTCAGTTGAAGGTACATAGCCAAGAGAGACTATGTTGTTGATGAAGAAGAAGCTCTTGGACGGATTACCATGTAGCTTCACGTGAGCCAAGGTCTCCAAAACAGATTGGAGGTGAAAGATGTGACCTTTCTCACTTTTGCTATTCACAAGTATATCTCCGATGTAGATAACGATACACTTGCTAATAAGGGGCTTCAAAACCTGATTGAACAATCTCATAACAGTAAAGAGAGTGTTAGTTAGACCACAAGGTGGGACTAACCATTCATAGAGGCATCCTTTGGTTTCAGCAGTGTCCCCTTCTTGAATTTGAGCTTGGCAGGACCCACTTCTTGGATTGACCTTTGGAATGTCGTGGGTACCAAGTAGCTCACCCACTAGATCTTTACTTCTAGGAAACCTGTACTTGGTAGTAACCTTGTTGGTGCACAGACGTTGGTTATCCTCTTCTTTTGGAACCAAAAGGGTAGGAGTGGCACATGGACTGGGTGTCTTCCCGGTCATATCCTTTTCTAGAAGATCTTCATCTTGCCTTTGAACTTTGGAACATCACTAGGGTTCACGTGTTGTTGGGCTTCACGTGGAGTGGATATTGCTGATGTTCTCTCGTATGAGCGCTCGTGAAGAGTGGCGAGAGGGGGTTCTTTTGTGGGCTTTTCGTGGCTATGATCTGTGTTTGGGTCTGACTTATGCTCACTAAACTGAGGGCGTTCAGTGGTCATAGAAGTGATGGAATTTGGATCACTCTCTTTGGGTAGGGACGGATTGGCTATTTTAAGTGGAGCTAGGGTGATTTTTTTGTGGTTGAACCTGAAGGTGTAGGTGTTGGCTCTTCCATCATGCATCACACTCCTGTCAAATAACCATGGTCTTCCCAACATAATATGACAAGCATCCATAGGCAATATATCACACCAAATAGAATCTTGATAGTTCTTGCCAATGGAAAAGCTTACCAAGCATTGATGAGTAACTTGTAGTCCTTCACCCTGATTGAGCCATTGGATGGTGTAGGGCTTGGGATATGGACTGGTTTTCAGCTGAAGTTTGTCCACCAGAGTCGTTGAAGCCACATTGGTGCAGCTTCCTCCATCAACGATTAAGGAACATACCTTTCCTTTGATGGTGCAGCGAGACTGAAAGATAGCCTCTCGTTGTTGTTGGTCTTCTGGGACAGTCGAACTGCTGAGGATCCTCCTCATGAAGAGCAATTCGTGTTCCATGGTAGGGGTTGGAACGCCAGTTTGACGTTGGGTAGGAAAGGGAATGTGTTTGGGTTGTTTGTGGAGTTTTAGGGTTGCAGGTTGGTACTAAAGATTTGAAGGTTATGTGTTTGGTACTGCAGGTTAAGCTTGTGGACTTGCAGGTTAAGCTTTTGGACTTGCAGGTTAAGCTTTAGACTTGCAGGTTAAGCCTTTGGATTTGAAGGTTACGTGTTTGGTTTACACTCAACACTAACCTAGAGCTCTGATACCACTTTTGATGTATTACCGGATCAAGGAAGGTTCTTGATTCCAATAATACATGAAACACGTGTAACCAAACAACGAGGGTGGGATGGTTCACGAGATTAGGGAGAGTGAAAGGGAAGGTTCTCGTGAATTAGGGTTCTTTGTGGAGGTTGTTTTGTCGTGAGGGCTTTGTGATTTCAAGATTCAAGAGAGAGATGAATCTTGAATGGGAAAGAGAGGAGATGGTTGATTCTTGAATGGAGGCTATGAGGGGGGGTTTGAAGGGGGATAGCATGAAACAAGGGAGGTGAGAGAGGGAGAGAGTGACGTTAGGATGGGGATGAGAGAGGGAGAGGGAGAGGGTGGCGTTTGATGGGAGAGAGAGGGGTGAGGTTGTTAGGTTGTTGGAGGAGAGAGAAGTTTGTTATGGAGAGAGAAAAGAAAAGGAGGTGGAGTGTGGTTGAGGAGGTGGGAGACGTTTGAGGGAGTGATGGGGAAGGAAGGTGGCGTGGGTTTATGGGGGGTAGGTTTAGGGTTGATGTGACTTAACTGTATTGACAGAAAGCTCACACGGTAATTACCTTAACTATATTGATAGAAAGGTAAGAACAGATAGATCTAGGTTTCCTAATTGAATCCACAAATAGGACAACCTAGGGCTAACTTGACCTAGACCGCAACCTAGGGTCAAGCTCTTCCTAACCACTTGGGTGCCGAACCAAGATACAATAGAAGAAAAGGGTGAGAGTTTATCCAAACACTCGAGGGAAAGCTAAAAGTTTAAGGGGTTTCATATTTCTGAATTGAATTGAATCATTGCCTTGAGAGGCTACAACCCTATTTATACTATGAGGGTCCTGAAGGGACTAAAACTCTCCAACTTGGCGTGCAAGCCAAAGAGTTCTACTACTAGTTGCCTAATCTATTCTACTCCTCCTTGGATTAGAATTCCTTATCCTAGGGGGAGTTGGTTTGTAACAAACCTTATCCTAATAACAAACCTTATCCTAATCATCTTGGCTTTCCTAATCCGGATTGGATTAGTTACAAAATTAGCCAATTTCTAACTAGGAATTAAATCATACGACTATTCTAGCCTAATTAAAATAAACACACCAAAAACTAATTAAGCTGAAAATAATTAAAATATATCCAAAAATCAAGATCATAAAATTGGGCTTGTAAACTTGACTTTAGACGTGTGATGCTCCTTCTTTCCTGAGCTTGGCGTGTGGCCTTGGCCCATCTAGGATGTTTGGACATCCTTTTGAAATATGAAGCACACCATATGAATGGCCTTCGTAGTTCAACTTTGTACCCTTCTTCGTTGGCCCATTTGATGTAGTTGAACCAAATATGCCCTATTGGCCCTGTATGAGTCGAAGTCCTTTGATGAAGGACCCTATGTATATGATGGACCTTTAGTTGGGCCTTCTTGATTGGGCCTAGGGGAACAAGCGTGAGCTGATTTCCATCAATCTGATTCATCAAAATCAGGGAGCTTTTGTTGCTAGGTGGGATATTGGTCATAATATTTTACTATGCCAAGAAATTGCAAGAGGGTATGGTAGGAAAAATATATCTCTAGCCTTTTGAAGGTTGATCTATGCAAACCCCATGACTCTATCTATTAGGAGAGTATTGAAGAAGCTTTAAGGACTTTTCAATTTCCACCAACATTTATTCAATGGATCATGATGTGTGTGAAATCCCCTACTTATTCCTTTGAATTCGAATGGGAAATACCATGGGTATTTTAAGGGAGGTCGTCGTCTATGCAAAGATGATCATCTTTCTTCCCTATGATTTGTGTTAGTCATGGAGTATATCTCCAGGTTACTAGATGAGATTTGTGGTTGTGATGACTTCTACTTTCACCCTGGTTACTATGATTTGCGAATCAATCATTTGATGTTTGCTGATGATTTATCTTCTATGCTACGAATATCTACCAACCTTTATTAGTTGGAATTCGCAATATCAGTTTGTGGAATGTAGTTTGTGCTGGTCGGCTTATTTGGGTTGTTGCTACTAAAAAAGATACGCTTTGGGTTAAATGGGTGCACGAAAGGTATATGAAGAGAGGATACTGATTACATGTGGATGAACAATTGGAGAGTCTAGAGCACATGCTCCAGGTGCACCTAATAAATTGCAAGATTGGTGGACTCATCAACAAGTCAACCACCTCAGGATTGTTGTTGGTACTAGAGAAAGTTGTGTAAGGAGGATCTGAAAGGAGGTTTTTGCTTTGATAATCATTGGACTTGGAGTCATGACTCTAGTGGTTTCACTGTAAGGAAATGTTATCTATGGCTTCTTATAGATCAAAGCTACCTTAGAGTCATATAGATTGGAACACAGCAGCCTTGCCTAGGCATTCCTTTTGTGCTTGGATACTGTGTCACAGAAGCTACCTACTGCAGTCAGACTAATCAGCCATGGAAGCACCATTGATATAGTATGCTTCCTGTGTGGGTCAAATGAAGAACATAGTGAGCATCTATTTATTTGCTACCATTCTTCTCAAGCCATTTTTATGGCTACAGTAGTTGTTAATGTTTGGGAGCTTCGTAACTATAAAAGGTTTAATCATAGACAAATTGGACAGGAAGAAGCTATCAAGAAGATTCAATACATAGGTTCTACAAAGAATATTTTAACTTTCTAAGAAAAGCAGCAAGTATAGAGTTTGTACAGAATTGCTGCTTATGTAGTCTCTCTCTTGGTCTTTTTTGTATCTCTTGTAACTGGATGTTCCCCTCTCTATACTGGGGACATTTTTTTGTTTTTTGAAACGCCAACCAAACGAAATTATTCATTACTATTCAAAAAACGATACATGTCATTTTGGGCCAAGGCAAGAGAAACCTCGGGACCCTCCTCCACCCAGGTTTGAACAGACGAAACATATGGCTGAAGGCCGGCTAGGGAATGTGCTACGGTATTCCCAGCCCTAAGTACATGATGCCAAGGAACTAAAGAAAATTTAACTGAAAATCTCAAAATTTCCTCAACGATAATTCCCATAGAGTTGTTGTTCCCATGGAAACAGTTCTCAATGCGAGTAATGAGTGGGAGGCAATCTGCTTCCACCATTAGCATTCTAAAACCCGTTCCCATGCTAGTTGGAGCCCAAAGAGACAGGCTTCAGCTTCTTCCATTTCCATCGTTGAGAAACCCTCGAATTGTTTCGACTTTGCAGCTACGATGTGACCTTCTGAATCCCTAATCACCACACCCCATCCACGCCCCCACTCACCCAATTTTGCGGCATCAAAATTTAACTTCCACATGTCGGGGGGCGGCGGAGTCCAATTCGACCGATGTGGCTTAGGGGCCAATTTCAGAGGCGGTAAGGATTGAAACTCATCTAATATATCTTGCACTATGCGAAAGGACGTTGCAGCGGGGATATGTATGTTTGAGTGCAAAATCTTATTCCTCGAGTTTCAACATTGCCAGGCGACAATAAGATATGTTGCTTTTTTGCAGTCATCAAGCTCTGAGAACGCTTTGTACATGTAGTCCATTGCCGACGGGAAAGGGTGAGACCCAATATGTTCATCAAAACCACTCATCTCCCAGGTTGACGCTGCTGGCGGACAGTGAAACACTGCATGAACATTTGATTCCGTATGGTAGCAGCAGATGGGGCAACGCCCATCATGTGATTTAATCCTTCTTGCAATTGCCCCCACTGAGGGTAGAATACCTTTAGCTAGTCTCCAACCGAAAGTTCTGACTCGTGGTGGGACATTGATATTCCAGAGCTTCTGCCAAAAAGACTGATAGTGTTGTGAACTGGAACAAGGCTCCGCTAACTGTCGATCGTCAGAGTGAACGCGATATCCAGTTTTGACGTTATATTCCCCGTTCTTGGTTTCGTTCCAGGCAATTCTATCACACGGTAGAGTTGGGCAAAGTGGAATAGAGGTGACCGCTTCTATGTATCCAGGGGTGAAAATTTGTTATATATTTTGGAGGTCCCAAGTTCCTCGATCCTTATCTATAAGCTCACTGACTTTCTGTGGGGCTGACTGGTGCAGTCACCTGGTTATTATCCTGAAGGATGGGTCACCGTTAAGCCATTTGTCTTCCCATACGTTTATCCTTTCCCATTTCCTACAAACCACCGCATTCTCTTCTGGACATGATCTCTTGCTTCGAATATAGTATGCCAGGTATAACTCGGACGAGGGCCAAGACAAGCGCCAAAGATGTCCCCATTAGCATAATACTATACTGGGGAGATTTGGCTATAAAAGTTAAACCTTCTGCGAAAATATATATATATATATATATATATATATATATATAGGAAAATTAGATTATAATAATCCCAATTTTTATAAATTGGAAAACGGTAATCTTTACTTTCAGTTTGTATTATGGTGGTCTAAAAAAAATTGTATTGTAGTGGGACATCATCAAGAGTATACCACGATTTTTAATGAATTTACGACATTTCTCCCATTTTTTTCAACTTTTTTTTTTACGATTTTCACTTTTATTTCTTTAAAAAATCATAATAATTACTCGCAGTCAAAAAAATAATTTAACAAAATGTTTTAGCAATTACATTTCATTACCTTTCTGGCAGCAGAAAAGAAAAAAAACAAAAACAATATGGGGCAGGCATTAAAAAAAATAAAAATAATGTGGACGTAGATTTTATACCACTACAATACAAATTTATTTTATTTTTTTAACCACCAGAATACAAATTAAAAGTAGGGATTATCGCTATCCAATTTGTAAAGTTGGGATTATTATAATCCAATTCTCCCATGTATATATATATAGGATAATTGGATTCTAATAATCCCTACTTTCACCAATTGGACAATGGTGGAACGTACTTTCACTTTGTATTCTGGTGGTCCAAAAAAAAAATTGGATTATAGTGGTACCAAATCCATCTCCACATTCTTCTTATTTTTTTCATTCCTACACTATATTGTTTTTGTTTTTTTGTTTCTGCCCCTAGAAAGTTAATGAATTGTAGTTTCTAAAACATTTTTTAAATTATTTTTTTGAGACTCTGAATAATTATTATGATTTTTTAAAAATAATAAAAGTGAAAAAATCGTAAAAAATAGTACAAAAATGAAAAAAAAAATTGGGAGAAACGTTGTCAATTCATTAAAAATCATTGTAAAGTGTTATACGAAGTTTTGAATCAAATGCAACACAAAATCTACGATTCCCTCGAAAATATCCCACTACAATCCAACTTTATTTTTTTTTTTGGACCACCAGAATACAAAGTGAAAGTAGGGATTATTAGAATCCAATTATCCTATATATAT
The DNA here is from genome assembly GCA_029582165.1 of Portulaca oleracea. Lineage (NCBI taxonomy): Eukaryota > Viridiplantae > Streptophyta > Magnoliopsida > Caryophyllales > Portulacaceae > Portulaca > Portulaca oleracea. The sequence goes on from CM055882.1 coordinate 36,458,087, forward strand.
ATATATATATATATATATACATATATATATATATATATGGTACAGCTGATCAGATGTTACAGGGGTGACCTTATTGGTAGGACTCAAAACAGCTACAGAAAATATGGCTCATTTGGGTTGAAGTCAGAATGTATTTTCCTTTCCATTTCCAAAATAAGTTGTTTTTCTATCCTTTCAAAATTTTAAAGATTAGGCATCTGCGAGCTGATTGTTACAAAAGAAAGGCGAGGAACATTGCCATCACTGTTCTACTAACATTCTCTCTACAGGAATTGAATCAACAGAGAGCATATTCGCAATCGAGCAAACGGGAGAGGATCTCCTCACAGCTTGGCCGCTCATTTGGTTCTGCCCAGCAATCTGCCAAATATAAGCAGAATATGAGCCTCCACAAAAATAGAATGTTAGTCAGAATAGCCATGATTGCTTCAATACCGGAAAGTATTGACAATCGTGATAGCTTATGTAAAAGTAAGCATTCCATATGTAGGTTTGGATATCTGCTTGTATCTATTACACATACAAAGCTAGCTGTAGACATAATGAAATCAAGCCATATTTGATATCCATCTCCATACTGATACCACCTGAACCTCTTTGATAACAACAAAATTTAGTCATTTGAACCGGTCATTATAGGCATGGTTATGACCCCTAAACCCAAAGAACCCAACTAATCCCAAACCTCAGACCAAAATAAACCAATTGCTAGAGCAACTACAAGCAAAGCAGATCGATTGTAAAAGCAATTAACAAGGATAGTAATGCATATTCAAACACCATTTGTACTCCCTTAAGATTTTCCTGGTACAAGGGGAGTACTGACAAACATGCTTGGCCTTCAACAAGACTTGGCAAACAAGTTGTTCGAGTTTACGCTGAGCATTTCTAAGGTTTTGATTGACATTTATTTTAGTATGGTAGATTTTTGGACCCACAGTCAGTCATTCAAAGAAATCTGGTGAAAATGTCCAAGTTGGGCTCAGTAAACTAAATACCTGCGATAAGCCGGCCAAGGGGTCCATCAGGAACCTCCAAACGTGAGCCCTCATTGGCAACAGCATAAACCACCTGCAGAACGAAACCAACAGTGGGTTAGCATCCAACCAAAAATCGGAGAAACCACAAATATATTCAAAAAGAAGAGGTGAATTAGCAGGAAATACTCTGTCTGGTGGCACTCCATCCCATGGTCTGCTCAAAGTGCAGAGCTCCCACATAATCACCCCAAAGCTAAATATGTCGCACTTTTCCGTGAAGGGTTCATTACGAATGAGTTCAGGAGCCATCCATTCAGGAGTTCCCACAGAAGAAGAGTCTTTCATTGGCGATTCTGTCAATATTCTTGATAATCCAAAATCACATATCTTGACTGTCCAATGCTTGTTCACAAGACAATTAGCACTCTTCAGATCACGGTGGACAATCTTCATTCGGTGTATGCACATCAGCCCTCTTAAGTGACAAAATCCAGTTAAAATTCATCAAATTCAAGAACCTAGAATAGATAAGCTATGCATGCTAAAACATATGAGTTGTCCCCATCACAGACATACCAAGACCTAAGTTAATGTAAAGGTGGATAGGAAACCACTTGAGAATGATAATAAAAAACCAGCATAAAGCTTTTTTGTATAGATTAGCTTCAGTACATATATTTGAAGTGAACGGGCTGTGCGTCCAGGGTATCACAATTTTCACAATTAAGTAGCAAGTGATTTGATCTAGCACAATGGCAGCACAAACCTGCAAATGTCACGTAGCATTCTCAATCTCCTCCGCCAGCTAAGTTTCTTCTTCTGACCACTTGAGTAAATCAAATAATACAGTGAACCCATTTCCATATATTCCGTGACCATTGATAAGCGAGGTGGTCTTGTGCAAGCACCAAGGAACAAAATAACTGTAAGAAGACAAAGTAAATGATCACCATGAAATTGAAAATATAAAATTGGCATCATTACAATGTAGCTACGTAGCATGTGCAAGAGATATAAAATAATTACATCCCTCACAAGAAGCATGCTTTCACCTTCTACAGTGCATAATCTTTCCCAGAAGAAGGTTTTCATTTTGTTCATTCTAGTTTTTCCCTTATTTTCCCATGTTATTATTATATATTTCTTTGTCTGGGAAACAGCTTACATCAGTGTAAGTGCCAAATGACTAACAGAAACGGATATCAAAAGCAAAGTATTCCAAATGTAGCTGGCCACGAGGATTACCATTTGGATGTCGAAGGCGGCTGGCAGCAACAGCAAAGAAAGCCCTTTGTTAGTAAATACGCAGCAACGAAAATTTTCAAAATGTCAACTCAAAATCAAAAGATACCTAAGAATGGATATTTCATTGCAAAAGTCTTCCATGTTTTCAGGAGTCAAATCCTGCTCCAAAAAAACTTTGATGGCAACATCAGTTCCATTCCAAATTCCACGAAAGACCTCCCCAAAAAACCCTGGATATCATATGAAAATGAATTGCTCAGATGTATCAAAACAAAATAAGGAATAAGGAATGGCACCCTGATATTTGAATAATATGGGGCATAATCAACACAAAATCCCCAAAAATCCAAAGAAGTCCCCAAAAATCCTAGATAGTATAAATGTGATACATGTTGGAAATATTGTACTAGTAGATGACAAGGCAAACACTGGAAGAACAAAGCACTCAAGACAAAGCCAATTTGAAGATTATGGATGCCGAATTGCACATGATGTTAAGATTAGGCATTAAGAAGCCTTGGCATCATTTGATATGTTTGGTCAATTACACACCAGCATGAACAAATCCATAGTCACAGCTATCAATAATAAGTGACAGAGACAGGATATACAGGAAGTCGTCATGAGAAAATGTGTCCTGAAAATTGAAAGGTGAATATGACTGATTTGCTTCAAGTTTATATAAAATGCCTACATTTTCAGAACATGTGGTAGCAAACATAAGTAGTTATACACAATGGCAGACCTTTTTATGTTGCTTATCATTTATCCACTTCATTCCCTATGCCTACCTTCCTCACTCTATATTGTTGGAGATACCTAGAGTTGTGAAATGAAGGTTTCACACATCTCATATTAGCATAGGTTGCAACATAGTGAACAAGGATGTTGCGAAGGCAGAGTACAGCAATTAACAAGACAAGAACGATAAAATATTGATCCATTTCATTCCCAGTGCTCTTTTTTATCTTGCTCATACTTCATCCACTTCATTCCCTGTGTCTTTCTCGCTATGTATACAACAATGGAAAACCTTTTCATCTCGCTTATCATTTACCCATATTATTCCCTATACCATCCAACACTACAACCAGTTACTACATTGTCAAAGAGAAATATTGTCAAGCTCAACAATATAAATAAAGAGTTATATAAAGATTGCATCGGCAGAGTTTGTTCACAAGAAAAGAAAATGATTGAATTGATTGCCTACCTTAGTTCCAGTTTTACCCTGTCCTGGACCAAACATATGCAGGGAAACTTCACAATCAAGATTTAAAAGTATTTCCAGACCAGAAATACAGAACAGTCAGGTTCAAAACAGAGTAACAGCAAATTCAGTTCAGACTAAATGCGCATCATTCTTAAACAGAGAACCTAACCATGAGAGTAACTCATGCAAGCCGCAAGTGACATACACATGAATAGTGAGTAGGATGGGAAGCCTTACCAATTCCAACACGCGTTCCAACAGTCAATTCATCAAAATCAATATTCCATTCCTCATAGGGGAGCAATAATTTGTCATGAAACATCCGTGTTTCAAGAATCTTATTCCATGTTGAAACCATTTCTTCACTTGGAGCATGTTCAGCTCCTCTACTCTCCTCAGTTCGACTCCTATATGCATGAGGAGATGATGGCAACGATATAGCCTTTTGAGAATTTTCATCTCCATGCAAAGCATACAAAGCAGATCTGCCCCCAGAAATCTCATCTCTGCTACCCAGACGGAAACCAGATACCTAAATAACGACAGAGGGATTAGACATTCAGTACCTGAGATAATGGCATTTAGGTCTGTTTGAGAGAAAAATATAATTCTTCACCATAATCACCCATCATTTTCTTCCTTCACTCTTTCTCTTTCTGCCTCTATCCTTATTTCTCTCTCTAAATCAACCACCATGCAGGCTTAGGTTTGCTAGTTTGTTCCACACAGTCAGCATTTTCTAGATTGCCTGAAAGATTCTATAATAGTGTATGGCCTTGGTATATTTTGGCCACGGACTAGATGTTGGTTGGTGCAGGCAGTTAATGTGATGGTAACGTGGTGGTTCTCCAGAGGTACAGTGGTGGTGGATGACAGAAAGTTGGTGGATGGGTTGTGTATTTTGTACGGTGGATGGATTGTGTACAGAGACAAATTTTTCTGCTTTTCTTAAAAATGTTAATCTTAATCCTTAGTAGACACCTCATAGAATTATTAGGGTTCTAATCTATGTTACTCTGACTCGGGTACGGGTGTCGGACCTGGACACATATCTGAGGGTCGGACACAATTTTTTTGCTTTTGTAGGACTTAGGGATAGGATCTTGTATTTGGAAACAGGTACGAGACACGGATATGGGTTCACACACAACTATTATGATAAGCTAAATACTTAAAAAGTTCATAATCATTGTTCATAAAACAATCATAACAACTTAGCAGTAAACTTATGGAGTTAATCCATAAAACAATCAAAATTTCCCTAGTTAGCATGAGTGTATTTGCTCTACATCATCCTCCAAAATAACCACTTCAAGTTATGGATCATCCAAGGACAACTCCTAAGTGTCTGATTGCCAAAGTGGGTGTCGAACACATATCCTGTGTCCATATCCACGTCGTGTCGTGTCGGACATGGGTACGGCTACTATTTAGAAGAGTAAGAGTATCAGAGGTTCTAATTCCCCTCATTTTAGGGGGTTTGAAAACCCTCTGGGTTTCCAATTCCATTTCAGAGTACCTTCCACCAACACAAAAGAAACAAAATTGGAAACATTAGGTATCCAATTCCAATCCTTTCCCCCTCTCCAAACAGACCCCTACTATTCAAGCATGATGTATTTTATGAACTCCTAGAAAGCACTTAGTAGACTTTTATTGTTCTCTGAAAACTATGCAAGTACTTGAGCCATTACCCACGGTTCAAAACATTACTTCAGGGTAGCTAAAGCTAATCAAAGCCCTAAGCAGAGTTTTAGGCTGTAATCAGGGACAAATCAAACGGCACCACAGATGATAGTAGGAACTGCATCAGATAGTAACAACAATCCACAAATCAGTAGCAGTCGCATTGGGCCAACAATTAAAAAGAAACCTCAGTGTGGTCAAGATATTCATAAGGTTAAACTGTAAACTGATCATGCCTGAAGAAGAGAAATTTACATTTACCCTAAACCACTTTTGCTAAATTAATTTTTGGGAACCTCACATTTCGGATATGATTTTTACCTTACCTGATCTTAGGTGTATGTAATTTTACCCCCCTCCCCCCTCTGAAGTTTTCAATAATTTGTACCCTCCTCAAATTTTTGAAAAATAACTTTTAGAACCACCACATTTGCAGAAATATATTGAACGACTATTTGATCCTCAAATATTGTGAATTGATATTATTCCTTCCTAAATTTTGGCACCCCACATTTGGGAAATAAATCTTAAACGTTTATGACAAATTTGATAAAACCATTTAATCTTAATTTAGGATTTTGATAAGATTTATTTCCCAAATGTTTGTCACCCTTGTATAAAAGTTGATGTCCACGTATCTTAATTTAGGATTTTGATAATGAAAGAATAAATCCATCTATGTTAACAAAGAGAGGCGAAAGCGATGAAGAGAGAGACAAATGTTGGGGAGCAGGTATAGAGCATTGAAAATTGGGAAGGAATAATATCAATTCATAATATTTAAGGCCAAAACTATCATTCAATATATTTCCAAAGTATAGGGGTCCCAAGAATTCTTTTTTTTTTCAAAAGTTTTAAGGGGGGATGGGGGGTAAAAATAATTCAAAAGTTCAGAGGGGTAAAAATTTACATACACCTAAGGTTAGGTAGGGTAAAAATTATTTCAGAAATGTGGGGCCCCAAAATCATTACAAAAAAAGTGGGGTAGGGTAAATGTAAACTTCTCGCCTAAAGAGACAGCAATAATAAGTCCAAGTACTCCACTATGTAAATACTACTCACAACAGCTCTGATGCGGTTAAAGATTAACATAGAACAAACAAGAGATTCTCCACCCCACCAGAAATAAAAGCAACATACATTGGATGCTGGATTTGCACTGCTGTCTTTATCGCTTGGAGAAGTGGGAAAAGATCTATCCTCACCCCTCTCTCTCAAAAGACGATTCTGCTTTAATGTCTCATTCATTGCACGTACAGCCCTGAAAATCATTATAAATTTCAATGAGTACATGAAAGATGATGGCTCCAAAGCCCAAAGGTAGGCAAAATAACAAGCGTGCAAGATTCAAATGCCCCAAAACCAAAATGAATGTCGGCCAAGGTAACTAAACTTTTCGCAGGATCAGGCCTCGAACAAAAGGGAACAAACATTTGGTTTGACTTTCCAGATACCCAGAAAACAAATCCTTGCACATAACTTTCTTTTAGGCTATGTTAGACTCTTGGAAAATGAAAAGAAAAGAAAATTCTCTCTTCACCAATCTAGTATAAAAATACCCCATCTTCTGCTCCAATCCCTCCTTTCTCTTACCAATCTAGTATAAAAAGCCACATCTTATCATATTGTCGTCACACTTTCCTCTCAAATTTAGAAGGAAAATGTTTATGACAAATCAACATAAATTTTCTATGACGTCTTTCTTCTAACTTTTATTTAACACCAAGTGATAAAAAGTTAAGTTATTTTTCAAAACTTTTCTTTCCATCTTATTTTACAAGGACTACACTAGTCATGGTTATTCAATGAACGTCCACTACCAAAAAGTCACACGACAGAGCACGCAGAAAATTAGGAAGTGAACTTCAAAGAAAACTAACAAGGCAGCAAGTTTTTCTCTAATAAAATGAAGTATAAGCAGCAAGCACTTATTATTAAGTTCCACGTGCGAACAAAGTAAATGATTTCCGACTTATTGTGAAATCTTAGTAAAAGAAAGGTAAAAGCAAAATCTCACTGGGTTTTCAAGTATGCAGAATTCCAAAACACCCATAAAAGCACACTCAAACCAATAATCTAAAAATATCAGTTTCGTTGAAGTGCAGCTTTTTAGTTGAGTGCAAGCAGTGCTTCGGGACATGGGTATCAAACATGGGTAAAGATCCAAGGGTCAGATATGGCAGCCCGGAAAATGCAAACATGGGGACACTGTCCAGAATTTGTAAACATTAGGATGACACTAGCCCGAAATTTGACACGGCATTCGGACATAACAAAAGACATTCATAAATAACATAATAGGGCCCATTTTTTAAATATGCTAATTTGGCATTTGTTTTTCATAAATTCCCTTATTTGCTACCCAAATAAGAAATATGAAAAGAGGCAAGAGAAAAATGTTTGAAAAAATGTACAAAATAATGTTTTAGAAAGGATAGACCCACACTAAGATAAAGAAAAAAGAAATAAACCCCACAAAAAATATTGAAAGGAAAAAAAATAACTCAAGAGTTTCATTATTAATAAACTCAAACTCCTTTCTTCTACACCATTGAGAACATTTCACATTTCGTCTCAATGGCTAATGCTTCTTCAATTCCTCCCAATCTACCTTGCATCTCTTACTTTCGGCTCTCTGTCTCACGTGGCATACAACTAACCAATGTCTTGTAACCTGACCTAGTTAGAAAAAGGGGGGGGTTTACTGAGATGGGGTTGGTTTTTTCCTTCCCCCCGCCATGTCAGCACGGAGGCTAGTTCACCACCTCCTTAAGTCACTGTAGGTATAATAATCTCATCTAGGTATAAAGGTCATAGATATTGCTGTTCAATAGTAAAGGTTGATATATTACAATCCAATACCTCCCAAAGGTCAGTATATTACCATCCAAATATATATATATATATATATATATATATATATATATATATATGGGAACGCCTCATAACGGACGAGGTAGAGGATGTCAACACATTCCTTTCAACACACACACACACACACACACACACACACACACACACACACACACACAGATATATATATATATATATATATATATATATATATATATATATATATATATATATATATATATATATATATATATATATATATATATATATATATATGTATGTATGGGAACAGATCCGGTAGGAAGAAGCAATCTAGGGCGTACAAATTTGATTCGATGGTTGAATAAAACCACCTTCATTCCTATAAATCAGCTAGTGGTTTTTTAAAAAAAATAAAATCACTTAGGTAGATATGATTACGAGAATCATGCATAAAATTGGAGAGAGAGAGAGATGTACTTTCCTAAATTATAGGGATTGAGTTATCAAAATTTAACTTCATTATTATAAAAAAAATAATAATTTAAAAAAAAAACTAAAGGGGGAAAAACAAAAGTCAACATTCTATAAGGATTTTATCGTGGGTCTGTTTCGCCCGACATCATCGTTGCTTCTCATACTTCATGATCACGCTCGTTAATATTCATGACCACACAACTCCAATAAATCAATATTATCAAATTATATTCTTGACCACACTCTCTTACCTACATGACCCGCCTCCCTAAATCAAATTATATCTTTGTTGTTACATTATATCCATGACCATAGTTGCTAATATCCATGACCACACATTGCATAAGTTTGTCTCATAAACTTGTCCGCACTGCGAAGCCACCATCTTTGAAATTTACACTTAGATATACCTAACACACTGCATAAATTTGTCCACACTCTGTATAAATTTGTCCACTCTCTCGCACATTGTGGTCATATTCAATAGATATACCCAACACACTACATAAATTTGTCCACACTCTTTATAAATTTGTCCATGCTCTGAACACATTGTGGTCATATGCAATGGATAGTATGGTCATGGGTATGGTCATGGACATTAGTGGTTATGGATATTAGGGAACTTATACTTTTCCAAGGATGACAAAAATTAACTGTTTGTACACAAATACACATATCATATCTATATAACGAAGTGTGGTCATGCATATTAAGGAGTGTGGTCTTGGATATAATTTCATAACATTGATATAATTTTGATTTATGGGAGTGTGATCATGGATATTAAGGAATGTGATCATGAAGTATGAGAAGTAACAATAACGTTGGACGAAACTCAATCCCTACAACTTGATAACTTTTTTTTTCTTTGTTTTCAAGTCAAGCTCTGTATCCCTAACCCCTAAAAACAAAGTTTACATAACAAAGAAAGAGTAGTGCCAAGAAACAACACATACCCAACACTTTGGGAAGGTTCGGGATCGTGAGGGAGCCCCAGTCAACTTCACGTTAAAGAAAGCTTAGCTTATTCTCCCACTCTGGTTTTCACCAATGCATTAGCTTTTCTTTTACAAGATGTCCTGGACGCCCCTTTCTTCAATATATATATATATATATATATATATATGTATACGAAAGTGAGACGAGCAAATCACAACCATGATTTTACATTTGACGGTATGTGCTCATGGATATTAGGGAGTATAGTCATGGATTTCATGACCACATTCCCTAATAACCATATAACGTGAGGGTAGTTAGGTGGGAGAAGACGAGTCCCATGAGGACTGACTGAGTGTGGGGGGTTGGGGACTAGGAGGAGGGACCGAGGGAGTTAGGTAGTATAAACTCTAAAAATTCGATGTCATTAAAAGAGTTCGGTCCTTTGGTCGATCCTCGGTCCATTCAGTTCGGTCCGAGGGTTGGATTGAGGATCGAAAATGAAAATTCCTTGGACCGAGGGACCGAAATTGTTCGGTCCAATCCAATCCTGTCCGAATTTCGGTCCGAACTAGACTGTGCTCAGCCCTACAAATAGCATCCTACATAATCATGTACCACCATAACACGAACTATCCACTAAATCTACAACATCAAAAGAAGAACAACTAAACATCTCATTAACCTAAAAGAAAAGGGACTTGTAGAATTTATCTTTTAAGGACTGAAATGTAGTTTCAACTCCTTCAAATCCACAGGTTCTTTTGTAGAAACATTTCAAAGAAAACTAAGCAGAAAAGAATACTAAGCAAAGTTGTGCATCCAAACCTAACCTATCTATCTTCCACATCTTAGCCAGTAAGGACCACCTTCACTTAGTTTCATATCCCTGTATTTTATTACCTCCCATTTTATACGGCCATATATCCAATATATAATGCCAACTCTATTACCATCATTGCTCATATCTATTCATAACAAGTTTGTTTGGCTTAAGCACTAAATTCTCATCAATTTAAAAGGAGTTTCACATAGGACTCCAGGATCACCGTTTTGTTTCTACCTACACAGTGACTACAACTTTATCAATTGTGAGATGAAAAGATGGTGGAACATTGAGCTCAAAATAACACATAATAAAGGCAAACAAATATGTTACAGTGTCATTTCATGAATATTTGAAACCAATGCAAGATAATGACAGAATATTAACCTCACAATATCATCACCAATCTCTGGAGTTATGCTTATGCTTCTTCGGCGCATTCTACGAGATTCTGAAGCTGCTGAGCCAACTGACCTGTTCAACAGATTGAACCAAATCTGAATAATTTGCAAGCTTCAATAAGAGCCACATTTTCAACTAAAACAATAGCCACGCCACGAGTCTAAAATATGACCAGTAAATTAATCAATCAAAAAGGAGCATGTTCCACATTCAAAGGAGTTCATTTGTACTCGACAAATGACTAACCTAATAGCCAAATAGGCTACTGCACAAAATTACGGTCCATCATAGTTGTGACGATTCTGACAATATGTCAATTGTCTATGAACCCATGGTCATTACAAAACATAAGATGACCCAATCAAGCCATTTATGCTGGAGAACTGGCATTTCACTTTTCCAAATGATACCGCACTGGCCACACAATTCAGTAATTGGAAAACATAGCATATCAAACCAAAATCAGAACATAGACAAAAGCCCTTTATGTCTTGTGATTTCATCCTCTCCCCATCCTAGCTGCTCAGAAAATTTTCATACAAATCAGAGTTGCACTGATGCATGTGTTGAGACTTGGAATTGAGGGTTTTTGCTAAATTTAAGACATGATTTCATTGTTAAAAAAATTAGATAATCGTGGACGCGGAGGGAGGTGCAACAACACGCTAGGACATTATGTATGATTCTTGTCTTTAAAACCACACATTTTGTTCATTTCTTTCAAAGAATTAAACAATAAAACTAGGATTTCTTGTATAGTGTCGTACTAAAATATTATAACAAAATATTCTCTTTTATAATAATAAAAAAACGTAAATGTTATTCAATAAATTCATTTTAAATTCAAAGGGGAACCTTGGTGCAATGAAGAGGTTGTCGCCTTGTCACCTAAAGGACAGGGGTTTGCTTCTGGACAGTCTCTTTGTGAAAGCGGGGGTATGGTTGCATACATTAAACCTCCCAATCTCTGATTGTCAGGAGCCTTCTGCAGTGCGCAGCCCATTTTGATCACTTTTTAATTCAATGCCACTTTCAAACTTATATAACATTAACTCACCATCCTAGCAGAAAATACATTTGTCAAAATCAAAACATCTTAACCAAAAAGTGGGCCTCACATCCATGAAGCTATACTCTTAGTCTATATTACATCTGCAGCTCGCTCAGAAAACTATTGTATCATGGTAGTATCAAAGCAATGGAGAGTGCTCAGAACAAACACTGACAAGTTACATACAACTTGAATCAAGAACTCAAGATAGAACTTGTACCAAGCTATCTTACTTTGAGGTACTAGCATCATTCGCGTAATCCCTCAAGGATTTCCTATCACCACCCAGCATGGATCGGCCACGTGCACGAAGAGAAGGATGTTCAGGGCTGCAACCATCGAAACTACAAATAAGAAAAAACTAAATAGTCTGCAAATAAAAAACTGAATAGGGTGCACACTGCTGAAAATTCGTGGAGATTGGTTGATATATCAGCTTAAATGACCAATACGAGAACTCCATGAAAAAATGGTATCTGTCATATATAATATAATGAGAATCTAAGCCAGATTTGCAGGAAGCTAGACACCAAAAAAAAAACAACATGAAATAAAAAACACCATTTATCATAGTAGCTAGGTTGTGTGATGACTACTGGTTAGAAACTGAGCAGAATCGCGTTGCACACCCTTGACAAATCAAAGTGCATTCACTTAAATAGAAGGAATGACCACCATGCTAAGGAAAGCATCCAAAGGAAAGGAGGAAAAGAAAATTTTGATCCACCAAATAAGTAGTGCACTGTACATGCTCATAACAGTTGAAGTACAGCAGCACAGAGCGACGTGTAATTTCATAAGCCCTGAAATTGATTAATCATTTCCAGAAGCAAAGCATTGACGAAATGTAGGTCATTGTTACAAGAGAATTACAACTATAGCTATTTAAAAGAGAGTTATTTGACTTCGAACCTCATAACTTCATGGGACGTGACCTCTAAGGGTGTTTTAGTGACCAACTGATAGAGAACTGGAAATAAATAAAGGCTAAAGATAAGAATTCAACATTCCCGTGTTGAATTCAAGAGACCAATTCAGTATCCCGGTGCTGGATTCACGAAAAGATTAGCATCCCCGTGCATAATCAATAAGAATTCATATATTCAATATTCAATATCAATATAATGTAAAGTGTTTCATAAAGGTTAACAAAGACGTTATTTATAGGTAGATAACCTACCTAATACTAAACCTATTAGAAATAGGAAACTAAAATAATAATCCTAAACAAATTAGGAAACTATAATATTCCTAATAAGAATAGGAAACTAAGCATATAAAATATCTAATTATTATTCCTAATATATTAATATGTATTTCTATCATTCTCCCCGGCTTGAAAGAAACATTCCTCCGGAACGTTTGCACGAAGAAACGTAGCCAAAAAATCAATGCAATAGATCTCCCAATTGCGAAAACATGGCCTCTGGTTTTGTAGAAGTGTGAAACAAGAAAATCCAACAAAGAAAGAGCAAATTCACTTCTTCACACATAAGAAAATAGTGCACAGCTGTGAGCTTCTCCAGAAAAAGTAGCAATTGAATGATGGAATGTAGCTTCTTCCAAGCAAAGCGTTCTTAAGGGAGAAAGAAATCAACATACTCTATCATTGCTATTGAATTCTCCATATCTTTATTTAGATGACTAAATTGAAAATTCACATGAGTAGGCACTTCAACCGCTTCTAGATACTCCTCTAGGTTACCACTTTCAATTTCAGCAATGTGAAGACATTCCGAGTTGGGAGTGATGATGTTTTGATTCATGATATTTGTATGGCTACTGGTTTCAACAAGGGGGTGTTTCCCCTGAAATATTTGGGGCTGCCGATGACTACTAGTAGGCTTTCTAAGCTTCACTGCTCGATGTTGCTTGATAAACTGACTATGAGGATTAAATCTTGGTCCGTTAAAAAGCTTTCTTATGCTGGGATGGTAGCTCTTGTGAATTCGGTTTAATGGGGATTTTTGGTTATTGGGCGAGGATTTTTATTCTGCCAAAAGAGGGGCTTGATAGTGTTCGAGATTTATGCCGAAACTTTATTTGGTCAGGGGATACAAGTTTCAAATGAGTTCCTTTTGTTGATTGGAATACTATTTGTCGTCCAAAGAAATTTGGTGGTCTTGGTTTGAAGAATCCATATATGTGGAATAGAGCTTGTATGGCAATGATTGTTTTTGATATTGCTTTAAAGAAGGATTGTTTATGGATTAAATGGGTGCAGGAGAGGTATCTCAAGAAACGGTCATGGTGGGATTATTCTCCTAGTGGGGATACTTGTTGGTATTGGAAAAAATAATGCCGGGTTAAGGAGGATTTCAAAATTGGCTGTACTGATTCTTCTTGGGCTTGGAAAGAAGGTAAGATCTCTGTGAGGAATTTGTATTTCTGGCAACAAGGGGATTTTCCTTGTTTCCCCTGAAAGAGGTTAGTATGGTCTCCCTTACCTTTGCCATGGTATTCTTTCATTTCCTGGGTGTGTATGCTTGGTAGGCTAACTGTTGCTGCAAGAATCCATAGACATGGGAGTTGTGTGGATACTGCGTGTTGTCTTTGTGGTACTTATGAGTTTGCTGCTGGGTTAAGGCACTTGGCTTCTGTCAAACTAAGAATTAAAGATGCGTTCAACTCTGTACTGTGTTGGGCTACATATTGGAAAAATTGTAAGGGGTCGGTGGCTCAGAAACAAGTTGTTGCTGCTGTTTTTAATGGGCTGATACATGAGAATTGGGAAGTAAGAAATCAGAAGCGCTTCCATGGCCAACATCAGTTGAGATTTGAGGTTTACATAAAACAAATTTTTGGAGGTATTTCTGCTAGAATACATGGCATGAAGAATAGAGATCAATTGTCAGTTCTATTGAATAGATTAAATGTATAGGATGGGGTTTAATTCATGTTTTCATTTGGCTTGGACCGGCTGTTTAATGTTGTTTGTTTGTGAAATTTCCCTAGGTTTGGGATATGGTAATAAAAAGCTCCTTGCTTTTTCGGCCCAAAAAAAAAAAGGAAGACATTCAGAGCCTATATTCAGACTGGAAAGCACTTCAAGAGGTTGTTGATTTTCAATTCGAACACTCACAGATGGCGGAAATCGTATAACCTATGATGCACAATTGTCCAACACACACTTGCATAAACTTTGTGCAATGTGTGGTTCTCTAGCATTCTGTGCATCACATAGCATGGAAATGAGGAACTCTACCAGAAAATCATCAGCTTCTTGAAGAAGACCACAAAGAATGGACTTCATGTGTGAGAATTATAGGTGGATGGTAGTCCCTAATGGATGCAAGAAAATAATGAAAAATATCCAAGACAAGAGCATGGCATTCTAGATCTAACATCGCAAGATAAGATCTTACTTTGGCCATAGTCTTAAGCACATAGAGCCTTTTATGGTATGATAGGCTAGATGTATCCTCTAGGTTCTGAAAAAATTACATGATCAACATAAAAACCTTCTTCATAGAGTCATCATCAAATGGAGGATATGGGGCAGTGATACGAATAAACTCAGATAGACATGAGGAAAGAGCAGCCCTAACATCAACATTGGCATGATTAAGGAGCACTTCTGAAATCAAGAGTCCCTGTGATTCGAGAGCATCCTGAATGGATTTTGGAGGGGACTGAGATACTTGGGACAAAAGGCTTCCAACTCTATCCAATAACTCGATAAGATCATCACAAGATGATGGGGGACTGCACAATTGAGTTCCAACTTTTAACAGTTAGCTTGGAAGCTCTTTCTGTAGTAGCCATGTTGGTTTAAGAGACAACATGGCAACAAAAATAGATCAGGAAACTGGAAATCAACCGTACATACAACTCAGCAGCAGCAGTGTAAAGACAACCAGTAGCATTGCTATGACAACCAGCAGACCAGACTTCCTTGCCAGCTTCCTTGAACAGCAAGACACAACAGCGACAAACACATATAACACAGCAGCAACAGTCACCCAGAACTGGCAGTTTGGTGGTTGGTGGTTGGTGGTTGGTGGTTGGCGGTGAAGATGAACTGGGGTAGCAGGGTAGTGGCTCGGGTTGAAAAATTAAGCAGATCTTTTTTTGTTTTCTCAGGAAATTGGGCAGCAGCGGAAAAGAAAAAATTTGGGTGAAATTCAGAATCGAGAACTTGCTCTGATACCCAATTTGATAGAGAACTGGAAATAAATAAAGGCTAAAGATAAGAACTCAACATCCCCGTGTTGAATTCAAGAGACAAATTCAGCATCCCCGTGTTGGATTCAGGAAAAGATTAGCATCCCCGTGCATAATCAGTAGGAATTCATATATTCAATATTCAATATCAATGTAATTTAATGCGTTTCATAAAGGCTAGCAAAGACCTTATTTATAGGTAGATAACCTGTAAACCTGTCTAATACTAAACCTAATAGAAATAGGAAACTATAATATTCCTAATATGAATAGGAACCTAAAGCATATAAAATATCTAATTATTATTCCTAAATATATTAATATGTATGTCTATCACCACCATAAGCCTTAGTTCTAAAGTTTAGCACAACATTGTGGATGGATAAGGGATGGCTCCTTACCCTTGCCAGAACCCCCAAAAACACAAAACAAATGGAACAAAAGGAAGTCAATGTTACAAAACAGAGTGGATATTTTCAACCAAGTACCTTCACAACTAATCACTACATAGAAAAGAGAAAACGCAGCATGGTTTCACCAAATAGTATAATTCATTTGAAGGAATTGAAGGACAATTTGTTTAAAGGCTTTAAGCCATATCTGCAACTAAAGATAAAAGAAACAATGGCCAGAAAGCTTATCAAACATGTGTTTATAGAAGATAGATTGACAAAGATATCTTTACCATATACACCACATGCACTAGCAAAGGCTGCATTTAGCTGAATATGGATTGACAACTTAACTACACAGGATTTCACCACATGAAATTGAACACAATAATTTCCCAGGCTCATCATAATCAAGCTGCATAAAGTGAGATCTATTATTTCAGGTACAATAGGACGAAGCTATAGCTACATAAAGAAAAGAAAAAGGTATCAAAAAAAAACCTAGGAATAACGGATTGCCATCCAAAATAGTAAGTGAACTGCCAATATCTCAAATTAGCACAAGAGAAATATGATCACAATTACGTAACAGTTTCTAAATCAACATTTAGCCGAAACCAAAAAAAAGAAAAAAAAGTTGGTTGTTATATATCAAGCAGTAGCGGTAGTAAATTCCAAAATCCATTAAATCTAAGACAAAGCATAACTATATGCAAGGCAAGAGCCTATCTAAATCTAAATGGATAAAACCAATGCCAGGAGAACCACAACCCTGCAGCCCCATCTACACCATGCAGGACAGAACCAGGTATTAAGTTGTTGACTTGATAATTCGATATCATATGGACAAAACCTATCTTTTGCTTTGTCAATGGATCATAAAGTATCAACAGAAAAGCAACTGTAACGTTCCTGGATAATGAACAGCAATTCCATATGAGTACATGACAACAGAAGATTGGTTCTTTGCTTTATGAAATATAACTGCATATAAGGTTTCATCAAAATATGAATACAAAGAAAACATCATAATCTCTTTTAGTTAAGATCCAAGGAAAACCTTGAACTAGCAGTCCGCTGTTCAGCAATGACCTTCCTCCGACTCCGTCTCCAAAATGTCGTTGCAACATTGGGTTCACTATGGGATAAACTGAGAGGTTAAACAATCAAGCTCAATATGGTCACTTGAACAATGAAACTGACCATGAAAGACATCATACATAACCAAATGACATCTTCAGCTGTTCTTAACAGATATCCCCACCCCCAAAAAAAAAAAAAAAAAAAAAACCAAAACAAAAAACACCCCCCCAAGAATATGGCACAAAAGAAAGAGGAAAAGAAACATATCATCTACTAATAATATTAAAACAAGTCTTCCAAAGGAAAACCCAAAGCTAAGATAATGGATTTGGGAGGTTCAGTTTTTCCAAACCAAACTCCGAACCTATGAATAAATGTTTTAGAAAATATTTTGCTTCCACCAAAACTTGAACCTTGGTTTGAGAGTGTAAGAGTGGAAAGTGATTATCATTCAACTACTACTTCTTTAGTGATGTAAATGTCAACATAAAAAATAACAAACGCATGCATATAGGTAACAAATATTAACACACAATTAAAATAATATTCAATAGCTTTTAATAAAAAATAATCATTGGTTAGTCTTTCTTCCACCAAATTAACTACTATAATATGGCAATCTCAATTTAAAAAATAGATTAAACTCAATTTAAGAGATATTAAAGTATAACACTCCCAAAAAAATGTGCACTATTGTTTTATATTTTTTTAACAATTGTAAAAAGAAAATAAAATTGTAATTAACAATACAATAATAAAATTGTAAATTAATAATTATATAAGTGATATAGGCTTCATATGAAATTAAACTGAACATAAAATATAAAGTATCAAAATTTGTCTCAATGTATAAGATAAAAGATTAAAAATTTGAGATCATTATGGTCATTTACAGCAAGTAAATATCATTTCCTATTAGAAAAAATGGTGCATAAATTACATATATGATCATCACAAAACACATAAATTGTAAGTTCATAAAAAATTAGACCCTAAACTCTTGATTTATTCTCCTAAGTTAATTATACAAAACTAATAATACAAAAATATTAATTTATTATTAATACACAATTAAAATAATATTCATCAGCTTTTTATAAAAATATGTGCAATAGTTAGTCTTTCTTCTAACAAGTTTACTATTATAATATACCAATCCCAATATAACAAAAAAAAAACAAAATAAAATAAAAGATTAAAGTAAAGTCTAAAAGTGATTAAATCGTAAAACTCCCAAAGAAAACCTATATTATTGTTCTCTATTTTCTTTAATAATCATAAACAAAAAAATATAACAATACTATAAAAAATGCAAATTAATCTCTCTTTGTTATAAAAAGAAAAAAGGTAATTCAACTTTGTTGATGCTATGATTGTTGATATATGCTTAAATTTTAAAATTAATAATTATTTCTAAATTTGTGATTATTAGTTTTTTACTGCTAGATAGTATTGTTTTATAATTTCTCTACACTTTAATTATTTTAATAAAAAACTTATATTTATTTAATGAAAATAAGTTTCCAACTGTAGTTTTATTATCTTAATCATTATTCCTATGTTTAAGATTAAAAATTTTTTTTTTTGCATGTTATTGAGAAAGATTTGAAGGAATTATAGAGTTGCTTGCATTTATTCAAATTGACTAATAAAAAAAATTTCTATTGTTCTATATTATACGTAATTAAGACAGTTTTGAAAAAATATGGATTGTAGCATCCTTCATTGCTATATTATCTAAATTAATTTTAAAGAGAATTTGTACAAAGAAAATACAATGATAATGATAGTACAATTGTTGTATATGTTTTTTTAATTCTAATTATTATGAATAGATAATTATTATGTAATTATACCAAAAAACAAATCACATATAAATACTAAAAAAGTTATGTGCATCGCACAGGATATACAATGCTAGTGGGCTATGAAAACATGGCATCTATCAGATACCTTAATCTTCTATCAATACTGGTGGCAGATCTCAGCAATCTGCTCTGTAACAAAGGACCGGTAGCATTCATTGACATATCAAACCTCCTTGCGAATTGCCCAGCCTCATCTTTCTCTCCACTGGAGTACATAGGATAACGGTAACTAGGTTACCAACTCATATTATTCAGATTCCAAAAATTTACACTATTTTTCCCATTTTATGCCACAAAGTGAGAAGATAGGAAGCAAATAAGAATTATGACTCAATCTTAAGCCACATTTCTTACAAACGCAGGAGGTGCAACTATACAAAACACAGCATAAATTATATGGGCTTTGTGCTTTACATATCAGTTAACTTTTTTTGCTAGGATGCTATTATTTTTACGGCAAATAAATTACGTCCAGCTTTCATGATTCCCTTGTTCTCCCAAACATCATAAGGCCTACCAAGACATCATAAACTTTGTTTTCAAATGCCATGAAAACCCAGGCCTAGACAACCAGCAACTAAGCAATGTGGTAATTTCTTGGGAACGTATTTACTGCAATTTTTGCATGCCTCCAACCTTTTCTATCCCTCCAGTACTTCATTTTCTTCTAGTTACCTCACGCAGATTTTTAACATTTCAGACCCCATTTTGACTTCACCACACATACACAGGATACTCAAGACTTGGAAGCCTTGATTTCATGAGCCTCTAAACATATGTATTCTCTTTGAAGATAAACATCTTTCATACATCAGTGCTCCTTAATTGCAAAACTATCAGCAACTATGACTGCTTGATAAAGGAAACAAACGATCTTCAATAGTCAATATAGATGTGTTTTCAAGAGAATATAATCAGATAGAATAATGAATCAAACTTGGATGCAAAGTAATAGATAGAAGTAGCCAAAGTTATCAAAACTGCAGTGAGGTTAAAACAACAAAGATTATCATTCGCACAAACCAGAGCCACATAGCAAAGTTAACTAACCTTTCTTGATCAACTCTGTCAGGGAACCCATACATTGGGCTGTTAGGCTCAAGTGGAGAGTCGCAAGAATCATTTTCAGCAGAATCACTCTCACCAGCTGCAGCTATATGGGTTAAAAAGATTGCCCTGGTGGATCGAGGTATCAGCTGACCAGGAAATCGCATCAGATCAACCAGAAGTTCCACTGAATTTAGTACTACCATCACAGACATATGCTTATATGAATCTGTACACTCAATAGTCCCATCATGGGGCAACCCCTGGCCATAGAAAGGAAAGAGAATATGGACATCAATAAATTTCACTATCAAATTCAAGAAAGAGATGGAAAACACAATGATTTAAGCAATTTTTCAAACATGCAAACATACCACCACAAGCTTACTCTCAAGACCAACAGTATCTGCAAGAACTTTGAATAAGATTGCACGTGGACGGCAGGAACCATGTTTTATTTGTCCCAGCATCTGAACACCTCGGGCTAGTGAAGAATGGGAAGTTTCCTCCACAGGAGTTTTTACTGGACTTAATTCCATATTTGGACGTTTATAAAGATCAGAAACCTATTAAAGAACAGCGGAGGAAAACACACCAAATAATCAACAAGAAAGGAGGAAATCATAAAAAGGAAAAACAATTCTGCATTAAAATGATTGATGAAAGAACTCAAAACAAGCCATGAATAAACTTACACAAATCCCAAAAGGATACACAAATGAATGATCAGATGAAACAAAAAAGAATATGCTTAAATGTAACTGCCGTAACTGCATAACCATGTCAAGAATTCCGTGCTGGACTTTAAACATATTAAATGTATCATGTAAGCAGTGACATCCAGTAAAGAAAAGGGATATTGGATGACAATATACCGACCTTTAAGGGTATTGGATTGTAACATACCGGCCTTTACTAAAGGACAGCAATATTCATGACCTTTATATTTAGGTGAGATTACCATACCAACATTGACTAAGGGGGGTGGTGAATTGGTCTCCATGCTAACGTGGCAGGCGTAGGGAAAATAATCAGCCCTTCCCCAGTAGCCCCGTTAACCCCTCTGTTTTTCTTAACCCATGCTAAAAAAAAATCGGCCGCAGTACAATGATTAAGGGGGTGGTGAACCAGTCTCCGTACTAACGTGGCACACAACCAACCAGTGTCTTGTAATGTGGGTTACTGAGAAAACCGGAGGGGTTAATGGGGTTATTTGGTTGGGACAGGTTTTTTCACGTCATCATGGAGACCGATTCATCACCCCCTTAGTTAATGTTGGTATAATAATGTCACCTAGGTATAAAGGTTCGGATATTGTTGTTCAATAGTAAAGGACGGCATATTACAATCCCATACTCCCAAAGGTCGGCATATTATCATCCAAAAATCCTAAAGAAAATGCACAATTCTGTCAAGCATATTTCCTTTGGATAGATGAAACTTGCACAGATGCCCAAACTGGTTCTTTGAGTGATACATTAAATTTCCATGTTATAACAATTGCACTATAGGTATGTTTGGCCTGTAGAAAATGGGTGGGAAGAGACAACAAATTGGAAAATAAAAATGTTTCCTCCATTTGTACTGAGGAAAAATGAAAGTAAAAAAACAGTTGGAAACAGGATGGAGAGTTTGGTATAAGAAAGGATTTCAGAACTAAAATCAGACGTTTCTCTCCTCTTGCTTTGATGGCTTTCTTTCTCTCACAGTTTTTATCTCACCCTCCCACCCCAACCCCCCCCCCCCCCCCAAATCTCTCTCTCTCTCATGCATGCATGCACCCGTTTTAAAATCTCTTTTTTGCACCCATTTCTCTCTCTTGCGTATCCATTTTAATCTCTCTGTTTCTCTCTCTCTCTCTCTCAACTAAATCACGTCGGACTATCCAAAAGAGAAGCTTGCAATTTGCAAGTCCCCGTGTAGATTCAATTTTTCCACCCTTGTCTTTCTTATACAAAATAAGGAAAAATCGAATCGGAAGTCATTTTTCCTTTATGGTTTTACTTAAACCAAACAAAGGAAATATCTTACTTTACCCTTATTTTCTTTCCTTCTAAATATTTTTCCACGAGATTTTTTTCCATCCCTTTTTTCAAGTCCAAACACACCCTATGAGAAGGAATATAGCTCCTCGTTTGCAGCAAAGCACAAACAAAGTATCTTAACTATGTAAAAAAAAAGCAAAGAATAGGCACATTCAACAAGAAACTCCAATAGGATGGATCAAAAGGCAATGCACTTGAGCATATAAGATTATAAGGGGAAAAGAACATGTATGAAATTAAAGTAGTTTCATTAATAGCATATATGTTACACTTCCAAGTACCAACCATTAAGGGGTTGTTCATTTCAGTGGGAAGTTTTGGATGGTAGAAATGATAAGAAGTGGTAAATCTATAGAGGTATGAATAGTGGCAAATTTGTTAAGAATTGGCAAAGCATTGGTAAAAAGTGGGAAATTTCTAAAAATTGGCAAAGCATTGGGAATTAGTATGTTATATTTAAAACATAATATGATAAGCCTTGCATGCGATACTAGCAATCATTAATAGCTTAAGACTTAAGAGTCCTAGACCTATATCCAATCCTACATTCATACCAAATTTATTAATTGAAAATAGTAGCAAAAAGATGTCATCATGTCTTACGCACAATATATTCTAACTAGTATTTTTAATAGAATTAATCCTAAAGACTAACATTATTTTTATTATTAATCTTCACCAATACCATAACTAATTCTTGAACTATTCATCAATTGTTACATAGAAGTTTATGATATTATAGTTGTTGCAAAGTAAGCTAAATACAACGAAACTTCTAACTTAGTGATCTCTCATAATTATATAACATAACATTTCAAATACAAATCATCAAAATTATTCCAAACGTTAACATTAGTTACTAGGAAATTTATCATAGCTTTTACGTGCAATTATTGCAAAAATATATTTAAGAAACTCTCAAAGGTGCTAACTTGCATTGCACGAGTTGAAAATACTAGTCACTTCTTAAAATGATGATGACCGAATTCCATCTCATGACTTTTGTTATACCATTTTGAGGGTTCTATATCAAGCAACTTCGGGATCACTTAACAAATTACTTCCTTTAAAACTTGTTTTCATGTTTTCATCCGTTATTAAGCACATGATACTTTTTTTTTATAACATTAGTTACTAGGAAATTTATCATAGCTTTTACGTGCAATTATTACAAAGATATATTTAAGAAACTCTCAAAGGTGCTAGCTTGCATTGCACGAGTTGAAAATACTAGTCACTTCTTAAAATGATGATGACCAAATTCCATCTCATGACTTTTGTTATACCATTTTGAGGGTTCTATATCAAGCAACTTCGGGATCACTTCACAAATTACTTCCTTCAGAACTTGTTCGCATGTTTTCATCCGTTATTAAGCACATGATACAATTTTTTTTGATACGCAATCAAATGATGTATTGTAAGGACACCAAAGGCATGTGGCCCACTTACATATAAGGGGAATGCCACCCATTTACAAAAGGGGACAGATACAAAAACACTATGCCCTCAAGCTCTCATCAATATTCAATAATAATATCAATAAAACCCATAAAATTCAAATTGCTATCACCCTTAAGACAAACTACAATTGTACAAAATCCTCAAAAACTATAGTTTGAAATCGCTAAAGGACAAAACTTTGTCATCAAAAACATGTTGATTTCTCTCCGTCCAAATGGCCCACCAAATGGCTAATTAACCAAATACCAAACACCACTAACCCAACCACTCTTCATCCTTCTCATCCAAGCCCCCTACACATCCTTCACACTAGACAATTTCAGCCAATTAATCCCCACCAAAGAGAGGCCTAGGTGCTAGACAGAAATGGCACACTCATAATGAAAAGAAGGTGATCCATTGATTCTTCCTACTCATGACACATAGAACACCTACTATGACCACTAAAATCTCTTCTTTTAAGAACGTACTCCAATGAAATCTTACCTTTCATTGAAACCCAAGCACAAAAACAAGTTTTATGGGGAACCATAGAGTTCCAAATGGACTTTGCATGGAAATCAAGCCCATCAAAAGTTCTAGAAGACAAGCACATGATATATTATCCTCAAAATGTTGTCACATTTTGTACTTCTACGCAACTTGAGAATCATTTCCAGGATTTCACATCACTTGACTTCAAAATCTCTCTCATGAGTTCACTTCCTAGAGAACTTGATCTATGTTGTCCAATCTTATCAACCATATAATCTTATCAGTCACAAATGTTGCTACAATATTCCTTTGATACAAACAATTGGTTGCCAAATTGCCATGCAGCTTGAAGTTGTAAACTCAAGACCACCAATAAGAAAGCACATACTTGTATTAGACACAAAATTAGATGAAATTGTTCTAACACACCTCATCGAAGAAAAAAAAAGTTGCTTGAGCAAATATATTAAAACCATGATGGCAAAAGAGACAAGTAATAAAAAAAGGGGGGAAACACACAGTTATGAAGTAGGGAAGATCATAAGAATAACAGAGCAATGACACAACATGATTAAAGAAACCTCACCAAGCCAGCAATCTTTTTAATCATGGCAGCAGGATTAGAATTTAGTCCTTTCACAAGAGCAGTGATGAGTTGCTTCAACATAGAAAGTTTCTTATCCCGCAGGCCATCAACGAGGATGATATCTGCCCCTAAACCCTCAGCCTCCAACATAGAAAGCTCTTCAAGAGTTGGAAGACGATCAAACATATCCTTAAGCTTCTTATCCTGTAGAATATTATGCATGATCAGCTTAAATCAAGTCATGTTTTCACAACTTTCCTACCTACATTGTTTGTTATTTCAAGTCCTACGCATCTGAGGGACAGATTATTCCCAGTCAAAAAACAAAATATGCATTAACAACATCCTAAGCATCTGATCTTTTCATTCTATTATTAATATATCTATATTTTTCCTATCAAAAAAAATCCTTCAGTCTTTTATTTTCATATACAGAGTTTGAGGCAACTAAAAACCACAAGGAAATACAGGGAAGAAAATCAATTCAAAAGAGATTAAACTTACTGGGACAATGGAATAAAAACCATTTGGAATAGGTCCAGAAAGCATCCCTGTGCTCCAGAGAACCTGAGATGCTGTCTGATCGGAGAGCTCATCCTGCTCAGTATGTCGAGTCGATTCTTTGTGACTCAATGCCTCCTCTTGGGAAACCAATGAAACAGATCCAAATTTTTCCACAATACCTGGACCCCACCAGGTAGAATTTGAAGGTCCTGGTTCGGCCTGCCCAGTGTCATGTGTTTCCTCCATGCTGTCAAATAATTAGAATACACAATCATTTCGCTAGCCCCCATTAACCCATGAAAGAACTTTTCAGTTGAGATGCACTTCTATGGCAGCAGCTCACTGGTCAAATTTATTGGGGATTCGTTCCCAAAATCTTGGGTCCATATGACCTGCAGATAAAGCTAACAAGGTTCAGACACTTTCTTTTGTGTTTCTACTCATCCTAATTTGTTTCCCATCTTTCATTAATTCTTTGGGGTTCTCTTCTCTCTCTCTCTCTCTCTCTCTCTCTCTCTCTCTCTCTCTCTCTCTTTTTTGTGCCAGGGGAAGAATTGGAGAATGCTGGGGAGAATAGGAGGAGCATAGAAGCGTATGTCTGTACTTATGTTGCAGTGGAAAAATAAAAGGGTTATTATCTGATGGGTCATCTACAGATATACAATTGCATATCACACTACACTATTATCCAATCCTACTTCCTATTGTGACTCTCCATCTCAGTTAGAGGACAGGTAACATATGTGCAAGACCTTAGATCTGCAACTGGAACTGCATTAACTGCCTTCTTCTCAACAAGCAACCCATTTTATGACCTTCTAGATCAGTACATTATAATCCAAAGGACGCCAATAATTATGTAATTGGCAAAAGCAGCTTGCACCTATCGTTTTGTTTCTACCAAGGAAAAAAATCCAATGAGCATAGCCTTGATGAGCAGCCACAGCTAGCATGCCAAAACCAGGTTTTTTGAAATATAACATGCTCATATAAGAAATCAATGTTAAGAAAGGTGAACGTCGTTGGAGAAATACATGCAGTAGACTATTTGCAAATGAACAGTATTTGAAGACATGAGCAAATTCCAAGATTGAAGTAGACAACTTGACCATAAGTTCAAGGAACCAAAACTTCCCCAAAATCTTTCACTGTAGATTATTTTTCTTCGTTCACAATTCTTACAAATCCTGAATCAAGACCAACATGTTTTACATATCATCTCCAAATTAATAAAATTGAACAGTGCAACTAGGCAAGTAAAAAACAGAATATAGGGCATAAAGAATGGTAATGTGATGCGGACCATCCAGCTCATAGCTCGGTGACGCCAACCATGATCAAGGAATGCAACCAAGAGATCCGCACAGCCTTGGTCACTATGCTTCTAGAACCAGTTCCAACAGCCAGTGCACAGGCTGTTGTTTTCACTTGCATGTCGTCCTAACGGAAAGTGATCTCAGTCTGATTCTTGCTCCACCATATATCTTAGTGAGTTAGCTTTTGAAAATGACCTATTAAGTTCCAAGTGAAAGTCATTTGATAACCAACCAAGCTAAAAGATCAGACACTGCAGTTTTTGAGTCAAGCACCCAGGAAAAGACAGCTGCTTGCTTGCTTGCTTGATAATTACCAGTTGGTTTTCCTGCCTCTTTTGCAATTGGCCAGCACCATCATCACTGATTGGGCATGCACAGGCCAATAGAACAGCAATGGGGAAGAGGAATGCCATCTGATTGGCCAGACTTGAGGCTGAGTTACTTCTGACTTTATTAGCTGCTTGCTTGCTGAAAATCAGCAACTTGACAACTTGTCTCCATTGTCATCAGCTAGTTTAATAGTTCCCTATGTAGTGAATGTCATTCCCAAGCAGCATTAGAGCCATTAAGGCCTAGCTTACTTCTCATTTTATTAAGCTAACTACTGATCAAGATCACTAATTAATCAAGTGACTTAATCCTAAGTAAGGGCCTATTTCTCGATAAATAGGCACCCGCATTGTTACGTATAAACACATGAGACATATGAGAGCTTGATGTTTTAGTTTTGAGTCCAATTAAAGCTCTTCTAAATATTTAAGGGAATCTGAATTAGGCAGAATACAACGGTGACCCTTAGATTTTCTAACTTCTAAGTGTGTGTTAGTGGTGATTTTTGTATCCAACTCACCTTAGGAGCTCTACCTTGGTGTATTCCTGAGTATGGTGTTTCTGTATCACTTTAGAATCACTTGAACTATCTTACATATCTTGGAAATTACATGCTAGATCACCCATCACATTGGCTATTCAAAAGTGCTTTTAAGCATTGTTGATTTCTCCTCGTGCATCTTGGCTTCTATAGTCTTGGTGCCTAAGTCTTGCTTATTTTCTTACTGTTGGACCTACAAGCGATTCCTTCTGAGGTAGAGAAGTAGCACCACTTTTTCCGGGACACTTATTTGTTGTGTTGCAAGTCTCATATAGTTGTTGCTAAGTCATTAGGTAGCCTAGGCGGCAATCCTTGGTTGTTGGAAGGTCAAATACCTCCCACCGGGGTAAAATGAAACAAACTGAATAGCAAAGTTGCTACAACTTAGCTTGGAAACCTTTGAGGCTCAAGTTGTGTCTTAAAGGTCGAAAACACCCTTGTCTTGTCGTTACGTATCTTTTTGGACCCCAGCTAGAATGATTGAATGACCTTAATTCTTTCAAGCATGGATGTCGGTGTGAACGCTCTCTATCTTGTTTACTAGCCATACATACATCATAAAGAGAATCAAGGGCAACCAAAAAAAAGATCTTATACAAATGAAAGGATATGGTCAGGTTGTACAACAATAGCAATAGAGCTATGAGACAAGAAATGACTAACCCATAGAGTACAAGAGATAGTCACCATGAGAGGCAGGACAATAATTTGGGCAATGGGAGGGGAGACAAGTGTACGTAATCATAGGCATACACATTGAATCGCATTACACAATATAGAAATGACAATATAAGTTCTATTTCAATACCCCCCTCTTCAATCAAGCCCTCACACTCTCTTAGGATTTTTTTTTTTTTTTTTGGTATTACAAGGAACTAGTCTGATGAATACAAAATGTGTATCCTTTGCTTCCTTTCTGCGAAATAGAAAATGGTCAATGGTTTAATGTAGGGTCATACGCAACCAACCTCTTTACATATCAGGAGTAGCGATCTTACATTCCCCTTACCTACACCATGCAAGCCAGGACTCCAGGGATATGGATGTGGAAATTGACTAGTGCATTCCTATAGTCTTACTTCATTCTAGACAGAGTGAACTTTTTGCAACTACTACGAGTAGTGAATACTATTGCACACCTCACATTCTCAATAACAATTCAACGGCTGGAGTGAATTTTAGTTCACCAGCAAGTAAGCTATGGTCGTAAAGTCTCTATTACACACCTTAACACGCAAACAATGAAACTCGAAAGGAGGAGGAGGAGGTAGCTTCCTCAAAACAACGAGGGGATGGGAAATACATGAACAGAAGCAGCTACCTCACCTCAACAGTTAAGCAATTAAATAACTAGGATTCAATGGATTGATTTAAAGCAAAAGAAATAGGCATCGCTAGGCCATCAAGAGACTTCATTAATGCTATCCGCAATGTCCCTTTTAGTTGACAAAAGCCTACCAAAATAAAACCTTATTAAAGGATGAAGACAAGACTTAAACAAGAAGCAAATCTGCTATCTTCCAAATAAACACATCCCACATTCTAGAAGGAAATTCAAAGGCCGAAACTACAAGCTCAGTCATTCAACATCCAATCCAACAGAAACCCACTTCAGGGATTAATAAAAGAAAAAGAAGTTCACTGAGCAGAAGTATTATTACCTGACTAAAAATCAAAAGTTTGATGAATGAATCAAGGGCGATGATGAAATGTGGTTGGGCAGAGAAAGAGGGCGAAAGAAAACCAAGTAGAGCAGCAGATCCGATAAAGTGGGCAACACCAATAGCATCTGAATCTCAAGAGTGAGAAAACATGAGACACATAAATGAAAAGTTTGATCAATCAAGGGCGATGATGAAATGCGACAGACAAGGTCCCCTATGAGAGATAAAACAGAAGTTGGTAGGATTTGATTTGATTGGAGTTTTGGGAGGTTGAGAGTGTGTTACTTGTGGGAGTGCTAGAGAAGGATGATCGTCGACGTCGATCGATAAGGGAGGAAAGCGATGTGCTAAAAATTGAATCACTGAAACTGAAAGTGTAAGGGGTATTTGATTGTCGGGTGTGACTCACGTGCTCACTGAGATGATTTTAGGGCAAACAAATTAAAGAGGCTAGCGTCCCACAGCCAGCTGGAGACATCGTCTCTCACCACCATCCACAACTTCCTCCGCCTCAAATTATGATGGATGGAGCCTTTCATAACAAGCTTTTTCCTAGTTTTAATTTCGATTTTTTTAACGCTAATGTACTCAACTTTTAATGTATTAATACAATTCAACTTTGACTTGGATAATAATCACATTTTGCAGGAGTGTTGGAATAATATCCTCGAAAAATTCTATGATGGTACTGTGGTGATCCTACATGGCAGGTGAACTCGGTAGGATTGTCACCAAATCAGTCACCGCAGGAATTGTAATTGTTATGGGTGCATTATTGTCCAACACCTCACAAAGTACAGTATATTATTGTTCAAGGTTAAAGTTTAGTGTATTATTGTCCAATACCCCAAAAGTTCAATATATTATCGTCTAAAAACCCTTTTAATTTTTTGCAAAGTTAGATAACTAAACTTTTTCATTAACTTTTTGGACTTAGTAAGCCAGTTTTAAAAAGCTATTTGAAGACGTTTTTTGAGATACAAATAGCTATTTTACGAAACATTTTTTCTATAATGAGCTAACTTAAACAGTTATGTTAAACAGCTAACTCAGACAATTAGCAGCTAACAGCTACTGGCTAGTTGTCAAACAAGGCCGATAACTTTCTATTTCTTTTTCCCCTTTCAACTATTTTCAATTATGGTAATTAAAGAGTATATTTTATCTTTTCAAAAAGTAAAGTTGATTTATATTAATCAAAATTATTTATTAAAACAATTGATGTTATTTATTGAGAGACAATTTTTTTAACAAAATTTAATATTTATAAGGATATTCAATCATAATTGATTTTTCTTTCCAATTGTCATAGTTAAAAAGCATAATAATCTTTTATTTGATGTATAATGTAATGGGATCAAAACTAGGGCTTGATCAATAATTACACATCAAAGGGGTGACGTGCAACCAATCTGAATATGGGATGCTTCACGTGAACTAGGGCAGAAGTGGGGGTGATTCACGTGAGAAGGAGGGTTCTTTGTGGAGTTTGGATGATTTCTGAGAGGCTAGGGATTAGGGTTTATGAAAGGTGGGATCTTTGTGCAGTTTGAGAGAGATGGATGATGATGATTGACGTGAGGTAAGGGAGGGAGAGAGGGAGAGAGGGCGATTTTGTCGTGAGGACTTTGAGACAGTTTGAGAGAGGGATGTTCGGGAGAGGGTTGTGAGAGAGGGAGAGAGTTGACGAAAGGTTGGAGGGAGTGGGAGAGAGAGTTTGACGTGAGAAAGAGAGAGGGGGAGCTTTTGAGAGTATTGAATAGCCTAGGGTTTATCTAACTAAAAGATATATAAAAGTAACCGGGATAGTGCAAGGGATTTGTCTTGATACAGAAACATCACAAGAAGAAACCCTAGGGCTACTTGACCTTCAACCTAGTTATAGAAACACCTTCTAGGTTTAGGGTTCAAGTCCTTCTTCACCACTTGGTTGCCAAACCAAGATACAATAGAAGAGATCAACGAGGTTATCACGAAACACTCAAGGGGTAAGCTAAAAGCTTGGTTGTATTCATAATTCAAAACGAGGTGCCTTTGAAAGGCTACAAGCCTAACTATTTATACTAACTAAGTCCCATGCATATCAGGACTTTAAGGCTTGGCGTGCAAGCCATCTATTACTACTCCTAGACGCACATCTACTCCATCTCCTCCTTGGATTAGGATTCCTTATCCTGAGGGGAGTTGGTTACAAGAGATAATAATCCTTTTAGGACTTGGCTTTCTTAATCCAAGATGGATTAGTTACAAAATAAGTCAACCTTATCTAGGACTACATAGCTTGGCGCCTAATGTAGCACACCACATGTCACACACACACACATCACACACCTTCTAAATCATTCTAGAACATTCTAGACTATTCTAGACTAATCTAGACTCCTAAGACTTGGTGTCCAAGTTTATATATATTACTTGACACCTCACACAACTAGAAATATAAATAAAACCCTAGAAATGTAGACAAATACATCAAAAGGCCAAAATCGTGAAATTCAAACTGAAATGGTCAAAACTGTGAACTTCATCTTGAAATGGTCAGAAATGTGAAATTCACTTTGGGCTTGAAACTTGGGCCTTTGACGTGAGATAGGCGTGCCTTGGATTCCTTTAGGATGTTTGGACATCCTCTTGCCATAAGGAGCACACAATATGGATGGGCCTTTGGGCATCTATACTCATTCTTTCCTCTATAGCCCATTTGTAGTTGAATTGAACTTACTTTACTGGGCTTGGCGTGGCTGACTTTCCATCATTAGAGAGGAAGTGACGTTGGGCCTCTTTAGTTGGGCTTGGTGTGAAGAATATGGATGGATTTCCATCATTCTCCATGAATCTTGAGTCTCCAAAGGCGAGCCCAAGGCTATGTGAGCTTCCATCTCCTTCCATGAACCTAGGGTCCCCAAAAGTGAGACCCAGGCTAGGCAGATGTATTTCAGGCGTGGGCTGAAATACATCATTATTCTACCTTAAAAATTGAAATTAATATATTTTTATTAAAATAGTTTGTTGGAACAGTTAATCTTATTTATTGACACATAAATCTTTTTAATGGATGAGATCCATTTTCACTAAATTGATATTAATAGTAAGGTAGAAATTGCATTCAACTTTACAGCAAAACACAAAAGTGACAATATCAACAAAGTACCTACCATCTTCCTCCTACATTATCTTATATGTGTCAACAAAGTACCTACCATCTTCCTTCCACATTATCCTATATGTGTGCCAAGGGCACAATGTCATACAAGTAGAAGAGATTCAGGTTTATAATTACTCTTAATAATTCAAATTCGAAATTTGATAGCCATAATATTTTGTAGTGTTTCTTGTAAAACTTCTTTTAGGGATATGTCTTTATTTGGTCTAGTTTGATGCATGTGTAGTTATTTACTTATTTTATCAGTCCATTATAGCTTATTCGTGTAAAATATGCTTAGTAATTCTAATACTTATCCTTATAAAAAGAAATGTATTATTGTGTACATGTTTAGGCTCAATTTTGAACCTAATTCATGCTCCTTTACTTAGTATTCTTGCTTGTTTCTCTCTAATAAAAGTTTAACTTAACTTTATTTTGGTTTGGTTGTAGGAGAAACCGAGGATAACAAAGAGTGGGAGATATTTTCGTGCCGAAGCATGGGGTTGGAATTCTGAGACGAAAATGTTGACCTCTTGCACATGAAGAAGACCCTCCATAAGAAGTCGGGCCAAGTGATCAAGCCAAAATGGCCAAGAAAACCTAAAAAGGTCATGGGCGTGACCTCCCTAGGTCACGATCGTGAGTTCGTGACCCCTAAAGTCCCCAATGTAACGAGCCAAAATTTTTTTTCATCTTAGAAATATTCTTGGTCTCATTTTCAAATTAGTACTTGAGTTCATAATGTCCATGTATGTCCAGTATGTCATGATGTTCATCATAATCCATGTACATTCATGTCATAGGAGTTCATGTTATCCATAAAGGTCCATAGAATACATGTATCTCATATGCCTTGTAAGCTGGTCTTTTTCATGTTGAACTCATTCATTAGGGTCATATTATGGGTTATGTGAGGCCAAATGGGGCTTAATTTCTTAAGGAGTATGGTGGGTAATCCCCACTACAATACTCCTAAGGAAGGGCTCTCATGGCTCCAACAATCCCTTAATTCCACATTATTATTAATGTCATCTCACGGGTTAAGCAAGGCCAATTGGGACTTTCAAGTTATCTAGGGAGAAGGTGGGTAATCCTCAGTACATAACTCCCAAGATAATGCTCCCATGATTTATGATTTCCCCTTTTAATTCCATATTATTAAAGTCGATTTGAGGGTTGAGCTAGCCCAATGGGGCCTATCTTGCCAAAGGAGTAAGGTGGGTAGTCCTCACTACATAACCCCAGCGGAAGAGCACCCATGGCTTAAGCTTCCTCCTTTAGGTCCATATTAGGGTGATTCATAGTAGGGGAGGGGGAGTACTTTCTCATTATTCCCTTAGTTCCCATTACAAGTACATTGAGTTTTTAACGATGGAAATAAAACTAGAGTCCAAATCATAAAGGAAAGCCGAAATTGCATGTACTTATTTAAGTAAGTCTTTATTTAAAGGCTTCTTGCAATAGGCCCTTGGCTCCCATATCATCATGCCCATGCCTCCATGCCTCCCATCCTTGAAGGTCACTTCTCATCAAGTCTCCTTTGAAGGACTAGTACCTAAGAGGGGGACTGTAGGACCCGGGAAAAAACTTCTATTGGTGCCCTACGTGTTATTAGGCGAATCGAAAGAGGTGTCTAGTCTTTAAAGGATGTAAATTGAATTTACACATTAAAAATGTTCAACCGAAATGTTTGAATTTTATTATGAACATTAAAATTTACAATTTGGCCAGAATAAATAAGAAAACCGAAAGATCAGAAATAATATGCACGAAACCCGAGGCAACTGGGGAATAACCCGGGTCGCTGACCCGGGTGCCATGTTGGTATGCTTGGCGCCCCGGGTTGTGATCCCAAGCCTTTCCCCGAATGCTTGGGTGATGGCAATGGGCTCGGGACAATAGCCGTGCAGACCCGCATAGGGTGATGGATGTTGGACCGAGGCCATCGATTTCTTATTATTCACGATTTTCTGCAAATTATTGTATGCTCCTGGAGCATGTGCTCCAGGAGATGACATGGCAGCATGTCAGATTTTTTTTTAAAAAAAATCAGTAACTACTTGTCGGTTACCAGCGTCAATTAAACTGAATTGTTCACGTAAGATAATATCATTGTTCACCATACGTTGTTCACTAAATTGAGTTGGATTGTTCACTGACATTAATGTGATTGTGCATTCACTTCAACTACATTGTTCACTTACTTCAACTGCATTGTTCATTTACTTCAACTATATTGTTTACTGAACTTGTTCCACATAGTTTACTCTAAGAAAAATTTAGATTGTTCATCATAACTTGTTTTCTCACTTGAAAGATTAAGATCGTTCACTCATGAAATCAATTTATAATAAATAATATTCTTATGTGACAAAATTTCTATCATTAGAACTTATCGAATAACATGTACTTGAGCTTGTAGGAGTGAATGGCTAAACAATGAATTAGTAAATAATGACATGGTGAACAATGGAAATATTTTCATTGAACAACCACTAGTTACATGATGGACAATTGTAACATATTTAGTGAACAATCTCAACATATCTAGTGAACAATCTCGATATACAGGGTGAACAATCTCAACATATGTAGTGAACTATCCTATCTGGTTATGAGTGAACAAAGACTCTTGTATGGATGAACAATGTCATACGCCACATAGGATCCGGAGCACATGCTCCAGGAGCATATAATACATATTGACGATTTTCGGTATTCGAATTATTTCGGGAAATAAATAAATTTTAGAATTCGAATAAAACCACATTTTGAATGAATCAAATTTAATCAAATTTATTTTTTATCACAATGTTTAAACGAATTCTTCGCAATCCATTTTAATTTTAATATGCCCGATCTAAAGAAAACTCGAAACCCGGGAGAGAGAAAGAGAGGAGGAAAGTAGGCAGATGATCTCGGGAAGGGATCCATCGTCTGCCCGAGGACCGTGCTGGTCAGCACGCCCTCCGTTCGAGGCTAAGGAATCCACCCCGAGACCTCAAAGACAACCGGGACTGGGTACCAGCCTCTGTGTTGGCTTGCACGGCGCCCCGGGGTCTGTTGAAGCGACTTCTTGTCGAATCTTCTCATTTCTAGATTCTAATTCTCTGAGTAGACAAAGCATATTAAAATGAAAACAAAATGCAATAAAAACGAATAAATCAAAGTTCTAAAATTATTGGGAGTCGCCAAATAACTTTAAGGAAAATTAATAAACTCACATTTTTTGACTCCTCATAGTCGTGAACCATGAGATTCAGACCCGAGGGTAAGGTTACGGGTTCGGGAGTAAAAACCCTCGAATCCGCCCGTTCAAAGAATTAACTCTACTAAATCGATTTATTAAAGAAGAGAGTAGAGGAGGAGAATTAATTAGATTAATTGATATTATTTAAATGCATACGAAAATTAAATGCGATAATAATAAAAATGCGATAAATAAATAAAAACAGTAAAGAACAAATTAAATTTATCTTCTCAAGTAATGCGGTTTAGATTAGTCATAATCGATATTAATATCAGGATTACGACATTATTGGTGATTACAAGAAACTTAAAACAGAAACTAAATGCGAGAATTAAAAATGCCAGAATGCATGTATGCAAAATGTGAGGGAGAGAAGAAGAGAATATCACTTAGTTTCAATACTCCCAGGTGGTTTCGGTGTGAAGAATGAAATGAGAGATGGGGTATTTACAGGGTAGGTGAGTGAGGGAAGATTAGGTTTAGAGATTAGGAATGTGCTAAAAATAGCAAATGTGCTGAAAAAAGCAAATGTACTATAATTAGCAAACAGGCACGTCTACCTGGCTTGCTCTCCAAGGCCTGCTTCCGCAGCACGCGACCCGAGACCAGGGATCCAGGTAAACGGGCGGTGGGCAAACCCACACAGCGCCCCAGATCTGGGTAAATGGCCCGCATGTAGACCCGCCTGGCGCCTCGACCCTGCTCCGGTTCTGGGCAGCGCCTTGGGCTGCGTGCCAAGGCCTATTTTGGGCCTATTACTTTTGGGTTGTTCTTGTAGGCTATTTTTGTGGTGTTTTTCTCTCATTCTTTGCACTTCAAACATAATTGACATTTTACCTACGCTAAAAAATAAAATAAATGAAAATACTATAAATAAAATTTACAATATTACAATGTTGACACTTTTTGGATGTCTACAATTAGCCCCCACTTTGATCGAGTCTGATAAGACGAGGATCAAAGTATTCAAAGACACCAAAAAGGGTGAGATGCTGCAATAGTGATGTCTTGAGGCTAGGTGACACTTGGAAGCAAAAGTCCTATGCCGGATGTTCTTCACTAGTAACCGATTGACATTTGGAAACGATATCCTATTTCTTTGTTAATTGTTGGCGCTTGGAAGCAACTGTTCCGTGCCTGGCTGTACTTAACTTCTGTCATCGTATTTTAAACGTCCGACGACCGACTAGACTGACATCGTACTGATAACGCCCGACGTCCGGCTGAATTAACATGGTATTGTTAACGTCCGATGCCCGGCTGAATTGACATCATACTGTTAACGCCCGACGCCCGACTGAATTTACATCGTACTGTTAACGGCCAATGACTGGGTGAATTGACATCGTACTATCAATGCCCGATGACCGGCTGAACTGACATCGTACTATTAACGCCCGATGACCAACTGAATTGACATCGTACTACTAACACCCGATGACCAGCTGAATTGACATTGTAAGGCGCCCAACATCCGGCTAAAAACAACAACGTTAGCCCCCAGTGTGCAAATTGGGGGCGGCGATCAAAATACGTATCCAACTTCAAATTATTTTCTGAGTATATGAATGAATATTCATAATTCTCTTGAAAATATGTCATTTATTTGTCACTTCCTCTTTGAAAATTGATAAATTTTCTAAGTGTATGGGTATTTAATCTCCATATTTCTTTTGAAAATTCTTAATTTTTAACGCATCATACCGCACTTCTTTTGATTTAATTAATTTATTTTCTGAGTATACAAAATTATTTTTGTATTTCTCTTGAAATACTATAATAAAAAAAAATCAGAGTGTGCAACATTAATCTTCCAGTGTGAAACGTCTTTGTGCATACCAGTACAGCGGCTGTCTCGGGTCTCGGTGGCTTACATGCAGACCAACACAACGGCTGTCCTGGGTCTCGGTGGCTTGCAAGCAGACCAGCACAGCGACTCAGACCACTTTGTAGTTCATCAAAGTGCAGACCAGCGCGTGCAGACAAGCACGGCGGCAGTCTTGGGTCTCAGTGGCTCGCGTGCAGACCCGCACAATGACTTAGATCGCTTTGCAGTTCACTAAAGTTCATACCAGCGCGTGCAGACTCTAAACCCTAAACTCTAAACTCTAAACCCTAAACCCTAAACGCTAAACCCTAAACCCTTAAACCCTAAAACCCTAATTGCTCGCATGTAGACCCGCACAACGACTCAGACCGCTTTGCCAGTACAGGTGTTTTGGGCTCGATTTTTTGTTGTTGGTGATGTGTAGACCCGGTTAATGCCAGTACGTGTCTTGGGTTTCTCGATCTTCTTTTCCGCTCAACAGATCTCGAGTCCGGGTTGGGTAGTTTATGCCGACGATTAGCTGTGCAGACCAACACAGTCTCGATTCGGACCTGCTGTTGGGTCTCATATTTTTTTTTTCACAAAATTCAGCTAGTTTAGATCTGTTCCCGGGTCAAAGTTCAAACCCGGCCGTCGTGCAGACCGCCTAGAAGCGATTTTGGGTCCGGATTTCGAATTTTTCAGGGCCATTCAGACCAGCATAGGTGCGAGCTCGGGTTTTCTCTGGACTGGCGTATCGTGCAGACCAGCCCAGAGACGAGTTCAGGTCCTGATTTTTTCTACTCTATGCAGACCAACATAGGTGCGAGCTCAAACTCTGGTCCAGATCTGTCGTGCAAACCCGCTTGAAGGTGAGCTTGTTCAAACTTGCCTGTTTGTTGGTTGGGGTCTCGGTTTTCAATTTTTCCACCATACAGACCTGCCTAACCTTGAGTTTGGGTCCCGGGTTTTTCATTCGTGCAGACCCGCCTGACTTTGAGCTCAGGTTTTGGGTCTTCAATTTTTTCACCATGCAGACCCACCTAACCTTGAGTTCGGCGTCCCGGGTTTTTCTTCATGCAGACCCGCCTGACCTGTTTTGTTCAGACCCCGTCAAACGTGCAGACTCACCTGACTGTGTAGATTCACTTGTTTGGACTCGCCATTTGTCGTTCCTGGGACTTGATTCAGCTTCCAGTCATGCAGACCCTCCTGCTTCTCGAGTCACTGTTCAAACCCGTCCAATGGGTTTTCGGGTTCAATTTCGAGTTCAAGCTTTGCCTTCATTTTCTTTGTCTCGTATGCATATAGTGTGGATGAATTAAATTTTTAGAGTTTAATCCGAATAATGTAAATTATTCACGGATTTTTCTTATGAAATTTAATTGATTCTAACTGGGACTCTTGGAGTAAAATTCGAGTCCTGAACGATTTCTCGAACGGATTCTCATAATGTCTTTGTGAATTACATTTTAGAGTTTTAATTATGAAAATGTATTATTCTCCGAATTAGTTCTCGTAAAATTTAATGACTCCGATTTTAGAGTTTAATTCAGAAAATGAGTTATTCTTCGAATTAATTCTCGCAAAACTTCAACTCCTTGGACCGGAAATCCTTCTGTTGACAGCGAATTCGGATCTTCTGGCGATCTTAGCGGATATCTGTCCAGAGGTTATCAAGATCCTTGGTGAGCGAACCTAAGTCACAATTCTCAAGGTTCCTCTCATTTCTTTTGAGACTCAGATGAGGGACAAAGGAATGCAAATGAGGTCTTATGTATGATACGCTAGATGAATTACATGAAAATAAATATATACAAGACTCCATTATGTACAATTACATTTACCCTACCTGACTTATGTGGTAATAATTTTTACACACCCGACATTTGAGAAATAATTTTCACCCTACCTGACATTTAAGTGGTCATAAATTTAAAGCCCCTCAGGTATGTTATAATTGATTTTTTATTGACTTTTCCGGTGAACTGTAAAAAAATAAATATGAAGTGACCTTTATACCCTTGTTATTATTTCCTTTGACTTTCAATTAAATGTGAAATGATTTTTCTACCCTTAGTATTAATTGTTATGACATTTTAAAACCCAACCACTCCACTGATTCCTCTCCCCGGCCCCCCATCCCATACAGAAAAGAAAACCTAACCCCTCCCAAACCACCATGTCTGTCTTCTACTCTCCAACATAGTCTTTTCCTTCTCAAATTAAAGGGCAACATCGTAATTTCACATAGTGATATAGGGGTATTATTGTATTTTTCCATTTCCGATGACAAGTTACCGGATTCTAACACTAAAAATCACTTTCACTAAATGTCAGGTAGGGTGAAAATTATTTCCCAAATGTCGGGTGTGCAAAAATTATTACCGCATATGTTAGGTAGGGTAAATGTAATTAACTCTGTTTATATATATATATATATATAT
Organism: Portulaca oleracea; assembly: GCA_029582165.1. Taxonomy (NCBI): domain Eukaryota; kingdom Viridiplantae; phylum Streptophyta; class Magnoliopsida; order Caryophyllales; family Portulacaceae; genus Portulaca; species Portulaca oleracea. Next base: position 36,497,868 of record CM055882.1, read on the forward strand.
ATATATATATATATATATATATTGGAAAAAACAATGAGTAAATTCCAATACAAAGCAAGGATACAATATCCAATTACAAAACAGAAGGGGAAATACAATCCCCATAAAAAAACACTAAGCAGCACCAAACACAAGCAAAACAAGAGATATCAAAACTAACAGCTCAGCTCAGCTTAATATTAACATCTTGAGAAATCACTAGAGCAATGTTCTTTCATTCTCTTTCCAAATTTTTGTGAACTCTTTGATTCCTCTCAAACCAGACATGGTAAACAGTAGCAACAACAATCAGGGCATGCCAGTTTCTCTAGGATTTTTTCATACCAATGGACAGAAGAATACCATCAATCCAGGTAGGGATCTGCTCATTAAGCTGCAAAAGAACTTCAGAATACACTTGCATAATAAAAGGACAAATCATCAGCAGGTGCTCATTTGTTTCTTCAGCTGCTTTGCACAAAAAAAAACATCTATTAGCAAGAGACGTACCAAATTTTTTGACCTTATCAAGAGTTGTCAGCCTTTTCCTCTAACAAAGCCAGAAAATTATGGAGAATTTTGGAACAATCCTCTTGTGCCATACAAGAGAATGCCACTCCACTTCTTCTTGATGATTTTTCAGAAAATTGTAACCAATCTTGATACAATAATTGCCATTCTTTGCAAAACGATCTTGGAAAAGGGGTTTAAGATCATCACGAACACCGAAAATCCATCTCCAATACCAACTCACATTTTGCTTTACTTCGCAATCCCAAATAGATTGCTTCCTCAAATATAGCTGTTTCACCCACTTCACCCATAATGACTCTTTGCTCATAATAATATGCCATATTAGACTTCCTAAGGCAGCTCTATTCCAACTTTGAGCATCACGAATATTGAGACCACCTTCCTTCTTGTATAAACAACAAGACTGCCATGCAACAGGTGGAGATCGAGATTCATCACCTCCCCATAGAAAAACTCTACATAGCTTGCTGATAGAATCAATTACACTCACTGGAATTATGAAAATCTGGGACCAGTAAGTGTGGATTGCCATGAGGATACTATTTATTAGTTCCACCCTTCCAGCATATGTAAGTCTTTTTACTGCCCATCCCTGAAGTCTCTTTGTCATCTTTGAAAGAAGAATGGCACAGTCATGTCTATTAAGTCTAACTGGCTTAATTGGGACACCAAGGTATTTGAAAGGCAATGAAGCCCTAGTAAACCCATTCATAGAAATAGCATCCTGAATAAAGTCCTCACTAACTCCAACAAAAGTAATTTCAGACTTGGTAAGATTAGGGTGCAAACCAGAACTTTCTGCAAACTGATTAATAGCATCAAGCATCAACCTTATACTGTCTATGTCCTCATTACAAAACATGAGTAAATCATCTGCAAAGCAAAGACGATTCAACTTCAACTGTCCACAGAGCTGATGAAATTTGAATAGAGGTTTATGTCCAACCTCCTTTAACATTCTCCCCAAATAGTGCATAATAATCACAAATAATAAGGGAGAAATTGGATCCCCCTATCGAAGACCTCTACCACTTCGAAAATGCCCAAAAGTAGATCCATTAAAACTGATAGAGAATGATGCTGATCGTACACACACCATGATCAAATTAACAAATTTTGAAGGAAACTGAAGTGCCAATAAAAGATGCTCCAGAAAGTCCCAATCAATTGTATCGTAAGCCTTCTGTATATCATTTTCATAAGGCAACTAGGCTTAACACCCTTACGATTATAAACTCGTATCAAATCTTCCGCAATCAAAATATTATGGATGATAGACCGTCCTTCAATAAAAGCTGATTGTTCAATATCAACAAGGTCAAGTAAGACTTTTCTAAGTCTCAAACAGAGCAACTTAGTGATGACCTTATACCAAATATTGCAACATGATTTAGGACGAAGGTCATTCACAAATTCATGATTCAATACTTTAGGAACTAAGTTAAGCAAAGTATCATTTACCTCCTTCAAAAGCTGTCCTGAATTAAAGAAAGAATGAATTGCCTGGCATATATCCTTGCCAATCACAGGCCACGCCTTCTTGAAAAAAGTAGCATTAAATCCATATGAACCCGGACTTTTGTTGCCATCCATGGAAAATACAACCTCTTTAATCTCCTTATCAAATATGGGGGTCAATAAAATATCAGCCTGTTCTGCAGAAATGATATTTCCAGCCATCATAGAAGACCATCGAACTCTACCAGTGCAAGACTTCTTGTAAAAAAAAAAGAAAGTGAAGCAATAAAAGAACCAATCTTCTCTTGTTCAGAAATCCAATTATTCTCCTTATCAAAAATACCAATAATACGATCCTGATAATGATGAGCTTTCAATGTAGAGTAAAAGAAAGCCGAGTTAGAATCACCTTGTTTTAACCAATCAGCCTTCGATCTATGTCTCAAAAGCATAGTGGCATTTGACAAAGTCTCATAATACCGAGCTTTCTCATTCTCCATCCTCAATTTAAGATCAGAATTCATAATGTCCTGTTGAAATTGCTCCTGAAGACCACACAACGACACATAACATTTTTGGGCAGCTTCAAAAATATTACTATAAGAAGTTCTGTGAAGCTTTGATAAAGGAGATTTCAAGCTTTTCAACTTCTGCACCAGAACAAACAAGAGGGTCCCTTCAACAGAACATCTCCACTTGTCCTCAATAATCTGCAACAAATTCACATTAGAGGACCACATATTGCAAATAACTTTTACAATTCATTTTTGTTTCGCTTTCTTCCTCTTATAATCCTCCTCCTTGTGGCCAAATAGCTTCCGTTCCTTGCAACGAATAGGGATCTATTCGTATTCCACGGCTTGAGTATAGACATAACCTTCTTCATCAATAAGAGATAGAGACTCAGGGAAAGACATAGTAATATCAATATTTACTAGAATCCTTGCATACTTCATCATTGATTTTTCTTGTGGGTATAAGCCAGTCTCCAAAGGTTCCCCCAGAAGGCTATCTATTTTGCTCAGACCAGCAGAGCTCCAGTATTTCCAGTCAAGACCTCGTAGCTTCACCCATATTGGTACTCTTACTACCTCATCAGGCCTCGTAGGTTGACCCAAAGACCAACTTCTCAAAATGAGTGGCTTCTTATCAAAATAAGCAACCCTTCTGTCCAAAACTCTGTCACGATCAATCACAGATTTAAATCGAATAATGAATGTCCCTTTCGGTTGCCATAGAACTCTGTCTAACCCCTTTGTTCCCCACATCCTATTAGCAAATTTCTAAAAAACAGCCAAAGGAGGATAACCTCCTAAAACAAAAGCAAGAATACAAGATTCCCAATATGACACTTCAGAAGAAATGTCTTCCCTAGTAAACTATTGAGTTTTCACTCCATTATATTCAATAGGAGAAATATACGATAGTTTAAGAGGGTCTTTGATACCAGACTTAGGGTTCGAATCCATCTTCTCTGCTTCCTCTGTCTCAACAACAATAGGAATAGTCGAAGGAGTAGAAGGTGGTGATGAAACATCCTTCTCCTCAACTTCTTCCCCATTAGTGATTAACAATGGAATTTGTACCTCTGATGGAGATTCCACAAAATCTGTATCAATTGAAATCTCAGACTCATTCAAGATTGAATCCACCGGCACCGAGTCCAACACCTTCCCTTTTCCGGCAGATTTCCGAGCAGATTTAGCGACTTTTCGACGGTTCCGCGATCGCCCCATCAAGATTCTCTCGTTAGGCATTCTCGTCATATTATATATTATGCATGTTTATATTATAAGACTCTTTATGCATGATTTTTATGCAACCTAATTCTAATGCATGATGTGACTCTTTTTTATTTTTGCGATGCATGTGACTCTTTTTTGTTACTCAAGAAGAAAAAGAAAAAGAAAATAATATGACTTATAATGAAAATTAAAAAATTAATGTGACTCGAAATGCAAACTAATAAGACTTAAAATGAAAAATGTAGAAGCTCATATGACCGTTAAAAAAATGCACATGACCTAAAAAAAGGGACATTGATTTGGTGCATGCATGCAATATATATGAAACCCCCCACTTTCTCGAGAAAAAAAAAGGAATAAGGAAAAGTAAATAAAAACTTTGAATGTCAAGGGTAATTTTGAAGTGGGTTTCAGGACAAGGCAAAAATAGTGAAAATGATGAGTTCTCTTATCGAACCTCCTCGTAAGTTCCCATGATGCGGACATTGAGTGATGAATGAACCCCCAGTTGGAATGCCGCAAAAGATGATATCAAGGGAAATCTTGACCCGCTTATGCTGCCATAATGCGGATATTGAGTGATGAGAGAGCCCCCAGTTGGAATGACGCCGAAAACAATATCAATGGAAGACTCAAACTACTTAAACTGCATGATGGGATAGTTAGGATGCTTAACCTTGATGTCATAGTTAGGAACCCCAAGCGCTAAGAACTATCAAGCGGCAAGCCTTCTTGGTTTCCCTTGCTTTTTACTATATCTTTCTTGGTTCTTTTATTTGGGTAGGAACATGTAAGCACACCAAGCCACCAACACTAGTGAACAAATAAATATCTTCAAGCGCGAGTCAGAATGATGGACCTAGGTGGGTGTTGTCTTCAAGTAACCCTTATTTTGATGCAGCTGGCTTCTTGCTCTACTAAAGGAGTTATCCCTCACTCAGGTACTCTAAAAGCGAGGATTAACTGATGAATCTCACACATGCACTAATGACCAAATCAGAAGAGCTCACAAGGTGAACAACAATGGAAGATGGATTATGGAAAAGATTGAAATGATGGTATAGAAGATATGTTTGTGAGTAGTTAGGCCCCAATGGTGGGCAAGATGAGGTTATGGATGGCTAGGCGAGTGTAGCGATAAGATGAAACGACGTATAGTTTGATGGATAGAGGTTCGAATTGATGAGGTAAACGAGATGGTCTATGGATGGAGCACCATGTGGGTTTATCTCATAACGAAAGAGATGGTCATATGGCTATGGAAGATTTGCAATTTGATGGGTTTGGGTATGAAGGGTGATCCAAGTCTGATGGGAAAAGTGGGTGTGCATGGTGAAAGGAGATTTAGGAGTTTTTCATTGTCCTTAGAGACCAAGGTTCCCTCTCCTTTTGCCTAGCCCGTCGGATGAGGTTTTTGGGCTAGCCGCTCTTTATTCTCTCTCTCAAAGACCAAATGATTTAATGAGAATTTACTTTAAAGTGAATTGCAGCAGCCGAGCCTCAAAGAGGTTCTCCTACGTATCCAGCGTGGAATCAGGCCAGTCGTAGTTCAACAGGTGCAACTTTAAACGATTGATGCCTCAAAAAGGACTTTGAGATATGTCGAAATTTTAATGGGAAGGATAGGTGTGAAGGTTTGAGGGATGTGTGCGGGTGACTAATATAGACTGACAACTGCCTCTTACGGCTCTTCTTCTTGTTTCTTTCTTTCTTTTTTTTTTTTTGGATTTTTGTTTCTTCTTCTCTTTTTTTTTTGGATTTTTTTTTTGTTTCGAACTACGGACCTTAAGCTTATACTCCTCCTATCAATGAATGTTACCCACAACATATTATTTGGCTTAGGTGGGTTTAGGGATGATATGGTCATAAGATGAATGACCGGGCTCGTGGTGGTGGTTAAGAAGATGGTGTGAGAAGGTAATTATGTAGGTAAAGCGGCTAGGTGAAAATGAAGGTGGTGATGGTGTAGGTGGTAAGGGGTGGAAGCCTTCTATCATAGGCATGTCTTTTTAAGCTGCATGATTTATTTGATAGTGAGATTCACTTTTAGAGATGATTGGTCTTGTTCATTTGAATTCTCTCCTTTTCCCTACTAACATGTTGGATAAGTGTTCAGGTTAGCTTCCCTCCTCTTAATTTTTTACTCATTTACCTCTCCTTTTTCCCAACATGTAGGTGTTCATGTCGGCGTCTATTCGGTTGTGGTAATTAGGTAAAAGAGTAGGGGTAGTCAAATCCATAGGGATGGTGTGCTAGGTTACTAGGGAATTGGTTTGGTTTAGGTTTCAAATTGCAGGAAGCAGTAACTAATTTAAACTAAACTAATTATGAATTGAAAACAAGGGAAACTAAAGAAAACATGAAATTGAAAACAAAACCTAACTACTAGAACAAAAACAAGAAACTAAATAAGAAATCGAAAGCATATTCAAGAAAGCAATTAATAACTATAAAAGTAAAGACTAAACTAATCTATTACATATATTAAAACAAAATAGAAGTAATCCACAATTGACATGTGGCATGACATGTGGCATACTTATGAAAAAACTCATTTATTCTATAAGATTATTAATTATATTAAATCACCTATTCATCTTCCCCTCAAATATTACTCAATACTCAATAGCTATAATCACATTAAATTTTTTTTAAAAAAGAAATAACTATCCATTGATGATTACAATTTAAAAACAACTCAAAACTAATTGTATGATAGTATTAAAACCCAAAATTAATATTAAAAATACCCATTGATAGTACATTTCAATCACTACAGGTTACAAAGATAGTCCATAAGTCATGACTGATAGTCTAATACTATTAAAACCCATTTCCCCAAATAATAATGTAAATTCTCACTGTTATTCCTATTGAATGGCGTCCATGCGGTCCAACACTTCAAACTTTATAAACTTATTTATTAAAATTTGTTAAATTGTAAATTATCATCATCATCATCATCATCATGATATTATTATTATTATTATTATTATTATTGTTATTATTATTATTGATATTGTTATATAACTCAATTGAACAATCAATTAAAAAAAATAAAATAAAAGGCTTAATTTTTTGAATTCCAAACCTAACTATAAATATAAATTGCAACATATATCACAGACACAATCTTGCATGTATTCAATCAAATATCATACGGTAAAAGCTAATTACTACCATTTACACATATTCTACTATTCTCATTATGTAAATCACTTAGCTTCTTAAAATTTTTCTACAATTTATAAGGCACAGGTAATAGTATCTACTATTTACGTTATGTAAAACGTATATTATTGTTTTATGTTTTCTTTAATAGTTGTAACAAGAAAATAAAATTGCAACTAACATTATGATAAAATGTAAATTATTAATTACGTAATTAAGTGATATAGCTAGGCATCATATAAAATTAAAATGAACAACAAACTACAAACTATCGAAATTTGTCTCAATGTATGAGACGAAAGATTGAAAATTTGAGATCATTATGGCCATTTACAACAAGTAAAACATTATTTCTTATTACGAAAATGGTAAATTACAAATATAATAATCATCAAATACATAAATTGTAAGTTCATAAAAATAGACCCTAAGATTCTTGATTTATTCTCCTAATTTAATTATACAAAACTAATAATACAAAAAAACTAAAATATAATTAATATACAATTAAAATAATATTCTTAAGCATTTTATAAAAAAGTATTCATGAGTCAATCTTTCTTCCACCAAAATTACAATTATAAATATATCAATCCCAATATAAAAATTAGATTAAAATAAAATATAAGAGATACTAAAGTGTAAAACACTCATTAAAAAAAAACCTATATTATTGTTGTATGTTTTCTTTAATAACTAAAAAGGAAAAAAATACAAACATTGCGATAAAAAAATGTAAATTAAACTCTATTTGTTAAAAAAAAAAACTAATGCAACTTTGTTTTTATTGATGTTGTCATTGTTGATATATGCTAAAATTAGAATTAATCACTACTTTAAAATTTACAATTATTAGTTTTTACTATTGTAACACCCCAGATTTATGATGAAAGTGTGACTTAAAAGGATTGAAATGACTACTTATATCACCAATGTGCACCTTCTTTTTTGGTAACTCATCCATTGGGAACTCCTCAGTTAAGCGTGCTTGGCTGGGAGTAATCTCAGGATAGGTGACCTCCTGTGAAGTTTTCTCAGGCAACATGTGAGCGAGTACGAAGCACGTTGGAAAGACTCGTGGTGATTTGTGGGGCCAGTCAGCGATCTCAGAAGCAGTTATCGGTAATATCCACGACCCGGCAGGGGCCGGTGCATTGCAACTACTAAATGGTATAATGATTTATAATTTTTCTAAAATGTTTTTATTTTAATTGTTTTTATAAAAAATTTATATTTATTTATGAAAATAAGTTTCCAACAAAACTATATTATAATGTGTATATATAGTTTCTATAATTTTAATCATTTATTCCGATGTTTGAAATTAATATTTTTTGAATGTTATTGAGAAAGATTTAAAGAGAATTATAAAGTTGCTTGCATTTTTTTAAGTTAAAATAAAAATTACTATTATTCTTTAATATATGTAATTAAGACGATATTAAAAATAAATATAGATTTTAGTATTCTTTACAAGTATATTATGTAAATTAATTTTGAAGACAATTTATCCGAAACAAATATAAAAATAATGATAGTATGATTATTATATCATTGTCTTAATTAATTTTTAATTATTATTTTAATTGATAATTGTTATAAAATTCCTCCAAGAAAAATGGATATAAATACTGAACAATTTCTCATGCATCGCACGAGATATATAATGCTAGTTACTGAATTAAAAACAGAAAACATTACTGAGTGCAGATTTCTTTCTATCGGTCTTCTCCTCTTTGAATCTTGAATCACATAACTTTCTCCCGAACTGTAAAACCTCGACAAATTCGAAGGCGTTGACTGTTACGTCGTTAGTTATTTAAGGTTGACTCCGTCAAATTTTGAGATTTTATCAAGATTATTTATTGCACTTGAGCTCGTAGGACCGTCGAGAGATTATTAAGGGTAATATAGTCTTTTCTACGTGCATGGATATGCATGAGAATAGGGGTATTTTGGTAAATTCGATGTTAATATTTGATGAGTATGTATTTGTTTTATTTAATTAATTATTGGACTATTTTTAGTATTATTATTAATACTACTATTATTATTATTATTATTATTATTATTACTACTCTTGCCACTATTATTATTATTATTATTAATCTTATTATTATTAATATTATTTTTAACTTTTCCCCTAATTTTTTGCTAGTAGACGGTTAGGGGGCTTGTGCCCCAAGCAATTAAGCAGTATGTATTATCTGCTCCTGGAGCATGTGCTTCGGATTCTACGTGGCATATGACATTGTTCATCCATAAAAGTGTCTTTGTTCACTCATAACCAGATAGGATAGTTCACGACATATGTTGAGATTGTTCACCTTGTATATCGAGATTGTTCACTAGATATGTTGAGATTGTTCACTAAATATGTTACAATTGTTCATCATGTAACTAGTGGTTGTTCATTGAAAATATTTCCATTATTCACTATGTCATTATTTATTAATTCATTGTTTAGCCATTCACTCCTGCAAGTTCAAATACCTGTTATTCGATTAGTTCTAATGATAGAAAGTTTGTCACATAAGAAGATTATATATTATAAATTGATTTCATGAGTAAACGATCTTAATATTTCAAGTGAGCAAACAAGTTATAATGAACAATCTAAATTTTTCTTAGAGTAAACTATGTGGAACAAGTTCAGTAAACAATATAGTTGAAGTAAATGAACAACGCAGTTGAAGTAAATGAACAATGCAGTTGAATTGAGTAAACAATCCAACTCAATTTAGTGAATATCGTATGGTGAACAATGATGTTATCTTTAGTGAACAATTCAATTTAGCCAACGCTGGTAACCAACAAGTAGTTACTGATTTTTTTTTAAAAAAAATCTGACATGGCTGCCATGTCATCTCCTGGAGCACATGCTCCAGGTGCATACAATAATTTGCAGCAATTAATTGCTAAATTAAGTTATTAATCACTCTAATTACTCTTAATTAACCTAAACCCACAAACCCTAATCACTCACTACTCACCGTCATCGTGCCCTCTCTCTCTCTCGTTCCTCTCTCTTTGAATAACCGCCCAGCCACCACCGACCACTGCCTGTAACCACCGCCTCGCCGAAATTCGCCCCGAACAACCGCTCCGACCACTGCTACGACCACCGCACACCCTTTTCTCTCTCTATCTCAATTTCACGGTCTGCTTCGTTGTGCACCACTACCGCCGTCGCCCAGCTGCCGCCGATCGTCGTCGTCGACTCCCGGACACCAAGCGACCGCCGAGCACCGCTCCTGCGATCATCGGAAACCGCTGCACGTGCCCAGGCGCGAGAAAGTATACACATTGCCGCTGCTGGATCTATGCTGCTCGTTAAATCGCCGCCGCCGTATCGACGCCGGCCACCACGACCCTCGACGCCGCGACCGCCACCTATTCTGCCATTGAACCCCTACGTAAAGAACCCTAACCCTAAACTGTTTCAGTTCATCAGACTTCTAGTATATGATTACGGTGTTTAGATATTTTTATTGTTACTATTGTTTTTCCTAAAATCTGATTCTATTGGTGTATTTATACATTAATGCATGTTTTAATCTGGTTGTTCTAAGTGCTTAATTTGGTGGTTTAAATTATTAATCTTTGCTCATGTATGTGGATTTTGTTGTTATTGTATGTAATGTATGTTAGAGGTTGATTCGGGTTAGTTATAGAAGTATTATTGGGATGATTTGCAAGTATTATGTATTGGGTATTGCTTATGCATGATTTGAAGTATAGTTTATGCCATGATAGCTATAATGTGAGGTTAATATTGTGTGTTGTGATTAGATTATGTATAGGATCAGTATTAGTTTTGGCATGAATTAAGTTTTGGTTAAGTTAAATTTGATTTCATGTGTTCTAATGGAGTATTGATGCATGTGATTGAGTTCCAGAAGGAGTGCGTTTTAAATCTCATTTTATGTTATGATATGTAAAGTTTTGATTTTAAAGTAGTAATCGTATTATTTTAATTTATTATCATGTGTGGTATTGTTAATACGAGTTTTAATCGATTTTCTTTATTTAATCTTTATTTAAAAATACTTCGAATTTTGGTCATGAATGAAGGGTTATTTTCTTGTTGTGCGTGATTTATTTTCATAAGGTTTTGAGGTCAAAAATTCGAGTTTTGTTGTGATCTATGATTAGTTTTAAAGAAAATGTTTACTTTGAAAATTTAATGTGTTTACTTGAGTTTTGGTGTTAGTATATGTGTAGATTGACCTTGGTTGTGCTATGGGGGTGAAAGAGAAGGTATTTGACCTTAAGTGGACTGTTTAGAGGCCTAAGTTAGAGTCTCAGAGTGCCTTGATTAGAATTAGGATCGAAAAACCCAAAATAAAAACCTGGTCAGTTTGGACAGATTTTATAAGTCGTACGATATCGGTCACGATTTATTGTGTACTTAATATTTAGCCCTACCATTTGATCTGGAAATACTGTAGGATGTTTGCTTTCATAGGAATTTTGCGGATCAGGATTTTGAGGTGTATATTCTGAGTTACGACCCAAATAGCGCACTTAGGTCAGAACTAGACATGTTGTATAGTTGGCTGTTTTTGAGGACCTTAGAGTGTGTTTTAGGTCTCAAGATCAACATAAGAGTTTTGGTAGACATCCCGAGGTTTCCAGAAAGTCCAAAACCATACCAATATGAGGTCGGGAGGTCAAGTTATGGTTCGTTTTATCGGAGTATTGAATTCTGACCAGTTTATTCTTTTGAATTAATGTGTTGTTATGTGTGAAGTATCTCACCGTCGGCAAAAACAGACCCTCTCTTAGGGTTTCTCTCCTCTCTCTCTAGAGAATTTCTCAGTGGCCCTCCACTTTCCCAAATCTGGATCTAATCCTTCCTCTTCCCCACCGATTCAAATCGCCTCAGACTTTATGCCTATCCCTTTGATAACCGTCCTTGGATGGCTATTTCCTGTTTCCCAGTTCATCTTTCCTTCTACCTTCTGAATCCCATCATGCGCAGTTTGCCTCCATGTGAGTATCTGGGTATTCTAGTTTTTTTCAAGAAGGCTTGGCGTGCTCTGGTAGTTCTTGTTAGATATCTGAAAGACTTGTCCTTCCGATTCAATTTCTCTCACATCCCAGCCTGGATCCGCCTCGTGGTGTTTCTGGGCTTCTGTTCCGATGCAGCCTCAGCGTGCGATGCTAGATGCTCCACCTCTGCATCTTCCTCTAGTCTACCTACAATCCATCTCTCAGGTTTGTTCTTTCCTTGGATTGCAAGGCCTACTCGGTACAGGGGTTAGATTTTCTCAGGTGTATTCCTTTTGCTTCTTTATTATTTCGCTTCCTGCATTTTATATGCTTTTAATGCTTCTAGAATTTCCCAGCTGCTCCATCCCTTGCCTTTTTTACTGTTGGTTTATGGTATCTGTGTGTGCAGTACCTTTAAATTTGCGTTTTTGTTTACCTCTCAGTGCATTCCTCCGTCTGTCCCTTATCATCCTCTTGGTTTTTCTACTATGTCTTCCTTCTCTAAACACAACAATGGCAATAACGCCAAGCCTAGAAGCCCAAATTGTCTGGATATATGTGAAAATCAACTTTTCAACGAGCCATTTAGGGGTGACCCTACTTCTTTCGCAAACAATTTTTCTATTAGACTCGAACTGGTAATGTTAGTATGCTTTCTCCTTTGGGTTGTACCTGTATTTTCTATGTGTGTGACTGTAAATTGTCTCTCCATTTACATGTTTTCTTTTGAGTTTCTGATTGTAAGCTTAGTTTGGTGGGGTTGTATTGTCTTTTGTCCTACTGATTATTTCATCTATCTTCTCTTTATCTTCCTTCCCAAAGTGTATTTAAATGAGTCCTTTGTCTTATCTCCCTGGTGTTTCCATTTTCTTTGCCTGACTGATATTATGTTCAGATTTTTTCTTGCTATGAAGGGCCCTATCCAGCATCTTTGTCATAAGATATTGCTATATTCTTCTTTTGACTGGTGTTTACCCATGGTTTTTGCTCAATATTTGATTATACTACATCCCTGTGTTTCAAATTGTTCTTTCACTTGTTCCGTTTTTCTCCTTGTTGCAGATTCTGGGCCTTTTGCCCGGCTGGGTGTTTTACCCTACTACCCCTATTTTATTTATGAGGTTTCGGCAGCTTGTTGACTTATCTTTCTTGTACCCTGTGTTGTTAAAACCAGACCGGACCGGGCAGTTTAACCGGTTCGACCGGGAATCGGGCAGTTGTCCGGTCCGATTTTGTGATCAGCTCGGTCAGCTGGTCTAACCGTCCAAAAAACGAAGAAACCGGTTGACCCGTCCAGACCGCGGTCAGACCGGGTTTTCACTAAAAAATTGAAGCTCTCAAAATTCACAAAAGAAAACCCTAGATCTATGTCACTCGCTTCATTCTCTCTCTCTGTTGGCCTTTGCTAGCTTCGCCCTCCCTCTTCCTCCATGCCCCTTGGTTCGCTGCTCACTGCTCAACGTCGAAGCTCCAGCGCCGGCCACCGTTAAAGGTAAGATCTTTTTTTTTGCATTCTCAGATCTCCCTTTGCTCTGCTCAGTCAGTGACAATCAGCCCATTCTTCTCGGCGTTGGCGGCCACCACGCGTGACTGCTTGTTTGTCTCGGCTCTGCTCGATCGATTAGGCTGCCATCTCGACTCCTCCCTGCTTGCTTCTTCCATTGTGAGTTGTGACCAACTTAAATATATGTGAATTTGCTGTGAGTTATACAAAGAAAAATCTAAACAAGTAGGGTATGATATGACCAAGCATGTCAAATCATACCTACAGTTGCATCTAAATTATAGCTTAACCAGGGAAGGTATAGGAAGGGGCACAGGGCAACCCCTTTCCCCAATAAAGACAGAAAAACAAAAAGGAAAAAAAAAGAAGTTTTTATTAAAAAATAAATAATACTCCCTCCTTTTTTCAAGTGTAATTGCGTAAAAAAGGTCGACCATTAATATCTTAATTTGTATAATGATTCATCAAACAAAATTAATACCATTAGATTCGTTATACAAAATACTACTGAAAAAATATAATATCGTATTTTTTTATAAAAATATTATGTGAGAAATTATTAATATAAGGATGAAAAATGGATTCTAATGCTCATTGTATGTCTGATCTAATATGATATAAGTTTAAGTGCTTCCCTGTTTATAAGTTACGGTGCTTATGGACAACTGGACGAGTGTATTGTGTGGCTTGCGGTAGTCCTTTATCGAGACTAAAACTTCAGAAATTATAATAATGTCATAGAATTTCATGGTATGTTATGATCATTTAAGTAATTAGGTGTAGACGTGCATTTGTGAAAAACTTTAGAAATTAATATTTTGAAGTACATGAAAATAAATTTAATTTGTGACCGGTTCATGCCGGTTTTGATCGGTTCAACCAGTGACCCGGGTCGACCGGCTCAACTCGGTCAAACGGGTCTGATCAGTTGAACCATTGACCCACTGGGTTAACCGGTTCGATGACTGGTCCAGTTCTGACAACATAGCTTGTACCCCCTTTCTTAAAGGATGGCGTTGCTACCGCTATTAACATAGCTTGGCAGCCGCCTTGGGATGATGCTGCCATTATTACTATAATTTGTCAGCCATCCTTATTGTCCCTCCCCTGTCCCTCCCCCCCTCAGGAGGTCGATGATGAGTTTCTCTTGAAGGATTACCGGATGCACTATCTATCTCTGAGACCATTGCTTTGCATTGCTTTGCTTTACTCCTTCTCCTCATTAAGCTCTACGGTTCCCCTGCTTATTTTGTTACACCTCAATTGCTTTAGGACTAACATTATTAATCCCTACTTTATATCTGTCCGCAGATTTTCAGCTCGTCTTGGTCATTCTAACAGAGATTTTGTTGTACCTGCCTATACTGTCACCTTCTACAATTTGTATCTCTACATGTATTTTAGCCATCAATTTACGTACATATCTCATGAGGAGACCCAACATAAATTTAAATTTGCATTGGCGTCCCATGCTAATGCTATTTTTTTCGTTATTTACAACTGGGTGCGGAACCCACTAATTCCAGGCTGCGGAAGCCTTTTTTTAACACAGTATTTTCATATGAAAATATTAAGCTGGAATGTTCAAGGGGTGAATAAAGCCCAACTAAAACAAGAAATGAGATACATTACTCCAGTTGGGTTTAACAATTCCACTGTTTGTTATGCAGGGCATAATCTTTTCAGTAAGGAGGATTGGTATCATTTTGGTTCTCCTAGTATTACTTCTGAAATTTTTGTAGCTACTGTTTGTAATAAATTATATACAGTGTTATATATCAAGGTGCTTCTATTCACAAGAGTTTGTTCTTCTTCCATTAAATTCGTCTCCCCGTCTTGGGATTTTGTATCTATGTTGAGGTTTAATACCTCTTTATTTCCGGCTGCGGAAGCCCTTCTTTTTGAGACACTATCATGAAGATTTTATGTTGGAATGTTCAAGGGGCTAGAAGGCC
The DNA here is from genome assembly GCA_029582165.1 of Portulaca oleracea. NCBI lineage: Eukaryota > Viridiplantae > Streptophyta > Magnoliopsida > Caryophyllales > Portulacaceae > Portulaca > Portulaca oleracea. Next base: position 36,513,209 of record CM055882.1, read on the forward strand.
CAAGCTAAAATTTGAATTAAGACATATTAAGATGTCTTTAAATCCTAATTTAATCATCCTTTTAGAAACCATGGTTAATCAAGATAATACCAATAAAATTTTACCAAAGCTTGGTTTTAATTCTTATTTATCCATCCCTAACACAAATGGCTCTGGGGGCATTTGGTGTTTGTGGAACTCAGACTCAATAGATTTTACACCGATTCTTTCTAATCCAAGGATTATACATAGTGAGATTATCGACAAAATCAAAAACTTTTCGCTTCCTTTTAACGTCCTGCTACGGTCCTACGCAAGAAAGAGACAAAGATGCTTTTTGGAGTTCTCTTCATGATCTAGCTTCTTCTGTCAACATTCCATGGTGCCTCATGGGAGATTTTAATGAACTTCTTACACCAGCTGACGAAATTGGTGGTCCTGCTCCTTCCCCCAAAAGATTTATTAGGCTCAATAATTTCCTTGCTCAAACTATGTGTACTGACGCCACCGCCTGTGGCAGACAATTTACTTGGAAAAAGCTTTGTAAAGGTCATCTAATCTACAAAAAACTTGACCGCTTACTCATCTCCCCCCCATGGGAATCCCTATTCCAAAATTATAGTTTATGTACCCGGCCTTTCACGATCTCGGACCACTCTTATATTTTTCTTGATATAGATTCCAATTCTCCACGATCAAAAGGCGCTAGCTTCAAATATCAACCTGCGTGGTCTTCCTACCATGAGGCTCATCGTATAGTAAAGAAGTGTTGGAACACGAAGTTTCATGGCACTCCAATGTTCCAAATAAAACAAAAACTATACCTAACCAAATCCGAATTGAAGCGCTGATCCAAAGCCTTCTTTGGCAACTATCGGAATGAACTCCAACGGAATACTGAACTTCTTCAATCTGTTGAGCAACAATTAGCTAATGACATAACTAATCCAAGGCTCAATAATTGGCTTGATCGCCTTCTCAAACAACGGGAAAAAATCCATCTTTCTAATAACAAATTTTGGGGCAACCTTAGTCGTAAAGACTGGCTGATAAATGGTGATAGAAATTCAAGACTTTTCCATCTTTCTATGAAGGGCCGCAAATCGCGTTCCAAAATTTGTAGTATAAAAAATGATGTTGGTAGCTGGACTGATAACATATATGATATTAAGTCTATTTTCATCGATAACTTCACTAAAAGTTTTAAGTCTGACTCCGATCCTGAGAGAAATCTCGGTCTTGACCTTTCCCCTCGTCTATCTGATGCCGACAACTCCTTTCTTATCAGAGACGTCACCGACGAGGAAATTGAGCAAGCTGTTTTTCATCAAAATAAATATAAAGCCCCGGGTCTTGATGGATTTGGAATTGCTTTTTTCCAAAGCCATTGGCCTAACATTAAAAATGATGTTTGCTTGGCAGTCAAATCGTTCTTCCATGATGCTAAGCTTCTTAAGCAATTCAACCATACCTTGATCACGCTTATTCCAAAAGTTGATCAGCCTTCTAACCCAGGACATTATCGCCCCATTAGTCTTTGTAACAACTTCTACAAAATTATCTCAAAAATTCTTGCCAATAGACTCCGACCAATTTTGGAAAAAATTATCGACCCTGTCCAGACGGCCTTCCTGCCAAAACCGTTCAATTCATGATAATATTCTTATCGCTCATGAAATAATTCATAAATTTAAGACATTAAAAGGAAAAAAAAAGCTGGGTTGCTCTAAAACTGGATCTGGAAAAGGCTTTTGACAGAGTCGAGTGAGACTTTCTCTTCAAAGCTCTAGCCGAATTAGGATTTCATTCCAAATGGATCTCTTGGATCTGTGAATGCATCACCACGGTGACCTACTCTATCAACATCAACGGGGAAAGTTGTGGTTTCTTTAAGCCTTCCCGTGGCCTGAGGCAAGGAGATCCTCTATCCCCCTATCTCTTTGCTATATGTATGGAAATCCTCACATACAACTTAAGAATCCACTCTGTTCTCCCAAATTCGGGTATTGGTCTTCACATTGCCCCTAACTATCCTCCCACTCCTTGTCTTTTATTTGCTGATGATAGCCTTGTTTTCTGCCGGACGAATGCTGCCTCGATTCATAATCTAAAATACATCCTTGACAGGTTTGGCTACCTCTCTGGTCAACTAATTAATTTTAACAAATCCACTTTAATTTTTTCTCAAAATACTAGTCCTAGTGATAAACTTCGAGTTGCCGGTTTCTTTAATATTCCTCGGAGTGACAGCCTTGGGAAATATCTCGGGTGCCCTCTCTTTAAGGGTAGACCCTCAAGCTCTATATTTAATGATCTTCTTACCCGTTCTCAAAATTAAATAAGCTTCAAAGCTGGAAAACCAGGCATGTTTCTAAAGCCGGTCGGGTTGCTCTCATCCAGTCTAACCTCGAATCACTTCCCACCCATATAATGCAATGCTTTAAAATTCCATCATCTATCTCCAACAAGATTGATGCTGCTAGCCGCAATTTTCTTTGGAAAGACCTGACAACTGGAAAGGGCATCCCTTTGATCTCCTGGGACAAGGTTTGTCATCCTAAAAATCTTGGCGGGCTCGGTCTCCGGAAAGCTGAGGCACGAATTCTGCCTTTATTTGCAAATTGATTTGGAAATACCTTTATGGCTCTGGCATTTGGGCGAACCTTATGAGGGCCAAATGCCCCATTTCGTCCAATTTCTTTGATCGAAAGGCCAAAAATAATGACTCTTGGGCCTAGAAAACTATTCTAAAGCACGGGGACCTTTTTAGTAAAGGTCTTCGCTGGATTATTGGTAGTGGTGAATCAATAAACTTTTGGAAGGATAATTGGTGCTCCCACTCCAATCTTCTCTCCATTAATGGGATTACTGATCTAGACTTGGTTAATCTCAATTTAACGATCTCAGATTTTATCAAACCAAACCAATCCTGGGACTTCGATAAGTTAAGCACAATTGTCTACTCCGTATCTCTTAATCTTATCAAAGCTATTCCAATCCCTCATTCTCCTATTAAAGATGAATGTTACTGGGGGCTTTCAGGTTCTGGTAAGTTTACCAGTAAATCTGCTACTTGGCTAGCACATAATGTTGTTCCTGACTCCTTCACCTGGAGCTTTGCTTGGATTTGGAATCTTGATATCCAGCCCAAACTCAAAACCTTCATGTGGCTCGTCTGTCATAAAGCCTTCCCACGAAATGTGCTCTTGCCAAACGAGGCATTGTTTTAGATACAGTATGCCCCGCATGTAAATTAGCTCCTGAGGATCAAGATCACATCTTCCGTGACTGTCCAAACGGTCTGAAGACTTGGGCACTTGCTGCAAATTCTGGATGGGTCTTTAGCTGCCCTAATTCAGACGATTCTTCTATTTTAAACTTTATCTCGCATTACAAAGCTCAATTCGGATCTAAAAATATGCCTGGCTTGGTCACACTCCTTTGGAGTTTGTGGAAGGCAAGAAACGAACTAACATTTAAGAATCACTTATGGCACCCTGAAATCACCTTCATAAAGGCCAAAAGCAATTGGATCAAGTGGACCCATAGGAAGGATCTTGATGATATTTCGAATTCAATTGTGCGCCCCACGCAATGTCACAATCGTAATCCCTCCTTTAATTGGATTTCTTGGTTCCCCCCTCCGGTCGGTCTCATCAAAATCAACTTCAATGGTGCGAAATCCTCAAATAATGCAGCTGGAGGCTTCATTATTCGGAATTGGGCTGGCTCTCCGATCTCCTGCAAATCCTTCAATTTGGGCAATGCATCTGTCATCGTAGCTGAGGCCACCACTCTTCGTAATGGCCTTCTTGAAGCTATTTCGTTGGGTTTTCACGACATTCTTATTGAAGGAGACAATAAAATTGTTATTGACGCTGTCAATGACTTTTGTGAGATCCCTTGGACCATCAGAATGATCATCGAAGATATCCGCTTTCTTCTTGGAAGACTCTCCTCATCCAGAATCAAACATGTATTCAGAGAAGCCAATCGTACAGCCGACTGGGCTGCCAAACACGGATTAAATATTGATGATGTGGCTAGTTGGAAGCAGAATGAGAGCAGAGAGCTAGATGATATTTTGTATGAGGATAGGATTGGTATGTCCCTTGAGAGAAGGGTGTCCTAATCCTCCTTTCTTACCGTTGTAAAAAAAAATGTGATAGTTAGATGATGTGAGATATGTTTAAAATGTTAATTTATGAATGATGAGACCTTTATAGTGTTCCTAGGGGTGGGCTAGGTGGAAAATAGATTGCGTTAACTCCGTAAGACACGTTTTTAATTTTAGAAATTTCGTTATTTCTAGGCGCGTTCTAAATCGTTCGATCTAGTGAGCTCAAGTGTGTTCTGAAGTAAGGAGAAGAATTGCCAAGTAATGTCTATGTCCTAAATCCCGCTGGGGTGCACTTTAATTATTTTGTTATTTTTCTGCTGTTTTGCGATTTGCAACCCGAAGGGATTTTATGGTGGAAATTGGCTGTCGATTTTGGATGTAGATTATATTCTTTTGAGTTGGTAAAATTTGGACAGTCCTTTATGTGTGTGATTTGGAAATGGTTTTGGAAATTGGGAATGACTTGATTGAGACTGGAAAGATCTGTTATTAAATCGGACTAATAATTCAAATGAGACGTAAATGCGGGTTCGGGCATGGAGCGTACGGGGCTGGGGCTCGAGCCTTGGGATCCATGGTTTCCAAGTCTAACCTCACCCCCACCAAAGAATACAAAGAAATCAACTCCAAGGTCAGGTGTGGAGTGCACCTCAAAGTGGAAACGGGACCCCAGAGTTATGAGTTGATCGGCATTGGTTGTGGCATCCACTTCAAATGGGACCCCAGACCATGGGAGTGGAGATACCAGTCCTTATCGGGACCTACTTCGGGCCTTTAAAAGGGTTCGGAGTCATTCGGAAAGAATAAGTGGAAAAGGGACAACGTGGGTTGTCAGAATCGACGCACCTTCACGCTTTGGGTCATAACTCCTTCAATATAACTCCGATTAGTCTCACAAGTAAACACTGAGAGCTTTCCATCGATATCTTACGGGCCTAAAATGGAGTTCGGATGAAGAAGTTATGCGCGCTTGCCCAAGTCAGCGCCAGACTTGCCAGAGCCGCCCGTCTGGCCGACACCGTCGCGCCTGCGAAGATGCTGGTCGCGCCCGCGATCCCCACTGAAACTGCTGCTACTGCTGTTGCCAGTGAGCAAGCTCGCCCGAGCCAGCTGCCAACTTGCCCGAGCCGATCTCCTTTTCTGCCGATTTTGCCTGCCAAAACGACTGTGTTTTGGGCTTTAGTCATTTTTGTATAAATACTCGTGGTCTTCACTTTTTTGGGAGGTTTGAATGATATTGAATGCTTTGCTTGAGAGCTCTCTCTAGCCTCTCCTCCCAAAATCTTGTTTACTTTATCCAATCTTTATTTGGTGGTGTTCAAGTCATTTCTTTAGTGATTAATAGTGGTTTAGCCTAATTAATCATGGTGGAATGTTAGGCCAAGGTTGTGGAATCTCCTAGCCAAGGTCATATGCAAACCCTACCGAACCCAAGCTCAGTTTTCTTTCGACTTTCCTCCGAAAACTCAAGCTCTATTCATCCCACCACGACGGTAACGCTCCATCTGGTATCAGAGCTTCGTTTTGCATTTAGCTTGAGTTGTTCATTGTTCTTGCTAGTGTTGTTTTCTAGTGTTGGGTTTTGTGAGTTGTATGCTATTATTGGTGTTCCCCAACCCCATTGCTATCAAAGTGTGTTGGAAAATATTGTATTGTGTTTGTATTTGTTGGATTTGTAGCTATTTGGTGCTTTGAAAAGAAGTTGGAAAATTGTGCACGCAAGGTGTTCGATGAAATGTCTGAGTGGAAAAACACAAAGAACCCTTAGCCAAACACTACCCAACTACAAAAGAACCCCCAAACTCCACAAAATATCCCAATCACAAACCGTCGCTCACATTTTCTCTCGGTATGGACGGCGAAGCTCGCAACGAACGAGAGGAATCGAGCCACCGGGGTAGCCCTGAACTTCGGGCTATCGAGGACCGACTCGCCACCCATGACGAACGGTTCTCCACCATTGATCGTACCCTTAATGCCATTGTGACGCGGTTGGACAACCTCACCCCAGAGCGTCAAGTTCCATCCCGGAATGAGCGTCGGAGACGTGCCCAAAGCCCTATCCGTCGTCCTCCTTCCTACGAGTCGAGTGACGATGATAGAGGCTCATTTCGACGGGAAGCGGTTGAGAAGCCTCCACGGAATGAATACTATGATATTCAAGCCGCGCTTCCGGAATTCAATGGCTTCGCCGGCCCGGACGACTATCTTGATTGGGTCAAAATCCTGGAGAGGAATTTTGAAACTAAGGGGTATGGCGATGAGCATGCCTTCAAGATTGCTCGATCGAAACTCACCGGGATTGCATCCATTTGGTTTGACAATGTCAAGGTACAACGAGCTAAAGAGGGTCGAGCAAAGGTCACTTCATGGGCACGACTTAAGAGATTGATGAATCGACGATTCTTGCCTAACACTTACAAGCGAGAGGTCCACTATGAGTCCATTTCATCACTTGATGGGCATGGAGTAGTTAAGCAAGCAAAAGTCGATCACATGCCCAACGAGGGAGCCTCCATTCATCCTTGTATGGCTTCCGAAACCATTGTTGAAGCTCCATGTCAAGATGTGGATGAGAACATCGATTTTGCCCTTCCTCTTATCCTTGTTGATGAAGCCCAAGAAGAAGCTCTTTTGGTTATACCATTGCCACCAACTAAGGAATCAAACATCAATGGAGATGACTCACCATCCCTTCCACTCATTGGCACTCAGACTCTTCTCCATGAAAAGAATGAGGTAATTTCAAACTCACCTATGAAGTTCAATGAGTCTTGCTTGGATGTTGGATGTAGCGACATAAAGTCTTGAGTGAGTCATGCATGATCTTTGGGAGATATTGGTTGTTTGATGAAGTTTGTTAGCGTGATAAGTTATATGATGAGTTTGTGATGTCCACAATTGAAAAGTCTTTATATTTTGAGTGGGATGCTAGGAATCTTGGCGTCATTTTGATGTGTAGTGGCGAATTTGGGATTGGTGATGCCATGATTCTAGTTCCTCCCATGTTAATGAGCTCATCGTGTGTGTCATCCCTCAATGGATATTGTTTGCACGTTGGTCGTTGTGGTATGAACTCTTTGAATGGGTCATACATGTTATTTGGTCGTCATTGGTTGTTCGAGAAGTCTATTGGGATGTCGAATCTGTCTTTGTTCATTACACTCCTGATGTTTTCACTACCCCGAGGCCATGTTGATGCTTTTATGGCCCTCGTTTGGTGCTTTCTACAACGTGTCCGTCCTATGCCTTTGAAACCACCGTTAACCCACAAAAACAAAACCTGGGTGGGAAGTGAGTTGAGGAACCTCCTCTTGAGCGAAATACGGGATGAGTGTGCTCTTGGTCAGGGCGAGCGGTCTATAGCTTTGTCTTTACCGAGTGGCAAGCTTAGTGATGTTGAGCGTCCCTTAACTCCACAAAAATTTCCTCCTTCCGTCCTTTGTCCTTCACCCCCAAGCCTCTTCAAGAATTTCTATCTCTTCAAGCAGGGTGGAGTTCCCAGCGTGATTATGATCGGATTGTTGGAGGGTTCAAGCAATGGGTGGCTGAGCTCTGGAATGTGCCTTCCTTTTAACTTCCAAGAGTTGAGGGCAACTCTTTTTTAAGAAGGGGAGTATGGAGCATACCCGGCTGGGGCTCGAGCCTCGGGATCCATGGTTTCCAAGTCTAACCTCACCCCCACCAAAGAATACGAAGAAATCAACTCCAAGGTCAGGTGTGGAGTGCACCTCAAAGTGGAACCGGGACCACGGAGTCATGAGTTGATCGACATCGACTGTGGCATCCACTTCAAATGGGACCCTGGACCATGGGAGTGGAGCTACGGGCCCTCATCGGGACCTACTTCGGGCCTTTGAAAGGGTTCGGAGTCATTCGGAAAGAATAAGCGGAAAAGGGACAACGTGGGTTGTCGGAATCGACGCGCCTTCACGCTTTGGGTCATAACTCCTTTAATATAACTCCGATTGGTCTTAAATTTTAGGAGCTTAAAGAAAACACTGAGAGCTTTCCATCGATATCTTACGGGCCTAAAACGAAGTTCGGATGAAGAAGTTATGTGCGTTTGAAGTCGGCAGGGGAAAGTCGCCTGAACACGACTTCGCCCGAGCCAGGATCGCCGCTCGCGAGCGATCTTTCATCCAAGCTGGTCGTGCCCGCGAAGTAGTGGGTAGCGCCTGCGATGTATGTGACAGGTTAACGGCTTGCCCGAGTCAGCGCCAAACTTGCCCGAGCCGCTCGTCTGGCCGACACCGTTGCGCCCGCGAAGATGTTGGTCGCGCTCGCGACCCCCACCGAAGCTGCTGCTATTGCTGTTGCCAGTGAGTAAGCTCGCCCAAGCCAGCTGCCGGCTCGCCCGAGCCGATCTCCTTTTTTGCCGATTTTGCCTGCCAAAACGACTGTGTTTTGGGCTTTAGTCATTTTTGTATAAATACTCGTGGTCTTCATTTTTTTGGGGGATTTGAATGATATTGAATGCATTGCTTGAGAGCTCTCTCTAGCCTCTCCTCCCAAAATCTTGTTTACTTTATCCAATCTTTATTTGGTGGTGTTCAAATCATTTCTTTAGTGATTAATAGTGGTTTAGCCTAATTAATCATGGTGGAATGTTAGCCAAGGTTGTGGACTCTCCTAGCCAAGGTCATATGCAAACCCTACCGAACCCAAGCTCGGTTTTCTTTCGACTTTCCTCCGAAAACTCAAGCTCCATTCATCCCACCACGACGGCAACACTCCAGGGCAACGTCCCACAGACCAGGATTTGTTCCTTCAGGGAGGTTGTCAAGAGATCAGGGATGCCTGATAAAAGTGCTACTTCCCCGGGGTTAGATATATGCACGTGTGTGAAATGGATGACCATCCGTATGTTGAGATTGTGATTGATTGAGATTGATATTGAGATTGAGATATGATTATTGTAAAGTCTTTGACTTCGAGGGCCAAATAAGCAAGGTCCGCCCGCTTAGTAATTCTGAAAGATGGTTTGGTTGGTTGGGAAAGAAAGTTGATTTTGAAAAGATTTGACTGGTTCAGTTCTCCCCCAAAAATGAATTGAAATGACTTTTAAATTGTTTTAACGGTTAGGGGTAGACATTATTGAGTCCTCCTCATGTTTTAAATGTTTTGTTTCCAGGTGAAGAGTTCTGTGATGGGAACGGGAACTAGAAGCGAGGACGTCGAAGCTAGTCTTGAGAATAAGTTTAGTTTATGTTTTAGTGTTGAAGTTAGTAATGCTTAGTTTGTGTTGTCTAGAATTTGAAAGTTCTTTTGTTTATTAAATGGAAGTAATTAATGATTAGTTCTTAGTTTTTCCTTTCTTGCCTTGTATTCCATCGGGGATACGGCAGTAACGCCCAATTAGAAAAAAAAATGAGTCTTCAGCTGTTACTGTTAGTCAATGTTTGACTTTTTCATAAGTGAATTTCCAGGGCGTTACACAAATAAACAAGAAAAGTGTGATTTGGATTATTAAGACTGCTCGAATCCTCACCTGAAGGGAGAATTCGAGGAACCTTAATCCTCCTCTTCACTAAAACTGTTGAATTTGTGGAACTAGCACTCATGAAATTGAGAATAGCGAAAAAGAAAGTGAAGAACGAGAAAGAACAAGAACTTGAATTAACTTGAAAGAAAATTGTGCTTACAATCAAGGAATTGAAAGAAAACTTAAAGAAACTAAAAACTAAGACTAAACTAAACCTAAGTAAAAACTAGAAATAAAACTAGGTAAGACTAAGAAAAGATGCCTCTCCAATGATAGTATAATAGTGTTTGTATAATGAAAGAAAATAAGAAGGGAAAAGAAAAGAGTAAAAGCACAAAAACCCTAGCAGCCGCCACAACTTTATTTCCGGAACCCCTGCCGTCGTCGCAGGCACGACGCATAGGGTCGCGGGCACGACCCTCTTCTGCCCACTTCGTCAGTCACTCGCTCAACGTCTGTCGTGGTTGCGACCAAACCTCGTAGCGGGAACGACGGTTTCTTCGAAAATTCTTCATTGATCAACACATCGTCTTCGCGGGCGTGACATGATACGTGTCGAGTGCGACCCCCTTCTGCTCGGTACGTCGCGGGTGCTACAAAATCCGCAGCGCGCGCGACGGTTTCTCGGAAGTTATTCTTCACCGTCGTCGCGGGTGTGAAGTGTTTTGTCGCGGGTGCGACATGGTTCTGTCGCGAGTGCGACCATGCATGTAGCGGACGCGAAGCGCTTCTGTCCACATGCAATGTTTGCTCTCAACAACATGTCGCGGGTGCGACACAGTCTGACTCGGGAGCAACGTAATTCTGATCGCCTTGCCTTGGTTACTGTAATCGCTCCACAGAAACTTGTCACGGGCGCGACCTTTATTGTCACGGGTGCGACGCCCTTCTAACCTAATGGAGAAAGAGTTCCTGGTTTGGTTCCGATACGGGTCGGCTCGGGAAATCACTCGAGATTCCCTAAAAAGCCTCAATTAATCTGAATTTCCTTCTACTCTTTATTTTCCTACAAAACACGAATTCATCATATCTAATATATAATTAAGGAGCTAGAACAAGCAAACATACCCTATAAACGATAAGAATTTGGCTCGAAACGCGATCGAACAACACTCCCATACAAGGGTTTGCTCGCCCCGAGCAAACTAAAGAAAAAGAAAGAAAAAGAAACTAACTACCCTAACTCACTTTCGTAGGAATCACGGTAGCATTTATGCAACAAGCCCTTTAATCCCCTTGGCAGCCCAAATGGATGAGGAAGGTCTCCAGAGTGTTTATAGCAACTATACCCACAAAAGTAAAGGAAAAGGGAAAAGAAAAAGAAAGAAAAGAAAAGAAAGAAAACTCAAAACTGAAGGAAAGAAAGGAGGCAAAACACTTTGTGAGATAAAAGAGGCGAAATCATCATAAGGGTTAGCACAAAGAAGGTTCACACATATGGTCGCGAAGCTAACTACTAGAACAATGCATTCACTCAACTCAGAACAGTTAATAAGTATTATCAAGGCAACCAGCAAGACTGTGACTAGACTTCACCATTTTCACCTCACTCATGCATAAGCTAGATGGGTTCCTCGTGCTCAAGTGCAGTGTTTCTTGGCTCGTTTTTGTTCAAGTTAAGGTTCAGTTGGTTAGGATTAATTACTCAAACACCCATGCTCGATTTATTTAAGGAATTAATGGCGGTTTCTCTCCCTATTTGGTGTTGCCTTTGGCTTGGTGAGGGCCGCAGGTTACATAGAGATTGGTTCCATACTTATTGCATTACTCTTTTTGGTGTTGGGTTTTTTGAGAATTGAACGACCCTGAAAGGGATCTACTCTTCCAACATAGATCCTTTCCATTCACAAACAAAGTGCTTAAGGGGCGTGAGCGCCGCACCACTCACACCTATCTATGTAGGTGAACCAACATTTTTTAGACTTTCTTAAATTAATATTTTTGCGTTAGTATTTTCGGGAATAAAGTGGCCTATAAATGGGGTTTACCCTCCCAACATAGGCTACTCCATACGCATACGAAGTGCTTAAGGGGTAAGAGCGCTGTACAACTCATACCAACCCGTAGGCGTACTAACTTTTTATTTTTCCAATTTATTAGTTTTTCTTTATTTAGGCATGGATATTCAAGAAGCTAAAACTTTCCTCCTAAACCAAAACCATCACATTAACTCGCTTAGAAGTGATTTTCTAAGGATACCACATGGTTGCAAAAACATGTGATGTTATTATATTTAAGACAAGCAACAATCAGGCCTGAAACCTATCAAATATTCAATAACTATTCCTAACTAAGCAATTGCACTATTCTAGCAATCAACGATACAACCATACATACAAACTACCCCTAGTTGATAAAACTTTCAAAAATTTCGCCTAATTTCAATGATAACTAAAGATGTTTCTTTCCAAAAACTAGTAAGGCACTTGTGCCCCCCCACTCATAGATAAAAACTCTACAATATCCGTATTGTGAATAAGGCGACACCACCCAAAAGAAAACAAAAATCACACAAAAGAAAAACTCACAAAAGAAAAGAAAACACAAGCCATGCATGCCACTCCCACTCCCACACAAAAAGGCCAACAATGTCCTCATTGAAATAGAAATAGAGATAAACAATCACACGAAAGAAAAGAAAAAGAAACAAAGAAAAAGAAAACAAAAGAAGAAAAGGAAGATAAGGAAATATATTACCTGGTTGGGTACTTAATATACCAAAACAATGAAGTCTCAGAATAATAAAACTATCCATGGAGCATCAGCCACTCCATCTCGCCTCAAGATGTCGGGTATCTTCTCAGAACCATTCAATGCCCGTAGTAACAAATCATGCATCCTTGAATGCATCTCAGAATGGTGAACATAAGAGTACAATCTCAATAGCACATCAGAAAACGTTAGTGTTCTCAACAGTTTATCGAATGCTTTACAAATGACGGACTACAGGAATGTACACAACTTTCCTAGGCATCATAAATGGAGATATGACAAAAGAATCCTCCCATTGACTTGTAAATGGAGATTGAGTATGAAAATCAACGGGAGGGGGCAATACAATACACTCCTTAACTTCCTCATGTAAAGACTTGAATGCAAACAATGACTCATAAAGCATATCATCATCAAAAATATCATTGTGACAAACGAAGTTCAAACACTTAGGATATATCCCCAAAGACTCAAGTTCATCATCACATGATTTTACATTATTTTCAATGGATTGACAGGAAAGGGTAGATAATGCCTCATTAATACAATGATCATTAATGAAAGTGAATAATTCAGTATCAAACACACATTCAATCACAAAGGATTCAATTTCACTCTCAACAAGATCATGTTCAGTTGTATCACAAGTATCATGGCATTCATTAGACTCAACGTTTTCTTCACACAAAGGCATGGACAATGGTGTGGACAATGGTTCATCATCTAACACGTTTTCATCAAGTTCTTCATCATCACACATAAAATCATCAATTTTTCATACTCTCTAGATGTAGCTAGAGCTAAGGGTCTCCTAAGCTCAGTACAAGCAAAACTAGGTATGTTATAGTAGTCATCATCCTCATCATAATCATACAAAGAAGAATCATCATGCATTTCAGGACTCAAAGACGATGAATGATCTACTTCTACGGTCGAATTAACCACATGTGAAGAAGAAGTTTCTACCCTAGGTCTAGTGTCATGTAAGAACTTACGCATGTACTCAGCCATTTTCGAACGCAATGAAGCCACTTTAGGTTGAAACAAGAGTCAAAATCATGGTTCGGAGAATCACAATGTGAGCACAAAGGATGAGACTCAACAACATCGCATTGGGGAGGATCATAAGAGTTTCCTGCATAATCTCTACCATATGATTGATCATCAAAATACAAGGGATAATCACATGATTGTTCTGTTAAGGTCTCCGAAAAATACTCCCCACCACTAGATCTACCATTGTGATTTTGGGGGTATTCATCATATGGTATGGCTAAAGTCTCAGAGGGTGGTGCAAAATATGAAATATGGGGGTCAAAGGGAAAATTTTGTTGTTCAGATTCATAAGTATCCCTAGACAACCATTGAGGAAATTCCAATACCTCATCTTCTCTTAAATTAGAAACCCATAATATTCTAAGAGACTACGAGTTTCATAATTTATACCCTCACACACAATACCCAAGATATCTAGTGTATCATGTGAGATACCATATGATTCACATTGAGCAACATAATCCTGTAATCTAGCAAAATATCTCCAAAATATTTCTTGCTCAAATTGTGGAACCCTAAAATCGGTCATAACTCCTTATTTATTTATTTATTTATTTATTTATTTATTTATTTATTTATTTATTTATTTTTTCGTTATTCAAATTTTTGACTACATTTTTGTGGAAAGAATCTAAGAAGCATTAAACTATTTACTAAAAAACCAATAACCTAATCTACCAAATAACGCTATCCCCAGCAACGACGCCTTTGTTCGGTTGTGGTAATTAGGTAAAACAGTTGGGGTAGTCGAATCCACAGGGATGGTGTGTTAGGTTACTTGGGAATTGGTTTGGTTGGGTTTCAAATTCCAGAAGCAGTAAATAATTTAAACTAAACTAATTATAAATTGAAAATAATGGAAACTAAAGAAAACATAAAATTGAAAACAAAACCTAACTAGTAGATTAAAAACAAGAAACTAATCAAGAAATCGAAAGCATATTCAAGAAAGCAATTAACAACTATAAAAGTAAAGACTAAACTAATTACTGAATTAAAAACTGAAAACATTACTGAGTGCAGATTTGTTTCTATCGATCTTCTCCTCTTTGAATCTTGAATCACATAACTTTCTCCCGAAAAAACAAGAAAGGTGTGGTTTGGATTATTAAGATTGCTCGAATTCTCACCTGAAGGGAGAATTCGAGGGACCTTAATCCTCCTCTTCACTAAAAAGGTGGAATTTGTGGAACTATCACTATTGAAATTTAGAATAGCGAAAAAGAAAGTGAAGAACAAGAAAGAACAAGAACTTGAATTAACTTGAAAAAAAAATTGTGCTTACAATCGAGGAATTGAAAGAAAACTTGAAGAAACAAAAAACTAAGACTAAACTAAACCTAAGTAAAAACTAGAAATAAAACTAGGTAAGAATAAGAAAAGATGCCTCTCTAATGATAGTATAATAGTGTTTATATAATGAAAGAAAATAAGAAGGGAAAAGAAAATAGTAAAAGCTCAAAAACGCTAGCAGCCGCCTGTGGACATTTTTCTTTGCCGTTCGGTCTTCCGAACGTCCACGTTTGGATTGGGGTTTGATTTGTTGATTCGTGCTGGGGTTTAACCTTTGAAAAACCCTTTAAGGAAATCAAACTTACATTTCATGAATAATACTTTGTAAAATCACTTTCCCTTTACTTATGCATTTTCTGAGTTTATTGAATTAAATCTTTAATAGTGAACATCCATTTGTTCCAAACTCTTTTAAATTTAACCCAATTCGCTCATTTAAATGTTAGGCCCGGAAGAAAGTGATTTATGCAACTATTATTTAGAAATATAAGAAATAAAACCTTAAAGTTGCATCGATACATTGTAAAACCGTAGTTTATGCAATCCTTGATGTATTTTAGTTTGAAATGGGAGTCGCCACCCGACTTTTTAAGGGAAAAGGCAAGATAAAACCAAAAGGAAAATAAATAAAGACTTCGCATGCGAAACCTGAGAATGGATTCGGGGGTAAGGCTACGAACTCGAAAAGTAAAATTTAAGAGTTCGCCTCTCACAAAAGAAAAGACTCTACTAAAAGTTTAAGATGCGCTTTTGATAAAGTTTGGAAGAGAAAGGAATGAATACTTTATAGGATTATTTCATTGAACATGCAACAAGGATGTAGGACAAAATAAAATAAAAAGTACAAATGTACACTTATTTACAAGAAAGATAAACACTTAAGGGCTTACATTGCTATTTTATGGGAAAAGACCTTGCCTAGCCTTTGAATGCTTGATGGATCCTCCTTGATGCCTTCCTCTCCAAGTGCCAAGATAAGGATAGAAAAAGATGGAAAAGATGATAAAAAGGAAGAGGTAGAAAAAGGGAATAAGAAGACTTTTTTTTTGTGGTTTTGGATGTGTTTAGGCTAGGGTTCTTTGTGGAGTTTAGGATGTAATAAGATAGGATGTGTGTTTAGGCTTTTTGTGATGTAAGAATGGTGATGACTATGGTAAGATAGATGATGGTAGGAATAGAATGATAGGAGAGATGAATATGAGATAAGAAATAGGGATTAAGAGAGATTAGAGAGATAAGAGTTTAGAGAGATAAGAGAGATGAATGATGAGAGAGTTGATGAGTGAGATGAAGAATGAATTGATGAGTGAAGATGACTTGGAGAGGAGTTGTATTTATAGGCTAGGAGGAGGAGGGAGGTACATATGCATGCATGCACACACATAGTAATCTCCGGCTAGGCACAAAACACTAGGGCAGTAGGGGGTGAACTTGGAGTGGACGGCAGCACGTGGTCAATTGACCACGTGTGGTTGACGCCGTAGTGGCCGGTCGGCCAGTGCTCCAGAGGGGAGGGATCCTCCTCGTTCATGCATGCATGGACGGTGTGGTGTGAAGATATTCAGCCTAGGGAAGCTGCCCTTCACACTGGACGAAATGAGCTAATATTATTTGATTTTTGAGAGTGTTTTTGAGTGCTTTTGTGAGAGTTTGATCTTGCGACCTCTAGCTCTTGTTTGTAGGGTTTGCATGGCTTCATTTTTATAAAAAAATGTGCATGTAGCAAGGATGGACTACATGTGATCATGCATGTAGCTTTAAGTGAACAAAGTACATGTGAAATGCATGTATTAATAAGCTCTCTTTTTATTTCTTCCACTCTTCTTTTTATGTTATTTTATGCGTCAAAATCCCGGTGTCTACAGGAGCCCCCACTTTGATTAAGTCCGAGGATAGGACGAGAATCAAAGTAGTCTTGATTTGATGGACACCAGTTGTAGGCATGACTCTGGAGTGCATTGCCTGAATTGATGCTTGGAAGTTGAGTCCTACATCGCAGTTGGCGAACTTGCGCCGATTGGTGATCTTGAGCAAGAATGATGCTCTACTTGCAGTGATCTCGGACGTTTGATGACGTCCTACTTGACATGATCCCGGACGTTTGATGACATCCTACTTGAAGATATGGGCTGACACTTGGAAGCTTGGTCCTGTGTCGCGATTGGCGAACCTGCGCCGATAGGTGTTCTCAGGCGAGAATCACGCCTTACTTGTGATTTTCGGCAATTAAGTGGCCCATAAATGGGGTTTACCCTCCCAACACAGGTTACTCCATACGCATACGAAGTGCTTAAAGGGTAAGAGCGCCGTACCACACATACCAACCCGTGTAGGTGTACTAACTTTTTATTTTTCAAATTTATTAGTTTTTCTTTATTTAGAGCATAGATATTCAAGAAGCTAAAACTTTCCTCCTAAACCAAAACCATCACATTAACTCGCTTAGAAGTGATTTTCTAAGGATACCACATGGTTACAAATACATGTGAGGTTATCATGTTTAGGAAAAACAAAAATCAAGCTTGAAACCCATCAAATATTCACTAACTATTCCTAACTAAGCAATTGCACTATTCTAGCAATCAACGATACAACCATACATATAAACTACCCATAGTTGATAAAAATTTTAAAATTTTCGCCTAATTTCAATGATAACTAAAGATGTTTCTTTCCAAAAACTAGTAAGGAACTTGTGCCCCCCCACTCACAGATAAAAACTCTACAATGTCCTCATTGTGAATAAGGCGACACCACAAAAAAGAAAATAAAAATCACACAAAAGAAAAACTCACAAAAGAAAAGAAAACACAAGCCAGCATGCATGCCACCCCCACTCCCACACAAAAAGGCCAACAATGTCCCCATTGGAATAGAAATAGAGATAAGCATGCACACGAAAGAAAAGAAAAAGAAATAAAGAAAAAGAAAAGAAAAGAAGAAAAGAAAGATAAGGAAGGATATTACCTGGTTGGGTATTTAATATACCAAAACAATGAAGTCTCAGAATAATAAAACTATTTATGGAGCATCAGCCACTCCATCTCGCCTCAAGATGTCGGGTATCATCTCAGAACCATTCAATGCTCGTAGTAACAAGTCATGCATCCTTGAATGCATCTCAAAATGGTGAACATAAGAGCACAATCTCAATAGCACATCATCAAACATTAGTGCTCTCAAAAGTTTATCGAATGCTTTAGAAAAGTCAGTGAAATGACGGACTACAAGAATGTACATAACTTTCCTAGGCACCGTAAATGGAGATATGACAAATGAATCCTCCCATTGAATTGTAAATGGAGATTGAGTATGCAAATCAACGGGACGGGGTAATAAAATACACTCCTTAACTTCCTCATGTAAAGACATGGATGCAAACAATGACTCATAAAGCATATCATCATCAAAAATATAATTGTGACAAACCAAGTTCAAACACTTAGGATCAACCCTCAAAGAATCAAGTTCATCATCACAAGATTTCACATTATTTTCAATGGATTCACTGGAAAGGGTAGATAATGCCTCATTAATACAATGATCCTTAATGAAAGTGAATAATTCCGTATCAAACACACATTCAATCACAAAGGATTCAATTTCACTCTCAACAAGATCATCTTCAATTGCATCACAAGTATCATGGCATTCACTAGACTCAACTTTTTCTTCACACAAAGGCATGGACAATGGTGTGGACAATGGTTCATCGTCTAACATGTTTTCATCAGGTTCTACATCATCACACATAAAATCATCAATTTTCTCATGCTCTCTAGATGTAGCTACAGCTAAGGGTCTCCTGAGCTTAATACAGGCAAAACTAGGTCTGTTATAGTAGTCATCATCCTCATCATAATCATACAAAGAAGAATCATCATGCATTTCAGGACTCAAAGACGATGAATGATCTACATGAACTGTCGAATTAACCAGATGTGAAGAAGAAGTTTCTACCCTAGGTCTAGTCTCATGTAAGAACTTACGCATGTACTCAGCCATTTTTGCACACAATTCATCCACTTTAGGTTGAAACAAGAGTCAGAATCATGGTTCGGAGAATCACAATGCGAGCACAAAGGATGAGACTCAACAACATCGCATTGGGGAGGATCATAAGAGTTTTCTGCATAATCCCTACCATACGATTGATCATCAAAATACAAGGGATAATCACATGATTGTTCAGTTAAGGTCTCCGAAAAATATTCCCAACCACTAGATTGACCATTGTGATTTTGGGGGTATTCATCATATGGCATGACTAAAGTCTCAGAGGGTGGTGCAAAATTTCAAATATGGGGGTCAAAGGGAGAATTTTGTTGTTCAGATTCATAAGTATCCCTAGACAACCATTCAAGAAATTCCAATGCCTGATCTTCTCCTAAAGTAGAAACCCATAATATTCTAAGAGATTACGAGTTTCATAATTTATACCCTCATACACAATACCCAAGATATCTAGTGTATCATGTGAGATACCATATGATCCACATTGAGCAACATAATCCTGTAATATAGCAAAATATCTCCAAAATATTTCTTGCTCAAATTGTGGAACCCTAACATCGGTCATAACTACTTTTATTTATTTATTTATTTTTTTTTCTTTATTCAAATTTTGTGACTACATTTTTCTGGAAAGAATCTAAGAAGCATTAAACTATTTACACAAAAACCAATAACCTAATCTACCAAATAACGCCATATCCGGCAACGGCGCAATTGTTCGGTTGTGATAATTAGGTAACAGAGTAGGGGTAGTCGAATCCACAGGGATTGTGTGTTAGGTTACTTGGGAATTGGTTTGGTTTGGGTTTCAAATTGCAGGAAGCAGTAAATAATTTAGACTAAACTAATTATTAATTGAAAACAATGGAAACTAAAGAAAACATGAAACTGAAAACAAAACCTAACTACTAGAACAATAATAAGAAACTAAACAAGAAATCGAAAGCATATTCAAGAAAGCAATTAACAACTACAAAAGTAAAGACTAAACTAATTACTGAATTAAAAACAGAAAACATTACTGAGTGTAGATTTCTTTCTATCAATCTTCACCTCTTTGAATCTTGAGTCACATAACTTTCTCTCGAACAAACAAGAAATGTGTGATTTGGATTATTAAGACTGCTCGAATCCTCACCTGTAGGGAGAATTTGAGGAACTTTAATCCTGCTCTTCGCTAAAAAGGTGGAATTTGTGGAACTATCACTAATGAATTGAAAATAGCGAAAAAGAAAGTGAAGAACGAGAAGGAACAAGAACTTGAATTAACTTGAAAGAAAATTGTGCTTACAATCGAGGAATTGAAAGAAAACTTAAAGAAACTAATAACTAAGACTAAATCTAACCTAAGTAAAAACTAGAAATAAATCTAGGTAAGACTTAGAAAAAATGCCTCTGTAATGATAGTATAATAGTGTTTATATAATGAAAGAAAATAAGAAGGGAAAAGAAAATAATAACAGTTCAAAAACCCTAGCAGCCGCCACAACTTTATTTCCGATACCCCTGCCGTTGTCGCACACCATATGGTATGGCAAAACTGTCAGAGATTGGCGCAAAATTTGAAATATGGGGGCAAAGGGAGAATTTTGTTATTCAGATTCATAATTATCCCTAGACAACCATTCAAGAAATTCCAATGACTCATCTTCTCCTAAATTAGAACCCCCATAATATTCTACGAGACTACGAGTTTCATAATTTATACCCTCATACACAATATCCAAGATATCTAGTGTATCATGTTAGATACTGTAACACCCCAACACCCTTAATCACAAGATTAACATTAAACACACACTAAGCCTGTGATTAGCGCAGCGCAACACCTAGGGTGGAGGCATTACCGCCGTCCCCACTCGGGACAAGGCAACAAACCCAAACACCAAACAAGAACAAAAAAGCCACAACCAAACTTTGAAAAACACTTCATACTAAAACCCACCAAAACATAAATAGTTCAACTTATACAACCATTAAGGAAAAACTACATCCCAAATTTCATAACCAAGGGGTCTTTTAATCATAAGGAAAGCACCGGAATCGGCCAAACTTCCATTCGAGACTACCTTGCTTGGGTACACGCCTACTTCTGCTTATCCTTGCCCTTAACTTGGGAGCTCGGACCGCCTAAAACAAAACATTAAAACAACGCAAAAGTGAGTGGGGAAACACTCAGTACACAAACATCCAACACGTCAAACCGTTCGAAAACAGTTTTTAGTGCCGACGTTTTAAAATCATTTTGAAAACTGGAAGGGGAAATAACCATGAATGAACTGGATTGCTGCATAGATAAAAATGTACATACATAAAGGAGTTAAACTTGTAATAATTGAAAACGAGTAGTATCCCTTACGATCGATGCAAAGCACCTCACACACGCGCATGCCCAAATCGATCTAGATTGGGACTGGGTGACTGCTAGGCAGTCAACACTGGCCAGGTCATTAGGACACTCTGATCAGGAGCATCTAAAAGAAAAGGCTAGTACAACGCGTAACTAGCTAGCATATAATAAGGCGGGACCACTTTTTGAAAATAATATGATAAATAATATAAGGTCAAAGCTTTGACATGATGATAATATATATATACTGAATGATAAGAAAAATGTTAAACGTTGGACAATTTGCGTACCTTGGGTAGTAGAAGAGTCTAGCGACGTGCCTCGAGCTTGGGACGGTTTGGGCGACTTGGAAACTATAATAAGAGCATAAGAAAATCGAGAGTTGAAATAAAGTCCTTGCATTTACAAGAGGATGAAAGTATTTAAAACTTGATAACTTAAAAGGGATGAGAAAATATAAATTTCAGTTTTTTGGTCAATCAAAGATTTGGTGATAACTTGAGCTCGGAAACTCGGATTATTGCAAACGAATACTTTTCAGAAAGGGAAAAACACGCCCTACAACTTTGTCAACTGGCCCGAAGGTTAAAAATGAAAGGAAGGGCTCGGAAAAAGGCCCGGACAGAAGCAGAGCACTTGGAACTAATCATGCGGCTTGGAAATTTAGGCGAAACTTATAGCGAAACTTAAATAGGATCAAAGAAAGCTTGTGATGTATAAAGCCTCCTTAACAACCAGCTAAGATGAGCATAGAATTGGAGTCCTTGAAGGCTTAAGAAGAGAAGCTATTCGATTAGTGAAAACATGGAAGAAACGTTGTCAAGTGACGGAACTTAGAAAATGACATGATTATAAATTTCTGGAAAGCTTACGAACCGATGATCGGTGGATTGAAAACATAGAAGCGATGGTCCTTGGTTACCTAGACATCGAGGAGACCCATAAACTTGTTAGGAAGACAAAAGTACAACTTAGCTAACAACAACACTTAAACAAACCTAAAACCTCATCACTTTACCCCATGGTTAGCTAGTATTTCCTTAATCCTTTAGGAGGAAAACCTAAACACCAACTTGACTTATTTCAACTTTGAAGACACCTCCAAGCCATCCTAATATTGACACAAAGGCCGCCATCTAGTTAGAACTCCTTAAGAGATCACATTCCAACCATAGAGTTAGAATTAATAACTAAAATTCTAGGCAGAACTTTTATTAATGTCTTTCAGTCAAGACCCTATATCTCACTCACCCGATATCGTATGGACACAAAACTTATGATTCTGGAAAGCTTAAAGAGTGAGCTAAAACTCTTATGTTCACCATTAACCAACAAGGTCTCCAAATGGAGAAGAACTTGGAGAAAGAGGGGCGCTCGGCCACCTCTGGGCCGCCGGCCGGTCGCCGGAAAACGCCCGGACAGGTGGGCGTGGCTAGCTGGAGAAGAGAGGAGGAGGGAGGAGAGGGAAACGTTTGTGTAAAATCTGATTTATGAAAATGAATTAAAAGACCTTATATTCCTCCCCCTCTTATATAAATAAACCCCTTAATTAACTTATCATCTAATTAGTAATTAAACTAAATCAATTATGTAATTAGAAATTAGCTAGGTAAAATAATTGGTATCGACTAAATAAAATTTGTGAACATAAACTTGGTAAAATAATTTAGTATACGATTAAATAAAATCGCTTGGGAAATAAACTAGGTAAGATTAGCTAATATTAAATCACATAAAATAAATTGGTAGGATAACACAAATAAGATAAATTGGGCGATAAAATGTACTTAGGAAGGTTGGATAGCATAAATCGTAATTAACACAGGAATTAAAATTAATATAACCTTCTTCGGTTACAAGCGTAAAATTGAGAATGATAAAATAAATTATATAACTTATCGTAAAAGTATTCATAAACTCGTAATAATATTTATAACTTTAAATTCGAGATAACATAAAATCAACCCATTTAACCATCGCCTTGCTCGAGAACTGTCGCGCATAAAAATAAATAATAATAATAACAGTAATAACCATATTAACGTAAAAGAAAGAAAATTTTTAACAGCGTAATTTAGTTAATCACCGTGATTAATGCCTTAATTAATACGGGTTTAGGGCGGGTCGTTACACCCTCCCCCTCCTAAAAAGAAGTTTCGTCCCCGAAACTTGTTGTTGGATAACTCGCGTTCGAAAAACCTTAAAAGAGGTGCGGGTAGCTTTTCTTCATGTCTTCCTCGGCTTCCCAAGTGGCTTCCGAGGTGTCTTCATGATATCGTATTTCATCCTGAGGTTACAGTCATCATCGTGACGAACACCTTACGCTGGTTATTCATAAAACCTTGAATTCATTTTTCTTTGCATCGCTTTCTAAGACAAGTCATTGTCAGGGGGCATTACTATCTCTCAAACTTCCCAAAACATTGGGTTTTACTTCTGTTAATTATCTGAACACTCTCTTCCCTTCATAAATTATATGGTAAGAACGTTTTCTTTCTCAGATATATCCATATGACTTTTATTCCTCTGGAAGAAGAGCTAAACTCTCTCCAAGCGTTCTATATTCTTGACTTTATGAACAACTTAATCGTAAAAAGTCTTGACTCGAAGGTCCCTAGTATCTCCTTGAACAACCGTTTCTCTACATTTCCTACTTTACCTCAGGTATCTTGAAAATTCCATATAAACTAACACCTTTGCACTTCGCTTTTCCTTACTTTATTAAACTTCCCTCCTGACATCTATTTCCTATAAAAGGTAATAACAGGCGCGGAGGAAAAACATGATAATAGGAAGATGCCATAGCTAAGATTTTGAAACATGAATTCTGAAGTTAACGACGAAACAAATGTTCACACTGATGGATTTAAAGCTTCATGGAGGGATATAGGTATTCTTTAGTCCAACGACACATGTATATACATTACGAAAACGAGGATCAACAAAATATAACATATTTGATAAAGATGATGATTACAATGATTTCATGAACAAGGAAATTCGTAAGTACATCGAAATGAGCTTGATTTGAAAAGGAAAGATATTAGGATCAGTCTTATGATTTCTAAATTAAGGGAATTAATGTTTGGAAAGCATGAATATTTTGCAGTAACTTTTTGGAGTGATAGAGCATAAGTTATTGATCTTGAATCGAGTATGACTTTTATTGAAGCTGAGTTTTGGAAATAGTATGCAGATTCATGGTGGAACATGACAACCACTTGAAAAAGATAAATCTTAGCGAGTAAAAAGGGTCATATGAATATAACGAAGTCTATCTCTGAAGAAATAACGAATTAATAGCAGTCAAGAGTAGGTAATGGTCATGAAGGAATTGATCACGAATTGGTAACAAGTCGATAAAGGATAAGTTAATTATCTTGAATCGAGTATGACTTTTATTGAAGCTGAGTTTTGGAAATAGTATGCAGATTCATGGTGGAACATGACAACCACTTGAAAAAGATAAATCTTAGCGAGTAAAAAGGGTCATATGAATCTAACGAAGTCTATCTCTGAAGAAATAACGAATTAATAGCAGTCAAGAGTAGGTAATGGTCATGAAGGAATTGATCACGAATTGGTAACAAGTCGATAAAGGCAGGTTATTGAATGCCTTAACGTACTGGACTGATAACAACGATATGATTTGATAAAGATTCTTGAGAATAAACAATGATAGGAAACGAGAAGCTTGGATTTGATATTGCGATGAGGGGGTGAACTTTACCATGAGGGGTACAATGAGAGCATGGAATAAAGGTTGAATTCGAGCAATGAACTTGAAATATAAAGGCCAAGCAGAAGAGGTTTGGTCCTCACAATGGTTGTTCATTAATAGCTCTCCGCCAAGCTTTGCTTGTCCCTTGGTACTCTCCCTTATTAGTTTTCCCCCAAATATTAGCTTCTCCTTCCAAATAAGAGGTCCCTATTGTCAGATTCTTATCTTCAGGTACCTCAACTACTTCAAATATCTTTCCCAAATCTCTAAATCATTCTCCTGGTATCGCGGGGTCAGAACTTCCCGCATAAGAGGTCGGGTTTCTCTTGGCTACCTTATTAGCGTAGTCTCTTCCCTAGGCTAGCTTGCCTGACTTACTGGCGGAAAAGGTATGCGCCTGAGTAACTTTTTGAAATAAAACCAAAAGTAGTCAGGGTATGGTGCTGGAAACAAAAAAAAAAAACGTCCGGAGGGGCTAGACCTGCGTTCGGAGGAGCGGGCAAAGACAGCATCTCGTAAAAGAAAGGCCCTAGCTCGCTCACGTGATCATGATAATCGGCTTGCGGATTAACCGCACAATGAGCGTCGAAAGCGTCTTGCAGCTTCTTGAGATGGACTTGAATGTTGGTTTCGGTCTCCATGAACATCTCGAACGGGTTGGGAAGAGGGTCACCATTGTGATCCATCTATATTATATATATAGCATTAACGCAAGATTGTCGTAATTTTCAACATTGGTAAAATTCGTTGAGAATAAATAAACAAAAGAAAACTAAGACAAGGTCCAAGACTCAACTAACTTAACCCTTATGAGCAACTAAAGAAGCTCTTGTCCCTTCTTAAGATCCCTGTGACTTCACTTACTATACTTGGAGCATACTATTCACTCATATCATTTAAACGCTTTTAAACATTTCACAACACACCATGATAAGGCACTTAACACTTCCTTTGCCCTCTACATCAATCCCACTTGGAATTGGATTTGTATACTTTTCTTTGAATGACTCAAATTCTCCTTTCGAGACTAATTCAACATGCCTCGCATTCTCAAAAGCACTTAGCACGGTTCACTTGCATCAACTATTAGATTACTTGCAATTTGTACTTAAACTTCCTTAGATTTTTATACTAAAGCTCTCTAAATTTTGGAGAAATTTCGACAGCACTTCTCCTATAAATTGAGCTATCCCAAACTTTTACATAACTTGTATTCCTGCAAGAAAACAACTTACACTTCATAAACACATCTAGAGCTTCAAGCTTAACATTCATCCCCAACATATTCACAATTTCCAATCCAATCCATAAGGAACACAAATCTCATACACAATTCATACTGCCCATATTCATATCTCACATTCCTAGGGAATCTACATCCCCAAAATACTTCTTATAGCTCCGCTCTGATACCACAACTGTAACACCCCAACACCCTTAATCACAAGATTAACATTAAACACACACTAAGCCTGTGATTAGCGCAGCGCAACACCTAGGGTGGAGGCATTACCGCCGTCCCCACTCGGGACAAGGCAACAAACCCAAACACCAAACAAGAACAAAAAAGCCACAACCAAACTTTGAACAAACACTTCATACTAAAACCCACCAAAACATAAATAGTTCAACTTATACAACCATTAAGGAAAAACTACATCCCAAATTTCATAACCAAGGGGTCTTTTAATCATAAGGAAAGCACCGGAATCGGCCAAACTTCCATTCGAGACTACCTTGCTTGGGTACACGCCTACTTCTGCTTATCCTTGCCCTTAACTTGGGAGCTCGGACCGCCTAAAACAAAACATTAAAACAACGCAAAAGTGAGTGGGGAAACACTCAGTACACAAACATCCAACACGTCAAACCGCTCGAAAACAGTTTTTAGTGCCGGCGTTTTAAAATCATTTTGAAAACGGGAAGGGGAAATAACCATGAATGAACTGGATTGCTGCATAGATAAATATTTACATACATAAAGGAGTTAAACTTGTAATAATTGAAAACGAGTGTTATCCCTTACGATCGATGCAAAGCACCTCATACACGCGCATGCCCAAATCGATCTAGATTTGGATTGGGTAACTACTAGGCAGTCGACACTGGCCAGGTCATTAGGACACTCTGATCAGGACCATCTAAAAGAAAAGGCTAGTACATCACGTAACTAGCTAGCATATAATAAGGCGGGACCACTTTTGAAAATAATGTGATAAATTATATTAGGTCAAAGCTTTGACATGATGATAATATATATATATACTGAATGATAAGAAAAATGTTAAACGTTGGACAATTTGCGTACCTTGGGTAGTAGAAGAGTCTAGCGACGTGCCTCGAGCTTGGGACGGTTTGGGCGACTTGGAAACTATAATAAGAGCATAAGAAAATCGAGAGTTTAAATAAAGTCCTTGCATTTACAAGAGGATGAAAGTATTTAAAACTTGAGAACTTAAAAGGGATGAGAAAATAGAAATTTCAGTCTTTTGGTCAATCAAAGATTTGGTGATAACTTGTGCTCGGAAACTCGGATTTTTGCAAATGAATACTTTTCGGAAAGGAAAAAACCACGCCCTACAACTTTGGCAACTGGCCCGAAGGCTAAAAATGAAAGGAAGGGCTCGGAAAAAGGCCGGGACAGAAGCAGAGCACTTTAAACTAATCATGCGGCTTGGAAATTTAGGCGAAACATATGGCGAAACTTAAATAGGATCAAAGAAAGCTTGTGATGTATAAAGAATCCTTAACAACCAACTTAGATGAGCATAGAATTAGAGTCCTTGAAGGCTTAAGAAGAGAAGCTATTCGATTAATGAAAACATGGAAGAAACATTGTCAAGTGACGGAACTTAGAAAATGACGTGATTATGAATTTCTGGAAAGCTTACGAACCGATAACCGGTGGATTGAAAACATAGAAGCGATGGTCCTTGGTTACCTAGACATCGAGGAGACCCATAAACTTGTTAGGAAGACAAAAGTACAACTTAGCCAACAACAACACTTAAACAAACCTAAAACCTCATCACTTTACCCCATGGTTTGCTAGTATTTCCTTAATCCTTTAGGAGGCAAACCTTAACACCAACTTGACTTATTTCAACTTAGAAAACACCTCCAAGCCATCCTAATATTGACACAAAGGCCACCATCTATTTAGAACTCCTTAAGAGATCACATTCCAACCATAGAGTTAGAATTAATAACTGAAATTCAGGGCAGAACCTTTATTAATGTCTTTCAGTCAAGACCCCATATCTCACTCACCCGATATCGTATGGATACAAAACTTATGTTTCTGGAAAGCTTAAAGAGTGAGCTAAAACTCTTATGTTCACCATTAAAACAAACAAGATCTCCAAATGGACGAAAAAGTAGCATTTAGCTAGTGACTCCAGAAAACGTATATAAAAACACACCTTCACGATTTTGGTTACAACTCGGGCTATACATATCGGAATCCCGAAATTCAAAAGCCGAGGGTTAGCTAACAATCTTGGCTATCTTTTAAAGTATGAAACAGAGCTAAACTCACATTTTAAGTCCCCTGGAATTTTCAGATTACAACCAGCAGCAAAACCAACCCTGGATTTCTCCTTAAATGCATCTTTTTTGCCATTAAACCTATACTAATCCCAACCTAAAGTCCAAATTGAACACTACTCTTGATTTTCCAGAATATAAACCCAGAAAATACTCATCTTCTTCCATAGAAATTCACATGCAACCATAGATTACACATGCAACTATAATTAACATTTGAATTAACACTCTTCCACCCATTTCCACACTAAATTCAAATCATCCATGTATATAACCACTTAATTAACATAGTAACAACCCAAATCAGTCCCTTAATCATCATATTTCTCCTCCAAAAACCACATGCAAGCAAGAATTTCAACATTCAACAAGAACTTAGCAAGAACTCATCCAAAATCCAATTAAACTACACATGCATCCTTCTCAAACTCAAACCCTAATTAACCCAACTTAACCACAACTTAAAATCATGCTTAGAAATCATAAAAGAGATGAAGAACTTCAAGAACAACACAATTTATAAATGAAATTTCAGATTTGAAACATAAAGAATAAAGTTAGGGTTTGAGATTATACCACTTGGAGAAGAAAACACAAGAGAGGAGGAAGAGGGGCGCTCGGCCACCTCTGGGCCGCGGTGGCCACGTGGTCACGTGAAAACGCTTGGACAGGGCGTGGCTAGCTGGAGAAGAGAGGAGGAGGGAGGAGAGGGAAATGTTTGTGTAAAATCTGATTTATGAAAATGAATTAAAAGACCTTAGACTCCTCCCCCTCTCATATAAATAAACCCCTTAATTAACTTATCATCTAATTAGTAATTAAACTAAATCAATCATGTAATTAGAAATTAGCTAGGTAAAATAATTGGTATCGACTAAATAAAATTTGTGAACATAAACTTGGTAAAATAATTTAGTACACTATTAAATAAAATCGCTTGCGAAATAAACTAGGTAAGATTAACTAATATTAAATCACATAAAATAAATTGGTAGGATAACACTAATAAGATAAATTGGGCGATAAAATGTACTTAGGAAGGTTGGATAGCATAAATCGTAATTAACACGGGAATTAAAATTAATATAACCTTCTTCGGTTACAAGCGTAAAATTGAGAATGATAAAATAAATTATATAACTTATCGTAAAAGTATTCATAAACTTGTAATAATATTTATAACTTTAAATTCGAGATAACATAAAATCAACCCATTTAACCATCACCTTGCTCGAGACCTGTCGCGCATAAAAATAAATAATAATAATAACAGTAATAACCATATTAACGTAAAAGAAAGAAAATTTTTAACAGCGTAATTTAGTTAATCACCGTGATTAAGGCCTTAATTAATACGGGTTTAGGGCGGGTCGTTACACCCTCCCCCCCTAAAAAGAAGTTTCATCCCCGATACTTGTTGTTGGATCACTCGCGTTCGAAAAACCTTAAAAGAGGTGCGGGTAGCTTTTCTTCATGTCTTCCTCGGCTTCCCAAGTGGCTTCCGAGGTGTCTTCATGATATCGTATCTCATCCTAAGGTTACAGTCATCATCGTGACGAACACCTTACGCTGGTTATTCATAAAACCTTGAATTCATTTCTCTTTGCATCGCTTTCTAAGACAAGTCATTGTTAGGGGGCATTACTATCTCTCAAAAACCCCAAAACATTGGTTTTTACTTCTGTTAATTATCTGAACACTCTCTTCCCTTCATAAATTATATGGTAAGAATGTTTTCTTTCTCAGATATATCCATATGAGTTTTATTCCTCTGGAAGAAGAGCTAAACTTTCTCCAAGCGTTCTATATTTTTGACTTTATGAACAAATTAATCGTAAAAAGTCTTGACACGAAGGTCCCAAGTATCTCCTTGAACAACTGTTTCTCTACATTTCCTACTTTACCTTAGGTATCTTGAAAATTCCATACAAACTAACACCTTTGCACTTCGCTTTTCCTTACTTTATTAAACTTCCCTCCTGACATCTATTTCCTATACAAGGTACTAACAGGCGCGGAGGAAAAACATGATAATAGGAAGATGCCATAGCTAAGATTTGGAAACATGAATTCTGAAGTTAACGACGAAACAAATGTTCACACTGATGGATTTAAAGCTTCATGGAGGGATATAGGTATTCTTTAGTCCAACGACACATGTATATACATTAAGAAAACGAGGATCAACAAAATATAGCATATTTGATAAAGATGATGATTACAATGATTTCATGAACAAGGAAATTCGTAAGTACATCGAAATGAGCTTGATTTGAAAAGGAAAGATATTAGGATCAGTCTTCTGATTTCTAAATTAAGGGAATTAATGTTTGGAAAGCATGAATATTTTGCAGTAACTTTTTGGAGTGATAGAGCATAAGTTATTGATCTTGAATCGAGTATGACTTTTATTGAAGCTGAGTTTTGGAAATAGTATGCAGATTCATGGTGGAACATGACAACCACTTGAAAAAGATAAATCTTAGCGAGTAAAAAGGGTCATATGAATATAACGAAGTCTATCTCTGAAGAAATAACGAATTAATAGCAGTCAAGAGTAGGTAATGGTCATGAAGGAATTGATCACGAATTGGTAACAAGTCGATAAAGGCAGGTTATTGAATGCCTTAATGTACTGGACTGATAACAACGATATGATTTGATAAAGATTCTTGAGAATAAACAATGATAGGAAACGAGAAGCTTGGATTTGATATTGCGATGAGGGGGTGAACTTTACCATGAGGATGTACAATGAGAGCATGGAATAAAGGTTGAATTCGAGCAATGAACTTGAAATATAAAGGCCAAGCAGAAGAGGTTTGGTCCTCACAATGGTTGTTCATTAATAGCTCTCCGCCAAGCTTTGCTTGTCCCTTGGTACTCTCCCTTAATAGTTTTCCCCCAAATATTAGCTTCTCCTTCCAAATAAGAGGTCCCTATTGTCAGCTTCTTATCTTCAGGTACCTCAACTACTTTAAATATCTTTCCCAAATCTCTAAATCATTCTCCTGGTATCGCGGGGTCAGAACTTCCCGCATAAGAGGTCGGGTTTCTATTGTCTACCTTATTAGCGTAGTTCTCTTCCCTAGGCTAGCTTGCCTGACTTACTGGCGGAAAAGGTATGCGCCTGAGTAACTTTTTGAAATAAAACCAAAAGTAGTCAGGGTATGGTGGTGGAAACAAAAAAAAAAAAAAAACGTGCGGAGGGGCTAGACCTGCATTCGGAGGAGCGGGCAAAGACAACATCTCGTAAAAGAAAGGCCCTAGCTCGCTCACGTGATCACGATAATCGGCTTGCGGATTAACCGCACAATGAGCGTCGAAAGCGTCTTGCAGCTTTTTGAGATGGACTTGAATGTTGGTTTCGGTCTCCATGAACACCGCGAACGGGTTGGGAAGAGGGTCACCATTGTGATCCATCTATATTATATATATAGCATTAACGCAAGATTGTCGTAATTTTCAACATTGGTAAAATTCGTTGAGAATAAATAAACAAAAGAAAACTAAGACAAGGTCCAAGACTCAACTAACTTAACCCTTATGAGCAACTAAAGAAGCTCTTGTCCCTTCTTAAGATCCCTGTGACTTCACTTACTATACTTGGAGCGTACTAATCACTCATATCATTTAAACGCTTTTAAACATTTCACAACACACCATGATAAGGCACTTAACACTTCCTTTGCCCTCTACATCAATCCCACTTGGAATTGGATTTGTATAATTTTCTTTGAATGACTCAAATTCTCCTTTCGAGACTAATTCAACATGCCTCGCATTCTCAAAAGCACTTAGCACGGTTCACTTGCATTAACTATTAGATTACTTGCAATTTGTACTTAAACTTCCTTAGATTTTTATACTAAAGCTCTCTAAATTCTGGAGAAATTTCGACAACACTTCTCCTATAAATTGAGTTATCCCAAACTTTTACATAACTTGTATTCCTGCAAGAAAACAACTTACACTTCATAAACACATCTAGAGCTTCAAGCTTAACTTTCATCCCCAACATATTCACAATTTCCAATCCAATCCATAAGGAACACAAATCTCATACACAATTCATACTGCCCATATTCATATCTCACATTCCTAGGGAATCTACATCCCCAAAATACTTCTTATAGCTCCGCTCTGATACCACAACTGTAACACCCCAACACCCTTAATCACAAGATTAACATTAAACACACACTAAGCCTTTGATTAGCGCAGCGCAACACCTAGGGTGGAGGCATTACCGCCGTCCCCACTCGAGACAAGGCAACAAACCCAAACACCAAACAAGAACAAAAAAGCCATAACCAAACTTTGAACAAACACTTCATACTAAAACCCACCAAAACATAAATAATTCAACTTATACAACCATTAGGGAAAAACTACATCCCAAATTTCATAACCAATGGGTCTTTTAATCATAAGGAAAGCACCGGAATCGGCCAAACTTCCATTCGAGACTACCTTGGTTGGGTACACGCCTACTTCTGCTTATCCTTGCCCTTAACCTGGGAGCTCGGACCGCCTAAAACAAAACATTAAAACAACGCAAAAGTGAGTGGGGAAACACTCAGTACACAAACCTCCAACACGTCAAACCGTTCGAAAACAGTTTTTAGTGCCGACGTTTTAAAATCATTTTGAAAAGGGGAAGGGGAAATAACCATGAATGAACTGGATTGCTGCATAGATAAATATGTACATACATAAAGGAGTTAAACTTGTAATAATTGAAAACGAGTGGTATCCCTTACGATCGATGCAAAGCACCTCACACACGCGCATGCCCAAATCGATGTAGATTTGGATTGGGTGACTGCTAGGCAGTCAACACTGGCCAGGTCATTAGGACACTCCGATCAGGACCATCTATAAGAAAAGGCTAGTACATCACGTAACTAGCTAGCATATAATAAGGCGGGACCACTTTTGAAAATAATGTGATAAATGATATTAGGTCAAAGCTTTGACATGATGATAATATATATATACTGAATGATAAGAAAAATGTTAAACGTTGGACAATTTGCGTACCTTGGGTAGTAGAATAGTCTAGCGACGTGCCTCGAGCTTGGGACGGTTTGGGCGACTTGGAAACTATAATAAGCGCATAAGAAAATTTAGAGTTTAAATAAAGTCCTTGCATTTACAAGAGGATGAAAGTATTTAAAACTTGATAACTTAAAAGGGATGAGAAAATAGAAATTTCAGTTTTTTGGTCAATCAAAGATTTGGTGATAACTTGAGCTCGGAAACTCGGATTTTTGCAAACGAATACTTTTCGGAAATGGAAAAACACGCCCTAAGAATTTGTCTACTGGCCCGAAGGCTAAAAATGAAAGGAAGGGCTTGGAAAAAGGCCCGGACAGAAGCAGAGCACTTGAAACTAATCATACGGCTTGGAAATTTAGGCGAAACTTATGGCGAAACTTAAATAGGAACAAAGAAAGCTTGTGATGTATAAAGCATCCTTAACAACCAGCTTAGATGAGCATAGAATTGGAGTCCTTGAAGGCTTAAGAAGAGAAGCTATTCGATTAATGAAAACATGGAAGAAACGTTGTCAAGTGACGGAACTTAGAAAATGACATGATTATGAATTTCTGGAAAGCTTACGAACCGATGACCGGTGGATTGAAAACATAGAAGCGATGGTCCTTGGTTACCTAGACATCGAGGAGACCCATAAACGTGTTAGGAAGACAAAAGTATAGCTTAGCCAACAACACTTAAAC
Source organism: Portulaca oleracea (assembly GCA_029582165.1). Classification (NCBI taxonomy): domain Eukaryota; kingdom Viridiplantae; phylum Streptophyta; class Magnoliopsida; order Caryophyllales; family Portulacaceae; genus Portulaca; species Portulaca oleracea. Next base: position 36,547,229 of record CM055882.1, read on the forward strand.
AAACCAAAAACCTCATCACTTTACCCCATGGTTTGCTAGTATTTCCTTAATCCTTTAGGAGGCAAACCTAAATACCAACTTGACTTATTTCAACTTAGAAAACACCTCCAAGCCATCCTAATATTGACACAAAGGCCGCCATCTATTTAGAACTCCTTAAGAGATCACATTCCAACCATAGAGTTAGAATTAATAACTAAAATTCTGGGCAGAACCTTTATTAATGTCTTTCAGTCAAGACCCTATATTTCACTCACCCGATATCGTATGGACACAAAAATTATGTTTCTGGAACGTTTAAAGAGTGAGCTAAAACTCTTATGTTCACCATTAAAACCAACAAGGTCTCCAAATGGACGAAAAAGTAGCATTAAGCTAATGACTCTAGAAAACGTATATAAAAACACACCTTCACGGTTTTGGTTACAACTCGGGTTATAAATATCGGAATCCCGAAATTCAAAAGCCGAGGGTTAGCTAACAATCTTGGCTATCTTTTAAAGTTGGAAACAGAGCTAAACTCACATTTTAAGTCCCCTGGAATTTTCAGATTACAACCAGCAGCAAAACCAACCCTGGATTTCTCGTTAAATGCATCTTTTTTGCCATTAAACCTATACTAATCCCAACCTAAAGTCCAAATTGAACACTACTCTTGATTTCCCAGAATATAAACCCAGAAAATACTTATCTTCTTGCATAGAAATTCACATGCAACCATAGATTACACATGCAACTATAATTAACACTTGAATTAACACTCTTCCACACATTTCCACACTAAATTCAAATCATCCATGTATATAACCACTTAATTAATATAGTAACAACCCAAATCAGTCCCTTAATCATCATATTTCTCCTCCAAAAACCACATGCAAGCAAGAATTTCAACATTCAACAAGAACTTAGCAAGAACTCATCCAAAATCCAATTAAACTACACATGCATCCTTCTAAAACTCAAACCCTAATTAACCCAACTTAACCACAACTTAAAATCATGCTTAGAAATCATAAAAGAGATGAAGAACTTCAAGAACAACACAATTTATAAATGAAATTTCAGATTTGAAACATAAAGAATAAAGTTAGGGTTGTAGATTATACCACTTGGAGAAGAACTTGGAGAAGAAAACACAAGAGAGGAGGAAGAGGGGCGCTCGGCCACCTCTGGGCCGCCGGCTGGCCGCCGGAAAACGCCCGGACAGGGGGCGTGGCTGGCTGGAGAAGAGAGGAGGAGGGAGGAGAGGGAAATGTTTGTGTAAAATCTGATTTATGAAAATGAATTAAAAGACCTCAGACTCCTCCCCCTTTTATATAACCCCTTAATTAACTTATCATCTAATTAGTAATTAAACTAAATCAATCATGTAATTAGAAATTAGCTAGGTAAAATAATTGGTATCGACTAAAATAATTTAGTATACGATTAAATAAAATCGCTTGGGAAATAAACTAGGTAAGATTAACTAATATTAAATCACATAAAATAAATTGGTAGGATAACACTAATAAGATAAATTGGGCGATAAAATGTACTTAGGAAGGTTGGATAGCATAAATCGTAATTAACACGGGAATTAAAATTAATATAACCTTCTTCGGTTACAAGCGTAAAATTGAGAATGATAAAATAAATTATATAAGTTATCGTAAAAGTATTCAGAAACTCGTAATAATATTTATAACTTTAAATTCGAGATAACATAAAATCAACCCATTTAACCATCGCCTTGCTCGAGACCTGTCGCGCATAAAAATAAATAATAATTATAACAGTAATAACCATATTAACGTAAAAGAAAGAAAATTTTTAACAACGTAATTTAGTTAATCACCGTGATTAAGGCCTTAATTAATACGGGTTTAGGGCGGGTCATTACAGATACCATATGATTCACATGAGCAACATAATCCTGTAATCTAGCAAAATATCTCCAAAATATTTCTTGCTCAAATTGTGGAACCCTAACATCGGTCATAACTCTATTTATTAATTTATTAGTTTTTTTTTCGTTATTCAAATTTTGTGACTACAATTTTCTGGAAAGCATCTAAGAAGCATTAAACTATTCAAACAAAAACCAATAACCTAATCTACCAAATAACGGCATCCCCAACAACGGCGCCATTGTGCGGTTGTGGTAATTAGGTAAAATAGTAAGGGTAGTCGAACCCACAGGGATGGTGTGTTAGGTTACTAGGGAATTGGTTTGGTTTGGGTTTCAAATTGCAGGAAGCAGTAAATAATTTAAACTAAACTAATTATGAATTGAAAACAATGGAAACTAAAGAAAACATGAAATTGAAAACAAAAGCATACTACTAGAACCAAAACAAGAAACTAAACAAGAAATCGAAAGCATATTGAAGAAAGCAATTAACAACTATAAAAGAAAAGACTAAACCAAGTACTGAATTAAAAACAGAAAACATTACTGAGTGCAGATTTCCCGAACAAACAAGAAAGGTGTGGTTTGGATTATTAAGACTGCTCGAATCCTCACCTGAAGGGAGAATTCGAGGAACCTTAATCCTCCTCTTCACTAAAAAGGTTGAATTTGTGGAACTATCACTAATGAAATTGAGAATAGTGAAAAAGAAAGTTATGAACGAGAAAGAACAAGAACTTGAATTAACTTGAAAGAAAATTGTGCTTATAATCGAGGAATTGAAAGAAAACTTAAAGAAACTAAAAACTAAGACTAAACTAAACCTATGTAAAAACTACAAATAAAATAAGGTAAGACTAAGAAAAGATTCCTCTCTAATGATAGTATAATAGTGTTTATTTAATGAAAGAAAATAAGAAGGGAAAAGAAAATAATAAAATCTCAAAAACCCTAGCAGCCGCCACAACTTTATTTCCGGAACCCCTGCCATCGTCGCAGGCGCGACGCATAGGGTCGCGGGCACGACCCTCTTCTGTCAACTTCGTCCGTCACTCGCTGAACGAGTGTCGCGGGTGCGACCAACCCCGTATCGGGCGCGACGGTTTCTTCGAAAAGTTTTCGCTGATCAACATACCGTCTTTGCGGGCGTGACAGGATACGTCTCGATTGCGACCCCCTTCTGCTCGGCACGTCGCGGGTGCTACAAAATCCGTCGCGGGCGCGACGGTTTCTTGGAAGTTCTTCTTCACCGTCGTCGTGGGTGTAAAGTGTTTTGTCGCGGGTGCGACTCGGTTCTATCGCGGGTGCGACCATGCATGTAGCGGGTGCGAAGCGCTTCTGTCCACATGCAATGTTTGCTCTCAACAACATGTCGCGGGTGCGATGTATTTCTGATCGTCTTGCCTTCGTTGGTTTAATCGATCCACTGAAACTTGTCACGGGCGCGACCCTTATTGTCACGGGTGCGACGCCCTTCTGGCCTGCTGCTTTGGCTGCCGTAATGGAGAAAGAATTCCCAATTTTGTTCCACTTTAGGTTGGCTCGGGAAATCACTTGGGATTCTCTAAAAAGCCCCAATTAATCCCAATTTCCTTCTACTCTTTATTTTCCTACAAAACACGAATTCATCATATCTAATATATAATTAAGGGGATAGAACAAGGAAAAATACCCTATAAATGATAAGAATTCGGCTCGAAACGAGACAGAACAACCCTCCCACACAAGGGTTTACTCGCCTCGAGCAAACTAAAAAAATGAAAAAGAAACTAACTACCCTAACTCACTTTCGTAGGAATCACGGTAGCATTTAGCGTAGGCAACAAGCCCTTTTAACCCCTTGGCAGCCCAAGTGGACGAGGAAGGTCTCGTGAGGGTTTATAGTAACTATACCCACAAAAGCCAAAGAAACAAGAAAAGAAAAAGAAAGAAAAGAAAAGAAAGAAAACTCAAAACTGAAGGAAAGAAAGGAGGAGAAATGCTTTGTGAGATAAAAGAGGCGAAATCATCATAAGGGTCAGCACAAAGGAGGTTCACACACACGGTCACGAAGCTAACTACTAGAACAATGCATTCACTCAACTCAGAAATGTTAATAAGTATTATCAAGGCAACAAGCAAGACTGTGACTAGACTTCACAATTTTCACCTCACTTATGCATAAGCTAGATGGGTTCCTCGTGCTCAAGTGCAATGTTTCTTGGCTCGTTTTTGTTCAAGTTATGGTTCAGTTGGTTAGGATTAATTACTCAAATACCCATGCTCGATTTACTGAAGGAATTATTGGCGGTTCCTTTCTCTATTTGGTGTCGCCCTTGGCTTGGTGAGGGCCGCAGGTTACATAGAGATTGGTTCCATACTTATTGCATTACTCTTTTTGGTGTTGGGTTTCTTGAGAATTGAGCGACCCTGAAAGGGGTTTACTCTTCCAACATAGATCCTTTCCATTCACAAACAAGGTGCTTAAGGGGCGTGAGCACCGCACCACTCACACCGATCTATGTAGGTGAACCAACATTTTTTAGACTTTCTTAAATTAATATTTTTGCGTTAGACTTTTCGGGAATTAAGTGTCCCATAAATGGGGTTTACCCTCCCAACACAGGCTACTCCATACGCATACGAAGTGCTTAAGGGGTAAGTGCGCCGTACCACTCATACCAACCGGTGTAGGTGTACTAACTTTATATTTTTCCAATTTATTAGTTTTTCTTTATATTTAAAGCATGGATATTCAAGAAGCTAAAACTTTCCTCCTAAACCAAAACCATCACATTAACTCACTTAGAAGTGATTTTCTAAGGATACCACATGGTTGCAAATACAAGTGAGGTTATTATGTTTAGGAAAAGCAACAATTAGGCCTGAAACCTATCAAATATTCACTAACTATTCCTAACTAAGCAATTGCACTATTCTAGCAATCAACGACACAACCATACATACAAACTACCCCAAGTTGATAAAAAGTTTAAAAATTTCGCCTACTTTCAATGATAATTAAATATGTTTCTTTCCGAAAACTAGTAAGACAGTTGTGTCACCCCACTCATACATAAAAACTCTACAATGTCCTCATTGTGAATAAGGCGACACCACACAAAAGAAAACAAAAATCACACAATAGAAAATCTCACAAAAGAAAAGAAAACACAAGTCGACATGCATGCCACCCCCACTCCCACACAAAAAGGCCAACAATATCCTCATTGGAATAGAAATAGAGATAAGCAAGCACACGAAAGAAAAGAAAAAGAAACAAAGAAAAAGAAAACAAAAGAAGAAAAGAAAGATAAGGAAGGATATTACCTGGTTGGGTACTGAATATACCCAAACAATGAAGTCTCAGAACAATAAAACTATCTATGGAGCATCAGCCACTCCATCCCACCTCAACATGTCGGGTATCATCTCAGAACCGTTCAATGCCCGTGGTAACAAGTCATGCATCCTTGAATGCATCTAAATATGGTGAACATTAGAGCAAAATCTCAATAGAACATCAGCAAATGTTAGTGCTCTCAACAGTTTATCGAATGCTTTAGAAAAGTCGGTGAAATGACGGACTACAGGAATGTACACAACTTTCCTAGGCACCGTAAATGGAGATGTGACAAATGAATCCTCCCATTGACTTGTAAATGGAGATTGAGTATGAAAATCAACAGGAGGGGGAAATACAATATACTCCTTAACTTCCTCATGTAGAGACTTGGATGCAAACAATAACTCATAAAGCATATCAGCATCAAAAATATCATTGTCACAGTCAAACACTTAGGATCAATCCCTAAAGACTCAAGTTCATCATCACAAGATTTCACATTATTTTCAATGGATTCACTGAAAAGGGTAGATATTGCCTCATTAATACAATGATCCTTAATGAAAGTGAATAATTCAGTATCAAGCACACATTCAATCATAAAGGATTCAATTTCACTCTCAACAAGATCATGTTCAATTGCATCACAAGTATCATGGCATTCATTAGACTAAACTTTTTCTTCACACAAAGGCATGGACAATGGTGTGGACAATTGTTCATCATCTAACATGTTTTCATCAGGTTCTACATCATCGAACATAAAATCATCAATTTTCTCATGCTCTCTAGATGTAGCTAGAGCTATGGGTCTCCTGAGCTCAATACAGGCAAAACTAGGTCTGTTATAGTAGTCATCATCCTCATCATAATCATACAAAGAAGAATCATCATGCATTTCAGGACTCAAAGACGATGAATGATCTACATGAACTGTCGAATTAACCAGATGTGAAGAAGAAGTTTCTACCTTAGGTCTAGTCTCATGTAAGAACTTACGCATGTACTCTGCCATTTTTGCACACAATTCATCCACTTTAGGTTGAAACAAGAGTCAGAATCATGGTTCGGAGAATCACAATGTGAGCACAAAGGATGAGACTCAACAACATCGCATTAGGGAGGATCATAAGAGTTTTTCTGCATAATCCCTACCATACGATTGATCATCAAAATACAAGGGATAATCACATGATTGTTCAGTTAAGGTCTCCGAAAAATATTCCCCACCACTAGATTGACCATTATGATTTTGGGGGTATTCATCATATGGTATGACTAAAGTCTCAGAGGGTGGTGCAAAATTTCAAATATGGGGGTCAAAGGAAGAATTTTGTTGTTCAGATTCATAAGTATCCCTAGACATCCATTTAAGAAATTCCAATGCCTGATCTTCTCCTAAATTAGAAACCCATAATATTCTAAGAGATTACGAGTTTCATAATTTATACCCTCATACACAATACCCAAGATATCTAGTGTATCATGTGAGATACCATATGATTCACATTGAGCAACATAATCCTGTAATATAGCAAAATATCTCCAAAATATTTCTTGCTCAAATTGTTGAACCCTAACATCGGTCATAACTACTTTTATTTATATATTTTTTTTCTTTATTCAAATTTTGTGACTACATTTTTCTGGAAAGAATATAAGAAGCATTAAACTATTTACACAAAACCAATAACCTAATCTACCAAATAACGCCATATCCGGCAACGACGCAATTGTTCGGTTGTGATAATAAGGTAACAGTGTAGGGGTAATCGAATCCACAGGGATGGTGTGTCAGGTTACTTGGGAATTGGTTTGGTTTGGGTTTCAAATTGCAGGAAGCAATAAATAATTTAGACTAAACTAATTATTAATTGAAAACAATGGAAACTAAAGAAAACATGAAACTGAAAACAAAACCTAACTACTAGAACAATAATAAGAAACTAAACAAGAAATCGAAAGCATATTCAAGAAAGCAATTAACAACTATAAAAGTAAAGACTAAACTAATTACTGAATTAAAAACAGAAAACATTACTGAGTGTAGATTTCTTTCTATCGATCTTCACCTCTTTGAATCTTGAATCACATAACTTTCTCCCGAACAAACAAGAAATGTGTGATTTGGATTATTAAGACTGTTCGAATCCTAACCTGTAGGGAGAATTCGAGGAACCTTAATCCTGCTCTTCGCTAAAAAGGTGGAATTTGTGGAACTATCACTAATGAAATTGAAAATAGCGAAAAGGAAAGTGAAGAACCAGAAAGAACAAGAACTTGAATTAACTTGAAAGAAAATTGTGCTTACAATCGAGGAATTGAAAGAAAACTTATAGAAACTAAAAACTAAGACTAAATCTAACCTAAGTAAAAACTAGAAATAAATCTAGGTAAGACTAAGAAAAAATGCCTCTCTAATGATAGTATAATAGTGTTTATATAATGAAAGAAAATAAGAAGGGAAAAGAAAATAATAACAGTTCAAAAACCCTAGCAGCCGCCACAACTTTATTTCCGATACCCCTGCCGTTGTCACACACCATATCACTGCTAGAAAATATAGGAAATCTAGACACTTTTTGATCGACCCTTTTATAAAACGTCGCGGCTAAAATAGGCGGAAAATGAAAAATTTAGACGCTTTTTATGGTCTAAAAAAAATTAAAAACACGGATGTCGCCAAAAAGCGTCGAGATCCTGACTTAAAAAATCGGTTGTCTCCAAAAAGGGTTGACGTCTCAGTTTTAGCAACCCGTTTTAATTTGGTTGTGTTTTTCAGGCCCGCTTGCATGTTTCATATTGGGCGGGCAAATTGAAAATTTCAAGCTTTCATACCACTTCGGCCCGCCTCTCGATCGCCTAAAGATACTAGAATAGATGGGTAAACCCTAATTCTATCCCGCCTCCTCTCTCTCTTCTCTCCAATTGAACACACCAGATATACCATCTTCTCTCCAAATCCAACACCTCAGACTACTGTATCTTCGTCCGGCAGACCATTTCGGTCTGGTGCCGCGCGTCCAGCTGTGATTGGAGGCTGCCGTCGATGCGGTCGTGATGCGTCGGTCTTGTTGCCGATTCCGCGTCGATTCTGGGACAAGAATATTGCGAACCGCAACACGCAACAGAGGTATGTTGTGTTCCCTTCTTTTCGCGTTACTTGTTCGGTGTCAAACACTAGTTCAGTTCAAGATCTCTATGTATATAATCAGACTTTGTTAACTGTCTTAGCATAGCCTATATGTAACAACTTGGTTATTGTTTATGGTTGTTACAGATATTTGCTGGAAGGTCTCTTTGTATATATATATCCCTTGTAGTTGGTCTTGGGTTAATTAATACAATCACAAATTTCCCTCAGACCCTCTCTTCCTTTCCTAGTTTATCACTTTTATTTTCTCTCAGTTTATCAGACTTTCAACAAAATGATTTGAGTTGATAGACACACAATTATCGAATTGTGCATTCATGAATTGATTTATGAAATTGGAATATTCAGCCCTTACTGTGTGGGTGAAATTCCCGTGTAAAGTCCAGCCTTGACTGTGTAAAATGAAGTGCAAACAAGCCCCTGATTTCTGAAATTGGAATATTCGATCAGAGACGAAAGAGACCCGACCCTAATTGATCGAAACATTAGCAAACGAAACCCTAATTGAAATAAATGGCTGTGGAAGTCCTATATCGGCAAGGTTTTGGCTGCTAGAGAGGTCATATTCATATGTGTTCATCTTGTCTTTGAATTGTACAGTTAGGTTAGGTTCTATACTTAGAACAGTTTAATTTATCTCACAATTTTGAAGAAAAAGGTTGTTCTTTTGTACATGGGTGAATTTCCCTTGTAAAGTAGGTTGGTTAAAGCATATTAGAGACAATCCCCTTGCTGATTCAGTCTCTTTTTTGTGTGTATCAGGGCTTATATTTTATATGGGGGTTTGCTCGTATTTGGTCTGTAAATAATTTCACACCCTTTGTTGGATTTTGTTTGACCATTTGCTCATTCATCACTTATTTTGGGCTCATTTTAGGATTTAAATATTGTGGGGGTGGGTCATATTTGGTGTTTGTATGTCTTGTGATTTGAATAAAATATTTCATTTAGATTCAATAACAAAAAAGAATAATTATGGTTACAGTCTTACTTATACAGAGCATGTTTTTGGTTTTCATCAGTAGATCTATTCATGTCGGATTAAATTGCTCTTATGTAAATCTTGATTTTAAATTATTAGTATTATCCATTGTTAAGTAAGCTATAGGCATACATATAGTGCTTGTGATTTTATCAATGCTGATGTACATAACATAGAATAATAGTATTTGTCAGTGGGGGTCCATTGAAATTGAACGGACCGTTGTTATTAGTGTCTAACTATGAGTTTAATTATGGGTCCAAAGTTCAAACCAAGTCGCAAAAGTCCAAAGTCCAACCCAAGTCTCCAAAGTCCAAAGTTGATGTTTAATTATGGGTTTAATAATAATTTGGTTATCATATATAGTCAACTACCTTATTTTTTCTTTTACTTGTTTGAGAAATATGATACAAATGTTCCCCATGAATTGTATGTTGCACTCATTAAACTTCATTATCTTTTTTTCAATCTCCATGTGTGGATTAGAAACTTTGGAGGTGCATGTTTCAACTGTGGAAGACGAGGACGCAGGACATCTGATTGCCCAAGAAAGTGAGTACTTAATTATGCCTCTTATACTTGCTAAATAATTGGAGTGCAAGAAAGTTTATTGTATCATCCTATACCAGCTCACTTGCCCCCTTTGTCTATTTAAATGATGTTATATGGAAAGTTATTTGGCTGTACTGTGTCATATTCTTATAATGTGGTGTTCCGTTTTGTAATTTTTCCTTTGATTCAGACATGTTGCTGATTTTTTCCACGAGTTTGCTATATTCAATATTATTGGTTGCCTAATTCAAACGGATGATCTTTATTTTTGGGGGTTGCTTAATTTGATTTTTTTTTGTCTTTTTTACTATTTATATGTGTTGGTGTTTCTTGCTCAAGTTTCACGGAGAGAATGAGTGTTAAATTGGATGCCTTTAAAACCATTATCGTGATAAATTATAGTTTGTTGCAATGTCTTTCTGGCTTCTTTCCTTTAAGTACGTGAAATTCCATCGGTATTGTGTAGTTTATTTTAAAGTGAAGCCAACCAATAAGATGTTGTACTAAATCATTTGATAAATTGTAGAAATGGACTCAAGTTGGATCGAGTTGCCAAATACTCATCCCCGTTATATTGCTGGTGTTGTCAAATTCATTGAACTTGCTAGAGAAAATCTCGTAGAGGGAAAAACTCGATGTCCATGTAAGAGATGTAAAGTGGATAAATGGCTACCTATTGAAGAAGTAGAGCATCATATTTTATTCAAGGGCTTCCATAAGCAATATAGAAATTTCATTTACCATGGTAGAATAGACATTGTTGACCATCTATGTAATAGGGAAAGCCTTAGTCATGAAACAAATCATCCATCGCATGATTTAGCACGTGGAGATGATATGGAAGGTTTGTTGAGAGCAGCATTTGGGGTTGAAATACCTTCTTCTAATGACATTGGTTATGATGGGGGTGATGAGGAACTTAATCAAGGGATAGGATCAACTGAAATGTATGATGACCAAGTTCCCTATGAGCAATTTAATGAATCACCAACTTCTTACTTGGATGATGAAGAAAAAAGGAAGTATAATAAGCTTTTAGAAGCTGCAAATGAGGCGCTTTATGATGGTTGTACCACCTTTTCGAAATTATCTTTTCTCCTACGTTTGTTTCATATGAAGTGTATGTTCCATTGGTCAGCTGAGTCCTTCACAATGTTGATCAAACTCTTAGGAGAAGCCTTCCCTCAAATAATGCACTTCCCCTCCTCTTATTATGAAGCTAAGAAAGTGATCAATGATTTAGGACTTGGTTATGAAAAGATTCACGCTTGTCCTAATGATTGCATTCTATATTGGGGGGAGTTATCTCAAAAAGACAGTTGCCATGTTTGTGGTATGTCAAGGTGGAAGAAAGTAAAAGGTCAGGAAGGTCAAACATGTGAGGGAAACATGAATATTAAGAGAGGAGAAGCGGCTAAAGTGATGCGTTACTTCCCCCTAATCCCTAGATTGAGGAGGATGTACATGTCATGTAAGTTGGCCGAACAAATGAGGTGGCATGATAAGGATCGTGTGAAAGATGGAAAGTTAAGACATCCAGCTGATGTTGAAGCGTGGAAGAAATTTGATGCCTTACATGAAAATTTTGCTTCTGATCCTCGTAATGTTAGACTTGCTTTAGCTAGTGATGGCTTCAATCCATACCTCCTTATGAATACAACCTATAGTACGTGGCCCGTGTTGTTGATCCCGTACAACTTGCCTCCATGGCTATGTATGAAGCCATCTTCATTTATTCTTTCAATGATTATTCCTGGGAAATCAAGTCCTGGAAATGACATTGATGTCTATTTGCAACCACTAATACATGAGTTGAAATTATTGTGGGATGGTGTTGTTTGTTTTGATGCATATGGCAATGAATATTTCAACATGCGGGCGGCTTTGACCTGCACCATTCATGATTTTCCAGCTTATGCCATGTTATCGGGTTGGAGTACCAAGGGGTATAAAGCATGTCCTTCTTGTGCCGATGACACACATTCATACATGTTTAGTGGTAAAATTTGCTACCTTGGTCATCGAAGATGGTTACCTAAAAATCATACTTATCGGTCTCAAGCACATTTGTTTGATCGGACACGAGAATTTTGGGATGCTCCAGGTAAGATGAAAGGGAGTATGGTTTTGGAGCAACAAGGTGGAGTTCATTATGTTTATGGAAAGGCTAAGAAGACATCTAAGAAGAAGAGAGGAAGATCACAAGCTAGTGAATCAGCTTGTGATGCGGGAGATGGTTGTGATGATAACTACGATATTGATACCAATGATATCCTTTGGACTAAGAAAAGCATATTTTTTGAGTTACCCTATTGGAAGGATAATGAGTTAAGGCATAATTTGGATGTCATGCACATTGAGAAAAATGTGAGCGAGAACTTGTTGGGGACCTTTTTGAATATGGATAAGAAAAGTAGAGATGATGTAAATGTTAGAAAAGCTCTTGAAGAGAGGGGAATAAAGCCTCATCTTTGGCTTCAACCTAATCCTGGTGGTGAGCCAAGCATGCCTCCAGCTTCATATTCCATGTCCATAGAAGAGAAGGACAAATTCTTGAAGGTTCTACAAAAACTCAGAGTTCCCGATGGTTATGGTTCTAATATTTCTAGATGCGTTAATATGAAGCAACGCAAACTCTTAAATCTCAAGAGTCATGATAATCATGTTTTAATGCAAGATATCCTTCCTGTTGCATTGCGAGCATCACATGCAACCAACGTTGTTGATTTAATTTCAGACTTGTGTTCCTTTTTCAAGTATGTGTGCTCACCTACTCTTGATGTGGATGAATTGGAGCAAGTTCAAGCAAGGCTGATTTTGACACTTTGTGAGATGGAAAAAGAATTTCCTCCAACCTTCTTTACCATCATGGTTCACCTCTTAATTCATTTGGTGGAAGAAGTTAAGCTAGGTGGTCCTGTTAATTATCGATGAATGTATCCTATCGAAAGGTGACACTTTAAACCCTTTGATTTTAGTTTTACTTTTGTCGTTTGAGATATAAATTGTTATTTCTAATATTTTCAAAAGGTACCTCGCCAATTTAAAAGCTTAAGTGAGTAATAAAGCCCAACCAGAAGGTTCCATGGCTGAAGGATATTTACTACAGGAGACTATTACCTTTTGTTCAGCCTTTTTGGAGGGGGTAGAGACTTTATTCTCTAGAGGCAAAAGGAATGATGATTATAATGCTAATAAGAGTATATACTTGTTTAACTCAAGTGGTCGAGTAGTTGGGATGGAGAAAATTTGTCGTGTTGATGATAAAAGCGTAAGGCAGGTACATCGCTATGTGTTGCTTCATTCTGATGAGATGAAAGAGCTTCTTGAGTAAGTCTTATGAACTATAATAATGTCATTATAATTAGATTATGCATTAAAAGAACTAACTATATGGCAATCACTTTTCCTAATTACATTAGGGAATTCTTAAACCAAAAGGAAGCAAGTAATCAAGGCTCTTCATTAGTCGCAAATGAAGTTGTTCGAAGTGATTGGATTATTTCTGAATTTGATGTATGGCTACGGAATCAGGTTAAGTGTCTCGTTATAAAAGTAAAAACATGAACTTGTCACAATCTTGTGGCTAACTAGCAGTATGTAATTAACTTATATATTTGGTATGTTATAGGTGCCATACATTGATGTAAGCACGCCAGAAGGAGCTTTAAGAAAAGCGTTAGCTGCTGGTTTAAACCCTGTGGCTAAGAGGCTAAAAAGCTTTCTAATTAATGGATATAAGTTCCAAACGGTTGATCGTGAACGTTTTCAAAAGACCCAAAATTCTGGAGTTATGGTGGAGGCCGATGGACTAGCATACTACGGGAAACTCACAGACATCTATGAATTAGATTATTATGGGTCATATAAAGTAGTTATCTTTCGTTGTGATTGGGTAGACATAAATAGGGGTGTGCAAAAATATAGAAATGGTCATGTTTCTATAAATTTCTCAAAGCTCATGCACACTGGTCGTTACTTACGTGATGATCCATTTGTCTTCTCATCTCAAGCTAAGCAAGTTTTTTATGTTGAAGATGAGAAACAAAAAGGGATTTTTCATGTTATTAGGACCAAGGCTAGAGATTTGTTTGATCTAGGAGACGATGTGTCGTAGTTGTTTTATTGTTCTTTTAGTATGTAAACAGTAAACATTGTGTTCTTGCTTTGTTTATTTGCCATGTACAATATTTTATTTGTTTCAATATGTAAGAGCATTGTTACCCATGTGCGTTCGTTGGATTTTCTAGCCTTGTAATATAATTTTCTTTGCAACAGGAAGGTAGGTAAATCAACAAGATGAGTTGTGTTGTCTAATAAAGTTGACTTGTGTTGTAGTGTTTTTCTTTTGTGTGAAAATAAATGTTGTGTCGTCTAATAAAGTTGAGTTGTTGTGTTGGCTCCTTTTGGTAGGTAAATCAACAAGATGAGTTATCGAAGCAAGAGAATAGTTCAAGCATTAATCAATACAAGATCATCTGGATCACAACTAGTTGATAATCCTAGTTCGGACACCGATAAGCTTGCCGATGGATCACAGCAGCCAATTGTACCACCTAAAGCCAAAGAATCAGGCAGACTTGTCAACGCATCTGTTGTGCATGCATCGAATGCAACAAGAGAAAAACTTGATGGATCAAACTCAAGTGACCAACAAGCTCATATGGCCAGTGCATCTACTCGAGTTGCAAATCCAGGGCTGCCTCAACCACCAATTAAACAAGTTGGTCAAAAGCTATTTGTGAAGCCATCTGCAAGTATTGGAGATATGAAAAAGGTGCTTGGTCTGAAGCCTCATGTTCAAAGCTCTCCCATCAATACAGTGAGAGTCTCTCTCTCTCTCTCTCTTTCTTTCTCTCCCTCTCTCTCACTCTTTCTCACTTATTGTAAATAGTATTATTTTTGAATTCAATTGATCAAGTATTATGATCCATATGTCAATGTACTGGCTGTTGCCTCTAATGTAGCTTCGAACTTAAGAGTTGGAAAAAAGCCTCATGTTGAAAGCTATCATGTCAATACAGTAAATGTCTCTTTCTCTTTCCCCCACTATAAATTATAGTATTAGTTTTCTTTACATTTAATCAATTATAATGAACTATATATTAATGTACAGGCTGTTGCTTCGAAAGGAGATTCAAACATGATAGTTGGTGAGAAGCCTCATGTTCAAAGCTCTCCCATCAATACGGTGACGCTCTTCTCTCTCTCTCTCTCTATCTCACTCTCATTCTTTCTCACTTATTGTAAATAGTATTATTTTTTATTTCAATTGATCAAGTATTGTGATCCATATGTAAATGTACAGGCTGCTACCGCTAATGTAGCTTCGAACTTGGGAGTTGGTAAAAAGCCTCATGTTGAAAGCTCTCATGTCAATATAGTAAATGTCTCTTTCTCTTTCTCCCACTATAAATTATAGTATTATTTTTCTTTACATTTAATAAATTATAATGAACTATATGTTAATGTATAGGCTGTTGCTTCGAAAGGAGATTCAAACATGATAGTTGGTGAGAAGCCTCGTGTTCAAAGCTCTCCCATCAATACAGTGACGCTCTCTCTCTCTCTCTCTCTCTCTCTCTCTCTCTATCTCACTCTCATTCTTTCTCACTTATTGTAAATAGTATTATTTTTTATTTCAATTGATCAAGTATTGTGATCCATATGTAAATGTACAGGCTGCTGCTGCTAATGTAGCTTCGAGCTTGGGAGTTGGTAAAAAGCCTCATGTTGAAAGCTCTCATCTCAATACAGTAAATGTCTCTTTCTCTTTCTCCCACTGTAAATTATATTATTAGTTTTCTTTACATTTAATCAATTATAATTATCTATATGTTAACGTACAGGCTGTTGCTTCGAACTTGGGAGTCGGTCAAAAGCCTCATGTTGAAAGCTCTCATGCCAATACAGTAAATGTCTCTCTCTCTCTCTTTCTCCCACTATAAATTATAGTATTAGTTTTCCTTACATTTAATTAATTATAATGAACTATATGTTAATGTATAGGCTATTGGTTCGAAAAGAGATTCAAACATGATAGTTGGTCAGAAGCCTCGTGTTCAAAGCTCACCCGTCAATACAGTAACTATATCTTTATCTCTCACTCTGTCATGCTTTCTCACTTATTGTAAATAGTATAATTTTTTAATTTCAATTGATCAATTATTATGGTCCATATGTAAATGTACAGGCTGCTGGCTCTAATGTAGCTTCGAACTTGGGAGTTGGTCAAAAGCATCGTGTTGAAAGCTCTCATACCAATACATTAAATGTTTCTCTCGCTTTCTCATACTATAAATTATAACGAACTATATTTTAATCAATTATAACGAACTATATTTTAATGTATAGGCTGTCGCTTCGAAAGGAACTTCAAACACGATAATTGGTCAGAAGTCTCGTGTTCAAAGCTCTCCTATCAATACAGTAACTATCTCTTTCTCTCTCTTTATCACTCTTTCTCCGGACATGATTTAATTACTTATTGGGCAGTAAATTTTCCACTCTTTCTAACTGCATGTGTATTTTGTATCCATGGTTGCTATTGCCTTGCTCCCACTTCCACATGCCTTACAGCTTAACAATACAATGCTCTTTCTCTCCATCTTTGGGTGTTTACTAAATTCTTGCGCGCATTTTAGAAGCTTCCCTCAACTACAGTAAAATTTGGAACATTTTTGTTCTTTTATCCTTGTCATCGCTTTCAGGTGTCTATTTTGTAACTTACAATATAATATAAATATGCAGGCTGCTGCTAATAATGGAACTACAGGCAAGGTAGTTGGTCAGAAGTTTCCCTCAAGTACAGTAAAATTTGGGCCTTTCCAACCGTCCATCCCTACCCCTCCGAGAATAACCCAACAAGATGTGCAACAACCAAATATAGACACTGGTGATCAGGAAAGATCAAATTCGGCCTCAGATAAGAGTAAAACTGCAGGGAAAGGTAATAGTCATGCTCAAAGACAGAAAACAACATCCACTCTGGGAAAGAAGAATTCACGTGAATGGACAGATAACATACAATTTGATGAAAAGGATTTGGTCTTGACCAAAAGTAAGCTTTCCTTATATTTTCTCTTTTTTTGGTGTTATAGATTTGCATTGTCACATATTTTGCCACCTTTGTAATTTTTTTTTAAACATCATCACATTCATAGACGATGAAGGGAATGAAGAGTGGGTAGAGGGAAAGGTTCAGCCGCGGGATATTATGCAAGAAGAATTGGGAGTGAAATACTGCGTTCCATTTAATAGTTATGATCAACCCATTAAAAGGGGGGGGGGGGGGCTACCTTTTTGTTAGATTTCTTGGGTATATTGCAAGGTACGATAGGTTTTGCCCTCTTTCTGCGGTTACTTTTCATAAGTTGAAGGATACCTATAAAGCAGACATAATCGAAGTTGTTCGGGTAAGTATATAATTTCAACACTCTAATTTTAGTCTTGTATTAATTTATAGCTTAATAATTTATTAATTTACTCTTTTGACTTCTAAGGTGCTTCATTGTTTATCCTTGTTTTATGACAGTCTAAGTTCTTGTTCCCGAGCGGAAAATGGTATGATAAACGGGTCCTTAAACATGTGCCTAAACATTTTAAGCACTTTAGATATACTTT
Source organism: Portulaca oleracea (assembly GCA_029582165.1). Lineage (NCBI taxonomy): Eukaryota > Viridiplantae > Streptophyta > Magnoliopsida > Caryophyllales > Portulacaceae > Portulaca > Portulaca oleracea. Next base: position 36,564,759 of record CM055882.1, read on the forward strand.
GAAGAAAGCCACTTTTAAACCTGAGAAAACAAGAGCCGAAATGTACAAAATGGTCCCTGATGGCCACACTCTCCACGCTTGGAAGGATTTGGTGGATTATTGGTTTACAGAGCACAGTGAGGTATGTACGCAATTTGCATGTCTTTCGTAAACATTTTTTGCCATTATTATGCTCATTGTTTGTCTTTCTTTGCTCACAGCTTTTGTCTCAAAAGGGTCAAGTCGCACGATCTTTACAAACTCATTTCCATACAACCGGTTCTACTAGTTATGCGAACATAAGAACTGATTTTGTATGTACTATTTTCTCCTACCTTTGTTAAGCAATGAGTTTGTTCTATGACAATTGTGTGCATTAGGATTTGCTTGAAATTGTAGGTTAAAAAAAATGGAAGAGAGCCATCAAATTTGGAGCTTTTTAACTTGACACATAATAAAGGTGGGGATGGCTACGTAGGTGGCACAAGTACTCAAACTTTTATGGTATACATTCACATCCTTCTAGTTGTCATTTCAGAGTGTTTATTTTGGCTCGGGTCCAATTATTGTTCTTATTATGCCTCTTAAACCTTTGTAGGATGATGCAAATGCATTGGTTCAAGAGAGGCTCACTACCTCTTCTCCATCAAAGAAGGTTGAAATTGAGAATGAAGTGTTCAATGAGCTAATGTATGAAGATGAGATCCCTAAAAGACCTGTTGGCTTTGGCTTTGGAGTTAACCGAAGTGATGTATTTGGGGTAAATGGTATCCTCAGAAAAAGGGGTTATGCTTCAAGCCACATTGCCAATTATGCGGAAAACAAGCGAGTTAAATGTTTGGAAGACACATTATTAGTTTTGATAGACTCCATGCGTAGCGGGAAAGTGACAAAGGATGTCTTGAATGCTGCGGAGTCCTCCATACGTACGGCTCAGAATCGGGTAAGTTTAATGGTTTGTGTTGGATTCAATTTGTCATATGATTGTTTTTAATTTATTTATTGAACATTTGAACTACTAGGAAATGGAACAAAAGTGATATATTGAACTATGTACTATGACCATGATGCTTTGTGTGAGCTACTAATATTGTTGGGTATATTAGTTGTGTTGGATTCAATTTGTCATATGACTATTTTTAGTTTATTTACACGGAATATTGGAATTTTTTTCTTTCATTTTGTTGAATTACTATATATTGATTTATTGAACATTTGAACTATTAGGAAATGGAACAAAAGTGATATATTGAACACTACTCTACGACCATGATGCTTTGTGTGAGCTACTAATATTGTTGGGTATATTAGTTGTGTTGGATTCAATTGGTCATATGATTGTTTTTAGTTTATTTACTAAGAATATTGGAAATTTTGATTTTATATGATTTGTATGTCTTTAGTTTTGTTGAACTACTATATATTGATTTATTGAACATTTGAACTATTAGGAAATGGAACAAAAGTGATATATTGAACACTACGTACTATGACCATGATGTTTTGTGTGAGCTACTAATGTTGTTTCGAATATTGTTGGGTATATTAATTAGTTGTGTCAATTTCAATTTGTCATATATATGATTGTTTTTAGTTTATTTACTTGAAATATTGAAATTTTTGATTTTATATAATTTGCATGTCTTTCGCTTTTCAGGTACAAAATGAGTCCCACAATCTCGATGGAGATGGCCTCAACACTGAATCTGGAGACACTAATCTTCCAAGGGCAAGTTCAAGTTGATTATAGCTCTGTCGATCATGGAGGCTTAATTTGCTCGTGACTTTTTCTTAATTAAAGTGTGTTAACGCACTCCCGTTTTGGCAAACTTTGCAAACTTTTGCTAAGTGATTCGGGCCGGGTTATTGTGGTCACCTTGCTTTGCTAATTGGTTGACGACAATCTTTTGTAAAATTACATTATACTACCTAGTCAGAACTTAATTTGTGGACATGTGCTAACCTATAACTTTTGAAATCAATTCACATTGCTAGCTACATATGTTTGTGCTTTCAAAGTTGTACTTTATATACATATATATTATGTTGAAAGCAGAAAGTAAGTTGTACTTTATATACATATATATATATATATATGTATATATATATATATATATGATAAGAATTGTATACAGATTTTATTATTTAATGAAAGCAATAATGCGCGTGCATCGAGTGAATCATTAATTTGAATACAACGACCCGAAAATTGGTCTAGATGTTCCATGTAAATCACCAAAGAATGCGTCTAGATTTTGACATGGTAGACCAAAAAAAGCGTCTAGATTTTGACATGGTAGACCAAAAAAAGGGTCTAGATTTTAAACGCAGTCAACCACAAAAAGCGTCTAGATTTTTAACGCGGAAGACCACAAAAAGCGTCTAGATTTTGAACGCGGTCGACCCAAAAAAGCGTCTAGAAATTTCCAAACGTAGACCAAAAAAAGCGTCTAGATATCTCGACCCCAAAAATCTCGACGCTTTTTAAAAGCGTCGACCGTTTTTTATTTGACACCAAAAAGCGTCTAGATAATGGCTAAAAAGCGTCTAAATTTAGGGTATTTTCTAGTAGTGTATGGTATGGCTAAAGTGTCAGAGATTGGCGCAAAATTTAAAATATGGGGGTCAAAGTGAGAATTTTGTTATTCAAATTCATAATAATCCCTAGACAACCATTCAAGAAATTCCAATGACTCATCTTCTCCTAAATTAGAAAAGCCATAATATTCTAAGAGATTACGAGTTTTATAATTTATACCCTCATACACAATATCCAAGATATCTAGTGTATCATGTGAGATACCGTACGATTCACATTGAGCAACATAATCCTGCAATCTAGCAAAATATCTCCAAAATATTTCTTGCTCAAATTGTTGAACCCTAACATCGGTCATAACTCCATTTATTAATTTATTAATTTATTTTCGTTATTCAAATTTTGTGACTACATTTTTCTGGAAAGAATCTAAGTAGCATTAAACTATTCACACAAAAACCAATAACCTAATCTACAAAATAACGCCATCCCCGGCAACGGCGCCATTGTTCGGCTGTGGTAATTAGGTAAAATAGTAGGGGTAGTCGAATCCACAGGGATGGTGTGTTAGGTTACTTGGGAATTGGTTTGGTTTGGGTTTCAAATTGCAGGAAGCAGTAAATAATTTAAACTAAACTAATTATAAATTGAAAACAATGGAAACTAAAGAAAACATAAAATTGAAAACAAAACCGAACTACTAGAACAAAAACAAGAAACTAATGAAGAAATCGAAAGCATATTCAAGAAAGCAATTAACAACTATAAAAGTAAAGACTAAACTAATTACTGAATTAAAAACCGAAAACATTACTGAGTAAAGATTTCTTTCTATCGATCTTCTCCTCTTTGAATCTTGAATCAAATAACTTTCTCCCGAACAAACAAGACATGTGTGATTTAGATTATTAAGACTGCTCGAATCCTCACCTCAAGGGAGAATTCGAGAAACCTTAATGCTCCTCTTCACTAAAAAGGTGAAATTTGTTGAACTATCACTAATGAAATTGATAATAGTGAAAAAGAAAGTGAAGAACGAGAAAGAACAAGAACTTGAATTAACTTGAAAGACAATTGTGCTTACAATCGAGGAATTGAAAGAAAACCTAAAGAAACTAAAAACTAAGACTAAACTAAACCTAAGTAAAAGCTAGAAATAAAACTAGGTAAGAATAAGAAAAGATGCCTCTCTAATGATAACATAATAGTGTTTTTATAATGAAAGAAAATAAGAAGGGAAAAGAAAATAATAAAAGCTCAAAAACCCTAGCAGCTGCCACAACTTCATTTCCAGAACCCCTGCCGTCGTCGCAGGCGCGACGCATAGGGTCGCGGGCACGACCCTCTTCTGCCCACTTCGTCCGTCGCTCGTTCAACGTTTGTCTCGGGTACGACCAAACCTGTAGTGGGCGCGATGGTTTCTTCCGAAATTCTTCACTGATAAACACACCGTCTTCGCGGGCGTGACAGGATAAGTCTTGGATGCGACCCCCTTCTGCTCGGCACGTCGCGGGTGCTATAAAATCCGCAGCACGTGCGACGTTTTCTCGGAAGTTCTTCTTCACCGTCGTCGCAGGTGTGAAGTGTTTTGTCGCGGGTGTGACTTGGTTCTGTCTCGAGTGCGACCATGCATGTAGCGGACGCGAAGCGCTTCTGTCTACATGCAATGTTTGCTCTGAACAACATGTCGCGGGTGCGACACAGTCTGACTCGGATGCGACGTAATTCTGATCGCCTTGCCTTGGTTACTTGTGGCTCCACAGAAACTTGTCACAGGCGCGACCTTTATTGTCACGGGTGCGATGCCCTTCTGGCCTAATGGAGAAAGAGTTCCCGGTTTGGTTCCGCTACGGGTTGGTTCGGGAAATCACTCGAGATTTCCTTCGCGGGCATGACAGGATACGTCTCGGGTGCAACCCCCTTCTGCTCGGCACGCCGCGGGTGCTACAAAATCCCTCGCGGGCGTGACGGTTTCTCGGAAGTTCTTCTTCACCGTCGTCGCGGGCGTGAAGTGTTTTGTTGCGGGTGCGACTTGGTTCTGTCGCGGGTGCGACCATGCATGTAGTGAGTGCGAAGCGCTTCTGTCCACATGCAATGTTTGCTCTCAGCTGCATGTCGCGGGTGCGATGTATTTCTGATCGTCTTGCCTTCGTTGGTGTAATCGATCCACAAAACCTTGTCACGGGCGCGATCCTTATTGTCACGGGTGCGACGCCCTTCTGGCCTGCTGCTTTTGCTGCCGTAATGGACAAAGAGTTCCCGGTTTGGTTCCACTTCGGGTCGGCTCGAGAAAACACCCGGGATTCCATAAAAAGCCTCAATTAATCCCAATTTCCTTCTACTCTTTATTTTCCTACAAAACACGAATTCATCATATCTAAAATATAATTAAGGGACCAGAACAAGCAAAAATACCCTATAAATGATAAGAATTCTGCTCGAAACGAGACCGAACAACACTCCCACACAAGGGTTTGCTCGCCCCGAGCAAACTAAAGAAAAAAAAGGAAAAGAAACTAACTACCCTAATTCACTTTCGTAGGAATCACAATTGTATGAAGCGTAGGCAACAAGCCCTTTAAACCCCTTGGTAGCACAAGTGGACGAGGAAGGTCTCGTGAGGGTTTATAGTAACTATACCCACAAAAGCCAAAGAAAAAAGAGAAAAAAAAGAAAGAAAAGAAAAGAAAGAAAACTCAAAAATGAAGGAAAGAAAGGAGGAGAAACACTTTGTGAGATAAAAGAGGCGTAATCATCATTAGGGTCAGCACAAAGGAGGTTAACACACATGGTCGCGAAGCTAACTACTAGAACAATGCATTCACTCAACTCAGAACAGTTAATAAGTATTATCAAGGCAACAAGCAAGATTGTGACTAGACTTCACAATTTTCACCTCACTTATGCATAAGCTAGATGGGTTCCTCGTGCTCAAGTGCAGTGTTTCTTGGCTCGTTTTTGTTCAAGTTAAGGTTCAGTTGGTTAGGATTAATTACTCAATCACCCATGCTCGATTTATTGAAGGAATTAATGGCGGTTCCTTTCCCTATTTGGTGTTGCCCTTGGCATGGTGAGAGCCGCAGGTTACATAGAGATTGGTTCCACACTTACTTTTTAATGTTGGGTTTTTTGAGAATTGAACGACCATGAAAGGGGTCCACTCTTCCAACATAGATCATTTCAATTTACAGATAAGGTGCTTAAGGGGGGCGTGAGCGCCGCACCACTTACACCGATCTACGTAGGTGAACTAACATTTTTTAGACTTGCTCAAGTTAATATTTTTGCGTTAGTATTTTCGAGAATTGAGTGGCCCATAAATGGGGTTTACCTTCCCTACAAAACACGAATTCATCATATCTAAAATATAATTAAGGGGTAAGAGCGCCGTACCACTCACACCAACCCGTGTAGGTGTACTAACTTTTTATTTTTCCAATTTATTAGTTTTTCTTTTTTTAGAGCATGGACATTCAAGAAGCTAAAACTTTGCTCCTAAACCAAAACCATCACATTAACTAGCTTAGAAGTGATTTTCTAAGGATACCACATTGTTGCAAATACAGGTGAGGTTATTATGTTCAGGAAAAGCAACAATCAGGCCTGAAACCTATCAAATATTCAGTAACTATTCCTAACTAAGCAATTGCGCTATTCTAGCAATCAACGACACAACCATACATACAAACTACCCCTAGTTGATAAAAATTTTAAAATTTTCGCCTAATTTCAATGATAACTAAAGATGTTTGTTTCAAAAAATTAGTAAAGCACTTGTGCCACCCCACTTACACATAAAAACTCTACAATGTCCTCATTGTGAATAAGGCGACACCACACAAAAGAAAACAAAAATCACACAAAAGAAAAACTCACGAAAGAAAAGAAAACACAAGCCGTCATGCATGCCACCACCACTCCCAAACAAGAAGGCCAACAATATCCTCATTGGAATAAAAATAGAGATAAGCAAGCACATGAAAGAAAAGAAAAAGAAACAAACAAAAAGAAAACAAAAGAAGAAAAGAAAGATAAGGAAGGATATTACCTGGTTGGGTACTGAATATAGACAAACAATGAAGTCTCAGAATAATAAAACTATCTATGGAGCATCAGCCACACCATCTCACCTCAAGATGTCGGGTATCATCTCAGAACCATTCATTGCCCATAGTAACAAGTCATGCATCCTTGAATGCATCTTAGAATGGTGAACATAAGAGCACAATCTCAATAGCACATCAGCAAACGTTAGTGCTTGATCTCAACAGTTTATCGAATGCTTTAGAAAAGCCAGTAAAGTGACGAACTACTCGAATGTACACAACTTTCTTAGGCACCGTAAATGGAGATATGACAAATGAATCTACCCAATGACTTGTAAATGAAGATTGAGTATGCAAATCAACGGGTGGGGGCAATACAATACACGCCTTAACTTCCTAATGTAAAGGCTTGGATGCAAATAATGACTCATGAAGCATATCATCATAAAAAATATCATTGTCACAAACGAAGTTCAAACACTTAGGATCAATCCCCAAAGACTCAAGTTCATCATCACAAGATTTCACATTATTTTCAATAGATTCATAGGAAAGGGTAGATAATGCCTCATTAATATAATGATCCTTAATGAAAGTGAATAATTCAGTATCAAGCACACATTCAATCACAAAGGATTCAATTTCACTCTCAACAATATCATGTTCAGTTGCATCACAAGTATCATGACATTCATTAGACTTAACTTTTTCTTCACACAAAGGCATGGACAATGGTGTGGACAATGGTTTATCATCTAACATGTTTTCATCAAGTTCTACATCATCACACACAAAATCATCAATTTTCTCATGCTGTCTAGATGTAGCTGGAGCTAAGGGTCTCCTAAGCTCAATACAAGCAAAACTAGGTATGTTATAGTAGTCATCGTCCTCATCATAATCATACAAAGAAGAATCATCATGCATTTCAGGACTCAAAGACGATGAATGACCTACTTCAACTATCGAATTAACCAAATGTGAATAAGAAGTTTCTACCCTAGGTCTAGTCTCGTGTAAGAATTTACGCATGTACTCAGCCATTTTTGGACACAATTCATCCACTTTAGGTTGAAACAAGAGTCAGAATCATGGTTCGGAGAATCACAATGTGAGCACAATGGATTATACTCAACAACATCGCATTGGGGAGGATCATAAGAGTTTTTCTGCATAATCCCTACCATATGATTGATGACTAAAATACAAGGGATAATCACATGATTGTTCAATTAAGGTCTCCGAAAAATACTCCCCACCACTAGATTGACCATTCTGATTTTGGGGGTATTCATCATATGATATGGCTAAACTCTCAGAGGGTGGTGCAAAATTTGAAATATGGGGGTCAAGGGGAGAATTTTGTTGTTCAGATTCATCAGTATCCCTAGACAACCATTCAAGAAATTCCAATGCCTCATCTTCTCCTAAATTAGAAAACCCATAATATTCTAAGAGATTACGAGTTTCATAATTTATACCCTCATACACAATACCGAAGATATCTAGTGTATCATGTGAGATACCATGTGATTCACATTGAGCAACATAATCCTGTAATCTAGCAAAATATCTCCAAAATATTTCTTGCTCAAATTGTGGAACCCTAACATCAGCCATAACTCCTTATTTATTTATTTATTTATTTATTTATTTTTTTGGTTATTCAAATTTTGTGGCTACATTTTTCTGGAAAGAATCTAAGAAGCATTAATTAATTTACACAAAAACCAATAACGTAATCTACCAAATAACGCCATCTCCGACAACGACGCCATTGTTTGGTTGTGGTGATTAGGTAAAAGAGTAGGGGTAGTCGAATCCACAGAGATGGTGTGTTAGGTTACTTGGGAATTGGTTTGGTTTGGGTTTCAAATTGCAGGAAGTAGTAAATAATATAAACTAAACTAATTATGAATTAAAAACAATGGAAACTAAAGAAAACATGAAATTGAAAACAAAACCTAACTACTAGAACAAAAACAAGAAACTAAACAAGAAATCGAAAGCATATTCACGAAAGAAATTAACAACTATAAAAGTAAAGACTAAACTAATTACTGAATTAAAAACAGAAAACATTACTGAGTGCAGATTTCTTTCTATCGATCTTCTCCTCTTTGAATCTTGAATCACATAACTTTCTCCCGAACAAACAAGAAAGGTGTGATTTGGATTATTAAGACTGCTCGAATCCTCATCTGAAGGGAGAATTCGAGGAACCTTAATCATCCTCTTCATTAAAAAGGTGGAATTTGTGGAACTATCACTAATGAAATTGAAAATAGCGAAAAAGAAAGTGAAGAACGAGAAAGAACAAGAACTTGAATTAACTTGAAAGAAAATTGTGCTTACAATCGAGGAATTGAATTAAAACTTAAAGAAACTAAAAACTTAGACTAAACTAAACCTAAGTAAAAACTAGAAATAAAACTAGGTAAGAATAAGAAAAGATGCCTCTCTAATGATAGTATAATAGTGTTTATATAATGAAAGAAAATAAGAAGGGAAAAGAAAATAATAAAAGCTGAACAACCCTAGCAGCCGCCACAACTTTAATTCCGGAACCCCTGCCGTCATCGCAGGCGCGAGGGGTCGCGGGCATGACCCTCTTCTGCCCACTTTGTGCCTCACTTGCTCAACGTCTGTCGCGGGTGCGGCCAAACCCGTAGTGCGCGCGATGGTTTCTTCGGAAATTCTTCGCTGATCAACACACCGTCTTCGCGGGCGTGACAGGATACGTCTCGGGTGCGACCTCCTTCTGCTTGGCATGTCGCATGTACTACTAAATTCGTCACGGGCGGGACGGTTTCTCGGAAGTTCTTTTTCACCGTCGTCGAGGGTGTGAAGTGTTTTGTCGCGGGTACGACCATGCGTGTAGCGGGTGCAAAGCGCTTCTGTCCACAGGCAATGTTTTCTCTCAGCAGCATGTTGCGGGTGCGACACAGTCTAACTCGGGTGCGACGTAATTCTGATCGTCTTGCCTTGGTTGCTGTAATCGCTCCACAGAAACTTTTCACGGGCGACCCTTATATCATTGTGGCGCGACGCCTTCCGCTCGCTTTGGTCGCCGTAATGGAGAAAGAGTTCCCGGTTTGGTTCCACTTCGGGTCGGCTCGAGAAATCACTCGGGATTCCCTAAAAAGCCTCAATTAATCCTAATTTCCTTCTAATTTTTATTTTCCTACAAAACACGAATTCATCATATCTAAAATATAATTAAGGGGCTAGAACAAGCAAAAATACCCTATAAATGATAAGAATTCGGCTCGAGCAAACTAAAGAAAAAAAAGAAAAAGAAACTAAGTACCCTAACTCACTTTCGTAGGAATCACGGTTGCATTAAGCGTAAGCAACAAGCCCTTTAAACCCCTTGGCACCCCAAGTGGACGAGGAAAATCTCGTGTGGGTTTATAGCAGCTATACCAACAAAAGCCAAAGAAAAAAGAAAAGAAAAAGAAAGAAAAGAAAAGAAAGAAAACTCAAAACTGAAGGAAAGAAAGGAGGAGAAACGCTTTGTAAGATAAAAGAGGCGAAATCATCATAAGAGTCAGCACAAAGGAGGTTCACACACACGGTCACGAAGCTAACTACTAGACCAATGCATTTACTCAACTCAGAATAGTTAATAAGTATTATCAAGGCAACAAGCAAGACTGTGACTAGACTTCACGATTTTCACCTCACTCATGCATAAGCTAGATGGGTTCCTCGTGCTCAAGTGCGGTGTTTCTTGGTTCGTTTTTGTTCAAGTTAAGGTTCAGTTGGTTAGGATTAATCAATCAAACACCCATGCTCTATTTATTTAAGGAAATAATGGCGGTTCCTCTCCCTATTTGTTGTCGCCCTTGGCTTGGTGAGGGTTGCAGGTTACATAGAGATTGTTCCACACTTATTGCATTTTTCTGTTTGGTGTTGGGTTTTTTAAGAATTGAACGTCCCTGAAAGGAGCCTACTCTTCCAACATAGATCCTTTCCATTCACAAACAAGGTGCTTAAGGGGCGTGAGCGCCGCACCACTCACACCGATCTATGTAAGTGAACCAACATTTTTTAGACTTTCTTAAATTAATATTTTTGCGTTAGTATTTTCGAGAATTAAGTGGCCCATAAATGGGGTTTACCTTCCCAACACACGCTACTCCATACACATACGAAGTGCTTAAGAGGTAACAGCGCCGTACCAAACAACGGGAGGATGGAGATTGAGTATGCAAATCAACGGGAGGGGGCAATACGATACACTCCTTAACTTCCTCATGTAATGACTTGGATGCAAACAATGACTCATAAAGCATATCATCCTCAAAAATATCATTGTCACAAACCAAGTTCAAACACTAAGCATCAATCCCCAAAGACTCAAGTTCATCATCACAAGATTTCACATTATTTTTGATGGATTCACGGGAAAGGGTAGATATTGCCTCATTAATACAATGATCCTTAATGAAAGTGAATAATTCAGTATCAAGCACACATTCAATCACAAAGGATTCAATTTCACTCTCAACAAGATCATGTTCAGTTGCATCACAAGTATCATGGCATTCATTAGACTCAACTTTTTCTTCACACAAAGAAATGGACAATGGTGTGGACAATGGTTCATCATTTAACATGTTTTCATCAAGTTCTACATCATCACACGCAAAATCATCAATTTTCTCATGCTCTCTAGATGTAGCTAGAGCTAAGGGTCTCTTAAGCTCAATACAAGCAAAACTAGGTCTATTATAGTAGTCATCATCCTCATCATAATCATACAAAGAAGAATCATCATGCATTTCAGGAATCAAAGACTATGTTTGCACAGGGTTTGTTAGACCTCGGTAATATGGTTCTTCCACAGGGAGCTTGGGGCCTTCACAGCAATTACTAAACTCTAGGTAGGGTTTAGGATTAAGAAAAGGGAGATGGACTTTTGAGGTAAAAACTGCACAAAAACACTAAGTTCGGTTAAAAGGTGAGACAATGGGTGTCAGGAGACTTTCGGGATGCAAACGGGGATACGGAAATGGGTTTCGCAGCAAGAGAGTAACGAGAAGGGGAAATCAAATGGTAACTTCGTTGGTAAATACCCACCGGGCTTCCTTTTTCAAGGATAGTCCGGATTGACTTCCTCAAAGTCTACAGACAGGCCTGGGGAGTCGATTAAACGAAATTTCCTAGTTAGTTTCTATTCGCGTTCACGAACTAGAACACTAACTATCCCAATTCCTACCTTCCAACAAGCATTGGATGTATTCGGGGTGTTTTTGCACCCAATTACATCCCACTTGAGGGAAGGATAGGGTTGGGAAATTGATTTCCTAACTAGTTACTCACTAATATTGCTAACCCAAACCTAATCACCCATTCGCACCGTTAATATCTCCCTAACCCATTAGGGTTCTAGCCACTAAACATCCTAACTATCATGATACTAACATCAACAACATTAATCATGCTTAAAAAGATAAACAAGATGACAACAAACAATCAACAAAATCAATAAAAACAACAAAAGCAAAACAGAGATTAATAGATGAACTATGAAATGAAAGATAGAAGGGTTAAGAAATACTTATTGATTGATGACCAAAAAGCAAAAACTCTGAATAATAAATGCTCCAATGCTCCAAATATGATAATAATCTTCAAACTTGAAATAAAACTTGAGAGAATCCAGAACAAGAATCAATAACTCAGCAAAATCTTCACTAACTCTCTAATCCAAAGCTTAAAATGTGATAAAAGAAGGCTAAAAGTATCATAAAAGCTAGGTAAAAGCTGATTAAAGATTGTCAAAAGATTGATAAAAGATGTCTCTCTGCTAAAATGACTTAAAACAATATATAGTAACTCAGGTTGTTACTCAAAACCCATCACTTAAACACTACAGACAAATCACAGACGCAGGGACCTGGCACGGCCAAGATGATCAGGCACGGTCCTGCATAAGGCAGGAAAGTTCTCTCTTCTCTTCGCTGTACCGTGAGTACGGTACCCAGGCACTATGGGCACGGTGTAGGCGATTTAGGGTTGGCAATTCTTCACTCCTTCGCACTGCCGTGGCTACGGTCATGGGAGACCGTGGCCACGATCTCTTTCGGCCAACTTCTTCCTCGCGGCGAGCGGTATGCTCACGCGTTGACCGTGACCATGGTCCATCTCGGGCTGCAACTCCTCCTTTGGGTGCTTTGCTTCAATCTGACTGTGGCTACGGTCAAGGTGACCGTGGCCATGGTCTATCTCGGCCACTTGGTTACTTCAGGGCGTAGCGCCCGCTACGGAATTGGTCGCGGGGGCTACCCTTTGACGCCTGTGAGCTTGCACTTGCGTTTCCGCGCTTTCGACATACTCGGCCCTTCCGATTTCGCTGCCTTTGACACGACCAGGGCTTGGGGAATCTTAGGGAATCTCGAGATTCCCAAGATTGGTGCAAAAATAGCCCATTTAGCATCGTATTGAGTAAAACCTTCGGAAACTACAAAAAATAAACAAAAACACATTAAAAGTTATTAAAACGGGCTACGAGACAAGTCAAAAGCCTAAGGATTTAGGCGGTATTTAGACGCAAAAAGGGGTCTAAACACCCCCCCACACTTAAACTTTTGCTCGTCCCGAGCAAATAATACAAAACTAACTAACTAACACTAACTCCGCTGTCGTGGGAGAGAAACAGGTGCATTTAGCGTATGCACCAAGCCCTTTGAACCCCCCGGCAGCCCGGGTGGACGAGATGGACTCGTGAGGGTTTGTAGCGGCGTTACCCACAAAAGCCAAAGAAAAAGGAAAGAGGGAAAGTGAAAACAAAACCGAAGAAAACGCAAGGAAAGAAAAACAAAGGCTTTGATTCACAAGATCTCGCATTCCAAACTAAGAAAACGCGATTAAACCTCCCAAAGTAACCGTTAGGAGCATCTCATAACACCAAACTCAGGTAAAAGTCGATCTTGAAGATTTTTCAACTCCCTACGTCTTATACCAAGCGAAACCCCACATGAAAAAGGTTTTAACGGGAACCAAAAGACTCTAAAAACTCGCGTCCGAATTTGAAAACAACGAAATGACTAAGAGAAACGTTTCCCTCCCTCGCATTTGGTCGCCCTTGGCTTGGTGAGGGCTGTAGGTGATGCAAGGGGAGGCCCCACTCTTTTAAGAAGAAAAAAAGTTTCCTTTTCTTTCTTTTTTTTCTTCTTTTTTTTTCTTTTTGGTTTTTAAAAGTCGGTATTAGCCTTACTTTCGGGAATTGGACGGCCCATATAAGGGGTATACTCTCCCAACACGGTCTTTTCCATTCGCCTCTCTGTCGCAAAGCGATATGGGAGGAGGGTTAAGGGGTATCCATGCCGTACCACGAATACCGGGCCCGTGTAGGTTGGCTAAGTGTGGGTGGTTAATATCTATAGCGACACGCTCCACTTATTCAGGTTATTGTATCTTAAGAGAGCTTTTCTTTCTTTTCTTTTCTTTTTGCACTTTTTTGCTTTTGCTAAACGAGAACCAAAACAAACTCGGACACAAGCTCCTAAAACCTCCCGGTTCCAGCAAAAAGAGAAAGGAATGGGGGTCTCGCTAGACACTTAATGAAAGGAGTTTATTAAGGGTAAGTCTCGACCAGAACCCGAATTAGGGTGAAGAATGCTCCAACCGGTTACTTTTAAAGAAGTTTAAGAACGACTTCTCAACTCCAAAAACGAGATCCAAGAAACAAAACCAAACAAGGACAAAACGAAAAGAAAAACGAAAAGGTTTTCACTCCCTTTTTTCTCCTTTTTCACACAAAAAAAATTTCAAATTTTAGCAAAAACTAGGAAAACAAGGAACAAAATGACTAGGTGATCTACCCTTGAAGCAGAATATCCCCCCCCCCCCCCCACACTTAAAACTCCACAATGTCCTCATTGTGGGAAGGAGTCACATGAAAAGGTTAGAGAACCTACAAAAACACAAACAAAAGCAACTAGCAAGTAGAAATGGTGGCGACCCGAGCCCACACGGCTCCAACAACAATATATAACCCAACACAGACATTCACAGGAGTTCGCCACCCAAAAGAAAACCAAGCATGCGACGGATCATAATAGGAATTCACGTAAAAAGAGTAAGGTGGAAAGATATTACCTCAAACTCTTCAAAAGTGTTAAAACAACGATCCAGAGTCGTCGTTCAAGTGAATCAAATCGATGTTAGAGCAAAAGACAACTTACAATCGATAGAACTCGCATGCGAGACCAAAAACAAAAGAAAGGAAAAACTAACTTAAAAGACTATGAAAAACAAAACTATTTACAAAATGTACATTGTCAATGACTTACCTTATCCCCGAGTCTCACTCATTGAGGTGGGAAATAAGGGTGAAACTCCATACATACCAACCGAAATGACTGATTCGTTGCATTCATCATAACAATATTCATTTACAAACCATCAGTGATCAAAATACAACCGAAACAAGAGTAAACAAACTTCTCGGTCCACAAAAATAACCATCGAACAACCAAAGGATAACCCGGCAACACATGAAAGTCCAACAACGCAAGGCAAACCCGAGCATCATAACCAAACAACCCCAAAATCATGCCAAAACATGCCAAATGAAACCGTTAATAGCATTGTAGAGGACGAAGAGGTCGTCCTTCCAGATGCTTGATCGCCCGGCGTCACGGCCAAAAACAGAGTTTGAGATGATACGGTGGAAGATACGGACGCTGAGGTTACAAAAATCCCGGGCCTTAGAGTTGCTCGGGAAATAGTATTGCGCTTTTGGAGTTCGAACCTTGGGATAGCGCCTCCTCCAGCAAGTGAGATCACACATTGCCTCTTGTTCATTGAAGTTAACAACCTCGCCATAGAATAATCCGTCCTCGGGTAGGCCTAACACATTGCAAAGATCCTTGAGCGTACATTCGACCTCCTTCTTGGCCACAATGTTTGAGAAAGAGGCTTGGGATGTGTCGTCTTCCTTTACAACCAAGGAGCTAAGGAACTCGAGCACCGGTTGTTCGATAATTGGCTCATTGATGGTGGCGAAGACCTCCCAACCCATGGTTTTGATGAAGAAGTCCATGCTCGGTTTACAAAATATATCCTTGGCCGTCTCTTCATGATAGAGGTCCGGAGCACAAATCTACCGCTTCTTTAGTCGCTCATACCTCGCCTTGTGCATATCGTCCCGGAAGGTAACCTCAACCTTCGGGTCGCATTGAATGATGGAGGCCGGTTGACCCTTGTACCGGGTCTTATCGGGCTCAGCAGAGGTTGATGGGACGGGAGTTAGGGTCGGTTCAAGCTCAGACCGGGCACATTTTGCTCGTCCCATGGAGGTAAACTGAGAAACACAACCACCACAACAACGAAAACACAACAACAACACTATCCAAAATCCCGAGCAATTACGAATTCACAACCAACCAGAAACCCAACTCAATGATTCACTAAACTACACCCAAACTTAGCAATAGCCACGAAAAAAATTCAATCCCAACTCAACCAAATCGTTCAACCGCAAACCACAAGACCTTTGCACAAAACTTCAACCCAAAAGCAAGCAAATTGAATGTTGATGCATCAATAAATCAAGGAATACCTGGATTGAAGTGTTGGGGAAGGATTAGTGACAATTTCGAACCCCACCAAGTGCAAAAACCCAGAAAATTTCTTCAAGAAGCTCCGAAAATGGCGAAAGAACGTCGAGGAGTGCAGCTAGGGTTAGAATCGCAGTGGAGATTGGAAAGAAATGGAAGATTTTGTGATGGATTTGTTAAAAATGGGAAGAGATTTGTGGGATTAGGGGTTTTGGAGGGTTTTCGAAAGCAAGGGAGTGGAGGAAACTGATAGAGAAATGAGGTAAAATGAGGAACAAACCCCCGATAAAATCTGCAATTTCGATTCGACCGTAGGCACGGTCGATTCGACCGTGGGCACGGTAGGGCTCGGTTAGAGGAAAAAGAAAGGAAAGGGCAGGGCGGAGACCGTGGCTACGATCACATAGACCGTGGTCACGGTAATCTTCGGGAAGGCTATTTTCCAAGAAATTGCTGCGATGTGACCGTGGCTGTGGTGAAACCCACCGTGGTCATGGTCCACTTCGGCCAAAGAAAAACTGGGAACACTTTGTATAATTTGACCATGGCTGCGGTGAAACCCACCGTGGTCACGGTACCTTTCGGCCCAGCTCCTGTACCTACAAGGCTCAAAACTTGGAAAAAACGTTAAGTCCTAAAATCTACCCTCTTATTATCCACTCCTTTGTTTTCCTCACTCAATTTATCATCAAAGGGGACTTTCCCATCACTCAAAAATCACATTCAAATCCCAACCCTCATAGAGCCGCTCTTTATTTTCACTCTCGCTCTCGATTTTTTTCTTCGTTTCTTTTCAATCTTTTCTATTTTCTTCAGTTTTTCTAATTTGTTTTTCCTTTTTCTAACTTCTCTTTCTTTTTCTCAAATTTTTCCGTAAACACTAATGAAAATGAAAATGCTAAAACAATGGAAATAAAATGGAAGAAAATGAAAGAAAATACTAAAAGAAGGAGAAGTAAGTCATACCTCTCCTGAGTGCTTGTTTTTATAGGTCCTAGCTCGACCTTTCTCGATGCTTTTCAATCCTCAAAATTTTCGAGATACACCACAACTGTCCCGACATATTCCTCGCCCATGATGTACGATTTAAGCTTCGATGAGTTTGCTTTAAAACACTGCCCTTGTGCATTCTTCAAT
The DNA here is from genome assembly GCA_029582165.1 of Portulaca oleracea. Classification (NCBI taxonomy): domain Eukaryota; kingdom Viridiplantae; phylum Streptophyta; class Magnoliopsida; order Caryophyllales; family Portulacaceae; genus Portulaca; species Portulaca oleracea. The sequence goes on from CM055882.1 coordinate 36,582,032, forward strand.
TCAACCACTCCGGCGCGGAGAATTTTCACAATTTCGAATGGACCGGACTATCGTGATCTCAATTTCTCGGAGAATAACTTTAGCCTCGAGTTGAAGTTGAGAACCCTATCGCCTACCACAAACTCACGTCGGTTCAACCTCTTGTCATGCCATGCTTTGGTCCTTTCTTTGTAGATCTTGTTATTCTCATATGCATGATGCCTCAACTCCTCAAGTTCTTCCAGTTCAAATAACCAACTACTTCTAGCCGCCTTAAGATCGAAGTTCAACTTCTTGATTGCCCACATGGTTTTATGCTCAAGCTCCACGGGGAAGTGACACACCTTCCCGTATACGAGACGGTAGGGAGTAGTACCGAGCGGAGTCTTGTAGGCGGTGCCGTATGCCAACAAAACTTCATCCAACTTTTCTGCCCAATCTTTCATCGAAGAGTTGACCGTCTTCTCTAGGATCTCCTTGATGGCACGGTTTGAGATTTCCACTTGACCTTGTGTTTGTGGATGATAAGGTAGTCCCTTCTTATGATTTATGCCGTACTTTGCCAAAAGAGACTCGAACTTCTTCTCAATGAAATGGGAACCGTTGTCACTAATGATGACCCTTGGAATACCGAATCTTGGAAATAGGGTCTTTTTCAAGAATCTCGAAACGGACTTCCCATCGCACCTCACGCATGGTACGGCTTCGACCCACTTTGAGACATAATCCACCGCCACTAGGATGTATTGGAAACCTCTTGATGACGGGAAAGGTCCCATGAAGTCTAACCCCCATACATCGAAGACTTCAACTTCAAGAATATAATTCAACGGTGCTTCATTTTTCCTGGAGATGTTTCCGGATCGTTGACATCTATCACATTGCTTGACATGCAAATGGGCGTCACGAAAAAGAGTTGGCCACCAATATCCGGTTTGTAGAACCCTCGCCACCGTCTTTTGGAAGCCACCATGACCTCCCACCGGAAACTCGTGACAATGAGTCAAAATAGATTGCACTTCACTCTCGGGAACACATCGCCGGTACATCCCGTCATTGCAAAGCCGGAAAAGGAAGGGATCATCCGAATAATAATGCTTCATGTCGTGGAGAAATTTCTTCTTTTGGTGATGATTCAAGTGTTGGGGAATCACTTCGCTTGCCAAATAATTCACAATATCCGCATACCAAGGATGAGAGCTAATCGCCAAAAGTCGCTCTTCCGGGAAAGCATCAATAATCGGTTGGGTGTCCTCCAATTCGACAAGAATCCTCGAGAGGTGATCGGCCACGACATTCTTCGTGCCCGCCTTGTCACGGATTTCCAAATCGAATTCTTGCATGAGCTAGACCCACCGTATTAGCCTCGGCTTTGTCTCCTTCCTTCCCATCAAGTATTTGATAGCGGCATGATCCATGTACACGACTACCTTCGAGAGCATAAGGTAATGCCGAAACTTGTTGAGTGCAAAAACGATCGCCAAAAGTTCTTTTTCCGTGGTGGTGTAGTTTCTTTGGGCACTATCAAGCGCATGGCTTGCGTAATAGATAACCCTCGGCTTCTTGTCCACCGTTTGGGTCAAACACGCCCCCACGGCAAAGTCACTGGCGCCGGCCATAATCTCAAATGGTAGTGTCCAGTCAAGAAGTTGAACCACCGGGGCGGAAATCAAAGCCTGCTTCAATCTGTAAAACAACTCAAGACACTCATCTGTAAAAATGAAAGGAGCATCTTTGCATAAGAGATCGGTTAGAGGTCGAGCGATTTTCGAAAGTCCTTGACGAACCGGCGATAGAAGTCGGCATGTCCAAGGAAGCTACGCACCCCCTTAACAGAAACAGGGGGTGGTAGGCGCTCGATGACCTCAACCTTCGCCTTATCCACCTCGATGCCCTTTGAAGAGATTAAGTGACCCAAAACAATACCTTGTTCCACCATAAAGTGGCATTTCTCACAGTTGAGTACTAGATCCACTTCTTCACAACGAGTTAATACTTTTTCCAGGTTTAGCAAACAGTCATCAAAAGAATTACCATACACAGAAAAGTCATCCATAAAAACCTCCATGCATTTCTCAATGAAATTGCTAAAAATAGCCATCATACAACGTTGAAAAGTCCCAGGGGCATTACATAAACCAAATGGCATGCGACGATAAGCAAGTGTCCTGTATGGGCAAGTGAAGGTGGTTTTTTCTTGGTGTGAGGGGTGGATTGGGATTTGAAAGAACCCGGAATACCCATCTAAGAAGCAAAAATGTGAATGACCCGCCAACCGTTCTAGCATCTGGTCAATAAAAGGAAGGGGAAAATGGTCCTTCTTCGTTACTTTGTTAAGCTGACGGTAATCAATGCACATTCTCCAACCAGTCACAGTTAGGGTACTTACTAATTCTTTCTTATCATTTTCAATTACGGTCATCCCACCCTTTTTTGGCACACATTGAACCGGGCTTACCCATTCGCTATTTGCGATGGGGAAGATGATCCCAGCAGCGAGCAACTTCACTACCTCCTTTTTAACCACTTCTTGCATGTTAGGATTTAATCTACGTTGTGGTTGCCTGGTAGGCTTAGCATCTTCTAGCAAATCAATCGAATGCATGCAAATGGACGGGGACAAACCTTGCAAATCTTCTATCCTATAACCTAATGCACCTCTATGCTTCCTAAGCATATCAAGCAACTTAGACAGTTCAAAATCATTCAAGTTTGCATTCACAATCACAGGATAAGATTTTTCATCATCCAAGTAAGCATATTGGAGGGAAGGGGGAAAAGGTTTAAGATCTAAAAGAATAGAAGATTGAGCTTGGGAGGAAGACATACCTTTGAAGATCACATCTTGAATCTCCATGCACTCCATAATAGGTTCATCAATAATAATTTCCTCGTGCATAGGTGAAGAGTCAAGAAGGTTGGTGAAGAAAGTGATGTCGGTGCCATCGGTCTCAAATTGAAATGATTCCAATAAGCATGCACCCAAGGGATCATCACATGTAGACTCAAGTAGATGGGACTCTCAATATACTCATCAACGAGAAATTCCATCATGTCAATCACATAGCATGAGTCCCCATATGAAGGACCTTTCAAAGACCCCTCAAGTTGAAAAATAATACTTTCATTCCCATCATTCAATGACATACTTCCATTCTTCACATCAATAATTGCTCCCGTCGTAGCAAGGAACGGCCTTCCCAAAATAATGGGGATGTTGTTATCCTCCTCCATCTCCAAGATAACAAAATCACAAGGGATCAAGAATCGCCCTACTTGCACCGGGATATCTTCCAATATCCCCAAGGGTATTCGTACGGAATGGTCGGCCAATTGAAGGTTAATAGTAGTAGGAGCTAGATTATCAAGGTTCAACTTCTTGCATATTGAGTGAGGCATGACACTCACACTTGCTCCTAGATCACATAAGGCACGGCCAATTCTCATATCACCGATGGTGCATGGAATAGAAAAACTCCCAGGGTCGGCTAGTTTCTCCGGTGATTTGTTATCGATGATGGCACTACAATCCGCTGTCAAGTGAATGGTAGCTTTCTCTTGGATTCTCCTCTTGCTTGTAAGAAGCTCCTTTAAATGTTTCTTGAAGGATGGGACTTCAAAAATGGCATCAAGAAACGGGATGTTAACTTGAAGCTTCTTAAGCATCTCAATGAACTTCGAAAATTTTGCATCGGTCTTTGGTTTTGTCAACCGCTCGGGAAAAGGCACCGGCGGTAACTTTGGTTTCTCCATGGTTGGGATTGGTTCTTCTTTCGCCATTCTCCCTTTCCCTTTTTTCAATCTCTCCATCTCTTCTCTCTCTTTGCTTGATTCACCAAGTTCTTCCTCTTGTACTTCACCAACTCCCTCGCCCAAGACTAACTCACTCTCCCTTCCTTCAATCAAATCCTCCTCTTCTTCAACATCCACCACATCGCCCTCCTTATCACCCAAAGCATCTTCCACTACCATCCTAGGGCCATCGATCTCCTTACCGCTCCTCAATGTGATAGCATTGATGTGCCCCTTAGGATTGTTGGGGTTGGCTAGGTAGACCCTTGGAAGAAGATGAAGGTTGAGATTGGAAGTTGGAGACTTGTTGAGCAAGTTGTGCCAATTGGGTCTCAAGCATCCTTTGGCTAGCATTAAGAACCTCATTCTGTTTCAATTAGGTGGCATTGAACATCTCTTGATTCTTGAGACATTTTTGCATGAAGTCCACCTCTTGGCTCATTTGTGGAGGGGGTTGTTGTTGGTAGGATTGGGGAATTTGATGGTAGGCTTGATTTTGGTATGGGGGAGCTTCTTGATGAGGGCGGTTTTGATTTTGACGTTGATGGTTTTGGGCTTGGTTAGGGAAGGAAAATCCCGGAGGAACATATGATGGATTTCCTTGAGGGCGAACGGGATCATTGATGCGGTAAGAGAGGTTTTGCCGATATAGAGCATTCGCTTGCTCATTGGATACCAACTCCGTTTGGCACTCAAAATTTGTATGTCCTCGCCCACATACCTCACAACGCAGCACCGAGGTGGACGAAGGTGAAGGAATGGAAGATTGAATCTCCATAATCGGCCTGAGTTGTTGGGTTGTCTTCATCTCGGTCATGTCCTGAGAAAGTTGTTAAATTGTTTTTTGCATGTCCTTGATAAGATACCCCAAATTCTCGCTATCAGCACAACTTGTCACCTCCCTTGTATTTCTTCCCCAGTTAAAAGCATTCTCTGCCATTTGAGCTAAAAGAGCATCGGCTTGGTCAGGGGTCTTACTTAGAAAAAGGTCGCCCGAGGCGTTATCGATCGATTGCTTCGTATTCATCGAGAGACCCTCGTAGAAAGTATGTAGAATAAGAGCGGCCGGGAGATTATGGTGCGGACATGCTCATTGGAGTCCTTTGTATCTCTCCCAAGCATCAAACAAAGACTCGCCCGGTTGTTGTCGAAAGTTCATGATCTCCGTTCGTAGGCGAGCGGTCTCCATCGATAGGAAAAACCTCCTCAAAAATGCTTGACTCAGGACGTCCCAAGTCCGGAAAGTGTTCGGGTTGTAATTATCAAGCCACCTTCGAGCTTTCCCCGCGAGAGAAAATGGGAAACTTAAGATGGATGTATTCTTCCGAAACACCTTGCATTCTGATCATGCCGCATCTCTCCAAGAAGTTAGAAATATGGTTGATGGGGTTCTCCGAGTCAAACCCATGGAACTTAGATTGCTCAATGAGGTGAAGGAAATTCGGCTTGACCTCGAAGACAGTCCCGTCGGGGAGATCGGGCAAAACAATAGGAGAGCCTCCCGTACCCGTCGAAGGTGATGCGAACGACAGGAGGGTACGAGGTTCTCCCATAGCCTCTTGCTGTTGTCGCTCGAGAAGACGCGGACGGGCGTTTGCGGCGTTGTTGCGCTGTGCAGTCCTTTCGATTTCAAGGTCAAAAGGTACAAGAGGTATTAAGTCTCTCCTGCGCATGCACTAAACACAGAAACGTCGTAAGTAGCCCTATGGACTCTAGACTCGACTCAGCAAGGTAAAAACATCCTAAACAAACACACGTAGAGTAAGGTAAAACTAGAAGGGGCGCTTGCTCCCCGCCAACGGCGCCATTTTGTTTGCACAGGGTTTGTTAGACCTCGGTAATATCGTTCTTCCACAGGGAGCTAGGGGCCTTCACAGCAATTATTTAACTCTAGGTAGGGTTTAGGATTAAGAAAGGGGAGATGGACTTTTGAGGTAAAAACAGCACAAAAACACTAAGTTCGGTCAAAAGGTGAGACAATGGGTGTCGCGAGACTTTCGGGATGCAAACGGGGATACGGAAATGGGTTTCGCAGCAAGAGAGTAACAAGAAGGGGAAATCAAATGGAAACTCCGTTGGTAAATACCCACCGGGCTTCCTTTTTCAAGGATAGTCCGGATTGACTTCCCAAAGTCCATAGATAGACCCGGGGAGTCGATTAAACGAAATTTCCTAGTTAGTTTCTATTCGCGTTCACGAACTAGAACACTAACTATCCCAAATTCCTACCTTCCAACAAGCATTGGATGTATTCGGGGTGTTTGCGCACCCAATTACATCCCACTTGAGGGAAGGATAGGGTTGGAAATTGATTTCCTATCTAGTTACTCACTAATATTGCAAACCCAAACCTAATCACCCATTCGCACCCTTAATATCTTCCTAACCCATTAGGGTTCTAGCCACTAAACATCCTAACTATCATGATACTAACATCAACAACATTAATCATGCTTAAAAAGATAAACAAGATGACAACAAACAATCAACAAAATCAATAAAAGCAACAAAAGCAAAACAGAGATTAATAGATAAACTATGAAATGAAAGAGAGAAGGGTTAAGAAATACTCATTGATTGATGACCAAAAAGCAAAAACTCCGAATAATAAATGCTCCAATGCTCCAAATATGATAATAATCTTCAAACTTGAAATAAAACTTGAGAGAATCCAGAACAAGAATCAATAACTCAGCAAAATCTTCACTAACTCTCTAATCCAAAGCTTAAAATGTGATAAAAGAAGGCTAAAAGTATCATAAAAGCTAGGTAAAAGCTGATTAAAGATTGTCTAAAGATTGATAAAAGATGTCTCTCTGCTAAAATGACTTAAAACAATATATAGTAACTCAGGTTGTTACTCAAAATCCATCACTTAAACACTACAGATAAACTGTGTCCGCAGGGGACCGTGGGCATGGTCAAGGAGACCGTGGCCACGGTCCTGCGTAAGGCAAGAAAGTTCTCTCTTCAGCTGTATCGTGGGCACGATACCCAGGCACCGTGGGCATGGTGTAGGCTATTTAGGGTTGGCAATTCTTCGCTCCTTCGCGCTGCCGTGGCTACGGTCATGGGAGACCGTGGCCACGGTCTCCTTCGGCCAACTTCTTCCTTGGGCAGGGCAGTATGCTCACCGTGGCTACGGTCAGGTTGACAACTTGACCGTGACCACGGTCCATCTAGGGCTGCAACTCCTCTTTTGGGTGCTTTGCTTCAATCTGACCGTGGCTACGGTCAAGGTGATCGTGGCTACGGTCAAGGTGACCGTGGCCATGGTCTATCTCGGCCACTTGGTTACTTCAGGGTGTAGCGCCCGCTACGGAATTGGTCGCGGGGGCTACCCTTTGAGGCCTGGGAGCTTGCACTTGCGTTTCCGCGCTTTCGACATACTCGGCCCTTCTGATTCCGCTGCCTTTGACACGACCAGGGCTCGGGGAATCTTAGGGAATCTTGGGATTCCCAAGATTGGTGCAAAAATAGCCCATTTCGCATCGTATTGAGTAAAACCTTCGAAAACTACAAAAAATAAACAAAACGCATTAAAAGTTATTAAAACGGGCTACGAGACAAGTCAAAAGCCTAAGGATTTAGGCGGTATTTAGACGCGAAAAGGGGTCTAAACAGACGATAAATGATCTACTTCAACTATCGAATTAACCACATGTGAAGAAGAAGTTCCTACCCTAGGTCTAGTCTCATATAAGAATTTCCGCATGCACTCATCAATTTTTGCACACAATTCATCCACATTATGTTGAAACAAGAGTCAGAATCATGGTTCAGAGAATCACAATGTGAGCACAAAGGATGAGACTCAACAACATCGCATTGGGTAGGATCATAAGAGTTTTATGCATAATCCCTACCATATGACTGATCATCAAAATACAATGGATAATCACATGATTGTTCGGTTAAAGTCTCCGAAAAATACTCCCCACTAATAGATTGACCATTGTGATTTTGGGGGTATTCATCATATGGTATGGCTAAAGTCTCAGAGTGTGGTGCAATATATAAAATATCGGGGTTAAAGGGAGAATTTTGTTGTTCAGATTCATAAGTATCCCTAGACAACCATTCAAGAAATTCCAATGCCTCATCTTCTCCTAAATTAGAAAACCCATAATATTCTAAGAGATTACGAGTTTCATAATTTATACCCTCATAACAATACCCAAGAGATCTAGTGTATCATGTGAGATACCATATGATTCACACTAGATTGACCATTGTGATTTTGGGGGTATTCATCAATCATATAGTATGGCTAAAGTCTCAGAGGTTGGTGTGAAATTTGAAATATGGGGGTCAAAGGGAGAATTTTTTTGTTCAGATTAATAAGTATCCCTAGACAACCATTCAAGAAATTCCAATGCCTCATCTTCTCCTAAACTAGAAAACCCATAATATTCTAAGAGATTACGAGTTTCATAATTTATACCCTCATACACAATACCCAAGATATCTAGTGTATCATGTGAGATACCATATGATTCACATTGAGCAACATAATCCTGTAATCTTGAAAAATAACTCCAAAATATTTCTTGCTCAAGTTGTGGAACCCTAACATCGGTCATAACTCCTTTTTTATTTATTTATTTATTTTCATTATCCAAATTTTGTGACTACAATTTCTGGAAAGAATCTAAGAAGCATTAAACTATTTACACAAAAACCAATAACCTAATCTACCATATAACGCCATCCCCGGCAACAGCGCCATTGTTCGGTTGTGGTAGTTAGGTAAAAGAGTAGGGGTAGTTGAATCCACAAGGATGGTTTGTTATGTTACTAGGGTATTGGTTTGGTTTGGGTTTTAAATTTTGTTCGGTTGTGGTAATTAGGTAAAAGAGTAGGGGACAACCTAATGCAAACAATGCCTACATGATGAATGATTTTTTTTTTTCGATTTGGACTTGCCCACTATTGGGCTTGTATGAGGGCTTGTATTAACCTAGAATGATGTTATGTACTTGAAAAGGGGAGGTATCCATTAAGCCATCACAAAATCGAATCAACATTAAAATTCTAATGGACTCATATTTAGTTAAAAATCGGAGGGATGCCTTAGGGGTCAAACATTACTTAGGGTTGAGTAAAATCAAACTTGACTCTCAAGCTTAGTCAAAACTCTCTGACTTGGGCTTAATAGAGACCTTTTGGGTCTACTTTAATCTCGTTTGACTATTACCCAACTAAAGTACTATTTGATGGAGATACAAATGTGGACTGACTTATTCTACGATGAATTGCTAGCACATAATTAGCACGCTATTTTTTTAAAAAAAAAAGAAGAAGAAAGAAATGCACATAGCATACAAATATGGGATGCGATTAATCCATGGGTCTACGTTTAAGGTTTAAGGTCGGATTTATAAGGGATAAGCATACTCATGTCTCTCACGTGCCACAAATTCTATGGAGTTCATAGTAATGTGATGCGTGTGTTGGATCGAGGCCACCGATTTCTTATTATTCACGATTTTCGGTATTCGAATTATTTTGGAAAATAAATAAATTTTAAAAGTCGAATAAAACCACATTTCGAATGAATCAAATTTAATCAAAAATTTTTTTGATCAAAATGTGTAAACGAATTTTTCGGAATCCATTTTAATTTTAATATGCCCGATCTAAAGAAAAATCGAAACCCAGGAGAGAGAAAGAGAGGAGGAAAGTAGGCCAATGATCTCGGCAAGGGATCCATCGTCTGCCCGAGGAGCGTGCTGGTCAGCAGGCCCTCAATTCGAGGCTAAGGAATCCACCCCGAGACCTCAAAGACAACCGGGACTGGGTACCAGCCTCTGTGTTGGCCTGCACGGCGCCCTGGGGTCTGCTGAACCGACTTCCTGCCGAATCTTCTCATTTCTAGATTCTAATTCTCTGAGTAGATAAAACATATTAAAATGAAAACAAAATGCAATAAAAACGAATAAATAAAAGTTCTAAAATTATTGGGAGTCGCCAATTAATTTTTAAGAGAATTAATAAACTCACATTTTTTGACTCCTCGTAATCGCGAACCATGAGATTCGGATCCGAGGGTAAGGTTACAGATTCGGGAATAAAAACCCTCAAATCCGCCCGTTCAAAGAATTAATTCTACTCAATCCATTTAGTAAAGAAGAGAGTAGAAGAGGAGAATTAATTAGATTAATTGATATTATTTAAATGCATGCGGAAATTAAATGCGATAAAAATTAAAATGTGATAAATAAATAAAAACAATAAAGAACAAATTAAATTTATCTTCTCAAGTAATGCGGTTTAGATTAGTAATAATCGATATTAATATCAGGATTACGACATTACTGGTGATTACAAGAAACTAAAAACAGAAATTAAATGCCAGAATGTATGTATGCAAAATGTGAGGGAGAGAAGAAGAGAATATCACCTAGTGTCGATACTCCCAGGTGGTTTCGGTGTGAAGAATGAAATGAGAGATGGGGTATTTATAGGGTAGGTGAGTGAGGGAAGATTAGGATTAGAGATTAGGAATGTGATAAAAATAGCAAATGTGCTAAAAAAAAGCAAATGTACTATAATTAGCAAACAGGTAGGTCTGCCTGGCATGGCCTCCAAGGCCTGCTTCCGTAGCACGCGACCTGAGACCAGGGATACGGGTAAACAGGCGGCGCAGACGCCCATAGCACACTGGATCTGGGTAAATGGCCCGCGTGCAGACCCATCTGGCGCCCCGACCCTGCTCAGGGTTTTGGGCAGCGCCTTGGGCTGCGTGCCAGGGCCTATTTACTTTTGGGTTGTTTTTGTAGACTATTTATGTGCTGTTTTTCTCTCATTTTTTGCACTTCAAACATAATTGGCATTTTATCTACGCTAAAAAAATAATAAAATAAATGAAAATACTATAAAGAAAATTTACAATATTACAATGTTGACACTTTTTGGTTGTCTACAGTTAGCCCCACTTTGATCGAGTCTGATAAAACGAGGATCAAAGTATTCAAAGACACCAAAAAGGGTGAGATGCTGCAATGGTGATGTCTTGAGGCTAGGTGACACTTGGATGCAAAAGTCATGTGTCGGATGTTCTTGACTAGTAACGGATTGACATTCATAAACGATATCCTATTTCTTTGTTAATTGTTGGCGCTTGGAAGCAACTGTCCTGTTCCTAGCTGTACTTAGAACTTCAGTCATCGTATTTTAAATGCCCGATGACCGACTAAACTGACATCGTACTGTTAACGCCTGACGTCCGGCTGAATTAACATCATATTATTAACGTCCAACGTCCGGCTGAATTGACATTAAGCCCGGCTGAATTGACATTGTACTGTTAACGTCCGATGACTGGCCGATTTGACATCGTACTATCAACGCCCGATGACCGGCTGAACTGACATCGTACTATTAACGCCCAATGACGGGCTGAACTGACATCGTAATGACCTGTTGAATTGGCATTGTAAGGCGCCCAACATCCGGCTAAAAATAACAACGTTAGCCTCCAGTGTGCAAACTGGGGCGGCGATCAAAATACGCATTCAACTTCAATTTATTTTCTGAGTACATGAATATTCATCATTCTTATGAAAATATGTCATTTATTTGTCACTTTCTCTTTGAAAATTTATAAATTTTTTAAGTATATGGATGTTTAATCTGTATATTTCTTTTGAAAATTCTTAATTTTTAACGCATCATACCGCACTTCTTTTGATTTAATTAATTTTTTTTGAGTATACAAAATTATTTTTGTATTTCTCTTGAAATATTATAATAAAAAAATCTGAGTGTGCAACATTAATCTTCCGGTGTGAAACCTCTTTGTGCAAACCAGTACAACGGCTGTCTTGGGTCTCAGTGGCTTACATGCAGCCCAACACAGTGGATGTCCCAGATCTTGGTGGCTTTGCAGTTCACCAAAGTCCAGACCAGCGCGTGCTAACCAGCACAACGGTAGTCCTGGGTCTCGGTGGCTCGCGTGTAGACTCGCACAACGACTTAGACCGCTTTGTAGTTCCCCAAAGTTTAGACCAACGCGTGCATACCCTAAACCCTAAACCCTAAAACCCTAATGGCTCGCGTGCAAACCCGCACAACGACTTAGACCGCTTTGCCAATATAGGTGTTTCGGGCTCAATTTTTTGTTGTTGGTGCAGTGTAGACCCGGTTGATGTCAGTCCGTGTCTCGGGTTTCTCGATCTTCTTTTCCTCTCAATAGATCTCGAGTCCGGGTATGGTAGTTTATGTCGATGTGTAGACCATCACAATCTCGATTCAGAACTGCTATTGGGTCTCAGATTTTTTTCATAAAATTCTGCTAGTTCATATCTATTCCTGGGTCACTGTTCAAACCCGGCCGTCGTGCAGACCGCTTGGAAGTGATTTCGAGTCCGGATTTCGAATTTGTTTAGGCCATTCAGACCAACATAGGTGCGAGCTCGGGTTTTCTTGGGACCAGCGTATCGTGCAGACCCCCCCAGAGACGAGTTCAGGTCCCGATTTTTTCTACTCTATGCAGACCATCATAGATGCGAGCTCAAACTCTGGTACAGATTTGTCGAACAAACCCGCTTGAAGGTGAGCTTGTTCAGACCTGTCTGTTTGTTGGTTGGGGTCTCGGTTTTCAATTTTTTAACCATGCAGACCTTCCTAACCTTGAGTTCGGGTCCCGAGTTTTTCATTCGTGCAGGCCCGCCTGACTTTGAGTTCGGGTTTCGGGTCTTCAATTTTTTCACCATGTAGACCCCCTAACCTTGAGTTCGGTGTCCTAGGTTTTTCATCGTGCAGACCCGCGTGACCTTTTTTGTTCAGACCCAGTCAAACGAGCATACCCGCCTGACTGTGTAGATTCACTTGTTCGGACTCGCCATTTGTCGTTCTGAGACTTGGTTCAGCTTCCAGTCATGCAGACCCTCCTGCTTCCCGAGTCACCGTTCAAACCCGTCTATGGGTTTTCGGGTTCAATTTCGAGTTCAAGCTTTGCCTTCATTTTTTTTTGTCTCGTATGCATATATTGTGGATGAATTAAATTTTTAGAGTTTAATGCGAATAATGTAAATTATTCACGGATTTTTCTCATGAAATTTAATTGATTCTAACTGGGACTCTTGGAGTAAAATTTGAGTCCTGGACGATTTCTCGAACGGATTGTCGTAATGTCTTTCTGAATTACATTTTAGAGTTTTAGTTATGAAAATGTATTATTCTCCGAATTAGTTCTCGTAAAATTTAATGACTCCGATTGTAGAGTTTAATTCAGAAAATAAGTTATTCTCCGAATTAATTCTCGTAAAACTTCAACTCCGGCCCTTGGACCAGAAATCCTTCTATTGACAGCGAATTCAGATCTTCTGGCGATCTTAGCGGATATCTGTCTAGAGGTGATCAAGATCCTTGGTGAGCGAACTTGAGTCACAATTCTCGAGGTTCGTCTCATTTCTTTTGAGACTCAGATGAGGGATAAAGGAATGCAAATGAGGTCTTATGTATGATACGCTAGATGAATTACATGAAAATAAATATATACAAGACTCCATTATGTACAATACAGGACGTTATTATGCATGTTTACATTATAAGACTCTTTATGCAAGATTTTTATGCAACTAATTCTAATGCATGATGTGACTCTTTTTTATTTTTGCGATGCATGTGACTCTCTTTTGTTACTCAAGAAGAAAAGGAAAAAAAATAGTATGACTCATACTGAAAATTAAAAAATTAATGTGACTCGAAATGCAAACTAATAAGACTTAAAATGAAAAATGTAGAAGCTCATATGACCGTTAAAAAAATGCACATGACCTAAAAAAAGGACTTTGATTTGGTGCATGCATGCAATATGAAACCCCCCCACTTTCCCGAGAAAAAAAAAGGAATAAGGAAAAGTAAATAAAAACTTTGAATGTCAATGGTAATTTTAGAGTGGGTTTCAGTACAAGGCAAAAATAGTGAAAATGACGAGTTCTCTTGTCGAACTGCCTCGTAAGTTGCCATGATGCGGACATTGAGTGATGAATGAGCCCCTAGTTGGAATGCCGCAAAAGATGATATCAAGGGAAATCTTGATCCGCTTAAGCTGCCATAATGCAGATATTGAGTGATGAGCGAGCCCCTAGTTGGAATAACGCCGAAAACAATATCAATGGAAGACTCAAACTGCTTAAACTACATGATGGCATAGTTAGGATGCTTAACCTTGATGTCATGGTTAGGAACCCCAAGCACTAAGAACTATCAAGTGGCAAGCCTTATTGGTTTCCCTTGCCTTTACTCTATCTTTCTTGGTTCTTTTATTTGGGTAGGAACATGTAAGCACACCAAGCCCCCAGCACTAGTGAACAAATAAATATCTTCAAGCGAGTCAGAATGATGGACCTAGGTGGGTGTTGTCTTCAAGTAACCCTTATTTTGATGCAGTTGGCTTCTTGCTCTAGTAAAGGAGTTATCCCTCACTCAAGTATTTTGAAAGCGAGGATTAACTGAGGAATCTCATACATGCACTAATGACCAAATCAGAAGAGCTCACAAGGTGAAGAGCAATGGAAGATGGATTATGGAAAAGATTGGAATGATGGTATAAAAGATATGTTTGTGAGTAGTTAGGCCCCAATGGTGGGCAAGATGAGGCTATGGATGGCTAGGCGAGTGTAGTGATCTGATGAAACGAGGGATAGTTTGATGGATAGAGGTTCGAACTGATGAGGTAAACGAGATGGTCTATGGATGGAGCACCATGTGGGTTTATCTCATAAGGGAAGAGATGATTAGATGGCTATGGAAGATTTGCAATTTGATGGGTTTGGGTATGAAGGATGATCCAAGTCTGATGGGAAAAGTGGGTGTGCATGGTGAAAGGAGATTTAAGAGTTTTTCATTGTCCTTAGAGAGTAAGGTTCCCTCTCCTTTTGCCAAGCCCGTCGGGAGAGATTTTCGGGCTAGCCGCTCTTTATTCTCTCTCTCAAAGACCAAATGATTTTATTACGGATTTACTTTAAAGTGAATTGCAGTAGCCGGGCCTCAAAAAGGTTATCCTACGTATCCAGCATGGAATCTGGCCATTCGTAGTTCAACAGGTGTAACTTTAAACGATTGATGCCTCAAAAAGGACTTTGAGATAGGTCGAAATTTTAATGGGAAGGATAGGTGTGAAGGTTTGAGGGATGTGTGTGGGTGACTAATATAGACTGATAACTGCCTCTTACGCCTCTTCTTCTTGTTGCTTTCTTTTTTTTTTGGATTTTTGTTTCTTTTTCTATTTTTTTTGGATTTTTTTTTGTTTCGAACGACGGACCTTAAGCTTATACTCCTCCTATCAATGAATGTTACCCGCAACATATTATTTGGCTTAGGTGGGTTTAGGGATGATATGGTCATAAGATGAATGATTGGGTTCGTGGTGGTTGTTAAGAAGCTGGTGTGAGAAGGTAATAATGTAGGTAAAGTGGCTAGGTGAAAATGAAGGTGGTGATGATGTCGGTGGTAAGGGGTCTGATCCTTCTATCATAGGCATGTCTTCTTAAGCTGCATGATTTATTTGATAGTGAGATTCACTTTTAGAGATGATTGGTCTTGTTCATTTGAATTATCTCCTTTTCCCTACTAACCTGTTGGATGAGTGTTCAGGTTAGCTTCTCTCCTCTTAATTTTTTACTCATTTACCTCTCCTTTTGCCCAACATGTAGGTGTTCATGTCGGCGTCTTTTTTTTAAAAAAAAAAAATTGTCTCTCCTTTTGCCTGACTTCGCATTAGTGATGAAGTCAACCTTTCTTCTCTCCATTAACCTTGGACTCAGGTTAGGACAAAAAGGAAAGATGGGATGAAGGTGCGATCGGGACGTGAGATGGAGTGAAAGATGGGAGCCGATGGATGTGTCAGACTTGGATGGTCATATGGGTGAGTGAGCTCTTCAATTCAAATCAAGAATGCAAGCACAAGATTCTTTCCTTAGCAGTTTAGAAGCAAATGAAGGGTCGGGGAAGACAAGAGTCATGATGAAAATGAGTTTATCTTATTGAATGTAAATAAGACGAATGCATTGAAAATCTACTCTAGAGTAAATTTTGTTTGACTCTGAAAATAAATGCCAACTTTCATGGAAAGAACATGATAATAGAAGATCTCCTAATTGAGCCTTGGTATCTTCTACTCTGATGTAACCCGGAGTCGTAGAGCTTGCATCGAAAGATCCCTTATAGCCTAAACTTCAAATAGGGTTTCTACGTTATTTTCGGTGGTGGCAGCTCTCCTAAAATTGGAACATTACTTTGAGTTATTTTTTGAGGGTGAAGCAGTTTTCAGTATCATGACCTCGAAGTCTATGATATCTGCAAAACTTACTTGGGTTCCGAAATTTTCCTTTAATTTCAGGTTTACATCGGACAGGGAGGAGCTTGATATTTCCTTCATTAAGGAGACAGTCGAGAGCCTTAGCATAGGTAGTGCAGATTGGAGTGAAAGACATGAGTTGCCGCATTTCAACATCTATAGCAGAGGAATTAGGAGCCCATTGATGAACGTCAGCGTCATATAATCCCCCTGATGAAGATCCTTCTCCTATATTTTCTCTGATGCGATGTTCAATATTAGCCATCTTTATATCATTTTGTAGAATCCAAAGGACCATATCCATTTTTCGATCCAGACTTTCCACGCGTAACTGCATTTGATTTATTGTGGTGAAGAGTTGGTTCAAAGAAGAACTTTCTCATTCATCACATGTTCTTTCTTGATCTCCTCTTGTGGATAAGGGCAGGATTTGGTCTTCCTTCTTAGTTGAAGGAGACCTGGGAATACTTGGAGCAGTTCTGAACTTCTTCCTTGGTAAGTTGAACTGACGTGATTGTTCGAGTCTATGAGCAGGAGTAAGTCCCAAGCCCATATAGTGATTCATAGGCATAGAGATCTCTTTTTCTGTTTCAAGCATACTTGTTATTTCACTATGATGATTGTTGCTTTCATCTTCATCAGGAAGGTTCAACTCATCATTCATCCTTGCCAATGTATAGATGATATCTTCTATCTTCCTATCATTTTCAGTAGTTATGCCTTGCATTTGCTATGAAATTTCACCCAAATGTTGGGTGATGAAGGGAATGAGCTCGTCGTTACTAGGTATCCAGTTGAAGGCCATTAGAGATAATGGTGTAAAGAAAGAAACTTCGAGACTTGTTTACTCCAAGTACAAGGTCGATAGACGAATCCTTATTCTGCCTGTATGGAAACCATAAACCTCGAAATTAACCCCAACATTGACCTACCAAAAGACCTAGTGACTTATATGGGACAACCTAATGCAAACAATGCCTACATGATGAATGATGTTTTTTAATTTTGTTGGTATGGACGCCCATTTTTGGGCTTGCATGAGGACTCTTATTAACCTAGAATGATGTTATGCACATGAAGAGGGGACGTATCCATCAAGCCGTCACAAAATCGAATCAACATTAAAATTCTAATGGACTCAGATTTAGTTAACAACCGGAGGGATGCCTTAGGGGTCAAATATTACTTAGGGTTGAGTAAAATCAAACTTGAATCTCAAGCTTAGTCAAACGTCTCTGACTTGGGCCTAAGAGAGATCTGTTGGGTCTACTTTAATCTCGTTTGACTATTACCCAAACTAAAGTACTATTTGATGGAGATACAAATGTGGACTGACTTATTCTACGATGAAATGTTAGCACATAATTAGCACGTTATTTTTTTAAAAAAAAAGAAGAAGAAAAAAATACACATAGCATACAAATAAGGAATGCGCTTAATCCATGGGTCTACGTTCAAGGTTTAAGGTCGAATTTATAAGGGATAAGCATACTCATGTCTCTCACGTGCAACAAACTCTATGGAGTTCATAGTAATGTGACGCGTGCGTTGCTCGCAAAATTAAGGGGAAATGTAAATTCATAATCCCAAAAATCTTAGAGTGCTTCATGAGTACGTGTTTAGACCCAATTTTGTGTCTAAATACCGCCTAAATCCTTAGGCTTTTGACTTGTTTCGTAGCTTAATTTAATAACTTTTAATACGTTTTTGGTAATTTTGTAGATTTCGGAGTTTTTACTCAAAACGTGGTAAAAAGGGTCATTTTTGCACCTATTTTCGGAATCCCGAGATTTCCCGAGTCGAAGGCGAAGGAAACAGAAAGGCCGAACATGTCAAGAAGCTCGAAAGGGAGTAAACTTGTTGAAGATCATCGAAGCGTAGCCCCCGCAACGCCTATGGTAGCGGGCGCTACCCCTCCCAACGTCCCTTGGCTGATTGAACACTCCAACGCGTAGCCCCCGTCACCATTTTCGTAGCGGACGCTACGCCCAGAAGAAACTTTGAAGCCGAGCTGCACCGTGGCCACGGTCATGTTGACCCCATCCACGGTGGGATAAAGCTACGCCCAAGGGAAGAAGAAGTGGGAGCCGAGCAAGACTGTGGCCACGGTCAAGTTGATCGCAGCCACGATGGGTTCATGACTTGTCTAAGGGAAGAAGTGGTCGAGCAAGACCGTGGCCACGGTCTCGGGAGACCGTAGCCACGACGGTGCGAAGGAAAGAAAATTTGTCTGCCCTAAATCGCCAGACCGTACCCACGGTCCAGGGGCACCGTGCCCACGGTGTTGTGAAGAGAAGAGAGAACTTGCCTTCACTACGCAGGACGGTGGGCACGGTCTCATAGACCGTGCCCACAGTCTCTTGCAGATGCGATTTTTCTGTTTAGCAAAGTGACGAGTTTTGAGTAACAAACTTGGCTTTTATATATTGGTTTTAGGACTTTTAGCTGGATGTCATCTATTTTATCATATCTTAGCACATACTTTATCATACTTTTATAACATTTGAGCTTTCAATTAGAGTGATTAGTGAGAGTCTTACTTGGATTGTTGTTCTTGCACTGGATTCTATTGGATTCCTATTGAAGTTTGAAGATTATTCTTATTATTGGAGCATTGGAGTTTTATTATTATGGAGTATTTTCCTTTGGCATCAAAATCAATGAGCATTTCTTAACCCTTTTTCTTTTTAGTTCATTATTTACTTGTTAATCTCTGTTTTTGTTATTAGAATTGTTGGTGTTTGTTGATTGTTGTTTATTGTTAATTTGATTATCCTTTTAAGCATGAAGGAAGTTGTTAATGTTAGATAAGATTTTTAGAGACTAGAACCCTAATGGGTTAGGGAGATATTAAGGATGTGAATGGTATATTAGGGTTAGGTTAGAAATTTTAGGAGTAATTTGTAGTGGAATCAACTTCCCACTCCTATCCTTCCCTCAAGTAGGATGTGTTTGGGGTATGAATGACCCCGAATACATCTAACACTTGAGTTGGAAGGTTGGAATTGGGATAGTTAGTATTCTATTCGCGAAAACAAATAGAAGCTAACTAGAGAATCCCGTTTCTTTAACCCTCCGGGTCTGTCGATGGACTTTGGGGAAGTTAATCCAGATTATCCTTGAAAAGGAAATCCGGTTGGTTTATCTTAATGGGGTTATCATTTGATTCTACTATCTTATTACCTCCTAGTTGTTAAATCTTTGTGTTAATTGCCGTTTGCATCCCGAAGTCTCCCGACACCCATTGTTTCCCCTTTTTGACCGAACCTTAGTGTGTTTGTGCTGTTTTTACCCTAAACCTCTCATTATTTCATGATCGTAAACCCTACCTAGAGTCAAGTAGTCATAGCTAAGGCCCCTCGCTCCTTGAGAAAGAACGATAAAAACCGAGGTCTACAAACCACATTACACAAAATGGCGCCGTTGTCGGGGAGCAAGCGCACCTAGCTTAGCTCTTTGTCTTTAGGTTGTTTAAGATCATTTCACTTGCTAGAGATTTTTGTTATCCTTGGTTATTGGAAAGTTGATTTTTCTATTTGTTCCTTTTGTGCATGCGGACTCGATCTCGACGAGGTCAAACTCCTATAAATGCACCGAATCCGAACCCGGAGAGCATTATTCGCCAAGCTAACGCCGACTCGAGACGAAGAAGACAACAAAGGGAGCGAGAGACGGTCGAAATTCCAATGTCTGACGGAGAGCAAGATCCACCCCGTACCTTAGCATCATATTCCTTACCATCGTCGGGTACGGGGGGCGATCCCATCATATTACCTGCATTACCACCAAACGCATCGTTCGAGTTCAAGCCATATTTGTAAGAAATATTCGAGAACACTCCGTACCATGGAGGAGAGCATGAAAATCCTATTCACCACATCAACAAATTCGAGCATTGCATCGGTTTCGTACAAATGAATGGAGTCTCCACCGAATACATGAAGCTAAAGTTTTTCCCTCTCACTTTGAAGGGGAAAGCACTATTATGGCTTAACACGTGTCCGCCCGGAACCTAGTCTACATGGGATGCCCTTAGCCGCGACTTTCTTCAAAGGTTTTTCCCCAATGATGAGACGTGTCAGTTGAGGCAAGCCATCATGAGCTTTAAGCAAGAGTCCGATGAGTCAATATTCGAAGCATGGGGGAGATTCAAGGGTCTCGAACGGAGGTGTCCACACCACAATCTTGAGGATTGGCTATTATTGCATCATTTTTATTCCGGACTGAGTAGCTCTTTACGAGAATCCATCGATCATGCCTCGGGGGGCATGTTCCTCAAGAAGATGGCGGAGGAAGCAAACGTATTTCTTTACGAGTTATCTCAAAACTCTCCTCATTGGGAGGCGGCCGTGGTCCAAGAGATGGTCCTTCTCTAGAAAGCAATCCTACTATTAAATTTCTCATGAATGTCGTTCTTGAGATGCAACAAAATTCGGCTTTGGAAGAGACCACGAGGCAAGTAAAGGCAGCTCAAGAAGTACCTATGCTTATTTCAGATGCCCGAGTTCTTGTATGTGATTTTTGTGGAGGGCTACATTCTTTGAAGCGGTGTGAGGAGTATCAAACTGAGCAAGTCCAAGCTATCTATCCCAACAACAACCTCTCCTATACCAATCAAAACCCCGTTCGTCCTCGTCGGAATTATGCCTACAACCAACAAGCTCCACTAACCCAAAATCCACCCCCTGGTTTCCCAAATCAAAACCGCGCGCCAATACCACCAAAACCCTCACCGAGGTCAACCTTCCCATGCACCCAAACCACCACAACAAGAAACCATTGAGCAAACCCTTCAAAAGATGGCCTTATCTCAAGAAAAGATAGCCCTATCACAAGAAAAGATGGCCTTAGCTCGAGAAAGAGATCAAGCACGCATCAAGAATCTTGAGTTACTATTGGCTCAAATGGCACAACAATCTCAACCCATCCAATCTTTGCCTAACCAACCCCAACCAAATTCGAAAGGACAACTTAATGCTATTACATTGAGGAGTGGTACGGAGATTGATGACCCTAGGATGGTGGAAGAGGATGTTCTGGGTGACAAAGAGGGTGATGTGGTAGATGTCACGGAGGAGGAAGATTTGATAGAGAAGTAGGAGAGTGAGTTAGTCTTGGGTGAGGGAGATGATGGAGTGCATGAGGAGGAGTTGGAAGAATCTAGTAAAGAAAGAGAGGAGTTGGAGAAGGTAAGGAAAGGGAAAAGAAAGATGGTGGAAGAAGAGCCGATCCAAACCATTGAGAAACCAAAGCTACCGCCGGTTAGCAAAGCCCAAGTCCGATGCGAAGTTTTCAAAGTTCATTGGGATGCTCAAAAAGCTTCAAGTGAACATTCCATTTCTTGATGCCATTTCCAAGGTCTCATCTTTCAAGAAGCATTTGAAGGAGCTTCTCACAAGCAAAAGGAGGATTCAAGATAGATCTACAATTTAATTGACAGCGGATTGTAGTGCCATTATTGATAACAAATCACCGGAGAAATTAGCCGACCCCGGAAGTTTTTCTATTCCATGCACCATTGGTGACATGCGGATTGGCCGTGCTTTATGTGATCTAGGAGCAAGCGCAAGCGTCATGCCTCATTCGATTTGCAAGAAGTTGAATCTCGGCAATTTAGCTTCTACAACAATGAACCTCCAATTGGCCGACCGTTCCGTGCGAAGACCTTTGGGAATATTGGAGGACATCCCAGTCCAAGTGGGGCGATTTTTGATTCCGTGTGATTTTGTGATCTTGGAGATGGAGGAAGACAACAATATCCCCATCATTTTGGGAAGGCCGTTCCTTGCCACGGCGGGAGCAATAATTGATGTGAAGAATGGAAGCATGTCATTGAATGTCGGTGAAGAAAACATTATTTTTCAACTTGAGGGGTCATTGAAAGGTCCTTCGTATGGGGACTCATGCTATGTTATTGATATGATGGAGTTTCTTGTTGATGAGTATATTGAGGACTCCCATCTACTTGAGTCTACTTGCAACGATCCCTTGGGCGCTTTCCTATTGGAATCTTTCCAATTTAAGACCGACGACACCGATATTACTTTCTTCACCAACCTTCTTGACTCATCACCCATGCATGAGGAGATTATTATTGACGAGCCTTATATGGAGTGCATGGAGATTCAAGATGTGATCTACAAAGGTATGTCTTCTTCTCAAACTCAATCCTCTATTCTTTTAAAGCTTAAACCTTTGCCCCCTTCCCTCCAATATGCTTTCTTGAATGATGAGAAATCTTGTCCTGTCATTGTGAATGCGAAATTGAATGATTCTGAATTGTCTAAGTTGCTTGATTTGTTTAGAAAACATAGGGGTGCAATAGGTTATAAGATAGAGGATTTGAAAGGTCTGTCCCCTTCTATATGAATGCATTCGATTGACTTGTTAGAGGATGCAAAGCCTACTAGGCAACCCCAGCGTTGCTTAAATCCCAATATGCAAGAGGTGGTTAAAAAAGAAGTAGTAAAGTTGCTAGTTGCTGGGATCATCTTCCCCCATCGCAAATAGCGAATGGGTAAGCCCGGTTCAGTGTGTACCCAAGAAGGGTGGAATGACTATGATTGAAAATGAAAAGAAAGAACTAGTTAGTACCCGGACCGTCACCGGTTGGCGGATGTGTATTGATTACCGCCAACTAAACAAAGTAACAAAGAAGGACCATTTCCCCCTTCCCTTTATTGACCAGATGTTGGAATGGTTGGCGGGTCACTCGTATTTTTGCTTTTTAGATGGGTACTCGGGTTTGTTTCAAATTCCAATCCACCCCTCACATCAAGAGAAAACTATTGTCACTTGCCCGTATGGTACTTTTACTTATCGTCGCATGCCTTTTGGGTTATGTAATGCACCGGGGACATTTCAACGTTGCATGATGGCTATCTTTAGTGATTTCATTGAAAAATGCATGGAAGTCTTTATGGACGATTTTTCTGTCTATGGTAATACCTTTGATGATTATTTGCTGAATTTGGAGAAAGTTCTAACCCGTTGTGAGGAAGTTGACTTAGTGTTGAATTGGGAGAAATGACACTTCATGGTGGAAGAAGGTATTGTGTTCGGTCATTTAATTTCTTCTAAGGGCATCGGAGTTGACAAGGCCAAAGCTGAGGTTAAAGAGCGCATACCACCCCCAGTTTCTGTTAAGGGGGTGCGTAGCTTCCTTGGCCATGCCGGCTTTTATCGCCGGTTCGTCGGGGATTTTTCCAAAATCGCTCGACCTTTAACTGATCTCTTGTGCAAGGATGCCCCATTCTATTTTACTAATGAGTGCCTTGAGTCATTTTATAGGTTAAAGCAAGCCTTGATTTCCGCTCCGGTAGTTCAACCTCCGGATTGGTCACTACCCTTCGAAATCATGGCCGATGCAGCGATTTCGCTGTGGGAGCGTGTTTGGCTCAAACAATAGAGAAGAAGCCAAGAGTCATCTACTATGCAAGTCATGCGCTTGATAGTGCACAAAAGAATTACACGACCACGGACAAGGAGCTTTTGGCAATCATCTTTGCTCTTAACAAATTCCGGCAATACCTTATGTTCTCCAAGGTGGTGGTTTACACGGATCATGCCGCTATTAAATATTTGATGGGAAAGAAAGAAACGAAGCCGAGGCTTATACGGTGGGTCTTGCTTATGCAAGAGTTCGATTTGGGAATTGGCGACCAGGCCGGCACGAAGAATGTAGTAGCCGATCACCTATCGAGGATTCTTGTTGATTTGGAGGATACCCAATCGATTGTAGATTCTTTCCCTGATGAGCGACTCATGGCTATCAAGCACTCTCACCCGTGGTATGCCGACATCATAAACTATTTGTTTAACGAGGTGATTCCTCCAAATCTGAACCCTCATCAAAAGAAGAAGTTCTTTCACGACATGAAACATTACTTTTGGGACGATCCATTCCTATTCCGGTTGTGCAACGACGGGATGTATAGACGATGTCTACCCGAGAGCGAGGTGAAATCTGTTTTGACACATTGTCATGAATTCCCAGTTGGTGGTCACGGTGGCTCTCAAAAGACGACGGCAAGAGTCTTACAAGCCGGCTATTGGTGGCCGACTCTCTTTCGCGATGCACATCTTCATGTCAAGCAATGCGACAAATGCCAAAGGTCCGGAAATATTTCCCAGAAGAATGAAGCACCATTGAACTTCATCCTTGAGGTAGAGGTTTTCGATGTATGGGGGTTACATTTCATGGGTCCCTTTCCGTCATCATGAGGTTTTCAATACATCCTAGTGGCGGTAGACTATATTTCGAAATGGGTCGAAGTTATCCTATGCGTGAAGTGCGATGGCAAGTCCGTGTCAAGATTCTTGAAGAAGATTTTATTCCCAAGATTTGGCATTCCAAGGGTTATCATTAGTGACAACGGATCCCACTTCATCGAGAAGAAGTTTGAGTCCCTCCTAGCAAAGTATGGTATCAATCACAAGAAGGGACTCCCTATCATCCTCAAACGCAAGGGCAAGTAGAGATCTCAAATCGTGCTATCAAGGAGATTTTGGAGAAGACGGTCAGCACTTCATGGAAGGATTGGGCAGAGAAATTAGATGAAACCTTGTGGGCATATTGCACCGCTTTCAAAACACTGATTAGGACTACTCCGTATCGCCTTGTCTACGGGAAAGCATGTCATTTTCCCGTAGAACTTGAGCATAAAACGATGTGGGCGATCAAGAAATTGAATTTCGATCTCAAGGCGGCCGGAGCAAGTCGTTTATTTCAATTAGAAGAGCTTGAGGAGCTGCGACATCATGCCTATGAAAATAATAAGATCTACAAAGAGCGTACAAAAGCATGGCATGATAAGAGGTTGAACCGTCGTGAGTTTTTGGTGAGTGATAGGGTCCTTATCTTCAACTTAAGGCTCAAACTATTCTCCGGGAAGCTAAGGTCAACGTGGTCCGGGCCCTTTGAAATAGTGAGGATTCTTCCCGCCAGGGTGGTTGAACTAAAGAATGCACAGGGGAATTGTTTCAAAGTGAACTCATCAAAGCTTAAGCCATACTTCATGGGCAAGGAGTACGCGGGGACCGTTGTGGTGTACCTCGCCAACTTTGAAGGTTCAAAGCATCGGAGTAGGTCAAGCTAGGACCTAAAACAAGCACCCGGGAGAGGTACAAGCTACTTCCCCTTCTTTTAGTATTTTCTTTCATTTTCTTCATTTTATTTCTTTTGTTTTAGCGTTTTCATTTTTTTTAAGTGTCAGAAAAAGAAAGAAAAGAGTGAAAAAAACGAAAAAGTTGAAAAAAATCGAGAGCGAAAAGAGGTTCTATGAAGGACGTGATTCAAAGTGGTTTTGAGTGTTGAAAGGTGTCCTTGAATGTTGTTGAGTGAGAAAGAAAAGGGAGTTGATAATAAGAGAGTAGAATTTTAAGACTTAACAATTTTTCCAAGTTTTAGAGTCTTGTAGGTGCAGGAGAGTGACCAAAGAGGACCGTACCCACGGTGGTCTTCACCGTGGCCACGGTCCAATTATGCACATTTTGCCAGTTTTTATTCCTGAGTGAGACCGTAGCCGCGGTCCATTACACCGCACCCACGGTCTCAAAGCAGCAGTTTGCGTCTCAAAATTCTACCCGAGCTCGACCGTCCACACGGTGAGTGTCACCGTAGCCACGGTCTCAACCCAGCAGTTTTTGCCCATTTCCTTCCCGAGTTAGACCGTGCCCACAGTCCAGGAGACCGTGGCCGCGATGAGTCGAATATCTGCGTTTTCAATAGGGCTTATACACTTTCTCCCTCATTTCTCTTTCATTTCCATCCTTTCCCTCTCACTCGAAACACTCTCTCCAAACCTCAAACCCTAAATCCCTTGCCCAAATTGCTAATTTCTTCATAAAATCCTTCCACACTCTCCAATTTCTCACTTGTTTTTGCCCTAGCTGCGCTGCATTTGCTTTCCCTCGCCATTTTCGGGGTTCCTCGAGCAAAATTTCTGGGTCTATGTTCTTGTTGGGGCTCGAAATTGTCAAGAGCACGCTTCCAAGTCTTCAACTCAGGTACTTCTTGTTAATTGGTACATCAAACTTCGTTTGTGTTGCTAATTTGGGTCGAGTTTTGTGCACAGTTTCGTGGGTCTTGGTTGGTTGCTTTTGGTTAAGTTTGGGGGTGCCAAATTGGGTGTTAGCTTGTTCATTGGAGTGTAGTTGGTGAAATTCTTGGTTGGAATTTTGTTGTTCTTCTGGATTTTGGGACATTACTGTTTGTTGTGGTATATTACTCTTCGGTTGTTTCAATGGAACGAGCAAAGCGTGCCCGGTCCGAGCCAGAACCGACCCCTGCCCATCCACTTCAGCAAAACCCGACAAGACCCGCTACAAGGGTCAACCCGCCTCCTTAATCCAATGTGACCCGAAAGTGAAAGTCAGCTTCAGGGATGATATACATAAGGGGAGGTACGAAAGGTTGAAAAAGCGAAAAATTTGTGCTCCGGACTTGTATCACGAGGACACGGCACGGGCTGTTTACTGTAAACCCAGCATGGACTTTTTCATTAAAGTCATGGGCTGGGAAGTTTTTGCCACAATCAACGAGCACATCATCGAACAACCGGTGCTTGAATTTCTGAGTTCTCTTGTGGTTCAGGAAGATGGCACATCCAATGCCACTTTCTCTTACGTTATGGCGAAGAAGGAGGTAGAGTGTACGGCTCAGGACCTTTGCAATGCTCTCGGCCTTCCTGAGGATGGTATCTTCTACGGGGAGTGTGTCAACTTTGATGAGCAAGAAGCCATGTGAGCCCTCACCTGTTGGAGGAGACGGTATCCCAAGATTCGCACTCGAAAATTACAAGTCCATTGCCCGAGCAATTCAAAGGCCAGAGACTTCTGTAATCTGAGCGTCCGCATCTTCCACCGTATCATTTCAAACTCCGTCTTCCACCGCGACACCGGACGTTCAAGCATCCGAAAAGACAACCTCTTCATCTTCTACAACGCGATCAATGGTCGCCGGGTAAACACCGGCTCATGCATCCTCCACTGTCTTCGGGAGATAAGCCTTGAAACCCGGAACATGACCCTTGGCATGGGTCACATCATCTGTCATTTTCTAAAGAAGCAAGGGTTCGAGTCTTATCTAGCCAAGTGGACTCCACGGTACGTCCCTGATCCTATTGACGGTGTTCGCCTACGGAAAATGCAATTCTTGGAGAAAAACAAAACGCGAACACTCTACCGCTACGGAAATGATTCCCATAGCGTCCTGGTTCATTTGAGCGACGATCATGCCGAGAAGCGATTAGATGTCACCGACCAACGCAATTGGTCGTGTGGCCAAACATTTGGGAGCCATTTTTGTGGTGGGTGGTCCCGGGGAGCCCGATGAGGAGGGTGAAGAAGAAGCTGAGGAAGAGGAAGAAGAGGGTGAAGAAGAGCAAGAGGAAGAGTCTAAACCGAGCCAAGCAAGGGACGCCGCCTTGGAGTGTATCAATGAACCACTCCAGGAGCTTCATGATGAATTTCAAGAACAGCGAGAGCTTATTCAAAACCAACAGACCCTGATCGAGAACTTGCAAGGCCTGATTGAGACCCAACAAGAGATGCTAGTTAGCATCCAACCGCAGCTCCAACCCCGTCCTCCTCCGGGAGGGTTTGCTTGAGGACCGTTTGTAAGCATTCCCACCCCCACCCGATCTTTATCACTGTTTTTACTTACTTTATATTGTGAAGTATAAGTGTGGGGGGATGCTTCATCGGGGTTGGATGCAAGGTCTGATGGTTTTGGTTTGTTGGCATCTCGGGTTCTTTTGGCATGTTTTGGCATGTTTTGGGGTTGTTTTTTAGGATGCTCGGGTTTGGCTTGTGTTGTTTGTCTTTTGATTGTAGCGGGGATGTCTTTTGGTTGTATGATGATTGACTTCGTGGGCTAGGGACGGTTTGTTTCATCATGCTTTGAATGTATGTTGGTTATGGCTGGGTTTATAAGAATTGGCTATTTGAAGTTAATGAATTGAATCGTTTGTTTTGGTCAGTTCGTTTTGAGTTTTACCCTTATTTCTCGCCTCAATGAGTGAGATTCGGGAATAAGGTAAGCAATTGGCAATGGACATATTGTTTATAGTTTTATTTTCCCCTTTCTAGTTTTTTTTCAAAGTCTAGTTAGTTTTTTCTTTTGCTTTTGTTTTCAATCTCGCATGTGAATTTTGTCGCTTGTAAAGTCGTCTTTTGCTCTAATATCGTTTTGATTCACTTGAACGACGACCTCGGATCAAAGTTTCAGCGCTTATGAAGAGCTCGATGTACTATCTTTCCACCTTGCTCTTTCTTATGTGAATTATCATCATGATCCGTCGCATGCTTGATTTTCCTTTGGGTGGCGAACCACTTTCCGTGTCTGTGTTGGGAATATTTTGCTGTTGGAGCCGTGTGGGCTCGGGTCGCCACCATTTTTACTTGCTAGTTGTTTTTGTTTGTTTGTTTTTGTAGGTTCTCTACCCTTTTCATGAGACACCTTCCCACAATGAGGACATTGTGGCGTTTTAATTGTGGGGGGGAGGGGGAGAGATATTCTATTTCAAGGGTAGATCACCTAGTTGTTTTGGTTTTTGTTTTCTTAGTTTTTGCCTAAGATTTGAAAAATTTTCGTGTGAAAAAGGAGAAAAAAGGGAGTGAAAGCCTTAAAAGTTTTTCTTTCAGTTTTGTTTTCGCTTTGCTTTGCTTTGCTTTGTTTCTTGGATCTTGTTGTCGAAATTGAGAAGCCGGTCTAAATCTTCTTTAAAAGTAACTGGTCTGAACATTTTCGACCCTGTCTCGGGTTCTAGACAAGACTTACCTTAAATAGACTCCCTCCATTGAGTGTCTAGTGAGACCCCCGATTCCTTTTACGTTCCGGTTGGAACCGGGAGATTCTAAGGGTTTGTGTCCGAGCTTGTTTTATTTTCTTGTTTAGCAAAAGCAAAAGCAAAAAGTTCAAAAAGAAAAAAAAAGTTATAAGATACAATAACCTGATTAAGTGGAGCGTATCGCTGAATGACACCCTACACTTAGCCAACCTACACGAGCCCGGTATCAGTGGTACGGCACGGATACCCCTTAACCCTCCTCCTATATCGCTTTGCGACGGAGAGGCGAATGGAAAAGACCGTGTTGGGAGGGTATACCCCATATTTAGGCCGTCCGATTCCCGAAAGTAAGGCTAATACTGACCTTTAAAAAGAAAAAAAAAAGAAAAAGAAAAAGCAATTTCGTTGGTAAAACCAACCCAAAAAGAAAAGAAAATTTTTGCTTCTAAAAGAGTGGGGCCTCTCCTTGCATCACCTACGACCCTCACCAAGCCAAGGGCGACCAAATCCGAGGAAGGGAAACGCTTCTCTTGGTTGTTTCGTTGTTTTTGAGTTCGGACGCGAGTTTTTAGAGTCTTTTGGTTTCGGTTAGAACCCACTTGCACATTTGCACATGGGGTTTTGCTTGGCATAAGGTGTAGGGAGTTGAAAATCTTCAAGATTGACTTTTATTTGAGATAGGTGTTTGTGAGATGCTCCTAACGGTTGCTTTTGGAGGCTTAATAACTTTTTCTTAGTTTAGGTTGCGAGATCTTTTGAATCAAAGCCTTTGTTTTTCTTTCCTTTTGTTTTCTTCGGTTTTGTTTTCACTTTCCCTCTCTCCTTTTTCTTTGGCTTTTGTGGGCACAGCCGCTACGAACCCACACGAGTCCATCTCGTCCACCCGGTCTGCCAGGGGGTTCAAAGGGCTTGGTGCATACGCTAAATGCACCCGTTTCTCTCCCAGGACAGAGGAGTTAGTGTTAGTATAGTTAGTTTTTGTCTTGTTTTGCTCGGGACGAGTAAACGTTTAAGTGTGGGGGGGGGGGGTGTTTAGACCCAATTCTGTGTCTAAATACTGCCCAAATCCTTAGGCTTTTGACTTGTATTGTAGCTTAATTTAATAACTTTTAATGCGTTTTTGGTAATTTTGTAGATTTCGGAGTTTTTACTCAAAACGTGGTAAAAAGGGCCATTTTTGCACCTATTTTGGGAATCCCGAGATTTCCCGAGTCTTGGTCGAGTCGAAGGCGAACGAAACGGAAAGGTCAGACATGTCAAGAAGCTCGAAAGGGAGTAAACTTGTTGAAGATCATCGAAGCGTAGCCCCCGCCACGCTTATGGTAGCGGGCACTACCCCTCCCAACGTCCCTTGGCTGATTGAACACTCCAAGGCGTAGCCCCCTTCACCATTTTCGTAGCTGCCGCTACGCCTAGAAGAAACTTTGAAGCCGAGCTGGACCGTGGCCACGGTCATGTTGACCGCAGCCACGGTGGGATCAAGCTACGCCCAAGGGAATAAGAAGTGGGAGCCGAGCAACATCGTGGCCACGGGTCAAGTTGACCGCAGCCACGGTGGGTTCATGACTTGTCTAAGGGAAGAAGTGGCCGAGCAAGACCGTGGCCATGGTCTTGGGAGACCGTAGCCACGACGGTGCGAAGGAGCGAAACTTGTCTGCCCTAAATCGCCAGACCGTACCCACAGTCCAGGGGCACCGTGCCCACGGTGTTGTGAAGAGAAGAGAGAACTTGCCTTCACTACGCAGGACCGTGACCACGGTCTCATAGACCGTGCCCACGGTCTCATAGACCGTGCCCACGGTCCCCTGCAGATGCGATTTTTCTGTTTAGCAAAGTGACGAGTTTTGAGTAACAAACTTGGCTTTTATATATTGGTTTTAGGTCTTTTAGCTGGATATCATCTATTTTATCATATCTTAGCACATACTTTATCATACTTTTATCACATTTAAGCTTTCAATTAGAGTGATTAGTGAGAGTCTAACTTGGATTGTTGTTCTTGCACTGGATTCTATTGGATTCATATTGAAGTTTGAAGATTATTCTTATTATTGGAGCATTGGAGTTTTATTATTCTGGAGTATTTTCCTTTGGCATCGAAATCAATGAGCATTTCTTAACCCTTTCTCTCTTTAGTTCATTATTTACTTGTTAATCTCTGTTTTTGTTATTAGAATTGTTGGTGTTTGTTGATTGTTGTTTATTGTTAATTTGATTATCCTTTTAAGCATGAATGAAGTTGTTAATGTTAGATAGGATGTTTAGAGGCTAGAACCCTAATGGGTTAGGGAGATATTAAGGATGGGAATGGTATATTAGGATTAGGTTAGCAATTTCAGGAGTAATTTGTAGTGGAATCAACTTCCCACTCCTATCCTTCCCTCAAGTAGGATGTGTTTGGGGTATGAAAGACCTCGAATACATCCAACACTTGAGTTGGAAGGTTGGAATTGGAATAGTTAGTATTCTATTTGCGAAAGCAAATAGAAGCTTACTAGAGAATCCCGTTTCTTTAACCCTCCGGGTCTGTCGATGGACTTTGGGGAAGTTAATTCGGATTATCCTTGAAAAGGGAAATCCGGTGGGTTTATCTTAACAGAGTTATGATTTGATTCTACTATCTTATTTCCTCCTAGTTGTGAAACCTTTGTCCTAATTGCCGTTTGCATCCCGAAGTCTCTCGACGCCCATTGTTTCCCCTTTTTGACCAAACCTTAGTGTGTTTGTGCTGTTTTTACCCTAAACCTCTCATTATTTCATGATCGTAAACCCTACCTAGAGTCATGTAGTCATAGCTAAGGCCCCTCGCTCCCTAAGAAAGAACGATAAAAACCGAGGTCTACAAACCACGTTACAGTACGAAAGCAACTTGCGATCCTCTTGAAATGTGGAGTTCATTCCTTTTTGAATTCGGAAGTAAACTTTGCCCGAAAAGGGAAAATTGGGTTGATCCTAAACGATGCCTTTGAGTTCATCGCGGTTTATCAAAGAAATCGTGATGTAAGCCCGTATGCTTGATACCTAATTAAATAATAAAAATTTTAAAAATTAATTTTTCCCTTCTATTCAAATATTTTAAAAAATCGATTTTTCAAGTTTTACCCTCTTAAAGTAAGTTTCCACTGGAGTCGCCATTTGTAGGACCCGGGAAAATACTTCCATTGGTGCCCTACGCGGTGTTAGGCGAGTCAAAAGAGGTGTCTAGTCTTTTAGGGATGTAAATTAAATTGAATTTACCCATTAAAAATGTTCAATCGAAATGTTTGAATTTTATTATGAATATTAAAATTTACAATTTTCCCAGAATAAATAAGAAAACTGAAAGATCAAAAATAGTATGCATGAAAACCGAGGCAACTGGGGAACGACTCAGGTCGCTGACCTACGCGCCATGCTGGTCTGCCTGGCACCCCGAGCTGTGATCCCAAGCCTTTCCCCAAATGCTTGGTTGATGGCAGTGGGCTCGGGCCAACACCCGTGCTGACCCCCATAGGGTGCTGGATGTTGGATCGAGGCCACCGATTTCTTATTATTCACAATTTCCTATATTCGAATTATTTTAAGAAATAAATAAATTTTAAAATTCGAATAAAACCACATTTCGAATGAATCAAATTTATTTTTATCACAATGTTTAAACGAATTCTTCGCAATCCATTTTAATTTTAATATGGCCGATCTAAAGAAAACTCGAAACCCGGGAGAGAGAAAGAGAGGAGGAAAGTAGGCCGATGATCTCGGGAAGGGATCCGCAGTATGCTCGAGGACCGTGTTGGTCAGCACGCCCTCGGTTCGAGGCTTAGGAATCCACCCCGAGACCTCAAAGACAACTGGGACTGGGTCCCAACCTTTGTGCTGGCCTGCACGACGCCCCGGGGTCTGCTGAACCGACTTCTTGTCGAATCTTCTCATTTCTAGATTCTAATTCTATGAGTAGATAAAGCATATTAAAATGAAAACAAAATGCAATAAAAATGAAAAAATCAAAGTTCTAAAATTATTGGGAGTCGCCAATTAACTTTTAGGAGAATTAATAAACTTACAGCTTTTGACTCATCTTAATCGCGAACCATGATATTCGGATCCGGTGGTAAGGTTACAGATTCGAGAGTAAAAATCCTCGAATCCGCCAGTTCAAAGAACGAACTCTACTAAATCGATTTATAAAGACGGGAGTAGAAGAGGAGCATTAATTAGATTAATTGATATTATTTAAATGCATGCGAAAATTAAATGAGATAATAATAAAAATGCGATAAATAAATAAAAACAATAAAGAACAAATTAAATTTATCTTCTCAAGTAATCTAGTTTAGATTAGTCATAATCGATATTAACATCAGGATTACGCCATTATTGGTTATTACAAGAAACTAAAAGCAGAAATTAAAATGAGACTTAAAAATGCTAGAATGCATGTATGCAAAATAAGAGGGAGACAAGAAGAGAAATTCACCTAGTGTCAATACTCCCAGGTGGTTTCGATGTGAAGAATGAAATGAGAGATAGGGGTATTTATTTGGTAGGTGAGTGAGGGAAGATTAGGTTTAGAGATTAGGAATGCGCTAAAAATAGCAAATGTGCTAAAAAAGGATCCAGGTTAACGAGCGACGACAATACCCGCACAGCGCCCCGGATCTGGGTAAGTGACCTGCGTGCAGACCCGCCTAGCGCCCCGACTCTACTCGGGTTCTGGGCAGCGCCTTGGGCTGCGTGCCAAGGCTTATTTTGGGCGTATTTACTTTTGGGTTGTTTTTGTAGGCTATTTTTGTGGTGTTTTTCTCTCATGTTTTGCACTTCAAACATAATTGACATTTTACATACGCTAAAAAATAATAAAATAAATGAAAATACTAGAAATGAAATTTACATTATTACAATGACACTTTTTGGGTGTCTACAGGGACATAAAGGCCCCGTTCTTTTATGCGTTAACGCACCCAAACGCAACACAACTTACCGCAACAGTATAAATCGTCTTAATCAAGATTAAATGGATTAAAATATTGATGAGTAATACCCCATAAGTCGGGGCTGTTATAGATGGTATCAGAGCCGACCCGCGACCATGAGTTGTGCCAGTGGACGGGAGAGCCATGAGCAGTCACCTAGCGGGGTAAACATTCTGTAGTGGATTGTGGCACAACGAGGACGTTGTGCGCTTAAGAGGGGGTGACTGTAATACCCCGGGTATATGGTTAAAGTGTGGCTTAGAAGGATTGAAATGACTACTTATATCACCTACTTATATCACCAAGGTACACCTTCTTTTATGGTAGCTCATCCGTTGGGAACTCCTCAGTTAAGCGTTCTTGGCTGGGAGTAGTCAAAGGATGGGTGACCTCCTGGGAAGTTTTCCCAGGCAGCGTGTGAGCGAGGACAAAGCACGCTGGAAAGACTCGCGGTGATTTGTGGGGCCAATCAGCAATCCTTGAAGCGCTTATCGGTAATGTCCACGGCCCGGGAAGGGGCCGGGGCGTTACAATTTCCACCGCAACTTAACGCAGTGCAAACGCAATGCAACGTAACGCAAACGCAGTACACAAGAATGGGGCCAAACATGGATTAGCCAAAGCTAAGTATGGAGATGTAGAACATTGATAAACATATACATATAGAGCATGATGCATGCTTATGATTTCATGACCTATGTGCCTAATGCTCATAAAATGGCTTGATCAAGCACTTGGATGTCCATCATTCCCCAATAGGATTTCTTTGTTGAGGATCCTCATACGTAAACCATGATGCCTAGTGGTACCACTTATCGTAATCTTTTCATATGCCCAAGGGACTTTGAGAACCATAGAAGAATCATAAAAGAACCATAAATCCATAAAAATGAGTGTGTCTTAGAGACCATCACTCTTGTCATGTGTAGGACTTTTAAAGAACCACTGTACCTATGGGGACTTACTAAGGATGATTCAAGACCATCAATCTACATGCCATGAATGTATGAATATGATGATGACGATATGAACACATGAAGTTAGCACAACTTATAATTTTTCATATTATGAACCCAAGATCATGTTCCACTTTGCCATACAACTATGGTAACAAGAATATCGTCATGTGAAAGGAGAATCATTATCTAATTAATATCTTTAGGACTTATTTTCATGGGATTTGAATTAAAAGTTAGTATCATCAATATGTAATCATCAATCCACATATAGCATATAAACATAAAACATGAAACTTATTAAGTATAATTAACCAACTAAATAAAAAATTTGCATAAATGGAATGATTTAAGCCCTTATGGCTCTCTCTTAGACACTCAACACATATTCCATTAGGACTGAAAATCTTGATCTCCATACCTTAATCTCCTTGAGGTTTTCGGTATCTTGAAAATTATATTAATTAGCTAAGATTAGTACCACAATCCTATATTTAAAAGCCTTGATTAAAACTAATTTTTTGTTGGTTTTTAACTTGGTATGGCTGCTGCAATTTTTTAAAAAATCATTCTAGCTCTTGCTTGGGTTCTAGCAAAAGAGTAATTAAAGGACAACTCACTTTTAATATTAAACAAAGCTACCTTTAACAAATAATTCATTCATTAGTCTTAAAACCATTTTATTATTAGATTCCCAGTATATTATTGAAGAACCCAACTTAAAAACATCCATTTCCAAACTTTGAGTCAAACTTGTTTTTTTTGTCAGAATAATCAGTTTTTTACCTGGTCTTGTTTATTTCCGTTCTCCCTCTATACAAAAGTTTTGAAGTTCATTCCACTTGAAAAAGTTTAGTTTATGATTCTAATTTAACTCTATATTTTTATTTTATTTTTAAATGTTACCGATTAATACAGGTTTTACAAAATCCGCACTTATGTCAGAATAGACGCGGATCTGGTAAGGGGCTGGTTTTTGCTCTATAACTCACTGCCCTTATAGTTTTTTGCAAAAAAAAAATTTCAGTGGGTTTTTATAAATATAAACCTACATCTTTCATGTTGAAAGTTGTTCCAAAATATGATTTTATCATAAGGATAGTTAAGGTACGAGAAACTCAAAAACTCGGTTGTGTAAAGCAAGTAAAACTTCTTGTTGAACCTACATGGTAGCCGATTTTTATGAGGTTTCTAAGGGATACGTTTTTATAATTTTTAACACTAATTTAACAACTAGATTATGTACGAAGAAATAAAAATCGAATTAGAGAAGAAAATGTCGTTTTAAGGTGATTTTAACCTCTTTTTCGGTTCATAGAAGAACCCATATGATGTATTTTGGCCCACGCCAAATACATCTAAGGAGACCCATTGAACTTTCAATAAAGAAGAGCGAGCTATGGAGAAAAGATTGAGTATAGAGGCCCAAAGGCTCATTCATATTGTGTGCTCTTTATGGCAAGAGGATGTCCAAACACCCTAAAAGAGGCTCCAAGTCACACGTCAAGGCCCAAGATTCAAGCCCAAAGTGAATTTCACAGTTTTGACCATTTTAGTTTGAATTTCACGGTTTTGGCCTTTTGATGTATCTATTTACATTTCTAAGGTTTTATTTACAGTTCCAGTTGTGTGAGGTGCCAAGTAATATATATAAACTTGGACACCAAATCTTAGGAGTCTAGATTAGTCTAGAATGATCTAGAATGTTCTAGAATCATCTAGAAGTGTGTAGAGTGTGTGTGTGTGTGTGTGTGTGTGTATGACGTATGGTGTGCTAGATTAGGCGCCAAGTCTTGTAGTCTTAGATAAGTGGAGCATACCGGGTTGGGGCACGAGCCTCCGAATTCATGGTTTCCAAGTCTAACCTCACCCCCACCAAAGAACACGAAGAAAACAACTTCAAGGTCGGGTGTGGAGTGCGTTTCAAGGTGGACCCAGAACCATGGAGGTGTGGTTTGATCGGCATCGGATATGGCATCCACTGTAAATGGGACCCCGGACCATGGGAGTGGAGCTACGGGTCCTTATCGAGACCTAGTTCGTGCCTTTAAAAGGGTTCAGAGTCATTCGGAAAGAATAAGCGGAAAAGGGTCGGCGTGGGTTGTCGGAATGGACACGCCTTCACTCTTTGGGTCATAAATCCTTCAATATAACTCTGATGGACTTGAAATTTTGGGAGCTTAAAATACACACCGAGAGCTTTTCATAGATATCTTATGAGCCTATAACGGAGCCTGGATAAAGAAGTTACGCGCGTTTGAAGTCGGCAGGGAAAAGCTGCTTAGAAGACAGTCGCGCCCGAGTCAGTTGGTGACTCGCCCGATTCGGCCTGCTGGCCGATACTTAGCGCCCGCGACCCGGCATGTGACACCCCCGGCGCTCGATGATGGGATGAAGGCTTGCCGAGCTAGAGGGTTGTCGCGCCCGCGACGACCTGTGTCGCGCCCGCAACCCCTCTACGACATGCGCTTGGCTACTTTGTTTTTACTTAGTTGTTAACATAATTTCTGTTTAGTATAAATACCCCTTTAGTTTGTTTTTCAAGATAGTTTTTGATGATGAATGTTTAGGAGCTGGACTTAAGAAAAATCCTCTCAATTGGAGAGTGTTGTAATTGTGGGTTTTCAAACCCTAATCAATGAAGCTAATCCTTAGGATAGAAGTTGCTTGGTGAATTCTCTTCTTTGTGAGTGGGTGGTTATCCAACACTCTTTGTGAGATTTCTTGGGTGATTCAATACTCTTTGCTTGCGGGAGATCCATGTGCAAGTGTTTGAACATCTAAGTTCAATTTGGTGAGATTTCTCTCTTTAAAATTGTCCATAACTTTTAATTTCATGTTTATCTCCATTAATCCAAAAACCCTAAAAATTGGTTCATAGTGTTTGTGAGTTCTACGGGTGGATTTCCGTCATCCACATGTTTGTTTAGACCCTAGGCTTCCCCGCATCGTCTCCTCTCCATTTGGTATCAGAGCTAGGCATAGAACTCATAGTTTGTTGGATAATTATTGTTTGTGCGCGGAATTGTTCTTGTTATTTGGTGGTGATTTTTGGTGTTCTTGGTGTTGTGGATTTGTTGCAATATTGGTGTTCCCCATTCCCCGTGCCACCAAGTGTGTTGGAGTATATTGCATTGTATTGTGTTTGTTGAATTTGATGCATATTGGAGCTTTGTGGTGAAAGTTAGAAATTGTGCACGGAAGGTGTTCGATGAAATGATTGTGAGGAGTTGTTGTGTTGGTGGTTGTTTTGTTGGCGGATATTATTGGTGATGGTTGTGTGGCCATCCGGGTTTGTTCTTCTTGGTGCATTCCCCTTGCCGGTTTCACCCCATTTTCCTCCACAAAACTAGCCTCGCAAAAACACCCTCAAAATTTCCTAGCTACAAAGAATCCAAGCCTCCATTCGCTCAAATTATACACCCCACAAGAAAACCAAGCTCCACTAATGGCCTCCATGTTCTATGCTTCGGGCAAATATGATGTCCCCTTTTTCCCTAAACCCAAACCCAAACCAACCTTCGAGGAAACTCTTCAACGCATTGAAGAGAAGGTTCGAGAAGTGCAACGTTGAATGGATGACATACTTCACTCTACGACCCCTACGCAACTAGAGTCCTCGAAAAGGGATCATGGTATTTCAAATTGGGCTTCTAGAGCGCACTATAGTGGCTATTCGAGGTATATTAATGATTATCGATATGGTGGTTCTCAAGGTAGGAGAATGGAGGAGAAGGTTACTTCATGGCCTTCTAGGAAGGGAAGTGCTCACTCTTGGAGTAAGACTTCATCAAAGGGAAGTCGAACTTTCGAGCTACCCAAGCCATCTTCCCGAGCTCATTAGGAAAATGCGGAATATCATCGGAAGCTCAAGGGTAGAAAATGCTCCACATGTCGGGTTTATGGTCACAACCAAGCCCAATGCCCCTCGAAGATGGTTGAAAATTCCAAAGCAAGTGAGGTAGCCACATCGGAGGCTCCAAAGACTAGTGTTGAGGTTCATGCGCAAGAAAGGGAGAGTTCGACTCCTAGGCGATCCTTTATCTTAACCAAGGATTCCCGGGATAATTCTCAGGACCTGTTTGGTGAGCATAAAAGGAATGGAATAAGTCAAGAATGGGTTCTAATTCCTGTTTTTACTGTTTGGAGAACTGCTTCTGGAATGGAATAGCAATCCCTGGAGATTTGCTATCCCTCCCAAAGAGGGGGATTAGAACCCTCCCAAATATGGGGGGAATAGACTATCCCTTTTCTTCCATGATAATAATAATAATAATAATAATAATAATAATAATAATAATAATAATAATAATAATAATAATAATAAATGTAAATATTTATAATTATTTATTAATTATTACATTTAATCAATAATAATTAAATAATTAATAATTTAATAACTAATAATTTATAAAAAATAAAAATAAAATTTTTTAATAAAAAAGATTAATTATTAATAATTAAAAATAATTAATATTAATAAAAGTTAATAATAAATAATTAATAATAATTGATAATTGATAATAAATATTAATATTAATAATTAGTAATTAATAATATAATATTAATTATTAATTAGTATAATTACATAATAATAATTTATAATAATTAATAAATAATATATAGCAAATAAAAATAATATTAAATAATTTATGATTAATACTAATTAATAATAGTAGCAATATTAATAATAATTAAAAAATATAAATATTAACAATAATTTATTAATTAATAATTATTTAAATTAATTTTAATAATTGTTAATAATTATAAATTAATAAAAATTACATAATAAATCACAATAAATAAGTTATTATTTTTATTGATTAATGATTCATAATTTATAATTATTAAAAAATAAATAATAAAATTAATGAATAAAATAACTAATAATTGATAATTTTTAATTTTTAATGTTTAAATTATTAACTATTAAATTATAATTAATTATTAATAGTAATTATTTTCATTATATTTATAATAATAATAATAATATTATTATTATTATTATTAATATTAATAATAATAATAATAATAACTA
Source organism: Portulaca oleracea (assembly GCA_029582165.1). Classification (NCBI taxonomy): domain Eukaryota; kingdom Viridiplantae; phylum Streptophyta; class Magnoliopsida; order Caryophyllales; family Portulacaceae; genus Portulaca; species Portulaca oleracea. Next base: position 36,621,850 of record CM055882.1, read on the forward strand.
TAACTTTGATTCCACTCCTCTGCTCACCAAACACTTTCAATTTGGGGTTCTAATTCCATACCCAACACCCTAGGATTCTAATTCCATATCCAATCCACTCCATTTTTCTCTCCAAACGAGCCCTCAATGGGAGAATATCTTCCAAACTCAGTTCACCGTCAGTGAGAACGTAGCCAACGTCATCATCAATGGTGGGAGTTGAACCATCTTGGCCTCTACATTCATGGTTGAGAAGCTCCAATTGTCGGTCTCGGCTCATCCTCAACCGTATAGCTTGCAAGGGCTAAAAGATAGCGCGACTTCGAGGTAACCCAACAAGTCTTGGTCTTTTTCTCCGTTGGTTCTTATGAGGATAGTGTTCTTTATGATGTTGTCCTCATGGATGCTTGCCATTTACTACTTGGTAGACCTTGGCAATTTGATCGGCATGCTATCAACGACGGTCGGAAGAACACTTACACTATCCGTATGGGAGAGAAGAAACTCAAACTCACTCCTTTACTTCCTTTCGAAACTGATACACCAAAAGCCGGGGTGGGAAGTGAGAAGAGAGACCTCCAAAAGAGTAAAACACGGGATGAGAGTGCTTTGAGCAAAGGAAAGTCACATCGGGCTTTACTTTTGCAAAAAGGCGACCATAGTGAGAGTGTGAGTTCCCAAGCACAACAAAATTTTCTCTTCCATCCCTTGAACCCTTACCTTTACAAATCAAGCCCCCACCGTCTTTCTTTCATTTGAACGATGGGTATATTGTGGGGTTTGAAGCTAGTTGGGTGTCTAGTGTGATTGCTCGTGGCATTTGGAATGTTCGTAGTTTCTCGGAGCCAATTGAAGGAGAGTGCCTCGATTTTAACTCCCAAGAGTTGAGGGCAATTCTTTTTCAAGAAGGGGAGTATGGAGCATACCGGGTTGCGGCTCGAGCCTCGGGATCCATGGTTTCCAAGTCTAACCTCACCACCACCAAAGAACACGAAGAAAACAACTCCAAGGTCGGGTGTGGAGTGCATTTCAAGGTAGACCTAGGACCCTTGAGGTGTGGTTTGATCGGCATCGGGTGTGGCATCCAGTTTAAATGCGACCCCGGACCATGGGAGTGGAGCTACGGGTCCTTATCGGGACCTACTTCGGATCTTTAAAAGGGTTCGGAGTCATTCGGAAAGAATAAGCGGAAAAGGGTCAGCGTGGGTTATTGGAATGGACGTGCCTTCACTCTTTGGGTCATAACTCCTTTAATATAACTCCGATGGACTTGAAATCTAGGGAGCTTAAAGTACACATCGAGAGCTTTCCATCGATATCTTATGGACCTAAAACGTAGCTCGGATGAAGAAGTTATCCGCATTTGAAGTCGATAGGGAAAAGTTGCCCAGAAGACAGTCGCGCCCGAGTCAGTTGGTGACTCGCTCGAGTCGGCCTGCTGGCCGATACTTCACGCCCGCGACCCCGCATGTGACACCCATCACGCTCTATGATGGGATGAAGGCTTGCCGAGCCAGGGGATGTCATGCCCGTGACAACCTGTGTCGCGCCCGCGACCCCTTTACGACACGCGCTTGGCTACTTTGTTTTTACTTAGTTTTTAACCTAATTTTTGTTTAGTATAAATACCCCTTTAGCTTGTTTTTCAAGATAGTTTTTGATGATGAATGTTTAGGATCTAGACTCAAGAAAAATCCTCTCAATTGGAGAGTGTTGTAATTGTGGGTTTTCAAACCCTAATCAATGAAGCTAATCGTTTGGGTGGAAGTTGCTTGGTGAATTCTCTTCTTTGTGAGTGGGTGGTTATCCTACACTCTGTGTGAGATTTCTTGGGTGATTCAATACTCTTTGCTTGTGGGAGATCCTTATGCAAGTGTTTGAACATCAAAGTTCAATTTGGTGAGATTTCTCTCTTTAGAATTGTCCATATCTTTTAATTTCATGTTTATCTCCATTAATCCAAAAACCCTAAAAATTGGTTCATAGTATTTATGAGTTCTATGGGTGGATTTCCATCATCCATATGTTTGTTTAGACCCTAGGCTTCCCCACATCGTCTCCTCTCCAATAAGGTTGGCTTATTTTGTAACTAATCCCTCTTGGATTAAGAAAGCCAAGTCCTAAACCAACTCCCCTTAGGATAAGGAGTCCTAGTCCAAGGAGGAGATGAAGTAGATGGCGTCTAAGAGTAGTATTAGATGGCTTGCACACCAATCTTGAGAGTCCTAGGAGGTTTAGGACTTAGTTAGTATAAATAGCTATGCTTGTAGCCTTTCAAAGACATCCAACTTTGAATTATGAATGTAATCAAGCTTTTAGCTTACCCCTTGAGTGTTTCGTGAGAACCTCGTTGATCTCTTCTATTGTATCTTGGTTTGGCAACCAAGTGGTGAGGAAAAAGCTTGTCTCTGAAACCTAGAAGGTGTTTCTGTAATTAGGTGAAGGAACAAGTAACCCTAGGGTTTCTTCTTGTGGTGTTTCTATATCAAGATAGATCCCTTGAACTATCGCGGTTACCTTTTATCTTTCTTTTTCAGTTAGATAAACCTTAAGGCTATCAACTCTCTCAAATTCCCCTTCAAACGTCCAACCCCTCTCTCTCAAACACTAGCTCACGTCAACTCCCTCCTCTCTGTCCCAAATCAACGTCCCTCCCTCTTTCCCTCTCAAATCTCTCTCAAATCATCCTTCCCTCCACAAAGACCTCACGTCATTCCCGAATAGCCTCCCGTAATTCTCGTCCATCTCCCTCCCTCAAACTCCACAAAGATTCCATCTTTCTCAAACCCTAAACCATATTCCCTCGCAACTCATCCAAACTCCACAAAGATCCCCTCTTTCTCACGTGAATCACCCCCATCATTGCTCTAGTTCACGTGAAGCATCCCATATTCAAATTGGTTGCATGTCACCGTTGATGTGTAATTGATCAAGATTTAATCATTGATCTCATTATACATCATAATCTTGGTATCAGAGCTTAGAATCTCAGAGAGTGCAACCCTAAACTTCTCAAAACAGCCCAAACACATTCCCCTCTATTCCCAAATCATGAACCTTCAACTGGCCATACTTATGGCATCAGGCAGCAAAAGTAATGATGGCAAGGATACTAATGAGCAACTACTACATAAGAAAGCTGAATTAGAAGCAAGAGTGACCTATCTCACCGATCAACTGAAGCGGTATATGAACAATCAATTCAGGACACCTATAAACCCTGAAGAAGAGGACGTCCCCAAGAGTTCTAGTGAAGCCGAACAATCTACGAGCTCATCTAGGAGATCACGTCATCCTAGGCGTGAACAAAGGGAAGAAAGGCTCGATTTCAAAGTTGATATTCCTAAATTCGAAAGTAATCTTGATCCAGAAGTTTTTCTTGACTGGATTCAAACTGTAGAAAGGGTCTTTGATCTAAAAGACATTGCTGATGAAAATAAAGTCAAGTAAATTTCTCTTAAACTTCGAAAGCATGCTAGTAAATTTCTCTTAAACAGAAGAAGAGACAGCATGTCGGGAAAGAAAAGATCCGCACTTCGGAAAAGATGAAGAAGAAACTTAACTCTAAGTTTCTTCCTGTGAGCTATTTCAAAGACAACTACTTCAAACTCCAACAACTCGCCCAAGGAAGCAAAAGTGTGGAAGAATACACTGAAGAATTCGAACACCTGCTGTGGAGGTGTGATCTAAAGGAAAATGAACCTCAAACTCTTGTGAGGTATTTAGCGGGCTTGAATGAAAGCATAAGGTATGTGGTGGAACTTCAACCTTATAAAACTCTTGATGAATAGAGTACTTTGGCTAACAAAGTGGATCAACAAAGAAAAAGAAGGGGCAAAGAGGCGACAAACAGAAACCCTAGCTCACAAAGGACCTCATACTCGCCTCAAACCCACACTCCACAAAAGAGCCAAACCCCATCCCAAACGTCCGCCACAAAAATGCCCAATCATCCACCCCAAACCATCCTCAAACCCATCCAAGCCACACCTATGGATAAGAGGAGGTGCTTCAGGTGTCAAGGGCTCCGTCACGTAGCCCCTGAATGCCCTAACAAGAGATCCATCACCCTCATGGAGTTCCAAAACGCTCTCTTTGAACCTGAGCCGTAAGATGTGAAGGAAGAAACATGTGTTGATCATGGAGAACCTACTGATGAGATTGTTGAAGAACCAGATGAAAGAGAGATGCTGGTTATGAGGAGAGTTCTAACTAACTCTCCAGCTCTTGAAGATCAACAACAATGGGAAGTCGTCTTCTATTCTCGTTGTACTGTGCAAGGGAAAGTTTTTTCTTTGATCATTGATGGTGGAAGTTGTACCAACGCAGCTTCTCTTACTATGGTGAACAAGCTTTAGCTCCTAACAAGTCCTCATCCCTCGCCATACACTGTTCAATGGCTCAACCAGGGTAAAGGATTGAAAGTGGATCAACGCTGTTTGGTAAGCTTTTCTATTGGGAAGTGTTATCAAGATTCTAAAGCTCCTTTAATGATGTGTCCTCCTTGACAACCAGGAATGTAGCTACTTCTAAAGCTCCTTTGATGATGTGCCCTCCTTGTCCTCGTATGGGGAATCCATGTTATATCCGGTCCTCTGTGTTGCTTTCGGTGGGGGGCAGTTTCCTTGAATGGATCATATGCTCCAAAGTCTAACAATTCTCTATGTTGTTCCCTCGAGATCTATGGTAGTTGTAGAACCCCCCGTCATCCAATTATTTCCTTTATAGTTAGCTCAGGCCTTGACCTTGACACTAGACAAAAGAAGGAAACAACCCATCCCAATGCATGCAGGAACTAAATGACCTATATGGACTTCCTAGGATCCAAGACTTCTACATGTCGACGCGGGATAGACTCACCCAGGACATGGGTTTGAAAGTGCTAACTGATCTATATGAGACCTCCTAGGATGTAAGACCTCTATATACCGACTCAAGGAAGAGACTTACCCACGACATGGGTCTATATGTTCTATATGAGACCTCCTAAAGTGCAAATGCCTATATGCTGACCCGTAAATCCTAACTTATGATATGGGTTTACATTAGACTTCCTAAAGAAAGACACTCACATGATATGCCAACTTGAGAAAAGACGTACCCATGACATGGGTTTACACTAGACTTCTTAATAAAAAGATGGATATTTACATGATGACTCTAGACACAGACTTGCCCACGACATAGGTTTTCATGACCTATGAACCTATATAAGACTTTCAAAAGAATGCAAGACACTTACATGCACACACTAACACAAAGACTCATCGTAGACCTTATATGATACTTTCTAAAGAAGGCAAGACACTTACATGCAGACAATAACACAAAGACTCATCCTAGACCTTATATGATACTTTCTAAAGAAAAAGACACTCACATGCAGACACTAAAACAAAGATTCATCCTAGACCTTAAAGACACTCATATCCTGACTTTAAAACAAGGGCTCACCCATGACCTAGGTTTAGACTTTCAAAAACGAAACACACATATTGACTTAAGAGAAGACTCACATATGACATGAACTTGTATGAGACTTTCGAAAGACATGAAAGACAATCACATGTAGACTCTGAAACAAAGACTCATAGAGAGTGCATGGCCTATTTCTATATTGACCTAACAACAGAACATTATAAAGGGTCGAATAAAGTCAAATATAGCGCGCTGGTCATAAGTTAGAAAGCACAAGTCAGTATTTCTCAATTCCGATAGGCCTAATCCACAAGCCGACCGTTTTAAGGAGAATCCGTAACTTGGCCCAATAATTCTAGTGAAGCCAAACAATCCACGAGCTCATCTAGGAGATCACGTTGTCCTAGGCGTGAACAAAGGGAAGAAAGGCTCGATTTTAAAGTTAATATTCCTGAATTCGAAGGTAATCTTGATCCTGAAGTTTTTCTTGACTGGATTCAAACTGTAGAAAGAGTCTTTGATCTTAAAGACATTGCTGATGAAAAGAAAGTCAAGTACATTGCTCTTAAACTTCGAAAGCATGCTAGTATATGGTGGACTAACTTACAGAAGAAGAGACAGCATGCCGGGAAAGAAAAGATCCGCACTTGGGAAAAGATGAAGATGAAACTTCACTCTAAGTTTCTTCCTGTGAGCTATTTCAAAGACAATTACTTCAAACTGCAGCAACTCACCCAAGGAAGCAAAAGTGTGGAAGAGTACACTAAAGAATTCGAATACCTGCTCTAGAGGTGTAATATGAAGGAAGATGAACCTCAAACTCTTGTGAGGTATCTAACGGGCTTGAATGAAAGCATAAGGTATGTGGTGGAACTTCAACCTTATGAAACTCTTGATGAATTGAGTACTTTGGCTAACAAAGTGGATCAACAAAGAAAGAGAAGCGGCAAAGAGGCGACAAACAAAAACCTTAGCTCACAAAGGACCTCATACCCGCCTCAAACCCACACTCCATAAAAGAGCTAAACCCCATCCCAAACGTCCGCCACAAAAACACCCAATCATCCACCCCAAACCGTCCTCAAACCCATCCAACGCACGCCTATGGATAAGAGGAGGTGCTTCATGTGTCAAGGGCTCGGTCACATAGCTTCTGAATGCCCTAACAAAAGAGCCATCACCCTCATGGAGTTTGATGTATGCAAGCTCCCAAAGATCAGAGTATGGAACTTACAGTACACCACACAGAAACACACTTGCAGCTGAGGCTTTAAAACAAAGCTAATTGGACATATTTAGCTGGAATGGATGACAACCCAATAAGGAATTAAAAGGATAGACTTATGCTCAATCTGATACAGACACACCACAGAATGATCATAAGGGCAAGGACTTAGTTACCTCAACAGCTACAGACACACCACCATTGAAGCAAGCAAGCTCTACACACACCACCAGGCTTGCCAACTCCTGGATACTGAAGTAGATTTAACCAATTGAGAGTTTACTGACACTCACAAACGAGAGGCTCAACTATGGCACTCAGAATGCTATTGAAATATCACTGATTGTTCCCTTAAGCAGCTAAATACATCACTATATATAGCTAATCTAATAGAGTTTGATTAGGCACTTAATTTAAGTAACCTGCTAATCTCCCTTCTAAGCTAGTTGCAGAACTAAATCAAATACACTATATTACATCTTAATCTAGCTAATATCATCCGGATACAATTGAAAATGAAAAGAAAAACAAAGCTTGCTTCTGATTGGACCAAACTCTCAAGGGTTGGCAATTTCAGCCAATCAGAGCCTTTCCTAGTTGGGGGGGTAAAACTAAGTTATCTCAATAACTTTCCTGGGCTTTATTAAGCGAGATATAACCTCAATAGCTTAAGGAAGGCTGGAAAAGACTTAGTTAACCCTCATTGTAGCTGCATCAAAATAAGTTAGCCACAGGACTGGGATTCTGGAAAACTAATAACAAACAACCTTGCAGGGTTGCTTGTTCTGGTGCCTGTAACTTGATGATTTCTTACTCGAACATGCTGGGACTTGACTTGCCCTTGGAGAATGCATGTTAAGGAACAAAAAACTCCTAGGGAACTTATGCTGAATCTCACTCAATTCATAGATACAGAATTGAGAAAGAGGCCTGCTAGCTTGGACTGTTTGTGTTGGGAACTGAAATCGACCTGGATGGCCAATGCTGGTGGGATGAGTGGTTGTGCTGCCCAGGACTTGCCTTACCAAGGTGTAGCAAGTCTGGATGGATGAAGTTGGTAGGCTGGTGGTTGTTGTAGAAGTCCTGCACTGCTGTTGAGCTGAATGGAAGCCTGTTGTTTCTGCTGGAAATGTTCCAACAGTTACTGAGTGTGGTTTAGCAAGGCTTGTGGCTGTTATTGCTGGTGCTGAAGCTGCTGCCTGATCCTCCTTAGGTGATGAAGATGATGAAGAAGTTGCTCAAGCTATTGCTGTTGCTAGATCATCCTTCTCTCCCTAGTCTGAACTTGCTGGTGTCACTTATGCTGTTGCTGGACTTGCTGGATGGTCTCCATCAGAGTTCCAAAATGCTCTCTTTGAACCTGAACCGAAAGATGAGGAAGAAGAAACATGCGCTGATCATGGAGAACCTACTGATGAGATTGTTGAAGAACCAGATGAAGGAGAGATGCTGGTTATGAGGAGAGTTCTCACTAACTCTCTAGTTCTTGAAGATCAACATCAATGGGAAGCCATCTTCCATTGTCGTTATACAGTGCAAGGGAAAGTTTTTTCTTTTATCATTGATGGTGGAAGTTATACCAACGCAACTTCTATTACTATGGTGAACAAGCTTCAGCTTCCAATTAGTCCCCATCCCTCGCCATACACTGTTCAATGGCTCAACCAGGGTAAAGGATTGAAAGTGGATCAACACTGTTTGGTAAGCTTTTCTATTGGGAAGTCTTCTCAAGATTCAGTATGGTGTGATGTATTACCTATGGTTGCTTATTATATTCTGCTTGGAAGGCCATGGTTATTTGACAAGAGTGTCATGCATGATGGTGTAGGACTGGGGAAAATCGCACCTGTTTAGGGGTGTCGGTTTTCAGATGTGCTACTTAATGATCGAGAGCCAGCTAAGGTTGCCTAATCCTTAAATAAGGATATTTTTATTTTATGAAATTTGTTTTCGGGGTGATGAAACTTTATTTATTTACAAATCCATTTTTATTATTCAAATACTTGAAATTACACCGAAATATTTTAAAAATGATTTCAAATCGGCCCAAACACCAAATCCAGGCCCAAGAGGAAGCAAATGGGCCGCCAGAAGCTGTCAAACCCGTAGGGGTTTTGACAGTCCCTGGACTGGGCCGTCTGTTTCCTTGGGCCAAAGAAAGGGGGTTGGAACTGATAAAACCCGCGGGGGTTTTATTGGTTCCTGGCCCACTTTCTCTCGGTTTTAACCTTGGATGGGTGAGAAGAAGATGTTAAACTATTTTTTATTATTTTGGTGCAAGTTCGTAAATTTTAAATAATTAAACGGGTTATAAAAGAAATAAAGAGTCGCCAACCGGTTTAAGGAAATCGATAAACCGTAAAAATAATAATAAGTGACTCCGGTCTACGAACCCAATTTCTAAGTTCGGGGGTAAGGTTACGAATCCAAGAATTATAAGAACTCCCGAATTCGTCTGTTAGAAATTAGACTCTACTAGAATCGACATTGAAATGAAAAAGAGCGAGGAGAAGTTTAGTTAATTTCACGAAATTATATTCTTGATCATGCAATATAAAAAGATGTCGTTTTATTTTACAAGAACATGTACAAGTAAATGGATTAAAGCATAAATTACATGATTAAGTACTATAATGAAAAACAAACCTCACTAGGAATGGATGAGATGGAAATGTAGATGTCGTACTTTTGGGAGTACGGTTGTCGGTCTCAAGGAGTTGTGTTCCAAGCACTCAGAGCGAACTCAAGTGTTTCAAGTTAGGTAGATAAACCACGGAAGTGACGGTGATGATAACTAGAAATTACGAAAGCAATAAAAATATGTTCAGGCAACGAAATCGGTATTCAACAACTAATAAATTTGAATGACCTAATCTACCAATTCTGAACTAGCAATTAAGAGTGATCGATTGCACCATTAAAGCTCACCAAAGCCCTCTCTCGAGGGTCAAGGGCTAGTCTAATTAAACTATTCTAACCACCTATTCTCATGGAGTTAGTCTAATTAAACTACAAGAATAGCGACCCTATACCTAGTTAGAATTCAACTATTCTCATGTCAAAAACCCTAACTATTTTCTCTACCACACAAGCAAATTAATTTCACCTCTCGGCGTACATCAATTTCCTAAGAAATATATATGAACACTCTCTCAAGCATTTCATCGAACACATGGTGGGCAAGAGAAAACCTCTAACTACAAGCATGAATTTAGATAGATTAGGCCTAAACAAGATTAACTAGCCATCAAACAATTCAATCACAACCCAAACAACATAAAACTAACGAGAAATTAACATAATAAAAGAGAGAAAGAGAGAAAGGGATAGAAGAACTTAGTCTTGAATTGAAGGCGAAGAACGAAATTGTTGAATTCTTGGACAAAGACAATATAATCTCATTCTTCAATGAAAATCTAACCCTAGAACTAGCGAGGCTTGGGAGGAAACCTCCCTTCAAGCCTAGAGAAAATTGAGAATGAAAAGAACGTAATATGAAAACTTCCCCCTTCTAATTAATAAAACAACTTAAAATAAAAGACTGCAATTTGGCACGGGTGCCTATGCCGATTGGCACACCTAGGTGTGCCGAACTGGAAATCCTAATTTTTCCTTGGCTTCTTTTGCTCCTTATTTCCAATCTTTTTCCTCTATTGCCATCATCATTTGCACATGGATTTGCCTAAAAATAAGACAATTAAATAAATTAGTTTCAATTAGCAAAGATGACAAAAATCACTATTAAACCTATACTAAATGACTTAGATAAGTTCAATAAGACAATAAAAACCGAGGTAAAAAGTGGTAAAACCGAGGTTCAACAGTAGATCAATCCTCTTGACTAAGCCTTGCAATGGAGCTTGGATGGAAGGATGTATATGAGGACTGTTATGGGAGTGGTATGATAATTTGGTGATGATGAGAGTGATTAGGAGAGGTTTAGGAGAGTAAGGATATGAGTGTTTATGGAGGGATTAGTTTGTGAGAGAGTTTGGGTAGAATAATGGAGATAGTTGGCGAATGAGAGTGAAATGGAGGGAGTATTTAGAGGTGAAGGGATGAAGGTTTTGGAGGGAAAAGGTGGGGGACATATCCCCATGATCATGCCTCTATCCCATGCAATCATAAAACCCCCACGGGTATTGCATGGGAAGAACTTAGCGCTAAAATCTCAGAAATTAAAACCCCCGCGGGTTATAAAATACTCCACAGGGATTGATGATGTGGCCGGCCAAAAGGACACGTCGCTGCTGGTTATAAAACCCCCACGGGTTTTAACATCCATTTGGGCCGGAGTTGCTTGCTCGGCCAGATTTCTGGGCCTGAGAATTGTTAAAACCCGCAGGGATTTTGAAACTAGCTAAGTGCAACTTCGAACGACCATAACTCTTTCATCCAGACTCCGATTGAGGCAATTCAAAAGGCGTTGGAAAGCTTATGATGTGTACTTTACTCTCATTTAAAGAAATGGGGCTAACAAGACTTGTGGAAAAAATGAGATTCGAAATGGTGGGCATATGTATGTCGAAAGGGTGGAAAATGAAGGTTTTTGGTGGTGGGTTGGCCTCGTAGCTTTTGATTGAGGAAGGCCCATTGGATTTTCTTTCATGCTAGCCACTTTTCATGTTATGCTTGATTTGTACACTTGTCCCGGTACAAAATCCGGTGTCTACAGATGGAAGAGCTAATACCTACTCTCATATGGTTCAAAACAAGAAGGTTACCCTAGCTCCCCTCAAAGCATCCAAATCCAAAGGAAGCGACCCAAAGATCATTACTTTTATGATCACTAAATGCCCTGAGTTTAGTGGACATAAGGAGGTCTTTCCTACAAACCCTAGCTACGAAAAACCCATAAAAGAACCATCTCTCGTCACTCTTCACGAAATCCTAGACGAGAAAATCCTTGAGTTTCCCCCCTCAGTGTGAGATCCATCACAAAGCTAATCTTGTCCCTAGATCTACTGAGCAAAACGAGCCTACATCTCGCGCAAACCCTAACAACACTCCAAGGGTTCAATGGCAAGTTGTGAAGTCTCAAATCAAGGCTCTGGTCAAGGAAAGGTCACGCCCAAAACACAACAAGGGTATCATCAATTGCAGATTTCCTATTCCTAGAATTGGAGATCTAAGAAGTGGGTGCTACATGGTTCGAATCAAAGAAGGGAATGCTGAGTTCAAAACTAAAAGAGGTCTCTTTGAAAGGTTAGCCATGCCTCTTGTGGTCTAAGTAACACTCCTTCTGCTTTTATGAGACATATGAATCAGGTTTTAAAGTCCCTTAGTGGCAAGTGTGTTGTCGCTTACTATGACAAGAAGAGAAAGAAAGTATGGGTCCAAGTAAAGAAGAGAGTTCACCCTCCAAGTTTGAGGACAAACTTCTTCCAACAAGGGGGGAATGATGTATTTTGGCCCACGCCAAATACATCTAAGAGGCCCATTGCACTTTCAATAAAGAAGAGCGAGCTATGGAGGAAAGATTGAGTATAGAGGCCCAAAGGCCCATTCATATTGTGTGCTCCTTATGGGAAGAGAATGTCCAAACATCCTAAAAGAGGCTCCAAGTCACACACCAGGGCCCTAGATTCAAGCCCAAAGTGAATTTCACAGTTTTGACCATTTCAGTTTGAATTACACGGTTTTGGCCTTTTGATGTATTTCTTTACATTTCTAGGGTTTTATTTACATTTCCAGTTGTGTGAGGTGCCAAGTAATATATATAAACTTGGACACCAAATCTTAGGAGTCTAGATTAGTCTAGAATGATCTAGAATGATCTAGAATGTTATAGAATCATCTAGAAGTGTGTAATGTGTGTGTGTGTGTGTGTGTGTGTGTGTGTGTGTGTCACGTGTGGTGTGCTAGATTAGGCACCAAGTCTTGTAGTCCTAGATAAGGTTGGCTTATTTTGTAACTAATCTGAAAGAACCCTAGAGAGGGGGTGAATAGGGTTATTAAAATTCTGCACAAATGATCATTGGTAAAGGACGTTAGGCTCTTAATCTATTCAAATTAAGATTCAAATAAGATAACACAAGAACAGAACTATAATAAAGGACAATGAATGTGAACTGAATAACTTCCTTTATTATGACAAAATAGAATGCTACTTTGAACAACCCAAGGTAAACGTCCTTAGGGTTTGTAAGAGAGAAGAAGTGCACGGCAGCAGGCACTTCGAATTTGTTCTGGAGAAATGAAACACCCACCAAAATCAATCTTTGGTGTAAACATAAATCAATCCCAAGTCCGTCTGGGAATCGATTACACCAACACAAATCAATTCCAAGTCCGTTAAGAATTGAATTCACTCAAACACAAATTTCTCACACAAGCGTTCTTCCTTCAACTCGAAGAACACAACCAAAACATAGAACCCAATTCTCTGTTTTGAACACCCGATTACTTCCGTGGAATCGTTAATTTCTTCGATCTTCAATTCATCTATTTATGGGCGCAACTTGCAGGTAGTAGTCGTTGGGGATCTATTCTTTCCTTCTATGCATCCTGCTTGTCTTTCTTGAATTGATGATGATTTTTTCCTTCTTTGCACTTTGCTTGTCTTTTCGGAATTAACGATTTTCCTATCCTTCTTTTGGAAGATTTCTCCGTAAATCACGATCCTTGTTCCTTCTAATTTCTTCACGATTGTTTCCTATACAGCAAGGTTTACAATCGATTAGTCTGGTTAGAAATAAGAATGGAGGGATCGAGTAACTGGTTTCCAGAAATACTTCCCTGTTTCTTTTTATCTTTCGTGCTTGACATGAACGTCCTTGAGATGCTTGTCGTAAATGTCCTTCAGCCTCTTGACGTAAATGTACTTCAGCCTCTTTCATATCACACCTTTTCTAGCTAAATGAATTTTGGCTTTTATTCAAAACTGATCCAGTCGCCAAGGCAACATCCTTGAGGGATTCTAACATAATCAATCTTGGATTAGGAAAGCCAAGTCCTAAAAGGATTATTATCTCTTGTAACTAACTCCCCTTAGGATAAGGAGTCCTAATCCAAGGAGGAGATGGAGTAGATGGCGTCGAGGAGTAGTATTAGATGGCTTGCACGCCAATCTCGAGAGTCCTATGAGGTTTAGGACTTAGTTAGTATAAATATCTAGGCATGTAGCCTTTCAAAGGCATCCAACTTTGAATTATGAATACAATCAAGCTTTTAGCTTACCCCTTGAGTGTTTCGTGAGAACCTCATTGATCTCTTTTATTGTATCTTGGTTTGGCAACCAAGTGGTGAGGAAGAGCATGTCTCTGAAACCTAGAAGGTGTTTCTGTAACTAGGTGGAGGAACAAGTAGCCCTACGGTTTCTTCTTATGGTGTTTCTGTATAAAGATAGATCCCTTGAACTATCCCGGTTACCTTATATCTTTCTATCTCAGTTAGATAAACCCTAAGGCTATCAACTCTCTCAAATTCCCCTTCAAACGTCTAACCCTTCTCTCCCAAACCGTAGCTCACGTCAACTCCCTCCTCTCTCTCCCAAATCAACGTCCCTCCCTCTTTCCCTCCCAAATCTCTCTCAAATCGTCCTTCCCTCCACAAATACGTCACGTCACTCCCAAATAGCCTCCCCTAATTCTCGTCCATCTCCCTTTCTCAAACTCCACAAAGATTCCATCTTTCTCAAACCCAAAACCATATTCCCTCACAACTCATCCAAACTCCACAAAGATCCCCTCTTTCTCACGTGAATCACCCCCATCTTTGCCCTAGTTCACGTCAAGCATCCCATATTGATATTAGTTCCACGTCATCCTTGATGTGTAATTGATCAAGATCTAATCTTTGATCCCATTATACATCACCATACTTCTTTATATTTTAAAGACAATATCAAAGCTGAAACTTTATGTGATACCATACCTTGAAAAGGACTAGAGAAATGTGGATAAGAATCTTTGTGAACTTGAGACAAAAACCTCCTTTTTATCTTCCTCTTCTATTCTTTAATGAGATTATTTGTTGGTATGAAGAATAATGGAAATAGTGATAGATGTTTTGGCTAATTTGGAAAGAAAAAATAGTAATATAATAGCGAGGATGAGGGTGTTGCCAGATGGAGAGAGAAGAGATTGGATTTGGATAGATTTTGAGTGTGAAACTAGACAAAATGTAGTGTAGATTGTATAGGAGCTTGAGTGTAGGGCTATCATAGTATAGGGATTTTGTAATTTGTACTTTTAGGAAAATTGGAATATAATAAACCAAACTTTTGGTCCATTTTGATCTAACAAACCAAACTTACCTTTTTGCTAATGGCATACCATACTTAACATTATATTTTTTTTATTGAACCTCCACCACTTTCCGGTCACCGAAAAAATGACGTGGAATTTTTTTTATGCTGGGGTGGACTGTTTTATAGTCAAAAAATAAAAGAAAAATGTTGATAGCTTGTGTTTTATGACTTGGCAGCCCTCTCCCAATCTGATGCAGGTTCAATCAAAAAAATATAATATTAAGTATAGTATGCTATCAGCAAAAAGGTAAGTTTAGTTTGTTAGATCAAAATGGACCAAAAATTTGGTTTATTAGATTCCAATTTTCCGTACTTTTATGAAAAAATTAAAAGATGGTTGCATGCTTTTGGGAAGAAGAGAGGAGTTTTGTGTTTAATTTTTTTTTTAACCTCTAATAGCTAATTTGTATCTCCTAAAAGAACCCTTATAAACTCCTATTATCTACATTAATTCTATTTAACTCTTCTTATGAATATTGACGCTGTTTTTTTTTTTTGTCTAAGTTGGCGCTCCATAGGTGGTGTCACATAAGGGTTTTATTGGGAAAATTTTGCTTAATTTAAAGTTCACAATTTCTTTTATTGGTAATATTACCAAAAAAAAAATCCTATTTTCACAGTGAGTTAATTAATATTATTTGCACATTTGATGTGTTATGAAATTTGATTATCTCTAAGATGTCACCCCACATTATGCTCTCTTTTTTTGTCGATTATTTTTATACTAATCTCCGAAATTGGGCTTCTTTGAAGTACATAAGTGCTATAATAAATCACATATAAACTACTTCATGATTCGTAAATATTAATTATTATACTTGAAATAATAAAATTATTAAGAGGGTGTTACACCCAAATGGCCGTTTCACTTGAGGTTGGTCATAGGCGTGACCTCCCCAAGTCACGACCAAGATCCATGAGAGAGGAAGAAAAAAGAAGATACTTCTGGCGCTGCATCTAGCCTTCACGCCCGTGACTTAACAAAGACAAAATTTGTGTGAAGTGTCATTGACGGTACCCCTAGACTTCACTCTCGTGAAACTTAAAGGTGCAATTTCCCTTTACTCAAGCCAGAGGTGTCATACCCGTGACTTATACATGTCACAGGCGTGACTCCCTTTCGTGACACCCCTAAAAGAATGGAGTCACGCCTGTGGCTACCTAGTTTTCGCAATAATATTTGTGAGAGCAAACGGTGATGTTTAGGAGAATTTTTCCCACTTGTATTTAATCTCAACTCTTTTTCTTAACTTGACAGTTATTCATTTTAGGAGCTTCCCATTTTGGTTTCTATTCTAGGTTAGCACCAATCCAAGAGATACTCCTTTCCTTTTCTCTTTTGGAATGAGTAAAGATTTAATAGAAGATGAAGTTTGATAAGTGAAGATTATTATTGAAGTGTTGGATTTCTTATTATCTTTGGTATTAATCTATTGCAAGTTTGATTATCATCTCAAGTAGTGGTAACTTCGCTCTCCCTTTTTACTATTCTATTGCTTTGCTTATTATCTTAATAATAGTTTATGTGTTTAAGTGCTAGATTACAATTAAGTGCTTTCTCTATGACGCTTAGTATCATGTGTTAGGACTAAGGTCAATGACATTATTTCTATATTTATCAAGGACCTCACACGGAGCTTTGACAAGGACCTCACACTTAGTTTTGTTATGAAAGACAAAATTGCGAAAGCAAGAAAAGGAAGTATCTTAGACCCAAATATGATTGCATAATATTTCACAAGAAGTATGGAAAACGTACATATCCAGTAGAAATCAAAGCATCAAAGAAGGAAATAACCTGGGTGATTTTAATCAAGAAAGGAAGGATAACAAATCAAGCAATTACGGACCAGAATATGTTTGCAGAATATTCATCAAGATGAAATCTGGAAACCTCACAAATCCGGAAGCAATCAAAGCATCAACGAAGGAAATAATCCAGATTCCACACTACAAAAACCAACGTGCTCCACAACACACTTCATGATGCCCTTACCGCATTCCCTATGGAGGACCTCCGTCCAAATTTTGATTGAAAGGAGCAAAATTGTGAACTCACTCAAGGAAGTATCTTGACCTTTATTCTTTCAATCATTTGACATATAAAACCCCTGATATAATCGCCTTCATCTTACCCGTAGAATATAGAAAGAAAAGATGGTGATAGAACTTTCCAATATATGCCGATTGAGGATCAAGATGAATAAGGCAAGGATCCGCAAATCTGGGATACTGTAATAACCCAGTGTTAATTAGACCCTAAGGTCGTTTAATTAAGTTAATTAATCAAGTGAAGTAATCAAAGTCGGGCTTTTCTTTTCGTCTAACCGCGTGTTTTACAGGACTTGAACAGTGCAACGACCATCGATGTTCCAATATAGTAATCTCAGTAGATACTCCTCAAATAGAATTTTCGATCCTTCCTGGTCAACCATAACATTCAGATCTTTTGTCTGACAATTTCTCATTCGGGTTTATTCAGATTTATTATTATTAGAGACATGAGTATTCCTGAAATTTTCATTATTGAAATTTCTCATAGATTAATCTCTTAGAATTTTTTTTAGGAACCCAAGTTAATGATATCGGGCTAAGAGAACAAGACTTATAAGAAGGAGAGGTAAATTGATGGGTTATTTAAGCCCACTCTCCCTTCTCTCATTAGCAAGTTGTTTTGTGCTTTTTCCCCTCCTTTCTATTTGTTTAAGTAGAACAACGTTCTGCTCCTCTTTCTCTCTGACTCTGCCTTGCATTCTCCTCTGACCATCCGCGACGACCGCTTGCCGACGCCAGACACTGGCGCCACCACCAAGGTCGACGGCCGGCGACCTCCCCAGCAGCGACAACCTCTTGTTTCTCTTCCTTTCCTCTTCCCTTTAAGGTATGCTCTAAACCCTAATCCCCAAATTTAATTAATCTCAGGTATGATGATAGGAATTGTATTTTCTTAGTGTAAATGCTTGTTTTGGGCAGTAAATATGAGTAGAAGCTTAATCTTGAGGTTTTTACTAGTAATTGAAGAGTGAGGTGTGTTAATTATTGGGAAATTCAAATAGGGGATGAAGGGGATTGTGTTTCAATGATGTAGTTTAGTTATGCATGTTAATTTCTAAGTAAAGTACTACCCTAGATTAGTAATTGGGTTCTTTTGGTTGATGAAGTCACTATGGGAGTGTGTAATTATAGATGCATGTACTTGGATTAGGATTAGATTAACAAGTTAGTGAGTATTGTGATGTTTGATGATGAATTCATGAAGCATTATACTTGGGATGTTAAAATATGTCAAAATTGTGCCTTGCATGTATGAAATATGGTAAGTGATGCAAGAGTTCTGGATGTTTTTAATGTTGGAAATTGAGTATTGATGCTTAAGAAGTTATTGGGGAAGATTAGAGTTGAATACTAAGGTTTGGGATGCATGCAAGGCCAAATGAAGAGTAATTTTCAAGTCTGGTTACAATATGGAAATTCCAGCTAGTATAAAATGTGTTCTTGACCTAATTTAAGGTTTGGATAGGTAGCTTAAAATGTAAGTTAACACCCAGTTTTTGAATCTCGGAGTTTCATTATGTATATCTCCCATTATTTGATGGTGATATTCACTTTTAGAGATGATTGGTCTTGTTCATTTGAATTCTCTCCTTTTCCGTAACGTGTTGGACGAGTGTTCAGGTTAGCTTCTCTCCTCTTAATTTTTTACTCATTTACCTCTCCTTTTACCCAACATGTAGGTGTTCATGTCGGCCTTGTTTATTTTTTTTTTTTTTGAAATTTGTCTCTCCTTTTGCCTGACTTCGCTTTAGTGATGAAGTTAGCCTCTCTTCTCTCCATTAACCTTAGACTCAGGTTAGGACAAAAAGGAAAAAACATAGGATGAAGGTGCGATCGGGACGTGAGATGGAGTGAAAGATTGGAGCCGATGGATGTGTCGGACTTGGATGGTGATATGGGTGAGTGAGCTCTTCAATTCAAATCAGGAATGCAAGCACAAGATTCTTTCCTTAGCAGTTTAGAAGCAAATGAAGGGTCGGGGAAGACAAGAGTCATAATGAAAATGAGTTCATCTTATTGAATGTACATAAGACGAATGCATTGGAAATAAACTCTAGAGTAAATTTTGTTTGACTCTGAAAATAAATGCCAACTTTCACGAAAAGAACATGATATTAGAAGATCTCCTAATTGAGCCTTGGTATCTTCTACTCTGATGTCGTAGAGATTCCATCGAAAAATCCCTTATAACCCAAACATCTAATAGGGTTTCTGCATTATTTTCGGTGGTGGCAGCTCTCCTAATTGGAACATTACTACGAGTTATTTCTTGAGGGTGAAGCACTTTTCAGTATCATGACCTCAAAGTCTATTATATCTGCAAAACTAACTTGGGTTCCGAAATTTTCCATTAATTTCAGGTTCACATCGGACAGGGAGGAGCTTGATATTTCTTTCCTTAAGGAGACCGTCGAGAGCCTCAACATAGGTAGTGTAGATTTGAGTGAAAGACATGAGTTGCCACATTTCAACATCTTTAGCAGAGGAATTAGGAGCCCTTTGATGAATGTCAGTGTCATATAATCCAACTGATGAAGATCCTTCTCCTATCTTTTCTCTTATGCGATGTTCGGTATTAGTTATCTTTCTATCATTTTATAGAATCCAAAGGATCATATCCATTTTTCGATCCAGACTTTCCATGCGTAACTGCATTTGATTTATTGTGGTGAAGAATTGGTCCAAAGAAGAACTTTCTCGTTCATCACATCTTCTTCCTTGATCTCCTCTTGTGGCTAAGGGCAGGATTTGGTCTTCCTTCTCAGTTGAAGGAGACCTGGGAATACTTGGAGCAGTTCTGAGCTTCTTCCTTGGTAAGTTGAACTGACGTGGTTGTTCGACTCTATGAACAGAAGTGAGTCCCAAGCCCATATAGCTAGTGATTTGCATGCATAAGGATCTCTCTTTCTGTTTCAAGCATACTTGCTATTTCACTATGATGATTGTTGCTTTCACTTCATCAGGAAGGTTCAACTCATCATTCATCCTTGCTAATGTATGGATTATTTCATCTATCTTCCTATCATTTCAGGAGTTATGCCTTGCATTTGCTGTGAAATTTCAGCCAAATGTTGGATAATGAAGCAAATGAGCTCGTCGTTGCTAGGTCTGCCGTTGAAGACCATTAGAGATAATGTTGTAAAGAAAGCAACTTCGATACTTGTTTACTCCTAGTGCAAGGTCGATAGACGAATCCTTATTTTGCCTGTATGGAAGCCATAAACCTTGAAATTAACCCCAACATTGACCTACCCAAAGACCTAATGACTTATATGGGACAACCTAATGCAAACAATGCCTACATGATGAATGTTTTTTTTTTTTTTTTTTTTTGCTGTGGACTCGCCCACTATTGGGCTTGCATGAGGGCTCTTATTAACCTAGAATGATGTTATGTATATGAAGAGGGGAGGTATCCATCAAGCCATCACAAAATCGAATCAACGTTAAAATTCTAATGGACTCATATTTAGTTAACAAACGGAGGGATGCCTTGGTCAAACATTACTTAGGGTTGAGTAAAATCAAACTTGAATCTCAAGCTTAGTCAAACCTCTCTGACCTGGGCCTAAGAGAGACCTTTAGGGTCTACTTTAATCTCCTTTGACTATTACCCAAACTAAAGTACTATTTGATGGAGATGCAAATCTGGACTGACTTATTCTACGATAAAATGCTAGCACATAATTAGCACGTTATTTTTTTTTTTGAAAAAAAGAAGAAGAAAGAAATGCACATAGCATACAAATAAGGGATGCGCTTAATCCATGGGTCTACGTTCAAGGTTTAAGGTCAGATTTATAAGGAATAAGCATACTCATGTCTCTCACATGCCACAAATTCTATGGAGTTCATAGTAATGTGACGCGTGTGTTTCTCACAAAATTAAGGGGAAAATGTAAATTCATAATCCCAAAAATTTTGGATGCATCATGAATGGGAAAGCAACTTGCGAACTTCTTGAAATGTGGAGTTCATACCTTTATGAATTCGGAAGTACATTTTGCCCAAAAAGGGAAAATTGGGTTGATCCTAAACGATGCCTTTGAGTTCATCGCGATTTATCAAAGAAATCGTGATGTAGGCCCGTATGCTTGATGCCTAATTAAATAATAAAAATTAAAAAAAAACTAGGCCTCAACCTGTGCGATGCACGGAGTATTTTAAAATTATTATTTTATAAAATCAAAAATTTAATAGTAATCGTAGATATAATTTAGAGAGAATGAAACATTGATCATATTATTCAATGAAAACGAAACATGACAAATTGTTCAAATACACAGGCCAACAATTTCAGATGCGAAAGATACAAATTGGCCCAAACTCGCAAAAAAGAAAATCAAAGTAATGATGAACCACTTAATAGATGACAATAATATATTTAAAAAGAAAAAGCCTCGTGCGATGCACGAAGTATGATAAAATAATTTTAATTTAAAAAGAAAAAAAAACAATAACTATAGGTATAATTTATAAAGAAAAACATATTATATTATCCAAAGAAAAGACACCATAATCAATTGTTCAAACGAAATACATACATATGTTTATATATGCCTATAATAACTAAACACATGAGGCCAACATCAAAATAATTAATATTATTTGCACCAAAATAATTTAATTCAAAGTCCAAAGGAGTCAAGGGTTAGTGATCCTTTCTGTAATTTTAATTTTAAAATAAAATCCGGATTGAAAATTAAAAAAATTGAAAATAGAAAAAAAAAATATAATTTTCTATGTTGTGATTAGTCAAATCCCCTACAGTCACTCCCGTGACTCTACTTCGTGGGACTCACAATGATTTCTATTATAATATATAGATTATATCAAGAATGGTGATATGAATTGAATTCGCTGAATTCAAAGTAGTTTTTGAATATATCAATTACAATGAATGCAATCAATGTAGAACCCAATAGGTTTGAATATCTATATAATAATGATTTGAAACTTACCTTAATGAGAGTATGAATTGGGAATGTCAATAATCAATTGAGACGAATATGACGAAGATCAATTGTGATTCTGGCTGGTATGTGAAAGTATTGTATTTAGATGTTTTGGAAAAAGTAATAAACGTAACCTAGCTGCAGTTGCGCCAAATATGTTAACAGTTGTAAACGTGATCAAACTCCAAAGCCATATAGAATTCGTAAAAGTTTTTTTTTAATTCTAAAATATAATTAAATCCGAAACAGTTATGTAACAGCTTTAAATGGGGTCAGACTCCAAAGCAGCCAAGGTTTCTAATAAAATTCGGTTCAAAATAAAATAAAAAAATTATTGAAAATGGGGTCAGAGTCCAATGCAGCCTAAGTTTTGATTTTCATCGATTATTATTATGATTTTCTGAAATTATTAAAAAGAATTCTAAAAATTGTATTTTTCTTAATTGTGATTGGTCGAAATTCCTTGAAACGCTCTCGTTGCAGTATTTGCTGGGCCTCACAAAGATTGCCATTATAAGTATATAGATTAATTTCTCCCTTCTACTCAAATATTTTTAAAAAACCGATTTTTCAAGTTTTACCCTCTTAAAGTAAGTTCCCAGTGGAGTCGCCATTTGTAGGACCCGGGAAAAATATTCCATTGGTCCCCAGCGCGGTATTAGGCGAATCGAAAGAGGTGTCTAGTATTTAAGGGATGTAAATTGAATTTACACATTAAAAATGTTCAACCGAAATGTTGAAATTTTATTATGAATATTAAAATTTACAATTTTTCCAGACTAAATAAGAAAATCGAAAGATTAGAAACAATATGCACGAAAACTGAGCCAACCGGGGAATGACTCTGGTCGCTGACTCAGGCGCCATGCTAGTCTGCCTGGCGCCCCGGGCTGTGATCCCAAGCCTTTCCCCGAGTGCTTGGGTGATGGCAGTGGGCTCGGGCCAACAGTCGTGCTGACCCGCAAGGGTGCTGGATATTGGATCAAGGCCACCGATTTCTTATTATTCACGATTTTCGGTATTCGAATTATTTAAGGAAATAAATAAATTTTAAAATTCGAATAAAACCACATTTCGAACAAATCAAATTTATTCAAATTTATTTTTTATCACAATGTTTAAACAAATTCTTCGCAATCTATTTTAATTTTAATATGCCCGATATAAAGAAAACTCGAAAGGAGAGAGAAAGAGAGGAGGAAAGTAGGTCGATGATCTCGGAAGGAATCCATCGTCTGCCTGAGGATCGTGCTGGTCAGCAAGCCTTGATGTATAATGAGATCAAAGATGAGATCTTGATCAATTACACATCAAGGGGGATGTGCAACCAATCTGAATATGGGAGGCTTCACGTCAACTAGGGCAAAGGTGAGGGTGATTCGCGTGAGAAAGGAGGGTTGTTTGTAGAGTTTGGATGATTTGTGAGAGGCTAGTGATTAGGGTTTATGAAAGGATGAATCTTTGTGGAGTTTGAGAGAAATGGATGATGATGATTGACGTGAGGTAAAGGAGGGAGAGAGGGCTATTTCGTCGTGAGGACTTTGAGAGAGTTTGAGAGAGGGATGTTTGAGAGAGAGTTGAGAGAGAGGGAGAGGGTGACATGAGGTTTGAGAGAGTGAGAGAGGGGGAGCTTTTGGGAGTATTGAATAGCCTTAGGGTTTGTCTAACTAAAAGATAGAAAGATAAAAGTAACCGAATAGTTCAAGGGATCTATCTTGATACAGAAACACCACAAGAAGAAACCCTAGGGCTACTTGTTCTTCCACCAAGTTACAGAAACACCTTCTAGGTTTTAGAAACAAGCTCTTCCTCACCACTTGTTTGCCAAACCAAGACACAATAGAAGAGATCAACGAGGTTCTCACGAAACACTCAAGGGGTAATCTAAAAGCTTGATTGTATTCATAATTCAAAGCACGGTGCCTTTGAAAGGCTACAAGCCTAGCTATTTATACTAACTAAGTCCCATTCATATCAGGACTCTAAGGCTTTGCGTGCAAGCCATCTATTACTACTCCTAGTCGCCATCTACTCCATCTCCTCTTTGGATAAGGACTCCTTATCCTAAGGGGAGTTGGTTACAAGAGATAATAATCCTTTTAGGACTTGGCTTGCCTAATCAAAGATGGATTAGTTACAAAATAAGCCAACCTTATCTAGGACTACTTAGCTTGGCGCCTAATCTAGCACACCACACGTCACACACAAACACCACACGCCTTCTAGATCATTCTAGAACATTCTACATTATTCTAGAGTAATCTAGATTCCTAAGACTTGGTGTCCAAGTTTATATATATTACTTGGCACCTCACACAACTAGAAATGTAAAGAAAACCCTAGAAATGTGAAGAAATACATCAAAAGGCCAAAACCACGGAATTCAAACTGAAATGGTCAAAACTGTGAACTTCATCTTGAATGCTTAGAAATGTGAAATTTACTTTGGGCTTGAATCTTGGGCCTTGACGTGATATAGGCGTGCCTTTGACTCCTTTAGGATGTTTGGACATCTTGTTGCCATAAGGAGCACACAATATGGATGGGCCTTTGGGCCTCTATACTCGTTCTTTCCTCTATAGCCCGTTTGTAGTTGAATTGGACTTTCTTTACTAGGCTTAACGTGGCTGGCTTTCCATCATTAGAGAGGAAGTGATGTTGGTCCTCTTTAGTTGGGCTTGGTGTGAAGAACATGGATAGATTTCCATCATTCTCCATGAATCTTGGGTCTCCAAAGGCGAGCCCAAGGCTATGTGAGCCTCCATCTCCTTCCATGAACCTAGGGTCCCCAAAAGTGAGACCTAGGCTAGGCAGATTTATTTCAGGCGTGGGCTGAAATACATTACGCCCTCGGTTCGAGGCTAAGGAATCCACCCCGAGACATCAAAGATAAATGGGACTGGGTAACAGCCTTTGTGCTGGCCTACGCGGTGCCCCGTGGTCTGCTTAACTGACTTCCTGTCGAATCTTCTCTTTTTTAGATTCTAATTCTCTGAGTAGATAAAACATATTAAAATGAAAACAAAATGCAATAAAAACGAAAAAAATCAAAGTTTTAAAATTATTGGGAGTCGCCAATTAACTTTTAGGAGAATTAATAAACTTACATTTTTTGACTCCTCGTAATCGCGAACTATGAGATTCGAATTCGGTGGTAAGGTTGCGGATTCGAGAGTAAAAGCCCTCGAATCCGCCCGTTCAAAGAACGAACTCTACTAAATCGATTTATAAAGAAGAGAGTAGAAGATGATCATTAATTAGATTAATTGATATTATTTAAATGCATGCGGAAATTAAATGCAATAATAATAATAAAAATGCGATAAATAAATAAAAACAATAAAGAACAAATTAAATTTATCTTCTCAAGTAATCCGGTTTAGATTAGTCATAATCGATATTAACATCAGGATTACGGCATTATTGGTGATTACAAGAAACAAAAAGCAGAAATTAAAGCGAGAATTAAAAATGTCAGAATGCATGTATGTAAAATGAGAGGGAGAGAAGAAGAGAACTTCACCTAGTGTCAATACTCACAGGTGGTTTCGGTGTGAAGAATGAAATGAGAGATAGGGGTATTTATAGGGTAGGTGCATGAGGGAAGATTAGGTTTAGATATTAGGAATGTGCTAAAAATAGCAAATGTGCTAAAAAAAGATCCAGGTAAACGGGCGGCGGCCATACCCGCAAAGCGCCCCGGATCTGGGTAAATGGCCTGCGTGCAGAGCCACCTAGCGCCGCAACCCATATCAAGTTCTGGGCATTGCCTTGGGCTGCGTGCCAAGGCCTATTTTGGGCGTATTTACTTTTGGGTTGTTTTTGTAGGCTATTTTTGTGGTGTTTTTCTCTCATTTTGTGCACTTCAAACATAATTGACATTTTACCTACGCTAAAAAATAATAAAATAAATGAAAATACTAGAAATGAAATTTACATTATTACAATGACACTTTTTGGGTGTCTACAGGGACATAAACATCGATTAGCCAAAGCTAAGTATGGAGATGTAGAACATTGATAAACATGTACATATAGAGCATGATGCATGCTTATGATTTCATGACCTATGTGCCTAATGCTCATAAAATGGCTTGATCAAGCACTTGGATGTCCATCATTCCCCTATAGGATTTCTTTGTTGAGGATCCTCATACGTAAACCATGATGCCTACTTAGTGGTACCACTTATCATAATCTTGTCATATGCCCAAGGGACTTTGAGAACCATAGAAAAATCATAAAAGAACCATAAATCCATAAAAATGAGTGGGCCTTAGAGACCATCACTCTTGTCATGTGTAGGACTTTTAAAGAACCATTGTACCTATGGGGACTTACTAAGGATGATTCAAGACCATCAAGAGTGTCTCAAAATCATTGCTACAATTATTTTCCACATGGTATCAGAGCAGTTACGATACCTAAAATTTTAATATTCAAATTATCTTCAATTATCTTAAGTTAGTCAAATTCATTCCTATCTTTATCAATTTTTTTTCCTTTCAAAAAAAAAGGGCCATTGTTGTTGCGGTAAACACACAGTAGCATGCAATTTGTATTCAAAGGGTTAAAACCCTAGTTGTCGTCTGACTTCAACCACCGCCAGCCATTACGTATCGCCGCCGACCACTGCCTCACTGCCCATCGTGCCACCGCACCTTCTTTCGCCATCGACTTGCCGCAAACCGTCGACCAGTTTCCACGCGCTGTTGTCGATCGCCTCCCAACGCTTCACAACCCACTTCATTCTCCAGCCGTACCATCGAGCTGTCGCCGGCGAGTTCACCGACCCAATGCCACCGTCGACCTCCAGCGGGACCCTTCTACCGCCGCCACCTGACCGAAGCTTCTCCACTACCGAGTCAACCATGGAAATACCGCCCAGAATTTCGTTCGGTCTTGACGGGACCGAAACGACGCCGCCGACCAGCCCGCCTCACCACCTCCGACCTCCACCACAACCAGCCGACGTCCATCAGCCTTCCAACAACCAGTCATCGCCTACCCTACGTCTCTCCTCTCTCTTCCCATTGTGTCCACCCACCTAAACCCCTCCACCGTTCTCGCTGCCACGGGTGTACCACCACCACAACTGACATTCCACCAGCCCACTTCTCTGCAACCAGCAACCCATCCAACCCACCCATTCCTCCCTTGGCAGCCCCCAAGTCCCTCTTCATTCCCTAACAGTGTATCTGCCCTTGGTTCCTCCAGTACGAATTCAAATCCGAACCCAAACCCGAACCCTTATTCGTCTTCGACGTTATCCATCGAGGCATACATGGCTGCCCTCACACTAAGTCAGGCTTTAGGTCAAATTGGCTCAGGCGGTATTGGCCCCTTGAAACCCCATGTGGGCTCTACTACATCTATTACCACTATTGTTCGTGAGCCTCTTCAAGGTTCTAAAGATTACTTGACTTGGCGCCAGCAGTTTATCGCACATCTAGTCGCTCACAATCTTCTTGGCATTGTTCCGGAATAATCATGTAATATGGAATATTCTAGGATATATTTATGTACAGAATGTTCCGGAAAACTCTACATAAATATATCCTAGAATATTCCATATTACATGATTATTCTAGAATCCTCTATCACAATCTACATGCCATGAATGTATGAAGATGATGATGATGATATGAACACATGAAGTTAGCACAACTTATAATTTTTCATATTATGAACCCAAGATCATTTTCCACTTTGTCATACAACTATGGTAACAAGAATATCATCATGTGAAAGGAAAATCATTATCTACTTAATATCTTTAGGACTTATTTTCATGGGTTTAGAATTAAAAGTTAGTATCATCAAATCATCCATCCACATATAGCATATAAACATAAAACATGAAACTTATTAAGTATAATTAACCAACTAAATAAAAAATTTATATAAATGGAATGATTTTCATCCCTTATGGCTCTCTCTTAGACACTCAACACATATTCCATTAGGGCTAAAAATCTTGATCTCCATACCTTAATCTCCTTGAGGTTTTCGGTATCCTGAAAATTATATTAATTAGCTAAGATTAGTATCACAATCCTACATGTAAAAGCCTTAATTAAATATAATTTTTTTGTTGGTTTTTAAAATGGTATGGCTGCTGCAATTTTTAAATAAATCATTCTAGCTCTTGCTTAGGTTCTAGCAAAAATGTAATTAAAGGACAACTCACTTTTAATCTTAAACAAAACTACTTTTACCAAATAATTCATTCATTGGTCTTAAACCATTTTATTAATAGATTCACAGCATATTATTGAAGAACTCATCTTAGAAACATCCATTTTCAAACTTTTTTTAAGTCAAACTCGTTTTTTTTGACAGAAAAATCAATGTTTAACCTAGTTTTGTTTATGTTCGTTCTCCCTCTATACAAAAGCTTTGAAGTTCATTCCACTTGGAAACATTTCGTTTATGAGTCTAGTTTAACCCCATATTTTTATTTTATTTTTTTTATGTTCACGATTAATATAGTTTTTACAAAATCCGAACCTATGTCAGAATAGACGTGGATCTGGAAAGGGGCTGGTTTTTGCTCTATAACTCACTACCCTTATATTTTTTTGCAAAACGAAATTTCAGTGGGTTTTTAGAAATATAAACCTACATCTTTCATGTTAAAAGTTTTTCCAAAATATGATTTTATCATAAGGATATTTAAGGTACGAAAAACTCAACAACTCGGTTGTGTAAAGCAAGTAAAACTTCTTCTTGAACCTACATGGTAGCCGATTTTTTATGAGGTTGCTAAGGGATATTTTTCTATTGTTTTTAACAATAATTTAACACCTAGATTATGTGCGAAGAAATAAAAATCGAATTATAGAAGAAAATGTCATTTTTAGGTGATTTTAACCCCTTTTTCGGTTCTTAGAAGAACCCATACTTCTTTATATTTTAAAGGCAATATCAAAGAGGAAACTTTATTTGATACCATACCTTTCCGCTGATTCTTCAACATCAGTCGGTTCGAAAGGGCTAGAGACATGTGGATAAAAATCCTTGTGAACTTGAGACAAAAACCTCCTTTTTATCTTCATCTTCTATTCTTTAATGAGATTCTTTGTTGGTATGAAGAATAATGGAGATAGTGGTAGATGTTTGGACTAATTTGGAAAGAAAAAATAGTAATACAATAGTGAGGATGAGGGTGTTGCCGGATGGAGAGAGAAGAGAGTGGATTTGGATAGATTTTGAGTGTGAAACTAGAAAAAAATATAGTTTAGATTGTATAGGCAATAGAGTGTAGGGCTATCATAGTCTAGGGATTTTGTAATTTGTACTTTTATGGAAAAATTTATAGATGGTTGCATGCTTATGGGAAGAAGAGAGGGGTTTTGTGTTTAATTTTTTTGTTTTTTTTTACCTCTAATAGTTAATTTGTATCTTCTAAAAGAACCCTTATAAACTCCTATTTTCTACATTTATTCTATTTAACTCTTCTTATGAATATTGACGCTGATTTTTTTTGTTTTTTTTGTCTAAGTTGGCGCTCCATAGGTGGTGTCACATAAGGGTTTTATTGGATAAATTTTGCTTAATTTAAACTTCACAATTTCTTTTATTGGTAATAATACCAAAAAAAAATCCTATTTTCATATTTTTATGCGCTCTAAATTGTGATAATTAGTGACATGCTTTTATTTGCACATTTGATGTGTTATGAAATTTAATTATCTCTAAGATGTCACCCCACATTATGCTCTTTTTTTTTTTTGTCGATTATTTTTATACTAATCTCCGAAATTGGGCTTCTTTGAAGTACATAAGAGCTATAATAAATCACATATAAACTACTTCATGATTCGTAAATATTAATTATTATACTTGAAATAATAAAATTATTAAGAGGGTGTTACACCCAAATGGCCATTTCACTTGAGGTTGGTCATAGGCGTGACCTCCCCAGGTCACGATCATGATCCATAAGGAGGGAGGAAGAAAAAAGGAGATACTTCTGGCGCTGCATCTAGCCCTCACGAGAGTGACTTAACAAAGACAAAATTTGTGTGAAGTGTCATTGACGCTACCCCTAGACTTCACTCTCGTGAAACTTAAAGATGCAATTTCCCCTTACTCATGCCAGAGGTGTCATACCCGTGACTTATACATGTCACAGGCGTGACTCCCTTTCGTGACACCCCTAAAAGAAGGGAGTCACGCCTGTGGCTACCTAGTTTTCGCAGTAATATTTTTTAGAGCAAACAGTGATGTTTAGGGGGATTTTCCCCACTTGTATTTAATCTCAACTCTTTTTCTTAACTTGACAGTTATTCATTTTAGGAGCTTCCCATTTTGGTTTCTATTCTAGGTTAGCACCAATCCAAGAGATACTCCTTTTCTCTTCTCTTTTGGAATGAGTAAAGATTTACTAGAAGATGAAGTTTGATATAAGTGAAGATTATTATTGAAGTGTTGGATTTCTTATTATCTTTGGTAATAATCTATTGCAAGTTTGATTATCATCTCAAGTAGTGGTAACTTCTCTCTCCCTTTTTACTATTCTATTGCTTTGCTTATTATCTTAATAATAGTTTATGTGTTTAAGTGCTAGATTACGGTTAAGTGCTTTCTCTATTACGCTTAGTATCATGTGTTGGGACTAAGGTCAATGATATTATTTCTATATTCAACAAGGACCTCACACGGAGCTTTGACAAGGACCTCACATGGAGTTTTGATATGAAAGACAAACTTGCGAAAGCAAGAAAGGGAAGTATCTTAGACCCAAATATGATTGCATAATATTTCAGAAGAAGAAGTATGGAAAGCGTACATATCCAATAGAAATCCAAGCATCAAAGAAGGAAATAATCTGGGTGATTTTAATCAAGCAAGGAAGGATAACAAATCAAGCAATTATGGACCAGAATATGTTTGCAGAATATTCCTCAAGAAGAAATCTGGAAACCTCACTAATCAGGAAGCAATCAAAGCATCCAAGAAGGAAATAATCCATATTCCACTCTACAAAAACCAATGTCTTCCACAACACACATCATGATGCCCACTCCCTATGGAGGACCTCCGTCCGAATTTCGATTGAAAGGATTAAAATTGTGAACTCACTCAAGGAAGTATCTTGACCTTTATTCTTTCAATCATTTGACATATAAAACCCCTGATATAATCGCCTTCGTCTTACCCGTAGAATATAGAAAGAAAAGATGGTGATAGAACTTTCCAATATATGCCGATTGAGGATCAAGATGAATAAGGCAAGGATCCGCAAATCTGGGATACTGTAATAACCCAGTGTTAATTAGACCCTAAGGTCGTTTAATTAAG
This sequence comes from Portulaca oleracea, assembly GCA_029582165.1. Lineage (NCBI taxonomy): Eukaryota > Viridiplantae > Streptophyta > Magnoliopsida > Caryophyllales > Portulacaceae > Portulaca > Portulaca oleracea. The sequence continues at coordinate 36,653,039 of CM055882.1, forward strand.
TTAATTAATCAAGTGAAGTAATCAAAGTCGGGCTTTTCTTTTCGTCTAACCGCGTGTTTTACAGGACTTGAACAGTGCAACGACCATCGATGTTCCAATATAGTAATCTCAGTAGATACTCCTCAAATAGAATTTTCGATCCTTCCTGGTCAACCATAATATTCAGATCTTTTGTCTGATAATTTCTCATTCGGGCTTATTCTGATTTATTATTATTATTAAAGACATGAGTATTCCTGAAATTTTCATTATTGAAATTTCTCATAGATTAGTCTCGTAGAATTTTATTCGGGAACCCAAGTTAATGATATCGGGCTAAGAGAACAAGAATTATAAGAAGGAGAGGTAAATTGATGGGTTATTTATCTGGGCCTTATATTTAAACATGCCCACTCTCCCTTCTCTCATTAGAAAGTTGTTTTGTTCTTTTTTCCACTCCTTTCCATTTGTTTAAGCAGAACAACGTTCTGCTCCTCTTTCTCTCTGACTCTGCCTTGCGTTCCCCTCTAACTATCCGCGACGACCACCTGCCACCGCCAAACATCGACGGCCAGTGACCTCCCCAGCAGCGGCAGCCTCTTGTTTTCTTCCTTTCCTCTTCTCTTTAAGGTATGTTCTAAACTTTAATCCCAAAACTCAATTAATCTCAGGTTTGATGATAAGAATTGTATTTTCTTGGTGTAAATGCTTGTTTTGGGCCATAAATAAGAGTAGAAGCTTAATCTTGAGGTTTTTACTAGTAATTGAAGAGTGAGGTGTGTTAATTATTGGGTGATTCAAATAGGGGATGAAGGGGATTGTGTTTGAATGATGTAGTTTAGTTCTGCATGTTAATTTCTAAGTAAAGTACTACCCTAGATTAGTAATTGGGTTATTTTGGTTGATGAAGTCACTGTGGGAGTGTGTAATTATAGATGCATGTACTTGGATTAGGATTAGATTAGCGAGTTAGTGAGTATTATGATGTTTGATGATGAATTAATGAAGAATTATACTTGGGATGTTAAAATATGTCAAAACTATGCCTTGCATGTATGAAATATGGTCAACAAGGGGGGAATGATGTATTATAGCCCACATCAAGCCCATCAAAGGAGGCCCAACTCACATATAAAGAGGTAGAACGAATCTTGGAGGAAAGCATGAGCATAGAGGCCCATAAGCCCATACATATTGTGTGCTCATTATGGCAAGAGGATGTCCAAACATCCTAGGGTCTACAAATCCACGCCAAACCAGCCCAAGAAAGGCCCCAAGGTCACGTCCAAGAAACCCAATTTCATCACATTTGATCTTTTTGGATGTACTTTTATTTAATAGCTTTTATTAATTTTTGGTGTGTTTTATTTAATTAGGAGTTAGATAAATCTAGAACATTCTAAATTGTTCTAGAATGTTCTAGTAGAGTAAGTAGGCGTGTGATAAGAGTAGATTAGGCATCAAGTTATGTAATCCTAGATTCGGATGGCTTATTTTTGTAACTAATCCATCCTGGATTAGGAAAGCCAAATCAAACTAGGATAAGGTGATTGTAACCATCTCCCCTTAGGATAAGGAATCCTAATCCAAGAGGAAGATGGAGTTGTAGTAGTAGTAGTAGTAGTAGTAGTAGTAGTAGTAGTAGACGTGTGGCAGGCTTGGCTTGCACGCCAAGCTAGGGCTTATTAGAAGCCCTAGGTTCAAGTCTAGTATAAATAGCCTAGGCTTGTAATCTTTTCGGAACAGAATACAGAAATATGAATCTCTTTAAGCTTTTAGCTTTCCCTCGAGTGTTTGGATAAACCCTCAACCCCTCTTCTATTGTATCTTGGTTTGGTACCCAAGTGGTTTAGGAAGAACTTGATCCTAGGTTGCGGTCTAGATCAAGAAACCCTAGATTGACCTTCTTGTGGATTCAAGTAGGAAATCTAGTTCTATCCCCATTATCTTCAATAAATTACTAAAAGGTACCCTATGTTTTGTGGTATCTATTTTTAGGGGACCATATTATTGAAAATAATTTCTAGGTACCATGTGTTTTGTGGTATATATTTTCTGGTGACAAATTATTTTTTTAGTTTTATTACAAGATCCCCAAGACTATGTATAATTGCAAAAATATCCCTACCTTGATAAAAGCTTGTCAATTTATATTTCTACCTACATTACTATTTGTTTTAAACAATTAGCATCTCTATATTTTTCATTGACAAGCTCTAATAATTTGTTTTAAAAAATTACTATATGTTCTGCATTACTATTTGCTCTGGTACCAAATGAAAAATATGGAGATGCTAACCCTTTTTTAAAATAAATAGAAATGCAGGTGGAAATATAAATTGACAAGTTTTTATGAAGGTAGGCATATTTTTGTAATTTTATATAGTCTTGGGGATCTTGTAATAAATCTAAAAGATAATTTGTCACCAGAAAATAGGTACTACAAAACACAGGGTACTTAGAAATTATTTTCAATAATATGGTCCCCTAAAAATAGATACCGTAAAACATAGGGTACCTTTTAGTAATTTATTGCATTATCTTTCTATCTAATAGAAGATAATATCTACCCCCATCTCATCACCTTTCCAACGCCACCCTCTCCCTCCATACTCCCTCAAATTCGTCCATCTCCTCTCCTCTCTCACAAAATAGCTCAACCAACTCCCTCTCTCCATAACAAACTCAAAAACTTTCTCTCTCCACCAACAACCTCCCAACTCTCATCCTCCCTTCAAACCTCACGCCACTCCCCCTTTCTCTCCCCTAATTCACGTCACACCCTCCCCCTTTCACCACCCAAAAATCAACCTTTTCCCGTTCAAGATTCAACCCTTCTTGAATCTTGAAACTACAAAGCCCTCACGGCAAAATTCCCTCCCTCCTTTCCCTTACCTCACGTGAACCACCCTAACCCTAGCCTCAATTTCACGTGAAGCCTCCCACTCTTAGATCATTTGCGCGTCTCCCGTATGATGTTTAATTGATCAACCATACTCTTGATCCCATTATACATCATGTGAGGTCTCAATTCTGAGGTATCGAGACAGTAAATATAGCCTCACATAAGATGAATGACCTTCAGTATTGTAAAACCCCGGAAAATCCGATTATAAGTACCGTTACGTCGTCAGTATTATTTTATGTCCGTTAATTGTTTATGTGTTTAAATTGTTAACACTTTAGCTCGTAGGACCGTCGTTGAATTAGTAAGGGTAAAATAGTCTTTTCTACGTGCATGGTTATGCATGGGATTAGGGGTAGTTTGGTAATTACATGGTAATTATTGTTGATTATGTGTTAGTTTTATTTAGTTAATGATGAGATTTTTTTAATAGTATTATTAATATTATTAATATTGTTAATATTATTATTACTATTATTATTGTTTTAAGTTTTTTTTTTTTTAAAAAAAAACAAAATTTTCCCTATTTTTCTAAGTGACCGGTTAGGGGCTTGTTCCCCAAGTTTTAGTTTACTAAATTAAGTCATTAATTGCCTTAATTATTTTTAATGAACCTAATATCTGAAAACCCTAAACCTCCAACCTCTCCCTCTCGTTCCCCTGTGTAACTGCCCAGCCACCACCGCTTGCAACCTGCTGCCGCCGGACCTCGCCGGAAACCACCCCCAACAAATGCTCGGACCACCGCATCAACCACCGCACCCTCTTTCTCTCTCTATTCTCTTCCTTCCGTTCCTCGCTCTCCCGTGCGCCACCATCGCCGCCGCCCAGCCACCACCGACGATCCCCGTCGACTCCCGGACACCAGACGACACCGAGAACCGCCACCACACTCGCCGGAGGACATCGAGCGCTGTCCAGACGAAACCCCATTGCTGTTGTGCGATAGTTGCCTCGGCTCCGGCCACCGCCGCTGTCTCCCGACAACTGTCCACCATCCAGCGACCACCCAGACGCCTTCCGTCGCCGCTGACGTCGTCGGAGTCCCATCGGATGTTCACCGCTCTGCCTTGCCCGTTTACGTAAAACCCTAAACCTCTTTTATAGTTATTAAACTCTTTTTTTTGTTTTCTCTTTACTGATATTACTATTATTATTGTAATATGATTTTTTTATTGTGTTGTTCTCGTATGTTCATGCTTTTAATATGATGGAATTAGGTGCTTAATCCTTGCAGTTTAGATTAGTTATCCTGATTACTTTATATGAATTATATTGTTATTTCTTGTAAACTATGATTAGGTGTACGTTTATGATTAGGACTATTATTATGATGATGTTCTTTTATTATTATGTGATATCTTTTAAAAAGGAGTCTTGTTAAACCTCTTTATGATTTTACGAGTTAGATTATATTATGTTAAGAAAGTTTTGATCTTTGACGTATTAATTGTATTATTTCGATTATTATCATATGCGACATTGTTAACAGGAGTTTTAATCGTTTTTCCTTATTTCAAAATACTTCAAATTTTGATCTGGAGTGGGGGTTTGGTATGTTTGTTGTGTGTGATTTATTCTATAAAGTTTCAATGTCGAAAAATTCAAGTTTTATTCCGACCTTTATGTTATGTTTTAAAGAAAATGTTTACTTTGCAAGTTTTAATGTGTTTATGTGAGTTTTGGTGTTAGTTTGAGTATAAATTGACCTTGGTGGTGCTATGGGGGTGAAAGGGGAGGTATTTGGCCTTAAATGGGCTGTTTAGAGACCTAACTTAGAGTCCCGGAGTCGTTTGATTAGAACTAGGATCGAAAATCCCGAAATAAAAACCCGATCAGTTGGACATATTTTATGAGTCGTACCATATCGGTCACCATTTATTGCATAGTTATCATTTAGCCCTACAGTTTGGTCTGAAGATACCTTAGGATGTTAGCTTTCATAGGAATTTTGCGGATCGGGATTTGGAGATATATATTTTGAATTACAACCCAAATAACGCACCTAGGTCAAAACTGGACAGGTTCTGTAATTGGCTATTTTTGAGGACCTTAGGGGGTGTTTTAGGTCTCGTCGTCAACATAAGAGTTTTAGTAGACATCCCGAGGTTTCCCGAAAGTCCAAAACCGTACCCATAGGATGTCGGGAAGTTACGTTATGATTCGTTTTATCCAGACGTTGCAATCTGTCCAGTTATTTTTTCTTTTGAATAAATGTGTTGTTATGTGTAAATTATTCAATTGATTGTCATATGGAAGTGTTGTGATATGTGATAGTTTGATAATGTGAGATATGTTTAAAATGTTAATTTATGATTGATGGGAACCTTATAGTGTTCCTAGGGGTGGGTTAGGAACAAATTAGATTGCGTTAACTCCGTACGACACGTTTTTAATTTTAGAAATTTCGTTATTTCCAGGCGCGTTCTAAACCGTTCGATTTAGTGAGCTCAAGTGTGTTCTGAAGTAAGGAGAAGAATTGTCAGGTAATGTCTATGTCCTAATCCCCTTGTGGATGCGTTTTATGTGTTTTATGGTTTTACTATATTTTGGAAATTGCATCTCGAAAGGGGATTTTATTGTAAAATTGGTTGTCTGATTGGATATTGTTATGTTTCTTTGAGTTGGAAAAATGTGGACAGTCGTTTACGTGTGATTTGGAAATGGTTTTGGAAATTTGGGATTGGATTGGATTGGATTGCTTGAGTTGGATTGGTACGATATTAAACCTGATTAATAATTCAAACGTGACGTAAATGCGGGTTCGGGCAACGCCCCCGAAGACCAGGATGTGGTATCCTTGAGGGGGGTTGTCAAGAGATCTGGGATGCCTGATAAGTTCTACTTCCCCGAGGTTAGTTATATGCACGTGTGTGAAATGGATGGCCATCCGTATATTGAGATTGTGATTGATTGAGTTTGATATTGAGATTGAGATTGAGATTGAGATTATGATTGGATTGTGATATGATTATAGCGAAGTCATTAGACTTCGAGGGCCAAATAAGCAAGGTCCGCCCGCTTAATAAATTTGAAGGATGGTTATGGTTGGTTTGGGAAAGAAAGTTGGTTTTTGAAAAGATTTAACTTGTTCACTTCTCCCTCAAAAAATGAATTGAAATGGATTTTTAAATGGTTTTAACAGTTAGGGGTAGACATTATTGAGCCTTCCTCATGTTTTAAATGTTTTGTTTTCTGGAGAAGAATTCTATGCTGGGAATGGGAACTAGCAAGTGAGGACGTTTGTTAGATTTTCTTGTTTTGAATAAAGAGTTTAGTAGTGCTGTTCAGACATGAAATCTTTCAGCAGTTTTTGTTATGTCTTGAATTTGGATTGTCGTTAAGTTTTAGTTCAAGTTTGGTCTGTTTAGTTAATCTATATTCTTGCCTTGTACTTCTTTGGAAGTACGGCAGTGACGCCCGACTTTCTTTTGACTTTTCCGTTGTTTTTCGTTGGTCAACGTTAGGTTAACCGTTAGTTTTTAAAATGAGTTTTCCAGGGCGTTACATGTATTGTCAAGGACCATTTGGGATTCATGGATGGCCTCAAAGCATGCTAACACCAAATGAGGTTGTGAGGGTTGATCTCCATCATTATTCGTCATTACTCTCATCCAATTTAAGTTCTAATTCATGATTGTTGTTCTTTCTTAAAAGTTTTCAAAAGGTCGTTGTGCCCACCTGTTCAAGTCCGTGCGTGTCCAAGTTGGCGTTTAAGTTTCAGGTGTTCAGGTACGCATATAGCCTACCTTTCCCAAGAATGTTTTATTGATGATGATGTTTTATGCTGATGACTTCATGATGTTTAACGCAAGGAAAGTTTATGGTGTTGTTCTTTCAATGATGAGGTCTCTTGTTATGTGGTGCTAATCGCATTGAGGTACTTTCGATGTCGTCGGGCATCTGTCATACGACCTGGCCAGCGTCTATGATGAGGTCTTAATGAGATCTATAATGAAGTCTATATTGAGGTCTATGATGATGATGATGATGATGATGATGATGATGACAATGACGATTTTTATGACGTAAATGTTTATTTTATTTTGTTCCTTGGTTATTCAAGTTTTTATGCCTTGTTTTAAAAATGCGCGAAATAAAATGAACCATAAAAGTTTACACTGTAGGGGTATGTGTATTGAGTTTAGCCAACTCATTTGCAAAGTTTTATGTTTTTTTGTTTTAGGTGATGCCCCTAGTGCGGATAAGCTAAGAATCGGTAAGAAGTCGAGTCAAATTGAAGAGCAGAAGGTTCCTTTGTTTTAAGGAAGTCATCTTTCACCTTTGGTGTATATGTTTGATAGCTTGATGTATAAGAGTCTTGAAGATATATGATCTTTGGGTATTGGGTGTATTATATTGTCTTGGAAGGGTGATATGTTGATCCTAAGTTAGTATGGTATGCATGTTGTGAGATATATTAAACAATGTCTTGTTAGCCTAGTCCATGATCGTGGACGGCAGTAACGCCTTGGGATTATAAATTCCACTGTGCTAATCCTTGAGTTATGAAATGTTTAGTCTTGATATGATGATTATGAATCTGGGGGCATTACTGATGCCCTAGCTCCAAAGTCTTTGTAGCACAATAAAGAAAGGAATCAAGGAAGATGAGTATAAACAACTCAACCACATTGCTGATGAACTCATTCAATTCCAAGTTGAAGCAATCGAAGTGTGTAGGAAATTTTAGAGAGAAAATTTTTGAGTTGTAGCCAATTGTGTAATTGGTGTGTTAGTGAGTAACTAGAGAGTTGTTCTGGTGAGGCCCTCCGTTTTTGTAACTGAAGATCTGTTTAAAGACTCTTCAATGAGTGAATACTTCATTAATCAATTGGTGAAGGTTCTCTTCTGATATCCAAGTATGTGATCTGTCTCTGTAAGTAGTTGTAAGGCCCTCCAAGATTTCAACTGCTGAGCTTGTTTGATTCCATTTGTTTTGTAATGTCCTCAAGTTTCTGAATTCAATAAAAGTTTAAGGTGTTTATTCATCTTTTTGTTGAATCTTGACCAAGGTCAAGATTAGTTGTTAACATCCTCATTGTGTGTGCAAATATTTTTTCAATAACCCTATTCACCCCCCCCCCCTCCCCTCTAGTGGCTAATCTTAATTGGGTTAGGGAGTTTTACGACCCCTAATGGGTCATAGTTAAGGGATTTAATAGAAAGGGGATGCTAAGACCAGTTAGGGATCTTCCATCCATTTACTTAGTGTGATGGGGTTTAGTAGGTTTAAGAGGCCATTAAACCTATTAAACATCACACTCGCGAAGTTGGATGGGATGGTTGGATTTGTGAACATGAGAATGTGAACAATCTAGCTAGGGTGATTTGCTCCTAGTACCTCTAAATGCTAGAATTATGAGAATAATGATAGGGTTTAGAGGTTAATCTAGGAAAACCTCGAGAGAGGATCTAGAGTGGGTGTTTCTAACAATAGCCCAGTACAATTCCTAGTCTAGGTTGCCCCTATTCGCAAAACCCCGAAGCCATGTGCTTGTTAGGCGGTTCAAAGAACCCCCAAGCCCTCCTTTATCATATTTTTTCTTCTCTTGGCTCTTCTGCTATAGATCCATAGTTAATTTCTTAAGTGCTTGTCCACCCTTAAATTTGCTTTTAACAATGAAAATTGGATTTAAAGAACCTTGCTCCATGTGGATACGACCTTTAAAACCTAACTATACTACACCTTGAAGAAAATGGCGTCGTTGTTGGGGAGCAAGTACCTTAGTCATTGCAAAATGCTTAATTTAAGTGTCTGCTTGTTGTGTCGAGTCTAGAGTCCTAGGCGAGTTTATTTAAGTTGTTTGTATGTCCAAACGAGCACATCAAAATCAAACTCAACCTCCTCAATTCCCATTAGACCCCGAGATTGAAGCCATCACATGACAAATAAAAGTCGCCACCCGAAGACGTCATCGACAACGACAAGAACAACACATGCATAATCATCTCGAGATGGCGAAAGCTAATTCCACCCCCGACTCTATGGTCCTTCTCTTCTGTCCATAGATACGGGAGGCTCCCCATCGTTCCACCAACCCTCCCCGAGGGTGCCGACTTCAACTTCAAGCCAAGCTTCCTTCATCATTTACAAGCAAGTGTAATTCCACGGCTTGGATTAGGAGAATCCCATCAAAAACATCGCCTAATTTATAGAAACATAAGGCATGATTCGGATTCAAGGAGTCTCCGATGAGTATCTTCGCCTTAAATTATTTTTGTTCTCCCTCTCGAGGCGGGCGAAGGTCTGGTTAGAGAATTATCCCTCGAACACCTTCCAGACTTGGGAGGACCATCGCCAAGATTTTCTAAAGTGTTTTCATCCCCCAAAACCGAAGGAAACGACAAGGTTATGCACCGAGATCATCGGATTTCAGCAAAATAATTGTACGAGGCATGGGAGAGGTTTAAAGGGTTCAATGTGATTTCCCTCACCATAATTTTTCGACATCACTCCTACCACACACGTTCTATGAAGAGCTCATTCCTTCCGCTCGGTAATCGATCGACAACGCATCATGGACCCAAGAGCGTAGACGTATGCATGTTGATTTCTGCTCTAAATGGTTATTGGCATTGATCTCATGCCCTCGAGAATTCGAATCATAGATGATAATTTAACAAGAGCATTTGCAAATTCGTTTTCATCACGATTCATGTGTGTAAAGTCTTTTGCCTCAAACTCTTGTATGAGTTCTTGCTAATACCCCTAGTAAGCGACTAACTCAGCCTGGCGAACTCTTGATTTTTTTTGGGCTTGGTTTACGATGAAGTTGGAGTCTCCCCAAACATATAAGACCATAATGCCAATTTCCAATGCCACTTATAATCTATTATGCAGGATTTGTATTCAGTGGTATTGTTTGTCACTTTGAAATCTCCCTTTTCGAATATTGGAGTTTGGGCCCCTTCGGGCAACATGAGTAGGATTCCTGCTCCATATCCTTTTTTATTTGAGGCGTTGTCGAAATATATCTTCTAAGTCTCTTGAGCTACCCAAAATACATGGGAATTCTAAGCTTTCAGTCAGCTCATGATCTGTAGGTAAGCCTACTAAGAAATCTGATACAAATCTGACACACTGTCTGACACAACATCCATTTCATTGTTTTCTTTATTTGAGCATTACGGTTCAAGGGTCTGGGAGAAGAAGAGTCATAAGCAAATGCATTCATATTATTGAATTCAAAGCAAGTACATCGATAGAAGATTCTAGAATAGCCTCGACTGACCCGGACTAAGACTTAGAAATGAAAGTGGATCTCTTGAAACTTGAACTAGGAACATTTATTGACTCTCCAATAGCTAAGGTTAACTTTTCATCTCCTTCAGTGATGGTCCATGTGATTTGCTTGCATCCTCCACTCTTTGTGGTTAAGCGGGTTAGGTTAAAACTCGTGTCTGTTGGGAGTGTCCCAACAATGTTCAATTTATATGAGTGTTTTAGACATGTTAATATGGTGATTTTATGTCTTGCTAGATACCTCTATAATAAGTGATTAAATGGCTTGATCACAACCATATTATTTGGTCTCGCAGGATCACACAAGCCAATGCCTTGGAATAGTACGTGTATAGTCTAAAAAATATTGTATTATTTTGGAAAGCATTCAAATTGAATTTTGGATGAAATTCACTGAGACACAGACCATGCGATGCCTAACAAGGATCATGTCATTTTGCCAGCATAAAATATGTTTTCTGACCTGTGACACAGACCATGTTTGGGGTAACACTGACCCTGTCGGTCATAATGTGGGCTTTTAAAAAGGAAATGATGGTTTTGTGTCTCTTGCCCCTTCCCCAAGCAAACTATTTCTATAAATAGGGGGAGGAAACCTCATTTCTACACCATCAAGTCTTGAGCCATAAAGAGTCCTTCCTTTAAGAGACTTTTTGAGGGTCCCAAAAAGTGCCTCCATTGTGATACAATTTGGAAAGTGATTTGAGAGTGATTTCTTGAAATCCTCCTTTAGATGTTTTTAGGCTATTGTATTTGATACGATCATGAATCCACATTCACATATTCTTCTTATTGGATCGTCATCGAGCGACCTGCACGTACCTCAGTGGAGAATCTCTACTTTAGGATCTCGGGCGCCCTTTGGTCAATAGTCAGATCAGGTATATTCTCGACCTCTACTTTCTCTCTTTTCTGGGTTGGCCGGATTAGGTGAAATCCTTAAGGTTAGGATTTCTTTCGCTCTTAATCATGTAGCCTAGTTAGGAATTAGGCCTACTAATACCCATCAGTAGTATCAAAGCTGCATTTAGCATGCTATTGTTTTTACTTGCTTGAATATGTGTTTCAATTGTTGATTTATGTATTTAGGTTGCTAGATTATTTTATGTCCTACTAGCGATATTTTTCTTTGTTTAATAGTTCTAAGAATTAGACTATTAATGCCCGATTTCCCATTTTTATTTTTATAATTGGCATGTCATGGTGCTATTAATCACATCACAAACCTAAAAAGGATGTCCCCGCCAAGTATTGACGTACATGGCAAACAAGACGAAATAGAAAGAGAACACATTGGCAAACCATAAGCGAATGTTTGGCAAAGTCCCAAAGCAAGAATAGCAAGGCTGCCTAGAACATCCTGAGATGCAAATGTTTTATTCCAGATTGAAGACTCAATTTGGTAGCTTCATTGACTAACTTGTCAAAGACGCCATTCAAGAAGTTATTAGTTATGGTGATGGCGCGAGATGGTATCCTCATTTCCGGCTGGATTGTCTTAACTATGAACGTACCTCATGTCCTGTCTTCCTGTCTGAGGTTCCACTTTGTTTGTTGCTTATATTCTTTCGCTTCTTGGGGTGAGGCCGGCCTTGTGGTCTTGGTGGAGTCGGGATCTTTTATTGGGTATCTTCAACCTCAACTTCTTCATTGTCCAACATAGGCTCTTGGGTCGTTGTCATCTCCGTGCTATTCTCTTGAGCTTCGTTTTGCACACCTAACCTAACCTTTCCGCTAAGTACATTTTCCTCCCCTTGCTGCTGTTGATGTTGGACCTAGTTCGCATTCCCCAAGTTTTGTATGGGAACGTTGACAATAATATGTTCCTCAGAAACCTCCATCAATTTAGAGTGGGCTCATGGGTCAAGGGAAACCTCAACCACATCTATTCCACCAACTTAGACCCCTATTTTTTAAAGTAAAATTCTACCTTATTTTACCTTACCTTACACTTCTTTACAATCTAAAAGCACATAGTTGTATTTTTAGATAATTTATATTTAAAATTCTTTATTTAACTCACAGAATTTATTTAAAATAAAATAGAAATAAGTGATGTGACATTTACGTACCTCTACGACTTACCTTTTCTTACGCACCTTACCTGACCTAAATTTACCTGAACTTACCTTGCCTACACCTTCCCTCACTAAGAAAGGAACAAGACCTAAGTCTTCTTCAGCTCTCTCCTACCATCACGCTCCTCACCTGCCATTGTCTTTCTCTGTATTGTTCCTCTTGTTGATGGCTTGGTTTGTGTGTACTGTCGTCCTACAGCTGAGACCACACCGACACGGGGGAGCCTTATTTGTAAGAAACCATATGCATTTTAGAAACTCACACTTCCACAACACCTGCACAAATGGACATTATGCCTGCATATTATGGTAAATGTAAAATGGGAGACATTTCTCGAGAAGTGGAGAGGCAATCAAAATATGCACGTTTTTTTAGCATTTTTTAAAATAAATCAATACAAAAAAATAAATAAATAAAAATAAAATCCACGGGAAGAGGGACAAGGAGACCCAACACAATGAAGCAATCTAACGAGTTCAACCATTACCACTAAACTAAATCAAAATCTCAAAAATAGAACCATAAACTTTTTTAGTTAGTTTTACCACTAATCTTAAGACGTTGCAAATAACACTTTCCAACTTTTAGCCTGTTGGAGAGGTTGTTTATATTATTAATTCAATTTTATTTCTTCTATTTCTTCTATTACAACACCATTTACTCATTCCACTTCCTACCTTCTTCTTTGGCAGCTGTACAAGCTTCTATAAGCTTATTACGGTCCTCTTTTGTGTAGTTGGAAGAATCGGCGGATCTAGGGCTAAACCAAGGGTGGCGACGACCGTCAGTAACACAAAAAAAAAAAGATAATTCAGTATAATTTGATATAAAAATTATGGATTTTTTTATATCAGATGAATATAATAATGTATTGATCACCCATAATCAAAACACTTAGAGCCGCCACTGCTCGGGAGTTCTCCCTTTTATTTCCATCATGGTCAAAGAGTTCCACTTGATGAAAACAGCGTATTTCATCTCTACTGTCTCTATTTTCTATGTACAATGGTATACTTCTGGGTGCAAATTTGCCAATCATACCCCTCTGGTCAAGATTATTTTTGGGCATTGCTTTTCGTCGACCCCCTTTTTACTATTGTCGCCCACCCAAAAGACGTGTTTGCCCCTCATATATTTCAACTCTCTTCCCTCTCCTCTCACTCTCCTCTCACTCTCACTCTCCCCTCTCTCTCTAACATTCTCTCTCTAAATTTTTGATTTATTGTTGAAATTTAACCTAAAATGTCAAGAGAAGGTGATAATTCAAATTAAGAGGAAGAGGTTAGTTTGTAAATTTTAAATTTGGGAAAAAAACAATAAATAAATAAATTTTCCGGAACTGGCCGGTGCCGCGCCCAGATTTGCCGGCTGGCGGCGGCGTTGCCGCGCCCAGATCTGGGCGGCGCCGCGGCCCCGCCGTGCAGATCGTGCGGCACATACCGCGGTGTCGCCGCACGATCTGCACGGCAGGGCCGCGGTGCCGCCCAGATCTAGGCGCGGCAACGCCAGTTTCGGAATTTTATTATTTTTTAAATTTTTTTTCAAAAAATTTATAAAATTGGAAAATTATTATTTACGTATAAAATATGTTAATATTATTTATTTATTTGTTTATAATATTATTATTAAGGTAATCCATGTTGGTATTTATAATTGTTATGTTAATTATGTTAAAATTTTGTTAATTAATATTATTTTAAAAAATGGTTTATAAGTATTGTTATTATTATTATTATAGTATGTTAATTATGTTAATTAATATGGTTATTTTTATTTATAATATTATTATTAAGGTAATCAATGTTGTTAATTGTAATTATTATGTTGATTATGTTAAAATTGTGTTAATTAATATTATTCAAATAAGTTGTTTGTAAGTGTTGTTCTTAATAATATTAAGTGTTGTTAATATTATTATTTATTTATTTATAATATTATTATTAAGATAAATAATGTTGTTAATTATTATTAATATGTTAATTATATTAAAATTATTAATATGTTGTTATTATTTATTTATTGATAATATTATTATGATTATGTTAATTAATATTAGAATTGTATGTTAATTATTAATGTTAAAGCTATTGTTATTAGTATTAGGAATTTCTAATATCCCAGTTATTATTAGTATAATAATAATTTTTTCTATTGTTTGTAGGTTTTTTTGGAGGACTTTGGCGGGGACGACGTTGATTATTCCACTCATTTTGTAACGCAAAATGTTTTTGAGAGTATTGACGCATTGCAAGAATGGGCTAATGGAGTTGCTACGGGTATAGGTTTTAGGTTTGTACGGGCTTCGTACAAGAGAAAAGATGTGGATAGTCCGTTAAGGTGTTATTTGAAGTGTTGGAGGTACGGTAAATATCGCGGGAAACTGAATGATCTCGATGATGCGACTCGTCGGAGTACGTCAACGAAGGCGTGTCAATGTAAATTCGCCATTGTTGCGTGGACTCGCAACGAAACGGAATGGCGAGTTCGTGTGTGCAACGGTGACCGGGGGAAGCACAATCATGCCTTCATCGTGTACGAGGAAGGGCATCGTCACGGACATCCATTGACCTCTGAAATGAAAGAACATGTCCGGGATATGACCAACACGGGGTGCACACCGGCGACGATACAAACGTCGTTGAAGATTAGGTTCCCTGCCTCTACAATAAATGTGAAGCAAGTATACAACGAGCGGGCAAAGATGCGCACTGAGGAATTAGATGGTAGGACGGCTGCGGGACAATGTCTGCGCATGGCGAAACTCGGTGGGTACTTCTCATTTGTTGATTATGATGACGATGGCGAGCTTCGTCAGGTTTTTTTATGCCATCCTTACTCGTTGAAGTTGCTACGTACGTACCCGAATGTCATTCTCATTGACACAACGTACAAGACAAACAAGGCAAAGTGGCCTTTATGTGAGCTGGTAGGCATGACACCGACAAATCGCAACTTCCAGATTGCTTACTCGTTCATGCGGGACGAGAAGATGGAATCATATAAGTGGCTAATGTGGAGGGTGCATGAATTGTTGGGTCCTGATGTAATTCCATCCGTGTTTGTGACGGACAAGCAGGATGCTTTGTTGGGGGCTGTTGCCAAGGTTTACCCAAATGTGCACCAACTTTTGTGCGTGTGGCATATTGCGAATGATGTGGAGAACAAAGTAAACAAACTTACTGGGGGCCCTAAGCTCGGACTCGGGCTTCATTTCAGACATCATTTCTGGAACGGCATTGTACATGCGAAGACTGTTGGAGATTTCAAGGTCAAGTGGAAAGACGTTGTTAACGCGTGGATCGGGCAAAACAAACCGATAGTTGATTATCTTACGGGGATGTGGCTGAGTCATAAAGAAAAATTTGTTTGTGCTTGGACCGACAATGTACCTCACATGGGGAACACAGCCACTTCAAGAGTTGAGCCGGCATTCTTCATCAAGTATTATATCGGCGATTCAGAGGCACCTTCGATCGTGTGTTTGCGAAGATTCACCATCACTTGGAGAATCAACATACGGAGATTAAGAGGGAGCTTGAACAGTCAAGGAGCACGCACAGGCAATTAGGTCCATCTCATTTCTTTAAGAATTTGCACGGAAGAGTATCTCATCACATTGGACCTTTTGTCGTATGAGCTCAATAAGATGCTGGCGATGAGGTATGAAGAAGAATGCTACTTATGCGATCACCTGGTGTCGAGAACCCACCTCCTCCCGTGCGCGTGTTCTATGATGGAAGTTTACGCATCTGGAGAGCCAATTCCGGTGACACGGATAAATATGTTTTGGAGACAACTGACAGTGATTGGTGATGGTGAAACTGCATGCTCAAATGATGTTCCATCATGTACAGACTTAGAACAATTTGAGGAACTCGCTAACCAGGTTCAGGAGAGTGACCCAGCAGTTGTACGACACATAAACAGTGTCCTCAATGGAAAGTTGAATCCCGACAGTGAGTATATTCCTGATCCACAGACAAGCCCCCCACGTCCCGGCAGACCAAAGACTTCAAAATCAACGCGACGCAACCCCAGTGCGTTTGAGTACGGACGACCATCGGGACGGGGTAGCAAGACTACGACGAACTCGTCAAGGAAAAAGGGAACCAGTTCTTCATCAGTTGGGATGGGGTCAACAGGTTTGCATATCTTAATCTTTATAGCATTTGTTTGGTTTTCATAATGACTATATATTGTTGTTTATAACTTAAGATAATATGATGCGCAGGTATCAACCGGATGCGTCAAGATCCGTTCCTGTTCGAGGACACTTTGCCACATTTCATTCTGCCATACGTCGTTGGATGGACGGATGTGGAATCTGATGGCAACTGTGGGTTGAATCGTGGCGAGGCGGTTCTGAGGATGAGCATTTGTGGTCAAGTGCTAGGTGCTCAATGGGCACTGAGTTGCTGGCGAGTGAAAATGCATATGTTATTGCGTTTTCTAACAGCAAGGAGATGTTCCTTGAGACCTACTCAAGGATTCACGGCCACTTGGCTGGGCCAGCCCCGTATGAACATTGGATGTCGGCTCCAAATGATTTATTTCCAGATGCGACAGTGACGAATATGATGTGGATCTTCTTGTCAACACCTCCTGGTCCACGATCGCAGACAGCTGAACTATGCATATCAATATTACCCATAAGAGGAGGGCCTATACGTACGGCACCTGTGAAAGTTCAGGGAATTGTGCGGGTGAACAACCACTTCATGCTTATCCATTTACGGGATGACTGCCATCTACCGCCGATTCATATTGGATGGCGAGCAGCTAGAGACATAACTGTTAAAGGTTGGGATGAGCCTTTCCAGGCTCGTATTGACAGATGGCAGGCTATTAGGGCCGCTCAACGCCAATGATGGTTGTAGTTGTACCCTTGTGTATATATGAATTGCTAATTATATTTATATTGAAACTGATGCAGTTAATTGGAACATTATCGGCAAACATAACACAAATTAACACAACGCAAAATCAGTTAATTAGTTCAACACAAATTAACACTTAGTTTAGGGTACAATAAAAACAACGAAATTGAAAAACACAATCTACTCCTCCTCCTCATCATCTTCCGGCTCGGGGACCTCGATATGCATCTGATGGCACCAACGCCAAGACCCAATATATGTTGCACATCATGCAACATGATCGTCATTTCACCGAAGGGAAGGTGAAATGTGTTTGTGTCGGGTTGCCACCTCTCAACGAACGCCGAGATCAACGTCGTGTGGATGTGGTCGTACATCAACTCCATCAAATTGGTTATTTGGATCCTTCCCAGTGCAGCCTGGCATGCGGGATCCATCCTGTCGTGTACTGACCACAATTCCCTCAACGCATTCTTCTTCGTCACACAATCAAGAACAACACGGGGCAAACGCTCGCGACCCTCCCATATTACCCGAGCAATGTGACCTCCAAAGCTCGGTATTAATGAGGGAATTGCAGGTCCCCCGGGCACGTTACCATCAATCTTCCAGGAGTTGTCGCCGCTTCGCCTCCTCTTCTGATATACGCTCACGAACCCGGCTTCACGATGGCGAGCGCCTCCTACCCACCCTGTCGAATTGGGGCAAACTTCCCCGCTGAATCCCTCATCGGCATGAAACCTGTTGGCCTGTAAACTGTGGCCCAGTAGTCATAAAATTGGCGATGGAGGTCGGGACCATCTGCGTCTCGGGCTCCCCTGTCTCATCGTCCCCCGACCCCGATGTTTCAGAGTCGCTTGACTCATCCATGGCCTGGTTGAGATGGTCAACGAAATCTCGCGTTGCATGACTCCCCGCGTCCTCGGGCTGGCCCCTCGCTGCATCACCTGCATCCGTACCACGACCAGCACGGCGAGTTGACGCAGTCACATTGCGTCTATGGGGGTCCCCAGACTCACCCCCCCTCCAACCACTCACAAGTCGATTCGCCCGGTCCAGAAACCCTCGACCCTTGCCCTTCCCTACCATTTTAGATCACCTGCAAAATGAAGGCATACATAACATGATAATCATTTAAGCCGCAAGAATATGCGCAAATGGGTTAACGTGTGTTGGTTAACTAAGTCGTGTCACGAGGCAAGAGGATCATGTTATTGTCCAAGGAGAGTGTGTTGTTTAACTGTTAATCTATGGTTGAAAAAGACATTCATCAGCCGTACCGACTTCTCGTTTATTTGTTTGGTTCCCAAAAATTAACGCACTGTCAGCAGTGATATTGCGCGAGGTCTACAGTGTTCTAGGAGTTAGAAGCGTCTCAGATTCGGTACAATGCAATGTTTCTATTGTGCAGCCTGGTGGCCAACAAGATAAGGCGGATCTGAAAGAGAATCTAGTAGTGAAGGGTCTAATACAAATCGTGTTGGGCTTTCTTGCATGTAAGATTCACAGGTCCATCAAAGCAGTGAATTTGCATCATCGTTCAATGCTTTGATGGACCTATGAATCTTACATGCATGAAAGTCCAACACGATTTGTACCAGACCCTTCACTACTAGCTTCCCTTTCAGATCTGCCTTATCTTGTTGCCCCACCAGGATGCACAATAGAAACATTGCATTGTACCGAATCTGACACGCTTCTAACTCCCAGAGCACTGCAGACCTCGCTCAATTTCACTGCTGACAGTGGGCTACTTTTTGGGAACCAAACAAATAAACGAGAGTCGATGCGGGGCATTGGTTAACCTTCTCAACCATACATTATCAGGTTACAACACACACTCTCCTTGGACACTAACATGACCCAAAACTCAACCTCTTTTTTTGACGTATACAACTAACATACTATAACTATACATTAACATAATTATTATCCTAACCTACCATCACAAATAACCTATTCACTTACGTATCAACTGGTTGTTGAGTACCTAAGTTATTAAATGGATGTGACATAACTATTATGTCATCATTTGGAGTTATGAGTACATAAGTTGACAATTAAGTTGGATTATGAATAAATTACCCATACCAACTTTATACGCCAACTCACTTACAAATAACAACCAAAATCATCCAAACTCAACATCCTTTTAACACAACTACATATAAACTATTCGGAATATACACTAACCCCTAAACTTAACCCTACATCACAATTACAATTTTTTCTAACACAATTAATCACTAATATTAATACATGCTTGATCACTAAATAATATTAACGCATCAAATATTAACAACGAATCACTAATCACTGATATTAATCACTACTAATTGTCATATTAACACATGCTTAACATTAATATTAATATTAACAATATTAATATTAATCTAATTTTCATAACACAATATTAATAATAATAATACAATTAATCACTAATAATTATCATATTAACACATGATTAACAATAATATTAATAATAATAATATTAATAATTATCATATTTAATAATAACAATAATAACTTTAATAAATATAATATTTAATTTTTATTTATTATTTAACAATAATAATATTAATAACAATTATTAACAATAATAATATTAATAAAAATTATTATCAATAATAATATTAATAAAAATAACAATAATAATATTAATAAACATAACAATAATAATATCCTATTATTGACATAATTAATATTAATAAAATTAATATTTTTAAAAAAACGAAAAAAAAAAATATAAAAAAAGGGCCGGGTGGGCTTCCGCGCGAAACGCACGGCGAGCCGCCGCCGTTGCGGCACCCAGATCCCGGCAAGGCTGCGGTCGTGCCGGGATCTAGGTGCCGCACCGGCGGCGGCTTGCCGTGCGTCTCGCGCGGCAACCATCCCGGCCTTTTTTTCTTATTTTTTTTCGTTTTTCCATCGAAATTCAAAACTACAAAACATAAAACCTCAAATTCAAAATACAAATTCGAAGCATACCTCAAATTCGTCGATTAAATCCCGGTATGAGGGTGGTTTGTGGTGGTCGATGGTTGAGAGCGTTTTCTAGAGAGATAAACTAGAGAGAGAGTGAAGAGTGAAGTTATGAGGTTCAAGGGCGTAGGTTGGAAATATTATGCGAAAGGTGGGCGACAATAGTAAAAAGGGGGGCGACGAAAAGCAAGCGGGTTATTTTTTTTTCCATACTTACAATTTGGACGGTGATCAAGGAAACCAAATTTCATCATGAAAACGGAAACAAAAAGGTAGGAAGAGGAATGAGGAGATGAGGTTGCAATCATATTAATAGAAGAATTAAAAATAAATGAATGATTCAATTAACCTCTCTAACCGGTTAAAAGTTTACAATGTGTTATTAACATCTTAAGATAATTTAGTGGCAAAAATAACATAGAAAGTTCATGGTTCTATTTTTGACATTTTGAGATTGTTCAGTGCTAATTTAATCGTTGAACTCGCAATCTAGCCGATGGCTTTGGAAAATCTATAGCTGATTATATAAAGCAAATGAAAACAAAAGTATACCATAACCTTTCTAAACATCTATCAATATTTACTAGGGCTCATGAATATAGCTTGAAATTACCAGCAGGTAACGGCTGGCACCGAAATATTATTTAGGCTTTCCAGAATCAGAAGATGCACATAGTAGGGGGCAAGTTCGAGTTCCAGTAAGATAACGTTGGAGGGAAGTCCCACGAAGTTACTGGCATTATGTTCAATCTTTTCTACATTCTTAGGTTTATTTTACTAGTAGGTTGTTGGTATCAAACTACCTACTGGTAGGTGTAGCTTGCACTATCAACAACCTACACCAAACTGGCAAGCTAGCCTGCTCTTGGTGTAAGACTTTAAGCTCAATCAGTTCGGTATGAAATACGATTAGGATCATCATAGTTTATTACAAACTGGGAAAGAACATAAACTTTGGTATGTGGAAACCTTCTAAGCAAAAACAAAATAAGAATGAGCCAATATGTTCGAACTTTAGAGGAAATCCCAAAGCTTAGCTAAAACATAAAATTTTTTAATGGGAAACTACATAAAATTTGACATGTAGGATTTCTCACAACAAAGAGAGGGATTATTCTTCATCAACACTTTCCCTTATTCAATTTCACAAACTGAGAAGAAAACATCATAACAAACTCAAAGTCAAAAGGTTGTACTTATTCATCTGCATTGTGATCCTATGCTACTTATGACACTTTTCAGTAGCAAAGGATATATTATATAAACAAAAACAGAGTGAGAAATTACACGATTTACAACGCCTTACGAATGCTACGTAAAGAATCATACTTAAAATGCTATTCAATTTACATTTCAATAACAACACGACAGGAAGAGGGGAGAGGGGAACATATCTTGGTCACTCGATACTAGAAACATATCTTGATTACTCGATCTTTTCAACTATTTCCAGTCTTGTTTTCCTTTTCCAACCTTTTATGCTTGCCACAAGGTTTATCAGCCCTATTATTTGATTTTTGCTATATTCCTGCAAATCAACCAAATGGAATGATAATAAGACCGGGAACATCATCCCAGACATGCCAACTAATGAAAAGGAATTCAATAAGTTAAACTAAGCAAGATCAATGCTTGATAACACTGTTCTCTTGGTCGAAGATAATGTTAGTAAATGAAGTAAAAATTTCATACCGGGTGTGCGCGTGCCCAATGCACAAACTCGGTTTCTGGAAGGTAGTAAGCCTAAGGAAAAAAGCACAAGTAAAATGAGACCCACCCTAGCCATCAACATAACCATCGGTGGCTAACATTATCATATTACCTTAATAAACGTCTCAACTATTTGTAGTTTTGGTTTCACATCCTTAGGAACGAAGTGCTGAAGGCCATTAATCAACACCTGAAGCAAAGAGATGCCACCAAAAAAAAAAAAGGATGAGCAAAAGATTCACCTAGAGTACTACAACAGCACAACGATACGCCTAAAAGTTTCCCTCCTTAATTCCTTACTGGACAGGAGTTGTTTTTAACCTGTAAATCAAGGGACATAAGAGCACGCCCTTCATCAGTGCACCTTTTCACTCGCGATAGACCTTCCACAAGCGTTTCTGAGACAATTTCAACTGCATATTCCAAAAGGAGGTCTTGAACCTGATGTCACAGAAGAAAACTTGTGATGCACAAAATCAAGATATCAAAATTATGTTATATTATATAAAGGTCCTTGCCAAATGATGAAATTTAACAGCCACCTAGATTTACATTAATGGATCTGTCCCAAATCAACGAATTGGACCATTCAAGCACGTTGGTGAGAGGGGGGATGGGGATGCTTGAGGGGATAAAGGAAGGAAATAAGGAAAACAGACAAGCAGAAAAAGCTGCTCAATAATCAATGGCATGTAACACAGAATGAGACTTTGGCATCACTACAGAAGAGATACAACTGACAACAGGTACCAAGGGAATCCATTGCATTCTAACCATCGGCAGAAAATGCCTTAGATATTAAGTAAAATCAGAAGTGATCCAGGTCCCACCAGGGTCCTCTTGACGGATGGCGACGACTTTCCGAGCCCCCAGGAAATCCATTGGGTCAAGGCCTAGACCCAAGACATGCAAGTTCTCAAAAGGTATGTCTAGGCCTTCGACAACGGCCCAATCTCCCTTTCCATGACTTCCTAGGCCAGCCCCAAAGCCCCTTGAAGACAACGGTTCGGGTCGATATCGGCATGAATAATCCCAGGAGCGGCCTCAGGCCTATTTTCACCAACCAACGCTCAGGTCATACTTTGAAAGAGTTAGGAAGAAGGAAAGAAGAAGAAGAGAGCATCAGCAGCTGGTCACGGACGTGACCCCTCTCTCAGCACATGGCTAGTCCCCCACAGCGATGTCACGCTCGTGACTCACTATGTCACGGTCATGACACTCCCGTGGCCATTTTCAGCAGGGCAAGGTCACGGTCGTAACCACCCACGGCCATTTGGAGACCTGAGGCAAGTCACGGTCGTGACATCCATTGTCATGCCCGTGACTTCTAGTGGTCACGACCATGACCAACCTGAATTCGGGGTTTAGAAGGGTTTTAGACCCTCGCGTTTATATACCCCTACCTCATTTTGTAATCACAACTTTACCTCTTATGAATGAATATTACCTAGTTATTTACAAATCTTGCCCAAAATCTCTTCTTTCTTTATCCATTTCCAATTGTCAATGGTGGTGATTAAGAGTGTCCCCTTTAGAGTTTGACTAGCGGTTTATAACCTTTCCATAAACTTGGTGACGATTTGCTTGGAGCATCAAGTGGTTGTTGATGGAACATCATTTATGCCTCACTTTGAGTCTCCTTAGTTCAATCTTGGTGAGTTTCTCTTCATAGATCGAACATATCTCATCTATTTTGCTTGTTGTTGGTTTAGATGCTTGCAAAATTCATCCGAAAAGATAGGTTTGAGATATTGGGTTCTACTTGGTTTTTGTTGTAATTGTGGTTTGATTATTTGGTCCTTGGGTTGTTATTCAACTTGACTTTTGTTCCCAACCCTCACCCAAATCATTTGATACTAGAGTTTGGTGTAGAACTCATGATATTTGCTTGATTGGGAACTTGATTTGAGCTTTGTTTTTGTGCTGCTATTTTGGGGATGTTTGATTGCCAAAAATTGATACTTTGTGATTGATTTGGGTGTATTTTGGTCATATGAAGTTGTGGTAGCAGTTTGGTGTTGATTGGAATTGATTTGAATGTGTGGTTGACCTTTGATTGTGGTTCTTATTGGGAAAAATCTGGGCTGCCATGGAAGTGTTCATTGACGGTTGATCTTGTTGGTTATTGGTGCTTGAGATTGTGTGGAAACCTTGTGATAGTGGTATTGGTGTGTGGTGATACTTTGTTGCTTGATTTTGTGAATTGCCATAGCCGATAACACCCCATCTCCCCCACAAATTTAGCCTCGCAAACTCAACAAAATTCCTAGCTAAAAAGGACCCAAGTCTCATCCAAACATATTTACCTACCCCATTAATCCCTAAACTCTACAAATGGCCTCGACGTCTAGTCAAATGGGCGAATCAGAAACCCCTCCTAACCCTACTCCTCAATACCAAATTAGCCTCGAACAAATACTTCTTCGAATTGCGGAAGCAAAAGAGAGGATTGTGGAAGGGTAAGAGCGGCTCGTAAGTGGTCAAAATGTGTCAAAATGCCAAATGGGCGACTTCATAGGGATTGTGGATGCCCTTCGCCTTTAAATTCCAAGGAAGAATGAAGAGATGCCTAGGCTTCATCATAGGAATGTCGGTGGCCCTTCCCCACTTTGGTGGCGGTCCTCCTCCTAGGGCCCCTCCCTAAACCAAGAGGAATTTCTAACTGGGAGTGGTTCTAGCGAAGAGTTGGATGTTGCTTCATTCCGAGAGGCTCCTCGTATTCGTAGGCACCGAGATGAATTGGGTGCCTCCGAGTCGAGCCTCCTACTTTTGATGGAAGTGCAAACCCGGACGACTTCCTTGATTGGGTCCAAAGCATGGAGAAAATATTTGAGCATAAGGAGTATGATGAGAGGGAGCAATTTAAGGTTGCTTTGTTGCACCTCACCAAATATGCCTACCTTTGGTTCGAGACTTTGAAGAAGCAACGAGCAAGAGAACATAAGCCTCGGATTCAAACATGGCCAAAACTCTAGAAGTATATGATGAAGAGATTTGTGTCGGCCAACTATAAGCAAGACCTTTACAGCAAGCATTTTCCCCTCAAGCAACGCTTGAGTGTGGGTGAATATATCCGGGAGTTTGAACAAGTGATGATGCAGTGCGATGCTCAAGAATCCCCAAAACAAGTAATGCCGAGGTTTCTCAATTTCCTCGATTGCAACATTGCCTCTAAGGTAATGCTTTAGGGTATTGTTACATCGATGATCTCTACAAACTTGCCACGCTTATTGAGGAGAGAAAGTAGAAAGAAAAGGGTATTTCTAGACCCTTTGAGAAGAGTGGCTCTAAGTCCAAGAAAAATGCATCTACAGCCAAGGACACTCCTCCACCAAGATTCCCTAGGCCTTCCATAACATCATCATCGTTGGCTCCAAAAGAACCTCCCTAAAGGCTCGAAGGGATGAAATGCTTTGAATGTCATGGATATAGGCATTTTCAATTGAAGTGTCTGACCAAGAGGGTGTTGTCCCTATAAGAAATATAGGAGACTGAGGTAGTTCAAGAGGAAGATGAGGAGTGTGATGAGGATGAAGTACAACCAGAAGGTGACGTGACCAATAAGGAGATTATTCTGGAAGATAGAGAGATTTTGGTCCTATGACGATCCCTTCACATTCATGAAGTCCTGCAAGACTAGTTCCAACGGGAAAAGATCTTCCATACTCGATGCAAGGTCAAGGATAGGGTGAGTAATATGAATATTAATAGCTGGAGTTGTACCAACGCGGCTTCCACTACCCTCATCGAGAAGTTATGCCTTCCGATTATCTCTCATCCACGACCCAATTCCGTCAAGTGGCTAAATGACTCCAACGATGTCAAGGTAACCCAACAAGCTCTCATTTCCTTTACCATTGGCTCTTATAGTGATGTTTTATGTGATGTTGTTCCAATGGATACTTATCATTTGTTTAGGGCACCTGTTGTAATTCGACCATGGAGTGATACATGATGGAGTCAGGAACACCTACTCCTTACTTATGGGAAAAAAATGACTTGCAATCAAACCCCTCTTACCTACCTAACTCCTTAAAAATTAGCCCGGGGCAGGAAGAAAGAAGAGAAACCATCTTGTCCGTGAAACACGACAAACATGTTGAGCGAGCTTTAGGCAAGGGCAAGCAAATTCTTACTTTGCTCATGCTTAAAAGTAACAAGAGTGAGGAAGTGACACCCATAGCTCCATAAATGAAACTCCTTTCTCAATACCCTGATGTCTTTCCCGAGGATCTTACTTCTGGCCTTCCACCGATGCGGGGTATTGAGCACCAAATCGACTTGGTCTTGGGGTCAATTTTCTCTAACAAACCTCCATACCAATGCAACTCCAAGGAAACCAAAGAGCTTCAACGCCAAGTGGATCAGCTAGTGGCCTGTGGTTATCTATGTGAAAGCACGAGCCCTTGCTCCGTATGGCTCTCCTTGTGCCAAAGAAAGATGGGTCGTATCATATGTGCGTTGATAGTCGCACCATCAACAACACATCCATCAAGTACCGCTATCCAATTCCAATATTGGATGATCTCTTAGATGAACTCCACAACTCTACGGTCTCCTCTAAGATTGATCTCCAAAGTGGTTATCACCAAATCCTGATGAGAGCCATGGATGAGTGGAAAATAAGTGATTGTCTGATAATGAGCAAGGAATACCCGAAACAACGTTCAAGACAAAGGGCGGGTTGTATGAATGGCTCGTGATGCCATTCGGGCTTTCCTATGCCCCGAGTATTTTCATGAGATTAATGAGTGAAGTACTCCATCCCTTCCTTGAAAAGTTTGTTGTGGTGCACTTTAATGATATTTTGGTGTATTCCAAGAATGAAGTGGATCATATGCAACATCTTCATGGGGATTTCAAGGTTCTCCGGGCTCAAAAGTTGTATGGGAAGCTAGAGAAGTGAGAGTTTTTCTCCCCGAGGGTTACTTTCCTTGGGCATGTTGTGTCCCTTGACGACATTTCTATGGATGAGTCAAAAAGGTCGAACTGATCAAGTTATGGCCATCGTCAACTACCATCACTGAGGTTTGAAGCCTTCATGGCCTTGCCTCCTTTTATCATTGGTTCATTCAAAAATTTTCTACATTGACGGTGTCAATCACGAATTTATGAAGAAGGGAGTCTTCACTTGGACTCCCAATGCTCAAACGACCTTCGAAGCACTCAAAGAGAAGTTATATTGTGCCCCCATCTTGGCCCTTCCCAACTTTAAACAACTCGTTGTAGTCGACAAGGATGCTAGTGGTGTCGGCATCAGGGTGATCTAAGGCAAGACAAGACGTCGATTATCTATTTTCATGAGAAACTCAATGGGTCCCGGCTTAACTGTAGCACCTATGATAAGGAGTTTTACATCATGGTGAGGCCCTTGATCATTGGTCCCACTATTTCAAGCCTAAGGAATTTGTGTTGCACTTGGATCATGGAGCATTGAAGTACCTTAGTGTGCAACACAAGTTGAAGGCAAGGCATGCTAAATGGGCAGAGTTCCTCCAATCCTCAACTTTGTGGCGAAACAAAAGGGGAACTCAAATGTGGTAGCCGACCGGGTTATCAAGGAGGCATGCTTTATTGTCTTTGGTTGAAGCCAAGGTTTTGGGGCTTTCTTGTCTACGTCAATACTATAAGGAGGATCTCGACCTTGCTCCCTATTATGGTGAGGATTCCCTTCTCAACCTCCTTTTGTGTTGCAAGATGGGTTTTTCTTTTTTAGTAACATATTGTGTGCGCCTAAGAGTCCCTTGAGAAAATTTTGATGTGTGAGGTGCATGGCGATGGATTGGCCGACATTTTAGGATAAACAAGATAGTGGATATGCTACTTAGATTAAAAGAGTGCAAAGCACAAAGGCTCCTGGGGCTCGGGGCGTGGGCTTTAAAGCGTAAGCGCGGGCTTTTGTACTCGGGGCGTGACACCAGAAACCCACAAAAAAATAGAGAAGGAAGTTTGAGTATTAATTTGCCAAAAAAAAAAGAATAGATATTTGGTTAACAAAGATTTCCACCAAGGAAAAAGAGAAGAAGAGCAGAACTCAGAAGAGGAAGTAGAAAACGAAGAGAAAGCTAGCCAGACAAGTTGGAAAGAGAAAGGGGGAGGAGGTGAGTGGAAGAGGACAAAAAAAGACATATCTGGAAGCGAGAGAAAACAACGGCAACTTAGGGTGCAAAGAGCCCATGAGCTTTGCACCTCGAGCCTCGATAAAAAGCGCAAAAAAGCCTAACGTTTCGTTCAGGGCTGGGCTTCAATGTGAAAAAAGCACAAGGGGGTGCACCCCAGCCTTTTTTGGGCTTTTCTGCGCCCCATGCACGCTTTTTAAACTAAGATAAGCACTTTTATTGGCTGGGCATGGCCAGAGATGTGCACGATGTGGCTTCCCATTGTGTGGCTTGTCAGTAAGCGAAAAGCCTATTCCATCAAAGATTATACACTCCCCTCCCCGTTCGCAAAGTTCCTTGGGAGGATGTGAGTATGGATTTCATAGTGGCTTTACAGAGAAATCGCGCGGGGAGAGGATGGTATTTTGGTGGTAGTTGACTGGTTCTCAAAGATGGCTCATTTCATTCCGTGCACCAAGGTCGATGATGCCGACCACATTGCTCATCTCTATTTTCGGGAGGTTGTTCGCCTTCATGTCCTTCTCCAGAGCATCGTGTCGGATTGAGATTCCAAATTCATCGGACAATATTGTGGAAGCTCACGGGGCGAAGCTACTTTCAGCACATCCTACCACCCTCAAGTTGATGGCCAAACCGAGGTGGTGAATAATATGGTGGGCACCTTCAACGCTCCCTTCAACAAACATCGGAAGGCCTACTCCTTCAAGCCGAGTGATCTTGTGTGGCTTCATTTTCGCAAGGAGGGCTTTCCCTCCAACAGGAAGAACAATTGATGCCAAGAGGAGAGGGGCCTTTCAAAGTGTTGGCCAAGTTGAACCAGAATGCCTAGAAACTTGAGTTACCGGATAACATGGGCGGCATCTCTTTTACCTTCAATGTAGCAGATCTTACACCCTAATTGGAGGAAGAGAACGATGTGGAATGAATGGCAAGTCCTTCTCAAGGTGAGGATGATCCAAGACCTACCCGAGACCTATCCGAGCCCTCTTAACGGATGGCGACAACTTTCCCAAGCTCCCAAGGCCCCTTGAAGGCATACAAGTTCTCATAAGGTATAGGCATCACCAAATCCAACGTACAAGAGTGAGTCAAGGCCTGAACCCAAGACATACAAGTTCCCACAAGGTATGTTCGCACCTTTGACCATGGCCCAACCTCCCTTTTCATGACTTCCAGGGCCACCCCTCAGGCCCCTTGAAAATAGCGATTTGGGTCCACATCGGCATGAATAATCCCAGGAGCAACCTCAGGCCTATTTTCACCAACTAAGGCTCAGGTCGTACTTTGGAAGAGTTAGGAAGAAGGAAAGAAGAAAAAGAGAGCTACAACAGTTGGTCATGGACGTGACCCTTAAAGTGAAGCCTGTGACCCCTCTCTTAGCACCTGGCTATTCGCCCAGGATGATGTCATGCCCCTGACTAACTATATCACGGTCTTGATCCCCCAGTAGTTCAATGGCTATTTTCCGTAGGGCAAGGTCACGGTCGTGATCGCATCGATTTTTCAGCCCCTTCGACAAGGAAATAGTGGTCACGATCGTGGCCTCTAGTGTTCACACCCATGCCAACCTGAATTCGGGGTTTTAGAAGGGTTTTAGACCCTCATCTTTATTATATACCCATTCCTCATTTTGTAATCACAACTTTGCCTCTTATGAATGAATATTACATGGGTATTTACAAACCCTTCCCTAAAATTTTTTCTCTTTCTTTATCCATTTGTTAATGGTGAGGATTTGCTTGGAGTATAAGTTGGTTTTGGTGGAACTTCCTTTATGCATCACTTTGACTCTCCTTAGTTCAATCTTGGTGACTTTTGTCTTTTTATAGAGTGAACATATATCATCTATTTTGCTTGTTCGTTTTAAGATATTGAGATCTACTTAGATTTTTTTTTTTTTTGTGATTGTGGTTTGATTATTTGTTCCTTGGGTTGTTATTCAACTTGACTTCGGTTCCCAAGCCTCATCTAGATCAAGAAGTGTCATACGTGCAATAATCATTGTTGTAGCCAGGGTGTCCCTCATTCCAAATTGAGTTGATATTTAACACCTTGCATTTTCATGTCCCAGTGGAATGAAGTTAATAAAAGGTAGACGTACTTATGACCGGGGAAGCCATCTTTCGCAACTACTCTCATTCCCATTAGGTACCTTTCAGATTTATGATTTTCTAAACATTTCCTTTTTTCTGGGTCATGGGTGGGGGAGGAAGGAGTATGTGTGTGTTTTTCAAAGAGACTCACAGAAAACAAACTAGGACCTTTTCCATTTCAGATATTAACAAGAATAAATATTATCAAAAGTTTGTTTTGTATTAATTACATAAGTGGTGCATTTGCCAATTGTTATTCATGGATAGAATAGAAAGATACAAATCGGTTTGGGCTCGAATTCGGTGAACATTGGTTCGAGTTAGCATCGGGTCAACCAATTTCCGTTCAGGCCGGATTTGGTTCAGGTGAGGACCGGGTTCAGGCTAACTTCATGCAAATCTTATTCGGGTAGGTCCGGGTGAGGTTCTTTCGGGTTGGGTTCTGGTTAGATTTGGGGGTCAGTCGGATGTGGATCTCAATCGGGTCACTTTCAAGTTGCAGTTCAGATCAGTTCCGGGCCGGTTTTCCTTCGAGTCGAGTCAAGATTGGGTCATCCATCAGACTGTCGGTTCGGGCCCAAATTCAGTTTTTCTAGTATGGGTTTCAGCCTTCGGGTCCTGGGTTAGTTTTTCCAATCTAGATACGAAGCAAACTCTTCATGCTTTCCTATCTAATGAAAGACAAGTAGTATATGCAACAAAAACCAAGGAATTCCATCCACCATAATAAGCAAGGATTCACAGAAAAGAAGCACGAGAAAGGATTGGCACAAATGCGCAATACAATATACACAAGCAAGCAAATTAATGCACATAAATGGCATTTAGGCAGTCACATTTGAAATCAGCATCCGCACAATTTGCAATTGCCGATATTTAACTAAGACTCAAAATTTCTTATATATTACTAGATCAATCAAATGCAAACAAATGGAAGATATCATTTTTAAGGATTTTCCATTTGATGACAATGTGTTTTTACACTATCCATTAGGTAAACTTTATAAACTCGCTTGCCATCTAATGCACATATATTTTTCTTTCTAATTTCACTTTTAATATGGTGCACTTCTAAATTTATTTATATGTTTCCGTGAAGAACATGCATTAAACTTCGCTCTAACCTCACAAAAAAAGGTTTTTATTTCGGGTTTAACTATCGTTCTTAATTCTTTTTAAGAAAGTTTTTGGTTTTTTAATTTGTTTTTTGGTGAGGTAGTAGTAAGTTTAATGCCAATGGTTTAAGAATCATATTAACAAATTTTATAGGCGCACCAACTAGGGCGTGAAATTAAAAAGAGGACCTAATGCAAAATAAAAAACAGTTTGACTAAACGGAAAGTGTGAGCAGCTAGAGTCGCCAGATGGAAAATCCTTTTCATTATTTGTTTGGTTAAATTTGACTAGTACTCCATACCTCCTTGCGGATTCCTGCATGAGCAAGCCTTGTCTTGTAATGCTTGAATTCTCCCAAAAGCAGATCAACATAACTGTCAAAAACAATTAGCATCAGAGTATTATCAGATGTTTTCAGACATGGACCAAATAAGATTGAAATAAACATTAATATAGAATAATAATTAGATATTGTACACATTTTCATTTCCTACTCTTATTAGGAATATTATAGTTTCCTAGTTGTTTAGGAATATTATTCTAGTTTCATATTTCTGTTAGGTCTAGTATTAGAAAGGTTGTTTACCTGCTTTGCTAGCCTTTATGAAACACACTACATTGATATTGAGTATTGGATATATGAATTATTACAAATTACGTACAGTGATGCTAATCTTTTCTTGAACTCGACATGGAAATATTGAATTCTTCCCTTGAATCCAACACAGGGATGTTTTTGCAAAACCCTAAGTCGCAAAAGTTAGTTTTTGCTGCATGCTGGGTACTGCTGCTTGGTCATGCTGCGCCATCTTGGTGCTTGCCTTGTTACCAGAGACCTAGGTTGTCACATCTCTCTCCAGAGTTATTGGTCACTGGTCTGTTGCTGGTTGTGTCTACCGGATTGCTGCTGGGTACTTTGTTCTGGTGCAGCTTGGTGCCTTAGTGAAATTGTTCCTAACTGACTCAGTCCTCTCGCTTCAACAAATAGGTTCTTTGGTATTACGTATTTTGTTAAATTCTAGCTTTGATTTTAGGTTGATGATTAGTCGGTTGTTGATTAAGCTTTGTTGGAGTCTTAAAATTGTTTTCTGTTTTCAGAAAAAAGAAATTCTTTTCTGATTTAGTTGCCCTGCTTTCTTGTGCACATTAGTAGTAGTTTTAATTGAATTTACTTGGTGTATTAGGATTTAGGGTTTAGAAAAGTACCATGACGAGCTTCTAAAACTCTTTAGGTGGTGTCCATGGTAATGTTACTAAATTAGAACAAAGGTTAGACTCTCATATGTAGAAGTGTGTCTGATAATAACATGCTCAAACCTGCTCCGACAGATAAGTTGTTACATGATGCCCGAAGTGATCCATCATCGGAGACCATAGAGGAGGTTCCACTTCATATAGACCTATCCAACACTACGTTCATCTTGACCTTAACTCAAAGGATATAGGTCAATAAGTCACTATTATGATGATTCTCATAGGTTGCTTTATCATCACCATAGAGATAGGAACTGTGTCCACATCCCTAGGTGCCCTTCACCTAGGCATGGCTATGATCCCCTTAGAAATTACAACCATGATGACCTTTATGATGTTATCCGTAAGTCAAGGTTGATATTCCTGAATTTGATGGTCGACAAGATCCAATTGTGTTCACTGACTGGATAGATCGTTCAGATAACTATTTTGAATTTGATGGCATGACTGACATTGCTAGAATTCGCTTCACTAAGATGAAACTTGTAGGTCTTCTCTAAAATATTGGCAAAGTGTTGAAAGACATATTACACACTTGCGTGAACCCCCCATAACTTTGTGGGAAGAGATGAAGGTAAGCTAAAAGCAAAGTATCTACCAATGTTCCATAAGCAACAAATGATAATGAGTGGTTAAACCAAAGACAATCCACTGGTGTGTCCGATTATTATGCTCAATTTGAGGAGATGGAAGCTTAGGTGCACCACTAGAGAACCATGGGTTAATGTGACAAGGTTTATTAATAGAATTAATGATAACATTAAGGGCGATGTGAGTCTCCACCACCAACTTGAGTCCTTGATAGAGGCCTACCAGAAGGCTTTAGAAATTGAGAAATACAAGAAGCTTCCTACCCTTATAGGTGGACTTCTCAAGCCAAGGAATCTTATCTAAGCCTAGCACAATTGACAAGACATACTTCTATAGAGGCACCACCCACGAAAATCAATTGTCTAAGCCCAATAGCCAACCCACTCAACCAGCTAATTAAACTAAGACTAGCTCATCCTCTTTTCCCTCAACATCGTCTATTGTTTGTCATAAGTCTCTATGAGAAAGGACATCCTGCCTCTCGTTGTCCTAATCATGTCTTTACCATAGGAGGCCAACCTATTGATGATATTGGGGGTGTAAATGAAACTATCTATCCTGTGGAGGGAGATACCGCTTATGAGAGTAATAGGGAGGGAGAGGGCCATCTGACTGTTATGCGATGTCTTCCTCCTTCAACCCATAGTGGTAGTTCTATGAATGTGATTTCTAGGTCTGTTGTGAGACTTCTAGGCCTTAAGTCATACCTTATTCCACTCCTCTCACAGTTGCTTGGGTTGACAAGACATCTTTGTCCATTATTGAAAAGTGCGAAGTCCCCACCAACTTGATTCATATTTTGATACTGTTTGGTGTAATGTCTTACTAATGGATGTTGCTCACATACTCTTGGGTTGCCCTTGGATTTATGACAAAGATGCCACCAACTTTGGACAGGAAAACAAGTATGAGTTCAAGCATGAGGGGACCAAATTAGGTTAGCTCGTGTTCCTCCCACACATCATAATGAGCTTAAAGATTGTAAGACAAGAGTAACACAAGCTAAGAAACAACCTCTAAGATTGCAGTTGTTAAGTGGATACAATGTGAACATGCTCCATTATCAAACTCGATTTGAAGTTGTGCATGGTGTTGTTCTTCAACTTCCTCTTGATTTAGTGTCATTGCCTAGTGAGTCTTGGCCTGTAGCATTTGTTGAGTTTTTTGCTAAACACATTCATGATTTGCATGTCGATGTTCAACAGAAAATTACACAGAGTAATGCAAATTTTAAATTTGTTGCTCGTGTTTTTCATGGGAAGTTAGAGTTCAATGAAGTTGATCATGTGATAATCTGTTGTTGTCCTGAACAATTTCCAAAACATTTTTTCAGAGGCATTTTGCTCGATCCTTTTGGCTTGTGTCACTTTGGCTCCAAAAGTTACTTACTGGACTTCCCTGCTTATTTATCTTTTAACCCTTTGTGGAGGAGTTCACATTTTGCCGAGGTACTTTGAGCGTTCCCAGTTTGTGAGTTTTGCAAGCCGGTATGCAACTTCTCCTACTTCGACACCTATACTCCCAATTGTTGGGCTCTTCATTGTTATGTCCTTTGGTACTAATATTGACGCCCTTCTTGCTAATAAGATTGTTCACATTGCTGTTAGGGCTATTGCATGCTTCTTGGCTTGTTGGACTGGTCGGATCATTCCTAGTTCCAGAAGATCTAGTCACTATGCTCCTTGCTTCCTTAGGATATGTTTCTTCATGCAGATGCTCAGGGGGAATGTGTCTTTCAAGTCGGGGAGAATGATAGAAATACATATTAATATATTTGGTAATAACAATAATGAGGTATTTCATATGTTTTAATTTCCTATTCTTATTAGGAATATCATGGTTTCCTAGTTGTTTATAAATATTATTCTAGTTTCCTATTTTTGTTAGGTTTAGTAATAGGAAGGTTGTTTATATATAAATATGGGCTTAGTTGGCCTTTATGAAACACACTACAGTGATATTGAATATATGAATCCTTACTGATTATGCACGGGGATGCTAATCTTTTCCTGAATCTAGCACGGAGATGCTGAATTCTTCCCTTGAATCCCGCACGGGGATGTTGAATTCGTATCTTTAGCTTGTATTTATTTTCTAGTTCTCTATTAACTTGCTAATAGGGGAAGTTCTCTATCAAAATATGCATAGACATGTTTAAAATAATTTGGCGAGAGGAAAAACATTGACATATCCAATCAACTCATGTTCAAACATATGTAAAGGACCCCACAAAGGAGCTGAGACATTGAAAAGCTAACAATGTAATGAGTACTAATGGCTTGGGTTGATAATAGTTGAAAATGGAAGGTTGGCAAAATAACTCTATTGTGTGTGTACATTGTCGAGCAGCCTACTTAGGTGCAAAAATGGCTAGAAAGAACAAAAAAG
The DNA here is from genome assembly GCA_029582165.1 of Portulaca oleracea. Classification (NCBI taxonomy): domain Eukaryota; kingdom Viridiplantae; phylum Streptophyta; class Magnoliopsida; order Caryophyllales; family Portulacaceae; genus Portulaca; species Portulaca oleracea. The sequence continues at coordinate 36,688,378 of CM055882.1, forward strand.
AAAGAGGGAGACAACAATACTTACATTAATGACCACCAAACTTAAGTCCATCAACAATGCTAAATTTCTGACTGCCTGTTCTTATCAACTTATTTTGACTTAACTTATTCTAAACAGACTTTTTTGAACATTTTTTATGAACTTATTTGGAACTTATTTGTGACAGTTGTTTGCCTAACTTATTCTGAACGTATTGATGGAATATATTTATTTTCAGCACTTATTCTGAACTGTACTTGTCAAAATAAGCTGCAATAAACAAGCCCTCAGCTAGAACCTTAGGTTCTGGCATCAAATAATCTGGAGTGAACTGCAGTAAAGAAAGAAAACCAAGAGAGTTTAGGTTTTGCAAACAGCCCAGATTAAATAATTCAGCGTACCTACTATGCAGGTAAATCAACTAATTGCACTATGCTTTTCAGGCAAACATCATTGTCAATTAGATGTGGATTGCAAACATTAATGTTAAAGCATGTACAAACGATAGATAATTAGTGAATTAGTCCCAAGTACACATACCCATTGTGCTCCATTCCAAGCTCTTTGACTTCCCATTTCGCATTGGCAATGCGATCAATATACCTGCAAAATACTTACTCTTAAGGAACATAACTTTTAAACCTAGAATTTCAGCATTAAAACATAGGTCAAGTAAATTAAGCCAACATCGAACCAATTCTATAAAAAATACTAGCGCTGGCAAAAATTCGGGTCCGGGTAAATTCGGGTCGTTCAAACTTGGACAATGTCAAAATTCGGGCGAGAAATTCATGCCTGGACCCGGTTTTATTTCGGGTCGAACCGAGTCTGACGATTCGGACAAAGCAAAAATCGGGTTCGGACAATAGAAAAAAGAGAGTTTATGTCCGAATATTCGGTCAATATCAAAATTCGGACGAAAAATCTTATGTCCAGACCCGGTTTTTTCCGGGTCATACGAAATTTTGCCAGCGCTAAAAAATACTATTAATGGTCCTGCATGTCCAAAGATACACATAAGTTTCATCAATGAAGAATGTCTTGGCAATCTCATAGAATAGTATTAAATTAGAACATCAGATTCACTTGCTCAAGATTTGTGCATTTCCCCTGAATGGAACAGCTCAACCAGAGCCAGATTCTGCAAATGTAGAAGGCAGGTCTTACATGCTATTGTTATTGCCTGGTAAGGTGGTACTGATAATGTGAGTTTAAGGACAAATTGCTACAGTCTATTGTCACATGGGGAAGGAAAGACCAACTTTAGATGGAGAGTTCAAGTGTTGCAGGAAAAAAGGGAGGAGAGCACCAGGCACCTAGGGTGCTACTTACAGGGCATTCATCCCTTGCTAACATTTTCCATTGCATTAGCATATAAAACACTAGAACCAAATCAACAAAACTCAATTTAACCCAAAAAGCAATCAGGCTAAATTGATCACAACATGGTCACTGAAGATGTAAATTAAGCCCCACATGACGTCTAACTGAATATTTGTCCCTTTATTTGGAACCTATGTTGCTTCGACTCGGCTAAATGAGTGCCACACCCATGTCCACATGGCACTACACGAAACCGACTTCGACATGAAATACAGATCCAACATGTAGAGTTCCAACCTTCTGCAGACAGCGTTTTTAATTTAACTAATTGATTTAACGAATACTCATTAAAATGACACAGAAAAAAGAAAAAAAAAACATGACAAAAAACACGACAATAAACAAATAATAATACTACTTAGTTCTCTGTAGTGGCCAATTGAATTATGACCAGCCTTACCCATTAATATGAAGAAGCAAGCGTGCAGTAGTTCTATGGATATGCTCTATGAGATTGGGCACAGTATCAACCTGAGCAAAATCAAATGATCGCATCTTATCAATAATGCAAAATGTACACATATTCGATGCACTTGATAAATCAGCATGGGAAAAAATAGGGATAATGCAGAGTTGACAGAAATGAAGCCTTAGAGGTGGCAAACATGCTTTTCATCCTTAATTAATATTTTTTCCAAACTTTCCACAACAATATTGTGCCACTAAGATTCGCAGCATGAGAACTTAGTCTAATTCAACATCAATGACAGTGACAAGTTTCTAAGGTTTCTCCAGATGAAGGCCATAACTCAAAGTAGAAGAAAAACTACCAGATGCACATAAAAATCTTCGACGATAACCGGATTATGTTGTAGCATTGATTGAAGGTGAGGCTTAGATCTATGCAATATTCGAGCAACAAAGGAGATCGAATCAACGGCTGTACATCTCTCCTGCAACATAAAGATCATAATAGCTATCAAAAACACAGCATTAAGATGAAAAAAGAGAAATCTTGAACAATAACTGCAGTGAACTTGTGTGGCCAGTTCTCAAAATAACCGTTATATAAAGGCACTAGCATGTCGCAGAATCACCTGTCAGCAAGCACACATACAATCAACAAAAAACATAGGGGTGCTGGCATGCAACAAAGGAATCATGTAAATATCTTCCAATATAGTGGCCCAGCAATATAGTAAACATGTCAGACGGTTACCCCAAGGACCATAGTGTATTTGCAGCCATCAGCTATTCAAAGTATAAGCTTCAGATACTATTCATATTTAACTAAGCAAAAAGGCAAATTATTAATTAGCTCAATGGAAATAGAAAGAAACTTCCTCAAAATTTGCAAATCCCATCATTCATGTCTAAATAAGAAGTTTACTGTATAGCTAGAAAAAGATACGAAATGATTGCCAGAAATGCAGTGCTAGCCCCTAGAGGATCACCAATCATGCATTGCAGAAACAACACAATCTAATTTCAAGAAGCATTAGCTGCTGTTTGCAGAGCCCGATTCCCAGAATAAACAAATAACAGTTAAGATGGTCAAATATTGCAGCAATTCTATAACAATTAAAAAAAATTTCCAATTCTTCATTCCTGGGAAGTAGAATATACTCCCCATAATCGGTAAGTTCTCTCTTTTGACTTCTACTCTCGGTTTCTCTTTCTTTTTCTTTCTTCCTTTTTTTCGACTATAATGCTTCTATGACAACACAATAGGAGATATTTTATTTTAATCCGTACTTGCAAAGTAGTTCTTTAGCCATTTAGTATTCCACTTTATAAATAAACAAAACAAATTAAAAAAGATGTTCGGAGGGGCACAACCATGGAAAAAATAATGTTCTCTTCAAGGTTACTACAACATGAGGAAAATATAGAACGGAAGAGGCAGAAGATAAGATAGATCGAACGTCAAAGACCTGCCAGGCAAATACCTTGAGGCCAAAAGCACCCCCCGGCGGTGTAGGTGTAGGAGCTGTATTCATAGATAGGGATGTAGACGATGAAGATGAAGATGTAAGCATCTGGGGTTTTAACCATTGTTCACAATCTTGAGATATCCTAGTCACAGCTGTTTTTAGAGGATCTGCAACACACAAGGAGAAGTCACTAAGGGAATCACAACTCCAAGTGAAAGAGCAGAGATGGAAGGAGCCAGTAACACCTTCAAAGACAAGGAAGGTGGGAACAAAACAAACCTCCAGCTAATAATATGGAAAAGGGTAAAAGAGTGAAGAATAATGGACTCTACTGAGAACGAAGGGTAGCATAGAAACTTACAACTAAGGAACTCAGCAACACTGTTCCCGTTTGTATGGCCATCTTGATGGCCAAATGTTTCAAACACAAAGTAATAGTACATCTCAAAGAATTGACATAATCCCTGCAACCATCAACCATGGCAAAATAATGGAGATATTGACTGACGGAAGCAAGCATAGGATAAAAGCACAGGTTTACATAATATGTTTTTTATTTTTCTCATTATGTTTGTATAGGAATATTTATAGTAGTAACAATAGGTTTACGTAGTAACATATTGGAATTGGTATCTATCACATATAGGTTGTAACTCAACTGAGCCAGCTTGCAAACCGCTCTGTATTTACCTCAGTTAAAGCTAGGCCTGCTCGGTTTGACCAAAGCTCGGCTCAAATGTCTATCGATCCAAGCCTGAGCCTAGGGAGGCTCGGCTTTGTTAGGCTCGTTTAAGTATTTTAGGTAGAAAGTAGACTTTGCTTCTTGGATATAGGTAAATTATATATTGATTTAAATGTTTAAACTTTAATATTAGAGCATAAGTTCATAAATTTTCTTTAATTTTCTAGTTAAGCTCCGAAAAATTCAAGCCCTAATGTTTAAACTCCGTTCCATTATACCCTTATTGTAAAAACAATTGTTATTTCTAGTTTAGTTTAATAAATATCTAGAAATTTACTTGGACTTTGCTTTGAAGTTGGAGTTCCAATTTTAAAATTTAAAAAAAAAAAATCGAGGCGAGCTGAGCTTTGAGCCAAGCCCGAGCCCGAGCCCAAGATATGTGAACTGAGCACGAGCCCTAGCCCAAGCCTTGACTTTGCAAACTCTGCGAGCTTCGAGCCAAGCTTTTCCTAACCGAGCCGAGTTGGCTCCACTCGTTTGCACCCCTAATCAAGTAGGTACTTTATGTAGTAAACTATTAGATTTCCAAGAATTTACCATCTGGTAAATAAACTGTGTTACGGCCTATGAGGCCTTATTTATTCAGTTTCTTGAATGGCCAAATCACTTTTCCCTTATGGGTTGTCTCACAATGGCCTGGACCAAGAGAAGCTTCAGACTGTATATCATAGTAGTGGACCAACAGTGTGAATACTTCCCAAAATAAAGCCATAGCCTCCTTTCTAACACCTCTTGCTCTCCATCTCTTCCGCCTAACTTCTCCCCCAAATTTTTATTTATCCCTTAATCCTCGCTTATGTTCTCCTTGCAGCTGTCTTCTCTTCTCCATTTCCCCAGCACTCAATCACTTTGGCTCTGAAGAACTTCAGTCTCGAAAAGAAAGATGGAAAAAAGGTCGCAGAACCACACCGGCACAAACAGTCCCGTGAGGATCCTTCCAATTCAGGATACAGAGAGGCAGTTGCAACTAGAAAATTAAGATGCCTTGACATGCAGGTAATTAAAGGTAGTTTAAATTGAATACCAATGTATACCCTACAGCACCATACCTTGAAGAATTCACTATTAACCATCCCTAACTTCTGCATAAGCCTTGCATATTTGTCCATGAACCTAATTAGAAATAAATTTAGCACAATACTTCATATGCCATAAATGTTTAAGATTGTCGGAGTAAAAGAAAATTCACCTTAAAAGACAAAGAGAAGATCCTGTCTGTGACATGGGTTCATCATCCCTCCATTTCGAGGTGTGATTACGAGCAAGACTGGGATTAGAAATCCGGCTAGGGAGTTGACTGTCCTCATCAATAAAATCAGCATGAAGATCTTCATTTTCATCTTCTAGAGCAGTAGCATCACCATTGTTATGGTTCACATTACTATTTCTCGACAGCTTCTCACTTTGAAATTCTGTGGCACTTCCATCCGCAAAGGGAGATGACTTTTGACAGTTTGCCAGAGATGAAACTTTCAGCGAGAAGGGATTTCCGCCTTTAAGCCAGTCAGAGAAACCACTCTTTCTAGTTTCAGTTTCACCAGGTGATAAAAATTTGTCACAATGTAGCCGACTACTTACTGAGCTAACTCCTGATGAAGCAATCAGGGGTGCTCCATCACCAACAAGTCCAGCAAAACAGACTGCCTCAATCGCATCTTGTGGCAATTTCTGCCAACATTCCCTTTCCAAAACCATCTTCAGTGCCTGAAATATAGAAAATGACATAAGATTGAGTGTCACATGCACAAATTTGGAGATGCAACGGCTTAAGATTTGAGGAGCATATAGAATTCTATAGTGGAAAATGCAAGATGACATACAGAAAACATCGGCAAAGGTAATGTTTTTCATCTACCCATAATTGGTTTACTGGCTAGTAGTATGTCTGCAGCTGATGGCAAACAAAATTAATTGCAATTAGCAAAGGCCAACACTAATCAAGTTACAGCCCATAATCCAGTATCAACCCAAGATGGACATCCCTTTTCATGAGGGGTTTCTTTCTCAGAAAACAGGACTGTTTTGGTCAAACCAAGGGTGAAAAGCTCCTCTTTTAAGCTATCAAGAGGGCAAAGGAATTACGATGATATGAGTTTCGATTAGACTATGACAAGGAAAATATTGGCCAACCGAAAAGGCATCCAATTCAACTAAAATGATGATCCCTAACGTTCATGTAGCTTTCAAGAAACAGGGTGGAGCCAATTATTATGGCATGAACTGATTTTAAGAGGCATAATTCTGACTTACAAGGCAGAACCAAGAGGCCACAAAAACAGTTATTTTGTTTCTACAGCAACACTCACTCCGTAATGATCCCACCTAGGGTAGAGTCTAGGATCTCAGAGTGTATGTCAACACAACTTTCTGTAACAATCACATTAACGCAGTAACTACAGGATCAGCTATCAAGAACCATAACAAGCAGATAAAAGTGTACAGCACAGAGGTTGTGTATCATATGAACTTCAACATGAATGACTGACTAGGAGACAGAGAAAGACGGATGTAAGAAAAGGTGATCACTGACAGCACAAGAATCAGCCTATAAACAAAGAGGTAAAAAAAAGAAAAATCAAGGATACACATTCTTAAAGAAACTGGATACAAACTTACATATATATTTTGCTTATGATAATTACTATAGTAACCTTCACATGCAGCTTTTAATTTACTCCTGAACTCAACCGCTTTGGCTCCACAGAAAGCTTCCCCAGCCAAAACAAATGCATTCAGATCCTCATAATTTCTGAGGAATTGGTGAATGCTTGTTGAACAAAATGCACTTGATGAAAGCAGTACTAACACACGACTTGTAACAAGTTGCCAAAAGTTTTTGCGTGCCCTCTGTAAAGCCTGTGAAACTAGACTAGTAGCATCTCTTCGCAGCTCATACCATGGAGAACCACCGCTGGATGAAGCACTATCACCAGGTGACTGATCAGCTGAGTCACGGGAGTCAATATGCACGACACCCCTAGATCCTGAAGTATCTACTGAAGGAACTCTAGTCACATATTTAGTAGTTGAACACGGGAATTCTGACCTGTAAGTAGAGGTTGCTTGCTTATCTACATCAGACACACAACTCACTGATGCTATGCTTATTTCCTCAAACTGTAGCAGCCTCTGAGAAACCTCAGAGAGCTTCTCTGAGGTATGTTGAACCTGAGGAACAGAAACCTAAAACAAAATGACAACTATAATAAATTTCAGGAATAAACTCAACAAGAACAACAACAACCAGCCCCAGTATTGTCTCGCTAGCACGAGGTCTGAGGGGGTCCAGATATATACAGCCTTCACCCAATTCCAGCAGACAAGAAAAGAAGCACTACAAACAAGAACAATCACAGTAAACAAATGGGACTGGAAAAGCTTCTTTCTTCTTCATTTAGTTTTGTCCCCACCACAATTTGTTAAATTAGAGAGTAAATGGTCTTATTGCCTAGAAAAACCTGACAAACACAGGTTTTGTACTTCTATCATAATAGGAAGAAATACAATAATCTGTTCTCAAACACCTGGAACTCTGCCAGGTCAATTTTGTGATACAAAGAACTAATATCTTGAAAACCCTTCTTCAATCCAGAAGTGGCATCCAAATTTAATGTCAGCAACAAAAGAAACATAGTTTAGCAGATTAACATGATATTTGAGAGAATGCAATTGTTGAAATTTCCCATTCTTGACTACTCTTCACCAATTATTTATCTCCAACATGAGTTACACTTGAGAGCAGCAGTAGAAACCCTAACTGTACTACAAAAAAGCAACATTATTCAAGAAGACAAATTTTATTACACCACTGGTCTGAGGAAATAAACAAAGCTGTACATCAATAACTAAAGAGAAGTATCATACCTTCTCCTCTGGCTTGAAGCTCCTTATTGAATAATAAGAAGCCATCAATGTAAAAAGTACTGCCAGTGTTTTCAATAAACAATGCCTGAACTTAGACTCTGGGATTTGGAGGCACAAATCGCTGTAGGTAAGCCTGGAGCTGCACATCAAGCGACAGATGAAATGTCAGAACCTCAATCATTCGGGGTTTTAGCGCGCAGGGGGGGGGGGGCTTAATGTAAAAGAATTTACCTAATTTGCAAATTCTCGGTATCCTGGTCCTGCAGAAATTAATCAACTAAGTGAACAAGTCATGTTAAAGAAAGCAAACGCATGCCCAGCAGATGACGAGAATCCATCACAAAAATAGATATAACTCATGAGTTACTGAAAAAGCACAAGCAAATATTGAGCATGCAAAGCACGTGGAATGTTGCCCTTAGATTCATAGATTCAACTTGTGGCTGATGTAAAGCGCAATTGCCGCATTTTAGCAATTTTTTCATATTGCATCCAAAATTGAAAACGCGACCGAACCACATTCTGAATCCTTACTCAGATGTATGGATAAGTTTTAATTCTACAGTATCCGATAGATGAGGGCATTCAGAAAACTCAAAGAGGACAGCTAGTCCAGTTTGGTTACACATCAAAAAAGAAAAAGGGGTCTGCATGCAATTTAACATTTCTCAAGAATCAGATGGAGTGAATGAGAGAGGAAATGAGTGATGTCATGAGACTGTGTCTGCAGAGTGCTAGGAATATGCAGTTGCTCCGAGTCAGAACTCAGTTTAGGTTCCCAAGTCTTTCCCAATATGATTACCTCTTGAAGGGCAGTCTTAAGTGCAAAATGAGTCTCTGAAAAAACTTCTTGCATAAAGAAGCTTTGTATTTTTTCAGCAAGCCCAGAAACATCCCCAATCAAGGCATAGGCATCAACCACCTGCACAGGTCAATGAAATAAGATATGCAATGGTCAGTTAGCCTGCAAATGCGGTAACGTCTTAAAGTGAAAACAGGTGACATATGGTAACATATGGAATCCTCCTATCAAAGATACTCCCACTGCCCCATATCTAAAGTGCATCTTAGATTGAAGAGCCATATTTATGTCTCACAAAAACACAGCTCTTACTTTCATGGTGGACTTTAAATATGGGCTGGATGGAGTAAGTGATATTCGCCAGCCTTCCCAGTATTGCCGACGGTGGCATCCACCAATCAAGAATAAGTTATATTCAATGTGAAGTGTTTAACAAAGACTAGCGAAGACCTTATGGTAAACAACCTTCCCAATACTAATCCTAATAGAAACAGGAAATAAGCATAATATTCATAGTCAAATTAGGAAACAAACAACATTCTCAATCAGAATAGGAAACTATAACATATAATGAAATGTACTAATTATTATTATTCCTAAATTTCTTCCTAAAACAAGTCTTCATGATTCTATCATTTCTCCCTGACTTGGAAATCATCCCCCCCCCCCCCCAGGGATGCTCTTCCAATAGCTCAGGTGCAATACAACAGTTATCCACTCACGAACCCAAGAATTATCAGGAGGACGACCTTTCCAACAAACCAATAAACATTCAAACACACCAGTAGTCGTGCTCACAGTCTCATTGTCAAGAATGACTTCAACATCATTAAGAGTTGAGCACACAACCAGGCGGTGGTAATGGGTCGAGGTATCAGAAACAAAATAAGCAGTAACAGAACCACCTCTAACACTCGCAAAAAAAATGGAGGCTCAAAACTACCTTGATAAAGTGTCAAATCCTCAGCATTGAAGATAGAACTAATAAACAAATTAGGAGGTGAGTCAAGCAAGTAAGCATGAAGCCAAGCTATTTTAAAATGCGATAAAGACCAAAGCTTGACCAAAGAGCTCTCTAAAAGAGTGTTTTGGAAACTGTTCAGGACGAATTTAGGCTATCACATAACAACCTTCATCAAACTCTAACTTCCTACAATGCACATTTGCAGAGAGTTTATAATTTTCATTACTTTGTACAATTAGCATAGGAAACTATAACACCTAATACAATAAACAAATGTTATTCTTCCCAAATTTCTTGCTAAAATAAGTCGTCATGATTCCATCACGTATGTGTAGTCATAACTCGAGTCAAAGATCTAGAAAATACACATTTAAAACCGAGGGAGGCTTGTACGAGTGGGTGGTTATGCTGGCCATTCAAGTATTTCAAGACCTCGTGGTCAGAATGAAGCACAAATTGACTTGGCCTCAAATAATGGGACCAATGATCTGAGGCTCGAAACAAGACAGAAAACTCCTTATCATATGTCGAATAATTTTTCATTGAACTGTTAAATTTCTTGCTAAAATAGGCAGTGAGACGCTGATTTGCATCAATACAGCAGCGAACCTTACCCATCATTGCAATCAACTTCAAATACTTGTGAAAAGTGCGGAAGGGTCAACACCGGAGCCTCACACAATTTGGACTTCGACTTTTCAAATGCCTCCTGAGCAGACTTGGACCGCTCAAAAGTCCCCTTTTTCAACCACTCAGTTATCGGAGTTGTAATGGCACTAAAACCCTAAATGAATCGCCGGTAGAAGGGCGCGAGGCCATCGAAACTTCAAACCTCAGTGATGGTGGAAGGGGGAGGCCAGGACCGAATGGCCTCAACCTTGGAAGGGTTTAAGGAGATACCATCCTTCAAGACAATGTATCGTAAGAAAGTGAATTCGAGAATGAAAAACTCGCATTTCTCGATTTTCCCATACAACTTATGCCACCTCAATATCTTGGAGAGCGCTTTCAAATGAGATAGATGATCACCCTCACTCTTGGAGTACACAAAAATATCATCGAAGTAGACAGCCACGAACTTCCCAATATGTACAAAGGACCTCGTACATGAGCCGCATGAAGGTGTTCAAGGCATTTGACAACCTGAAAAGGCATAACCACCCACTCGTACAAGCCTCCCTCGTTTTTAAATTTAGTTTTTCGTTCGTCGCCCTCCTGCATGCGGATTTGATGATACCCATTCATTAGATCAATCTTGTAAAAAATACTAGACCCGTGCAACTCATCCGACATGTCAACGAGCCTTGTTAAAGGATACAGGTATTTGATGGTGATGTTGATAGCTCGACTATCAACACACATGCGGTAAGTGTCATCTTTCTTAGGAACCAACACTGCCGAAACCTAACACAGACTCATACTCTCCCGAACATAACCTCGTCCAATCAATTCATCGACTTGGCGTTGCAACTCCTTGGTCTCATGTGGATTGTGCCTATAGGTCACCTTATTGGGTAGAGGGGCCCCAGGAATGAGATCGATTTGATGCTCTATTCCTCAAATATGTGGAAAAATAGGGGCATGTCTTAAGGAAACACATCACCATATCGAGCAAGCAAAAGGGGCCACAAGAGGGTGTAAAGGGTTCACTATCTCACTTTTGTTAGCTTCTCGGAGGAACGAGGCAAAGACTTCCTTTCCCTTCCCTAGAGCTCTCTCAACCCATGTTCGGCTCATGTGTTCGGCTTCTCGCTTCCCACCTCGGGTTCGGTTGGTAGTGTTTCACGTGGTGCTACTGGATAATGTTTAACCGTGTTGCCGTGGTGTACAAACATATAGGTATTCTCCAGTCCATCATGTTTAGCCCGTTTGTCAAATTGCCAAGGACTCCTTAATAATACATGACAAGGAGTCATTGGCACAACATCACACAATATAGCGTCATTGTATTTAAAACCAATAAACAAATTAACTATAACTTGCTTGGCTACCTTGAATTCACCATTGTCGTTGAGCCACTTCTAAGAATAGGGCATGGTATGTGGAATAATGGAAGTCCTAGCTTTTCCACCATAAGAATCTATGCCACATTTATACAGCTGCCTCCATCAATAATTAGGTTACACACCTTTCCGTCTACGGTATGCCTTGAGTGAAAAATTAACTCCCGTTGAGCCTTGCCAAGAGGAGCTTCAATAGCATGCAATACCCTCCTTAAGACAAGTAATTCACCATTGTCGGCCTTGAGAACTTCGAGATCCTCGTCATTGGAATCATTCGAATCCTCGACAACACATCCGGGTTCCTCTTGTGTGGTCTTAAGTTCTTCTTCAATCTCTTGCAATGTCAAGGTTCTCCGAGTGGAACAATCGGTCTGAAAACGATTGTATCCTTGACATATGAAGCACTTTTTACCTTCCATCTTCTAGGGAAGCTCCGTAAGGGAGGGAAATGAGATTCCCTTTCCCTTGTCCACCCTAGTAGGAGCCTATGAGGAGTCGACTTTGGAGCTTCACTAGGCCTTAAGGTAGCCAATTGTGCAGGTTTGGGTGGAGGAATGAAGGAACGGCGATAGGGTCTAGGTAAACACTTCTCCTTCTTCCTTCTCTCGACTTTAACAGCCAAATTACACAAATCATCCAAGGAATGGTATGGTTGTATCTCAACCTTCTTGGGAATAGAGGGAGATAAACCAATCATGGTTTGCTCCAGAGGCTCTTGCAATTAGCTCTTAATAAGTAACTGTTACAATTCCTAGATATATTCACTCACGCTTCTCTTCACTTGCTCAAGGGCGAAGAGTCTTCTGAAAGTATCTTGTTTGAAGGTACTTGGTAAGAACTACTTGTTCATCAACTTCTTAAGCTTCTCCCATAAGGCAATCTTTCTTTTCCCATCTCGAGGTCGTTGAGAGTTCCCACTTTCGAACCAAAGCGATGCAACTTTGATGAGCTTCAAGCTAGCAACCTTGAAGGTTTTCTCATCATTATAACCTTTAGCTTCATCGATTCATTCCACAAGTTGCAACCACTCCAAATAATCACAGCCACTATCATCATCACACAACTCAAAAGCAGGAGGAGGATGGATAGGACTATAGGGATTCTCTCTCCTTCTAGATCAAGGTTGGCTAGGAAGATGTGCAGTGATCATAGCAAGTAGATTTGTAATAGCACCAAGAGCATTTTGAAGGGTTGAGAATGCGCTCCCCAGGCCCTAGATTCGCTTTCCAAGCGGATGTTTCTGGGGTACTCTTTGATGTTTGCTAGTTCCTTCTTGATTAGGATCAATGTGAGAATCCATTTATCAAGAAGAAAGGAAAATGATGGAATGTGTTTGGGGAAAAATAAATTTTGGGGCTTGGTTTTCTTATAATTGGCTATGTGTTTGGCTTAGGATTTTTTGTAGTTTTTATGCACAAAAGAGAGACACTAGACTGAAACAATAGACGAGAGCAAATAGCGACAAATTTCAACAACTCCAAGATAATCACAACACCACAACCATTCAATTCCAAGATAACAAGATCACAAAGACAACCACCCAATCATAGTACCCAAAAATTTCGATTAACCCCAACAAAATCACGCCAAAATTAATCCAAAAAGATCAAGAACACCTCATATGATCATGAACTCCTAAATCAACCAAATCAATGAAAAATTCAAGCCAAAGATAATCAGAATGCTCTAATACCAAATGGAACACAGCGCAACGCAATGGGAGTTGAAATTGCTTGAGTTGATTGTTGACGAATATCGCAAAGGGTCACTAAAATTCCAATGAAAAACACCAAAGATATGATGAAGAACGCTAGAGAGAAACTTTATATGATCTAGGATAAAGAATAAGCACCATCAAGATCTAGCAACCCACCATGTATTGATAGAGGACCACCCACCACAATACAATAAAGAGTTGGCTTAATTCACCACCTAACATGAAATTAGGATAAAGATATTAAGACTTTGAGGAGAGCTATGAGTGTGGTCTCAAAAATACCATTTCATTAATCAACCAAGTTAAGGTCTTCCTCTTTCCAGTTAACCATATATAGGTAAAAGAGTGGAGGTAAAATCCCGAGGAAAGTTAACTAAAAATGAGCCAAATCAAGCAAAGTTAATTATAACTTATTCACCAAAACTAACCCTAATATAGAGACTAAAGCAGGGAAAAACTAAGACAAGGGATTATAAAGATAATGCGTTTTAACCCCTCAAAACGACCCCTAAACGCAACGTTCCATTAAGTGACACCGAGGGGGTCACGACCATGACCTGTCTGTCTTGAGCAAGTGGAAACCACTCCAGCAAAGGGTTACGGGCGTAACCGATGCTGTCCCAGTCGCGACCCAAGATGGCTTGGAGAAGGGTCCAACTTGTCGCAGGCGTGAAGGCCTCCCTCGCGGGTGTAACGCTATGATGGTCACAACCGCGACCAATGAAGCCACGATCGTGACTCCCTTGCTGAGCCGGGAGGTCAAAAACGAGCTGATGACCGTCGCGAGCGTGTCTTCAACCTGCCGAGGCCCAACACAGGTGTGACGCTTGCCTGGAAAAACGCCCCAAAACTCCCCAAAATTTGGATAAGGGTCACGATCATGACTAGGGTACCCCAGAGACATCCGCTTGGACATCCTCTTGGGTAGTGTCCATCACGAGCTTGGACGTCAAATTTTGAAGGGTTGTCACGACCGTGACTCGTCTCTAATTCCGAAGCCTTCCTTGTCTTGGTCTCTCTCAAAAATCAATCACCATACGCAAGTCCTTCTCCTTATTCTTACCAATGAACTATCCCCCCCCCCCCCAGGGTTTCTTCGCCAACCAAAAGGATGGTCGAACATGACTTGAGAGGTCCCGACCCACAAGAAAATTTAACGTCCAACCTCGTGATCGACACTACCCTATTGGCTTGGTTGAGGGGAGTAGAAAAGGGACCCTGAACCACTTCAACTTGGAATTTGGTTTCACGTAGTGCTAGGTTTGACTTACTGTGAACAAGTCCACTAGTAAGAGTCCATCTACAGAGCAAGGTGTTGTCCTTTGACTTCCTAAATGATTGCCATTGCTCTATGTTGCTCTAACTCAACTCGAAGTGTCAGACATAGGTACCTATCAGAATGGTGAACATTGGTGTTACAAAAGCACGGATACGGGGATTGTCCCAAATTCTGACACGGGTATAGAGATAGGGATATTTACTTAAAAGGGCTAAAAAATGATACTTTACTTAACCAGATTTTTGTCCTAAAAAAATAATTGAAATATCATGGAATAGAGATCCAAATTTCCCACCTTCCAATTCCAATATGCATAGTGCATCCCATAAGTCATGCCACTGCTTTTTCCACTTCCATCAAATTTTTTTCCTTTTAGTTTTTTGGCAAAATAGTTACCTCAACACTCTTTTTTGACCTAATGCCCCCTCCACTATCTAGTTCCGCCTGACTGTCTCCTTATCTCACTTGTCCCCCCCCCCCCCCCCACACACAGACACCAAAAAAAATCCCCTAACAGTGACTCCAACAACCTCCTCTCACCCTACTATTACTTAGATTCTACTCCTCCCCTGTGCTCCAGAACCCATATGTATGTTGCTTCATAGCAATACCGAAGGCCATGTTCTCCTTCCTACTGTGATGGTAGCGACGCTAAAGGACATGTTCACTTTCCTCCCACGGAGAGTGGGCTCTACCATCATGGCACCCAACTGTGAGTGTCATCAACCTACTTATTTACTTGCCTTTAGCTTCTACTCGACCTAACTAGTCGTATTTTGTAGGAGCAATAGGTGTCTGTGGGTATCTGTGTCTCTGCTCGGTGGTGTCGACAAGGTGCAAGGGCCATTTAAGCAAGTTAAAGCATCATAATCATTGCCCATTGATCTAGGCCTACTGAATTTATTGAAACTTTTGCTAACCATATTCTTGTTTATGTTGATGTTCAACAGAAAACTGCAGTGTTGAAATCTATGAGCTTGTTCTTGACATACATTGCAGGAAGCTAGAGTTTACTAAAAGTTATTACGAGACAGTATGAATTCATCCTGAACGATTCCTAAAGCATCCAATTGAAAAGCTTTTTGCTCGAGCTACTAGTCCTTATCGTATTTTAAAGCAACTTAGTTTTTATTCTTATCTTGCTTGACACACCTCCAAACTTGTCTTTAGTCCCATCTTCAATAGACTGGACACTTCACCGAGGTTTTTTTTTACCCTACCACATGTTCTGCGAGGGTGGCTCTACGACTTCTGCTACTTTTGTTTCAATGCCCTGATTGCCTCCCATTGTGCCCTCTGCTGACGATGAGGAAGCCATCCTTGATGATGAGATTATGAGTACTACTACTAGTGGTTTTCAACATTTCTTGGTCCATTCGAAAGGTCATCCCTATTTTGATACTTCTTGGGATATGAAGTGGACATGTGCTGTCATGCTCTACAGTGTTAGATGAGTATCATCAAGGAAACTCTTCGGAGATGAGTTTTTCCAAATTGGAGAGAAACGACAGAATCATTAGATTTATCCTAGAAGGAAATTTAGGAAGAGCAATAATTAGCATATTTCATCATAAATAATCATTTCCTATTCTATTTAGGAATAGGGTTATTGGACTCTAATATACCGTACTTTAGGGGTGTTGGACAATAATGCACCGAACTTTTTTCTTGGACAATAATATACTGTAGGGGTGTTGGACAATTACTGACTCGATGGCAGTTTTACCTAGCGGGTCGAGGGGCAAAAATAAATAAAATATTCACAAAATTAATGTCATGTAAGCACATGTCCAAAAAGCAAAGATGAATCCATTTGTTTTTAAATAAAATAACAACGTTGGGTTAGGGCAAAACTGGAGTAATGATATGTTACTCTAAGAAAAATAAAATAAATCTCATTCGCATTTGCTGACATGACCTTCGTTTAGTCAAGATTTTAATTTTTTCTGCCACGTAAGACCGTCACCGAGTTTGCTACTACCGAAATCATTTCAAGTGCATTATTATCCAACACCCCTAAAGTTCGGTATATTAGTGTCCAAGAAAAAAGTTCGGTGCATTATTGTCCAACACCCCCAAAGTACACTATATTAACGTCCAAAAATCCGAAGGAATATTATAGTCTCCTAGTTTGCTTAGATGTTTGTTCCTATTTTTACTAGGATTAGTATTAGGTAGGGTGATTATTGAATATTAAGAACTATTGTTGATTATGCAAAGGGACACTAATCTTTTCCTGAATCCAACAAGGAATACTGAATTTCTTCCTTTAATATTCCCGTTCTCTATCATTTGCATAACAGCATAACTTCATTCAATTATTCAATGATGCAAAGATACAAAGTGAAGTTGCACATACAGTAATATATTTTTCCTCCTTGAAAATCTTGCATACTTGTAACATTAAAGAATCCAGCTTTTGAAGGGTGCTCTCTAGCCACACCTGAGAATGTACAAAAAAAAAATGTACATATCATACTTGCCCATTAACCATGCATAACTATAATTTATAAAAACAATATTCTGCCACCAAGAAAAGTATACATAGAATAGTTCCTTTTTAAGTACTGAAATATGGTGTTCATTGCATCTTACTGGGAGTCCCCAACTACTGAAACGATTCTCTGGTATAGAAAATAATGCAAATTACAGTAAAAGATTAATTGTTGGATCCAAAGATAGCAGCCTACAGTAGACAATCACATCAAATACAAGTTTTCCACCACGTCAGCATCAGCCACATCAAAAGTTGAAGAGAATAAGGTTCTGTCCATCCTGAACGCAAGTAGTGCACATGAAATTGTCTTTCATGTGCCGAAGAAAAGTTTCATCACTCTCTAACTCCAACTACTGAAACAGCTAGCAACATGAGAAACTTATCTTTTTTTTATTGTATGTAATCAAGAGATGTATTAAAAGGACACCATGGTTCCTTTCTCAAAACCCTACGGCTCCTCCAAACATTCCAAAAAATCTTGGCATAGTCATTGCCTCCTTCGATTTCCTACCAACGAAACCCTCCCAAGCAAGATGATGGCTCCTAATTGAATAGGAAACAACCCACGATACACCTAGACAACCAAAAGTTAGAACCTAAACAGATGTAGCAAAGTCACAATGAAGTAATGAATGATTCAGTAATTCAAAATTCCCCTTGCACAATAAACAACTATTACCCAAAACCTCCCCCCTATTTTGTAAATTATCAAAAATCAAGATACTCTCATGTGTCACTTCCCAAGCAGAAACACAAGCTTTAAAGGGGCAAATGACTTCCAAATAATGATGGAAGGAAAATCAACATCCTCTTGGAGATGCTATGAAGAATGCATATCATGAAGTTTTAAACAATAGGAGTTGACTGCAACGACCCCGCTCTCACTCGAATCCCATTGCCCCATGTCATGTGAACCCCTAAAATGTGATGACGATCACTCTCGACAATTAGGAATGGAAGCATTTCTATCCATTCAAGAACAAGAAGAGTGGGGAAGAGGACTTTCAAAGGGCTCTCATTACACCAATGGTCATGCCAAAATGAATTGCTAGAACATTCACCGACAACAAAAGAAACATGTGGGAAGAAACGCTCCAACCTCTTAGAGATAAACTTCCAAAGAATACATCAACTAGGTTGTTCGGTACTAAGGGTGCCCAGCCAAAACTTGCTTGACCATATTCGATCAAAATGACCTTCCTCCAAGGATTGCTCCTCTTTCATAAACATCCATAACAACTTACCTAAAAGAACCACATAGAAAAGTCATAAATCCCTCATGTTGAATCCCCCTATAGAGAAAGGTTGCTTCACAATGCTAAATTTCACCAAGTGATACTTGAAATCACTCCTAAAAACAGCCCCAAATGAATTTTCTTTGAATTCCTTCCAACTTGTTAGCCACTAAAGAAGATAAGTGGCATTCTTTCCAACTTGCTAACCACTAAAGAAGGTAAGTGGAAAAGAGAAAGGAAATAAATTGGAATGCTCAAGAGAACATTCTTCACAAAAATGATTGTGTCCTCAGCAAAAAGATGTGGCACACTCAAGTTCCCAACCTGTGTCCCCCCCCCCCCCCCCAAAAAAAATAAATAAATAAATAAATAAGAAAAAAAGTTAAAAAAAAGGGACAAGGTAGCCTTATGGATCCAACTTTAGCAGCCTAGGTGTTACTTGGGCCTTTTGCCACTCGACTAGGAGTTATCTTCTTGCTTTGGTAGGAAACCAAAGAAGAAGGCCTTAGGGTGTGCCACGTACCATTGGGCCACCAAGACTAGGCACAAATAAGGGTCCAAGCCCACCTAACTATACTTATCAGGTCGGGCTATAATTGGCCTGTACAATTCCCCTCTTCTGCAGACCATGGTCAGACTTTGCGTGACCCTTCTTGTCCCGTTCTTCCCAACTAATGTTATCTTTAGGGCTTAGTGCTGGTTGACTTGTTTCTTCGAATATGCTTTTGCCAACCCCAACCCCACCCCACCCCCGGTTCGTGTCCATCATGCATTAATTGTGAAAGATCTGAAGTGATCTATATTTCCGAGGGTCCTAAGCATCGGAGAAAATGACAGAGTGGGACCAAGCTAGTTTTCCTTCAAGTCAAGCTCGGATCGCTTTCGAAGCCCTAAATTGACCGTCTAGGAAGCGTAGGGGTGTTTTGGTCATTACACAAGGGTCGGGATGGAACCATGGAGGGTCAAGTCAAGCCCCGAAAACCAACCCCAACGAGGCTAGGAAGAAGTCATGAGGGAACAAGGCCAACCCAAGAGAAGCAAGTTGAAGAACATCATTTTTTGGGCAATAAGAAAAGACATGTCTTCACTCTTTTGATCATAACTCTTTTAATACAACTCCGATGACCACCAAATTTGGTGAGCTTATAGTACACACAGAGAGCTGACCATCAATATAATATATGGCCAAATCGGAGATAAAACAAAGAAGTTATGCGCGTTGGAAGTCAGCAGACGTCCGTGCGCCCAGCCAAGCGATGGCCGCACCTTCTATATTTTCTTAGCCCTCATCTTTTGGTTCATGCGCTTGTCGCGCCTCCGCTTTTTTCTGCAAACGCGCAAGATTTCCCCTTCCTCTTGGTTGTATTTTCTTCCCCTTTTAAACCCTCATCTGCTACATTTTTGTGAAGACTTTGAGAGGATATTTGGAACCCTAATTTCTCTGTAATTAAGCTTAATCCTTTGTGTGAGTGCTTAATCAATTTCTTTTCACTTGTGAGTTTGATGTGCATCTTTCAACCTCTCTTTGGTGGAATTTCACCTTCCATCTCTAGATTCTGGATCATCTTGGTTAAAAAATGGAACTTCTAGACTACCTGTAGTCAAGTTTAGATCATCTACATCATCAATTCTAAGCTTCATTTTCTTTTCTGTTCTTCAATATCTGACTACCAATTTTACAGCTCAGATTTTACATGTATATTTTTTCTTGTACTTTTCTTGGGAAAAAAATTCAAATCCAAATATATATTTGAAGTAATCGAAATATTTCATTGCAAAACTGGAGTGGAATGTTTATTTTTTTCCGTCATTTTCTTCTTTTCTTGGCAAAGATCCAGTACCTCAAATTCTGTATTTAACAACAATTTCCTTGTTTAGTTGTGTGAGGTGTCAATATCGAATCCTGGGAATCGATGCAAACCCTCAAATATTCTCAAAGGCAGAGGCTAAACAAGTGTAAATTGGGCATGTTAGAGTTATCAGGCCCGTGACCTGGGCTAACTTACTTGTATGCTAATATTGACCTACCCGGCCCTTTTTGTTAATGGGTCAGCCCTGACCCACACCAGGCCTGGCCCATTGACCAACTCTGTTGGGAAATTTAGCTCTTCCTTTTTATGTCAATTTTGTAGATAGCCTTGAGATATATACATAGTATATTATAAATGCACTACATTATATACTTATATTATATGTAAAGTATACCTCGATACTACGACTCATTTCCTGCGCAGCTGAAAGTGTTGAAAGAGTATCCAGAAGTTGCAGGTATTCAGAAAGAACTTGAAATGCCTGCAGTTTATCATTAAGTGAGATGAGATTTCCAGCATATACTGCTGTTTGAATATCAAAAATAAAATCAGAGAGAATAAGAACAGTCATCTAGCAACAGCGGAAAACATTGACATCAATAGAAAACAACCTTACAGAAGTTCCCTGCCTCAACAAGTTTTTCAAGATCCTTTCGCATGCTTACTGCATTACATAGCTCTGTTAACACCGAAAGCAGGTCCTGTGAATTGTAAAACAGTTTCATGATAAACAACGCAAAAAAGGAAAAGGTAAGCAAGAAAATTTGGAAGCAGATAAAAGTGTAAAACAGTTCTATGATGTACAAAGAAGGGATAGGGAACAAATTTACAATTCAGTGCAACTATGCAAATGCAAGCATGCAGCTAATAAAGCCAATCTTAATCTCCAATCGAGTCATTCAAGATGCAACATCAATCAAGATCACGTCCTAATTGACTTCAATTTTGCTAAAAGGAATCAAGTATGAGACTCGATCAAACTTGCATGATTAATTCAGACCCCAGATAGAAGAAAATCTTGATCGTTCTCAAGGAGACAAGCGATCATCGTAATCAAACCCCTGCGAAACTGATAGGCGTAGTTCATGTGTCGATAGATGGGTGCATGAAATGGAAAAATAGGGGCAGGCTGTGTGCAAATGGGACATAAATTAAGACTTCAAGTGGATGTCATCCAAATATCAAACAAGCGCAAAAGCACAAACTGTCATGTTCTCAAGCAGCCGTTAGAGCATGGACCCAGGCCTACAGACCAGAGACATGTGTCGATAGATGGGTGCATGAAATGGAAAAATAGGGGAAGCTACGGTTTAATGAATCAAAAATTAAACAATAAGAAAAGAGAAAAATACATTGTAGCTTCCAAGATTATATATAAATTAAGCTCAGGCTATCACAAACAATAATACCAAAACGAAAAATGGACACCGAGTCCATCTCACTAAGAAGAATTTGATTCCAATCTACAACATTACCATTACAATTGATCAGACTAAGCTTTTGCCTTAAAAAATTGGAAGATTAAGTAGCCCTCCTGATTTCGAGTATAAGGGTCTCTACTGTTAAGAGCTTTTTGTAATATCCCAAAGGCCAACATTTCCTCATTTTCCAACATATGCCTTATGGGAGTCAAAAGCTCCAACAAAAGCCTAGTATTGTTTAGGTGGCCAACTTCTAAGATTTCAAGCACTACCTTTAGAGACTTCTGTGCAGTTTAAAACAAGTGCCTAACTATGAACTTGACCTTTTGAGATTCCATAGATGATATTTACCATGGGGGCCTCTGTACATGGATGACATCACCTTGTGTCTTTCTAGTACAACTTTTGAATATCATATAATGTTTCTAGAAAAAAGAGTTACACCAACCATCGAACCCTTCAAATAGTTCACCTTCAAGTATATTCATATTGAGATGTAGACCTATGGAATCAAAACAGCTTCCTCTTCCTAATCATCCAGACTTCCCAGGAAAGTTAAACCCAACGGCTTTGATCACATTCCATGACGCTGCTTCTTCAGCATTGCAACTTTCCAGTATCCTATCAAAGATGCTTTCTTGAAATTGATTCCTCAAAGATGCTTCCCCCACATGATGCCAAGACCACTCTACAGACCACAGCCATTCTTCACCTCAAAGCACTAAAAGGGTACATGATGTATTTCAGCCCACGCCTGATGTAAATCTGCCTAGCCTAGGTCTCACTTTTGGGGACCCTAGGTTCATGGAAGGAGATGGAGATTCACATAGCCCTGGGCTCACCTTTGGAGACCCAAGATTCATGGAGAATGATGGAAATCCATCCATGTTCTTCACGCCAAGCCCAATAACAAAGGAGGCCCAATTTGATTACATGGAAGTGGAGAAGGCCTTAGAAGAAGAATACATCACGCCAGGCCCAACAAAGGAGATCCACTGCATCTACAAGGAGGTAGAACGGGGCCAAAGGAGAAGAATTCATTGTGGAGGCCCAAAGGCCAACCCATATCTTGTGCTCCTTGTTCCAAAAGGCCGTCTAAACGTCCTAGAGAGTCCAAGTTCACGTCAAGGCCCAAATTCCAAAGCCCAAGTTGAATTTCACATTTCTGACCATTTCAAGATGAAGTTCACAGTTTTGGCCTTTTGATGTATAACTTCACATTTCTAGTGTTTTCTTTACATTTAGCAAGTTATTAGGAATATTTTTATTATTTCTAGTTGTGTGAGATGTCAATTGTCAAGTGATATATATAAACTTGAACATCAAGTAATAGGAGTCTAGAATAGTCTAGAATGATCTAGAATGCTCTAGATGGACGTGTGGTAGTCCTTTGTGTGTAGTTTTGACGCCAAGTATCACAATCCTAGATTAGGATGGCTTATTTTGTAACTAATCCATCTTAGATTAGGAAAGCCAATTCATAAAAGGATTAATATTGTTATAACTAACTCCCCTTAGGATTAGGAATCCAAATCTAACGAGGAGAAGGTTGTTTTAGGTGTCTACTAGTAGTATTAGGTGGCTTGCACGCCAAGTTAGAGAGTCCTAGGAGGTTTAGGACTTATAGTCTATTATAAATAGCTAGGCTTGTAATCGATCAAAGGCATCCAACCTTGAATTATGAATACAATCAAGCTTTTAACTTACCCCTTGACTACCTTGAGTATTTCTTGAAACCTCGTTTGATCTTTTCTATTGTATCTTGATTTGGCAAATCAAGTGGTGAGGAAGAGCTTGCTCCCTACTCTTAGAAGGTGTTTCTGTAACTAAGAGGAAGGACAAGTAGCCCTAGGGTTTCATCTTGTGGTGTTTCTGTAACAAGTTTGATCCCTTGAACTATCCCTTTTATCTTTCTATCCTTTAGTTAGATAACTACAAACCCTCTCAATCTCTCTCAAGACCTCACGTCATCCATACTCTCCCTCTCATCCCTCTCTCCCTCAAACGTCCCTCTCAAATTCCCTCATCCAAATTCTCTCTCAATCTCACAAAGATCCATACTTTCTCAAACCCTAATCCATACTCCCTCACAAATCTTCCAAACTCCACAAAATCTCCTTCTCTTTCACGCAAAGCTCTCCTTCCCTAACCCTTTTCACGTGAACTGCCCTATACTTAGATTGGTTGCACGTCACCCCTTTGATGTGTAATTGATCAATGCTATTCTTTGATCCCATTATACATCAGTACATCAGCCACTCAGATATCACACCAACAATGTGTTTTCAGAGTTCCAATAAAAAAGATTACTGGTAGTGAAATAGCCTTTAACTTATTCTCTCTCCTTTTGCAACTACAGTAAGTGAAGGACGCCATAGAATTAAATCAAATTACTTATTTGAGAGTAGAAACCCATAGAGAATGAGTGAGAAGAATAGATTTTGATATTTTGCAGACAAACTCAACAAACCAACTAGAACTGAGATTAGAGTCGCTGTGAATTGAAACACAAATCTACTTAGGTCTAATTAGAGTACAATGTCAAACATCATACTCTAATCCTAACAAGATAAAAATTTTGTGTCACTACTTTTTAAACCAAACCATAAACCTTCAGTTGTATCTATTCTAATTACTAAAGACTCTGTAGCAGATAACAAAATACAAATACATGAAGTCAGGTTCGACCATGTTGGATCCAGATATCTGAATTTTGCTTTGCACTCAGAGAACAACCCAAAAGGCTTTCTTCTACTAACGCAGGGTGAAGTAGCTGAAGCTTTTGACTAAAATAAATTGTATATCATGTCAAGCACGGGATTTGTTAATTTGTTTTGCATTACAGTTACAGAAAGCATTGCAAATCTAAATTTCATAGAAAAGTCACCGGTAATTACCATAAGAGCTTGTTTCTCCCTTGAATTGTTAGTTACAATGAGATCCCTTGAAACCTCATGCATTGACGACGTAAGGTGCCTCCTTCCATTCTAGAAAAGCCAAATTTAAAAATTTTTGTTTAAAAGAAATCAAAGAATATGCATTCATGGATAGTGTTGCAATGCTGAATTCAAGCTGCATACCATGCAGATTACAGTGGCAATCTTCACATCCCTCTCTAATTCTCTCACAAGCTGCATCCCCTTAACTGGAAAGAGAAGTATTTCAAAATACCATACAAAAAAGGAACAAACGAAAACGAAAAAGATAGCAGCACCACCACCACCACCATAACAACAATACTAAGAAATTAGTGGATAAAGAGTCACAGTTTAAACATACATCTCCAGCCATGACCAATAGCATTGTCAATAAGCAGTCACAAGTTATGCTGATTCAGACAATCCAAGAAAACCTTTTTCTATTAAAGTAAGACTTCTAACTAAACCTACCCATTTCTTCATGATGCTCCATTACATGCTGGGATAAACGGGTAGATATCATCTCCAGCTGTGCTAGTCTAAGAGTAGCCTGCAACAAAGCAGAAAATAATCAAGCAGAGAAGCCAACGATAGTAAAACTGTCGGGAACTCATCCGATCTCAAACTGCACATTGAATAAAAGGTTTGGCAGCCTTACAACTGGATCCTGGTGTTCAATCACATTAGGCTTCATTTATTCCTCTCAAGATTCCCTGTTCTAAATTCTTTTTAATAGATCAAAAGCCAAGCGAAACGATACTCCAAAGTCAAACTTAAGGTGCACTAAGCAGGGTGGTTCTCCACAACGTTCTACCATTCATGTTATTCCAAAATCAGCGCAGCCATATTTCCTTACACAGCCTTAAGAACCAAGACCTTCTTCACTAAGTTCATCATTAAGGTGGGGAGGTGAGATAAACAAAATAAGGCACTAAAGGAGTCATTTAGAGGGAGACCACTACATCTGCAAGCAAACACAGTGGAGCATCAAGAAGCTATAGAGATAAAACTGGTTTTCGTGGCAATAATGCAATCAGTGTAGCTGGGCACCAGTGCTTTGAAAGGCCATAACTATTCTATTTGTAATATTTATGCTGTGATCTCAGGGTCTAAGGCAACAATTCAACTGCTTATTATATTCAAGTGAAAATAAAACAAGAACTCAAGGTCCCCAAGCAATACTATCAATGCCTCTTGTCAAACCATTACTGTTACAGACACATGACATTTTATTTTACCTCTAAATGACAGATTCAAGGCAGAGAAAATGCTAAATCAACAATGACAAATTTGGTGAAGCATATTATTTGTTGGAGATTCAAGGTATGAGGACATCCATTGTTTCCCCTTTTCCATATCACTGACATCCCCCTTCCTATAATATTATGTTTCTATATCCCCAAAAGAAAGATTTCCCACAATTTTGAGTATGTACTAAAGTTCAGATGTTGCAGAGTTGCAGAGAAAAGTATGCCTCGTAACATTTTTTCCCCCCTAAAGCAGTACATTTTGAAGGGTCAAGGCCTCTGAAGAATGGTACATAAATTTGGGCATGCATGCTTTTCTATAAAATCAAAAATGAAAGATAATGTATACAGCCTTCTAAATTTCTGGTGCTGACAACCCTCCTAATTCTCTGCCACCCTTTTTTTTCTTTTTTGATAAGTAATCAAAGAATATAACAATAAGACACTAAGAGAGTGTCAGCCCTATACAAAAGGAGTGCAAAACAAAATTAATGTCTTTATACCCTCCCCTAACTTTATCTACAAAACGCAAAAGATACAATTTTGTACCACATCTAAGAACTTGACTCCAAATATACAAAACCGAAACCAATATACCAAAAATCCCATCTAGGCGAGATATGGAGGGGTCACATGTAGCAGTCCTAACCCTAATTACGCAATTCAGGGGACTGGTTCCAAAAGACCCAATATTTAGAAATTGTTTGCTACCTACTACTATATGCAAAAGAAGCAGATGAGGTATAACGAGGCATTCTACTTTAGTCCATTACAATCTAAGTTGACTCCAAATATACAACTTCAAAAATGGAGCTTAAAAATCAGTAAAAGATGAGTTTTTGCCCTACAAATCCACCAGTCCCCTCTCTTTCGGAGTACACCGCCAGATAGCTAGTGGAACCAACTTTCAAATTCCAGGAATCTAAATCTTCTCCAACCTTCTGCTCCAAGCAATCAAGATGTCTATGAGATTGGCCCGTTAAACCCAGCTAACTACCATCAAAACAAGAGATAAATGTAGTGGTGGAACCCATTGGCAATAAACAAAAGGGGGTCAATCGATTCTTGCTCACGTTGGCAACAGAGACCAATTGCCACTTTGAGATTTCCTCTGTTAAGCATGTGAATCTTACCCAAAGTTGTGGCCCAAGTAATGAAACATACATCTATTGTTTTAGACTTCTAAACGGAATGAAAAGGGAAATTTGGACAAACTAACGTAGGTAGAAACCTCATACAAATGCTCTTCGCAAAGAATGTTCCATTAGGAGTAAGTGGCCAAACAATCTTGTCACAATGCTGAGAATATTATTCCATATCCCATTGTTAATCCATATCCCAATTCCCAACCTTTTTTGATAAGTAATCAAAAGATATACTACAAGGACACCTAAGGATACCCTATTTACAAAAAGGGGCAAGTCATACCTAAATTCTCAATCACTGCGTCTCCTATGTCCATGATACCCATATCCCATTGATAGTACACTTCAATTGCAGCCCTTTTCTTTATTTGGAAGCGGGTCAACGTTACTCAACTTCTCATATCGCCTAAAAGTTCCATCTTGAATAGCATGAGGTTTAACATAGGTCAGGTAGGAAATGTCATAAACACTCCATTTCAAGGCAACAAAATCTTAAATCCTCAGCAGTTGGCCACTTTGGAAGCTTGGACGCATAATATACTACTTTGGAGTTTTGGGCGTTGGATAACAAACCATTAGCATTCCCCATGCTATGACAACCTAGATTAAATAGAGAAACATTTACAAAATGCACAATAAATCTCTATGAACTTTCATATAGGAAATGAGATAATTACCACCATCAACGCTCTTTTCTCTTACTTTATTTGTTTTCCATTTTCAATAGAACTCCTATAACCATTGATGGACTCTTTCTCAACATTTTAGATTGCAATGCACTGAATCAATGTCATTAAATTGTTCTCTATCTTTTTGTTATGAGCTGGACCATATATAGGCCAGACGAAAACAGTCCCTACTCTTGGTGTGCAAGGTTTGTGCAACCCAGCACGACCCCCCCCCCCCCCAACCCCCTCCTTTTCTTCTTTGTTCCTCTTTAAAAAAGAGGCACCTCATTATACGGAGCACCGAATTATTGAAGCTTCCAGGGGACAAAAAGGCAATCTTAGTGAGCATAAAATGAACCGAGCAACTACAAGAAAATACCAAGACTAGAAACCAAGTTTGGAATCAAAAGGCAATCTTGACCAGCTTACATGGGTTAACACGTGATGTTAGATACCATCACAGCAAAACAAAACTGCAAGATGTAACAAGGTTCATCAAAAAGGATGATTTAGTGGTTATTGAATGGTACCTTATTTTCATAACATTCCAATTCATCTTCATCTGATGGAATATGCTCAAGCATATACATGATTGGATCAAAGTCCTAGTCATAGAAAGAACGTTAACTCACAAAAATACTATAACCAAAATATCCACAGAAATGAAGAAGATTCCATCAAAAAAAAAAAAAGAAATTGTGTCTTTTACGTAGTGAATAATCCATATACGCCTTCCAGAACAGCAATTGAAGCAAATCAGAAGGCATGCAAAGATATGAAATTCCCAGCAACAATCACCCAGTGAGGACCCACACAATACATGGCCAAAGAAATCCAACTGTAAACAAGCTTACCTCAGATAAACTGCATTCATGAGTGCCCCACATAAAATTTCTTGTGTTTAACATGTAGAAACAGGTTGTATAAATGAAAAGGAAGTAATGATCAAAAGCATTGGAATGAAATAATACCCAAGAAGCAAAAGCATACTAAACTGAAGTTAACATGTGGAAAATACAGAAAATCTACCCAGAAGGTCCTTTGGCTAGTAGTTGGTTTGGGATTGTACCATCTTTGAAAGATTTGTTGATTTGGAGTTACAAAAGAAGTAGAACGTCAGAAAGGAGAAGCTTCGGCGGCAAGGCTGTCTGAGTTTAGACGTTCTTCATGTGCAGATATTGTTAGTGGCAATTTCTGTGCTAATCATTCCAAGGAACTTAAAGGATAAAGATGTATGTTTTGCTGGTCTTGCGACATCTCTGCAGCTCCTTTCAGAATGTAGAGGCAGATGAGTCAGCGGTTTCAGGGAGAAACGCTGCATTACCTTTGAGTATGGGGGCTCGAGTAGGGCATATGGTTCAGTTATGTAAGGAAAGAGGGTATCCTCTTTCTTATTTTAAGGGTGTTGATTCTTCTACTAATCAGTTCTGGCTTTGAGAGTTTAGTGGATAATTATCTAGATTCTGATTCAAGCTCCTCTTTGAGTTCTTTGTCTTTCCTTTGTTTGAGTCAGAATGTGTCTTTCCTTCGTTCATGTCAGAATGTGTCTTCCCTTCTTTTGTGCAAGTATCTCCCCTCCTCATAAAAAGGATAGGAACACTACTGTGTACTCTAGAAGAAAGAATAATGGAAAGAATAAGGTGGTGTGCAATGATTCGTCTGCTATAGTTTATACATTTGATGTCTAACTGTGATGGGGTTGTTTCAGAGGGAGGGGAATCATGTACTCAAGGTGTAACGGTCAGGATAACAATGTGGATAAGGATGACAATGTCGATAGGATGGTCTGCTTAGGTGATGAAACATTCCATTTCTTTTTGTAATTCACTGAGACTAGAATTTCAAAATACAGAGATGGAGTTGCTTGCTTTTTTGTTGCTTCCTTGGACGAAGACAAGAAGAGGAATCGTGTTGATAGGGATGTAGAGGAAGAAGGGTTCCTGGGGGGAAGCTAATATCTTATGATGACATCTAATTAAAGAAATAACACAGAAGTCACCAAATTGAGAAAGCAAACCTCTTCATAGAATTGATCCTCTAACTCCTCCACAATCGGATCATGGGGCCTACTTCCATATATAGAACTCAATTCCGCAGAACTTGATGGCAGATTTAACCTCTGATCAGGGGAAAGAGCTGCAAGAGCCCGAGCTACAGCTGCTGCTGCCGCTGCCCTGGCTGGAACCTTTAAACAACAGAAAGTAAATGGGTAACTGATTACACCAAAAATAATAAATAAGAAGAGAGCAACTCATTACTAATGTATTATGGGCCTAGGAAACCCTGAACAGATGC
This sequence comes from Portulaca oleracea, assembly GCA_029582165.1. Taxonomy (NCBI): domain Eukaryota; kingdom Viridiplantae; phylum Streptophyta; class Magnoliopsida; order Caryophyllales; family Portulacaceae; genus Portulaca; species Portulaca oleracea. Next base: position 36,718,222 of record CM055882.1, read on the forward strand.
AAATTTGACCACAACACTGAAGAGCATATATCAAGGCACTAGGGCTTCAGATTAGCCAATTTTTACTCCATCCCCTGTGATGATTATCTACCAATTAGAACCGGTCAGGTGATGCAACAAGAGCTCAGGTTATACTGAACTTACAAGTAATTTCCAATAATAAAATGCGATCTCCCCACACAAAACATCAAAGTAGCAAATGGTAAACAAGTAGTTGAAAATCCAGCATTGTAACACTACACCAAACTCAAGCGCATAACTTCTCTGGGCAGCTAATATATGAAATGATCCCGATCACCATAGGTTGTATCCATCTCTAATCACCCACGACTCAGCTCAACATCAAAAGTACTCAAGTGACAAACCTGAAGGACAAGATTACATGGACACTACAAGCAAGCAGCTCGAGTTGTCTGATCATAGCAAGTATTATAACAGCAATGCGAGTCAAAATGAAGCAGAGGAGGAAAGACGGTGGAACCTCAGGACGATCAGAAGTGGAAGGAAGAAGACCGAGAGAACGAGCAGAACGAACAGAGCTGAGGAATTTCTCCCCAACTTTAGAGAAATCCATAGCTCCACCACCTTGAAACAGCCACAAAGAAGCCAAAAACAAAACCCTAGAGCTGTCAAAACCCTCCGTGGTGGTGCTCAATTCGCCATTGATGCTGTACAAGAATGGGAGTGAACTGAGTGAGAATTGACCAAAAGGCGATGATGTTCCCGGCTGCATTGATTTCAGTCAACACGAGGACACTGCCATGATCATCAGCATCATCGGTTGCAAATAGGAATTCATTTGCCAGTTCCAGTTGAGTGGGACTCTAAGGTTGGCGACGACTGGGCAGAGAGAAACAGATCTGACTCCTCGGACTCAATTCTGTGCAATTTTCGGGAAAGCCTTTCACGCTCGCTCTGGTCAATCTTGTTCAATTTCCTCCTTACACTTTGGGAGAGGGGAGTAAGGGTATGCTTGGAAAAAAAATAAAAAATGAAGGTAGGAGTTCGGGAGGCTATCCAAAAAAATCTATGTAATATATAAAGCCAAAGGGATTTATGGTACGTAAATTTCACTTTGCCCATTTTACACTTAGTCATTGATAAATTGTATGGATAGAATAGTAATTACAATATTTTTTATTTACAAAAAAATAGTTATCAAAGAAATTGTTACCGTAAAGATTTGAACCTCTAATGCAAAGGAAAACCCTCCAACTTCTATACCACTACATCAACATAATTTGATTATAGTATTTATATATATATATATACTCTCTATTTCTCTCTTTCACATTGGAACTGTCATTTACTTCAATTTTTTTTGAGTTTCTATTTTACCTAATTTGCATTATATTATTATTTTTTAAATCTTTTTAAGGTTCCTATGTTGTTATCTAACATTATTTTAATTTTTAATGTTTTGTGCAAAGTATAATATTAACTTTAATCACGATTGTTTCTTTAGAAAAGATTCAATTTCATTAAAAAAAAATCATTACTATATTGTACCTAGAGTATCAACCTATACCTATTTTCCTCTCCAATTCCGTGACTTATTATATTTTTATGTCATAAGACAACACACTTAATTGTTGAATTATTTCTTATTCGCCTATTTATGTTTCTTTATAAATTAATTATAAACAAGGCAATTAGTCAATAATCTTATGTCTCAATTAAACCTCCCTCACACTTCTATTCTTCCATTTTTCATGTTTATTCTCACTTTCATTCATTAACTAATTATTTTCCTATTAGTTAATAAAAGAATCAAAATTATAAAATCTATCTAATATATTAACTTAAGGTTAAGTTAAATCATGCATACATAAATTTTTCTATTTTTACATGAAAATAAGAAAAATCATAATATCTACCGAATATGTTGATTGATGTTAAATAAATTAAATCCTGCATATATAAAATTTTCTATCATTTATGAAAATGAGAAAAGTCAAAATCTACCTAATATGTTGATTGATGTTAAATTAAATCATGCATGTGTGTGTGTCATGGAGTGACTGAGAAAAAGACCGAAATGTCAGAATTTTATTTATACAAATATACTTTAAATTAAATTATTTCAAAAGTAAGTACATGATATAATTTATATCTTTTTATTTATAGATTGTCATTACATATCAGAGTTAGAGTATCACTGATTATCTTTTTGTTCCTTTATTTTAGTTTTGGAAAAAAAAATTATGTATTATGTTTTCTTATAAGACAAGATTCTTAATTAACTAAGAAATGTTTGTTTTATCATTTTATTATTCTAAGTTTCATAATTGCATTCTTTTAACATTAAGTAAATCCAATATCACAAATAAATAATAGAAACGTAATGATTTGTTAAGGTATTCGATAATTTTTTTCCACATAGAAATTAAAATCATGTAAAAGTTAAAATAAAAAAACTATCACGAGGAATTGAAGATTATATCTATAATGCATAATTGTTTATACTGAGAGTAAACGAATAATAACGAATAATATTGCTTCCGTCTCACTATATATTTTTATTTTGAACATGTTCATTCCAACTTATTTTGATAGAGCTTATTACGAGTTGAACTTATCTAAACTTATTGTGAACTTATTATACTGAACTAACTTGAACTTAGCTGTTTGATCTTATTTGAATTCATTTGAAAGAGTTGTTTTGCAAATTTATCTTGAACGTATTTTGAGAAACAACTGAAAAGAAGACAACTTCAACTACACTGACCCGCCAACATCCATCATGCATGAGCTAAAGTTGAATTATAATTGAAGATTTTTATTTTTAAGCAAAACAAGTTTTGATTCGCACGTATTGCGTGCAGCGATTGTTTTATACATATATTTATTTTTTGTGTGTGTATATAAACACAATAAATAAATAAATTTAAAAATCGTTGCATGCAATGCGTGCGAATCAAAACTTGTATTCTTTGAAATGAATAACATCCTTGAAAAATTCAATTATAAATTCAACAATCAAAGTTTAACGTTGACTAACATTAACAGCGGAAGTCTCATTCTCAAATGGGTGTCATTGTCGTATCCTTGAAGAAATACAAGGCAAGAACATCATATTCGGTGCAAGAGGAAGATTTTCGAGGAGGGACACAACACACCATATTTGGTACACCCATGAGGAAACAAGCTCTATAAAGATCTTAAGCAGATGTTCTAGTGGAGCAATATGAAGCAGGAAACAAGACTCCTACAACCGTTAGAAGTCCCTGAGTGGAAGCGAGACTCAATTTCAATGGACATCGTGGCGGGTCTACGCAGGACGAGGTGGAGAAACAATGCGACATGGGTGATTGTGGATCGCTTAACCAAATCAGCTCATTTTCTAGCTGTGGCCAACACCTGGACACTGGATCAGTTGGCTCAAGCCTATGTGAGGGAGATAGTGAGATTACATGGAGTTCCAAATTCTATAGTCTCGGAAAGAGACACTAGGTTCTAGTATGGGTTTTGGAAGACGCTACTAGAGACTTTTGGCACTAAGCTTAACATCAGCATCGCCTTCCACCCAGCTACTGATGGTCACACCAAAAGAACAATCCAAACCCTCGAAGATATGCTACGAGCATGCGCTTTGGATTTCAAGGACTCGTGGGATGATGAGTTGACCCTCATTGAGTTTTCCTACAACAACAGTCATCACGCCAGCATTGGGATGTCGTCGTTTAAGCTCTATATGGGAGAAGATGTAGGACTCCCCTTTGTTGGCAAGACATCGATGAAACTCTAACAATCGGACCGAACCTGATTCAGGCCACTACCTAGAAGGTTCGGGTAATCCAAGATAAGGTGAAAGTGGCACAAAGTCGACAGAAGAGCTAGGTTGACAAGAGGAGGAGACCTTTGGAGTTCGAGGTGGGAGAATACGTGTTCTTACGAGTTTCACCTACGAAAGGAGTTATGAGATTTGGCCAGTCAGGAAAACTAACCCCAAGATACATTGTGTCATATCCAATTTTGGAACACATCGGAGAGGTCACTTACAAGTTGCAGTTACCTGGGGCACTTCCAAGAGTACACAACATCTTCCATGTGTCACAGCTGAGGAAGTATATATTTGACCCGACTCACGTGATTGATCATGAGCCGCTATACCTACAAGAAGACTTGACCTACGAGGAGCAACCACTTGAGATTTTGGAGCGCAGAGAAAAACAACTCCGAAGGAAAGTAGTTCCCTTAGTTAAAGTACGGTGGGCAAATCATGCCACCACTGAGGCCACCTAGGATACAGAAGCGGAGATGAGAGCGAAGTACCCTCACCTGTTTAACTCTTATAGGTGCGTCAAGTTTTTGGGGCGAAATTCTTCTAAGGAGGTAATGATGTGAAACCCCGAGTTTTAAGAGAGTCACACCATTAGGATAGTTACCAAATCGTTAGGTCTAAGTTTAAGCTCCGAGGACGAAACTTCTTTAAAGGAGGTAATGATGTAAAACCCCGAAAATTTGGAATAGGTTGTCGTTACCCTGTTAAGTGTCAAGTTATTTCCTGTTAATTATTGTGTGTTTTAATTGCTCACACTTGAGCTCGTTGGACCGCTGAGGGACTAACAAGGGTATTTTAGTAATTTTCTATGTGCATGGAAATTGCATGGGAGTAGGGCTATTTTTGTAATTTCATGTGTTATTATTGGATGAATTATGTGTTTACTTTTAATTATTAATTATGAGATTATTATTATTATTATTATTATTATTATTATTATTATTATTATTATTATTATAACTTTTGAAAAGCCCCAAAAAACAGGCAACTAAATATTATTGATAAAGTTTGACAAATCATTCTGAGCCAAGATACCGATGTTCTCAGGCTCATCCTCTAACCAAATCATTTCACAAAGATCATAAGGTTGGAGGTGTGCGAGGGAATGCGCAACTTTATTTCCCCCTCGTTTGACATGACTCCAAACAATTGAATTAAAACTACTAGCTATTCTATTGATTTCCTTGATAATATTGGCAATATTACTTCTACCCGTAAAGTTTGCCTTAATTCTTTGAATAGTGTTTGAACAGTCTCCTTCGACCTCGAGGTCTGTGTCTCCTGACCTTTGTGCTATTCGCAGCCCGAAAAGGCATGCCTCCGCTTCCGTATCCTCCACGGATGAGAAGCCTCTGCATTGGTATGACCCTCCTACCAAAATTCTACAATTGGCGTTTCGGATTACAACACCCCAGCCTCTTCCCCAGTCCCCAAGCTTCGGTCCATCAAAATTTAGTTTCCATGGGGTTTTTGAAGGCGGTTTCCAAATGTGGTTACTAGTTGCGGGTGTACTACTGGGTTTAAGAACCGGCAAGCTTTGAAAGGAAAAAATGGTGTCCTCAACTATCGATAATGAGCGACCAGCTGTACTAGCAGTTCCATATTTGCCATGCTAGGGTTACAAATAACTCCAGTTGTTCTTTTGGCAGAGTAGATGACACCTGAAAGATGAGGTCTTCTGGGACCCGGTAATTTGAATCCCATACCTTTGCATTGAGATTGCTGAGACTCCAGACATCTTGTGCAGGAGGACAGTGAAGGATGGCGTGAATGTTTGTTTCTTCCTTAAACCCACAGATTTTGCAAGTTGGCTCTGCTCGTTGGGTGCGGCAATTTATAGCAGCTGCGATGGGAAGAATACCTTTTGTTAACCTCCAGGCGAAGCTTTTGATTCTCGGTGGGATTTTTAAGCTCCAGATGATATTCCACATGTTTTTCATCCGGTTCGAGGATGGTTGACAGATCTTGTCTGCATTTTGAAGAGCTTCATACTTGATTTTCACAGAGTATTATTCTCCATCCTTGGTATCATTCCAACACTGGCTGTCTTGTTGGTTTGTGGAACTGATTGGTATTGCCGTGATTGCTTCTATATCATAAGGCAAGAAGTGATGCTCTATCAGTTGAGTATTCCATGTATTGAGATTCGAAAGCAAGAGATCCTTCACCTTCGAGAAAAGTGTTGTACTCGGACTAATAATTTTGAAAGACGTTTCTCTCATCAACCACCTATCCAACCAAATATTCACATGTTCTCCATTGCCTATGCACCACCTTGTTCGACTTTCTATTAGCTTCTTTGCGCTTAATATGCTCCGCCACGTGAAGCTTGGTATGTGACCAAGGTCTGCTTGTAATATGCTGGAGTTGGGATGGTATTTGGCCTTGAGCAGTCCAACTACCAGCAGATGTGGATTGTGATGAAGGCGCCATAGCTGTCTAGCCAATAGAGCCGTATTGAAGCTCTCCATATTCCTAAAACCTAATCCCCCGAAAGCTTTACTTCTGCACATTGAATTATAGTTAATCCAATGCATCTTCCTTTCCGTTTGCTTTGCGCCCCACAAAAACTTGGAGATAAGTCTTTGGATGTCCTCACACAGAGTCTTTGGGAGCTGGAAAACCCCATCGCATTAATTGGTAGTGCCTGTATGACCGCCTTTATGAGTGTTTCTCTCCCCGCCCATGATAGAAGCCTGTCGTCCCACCCATGAAGCTTCCTTGCCACTATATCTTTCACCCCAATAAGGTCCTTATATCTTGCTCTCCCAATATGTGTAGGGAGGCCTAGATATTTGTTGTGGGAGAGAACTTCCTTAACATTCAAGATGTTGGTTATTGCTTCCTTTAGATTCGGGTTAGCACCTTTATGAAACATTACCTCTGTTTTTGCTAAGTTAGCTTTCTACCCCAAAGCAACTTCATAAATCTCCAGAAGCTTTTTGATGGACTTGGCGTTTTCTTCATTTACTTTATAGAATATTATCGAGTCGTCAACAAAAGAGTAAATGTGATACAATGGGGGCTTCTCTACAAATCTTCACGCCTTGGAGGGATGCCGATTGGATAGCATGGTCTAAGAGAGTGGATAATCCTTCCGTGATGAAGTTAAAGAGGAAAGGAGAAAGTGGGTCCCCTTGCTTGATGCCACGAGAAGGGATGATGTGGCCCTTCAGGGCCCCATTGATGATAATCGAAAATGTGGGTGTCTCTACAAATCGCATGATCATATCCACCCACACCTGCATGAACCCCATCCGCACCATGATTTGCCTTAGGAATGTCCATTCCACTCTATCAAAGGCCTTCCTCATATCCAATTTGATTGACATATCACCTTTCGACCCAAATTGGCAGTGGATGTGGTGAAAAATTTCATGAGCCACTAGAATATTGTCACCAATTAGGCGACCTTTAGTGAAGGCACTTTGGTTTTCCGACAAAATATGTGGCAAATGAGGCTTTAGACGATTTGCAACTACCTTTGTTGCAATTTTTATGAGCACATTTGCTAAACTGATGGGTCTGAAATCAGCTGCCATGGATGGATGTTTTATTTTTGGTATGAGCACAATATTGGTGTGGTTGAGCCCTTCTGGAATGGAGCCTCCATTTAGCTTATTAATCACGTCGGCCGAAACATTTGCCCCCACAATATACCAGAATTTCTGATAAAAATAGGGGTTAAATCCATCTGGGCCTGGGGATTTCCCGGGGTGCATCTGAAATATTGTTGTTTTTACTTCTTCTGCTGTATATGGCAGATTCAGCGCCTTGTTGATGTCTTCTGAAACTCTTCTAGGCACAAAAGGGATAATGTCATTCAACATGCTGCAGCTTTCAGAGCAGAATAGGTCCTTATAGAAACTTGTAAAAACTCACTCTATGTCACTCTGATCCATACACATATTACCTAGGTTGTCTTGGACTTGTCTGATGGTATTTGTACCTCTTCTACCCTTTACTCACAAAATCATGTGGACATCAGAATTGATGATGGTCTGGGGCATGCTCCTTGGAGATTCACCGGAGTGTATGGGTGGCCTCACAGTACGGAGAAGCTAAATACTTGTGAGTTATTGATGGACTTGAAGAACCGATGTGATTTGTCGTGGTTAGTAGGTGGGGATATCAATGAAATCTTTTAAAACTTTGAAAAACAAGGAGGTCCCCCAAAAGCTCAAGAGATCCGTAAGACCTTCCAAGATACCTTCATGGATTGTGGCCTCTTTGATCTCGGGTTTAAAGGGTTACAGTTCACTTGGTGGAATGGTAGAGAAGGTTAGGAGTCGGTGCAAGAAAGGCTCGATAAATATTTGGGAAGCACAGAGTGGAGTTTAGCTTTCCCGGCGGCGGAAGTGCAACACTTAGACGAGGACTTATCGGATCATCTACCTATCCTTTTAGAACCCACACCACATTATAATCCGCGTTCTCGAAGAATCAGGAGCTTCAGGTTTGAGAACGCATGGGCCATGAATGATGCATAATGGATCACAAGTCATCCAAAATGCCAAGAAAGAACACGGATCAAAAAACACAAGTAAGAACTTGCAAGAGATGAATCAAGAAGGACCTTTACAGTGATCAGAACAGCGGTAACTTTGATAGAATGAGCAACGAAACCCTTCGGATTGATACAGCCACACGACAATCTTCAAGAGCTCCTACTCCTCCTTTACACCACCCAAGAATGCTCAATCTTGGATTAGAAGAGAAGATTTCACACGAAAAACCCAAAGGTAATTCGATTTCTAGCCAAAACTAGAGAGAAACTAAAGCATCAACTTTAGAGAGATTTGTTTATTTCATTATGAATGTGTATATTGAATTACAAGAGACCCAAGGGGTCTATTTATAGGAATAGGAAAACCCCTCTCTAAAGACACGTCACCCCAGCAAGGCCAGCAAGGCCGCGTTACCCTGACAAGGCCCTTTTGGCGACACTTACAACAAAGGCCCTTTTAAAGAAAATACAACACTTACAACAAAGGCCCTTTAAAAATACAATATCTCCTAAACAAAATGTACATAAGGAATAACCCTTCCTCATAGCTAAATGACACTTCAAGACTCTTGAGATAAGGAGCTCAAAAGTCCCTTAGCTTTAGAGATATTCGCGATGTAACCACTCGAAACAAACTGCAGCAGGCTGATAAGGTCCTTTAGGGCTTCTTCCTGATGCATTGAAGGATGATATGCATCATTCTCCCTTTCTTGAAAAGAGTTTGCCCTCAAACTTGGAATTTCTTCATCTTCATTATAATAAGGCTTAAGATCACACACATTGAAAGTACAACTTCCTTCATACTCACCTTCCATCTTCAAACGATAAGCGTTATCACCAAGTCTTTCTAAGACCTCATAAGGACCTTCACCTCTCGGTTTCAATTTCCCTTTTCTCTTACTTGGAAATCTCTCTTTCCTCAAGTGTAACCATACTAAATCTCCAGGCTTGAATATAACTTTCTTCCTCTTTTGATTCACTTTCCCTTCAACCTTTTGAGTATATCTCTTAATCTTCTCACGAACTTCCTCATGCAGCTTCTTAATCTCCTCTACTCTTTTACTTGCTTCAAAGCTAAACTTCGTAGATGTAGAGATAGGAGATAAATCCATGGGTTTAAGAGGATTTCTTCCATAGACAACTTCAAATGGAGATAACTTTGTAGCACGATTAGGACTTCTATTATATGCAAACTCGGCAATGCTCAACAAAGTATCCCAACTCTTCTTTTCTTTATTCACCAATGTCCTCAACAAGGCTCCCAAGGTTCGATTGACTACCTCCGTTTGTCCATCCGTTTGTGGATGACAAGCCGTGCTAAACTTGAGCCTTGTTCCCATCTTCTTCCAAAGAGTAACCCAAAAGTGACTTAGAAACTTAGAGTCTCTATCACTCACCATAGTCTTGGGTATGCCGTGCAATTTTACAATTTCATCAAAATATAAGGTAGCAACTTTCGTAGCATCATATGTAGTGTTGCAAGGTACAAAATGCGCCATCTTTGAAAATCGATCTACAACCACCATAATAGAATCTTTACCTCTTTGAGTTCGAGGTAGACCCACAATGAAGTCTAAACTCACATCTTCCCAAGGGTGATATGGAATAGGTAGCGGTGTATACAAGCCTTGTGGTAATACATGTGATTTGGCAAGATTGCAAGTACCACATCTCTTAACAATATGCTCAACATCCTTCACCATGCTAGGCCAAAAATAATAATCTATCAGCATCAAATAAGTCTTCTCTATACCAAAATGTCCCGCCAAGGCACCTTCATGTACTTCTTGAATCAACAATTCGCGCAATGAGGTCCTTGGTATACATAATTGATTTCCTTTGAATAAGAAACCATCTTCAATATGAAACATTTCATGAGGGTGTTTCTTTGACAACTCATATACTTCTTTGAAATCTTGATCATCTTGATATAAGCCCTTAATATGCTCAAATCCAACAATGTTAGAATCAAGAACATATGTAAGTAAGTACCTTCTTGAGAGAGCATCGGCGCCCTTATTCAAATGCTCGGCCTTATGCTTGATCACAATTTGAAAAGCTTGCATAAATTCAACCCATTTTGCATGTCGTGGGTTAAGCTTGTGTTGGCCTTGGATAAACTTGAGAGCTTCATGATCACTATGTAGAATAAACTCTCCACTTAGTAGATAATGCCTCCAATGCTCAAGAGCTCTTATAATGGCATAGAACTCCTTGTCATATGTACTAAACTTCCTTTTGGCATCATTCAACTTCTCGCTAAAGTAGGCTATTGGCCTTCCCTCTTGTGTAAGGACGGCACCAATACCAACTCCACTAGCATCCACTTCTACTTCAAATACTTTGTCAAAACATGGCAAGGCTAGAAGAGGTGCGTTACATAACTTCTCTTTGATACTTTCAAACGCCAATTGAGCGTTTTTATTCCATGTAAACTCTCTTTGCTTCAAGAATTCAGTCATAGGAGCCAAAATAGTAGAAAAATTCTTGATAAACCTTCTATAAAATGAAGCTAATCCATGAAATGATCGTACCTCATGTATACTCGTTGGTGTTGGCCATTCTTGGATAGCTTTGACCTTTCCTTCGTCTACTTGAATCCCATTTTTGGAGAGCACATATCCAAGGAAAATGGCCTTGGTTGAGAAGAATGAACACTTCTCCAAGTTGGCGTAGAGCTTTTCTTTCTCCAAGATATACAAAACTAGCTCTAAATGCTTTACATGATCAATCTCACTTCTACTATATACAAGTATGTCATCAAAATATACTACAACACACTTTCCAATCAAAGGTTTCAATACATGATTCATTAACCTCATGAAAGTAGAAGGAGCATTCGTTAGACCAAAGGGCATTACTAACCATTCATATAGACCTTCCTTCGTTTTGAATGTCGTTTTCCATTCGTCTCCTTCACATATGCGGATTTGATGATATCCACTCTTCAAATCAATCTTTGAAAACACAACACTTCCATAAAGTTCATCAAGGAGATCCTCCAAACGTGGAATGGGGAAACGATATTTGATGGTGATTTTGTTGATGGACCTACAATCCATGCACATTCGTTGGGTACCATCTTTCTTTGGAACTAGTAACACTGGGACGGCACATGGACTCATGCTTGGACGAATAAGGCCCTTTTGGAGTAGCTCATCAACTTGCCTTTGAACCTCATGGGATTCCTTGGGGTTCATTCGGTAGGCTTGTTTATTTGGTAATGTAGTTCCCGGAATGAGGTCAATCTTGTGTTCAATGTCCCTTCTTGGTGGCAATCCTTGGGGCATTTCTTTTGGAAACAAATGTCCAAACCTCCTCATCAAGGGTGAGAGTCGAGGATGATCTTTGGTTGGGGAAGCTTGTTCTTCTTGGATATTCGCCTATATCAACTCTTTATGCTCATAGAATTCATGTTTTTCTGCCTTAAGTAAAGATACAATGTTAGTCTCCCTTTCTTTCTCTTTTGTTGGTGGAGGCCGAATAGAAGAAGGGGGCAAGGGAGCCAATGTAATCTTCTTCTTGTTGATGACGAATGAGTAGGTATTCAATCTTCCATCATGAGTTACATACCTATCAAAAAGCCACGGTCTACCAAACAAAATATGACAAGCATCCATGGGTATTACATCACACCATACATCATCTTTATAATTCTTCCCAATGGACAATGAGACTAATACACGTTTATCAACTCTAATGCACTTCCCATGGCTTAACCATTGAATATTATAAGGAGATGGGTGAGAACTTACATCCAAATTCAACTTTTCTACCATTGTAGTAGAGGCGGCATTAGTACAACTACCTCCATCAATTATAAGAGAGCATACCTTTCCTTGAACAGTACACGTAGTATGGAATATGTTCTCTCGTTGCTCCTTGTCATTTGGGGTAGAAGCCACACTTAACGCCCTTCTAAGCACCAACAATTCGCCTTCATCCGCTTGCTCAACCTCCTCATCATTATCCTCCTCATTTTCGGCAAGCTCACAAGGTTCCACTTCATGATCACTTTCATACAAACTTGGTTCAACAAACAAAGCACTTTGATATTCAACAAGAGAGACCGTACGCTTGTTAGGACATTCGGATGCTATATGACCCAACCCTTGGCACCTAAAACATCTTCTTGGTGGTAATGTCCTTGGTTCTTGGACTTGGATTTTGGGTGGGGGATTTTGTGGCTGGTTTAATGTGGGTTTGGCGTAGGGTTTAAGGGAGGATGGGGGCTGATTTTGTGGAGCTTTTGATTGTGTTTGGGGATAAGGACGTTGGGTATAGGGTTTGGATGTGTTTGGGAACGTCCTTTGCGGTTCCTTGGCTCTTTCTTTTCTATGCCTTTCCACTTTCATAGCCAAGTTACTTAGCTCATCAAGAGATTCATATGAATGTAATTCAACTATATGACGTATCCAATCATTCAAACCAATCAAGTAACGTACCAGAATTTGTGGCTCCTTTTCCTTGAGATCACAACGCCAAAGGAGATGTTCAAACTCCCTTGTGTATTCTTCCACCGATTTAGAGCCTTGGACAAGCTTTTGTAACTTGAAGTAGTTGTCTTCAACGTATGATTGGGGAAGGAACTTGGATTGCAACTTTGACTTCATCTTTTCCCAAGAACGGATCTTTTCTTTCCCTTTTGCAACTCTCTTCTTTTGAAGGTTAGTCCACCAAATACTAGCATGTTTTCTCAATTTCAAAGCAACGTACTTCACCTTGAGCTCATCACTACAATCTTTCAACTCAAAAACATGTTCATCCGTATGTATCCAATCAAGATAATCTTCTACATTCAAACTACCATCAAATTCAGGAACTTCGACTTTAAAATCCAAACGTTCATGCCTTTTAGACTTTGAACTACCTTCACCATGTGACGAGACATCATCACGTATGGATCCTTCACGTAGCATTTTGTTTTCTTCCATTTGTTTACCCAATTGCACACGCAAAAATGCTATTTGTTGCTCAAGTTCATAAACCTCATTTGATTTAGATTCATCGTTTGCCATTTGAAATCAACTTGATGTCATATGAACTCACGAGGGAAGTGGGACAGATTTGGGCTTGGTTTGTGTTTAGGACGAGGGTTCTTTGAGGAGCTATGGGTTCTTTATGAGTTCTTGATGAGTTCTTGGAAGAACTATCAAAGGGGCGTGTATAACGTGGGGTTTATGTGATTTTGTGACAAAACAAGGTCCAAGATTTATGCAAGAAACAAAGGAGATTCATCTAAACATGGCTCTGATACCAAATTGATGCATAATGGATCACAAGTCATCCAAAATGCCAAGAAAGAACACGGATCAAAAAACACAAGTAAGAACTTGCAAGAGATGAATCAAGAAGGACCTTTACAGTGATCAGAACAGCGGTAACTTTGATAGAATGAGCAACGAAACCCTTCGGATTGATACAGCCACACGACAATCTTCAAGAGCTCCTACTCCTCCTTTACACCACCCAAGAATGCTCAATCTTGGATTAGAAGAGAAGATTTCACACGAAAAACCCAAAGGTAATTCGATTTCTAGCCAAAACTAGAGAGAAACTAAAGCATCAACTTTAGAGAGATTTGTTTATTTCATTATGAATGTGTATATTGAATTACAAGAGACCCAAGGGGTCTATTTATAGGAATAGGAAAACCTCTCTCTAAAGACACGTCACCCCAGCAAGGCCAGCAAGGCCGCGTTACCCTGACAAGGCCCTTTAGGCGACACTTACAACAAAGGCCCTTTTAAAGAAAATACAACACTTACAACAAAGGCCCTTTAAAAATACAATATCTCCTAAACAAAATGTACATAAGGAATAACCCTTCCTCATAGCTAAATGACACTTCAAGACTCTTGAGATAAGGAGCTCAAAAGTCCCTTAGCTTTAGAGATATTCGCGATGTAACCACTCGAAACAAACTGCAGCAGGCTGATAAGGTCCTTTAGGGCTTCTTCCTGATGCATTGAAGGATGATATGCATCAATGAAGGCTAGCTGTGAGCCCAAAATCGCAGAAATTTGGAGTAATATAGAAGGGAAAATCACTGAAAAGCTACAATGCTGCAAGGAGGGTCTTCAAAATTGGTATCATGCTTCTCCGGGCCACATCAAGAAGGAAATTAGTGCAATTCAGAGGCTTCTAAAAACGATTACTAACCAGAACGAAAGACGGAAGTTGTTCGTAAAAATTAGAGAGCTTCGGAGCAAGGAAGAAATTATGTATTGGCAAAGAGCAAAAAAGGACTATTTAGCTTTCGGAGATTCAAACACGAGAAAATCATATTTTTTATTTATACTAAAAGTTAAGATAGATTAGCATTAGTATTAGTTATTTTTTTAAAAAAAATATTTTAGTTAGTTATTACATAATATAAATGCATAAGTTATTTTTTCCCAAACCCTAGCAAAACCCTAACCCTAGTCCCATCTCTCTCCCTCCCTCTTCTCTTTGCTTGTTGTCCCCCTGCCACCGCGCGCCGCCGAAAACCAGCCCAACACCACCAGAAACCGCCGCCCACCTCTCCCTTTCGTTCCGTTCTCCCTTACTCTCTTTCTCTCCTCCTACTCGACTTTCCCAGCCCCGCCACTAGCAACACACGCTCCAGCGCGCCACCACGGACAGGGTCATCGTTGTCGACGCCACTAGTCGACCACTGCGCCATTGTCACCGTCGCCAAAAGCCACCGCCCAACCGCCTAGACCACGAACAACGAACGCCTATTGTGGGTGATGTTGTTCAAACCCAACGACCGACACTGCCAAACGTTGACGACCATCGACGCCACCTGACGCTGCCGCCCCTAACATCGCAGTTTGCTGACTCGTCGGAAACCACCCAGAGACTGCCCTAGCGCCACCTTGCCTAAGTAAAACCCTATTTAAGTTTTGTTTTCTTGTTTTATTTTCTTTTAGTTTTCTGATTTTATTTATTCATTATCATCATTATTATTATTAACCATTGTAAATTGATTAAATGTATAATTATTAAAGTTTGTTTCTTGTTTGTTAGTTTAAGTGATTATATATTTCTTTTGTCCAATTCATATTGCAAATATGTGATCTAGATATGCAAGAATCCTAGCCTAAGGAACCCTCTAGAGAGATGTAAGAGACGAGAGAGAGAGAGAGAGAGAGAGAGAGAGAGAGAGAGAGAGAGTCTCCTTCCCTTCCAACTTCTCTATGCTCATCCTCTTCTTCAAGCCCTAGTCCCCTTTCCATGGAAAAGCCTCCTTTGAAGCCCCCTTACCCATCCTTTCCTTGGTTGTTCTTTGAGAGATTATGCAATTACATTTGGCGATTCAGGAATTTTGGCCCGTGTTTTTCATCTTTAAAGCCCACCTCCTTGTTTCAAAGCTAGATTTTGGTTTGTCTTGAGCAGGGTTACCTCTCTCTGCCTCTTTCTGGGTCTTTATTTTTTAGCACAACCTTTTCTATCTCGTCCAAATTGATTCTCAAAAATCATTTCAAGCTTTTTCTTCAATTTTAGAACAAATCTAAAACTTCGTTCCCTGCTTGGTTTTGTCTACCTTCATCGGAGCCTAGGTCTTGCTCTGCCACTCAGAAGTTGGATTAGGTCATCATTCATCATTCATGTTGTTCTTGACCCAATCAAAGTTAATGAGTTCACATGTCCAGATTATGGTACTCGGGGCGTCATGATAATCTTAAAGTGTGAAGCTTCTCTAATCCAATTTGAGATTCGATCGCTAGTCGTTGATGATAACCTTCATAATCAAACCCAAGTTCAAACTTGTCCAGGAGCTGGTCTGTCTTGGACCCTGTGATGAACCGACAACTATTGAAGAATCTCACTTTGTCCGCCGTCTTAATGAATTGCAATAGTAGAATTGTCATCCTTGTTCCCCGAACAAGTGGATTTGTAATTGGTTTTTGTTCTTGCCTTCTTGTGAAGCTAGTATTTGTCTTGTTGAAAAGCATGTATTATTCTTTCATAGTTTTTAGGTATGTTTACTTTGTAAATAAAATGAAGTTGCTAACGGCGAGAGAGCTAATTATATTATAGTAATCTCCAAGGCTATCTTTAAGTGAAAATTCTACCATAGTTGAAAACAAAATCAACTATGGTAGTTGATAAATGTGAGCCATTGATATCAAAGGAATGAATCTTGACCGTTGAAAGCACTAACTGACAACCCGTTGGATAAATTCTCTCTCTACTTCACTCCCTTCTCATTGAGATACAGTTACTGTTGTCTTCTTCTTCCTTCTGTTATCAATTCCCAATCTCTCTCTCTCTCTCTCTCTCTCTCTCTCCGATTTCCATTTTTTTGCCAAACCCATATATTTTTACTTTGATTTCTATCATTTATGCCAAACCCATATGAATTTTTTTCTTTGAAAACAAAAACTGAAAATGGGGAAAGATTATGGGGGCGTTTGGTGCGCAGCAGTTGGCTGTTGGTTGTTTGTAGTTGTTAGCTGTTTAGTTAGCTGCTTGACTTTTGTTTTGTTAGCTGTTTTTGTCAGCCGTTTGTATTAACTGTTTGTATAAAAAAGTGTTTGGTAGAGTTAGATGTTTGTAGGATGGTTTTTTCTCCTAGTACCCTTGGCTTTAGTGTTTTTTAACATTATGATTTTTTAAAATTTATTTTTAGGTTTTTCCGTCCATATTATAATTCATTTTTAGATTTAACATTATGATTTATATTCTTTTTTAGTTTTTTTAAATCCCAATGTACTTTTACAATTTAATGTAGATATTTTACAATTTATTTGTAGAAATTACATTATTGTAAACAATAGGTATTTGTATAATCAATTAGTAACTACATTATCAACATAAATCATAATGACAATATTAGTCTCTTATCCAAATTAATAGGAAAAGCAAATGAACTAGGAGATTTTGAACACAAGTATTATCATACATAAATTAACTATGTGAAATACCTGATAATTAACTTGGAGAAATGTAGCGTGCTTGGAGAAGGCAGACGGCGGAGCAGACGCTCTTTTGTGTTGCGGTGAATTGAAGTGAGGGATGAGAGAACAATTAAATGAACTAAACCTAAATTATTTTATTTGATGGAAATTGTTTTTTTTAATTTTTATGAATTAATTGGTCAATATGGTAATTTAAAATATAAAAAGCCAACATCTATTTACAAAAAGCTACTCATAGTAGCTTTTTACGATTTGGCTTTTTGGGGGCAAAAAGCTAGTATAATCCGCCAATTTACCAAACACCCCAAATTGGCACATTAACTAGTTAAACTGCCAAAAATCCTCCAAAAAGCCATTTTCTCCAAAAAGTCAACCAAAAAGCTGGGCACCAAACGCCCCCTATGTGAATCGAAATTGAGTGCTTGGGGGAAGAAAATCAAATTGATCGACCATCAAGCACACAATGAGGAATTGAGGATTGGTGACTGCACATTGAGAGGAAGGCAATCCATGCACCAATAAATATGAACAAAATAAATCATGCAGGAGATATTTTACAAAAATCTAAGTAAAATTTGAAAATTTTATGCACATATTTCGAGAATTTAGTGTAAATTAGTTATTTAGTCAGTTCAATGACAAACCTTTGTAGTCAATGGTGGTTCACTGCAACCCTTTCCCAGTTCCCTTCTTCCATTATTCTGATTTGTTTTTTTTTCTTTTTACATTTTTCTATAAACACCAAATTTTTCCTGCTTACAATCGAAAATGTGTCTTCAAACAAAAATTTACGATAATTAGCAGACAAAAAGAAAAGGGTTGCAGGAAAGTTCACAAGCATAGAAAGCTTGTCATGGAGAAATTCAGATACGAAAAGGGTTTAGGTAGGAGAGAGAAAAGGCAAAGAGGGCAGCAATTATACGGAAGGATCGAGTGTACACAGTACGGTACACTTGGTAAAAATATGCATTCAAGGTGAGAAAATATGCATTCAAGGTGGGAAAAATTGCATTGCGTAAGGGAAAATATGCATCCAAGTTGGGAAAATATCCAAGTTGGGAAATTATCATGATACACTCATATCATGATAATTCTGCATCCAAGGTGGAAAAAACTGCATTGCATAAGGGAAAATGTGCATCCAAGTTGGGAAATTATCATGATGCACTCATATCATGATAATTCTGCATCCAAGGTGGGAAAAACTGCATTGCGTAAGAGAAAATATGCATCCAAGTTGGGAAAATGTCCAAGTTGGGAAATTATCATGATACACTTATATCATGATAATTCTGCATCCAACTATGCATTGTGTAAGGGAAAATATATGATGTTGCAATAAATATACATTGCAGTACTTGAATACTGCACTTAAGTTTGGAAAACATGCATTACATGATTAGAAAATTTATCACCAACTGTGTATTGTGTAGGGGAAAATATGCATTCAAGGTTGGAAAAACTACATTGCGTAAGGGAAAATATGCATCCAAGTTGGGAAAACATGCATCCAAATTGGGAAATTATCATGATACACTCATATTATAATAATTCTGTATCCAAGATGAGAAAAATTGCATTGCGTAAAAGAAAATATGCATCCAAGTTAGGATACACTCCTAGCACGGTACACTCGGTGCTATATCATAATTTGCGCAGAGAGGGGATAGTGGGGTCGTGATTTAATTGAGAAATTAGTTTTCTTTTTTAAAAAAAAGTTTCAAAAGAGAGAGATGTTAGATATCAGGCAACCGTACTTGAAGATGAGATTATCACATTAGATCCAATGGCTAGGGTTTATTTCAACTACCATAGTTGAAAATATTTTTCAACTATGATAGAATCTCCCATCTTTAAGATATTCCAACAAAAGAATTAAGGGCCTGTTTGGTTCAACTATAAAGGAATGGAATGGAATGAAACTTGATATATAGAGGAATGGAATGGAATTTGATTCTTTGACATCATGTGTTTGGTTGATTAAAGGAATGAAATCAATATCATTGTTATTGTTTGATCTAAATATAGAGTGAAGTTAAATAAATAAATAAATAATAATAATAATAATAATAATAATAATAATAATAATAATAATATCGTCAAATTAATTTTTAATTGTCAATTTTCAATTTTCAATTTTTACTTTTTAATTTTTAATATTTTAACTTTATTATTATATTTACTTTTATTTTATTATTTTCTTTTAATCTTATGTTAATCTTAATTTTAATATTTATTGGAAATGTGTTTAAAGGTGAATTAAAGGAAATATGAAAACAAAATTATTGGTATAAATTAATTTTATTTTTGAAGATAAATATTGATATTTTAAGGAATGAGATGTGAAACCTCCCAAAAAAGAGAGGTATCAAGTCCCCCTCAAATGGGGGGAACTTGATTCTTATAGATATGGAGTTCCATTCCTTAAGTTTTAACCAAAAACAAAATAAAGAAAGTTAATACATTTAGGTATGAAGTTCCATTCCACAACGTCTAGTGGTGTGATATTTCTTTAGACATCCTTCGTGCCCAAAAATAGTGTTTTGTAAAGTCCTTTTCCGTAAATTAATTTTATTAAATCGGGTTAACATGCTATTGTTTAAGTTTCCCTGATCAAACTAGAAGTTACCAAAGAACCATGCATAGCACTAAATCGGGAGCCGCTGAATACACCAGCGACACCTAACATGTGAAATGGGTGCATAAGGATGTTGTGCTATACTATATTTTGTTAAATTTATGTCCGAAAGATTTAATTGACTCCGTATTGATTTATGTGTTTACAAAGTGAGCCTTTCGATGTCAATTTTACAAGTTACGTTCGTATTTTGACATATATTTAATGTTGGAATCGTTGGTATTAATTTCAATTAATTGCAAGTATACCGTTACTAAATTGTTTTCGTACTGATATGTGCGTTTACAAAGTACCCCTTTGACGTTAATTTCATAAAGCTTAGTTACTTTATTTTATTTTATTTTACTTTTTCCCTTTATACACCAAATGATGTTTTGTGACAATTTGACTTGTGTATTTGTAAAGTAGTCGTTTGCATAATACTTTTGGTATTTGAATTAATTGAACCTTCCGTTGTATTAGCGACTTTGGGGTTTTGATTTATTTGTTAACTGGGTATTGTTTGTACGTTTTGATATTTAAGCTACTAGTTTTGTTTTTGGGTTATGTCTTCTGCCTTAGCCAGTTAAGGTCTACAATGGACCTGTCGATCGACTTTTATGTGCGTTAATGTAGTGTCTGTTGACCCTATTCTGTGATATTCTGTATCTGGGATTTTCTGTTGCCCATGCAACTAGGCTAGTAGTGGTCTTAGCCTTAAAATGTGTTTTATGTTTGTTGCACTAAGTTATGATATACTGTGTCTTTTTATCAAAAATCATTTGTGAATATATTTTGACGTTGAGCGAGGAAAAGTGTTTTTGAAAACCGAGTCATATTTTGTTATATTAAACTACTTGTTAACTCTGACTCAACCTATGTTTACCCGCATGCCTAACCCAACTAAAAGGGTGTTATGTTACTTACTGGGCTTCCGAGCTCATCCTTTCATCATCCTATTTTTTTCAGGTTCCACTCTTATCAGTACCTAAGTTTCAGGAGAGGAATCCTGGGTTAAAGCCTTTATTTTTGGAGCTATGGAGTTTGTTTCTCATACTAGCAGAATTTATATTTTGATGAAAAGTCAAACCTTTGGGCTATAAACTTGTGGTTAGTATTTGAGATTCTTGTATTTCTTCTAGACTCTTGTTGAGTTGAACTAATTATAATTTTGGGATTGTGAGTAATTAAGGTCTTGTCTTCCCTTGTTATGGTTTAGCCTTGCATCCTTGTAGGACTCCTAGGCCCTGTTCGGAAAAATTAGTGTTTTAGATAGCGAATAGAGGTTTATGTAGGGGATAGCGGTTTACGCAGCAAATAGTGGTTTAAGTAGCAGGTAGCAAATGACTATCCAAAAGAAAATTGTGTTCGGTAAATTTAGCGGTTGAATTAACAGATTAATGTGAATTGACATATATCAATAATTTCTAAAGATAAAATTTTCAAAGGGAACTTTTTGACCGAAAAATATGAAACGCTACTCCAAACGTGAAACGTTAACTTACCGAACATTAATATTTATGCAATTAGAGTTTTGACTTGGTCAAGACACTAAACGCTACCTCAAACGCTACTGCCGAACACAACCATAGCATTGCAAGTGTGCGGTGTCTGTTACCCCTCGGTTCGGGGCGTGACAATTTCTTTCAAATCTTTCTTAATAGCAACCCAAAAACTACTTACTTTTTAACATCATAACAAATGATTAAGATAATTGAGACTGTGTATACATTATAAACATAATATTGTTGTAAATTTGCTTCTAATAAATAATATGATTTTTTACAATAATGATTAAAATAGAAAATGATAGAGAAATTATAAATATTAATATTTAGTAGTGAATAACCAATAATCACAAATTAAAAATAATTATTAATTCTAAAATTTAAGCATATGTAAAAAAAAATGCAACATCCAAAATTGACTCATGTGATTATTTAAGTATCTAGAATCATAAGTTGTTAATTTTCTTTAATTCATGCAATTATAAGTAAACAAAACATGTTTTATTCTTGACAAGGAAATATTGGCGGAGGTTTATTCACTTATTATTATGTCTACAAGTGTAACGCCCCGACCCCTCTTGAGTCATGAATATTATCGATAACTGTTTCAAGAATCGTTGGCTAGCCCCACAAATCACCACGAGTCTTTCCAACGTGCTTCGTCCTCGCTCACACGCTGCATGGGAAAACTTCTCAGGAGGTCAGGTCACCTATCTTGAGACTATTCGCAGACAAGCACGCTTAACTGAGGAGTTCCCAACGGATGAGCTACTATAAAAGAAGGTGCACCTTGGTGATATAAGTAGTCATTTCAATCTTTTTAAACCACATTTAACCATATACCCGGGGTATTACAATCACCCCCAATTAAGCGCACAATGTCCTCGTTAGGGGTGTGCATATTTCGGTCCGGACTGGAAAAAGCTCGTGACTGGACCGGACATGGCTCAGACCAACCCGGTTATGTTCAGTCCGTTCTCCCGTTCATAATTTTTATAATTTTGGGTTTCCGCGTCCCAGTCCAAACTCTATAAAAAATGGGTTGGACCGGCTAACCCAGTTTATACTTTTCTACATATACGTAATTTAGTTAAAATCAAATGCAATAGATATTTTGTCCATAAATATAATTATTTTTTATTTTTTCAAATTATGCACTCACCATATTTAAGCATAATTATTATTATCTAGTTGTCTTTGAATAAACTCATAAGATCCTTTCAAAACACAATCTAATTAGGGACAACTACTATCTACTAGTAAACATAAAACACCCATGATATTATTACTATTAATTTTCTAAATTTCAACTTATGGGAATGACATTCCTAATCATGGTGGCTAATTATAAAAAAACGTTAGCTAGTCCCATAAGTTGTTGTTTAAGCAAATTAATCTTCAACACAAATTTCCTAATCAAAGGCAGCCGCCACCAATTTTTTTTAAAAAAATTAAAATAGTCTATTACTATTAATTTGTTACTAATGCATTATGGAATTTCTGGTAGTAAACTAATTATACGGATTAGTACTACGGAGTATAATCAAACACTAATTTCCTCATCAAGGTGGCAGCTACTAGTTAGTTAAGAATTCGACTATATTGTAATTAAAAGTTATTTTGACACATAAAGAAAATGGTTCAATCAGTCCGAGTCAGGTCGACCATCCATTTTCTCGGTCCAGTCCAGTCCGAGTCTAAGGTGGAACCGGGCTGGTCTCGGTCTGTTATTTAGTTAAAGTTCGGTCTCCGGGTCGAGCTAATTCAGTCCGATCCAATTGCACACCCCTAGTCCTCGTTGTGCCACAATCCACTCCAAAATCTTTGCCCCGCTAGGTGACTGCCCATGGATTTCCCGTCCACCGGCGCATCTCACGGTCGCGGATCGGCTCTGATACCATCTGTAACGCCCCGGCCCCTCCCGGGCCGCAGACATTACTAGGAACGACTTCAATACAACGAGTCATGCAACCTCCAGAGTGGGAGAAATTGAGCAATAGGCTTAATATAGACCGTAGTGTAGGTGCCACAGACAGTGTTGACCCTGCCACGAGTCATGTCAACCCTGACATGGTCTGTGATAGACTGACAATGTCTAGATGCTCATTTAATATCCAACGGCTATATAATCCAAATGTTTAATACATAATCTCAATTTAGCACATGTTATTTGACTCCAACAGCTATAGTCTTTATTATAGCATGTAGTCAATGAACTTAGTCATGGTTAAGATACTCATTAAGAACCCTAATTAAGTCCATGACCAACCCCTACAAATTGGAATCATTTGCTAGCCATTTGGATGATGACATATCACATATCTAATCACAACGTCTCATTCTTGTCTAGATTGTAGGTATACTTGAGTGAATCAAGTGAGAAACAAACTTATCTTAAGTTTGCTAAGTTTCTAAGTTTTATCCCCTTGAATATTTACGGTATAGTAAATAGTTCTTAAGGAAAATGAGTTCATCGATGACTCTTAGCAATATTCAAGTAAGATAATCGTTTGGTTATTAAGTTCAATCTCCATATTGTCATATATACTACAAGAAAATCAAGAAGCCAAAAGAAGATGATGAAGTTTCAAGCCAGTCAAACATCATTTTCTCCAACACTTCTGGCCAATCCAATGGCCTCTTGTGGTTCAAACTATTTTGTCTTTCGTATAGGTTCTTTAATTATTCTATCTTAATCATTTATTCAAATTCGTGAAATTTCTGAATTCAATTTACAAACTTATAATTCTTAAAACTTGTTAGTATTTTCAATTAATATTCTTATTTAATTTGTGGATTAAGTTACCTCATTCGATTCCTAACTCTATAAGTAGCTTTTCTAAACAATTTCATGAACGAGAATTTTTCAGGGTTTACAATTCCCAATCGCCTCATGCTTTTGGGTATAAATAGTAGCTCTCTTCTCTTCTAGTGGAGAGACTGCTGATCATTAGAGTTCCACCAAAAAATTGTATTACCAATGAATTAATTTTAGATTCCACTCCCTCAGGTATATTATACACGGAAAAAAATATGTTGCGAAAGAGCTGCGAGATTTGCATTTATGCGGCGATAAGGTTATAAAAGAAGTTCTGCTCGCCAACTTGTGTAGTCTTGTTATATTATCTAGCAAAAATCCAAATTGTGAATTACTCTAATTACTTGTAATATGTAAACAACAAGTAATTCAATTGTATCAGTTTATAAATTGATATAAGTTCTAATGCTACTAAGATAGTAGCTTGGATTATGTGATCCTATGAACTCAAAGCTTAGTGAGAATGCTCTAAATTGTCATTGCAACGTAACTGTGTATAGTACATTTGGACAATGATCATGGTTATCACATATGATTGTGTTCTAATTCTAGTTGTTTTTCTTCATATTATGTCCATCATTTTGTAGCTCCTTGTAATGTGTAAAGAACATGTAAATTAAAATAGATTACATTTTATTAGGTGCTAGAATTTGCTTTGTTTTAAAGGAGCGGGAAGCAACTAGAATAAGAGCTTCCAAAATTTTATCTGACGCGATATCAGAATTTGTCCGATTTAAAAAAAAATCCAGTTTGGTCTGAACCCGATGTTTTTGGACCATCAGAATCCAAAATGAAAGTAGAGATTATTGCTATACAATTGGTGAAAATAGGGATTATTAGAATCCAATTTTCATATATATATATAATTTTCTCTCTCCTTGAGAGCTCATCTCTCTTAGCGATTTCAGATAGCTGTTTCTGACTCCTGAGTCCAGGGCTTCGGCCCTAGCCATGGCAAAGACCAGGAAGTCTAGTAACCAACATACAGCCAAGACATTGATAAAAGCAACTCCGAGCAATAATCCGGCAATAGATCAAGTTGGATCTATTCCTGAGGAGAACAACACCATCGCAATTCACCGACAAACTTCAACTGGAGCATCGGCCTTCAAATCGACATCAAAAAATGATGAAATCTTTGGCCAAAAATCAGATCAAGCATCAAAGGTGAAGAATTCGACTACTCTTCCCCAAGAACATAGCAAAACTACAACTTATGCTTCCCTACTCAATCCAGACGAGGGCAGCAACCTCGAATACATTGAAGCTATTGTAATTGAAGGATCTCCTATTGCAAAGATTGAGAAAGAGCCTGTCCAAAAGGAAATTGAATACTGGAAATCATCAATCTTATGTCGAGTGGTTGGGGCAAATCCTCCTTTCCCAATAATTGAAGGCTTCATCAACAGGATCTGGTCTCATTATGATCTGAGCGAAATTGCAGCTGTGAGAAAAGGGATTTTCTTGGTGAGATTCAACAAAGAGGCAGAGAAAGATGAGGTGCTCAAAAGGGGAATATATTTTTTCGACAATAAACCATTTGTTGTCAAGCCATGGAACCCATCACAAACAATAAACATGGCTGATTTTCAAACACTGACAATATGGATCAAATTTCAGCATCTGGATATACAATACTGGAGCACACAAAATCTCAGCAAGCTTGCTAGTCTAATTGGTATACCAATTAAGACAGATAAAGCCACAAAAGAAAGAACAAACCTCACTTGTGCCCGTGTATTGGTGGAGGTAAAACTGGATTGCAAATTCCCACAAGAGATTAAATATGTAAATGAGCAAGAAGTGTTGATCACACAACCAGTAGAATACGACTGGAAGCCAACTACATGTGGACACTGCCAGATGATGGGGCACACAGAAGCAGAATGCAAAAAGAAGATCAAGGCAGCTGAAACAAAGATTCCAGCAGATCAAAACAAGCATAACAAATCCAAGCAGGAATGGAGAATCAAGGTGCAAGACAGAACAGTTGATGAAGATGGATTCGTCAAGATTACTTCTCCTAGGAGGGACACTTCTAAGTGCCAAAGTCCAAAAACAAAACAAAACAATTCAACTCCTATAATAGCAAACCAGTTCTAGATTTTGGCAGACACAAAGGAACAGAATGACGATGTCACACATGAGAGTGCCGAAACAGCAGGGGAAGAAAAAGAGGAGGGAATTGAGAGCTCCTCAGGATCTGAATCGGATCCCCAATGAAGATCATCACATGGAATATTAGGGGTCTCAACGACTCCACAAAACAAGAAGACATCATGATCTTCTTGAGAGGCACCAATGCCAGTATTGTCTGCTTGCTTGAAACTAAAATCAAACCAGAGAAGGAATCCACTTCGACCCATGGTATGTTCACCTCTTGGTCTTCATGCAATAATTTTGATGTTCATAGAGGAGGCTGTATCTTTCTAGCTTGGAAGCAAAATAAGGTTGATGTCCAGTTGATCCATAAAGATGCTCAATCTATACACTGCCATATCACAGATTATAGCACAAATATAAAGGCATACTACACTTTTGTGTATGGTTTCAATAGAATTGAAGAAAGAGTTGGTCTTTGGGACAGTTTGAAAATCTTTTCAGACAATATTGATGCAGCTTGGTGTATTTTGGGAGATTTTAATTCTGTCCTACATGAGACGGATAGACTCAATGGGACGACAATCGATCCTTTTGAAACTCAAGATTTCCAATGCTGCATTGATCACTGTCAACTTATGGAACTAAATTGTCAATGTGCAACTTATACTTGGTCCAATGGGCATGTCCAATCGAAAATTGACAGAATTTTCTACAATGAAGATTGGTTGATGGCCAATGGTTACATGATTGGAACCTATTTACCGCAAAGTTTGTCTGATCACAAGCCAATTTGCCTTGAACTCATAGATGACCCACAGCCAAGAAGATGCTTTCGATATTGTGATATGTGGGTTAATGACACAAATTTTGCAAGTATCATTGCTGATGCAATAAATAATAGGAGGAAGGGATCCCCTATGCACACAATTTATCATCTTCTGAAGTCTCTCAAAACTGAGCTCAAGGTCTTAAACCGCATGAAATTTACAGATATCCATCATCAGGGAGAGATAGCCCGGAAAAAGCTTGTAAACATCCAACAACAGCTGAACTCAAATCCCACCTGCCCACTTCTTCTTGCGGATGAAGCTGCAGCAAAGGGGAATTACAGAATAATCCTAGCATCGGCTCAGAATCTCATCTCTCAACAATGCAAGATGGAAGCCAATGCCTTTGGGGATACCTGCTCTAAATACTTCTTCAGTAAAATGAAAAAAAAAGGAGATTAGCTGCCACTGTCCACACTTTGACAGACCATGATGGGATCATTATAACTGGCTTTCAGAATGTTGGAATTCATCTAGCTGATTTCTTTCAGAAATTATTGGGTGAGGACCAAGGTCAAAGACATGCCATAAATCAGCACATCATTCAAAATGGCCCCTTATTGAATATTCAGCAGCAGGCACAACTTTGTGCGCCTTTCACTAATCAGGAAATCAAGGATGCACTTTTTTCTATCCCAAACATCAAATCCCCGGGACCAGACGGATACTCCAGTGGTTTCTTCAGAAAAACACTTGGGATCAAATAGAAGACATTTTTAGTGATGCAATCAAAGAATTCTTTGTCACTGGTAAGATGCTCCCTGCGCTGAATTCAACAATCCTAACTCTCATCCCCAAGATTGAGAACCCAATGTCTGCAGTTGATTTTAGGCCAATTGCTTGCTGTAATACAATCTACAAAACTGCCTCAAAACTTATTGCTTCAAGACTGAGAAATGACCTCACGCATTTGGTGAATGAAAGCCAAACAGCTTTCATCCCCGGGAGAGAGTTGCTTCACAATGTTCTAATGTGCCATAGCTGACTCGAGGTTTACGAAGAAAACTCAATCAATCAAAATGCATGTTCAAGATAGATCTGAGGAAAGCATTCGACAGCGTGAAATGGGAGTTTATAAAGGAAATTCTCACTGGATATAAATTTCCACCACAATACATAAATTGGATCATGAGCTGCATATCTACCCCAACCTATACCATCCAGATTAATTGAGGCACTTATGGGTATTTCAAAGGAGCAAAAGGGCTACGTCAAGGAGACCCCATCTCGCCCCTCCTTTTCGCTCTTTCAATGGAATATCTATCTAAGAGCTTGGCTATGGCAACGGAAGATACCAACTTCAAATTTTTCCCGCGGTGTAAAGACCTAAAGCTCACACATCTTATTTTTGCGGATGATTTTCAGCGCAACAAACCCCTACACTGTCCAAAAGATCATGGACACCCTGGATCATTTCAAGCACACCTCGGGCCTCACTTCTAATGCAAGCAAATCAACTGTCTTGATCACTGGAGTTCCTCAACAGATCAAAAATGAAATTCAACACATCACAGGTTTTGAGAAGGGGATATACCCTTCTATTAATTGGGTATGCCAGTGACAGACGGACGATTGAGCAAATTGGAATGCAGGAAACTTGTTGATAAAATCACCTCGAGAATCAAAAGCTGGCGGACTAGCAACATCTCATATGCAGGTAGAGTGATTCTTATTAACAATGTCATCATGGGAGCTTTTACTTTCTGGGCCAAAATGATGATCATCCCACAACAAGTCATTGATCAAATCACGAAAATCTGCAGAAATTTTCTCTGGGGGCTAATGACACATATGCAAAAGCTCCACCCATTAACTGGCAAATGGTATGCAAAACCAAAGCTTGTGGGGGACTGGGCATCAAAAATTTGAAATACTGGAACATTGCCCTAGTTACAAAGCAAATTGTGGTCATCACCGATCACAAAGAAAGCCTTTGGGTAAAATGGATACATGCACGATATATCAAAGGCAGAGATTGGTGGGAGTATCAACCTAAGGGGGATATGTGTTGGTACTTTAAAAAATTGTGTGCAGTTAAGGAACACATCAAAGGAACAGGGATTCCACGAGATCATTTCTCAGTAAAGGAATGCTACAAAGCATTAACTGGAGAAGACACAAGATGGCAATGGGCAAGGATTGTATGGAGCAAATACAACAATCCAAGACACTCTTTTTGTTCCTGGATGGCAATACATGGCAAACTCAAAGTAAAGACCAGACTACATATGCCCAATCTACAAAAGACATGTTCTATGTGCACCCAACATGAAGAAACTATTGCCCACCTTCTTTATGATTGCACTTTTGCAGAAGGGGTAAGACGACATCTCGACACATGGATACATCTCCCCAGAGCAGCAACATGGGAGGAGTGGAGCAGGAAATTGCTACACCTCAAAGGTCCTATGCAGCGAAAACAAATCATCTACGCTATCTTTATTTCTTATATCTACAATATTTGGCTAACCAGGAACACCAGTGCTTTCAAGAACATCAGGACAGATCCTGAGAAAGTGTATCTTAGCATCAAACATCACCTTAGGGACAGGACTCTCCTTGTTAAAAATACTCAAAAACAATCCAAATACATAGACATACTATGCCCTTAAGCTTGTAAATCGGTTTTTTTGCCTTGTTTGCTATTAATGAATTTCACATTTTATTCAATATATATATATATATATATATATATATATATATATATATATAACCTAGACTTGGGAGCGAGAGCGAGAAATGAGGTCTAACTCTCACTCCCAATGTTGGTCAAGGACCTCATTTTTATTCTCACTCCCGATCTCACTCCCACTAATAGCAGGATTTTGAGACAAGGACTTAACTAGAAGCAAGACAAAACCGAGATTCCTTGAATTTTTGTTTACCCCTAAATACATATCTAACATATTATCTATCATCAACTAACAGGATACGAGACACAAGTGCATGAACAAACAAGGCTTTCTAAACAAACAAGGGTTTTAGCCTCGACAAAACTGTAAGACCATATGCAACGTTAAGCCAAGAGTCAGGCCAATATTGGCATGGCATGCACTGAGCATGTAATAAGGTTGTGTAGGTTCTCCTACCATGAAAATGTAAGCAAATTCACGAGGAAGACATTGAGTCTTGTGAGTCAGCTCACTAGATGAATCAAATGTATGTGCTCATGACACACACATATTACTTTTTCTCCTTCCTCTTGCTGCACATCACATTTTTTTTATCAATATAATCACACACTTTTTTAATTAATATGAATCAAACTCTTATTCAGAATTTAAAAGCAAGATAAATATAAACATAAACTTTAACTCTCTTAGTGGGAATCCACAAATTCCACCTCACTCAGTGACTCACTCAGTGAGTCAAATACAAGACACTCAAGTTAAACACTCATTCAACGAAAGTACATAGTTTTGCACTCAAGCAATATGCATATGACAGTTCATGACCGATAATAATACAGACAGATAAAAAGGCCTATTGTCCTCACCTTATTTATTTACAGAAACATGGGACTGAGGCTGGTACCAAAACCCACGATTTCTCTATGTAGCCTCAGCATACGCAAAATGCATGGTACCACCACATGCTGTTCCCCGGAAGCTGCTCCCACAGCTAGGTTCAGAGGCACCGATATCATCAAGATGCTGCTGTTCCAAATCCAGAAATCCAAGAGCAGGTTTACAATTGTGTGATGACATCTCATTGTCTGCAGGGACACTCAAGCACTGCTCCAACCTTGTGCCGTTCCTGCGATTATGCTTCTTGTCCTTTGGGCCACTTCCTCCCCGTACACTCTTACCCTTCTGCTTCCCTTTTCCATGTTTCTTCTTGCTCTTGTACTGCTGCTGAGCCTTCTTCTTTGGATAGTGGGACACAGACGTTGGTGGGGGATCATACACATCAGGAGCCCAAGACACACTCAGTTTCTTTGGAGGAATGCCCTCCTTCTCCCGGCCACCCCTCATGGCTGATACAAGTTTTCGAGCAGTTGGCAGAGAAGATGAATGTGTGAGAGACTTATTTTCCAACTGAAAGTCATGTGTCTTTCCTGTACCTGCAGTGAAAGGAAAGGACGCACACTTCTGGAAACAATAGCCACAGGCTTCCTCGGAATCATCCACACAACTATCAGCTCTTCCATTTTCATCGACCAGAATGCCCCTCTTACCATTGTCAAATGTAAGATGGTCGCAGGATTCTAACTTATCTTTCACCAGCAGTTTAGCATTAAATGCATTTTCAAGTTCATGCACTGCTGCCACACCAGAAGCATTGAGGATATACAGCCCTCCAATGGCAAATGGCTGCTCTAGCATGTGGCTGCCATCAGACCGATAACCATTTCCTATATATGGTTCATCTGGATGTGAGTTTTCCATTAGAAGGACCAGTATACAACTCAGTTTGGAGTTCAAAGATACCACCGCACAGCAAATAAGGACAATGTTCTTCAAGCCCAGTAAACTCAATGAAAGCTAAAGATCAACTAACTCAAAGTTTAAAGTCACCCTCTTTTTAATCTCTCCAAGCCAGATCAAGATCAATAGGTAACAAACCCAATGAAAGAAAGGAGACAACGAAAAAGGATGGAGTGAAAGATATGAGGGGGAAAGAAAAAGCTAAGATTGGGGAAAAACCAAATGTTAACTAAGATTACCACGCCGATCACTTTTTTCAAGATGTTTAAGACGATGAGAACATGATGAACTACGCAAAGAGGTGGCAAACTGAAGTGAAGGGCAAAGAGGAAGTTTAGCGGGCGCCGAAGGCATTGTGCTCCAATGCCCTTTATACCCCTAACCAAAAACAAAAAGGAAACTCCCAAATGAAACAAAAGCCAATTAAAAGCACAATTGAGATTTGACTGAGTAGACAAGTTTACAAATTGATCGGTTTGCTCAAGAGAGAAGAACACAACAAGATGGCATTAGTCAAGACAAAGTGGGACACTCATTTTTCAAACTGATCCCTTCAGAGTTGCATGTTTAGATCAATGAAGGTCAAAATTCTAACAGCTGTAAAATATTAAGACATTGGAGAGCAGCTGATCCCTTCAGAGTTGCATCTTCATTCCTTATCAAATTTGCAATTGGGTAGCAATTGTACTCATCTGCCAAGAAGAATGAATTCATGTAAGAAATTCGGCCAAAACAGCACCAAGCATGCAGCATTCTGATCAATATACGCAAAGGTTTACAAGAAAATACTACGATATAGAACTGAGGGAATCATCAGTTCATCACATACATTTAGAAATAGCTTTCAAAAATAAAATAAAATAAATCACACCAGTACGATTGAAGATGAGGCTAACAACATAACAGCAATAAGATCGAAGTTATATGCTCATATAGAATTCAATCATCTAATGTTAAGACTAATTTCATCAATAAACAATCGGCGATCCTTGAGCATTGACGCCAATGCTCTCACTACCTTCCACATCTATTCGCAACATCTATTATTAACTATATCAAAACAAAACCTATTTGTGGCGGACCTGGGCGGAATTGCGGGACAGGGCCAAGAAGGAACCCTAGTCAGCGACAAACCCTAGATCGAAGAATTGGACAACCAGTAAGTGCGTCTTCGGGGTGGTAGTTGGGGGCTTTTGGTCGAATGGAAGATGCGACCCCACCGGTGGGTTTTCTCCGGTCAGAAGTCGCCGAATTCCGGTCGCTGGTTAGAGAGAGGAGGAGCAGACGTTGCGTAGGCACTGCGTTTTCCTAATCCAGAAACAGAGAAAGAAGAGATCGGGAGGCGTCAACAACAGCCACAGGCAGGCCCACATACATTGAAGTTGGGCGTAGGTTTTTTTTTTCTTTTTTTTTTTTTGGATGATTCCCACTTTTGTATTTTGATTATTTCTTTACTCTATATTAAAAGCGGCACTTGGTTTTTTTTGTTTTGCTGCTTGCCTGCTTGCTTGCTTGTGTTCACACACGAATTTACTATTTCACCCTTAGATATAATAATTAATTCGTAATTTATTTTTAGTTTGTGTTCACACCCGAATTGACTCTTTTGCCCTCGAATATAATAACTAGGCAATATAGGTTGACTATATATCTGGTTAGGGTAAACACGGGTCGGGTGTATTTCGATTACAGGTAAATTTTACTTTTAAAAATGACTCGGGTGTATTTTAAATTCAAGTAAATATGGGTCAGATTTTCTTTGATAATAAAATTATTTTTAGGGTAAATACGGATCGGGTGTATTTTGGTTTTAGGTAAATTTCACTCAAAAAACATGACTCGGGTGTATTTCAGGTTTAAATAAATATGATCAGGTGTATTTCAAATTCAAGTAAGTATAGGTCAAATGTTCGACAGAAAATTTTTTTTAACATACGACAATCTTTAAAGGATTTTATGTTTCTATGGAAACTAAATTGTTGTACAATTTTGGTACTTTATTTTGCTTCCTTGTTAATTTCATTTTTACTAGGTTAAATTAATATGGCTTTATCTCTAAATTTTGCCAAATTTATTTGAATGTTTAACAAACATCTTGTTCCTTACCTAATATTTGTCTTTCCGTATCACTAAAACTATATTATTATATATTAAAATGATATTACATAATGTGATTGAATTCTATAAACATAATATTGCATAATAAATTGCATAAAATTATATTTTATCCATTATTTTTATATTAAAAAAAAATTAAAATATGCTTAAGGGAAATGGTTGATTTGATCAAGGTATCATTTGTACTCATTGATGCAACCTACACATTCGAACTTCTTATAATTGATAATTAATATTTATTGTTAAAAAAATAGTGTCAAAACTATTAAGAAATACCAATTTAATAAAAGGTAAGACACATAAATAATGTCTTAAAATAAGACGGATCATATCATTACTCGAACAATGGAGATTTGCCCCGTGCATGGCACGGGCATTTGTACTAGTTATAATTAAAGTGGCAGCAATTTTTTTTGGACTTTTTAAATTTTGCAAATTATTAGTGTTAAACCCGTGCTATGTACATTTAGCACGGGTGTATTAAAAAGTAAATGTCTAATAATTAAAAAGACAATTATAATTTAAAGTTGTGATAAATTTCGTAAAGTGTTCATATTAAAAGATAGACATTTATTATAATTTAAAGTCATTTAAACAATTATTATGTTTATAATTTATTGTAAATATAAAGAAAAAACTATAATTTTAAATCATAAACAAATTGTTATATATAAACATAAAGAAAAAACATAAATTTCATAAATTATAGTTCATATAAAGATATTATATAAAGATTATTGTTAATTTAAAGTCAAATAAACTATAAAGAAAAAACATAAATTATAAACAAATTATTATATATAAACATAAATTATGAATATCAATGTTATAATTGTTTATGTGACTTTAATATACCCGTGCATCAAACAAATATTGTTAAATAATAGTTTATGGGACTTTAAATTTCGTAAAGTGTCTATATGAACAATTATAACATTGATATACATAATTTATGTCTATTTTTCTTATAATTTATTGTTAAACATATAAACACATAATATAATTTAAAATCATGTAAATAATCATTATAATTTATGCTTATATATCCACCAATGATTTATAAAATTGATATACATAAAAACAATACTTGGTAAAACCAAAGCTATTGACTTGGAACAATGTAAAGTAGTTAGAACAAATGATAATTTTCTTTCGCATAGTCCCTCAACCTTCTGCATCAAGGGCAAAACCATGTCAAAACTATGCAATCAAGCTAGCAAAAATCAATAAATATTTCGACTAAATTGGATAACATTACAACAAAATTAAGATACAAAATCACAATCGACCACATGAATACATAAATTAATGATAATTACATAAAATAATTCCATTGATGTCACATCTCTCCTTATCGCTTCAAAATTGAATCAAAATTATCATTGCCTTGTAAGTAACCCAACAATTATTGGAGCATAATCACAATCTAGCATACCTAAACATTGAGCACAAACTCTGGAACGCATAAAAAGATTATACACATCTATTATTTTATCAACCGAAATTGCCGCACCAAAAAAGCCTAGACCCATTATCAACCTTTAGTTGACCACCATGCCATCGTTGCCGCTTCCATACTGTCGTCAAAATCGTTGAAAACACATTTCTATCCCTATTTTGCAAAATCGATAAAAAAAATCAAAAAACACAAAACTAAAATCCATCATTATTAAATGAATAAAGAAGCATTAGTAATCCATGTAGATTATCATCAATAGTGCAAAGAGTTAAAAAAAACAAAGGTACTCAACAAAGCAACAATTGTACAACACACATACACAAAGAATTTATACTAACCTGATCAAAATGAGGATTATACATTTTCACATGGTAGACCATAAATGATATAGAAAATGAATTTGTAGTAGGGAACATATTGATAGTTGCCAACAACACATGGTATAAAGATTGTGTTTTGATAGTTAAGTTTCGATTTAGGGTTTTTAGGATAGGTTAGTATTAGAGACATATATTAATAAGAGTTTTACAATAGGTTGGGATAGTATAATGGTCGGTTGTTACTATCCAATTTTTAGGGTAGTTAAGAAATCATGGGGCTGATGTTGCTAAAATCAAGGGATATGGTTAACAATATCTTTAATTGGATTTGCATTGGCGGGAATTGCAGTTGTGCGATTTTATTTTTCTGCAATCCTACTAGTTGCAACAACCTAAATTCACTCTCAACTTAGGATTATATTACTTTTATATATTACTTTTATATATTAATATGAAGAAGATAGATTCCTTTTCTTAGAGTTTAAACATATAAATTTTTCTAGTAGAAGTTCCGTAGAAGAAATATAAAAAAAAATATTTAAAAAGAATAGCCAAATCAAATATAACATGTTCAGATAATTGAGGAATTAATAAATAAATGGTTATAAAGACTATTAAGGTGAGATATCAATATTCTTGTAACCTAAACATCATAATTAAAGACAATATAATTAGTAAAATAAGCTAAGTTAGCACTATATAATAATTAATAATTAATAATAATTAAATATTGAATTTTCAATTCATAGTATTCTTATAAATCAAACCACAAAAAAATAATGCAGTAAAAAAAATGTCATAGGTTACACATATAATTGCAAAAATCAAGGGATAATAAAAATGAAATATTGAAGGTGGTTATAATTGCAAAAATTAAAGGATAATAACTGCAAAGGTTTAGAGTTTGATTTTGGGTAAAATTGTATTGTATTTTTTATGGGCGGGAAAATGGTTTCTTACTTTTATTTTTCTGAATTCTCATTGGCTAGAAAGACCTAAATTCACTCACAGCTCACGATTTCAAAATTCAAATATATTACTTTTATATATTAATAGATTGTATGCTCCTGGAGCACAATATGTATTATATGCTCTTGGAGCATGTACTCCGGATCCTACGTGGCATATGACATTGTTCATCCATAAAAGAGTCTTTGTTCACTCATAATCAGATAGGATAGTTCATTACATATGTTGAGATTGTTCACCTTGTATATCGAGATTGTTCACTAGATATGTTGAGATTGTTCACTAAATATGTTACAATTGTTAATCATGTAACTAGTGGTTATTCATTGAAAATATTTCCATTGTTCACCATATCATTATTTACTATTTCATTGTTTAGCCATTCACTTGTGCAAGTTCAAGTACATGTTATTCGATAAGTTCTAATGATAGAAATTTTGTCACATAAGAAGATTATATATTATAAATTGATTTCATGAGTAAACAATCTTAATCTTTCAAGTGAGCAAACAAGTTATGATGAACAATCTAAATTTTTCTTAGAGTAAACTAAGTGGAACAAGTTCAGTAAACAATATAGTTGAAGTAAATGAACAACGCAGTTGAAACAAATGAACAATGCAGTTGAAGTGAGTGAACAATCCAACTCAATTTAGTGAACATTATATGGTGAACAATGATATTATCTTCAGTGAACAATTCAGTTTAACTGACGTTGTAACCGACAAGTAGTTACTGATTTTTTTTTTAAAAAAAATAAAAAATCTGACATGGTTGTCATGTCATCTTCTGGAGCACATGCTCCAAGAGCATACAATAATTTGCACTTGGAGCATGTGCTCCAGGAGATGACATGACAGCCATGTCAGATTTTTTTATAAAAAAAATCAGTAACTACTTGTCGGTTACCAGCGTCAGTTAAACTGAATTGTTCACTGAAGATAACATCATTGTGCACTATACGTTGTTCACTAAATTGAGTTGGATTGTTCACTGACATTAATGTGATTGTTCATTCACTTCAACTGCATTGTTCACTTACTTCAACTGCATTGTTCATTTACTTCAACTATATTGTTTACTGAATTTGTTCCACATAGTTTACTCTAAGAAAAATTTAGATTGTTCATCATAACTTGTTTGCTCACTTGAAAGATTAAGATCGTTCACTCATGAAATCAATTTATAATATATAATCTTCTTATGTGACAAAATTTCTATCATTAGAACTTATTGAATAACATGTACTTGAACTTGCAGGAGTGAATGGCTAAACAATGAATTAGTAAATAATGACATGGTGAACAATGGAAATGTTTTCAATGAACAACCACTAGTTACATGATGAACAATTGTAACATATTTAGTGAACAATCTCAACATAACTAGTGAACAATCTCGATATACAGGGTGAATAATCTTAACATATGTCGTGAACTATCCTATTTGATTATGAGTGAACAAAGACTCTTTTATGGATGAACAATGTCATATGCCACGTAGGATCCGGAGCACATGCTCCAGGAGCATATAATACATATTGTTTAAATTTGGCATGAGGCCTTATTCTTTGAATTGGTTAAGATCAGGTTTGGATGGATTGGATTGGATTGGATTGAATTGGATAAGTTATTATGTTTTTTTGAGGAATTGTGTTTTTAGAGGATTTTTTTTGAGAAAATGTGAAATGTTTGGATAAGTTTGGATTGGATAGTTGAACCAATCTAAAGAACAACGCTTGCATATCAAATCAATTTAAATTCAAATATCCATGGGCTCAATTTAAGGATGTCTTTAAAAAATAATATGTAATATTTCACTTCTAATAAAATTAAATATGTTATGCAACTTAGGGATTGTGTTTCTCGTGTCGTGTCGGACCTTTGGATATTGTGTCCCTGTGCTCGTAATTTTTAGGTATGTCATGTCTAGGGGTGCGCACCATGAACCTAAACTGCAAATTGAACCACAAAACCGTATAAACCAAACCGCACAATGCGGTTAACCTAATTGATTTTTGCGTAAAAGCGGTTTAGGTTAACCAAACCGCTATAAGCGGTTTAGGTTTAGATTTTGGATTTTCATGAAACGGTTAACCGCTCTCAATTAAGTTGGAAAAAAATGAATTTATTAGTAATATGAATTTAATTTAACCGCGTATCGTCGTATCGGAATATGAATTTATTAGTAATATGATTGCATTTATTTGCATAAATGTTATTGTAAACTAGGCCTCAACCCGTGCGATGCACGGAGTATTTTAAAATTGTTATTTTATAAAATCAAAAATTTAATAGTAATCGTAGATATAATTTAGAGAGAATGAAACGTTGATCATATTATCCAATAAAAACGAAATATGACAAATTGTTTAAATACACAGGCCAACAATTTCATATGTGAAAGACACAAACTGACCCAAACTCGCAAAAAAAAAATATCAAACTAATGATGAACCACTTAATAGATGACAAAAATGTTCAATTAAAAAAAAATAGATGACAATAATATATTTAAAAAGAAAAAGCCTCGTGCGATGCACGAAGTATATTAAAACAACTTTAATTTAAAAAGAAAAAAACAATAACTGTACGAATAATTTATAAAGAAAAAAATATTATATTATCCAATGGAAAGACATCATAATCAATTGTTCAAACAAAATACATACATATGTTTATATATGCCTATAATAACAAAACACATGAGGCCAACACCAAAATAATTAATATTATTTGTACCAAAATAATTTAATTCAGAGTGAGTTAAGGATTAGTGATCCTTTCTGTTTT
The DNA here is from genome assembly GCA_029582165.1 of Portulaca oleracea. NCBI lineage: Eukaryota > Viridiplantae > Streptophyta > Magnoliopsida > Caryophyllales > Portulacaceae > Portulaca > Portulaca oleracea. The sequence continues at coordinate 36,757,380 of CM055882.1, forward strand.
TTTAATTTTAAAATAAAATTCGGATTGAAAATTTAAAAAAAAATTGAGAATAGAAAAAAAAATATAATTTTCTATGTTGTGATTGGTACAGTCACTCTCGTGGCTTTATTTCGTAGGACCTACAATAATTTCTATTATAATATATAGATTATATCAAGAATGGTGATATGAATTGAATCTGCCGAATTCAAAGTAGTTTTTGAATATATCAATTACAATAAATGCAATCAATGTAAAACCCAATAGGTTTGAATATATATATAATAATGATTTGAAACTTACCTTAATGAGAGTATGAATTGGGAATGTCAATAATCAATTGAGACGAATACGGCGAACATCAATTGTGATTCTGGCTGGTATGTGAAAGTATTCTATTTATATGTTTCGGAAAAAGTAATGAACGTAACCTAGTTGCAGTTGCGTCGGATATTTTAACAGTTGTAAATGTGATCAAACTCCAAAGCCATATGGGATTCGTAAAAGTTTTTTTTTAATTTTAAAATAAAATGAAATTCGAAACAGTTATGTAACAACTTTAAATGGGGTCAAAGTCCAAAGCAGCCAAGGTTTCAAATAAAATCTGGTTCAAAATAAAATAAAAAATTATTGAAAATGGGGTCAAAGTCCAATGCAACCTAAGTTTTGATTTTCATCGATTATTATTATGATTTTCTGAAATTATTAAAAAATTTCTAAAAATTGTATTTTTCTTAATTGTGATTGGTCGAAACTCCTTGCAACGCTCTCGCTGCATTTTGTTTATTTTCCCTTTCAATGTTATGTTAGTAATTGTAAACTTGTAAGTATTTGCATCTTCATTTCCTCACCCAAATGTTATATCTCTTCGTTTGGGTAGAAAGGTCATTTGTTTTTGGCCATTAATGAAAAGCAAGGGTTTACTCCCAATATCTCTCTCAAACCTTGTTCTTACTTTATCCTCTAATCATTGGGGTCGTGTTAATAAGTCATTTCCTTTATGGATTAGTGGTGCTTAGCTTTATCTAATCTTGGTGGATTTGCAAGTTCTTGACATTGGTGACCTCCATTGTTGAATTCATATTAAGGTCTCAAGCTTCCTTCAAGTTTCCATGTTCATTTTATTCATCTACTTCAGCTCAATCTCACTATTCCCACCAAGTTATGCCTCATTTGGTATCAAAGCCAAGGTTAGAGTTGTGGCTTGAGTTTTTGATTTTCAAATTGCAAGTTAGGGTTTCCACCATTGTTGATTTTTTGGTTTTTGGTTGCAATATTGGGTACCTCCATTCCCTGTGCCCTCCAAGTGTATTGGAGAAGATATTATTTTTCTTATGTTTGTTGTTCTTATTGTCCATTGAAGTTTTGTAGTGAAATTTGGAGTTCTTGATGGATTATTGAAGTGGAAGATGTGTAATTGTGTGTGAATGGTGTTATCGGAAGATAACCCAAAAAGAACCCAAGCTTTCAAACAGTAGCTAGCTAAAAAAAACCCCAAACTCCACAAAATTTCCCTAAGCACAATCCGTCCTTACCCTCTCATTTGATATGGATGATGAAAATAGTTCCAATCAAGAGGAGTCAAGCTGACGCCGAAGTCCTCAAGATGGGGTTATGGAGACCCGAGTTTCCTCCAACGAAAGGACTCTTGAAACCCTCATGGCTCAAATAAACAACATCGCCATAAACCTCCAAGGTCATCCCTGTGACGAATGAAGAGGCCCACTCGTAGCCCTATTCGTCCTCCTCCCACCTTCGAGTCGAGTGACGATGATAGAGGCTCCCTTCGATGCCATCGTCGACTGGAAATGGATGAGAGGCCCCCACGGGATGAGAAAGCCTTGGATGGCTTCAAATCATGGAGAGGATTTTTGAAACTAAGGAGTATAGCGATGAGAAAGCCTTCAAGATTGCTAGCTTGAAACTCACCAAAGTTGCATCCCTTTGGTTTGAGAATGTCAAGGCACAACGAGATTAGGAGGGCCGAGCAAAGATCACTTCATGGGCAAGGTTAAAGCAATTGATGAATCGACGATTCTTGCTTAACACTTACAAGCAAGAAATTATGAGGAAGCTTTATGCCCTTACACTAGGCAAGAGGAGTGTGAGTGACTACATCCAAGAGTTTGAACAACTTCTCAATAAGAGTGATCTTCAAGAGCCTGAGGAGCAAACTATGACGAGGTTCTTGAATGGGTTGGACCCCGTCATCGTCGAAAAAATTGAAATCCAACCTTACCACTCCATGGATGAGCTTTGTAGCTTGGCTCTCAAGGTTGAGGGGCAGAGGAAGGAGAAGGCCGCCGCCAAGCCTTTGACTAGGCCCTTCTCCCACCTTCTAACCGCCCTCTCTACTCCAACGCCCCAAAGCCAAGTGAAGCTCCCAAGTTCACACCTACCCCTAGGACCGACAAGGGAAAGGGAATTGCCTTGCCTTCTCCTACGGATATTCCACGACGGATGGAAGGTAAGAAGTTCTTCAAATGGCAAGGGTATGGTCATTTCCAAGCGAATTGTCCAAACCGGAGAACCTTGACCCTTCAAGAGGTCCAAGAGATTGATGATGAGTTCCAAACGACACATGAGGAACCCGACGCAGATGTTGAGGAGGAGGTTGAGTGTGATGGTGATGGCACTGCTCCACACGGTGGTAACTTGTCTTGAGGAGGGTATTACATGCTCATGATGAATCCCCTCTTAACCAGGCTCAATGGGAGATGATTTTCCAATCACGTTGCTTCGTGGGAGAAAAGGTGTGCAACCTCTTGACGGGGTAAGTTGTACCAAATTGCATCCACTCTTATGGTTGAGAAGCTTGGCTTACCTTTTCTACCTCACCCTAAGCCATATTCCCTCTAATGGCTCAATGATCAAAACGACATCAAGGTAACCAAACAAGTCCTTGTCAATTCATCTTTTGGTCCTAACTACGATGATTCTATTGTTTGTGATGTTGTCCTTATGAGTGCTTGTCATGTCCTTTTGGGGCGTCCGCCATGCATGATTGGTTGAAAAATACCTACACTTTTACCCATGGAGACAAGAGGGTTAAGCTACTACCTTTAGCTCCACATGAAATTTTACCTCGAAACTTGGGGTGGGAAGTGAGGAGCTTAAACACATGAGCGAAACACAGGTAGAGAGAGCCCTAAGTATGTGGAAGGTCATTCTGTTAGGTTTTAGGTTATCTATTTCCTAAACAAATACAGATTAATTTGCGGAATATTCATAATGATTATAAACAATTAATCACAACAATTGCAGAGGCTTTAGAAATTATACTTGATCGCTAATTCCGGCTGAAGAAGAGGTTGACCTTCGAGATTCCAATGCTGAAATCCTCTACTGAAAAGTCCACGCAGCACTCCGGGAACCCTATTACTAGATCAACCCGATCGAGACGAATCTCAATCTAAGATGTATGTATTTGGTATATGAGAATGTTTCAAGAAATAGAGAATATTTCAAGAAACAAGAACTGCAAATTAAAAGAGAGAGGAATTCAGGAAATCACCCTAGTATCTCTCTAAGAATCTTAGGCAGTTGGTGTGTAATAATCTCTCACAGAGACCCCTTTATATAGTGTTTAGATAACCTAGGGAGATGGCACAAAACCCTAAAGGGCCGACTTAACGCAACGACGCACTTCTAAGGCCAACACGGTCCGTGTTGGTCTCCAGAAAGTCCATTAACCCGGCCCATGGACACTACGGACCGTGGTGTCCCAACATGGACCGTGTTGACAATGGTCCGTGTTGAACCCATGTAGGACCCGGAAAAATTCCCGTTCGAGGAAATTGTTTTCCGATGCGCTACTTAAATGATCGGGAGCCGACTAAGGTTGCTTAATCCTTAAATAAGGATATTTTTATTTTCAAAATTCATTTTCGGGGTGATGAAACTTTATTTATTTACGAACCCGTTTTTTATTTTTTAAATTATTCGGAATTGTATAAAATAACTTAATAATAATTCAATCCCGATCCAAAATACTCAATTCAGGCTCGGGAAGGAAAAAGTGGGCCGTCAGAAATCATTAAAACCCGTCTGGGTTTTAATGGATTCTGGGCTGGGTCTTTCTCCTTCTCGGCCCAGAGAGAAAGTGGGTTGAAATTGATAAAACCCGCCTGGGTTTTATCAATTTCTAGTCCCTTTCTCTCGGGCCTAGCCTTAAATTGATAGAGGATATGAATTAAATCATTTTTTTAAAAAATTATTTTTGTGCAAAAACCGAACATTTTAAATAATAAAATGAATTTATAAAATGTGAAAGAGTCGCCAGCCGATTTAAGGAAATCGACAAACCATAAAATAAGAAATGAAAGACTCCGGTCTACGAACCCGATTTCTAGATTCGGGGGTAAGGTTACGAATTCAAGTGTTATAAGAACTCTCGAATCCGCCTGTCATAAAACAAACTCTACTAGAATCGACATTGAAAAGAAAGAGAGCGGGGAGAAGTTTGGTTAATTTCGCGAAGTTATTATTCAAATCATGCGAGATTAAAGACAAAGATGTTTACTTTTTACAAAATATGTACAAGTAAAAGAATTAAATAATGGATCACATGATGAAATACAATAATATAAATAACGAAATCAAACCTTGCTTTAAGGTGACGGATGTGATGAGTTCAATCCCTTGATTTGGCCTCGACTTGGAGCTTGAATGGAAGAATGTAAAATGGCTTGGAATGATGGTGTGAGGATAGTGATTATAATAGGAATGAGAATGATTATGGAAGATTAGAGAGGGTGTAAGTAATTTTGAGTATAGTAAGGGTGGTAGATGATGAGAGTGGTTGATGATGAAGGTGAAATGGAGGGGGTATTTATAGGTGAGGGAGTGAGAGGTTTGGAGGGAAAATGGAGGGATCATATCCTAACAATCATGCCCTCTCGGATCAAAACCCAGACGAGTTTCATGGGGTCAATGGCGAAGTTAAATCACGTGGCTTTTATCAAGGGATCGTATGCATGCAGATTTTGGCGCTAGAATAATTAAAACCCAGGCGGGTTTTATTTGATCCTCCCACGGATCGGTGATGTGGCAGAGCCAAAACGACGCGTCGTGCTTTACTCAAAACCCAGGCGGGTTTTGATATTTCCTCTGGGCCGGGGCGCGTCTTTGGGCCTGCCCCTGTGTGGGCCGCCTGTGAAGTTCTATAACCCAGGCGGGTTATATGTAATGTGAGCGGCCTGTTTTCATTTCTTGGGCTCAAGTTGTTGACCTTTTGTGCCCATTGGCTCACTTAATGTTCGCCCCGAATGACTTGCTGATCTTGATAGGTCGGGTTCATGCCGGTACAAATTCCGGTGTCTACAGAGATCCCCCACTTTGATCGAGTCCGAATAGGTCGAAGGTCAAAGTAGTATGAGGATATGACTTTGGATTGCAAATCCTGGAGTGATGCTTGGAAGCTGAGTCCTGCATCGCAATTGCGGGCGGCATGCGCCTCTTTTGGGATGATCTCGAGGAAAGATGATGCTCTACTTGACTGTTGATGAGATGTTGCTGGTCTCAGGCGAGAATGACGCCCTACTTACAACGATCTCAGGCGTCTAATGACTACCTTACTTGAAGGTGTGGGTTGACACTTGAAAGCTCCGTCCTGTGTCGCAGTTGTGGGCGTCCTGCGCCTCTTTGGCGATGATCTCGAGCAAGAATGATGCTCTGCCTGACTGTTGATGACAGCGACCTTTTGTGCGGTAGCTGGATGATGATGGTCCCTTTGTCGGTGACCGGAGAGCTGGCGACTTTTTATGCGGCAGCTGGATGATGGTGGTCCCTTTTGTCGGCGATCGGAGAGCTGGCCACTTTTTATGCGGCAGATGGATGATAGTGGTCCCTGTCCGGTCTCATTTTGAGCCGAATTAAAACCATAAATTGAGTATTTTTTGTTGCGATTTCTTCACTTGATTGGAAAATTAGTGTGATTTGCAGATCTTAATCCAAATTCATAGAAAAGGGAAAAAAAGTGGAGAAAAGATGAAAATTTAAGAGAGAATAGGAGAATTGAAAAGAAGATGAGTAGAAGAATTAAAGGAAGCGGCCCAATCGCGCGAGGTCCGACCCAAGAGTGAGTAGAAAACAAAAACGCTGGCATCGTTTTTAAAACGCTGGCAGCGCCAAGATCAGAGACAAGAAATTTGGCGTTCATGCAAAACGCTGGCAGCGTTTTTAAAACACTACTAGCGTTTAGTTCATATATAAGCTTAACGTAGCAAAACGCTGCCAGCGTTTAGCTTAACAAACCAAAAAAGGCGGAGAAACAAAACGCTGGCAGCGTTTTATCCCAGCATCCCTTATAAATAGAAGACTTCCCTGCAGCAGCTGTGGGAATTTTTAACATATATTATTTTTTTAGTTAGTTTTTAGGTTTACTCGTTCTTAGTATTATTGTTCTAGGGTTTAGTTCATCGTTTTTCTTGCTTCTGCTACCGTTATTCTTCGATTGCAATTCACTCTTTCAATTTTTAATTCAATTCAAGTTTTTAATTCTCGTTCTTCTTGCTTTTTTTGTTTCTAGTCTTGTTACTTCGAATTATTAGTATTAGTTCACAACCAAATTCCATTTTTTAGTGAAAGAGGAGGATTAAGGGTTCACAAATTCTCCCTTCAGGTGAGGATTTGGGGGATTCTTAGTAATCCGAATCACAACTTTTGTTTGTTCGGAAGAGTTCGTGATGCTAGCAAGGGGAGGTAGAGTGAAGAGAAGATTGTCGGTATACTCTACTCCTTTAATTTCATCGAGTCTTTCAGTTTAGTTCATATTTGCAATTTAAATCCTTATTTATTGTTTTCATGATTATGAGTTCTTCGTTAGTTTTAGTTTTTCGTTCTTGTTAAATTAGGTTAAATTTTAATTCTCGCTTCATGTTTGCTTTAGTAATTACTGTTTTCAATTCCTGTTTAATTTAGTTTTATTATTATTTACTGCTTTTTCACAATTTGAAACCCTACCAAACCAAATCCCTATTAACTTGACACACCATCCCTGCGGACACGAAAACCCTTACTTAGGAAACCCAATTTACCACAACCGAACAATGGCGCCGTTGCCGGGATGACGTTATTTGGTAGATTAGGTTTTTATGTTTGTGTGTAAATAGTTTATTGCTTTCTAGGTTCTTTCAAAAAAAAAATATGTAGTTACAAAAATTTAAAAAAAGAAGAAAATTAAAAAAAATTAATTTTTTTTTTAAAAAAATAGTTATGACTGATGTTAGGGTTCTACAATTTGAGCAAGAAATATTTTGGAGATATTTTGCTAGATTACAGGATTATGTTGCTCAATGTGAATCATATGGTATCTCACATGATACACTAGATATCTTGGGTATTGTGTATGAGGGTGTAAATTATGAAACTCGTAATCTCTAAGAATATTATGAGTTTTCTAATTTAGAAGAAGATGAGGTGTTGGAATTTCTTGAATGGTTGTCTAGGGATACTTATGAATCTGAACAACAAAATTCTTCCAATGGCCCCCATATTTCAAATTTTGCACCACCCTCTGAGACCCTAACTGAACAATCATGTTATTATCCCTTATATTTTGATGATCGAGCTTGTGGTAGGGATATTGTAGAAGACTCTTATGATCTTCCCCCATGTGACGTTGTTGAGTCTCATCCTTTGTGCTCATATTGTTCGCCGCACCATAGTTCTGATTCTTGTTTGAAAGCTGAAATGGATGATTTTCAAGCTAACATGTGTGCGAAGGTGAATGATATGTGTGCCAAAATGACTGAATACACGCGTGCATTTTTACATGAGACTAGTTCATGGGTAGAAGCTTCTTCTTGACAAGTGGTTGATTCAATAGTTGAAGTAGATCATTCATCATCTTTGCGTCCTGAAATGCATAATAATTCTTCTTTGTATGATTATGATGAGGATGACGACTACTATAGCAGACCTAGTTTTGCATGGATCGAGTTTAGGAAATCCTTAGCTCTAGCTGCATCTAGTGAGCATGAGAAACATGATGACCTTGTGTGTGATGATGTAGAACTTGATGAAAACATGTTACATGATGAACCATTGCCCACACCGTTATCCATGCTTTTATGTTTTTCTCTTGACTTATATTGAGGTCAAAGCTATATTTTATGTTTTTCTTCTCCCTTGATCACCCACCAAAACAAAAAAAGAGAAAAGGGTGATTAGGGAGATTCAATTGAAGTTCTGAAAGTCTTTGACCCATCTGAAGAAATTTGATGAGGTGTTCGATATTAATGAGGGAGAATTGAGTTCCTTGCTCAAATTTAGCAAGAAGGTGAGTTGAGAGTGATATTTTTTCAAATATCAATCCAAGCATGACTCTTTAAACTCCTCATACCCAAATATTACCACTCCTTTCCCCTAACCTAAGCCTCATTACAACCGTAAAAAGTCCTCTTGATTGTCACTTATGTATTTGTATACCAGCAGTGGAGAGCGAGATTCTTACCAAGCCTATGGTAGGTTGTTTCTTTTGGTCTAAGTATGAGAAAAACCCACATACACATTCAAATTTGAGTGTTTGAGCGTTCAATTTTATCCTAAAGTGAGGTTTGCTCTTTTGACTGGCCTACGTCCATAACCAACCGCACATATTTGCATTCATCTTAAGTCTGTTGGCGGTTTTTTGCATCTAAACTATCCATATTGATCTTGGTGTTTGCTTGATGGATTGATGTGTTTGATTGGTTAGCCTGAGGGGGTGTTTAATTGTATTTGTAACCCTAACGCTAACCCTTTTTATTTCTTCATTTTCCTTTTTCTTTCTTGAGTCTTTTCCTTTTTAATCTGAGGCTACTTTTTCTTTTCTTTTTCTTTGGCTTTTGTGGGTATAGTTGCTATAAACCCTCACGAGACCTTCCTCGTCCACTTGGGGTGCCAAGGGGTTTAAAGGGCTTGTTGCATACGCTAAATGCAACCGTGATTCCTACGAAAGTGAGTTAGGATAGTTTAGTTTATTTTCTTTCTTTGTTTTAGTTTGCTCGGGGCGAGCAAACATTTGTGTGAGAGTGTTGTTCAGTCTCATTTTGAGCCGAATTAAGACCGTAAATTGAGTATTTTTTGTTGCGATTTCTTCACTTGATTGGAAAATTAGTGTGATTTGCAGATCTTAATCCAAATTCATAGAGAAGTGAAAAAAAGTGGAGAAAAGATGCATATTTAAGAAAGAATTGGACAATTGAAAAGAAGATGAGAAGAAGAATTAAAGGAAGCGGCCCAATCGTGCGAGGTCTGGCCCAAGAGTGAACGGAAGACAAAAACGCTGGCAGCGCCTAGATAAGAGACAAGAAATTTGGCGTTCATGCAAAACGCTGGCAGCGTTTTTAAAACGCTACCAGCGTTTAGTTCATATATATATATATAAGCTTAACGTAGCAAAACGCTGCCAGCATTTATAAAACGCTGCCAGCGTTTAGCTTAACAAACCAAAAAAGGCGGAGAAACAAAACGCTGGCAACGTTTATAAAATGCTGGCAGCGTTTTATCCCAACATCCCTTATAAATAGAAGACTTCGCCCCAGTAGCCGTGGGGATTTTTATCATATATTATTTTTTTAGTTAGTTTTTAGGTTTACTCGTTCTTAGTATTATTGTTCTAGGGTTTAGTTCATCGTTTTTCTTGCTTCTGCTACCGTTATTCTTCGATTGTAATTCACTCTTTCAATTTTTAATTCAATTCAAGTTTTTAATTCTCGTTCTTCTTGCTTTTTTTGTTTCTAGTCTTGTTACTTCGAATTATTAGTATTAGTTCACAACCAAATTCCATTTTTTAGTGAAAGAGGAGGATTAAGGGTTCACAAATTCTCCCTTCAGGTGAGGATTTGGGGGATTCTTAGTAATCCGAATCACAACTTTTGTTTGTTCGGAAGAGTTCGTGATGCTAGCAAGGGGAGGTAGAGTGAAGAGAAGATTGTCGGTATACTCTACTCCTTTAATTTCATCGAGTCTTTCAGTTTAGTTCATATTTGCAATTTAAATCCTTATTTATTGTTTTCATGATTATGAGTTCTTCGTTAGTTTTAGTTTTTCATTCTTGTTAAATTAGGTTAAATTTTAATTCTCGCTTCATGTTTGCTTTAGTAATTACTGTTTTCAATTCCTGTTTAATTTAGTTTTATTATTATTTACTGCTTTTTCACAATTTGAAACCCTACCAAACCAAATCCCTATTAACTTGACACACCATCCCTGCGGACACGAAAACCCTTACTTAGGAAACCCAATTTACCACTACCGTATAGTCCCATTTTCGGCGACCGCAGAGCTGGCGACTTTTTATGTGGCAGCTAGGTGATGGTGGTCCCATTGTCGGCGACCGGAGAGCTGGCGACTTTTTATGCGGCAGCTGGATGATGGTGGTCCCATTGTCGGCGACCAGAGAGCTGGCGACTTTTTATGCGGCAGCTGGATGATTGTGGTCCCATTGTCGGCGACCGGAGAGCTGGCAACTTTTTATGCGGCACAGACCCGTTACCATTATGGCCCTTCTTTGTGGAAGGTGCTCGAGGTATGTGCTCGAAACTTCTCTTTTCAATGCAGTTTATCCCTTCTTCCTTAACATTCTTTTAATGCAGTCATGGGCGTATGAGTACATCTCGGCCCTGGGTATTCGTTCGAAGAAGAATAAGACAGTACCAACTGCTGAACACTGGACTACTGAGGGCATTCATGATAAAAAGTATAGGTCGGGGAGTCTTGACCTTATTCGTTGCATCTTGGACAACTTGAAACCGGTATTTCTTTATGTCCAGCACCTTTCTTTTTTTTTTTTTCCCCATCTATATGTCATCCTTAAACGCGCCTTTCCTTTTACAGGATCAAGTGAACTGGCGCCCTTGGGTCGATTTTAACGTCGGAGGGTTACCACAACCTTTGCAACCGGTGGAGCATGACACCCGTCTTCGCCTAATGATTGAGGGGCCTTATGGTTATGTGTGGTACTTGGGGGAGAGAGCCTCGAGGCAAATTCTGGGAGGTTATCCTGGTTTCATTCCCCTGGACCCTCCGACACATATGTTTGAGCCATGATGAGTTGACCCAGGCGTCCTGAGGAATCTGGTTTGAGGCTAGGATTTTGACAACTTCATACATGACGCTCCGCAGGAGGAATTCAATGAAGAGTTCCAACATTATCTTAGCCGTTTGGCCCCTCGAGTGGTATGCGTCTTCCTCCTTTGTCCTTATTATGTTTAAGCTGTTTTCTTACCAGAAAATCTTCAGCTAGGGCCCTATGCTAAGGCCGCTGAGGTGGAGATTCCACCGGAGAGGAAAAAGATCGGTGGCTTCTTGTACGTGGTGAACAGCAACGGGTGTTCCACGCTTCAAGCATTTGATCGTAAATCGGTAATTCCTCATTTCATGTTGCTTCCTTTTCATTCCATATGTTACATATAGATAACCCTGGTCTTGCTATCTTTTAGCCAATATGGGCTTTCCTCCGACAACTAACTAAGGAGTAGAGTACCATGAGGAAGCATATCGATCGGGCATACACCGGCTTAGGTAGATATCGAGGTGATACCGCTAGAAGAGCTGATATGGAGGCTGATGCGGAGTCTGTTCCCAGAGAACCACCTCGACGTTCTACTGTAGGTGCTCCTCGCACAGAGCCCCCACGCCGCTCTTCGGTAGGGGAGTATTCTACTCGAGGTCGATCTCGGGAAGAAGTTGGTGGATCTTCTCGTCCTCCTCTAGCAGCTATACCAGAGGGTCGCGGCAAAGGTGTCTTGGTCGAGGGTCAAAACTCAACTGGATCTCATCGTAGCAGGTCCGGTAGAAGAGATCGTCGTCCTCCAAATATGGAAGAGGACATGACTCAAATGTCCTTGTAGGAGGTTCTTGGTCAGGGAGGGTCGTATACTCGTATCACAGTGCTGGGTATGTCGGTGATACTCAGGCCCATTCATATTGGGTGGAGGACGCTTCAGAGTCAAGCGCCACCCACCGACCCTCTCATTCTCGTCGTACTCCAACTTCATTCCATTCTGCTCGTCGTGGTCGGGAAATAGTGGAGAGGGACCGTGATTCAGGTGCATCCGTACGGTATCTTGGCAGTCATGCCCTAGCGGATGACGCTACTTCACGTCCTGCACCCTATGATGCTTCCTCTTTTGGTTCTGGTTTTGCAGGATGGCCTTTCCCTACTCATGGGATGGGTTCGTCATGGCCCGTGGGCTCGCAAGAGTTGTCTGCGCCTCAACACTCTTGGCTAGGAGGATCTGCTTCTTCTGGTTGGCCAACCCCTGGTTATGGAACAGGTCCTGTATGGCCTACTCCGTCTGTTGAGTGGCAGGTTCCTGATCATTCCTGGCTGGCTACTTCACAGGAGCACTCTATGTCTTCACCATCAAGCGTGCATCTTTCGAGAGTGCCCCTATCCGGGCCATCGTCTCCCGTGCAGACTGCTCCTAGTCCCGTTTACTATTCTTGGGACATCTATTTGGCACGGCCGGTACTTCCAATGCTGGAGCTTCAAATGCGGGTGGCAACTTGGCAGAGGACAACGGCGATTCCGGCTCCCTGTGGTGACCAAAGTTATGCAATGCAAGACTCTTTGCATTTTTTTTTGTTTATTACTATGCAAGACTCTTTGTAATGCAAGACTCGGTGAATGCACAACTTTGATGCTTTATTAATGATTTCTACATGATGGGATTAATCCCAATTAATCCCGCTTCCCCAAAAAGAAAAGGAAATAAAAAAACCAAAAACTTAAGTGTCGGAGTTGACTCGAGCAAAAATTTCAAAACCAAACATCATTAGGTCGATAACAAAACCTAAGACAAAAGATACACGATTAGGCTAGTTTAATCCGCAAAAGAAGAGGCCCACATGAAAACAACAACGGGCTAAGGACTTCGGAAGACTTGGGCTTGGGCTGTCTCAAAACCCATACGGGTTTTGGCCGCTGAAGGAGGTGGGCCTGGGCTTGCGGAGGCGCGCGCGTGTGGCTCTAGTGAATTTAAAACCCAGGAGGGTTTTAACATTTTTTTTCTTTCTTTTTTTTTTGTTAGCCGTTGAAGAATGACTTAAATCATGGGATTCTTGGGGTAACGTCCATATGACCGTTTTCTTGATGATTTGCTCCATTTTGATCTTAGGTGAAGTTGTATAAATACCCTCCCTTATGTATGTTATCATCACTCATCTCTTCTTCGTGAAAGAGCTCTATACAAAAGTCACAAAAAAGTCCTCCCAAAATCTCTATGGCGTTCGAAAAGAAGCTTGCTACTTGGATGAACACTTTGTCCAAGGAAGAGAAGAAAGAGCTTGGGAGATACAAGTTGAGGAGCTTGCTGAGCCTTCGGCAAGTAAGGATCAACAATGACTTTCTCCGTGCAGCGGAGACTTTTTAGGATCCGAAGATGCACGTTTTCCGCTTCGCATTCAAGGAGCTATGTCCGCTTCTGGAGGAGTGGTCTTCTATTCTCGGAACAAACCACATCGCACGTCCGACGTCACCTCCAACATCTACCGACGTCATTAAACAATACAAGGAGATGCTATGCCTTCCATCCCGGGTCATAGGAAGCGCATTATTCGGCGATAAGGTACATTTCCAGACTATTGTCGAATATTTTCAATCTCCTGACACATTGGAATATGGTTCGGTGATACGAGTGCGAGCACTTGTATTATGCTTCCTCGGAGAATTCTGCTTCTATCATGGTGAGCGCAGAACCGGGCCGACGGGCCTAATCCAGATTGTTGAAGATATGGCCCGAGGCGACAATCTAGTGCCGTTGATGCTAGCGGAGACTATGATGGGTTTGGACGATCCGAATCTAGAACATGAACTCCGTGGGAGCCCCCTACTTCTTCAAGTACATTTCCTCACTCCTTTTTTTAATTTTTTTTCTTCTGCCTGCATATTGCTTGTAAAACCCAGGCGGGTTTTAGGCCCTTTTTTTTTCCTTTTTTTTCATTAGTTTGGGAATAATTGGTGTTCAATCATAACCTGTGCTAACTTTTGTGGACAGATATGGCTGATGGAGCATTTGGGCCTTATCGAGGAGTCTCGAACTTCCTCGGCACTCGCGAACTACTGCGAAAGGAAGCGAAAGTATGCCGATCATCAATCGGTGACTGACTGGATTGCCTTCGTGAAGGAATCTCGTGATATCACATGGTGGATCGAGTGGTGGCATATTCCCGAGTATGTAACTCGTGACTCCTGTAACGCCTATATGTGCATCGCTGGTTTGACGCACATGACTTTCTACTTCCCAGAGCGAGTGCGGCGACAAATGGGCCGCAAACAAAACATCCCCGAGCTGCTGTTTGAAGCCCCTGAGCGATTGAAGCTTCGTGGCTCGGTGATAGAGTCGTGGCTGAAGTATTGGGAAAGAAGGCAGACCCTTAAAGCTCCATGAAACGCATATGATGTATGCAAGGTCCAAAGATCAGAGTATTGACCTCACAGTACACCACATTAACACATATCGCACACAATTTGGCCTCAAAACAGAGAATCAGTTACAAGCACACCCCAAACAGACCTCACACAGAGAATTAATTACAACCTCCTCAAAACAGAGCACAAACACCAATGAACGAATGGATGAAATGAATGATGATAATATGATGATCGGATGACAAACTTACAATCAAACAGCAACCAGAGATAGTCTTGAGGCTCGAGCTGATACAGGTACACCACAGCTAGAACTTCAAGGGCAATGGACTGGATGACCTCAATGGATACAGGCACACCACCACTGAGATTACCAAGCTCTACACCCACCACAAGGATTGCCAAATCCTTGCTGCTGTAGTAGAATTAACCAAAGATGAGAGTTTAACGTCACTCACAAACAAGAGGCTCAATCAAGGAACTTAAAATGCTATTAATTTCACTGATAGATAATGACCTCAAGCTGCCGATTACAAGCTATATAAAGCTAGGGTTGAGCTGGATGATTAAGGGTTTCCCCTTGCTCAAGAAACTCACTAATTAAGCATTAAACTACTTAACTAACTTAGCAAGCTAATTAAGCCTCATTACAAACTGGATAACTTCAAAATAAAAGGAAATAAAATGAAATAAACTCTAACAAACGCGTTGTCTTTATTACAAACGGTTAAATCACCTCACAAGCTGGAAATGGCCTCAACAGCTCGGAAGTGAGTCTTCATGGAGGACCTCAATGCAGGATCACCTCACAGAACTGGAATATCCTCAACAGTTCCAGAAGTGATGTCTTCATAGAGGACCTCAGAACTGGCAAACATCTTCACTGAGTTGGAAAGTCCTCAACAGCTCTAGAGTGAAGTCTTCAAAGCACTGGTGAGGACCTCAATCCAAAGATATGGAATTGAGAAATAACCTCACTGGCTGGCTGCTGCTGTTGGTGATGATGCTGCTGTTGTTGGACGACCTCATGACTTGTTGGACCATCATAAAGCACTCTTGGATGTCAGTGTTTGATGTGGTTGATGATGGCCTCAATGCTGATGTTGGTGAGGTCGTTGCTGCTCCTGATGCTGGTTCTGATTCATCCTCCCCAGGTTGAGGAAAGTTTGTCCTCAAACTTGGAAGGTCTTCATGCTTTGGAAAGTAAGGCCTCAAATCTGCAACGTTGAATGTAGCACTGCCTCCATAGTCTTCAGAAAGATCTAACTTCAAAAGGTCCATCTGCTCTTGGGGTCATCTTTCCCTTCCTCTTACTTGGAAATCTATCCTTCCTTAGATGAATCCACACTAGATCTCCTGGATTGAAAACCATCTTCCTCCTATGTTTATTTGCTAATGTAGAAATTTGCTCAGAATACTTGATGATCTTCTCCCTGACTTGTTTATGAAGCTTCTTGATGTCCTCTGCATGTTTACCTACTTCATAACTAAACCTCACAGAATTTGTTAGTGGGGATAAATCCAATGGAGTTATAGGATTTCTACCATAGACAACCTGGAATGGTGAAAGGCCAGTTGCCTTGGATGGTGCTCTATTGAAAGCAAATTCAGCATGAGACAAGAGGGTGTCCCATCCTGTTTTGTTTGTGGATATCAGTGACCTCAATAGTCTTTCAAGTGTCCTGTTTGTGACCTCTGTTTGCCCATCAGTTTGGGGGTGACAAGCTGTGCTATACTTCAATTGGGTGCCCAACTTCTTCCAAAGAGTAACCCAAAAATGACTTAGGAACTTGACATCCCTATCAGACACCATACTCTTGGGAACACCATGGAGTCTCACTACCTCCTGAAAATACAATTCAGCCACCCTCACAGCATCATAGGTGGTATGGCAAGCAATGAAATGAGCCATTTTACTGAATCTGTCCACAACTACCATGATTGAATCTTTTCCTCCTTGAGTTCTTGGTAGACCAACAATGAAGTCTAGGCTGATGTCCTCCCAAGGACTGTTTGGAACTGGCAAAGGTGTGTATAACCCTTGAGGTAAGCTATGACTCTTTGCAATCTGACATGTAGCACACCTCCTGATCCAATGCTCAACATCCTTCCTCATTTTAGGCAAACAGTAATGTTCCTTCAGCATAAGAAGGGTCTTCTCGATGCCAAAATGACCTGCCAAGCAACCTCCATGAACTTCAGAGATCAACAACTCTCTAAAACTGCTCCTTGGAATACACAACCTTGCTCCTTTGAAAAGAAATCCCTGGTCTATGTGGTATAGACTTTGAGGATGTCCTTGACATTTCTGGTACAACTCTCCAAAATCGTCATCATTCTCATATAAAGCTTTCAACTGTTCAAAACCAAGCACTCTTGCATCCAAAACTTGCAACAACAAATACCTCCTGGACAATGCATCAGCTCCTTTGTTAAGCTTCCCAGATTTATGATGGATCACAAAATGGAATTGCCGCATGAACTCCACCCAAGTAGCATGCCTAGTGTTGAGTTTATGCTGCCCCTAAATGAATTTGAGGGCCTCATGATCACTGTGCAAAATAAATTTAGCTCCAATAAGATAATGCCTCCAATGTTGCAAAGCTCTGATGATAGCATAGAACTCCTTATCATATGTACTGTATTTCCTCTTGGCCTCATTGAGTTTCTCACTGAAATAAGCTACTGGTTTTCCCTCTTGAGTCAACACCGCTCCAATGCCCACACCTAAGGCATCACACTCCACTTCAAAGACTTTGGCAAAACAAGGTAATGCCAACACTGGTGCTGAGGTTAACTGTCTTTTGACCTCCTCAAAAGCTTGTTGTGCTGCTCGTGTCCAAGTAAAGCTCTTCCCCTTTACTAACTCAGTCATGACAGCTAGAATAGTACTGAAGTTTCCCACAAACCTCCTGTAGAAAGATGCCAATCCATGAAAACTCCTTATCTGCTGGATTGATGTAGGAACTGGCCACTCTCTGATGGCTTTGATCTTATCCTCATCTACTTGAATTCCTTCTGATGTCACAATATAACCAAAGAATATAACATGACTGGTGAAGAATTGACACTTCTTGAGGTTCCCATACAGCTGCTCTCTACTCAGAATCTCCATAACACTCCTCAAGTGGTTCACATAATCCTCCTCAGACTGGCTATAAATGAGTATATCATCAAAATACACAACAACACACTTCCCAATCAAAGGCTTTAAAACCTGGTTCATAAGCCTCATAAATGTTGAAGGTGCATTTGTCAAACCAAAAGGCATGACCAACCACTCATACAGACCTCCTTTAGTCTTAAAGGCTGTCTTCCACTCATCTCCCTCATAAATTCTGATCTGGTAATATCCACTCCTCAAATCAATCTTTGAAAACACAGTTGAGCCATGGAGCTCATCAAGCATATCCTCAAGTCTTGGAATAGGATATATATACTTAATTGTGATTTTATTGATGGCTCTACAATCAATACACATCCTCTGACTTCCATCTTTCTTAGGGACCAATAATGCTGGCACTGCACAAGGGCTCAAGCTCTCTCTGATCATTCCCTTCTCCAACAACTCATCAACTTGCCTCTGGATCTCATTGGTTTTAGCAGGGGTCATTCTATAGGCTGGTTTGTTTGGTAAAATAGATCCTGGGATGAGGTCAATTTTATGCTAGATGTCTCTTTTTGGGGGTAAACCTGGTGGCATTTCTTCTGGAAAAACATATAGGTACTGGTTTAGGATGGGTTGGAATAAAGGATGGCTATTTTGTGGGGCTGGCTCATTTTGTGAGGCTGGTTCTTCATCAAGATCAAGCAAAAGTAACTCCTTCTGTTCACAGAACTCATGATATTCAGCTGGTAAGATCACATCAAGAGATGGTTCAACAATCAGGTTCTTGGTTCTTTTTGTGAGCTGGGATGGTTTAAGTGGGGTGAGGACAATTTTCTTGTGGTTCAGGTTAAGGGAATAGGTATTGGCTCTTCCATCATGGTTAACAAATCTATCAAACAACCAAGGTCTTCCCAACAATAAATGACATGCATCCGTAGGTATAACATCACACCATTCTTCATCTTTATAAATAGAACCAATTGAAAAATTCACAAGGCATCTAGATGAGATTTTGATACCTCTACTGTGACTCAACCACTGGATGGTGTAAGGTGCTGGATGAGGACAAGTTTGTAAATTTAGCTTTTGCACCATAGTCTGTGATGCTGCATTTGTACAGCTGCCTCCATCAATAATCAAGGAACATATCTTCCCTTGCACTGTACATCTTGTGTGAAAAATGTTCTCCCTCTGCTCAGCTTCCTCATCAACTCCTGTACTGCTAGGGATCCTCCTGATCACCAACATTTCACCTTCATCAGGTCTGGCCTCAACTTCCTCTTCATCATACACAGGATCTCCTTCAGGTTCATCATACTGTTCCTCCTGAGCAACTGACTCAGGTTCAACAAACAGTGCTGCTTGATATTCTGCTAAGGTCACTGCTCTCCTGTTTGGAAATTCTGAGGCTAGATGTCCAAGACCTTGACATCTAAAGCACCTCCTCTCAGGGAATGGTCGATTGGTAGGGGTTGGGGTTCTTTGTGGGGGATTTTGGGATTGTGTTTGAGGTGGTTTAGGGGTTGGATATCTGGTTTGTGGTTGTGGGGATGGATAGGTTCTTTGAGGTGGGTTATAGGATTTAGTTTGAGGATAGATTTTGGTTGGGTACTTGCTTCCATACTCCTTCCTTTGGACCTTCTTCTGCTGTTCCACCTTATGAGCCAAAGAACTCAGCTCATCAAGTGAATTATACACCTGCAGCTCGACCACATTTCTGATGCTTTCATTCAACCCTCCAAGATACCTCACATAGGTCTGAATTTCATTCTCCTTCATATTGCACTTCCACAAGGATGTTCAAACTCCTTGGTATACTCCTCAACAGATTTGCTACCCTGGACAAAGTGTTGAAGCTTGAAATAATTTTCCTTCATGTAACTTTCAGGTAAGAATTTCTCCTTGAGCTTCTGCCTCATTTCAACCCATGTGCTGACCTTAGGTTCATTGATTTCCTCCCTTCTTCTTTGCAAGTTGTTCCACCATGTAGATGCATATTTCCTCAGTTTCAATGCAACCAACTTCACCTTGTTCTCATCAGACAACTCCCTCAATTCAAAAACCCTCTCCACTGTTTGCAACCAATCCAAAAATACATCAGGATCCAACTCACCTCCATACTCAGGAATATCTATTTTGAAGTCCAACTTCTCTACTCTTCTTTCTCCCCTCCTTTCTTCCCTCTCACTCCTACTCCTGGATTCACTAACACTACTTCTAGGTGACCTCCTTACGTATCCCCTTCTTCTATGATACCTAGGTCTTCCTCCTCCCCTTCCAGTTTCACTAAAAGGGTTATCCTCTTCTTCTTCTTCAGACTCCACATCAGTCTCTCTATTGATCTCTCTCTTGTGCAACCTCATATAATATTGCAATTGTTCACCCATAATTTTCATTCTCCCTTCTATTTCCTCCTTCTCCCTCAAGGCTTGTTCTACTACTTCCTGAGGTGTTTTACTACAGCCCGACATTATAAATGCACAAATAACACAAACAGACCTTCCTCCAAGATGTTACTCAGCTCTGATACCAATTATGATGTATGCAAGGTCCAAAGATCAGAGTATTGACCTCACAGTACACCACATTAACACATATCACACACAATATGGCCTCAAAACAGAGAATCAATTACAAGCACACCCCAAACAGACCTCACACAGAGAATCAATTACAACCTCCTCAAAACAGAGCACAAACACCAATGAACGAATGGATGAAATGAATGATGATAATATGATGATCGGATGACAAACTTACAATCAAACAGCAACCAGAGATAGTCTTGAGGCTCGAGCTGATACAGGTACACCACAGCTAGAACTTCAAGGGCAATGGACTGGATGACCTCAATGGATACAGGCACACCACCACTGAGATTACCAAGCTCTACACCCACCACAAGGATTGCCAAATCCTTGCTGCTGTAGTAGAATTAACCAAAGATGAGAGTTTAACGTCACTCACAAACAAGAGGCTCAATCAAGGAACTTAAAATGCTATTAATTTCACTGATAGATAATGACCTCAAGCTGCCGATTACAAGCTATATAAAGCTAGGGTTGAGCTGGATGATTAAGGGTTTCCCCTTGCTCAAGAAACTCACTAATTAAGCATTAAACTACTTAACTAACTTAGCAAGCTAATTAAGCCTCATTACAAACTGGATAACTTCAAAATAAAAGGAAATAAAATGAAATAAACTCTAACAAACGCGTTGTCTTTATTACAAACGGTTAAATCACCTCACAAGCTGGAAATGGCCTCAACAGCTCGGAAGTGAGTCTTCATGGAGGACCTCAATGCAGGATCACCTCACGTAATCGAATATCCTCAGCCTAAGTGATGTCTTCATAGAGGACCTCAAAACTGGCAAACATCTTCACTGAGTTGGAAAGTCCTCAACAGCTCTAGAGTGAAGTCTTCAAAGCACTGGTGAGGGCCTCAATCCAAAGATATGGAATTGAGAAATAACCTCACTGGCTGGCTGCTGCTGTTGGTGATGATGCTGCTGTTGTTGGACGACCTCATGACTTGTTGGACCATCATAAAGCACTCTTGGATGTCAGTGTTTGATGTAGTTGATGATGGCCTTAATGCTGATGTTGGTGAGGTCGTTGTTGCTCCTGATGCTGGTTCTGATGGAGGACCTCCATCAGCATATGTATCAGTTTGCTGACGCTGGCTATCACGGATGGCTGATTGTGGCCGTCGAATGTCGCCGTGCTGGAGAGGCGAGAAGGGGACAGACATCTGTGAAAGAAAGATTGGGTCCTCGTTCATTAGTAAAGAACCATCTTGGTACAAAAGTCTCGACGAAAGACCGGCTTGGCCCGAAAGTGAAGATACGGAAACCACATAGGCGGGCCTATAAACCTAAGGACAAAGAGATGGACCCAAATGGTCCTAGAGACATGGAGATTGACCTAGAGCCCACTGGCGAAGTGGAAAAAATGAAGCAAGAGTAGAAGATGGATGGAAATGCAGGAACTGAACTGCTTTGCTAGAATAATATTTTATTTAATTATGCCTTTTAAATTTTCTTATTTACAAGCAGTGTACTTGCATATTAATCATTAATAAAAGAAGAAATATTATTTACAATTATTGTGTTCTTGCAAACTTTAATTTTTCTTCTTTTTATGAGCATACATTGAATATTCACCAAGTGTCTGAAAATTGGTTTTCCAGTTGCTTGGCTATATTAAACATAATATCGTTTGAGCTGATCCAAATTTGTGGGCTGAATCATATCTTCTCCATCCATAGTAGCAAGTCGAGCTGCTCCTCCCAGTAGAACATCCTTAATCACATAAGGACCCTTCCAATTAGGTGCAAATTTTCCCATTGGGTCTTGTATAGGTGCCCTCATCTCCTTAAGCACCAGATCATTCACCTGAAGTGAACGACTTTTCACCTTCTTATTAAAAGCACGAGTGATCCTACTTTGGTACACTTGCACATTATGCAACGCCCTTAATCGCCTTTCATCCATTAACATCAACTCCTCGAACCTTGCCCTAGCCCATTTTGCTTCCGGAAATTGGCTTTCTGCCACTATTCGTAGTGAAGGGATTGCTAATTCAATCGGCAGGACAACTTCCATCCTATACACTAATGAATATGGTGTTGCTCCTGTGGCAGTTCGTATAGAGGATCGGTATCCCTATAAGGCAAATGCCAACTTGTCAGGCCAATTGATGTATGCAAGGTCGCTAGGATCAGAGTGATGACCTCACAGACACCAAACGGACATACACACACTGGAATCTGGGACCTCACAATGGATAATCGAATGGAAACAGCTCCAAAACAGGGGATAATCAACCAGAATCGAATGGATGAAATGGGTGAGGTGTGAAATAAGATCGGATGAGCAAGAACAACACGAATAACCTCCTCCAAGATAGAACTCGGTTCACCACACACCAAATGACATCAAATGGATTGAAATGGATAATGAGGGATGGGAAAACAGAAAAGGAAAGATAGACTTGAGCCTGTCGATACAGCACACCGCCTAGAACACAAGGGCAATGGACTCGATTACCTCAACGGATACAGCACACCACCATTGAAGTCACCAAGCTCTACACTCACCACAAGGATTGCCAAATCCTTGATACTGTAGTAGAATTAACCAAGATTGAGAGTTTAACGTCACTCACAAACAAGAGGCTCGAAGGCTCTTCTATTTCATCAAATTCATATATCAAGTTGTTGATTACAATGACCTCACAAAGGTATATATAAGCCCAGTTGAAATATCTAATTAGTAGTTTCGAGCAAAAAGAAAACGCCCTAATCTTGCTTAATTAGCTAATTACATCGTAAAAGATAATATGTAACTAACTTAGGAAGCTTCTAGAGCAATAATAATGAGGGCCAATAAAAGCGTCACACATGGCATCTTCATGAAGCTTCTAGAATAATTGGAAGGCTCTAGAAACATCACACATGGCGCTTTCTCATTTGGAGCAGCATTCTCACGTGGCAAGGTGGATAACCACCTCACGAGCTGGAAGGACCTCAACAGCTCGAAAGTGACGTCTTCATAGAGGGCCTCAATGACAAACACCTCACTGAATTGGAAAGACCTCAACAACTCAGGAAGTGAAGTCAAAAAGGTGCAAATAGTCTTCCTCCAGTAGGGAACGTCCTTGGACGTCCAAATTCTCAGCAGACTCAAGATGGAGGTCCTCATGCGCATATTCAAATTGCATAGAAGATTAATGACCTCCATTAAGCAGAAGATGACGCAACCCAAGTGAAAAGACCAAAAGGACCTTGCTGAAACACCAAAAGATAAGCTGATCCCGAATGAGGTCCTCATGCACGTATCCAGATTGCAATAGTTGTGCAGAATGCAAACGACCTCCAAATGGATCACCCTTGGGCATTTAGGACAGCTCAATAATAAACTTCCTTGACATCCAAAGAGAAGAGAATCACACACCAAGTTGAAAAGAACAACCGGCTCTAGATAATCATCCTCAATGAGAACAACCGGCTCCAAATAAACGTCCTCAATGCATGCCCAGAACAAGATAGCTCCGTGGAACCCAAATGACCTTCGGACCATGTAAGCTTGGACATTATGATCAACCTCCAAGGGACCAAATGTGAGTGAGGCCTCACTCAAGTATTGAGACAGTAAAGATGGCCTCACATCAGGTGGATGACCTTTGATATAGTCAAGGATCTTCTGGGATTCATGGATGACCTCAAAGCATGCTGACACCAAATGAGGTTGTGAGGGTTGATCTCCATCATTCCCCCTAAGTTGAGAAAAGTTTGTCCTCAAACTTGGAAAGTCCTCTGCCACAGAATAATATGGCCTTAAACATATACACCAAGAATAGTATGGCCTCAAAGACATTGAACCGCCTCCAAAAGGATCAATTTCAATATTGATTACTCCAAGTACCTCAAATGATTCCTCTAAACTTAGCAACAACTTGGTAGAATCACTCCTTTTGCCATATGCCTTTGCCTCATCTTCAACCATGGTACTAGCAAGATGTCCCAGACATTTTATTGATGTGCTATCCTTCCATTCAATATGAAACACAAGTATCAACCTTCGAAACTTGTAGGCCTCATTGGGGTTTATTAACTGGCCGGGTTGCATGGGAAAAATGATACCAGGGTCAAAAGGCTTTTGTAACATCCTTCGTAAGGTAAGGCTTGAGGGTAGATCATGAAAAGGTTTATCTATCCTTGTGAGGACCAACGAATCACTAATCAGAATAAGGACCTCAACCTGGTTAAGGATCTTCAGAAACCATAGGTTCAAGGATGGAAACCTAGGTTTGTGGGTTCTGAGGGTTGGCTCTTTTGTGGAGGGTAGTAATGTGGGAATAAAGGGGTATGGAAAGTAGGTTTGGGAATTCTTCTTGTTGAATAGGAAGTTATTTGGTATGAGGGATTTTTGTGGGGTTTTTGGGGCTGTTTTGTGGGTTGAGGACAGTGGAGGCTTGAGTGGAGGGGTAATAGTAGGATTCATGACGAACCAAGGTTGGTAAGGAATGTGCATAAGGGTGCTTGACTGTCTGGAGGGCTTCAAAACAGAACAACTGACAATTTGAGCAAAAGGATATGCGACATAGATGCTTCTCTTGCTAAACATGGTAAAGGTATGACACGACAATGTGCCTCCTAGCACAACTTCCATAATAAACATCCAAGGCATACTCCCCAACATAGAACATATGATCAAGGCCTTAACAACATTCCACACTAATCCACAACAAGCATCATCAAAGCTCACAAAATCAAGATAACATGATTTCACTTCTACTCCACTATCTTGGCTCAACCAAAGTTGTATTATCACGATAACCTTCTCAACACAACACCAAAGCACATGAAATTTCACAAAACACGCATTCATAAAACTCCAAAATATTCGCAAGTATGCTTCATTCATGCCCATCAAAATAATGTAGTAAGGAAATTCTTGAGATCCCATACCTTGACCAAAATATTGAACTCCAATCAACTTGAAACGAATCAAGGCCGGAAAATCAACATCACCTGTAAAAACAATGATCTCCTCCATTGGGGGCTGGATACTCCATTCCTCATACTTTGATCTCCTTCGCTTCCACCTCTTTCGTTTTGGTCTTCTTGTCACCTCTAAGTTCACCCATAGAAGTGACCTTGGTTGGAAATAAACCAACTCAACATTGAAGCCACTGGAAGCTTCATCCTCCATTCTCGTCCTTGTAGCACCCAAAGATGACATTATGTTCATATTCACGATCCGAGGTTCAGATTCTGCCAATGTCACTGGCTGACAGAACCCTGAGGCCATTGGTTGTGCCAAGGACAGACAGTCCTCAACCTCCTCATCATAGACAGGATCCTCCAAAAATTTGTTTACACATTCTTCTTCAGCAAGATCCTCTGCTTCCTCATCATATCTAGGATCTCTACCTCCTCTTCCGGATCCATTAAAGGGATCTTCCTCTTCTTCTTTCTCCTCTTCTTCGTCCTCTAACCCCTTATAATCTTCTTCATCTTCATACACATCAAAAATAGGAGGGTGATTAAAATCAACCTCATGTTCATCCTCTTGAGAAAAAATGGTCTCAACAACTTCACCCGCATCATCAACTTCTAGAGGGAAATCAAAATGAATTTCTGGTTCCTCTCGAATTTGACGCTCCTCCTCTTGAACGAAAGGTGGTTCACATGACTTCCTGGGATTATAAATAAATTCATACCAAAATAAATCCATCTCCACTTGTAACATATTGATCCCACGCCTCAATCTCCTCATTCTCCTTTCCTCCTTCAAAATTTGCTCACTCTTTCGAGATGAAGACTTGTTAAAAGTCATGGCTGCTGGGGCTTTTTTTTGTGGCTGTGTGTTTGGGCTGATTTGGGATGTGTTTAGGCTCAGAAATCAGAAATGAATCAGCAAGGCTGTTGGATTTTTTTTGTGGGTATGTGTTTGGGCTGATTTTAGGATGTGTTTAGGCTCAAAGAAAGCAAAACTAACTCACCAAGATGGTAGCTAGCTCTGCAACTTCATGAGGTGTTCTACTACTGCCCAACATCAAGAACAACACCAATATACTCCCTCCAGGGTGAAACTCAGCTCCTCCAAGATGAAACTCAACTCTGATACCAAGTTGATGTATGCAAGGTCGCTAGGATCAGAGTGATGACCTCACAGACACCAAACGGACATACACACACTGGAATCTGGGACATCACAATGGATAATCGAATGGAAACAGCTCCAAAACAGGGGATAATCAACCAGAATCGAATGGATGAAATGGGTGAGGTGTGAAATAAGATCGGATGAGCAAGAACAACACGAATAACCTCTTCCAAGATAGAACTCGGTTCACCACACACCAAATGACATCAAATGGATTGAAATAGATAATGAGGGATGGGAAAACAGAAAAGAAAAGATAGACTTGAGCTCAAGCTGATACAGGCACACCACAGCTAGAACACAAGGGCAATGGACTCGATTACCTCAACGGATACAGGCACACCACCATTGAAGTCACCAAGCTCTACACTCACCACAAGGATTGCCAAATCCTTGATACTGTAGTAGAATTAACCAAGATTGAGAGTTTAACGTCACTCACAAACAAGAGGCTCGAAGGCTCTTCTATTTCATCAAATTCATATATCAAGTTGTTGATTACAATGACCTCACAGTGGGTATATATAAGCCCAATTGAAATATCTAGTTAGTAGTTTCTTGAGCAAAAAGAAAACGTCCTAATCTTGCTTAATTAGCTAATTACATCAGAAAAAGATAATATGTAACTAACTTAGGAAGCTTCTAGAGCAATAATAATGAGGGCCAATAAAAGCGTCACACATGGCATCTTCATGAAGCTTCTAGAATAATTGGAAGGCTCTAGAAACATCACACATGGCGCTTTCTCATTTGGAGCAAGATTCTCACGCGGGCAAGGCCGATAACCACCTCACGGTGGAAGGACCTCAACAGCTCGAAAGTGACGTCTTCATAGAGGGCCTCAATGACAAACACCTCACTGAATTGGAAAGACCTCAACAACTCAGGAAGTGAAGTCAAAAAGGTGCAAATAGTCTTCCTCCAGTAGGGAACGTCCTTGGACGTCCAAATTCTCAGCAGACTCAAGATGGAGGTCCTCATGCGCATATTCAAATTGCATAGAAGATTAATGACCTCCAATAAGCAGAAGATGACGCAACCCAAGTGAAAAGACCAAAAGGACCTTGCTGAAACACCAAAAGATAAGCTGATCCCAAATGAGGTCCTCATGCACGTATCCAGATTGCAATAGTTGTGCAGAATGCAAACGACCTCCAAATGGATCACCCTTTGGCATTTAGGACAGCTCAATAATAAACTTCCTTGACATCTAAAGAGAAGAGAATCACACACCAAGTTGAAAAGAACAACCGGCTCTAGATAATCATCCTCAATGAGAACAACCGGCTCCAAATAAACGTCCTCAATGCATGCCCAGAACAAGATGGCTCTGTGGAACCCAAATGACCTTCGGACCATGTAAGCTTGGACATTATGATCAACCTCCAAGGGACCAAATGTGAGTGAGGCCTCAATTCTGAAGTATTGAGACAGTAAAGATGGCCTCACATCAGGTGGATGACCTTTGATATAGTCAAGGATCTTCTGGGATTCATGGATGACCTCAAAGCATGCTGACACCAAATGAGGTTGTGAGGGTTGACCTCAAAGCATGCCAACTTGTCAGGCCAATCTTTGTAAGTGACAACCATTTTCTTGACGATTCCTGCCACTGTTTTGTTGGCCGCTTCTACAGCTCCATTAGCTTGGGGTCGATAAGGTAAAGACCGGTGATGCTGAATTTTGTAAGTGGTGAGCAGAGCCTCCACTTCTTTCCGAAAATGACTCCCGTTATCATTGATGATCTCATGAGGCACTCCATATCGACATATGATGTTTTGAAGAATAAACTTGGCCACTTGTTTAGACGTGAGTTTGGCATAAGAGGCTGCCTCTACCCACTTAGTGAAGTAATCGATGGCGACCAAGATGTATTCATGTCCTCCTGTTCCGATTGGGTGTATCTTGCCGATGATGTCGATACCCCATACCGAGAATGGCCACGAAGATGTCACCGTAGTCAAATATGAAGGAGGTCGATGTTGCAGATTGGCATACTCCTGACGTGTGTGGCATCTTCGAACGAAATCCAAGCAGTTTGCCTCCATAGTGGACCAATAGTAACCAGCCCTTTGAATCTTTTTTTGTAACACCCCAGATATATGGTTAAGTATGACTTAAAGGGATTAGGTAACTCATCCGTTGGGAACTCCTTAGTTAAGTGTGCTTGGTTGTGAGTAGTCTTAGGATGGACGACCTCCTGGGAAGTTTTCCTAGGCAGTGTGTGAGCAAGGACGATGCACGCTGGAAAGACTCGTGGTGAATTGTGGGACCAGTCAACGATCTTGAATCAGTTATCGGTAATGTCCGCTACCCGGGAGGGGTTAGGATGTTACAGATGGTATCAGAGTTGACCCGCGATCGTGAGCTGCGCCGGTGGACGGGAGATCCATGGGCAGTCACCTGGCGGGGCAAAGATTCTGGAGTGGATTGTGGCACAATGAGGACGTTGTGCGCTTAAGTGGGGGTGATTGTAACACCCCGGATATATGGTTAAGTATGACTTAAAGGGATTAGGTAACTCATCCGTTGGAAACTCCTTAGTTAAGTGTGCTTGGTTGTGAGTAGTCTTAGGATGGACGACTTCCTGGGAAGTTTTCCTAGGCAGTGTGTGAGCGAGGACGATGCACGCTGGAAAGACTCGTGGTGAATTGTGGGACCAGTCAACGATCTTGAAGTAGTTATCGGTAATGTCCGCTACCCGGGAGGGGTTAGGGCGTTACATTTTTACTAGTATGTGCCCATTCATGTGAGGCCCACACTCTCCTTCGTATATCATAGCCATAACTCCCTTTGCACTTTTAGCATCGATGCACAACAAATTGATGCCTGTAGGTGACTTCTTGTACAACCGATCTTGGATCAAGCAGTATTGTGCTGCTAGGGACCTGACCGCCCGCTGTCTTTGAGCATCTAACTCAGCTGGATATTCTCCCTTCCGAAGAAAATTGTATATGTCAAGAAACCATTCCTCAGTCTGTTCTTCTTGCGTTTCCATGACACATACATATGCCGGCTCAGATTGCCGCTCTACTATTATTGGTAGCTGGAGCGTGCCTGATGGGATTGATATCATTGAAGATAACTTGGCCAGAGCGTCAACCAACTCATTGTGATCCCTGGAAAGGTATTGGAAGCTGATTTGGTCAAATTGGTCAGCAAGTCCCAAGAGCTTCTGCTGATAAGCCAAGAGGCACTCACTTCGAACCTTTCACGCGTTCTTAGCCTGATTGATGATGAGGCTGGAGTCTCCAAAGACCTTTATATGGCGTATGCCTAAAGCTAAGGCAGCTTGTAGACCCTTGATGCATGCTTCATATTCCGCAGCGTTGTTGGTAGCATCAAAATCCAATTTTATAGATACAGGATGTGTGGCCCTTCTGGAGATATTAATAGGACTTCTACTCCACAACCCATTTGGTTAAAAGCTCCGTCGAAATACATTTCGCACGTAATTTCCTCGGTGAAGTATACATCTTCGTTTGGGAATTCCAAGTGAGTGCTTGGAGGTTCCTGTGATGGTGAAGCAGCCAGGAAATATGAAACAACTCGTCCTTTGATGGATTTCTGGGGTAAATATTGAAGATTGAACTCTGAAAGCATGACTACCCATCGGGCGATGCGGTTGTTGATGATTTGTTGCTCCATGATGAATTTGATAGGATTATTCTCAGCTATGACATATACTGTATGTGAAAGCATGTAATGCGTTAACTTCTTGGTGGCCCATACTAATGCGAGAGCCATTTTCTCTATGTCTGTGTATCGACTTTCATAATCTAGGAACTTCTTGCTCAAGTAGTAGATAGCGCTCTCTTGACCTTTAACCTTTTGAGCTAGCATAACCCCCATTGCGGAGCTAGTCATAGTAAGGTAAAG
The DNA here is from genome assembly GCA_029582165.1 of Portulaca oleracea. Taxonomy (NCBI): domain Eukaryota; kingdom Viridiplantae; phylum Streptophyta; class Magnoliopsida; order Caryophyllales; family Portulacaceae; genus Portulaca; species Portulaca oleracea. The sequence goes on from CM055882.1 coordinate 36,787,380, forward strand.
GAGTAGAGGCTCATCTGGTACTGGCGGCATGAGGACTGGAGGATGTTGCAAGTACTCCTTGATTTTGTCAAAGGTTGCTTGACATTGATCGTCCCATTCTACTTTACTTCCTTTCTTCAATTTCTTGAACAAAGGTTCACAAGTCATGGTGAGCTTCGAGATGAACCTGCTGATGTACTGGACTCGTCCTAGGAAACCTCTTATCTCTTTTTCGGTCTTGGGCGGTTGCAATTCTTGGATAGCCTTTATCTTTGAGGAGTCAACTTCAATGCCCCGTTGGCTGACCACATAGCCTAGAAACTTCCCAGAGGTGACACCGAAGGTGCACTTTGCTGGATTAAGTCGCATTTTGTACTTGCGAATTCGCAGGAAGAACTTGCGGAGATTGGGTATGTGCTCTTCCCTTGTTTTAGACTTGACAATCATGTCATCTACGTAGACCTCTACTTCCTTGTGCATCATGTCATGAAGTAAGGTATTGACAGTTCTTTGATATGTCGCTCCAGCATTTTTGAGACCGAAAGGCATGACCACATAACAGTATGTGCCCCATGGCGTAGTGAATGAAGTTTTCTCCATGTCTTCTTCTGCCATTTTGATTTGATTGTATGCAACATATCCATCCATAAAGGACATGAGCTCATGTCTGTAAGTGTTATCCACTAATACATCGATGTGAGGTAAAGGGAAACTATCCTTGGGATTGGCCTTGTTGAGATCTCGAAAGTCCACGCATATATGCACTTTCCCATCCTTCTTGGGTACTGGAATGATATTAGCAATCCATTCAGGGTATTGGATTGCTTTGATAAACTTAGCATTAAGCTGCTTAATCACTTCTTCTTCAATTTTCTTAGCCCATTCAGGCTTGATCCTCCTAGCCTTTTGTCGAACCGGCTTTGCATTAGGGAGCAAAGGTATAGTGTGCTCTGCGATCTCACTGTCAATCCCCGACATGTCCTCATAGAACCATGCGAATACATCCATAAATTCCTTGAGGAGGTCCGTAAATGCTGCCCGTTCTTCTGCTGTAAGCGCACTACCTAACTTCAACTCTCGAGGCAGTTCTTCTGTGCCCACATTTATGGCGATGATGTCTTCCAACACCGCCATTTTATGCTTATGTTCATTAGAAAATTCTTTTAAGGGTTCATTGAATTCCAGATCATTATTGGCGCAACAGTTCAGAGAAGAGGAGAAAGAAGAATCAGAGTATGCAGAAAGGTTCATCTTATTGAATGCAGAAAGGAATACATCGCCAGCAGACTCAAGACCAGACTCACTTGACTCTAGACCCTTAGGACCTGACTCTATGCCTTTAGGAACAGACTCTCCTATAGATAAAACAAAGCTATTCTCTTCAGCATCAACCCACGAGACCGCTTTAACTTCTTCTTCTTCAGTGATCATGAGACTCGGGTCAAAGCTTGGGTTGGATAGTGCAGCAATAACAGCGTCAGCTTCAATCTTCTCTTGGACGACCTCTTGTCCAAACAGCATGCCAAATATAATGCTCGCAGCAAGATGAGTCCATTCCAACGATGGCTGTTTGTCCCGAGCGGGAACAAAAACAGTAGCCATATTTAGGGGTGGAAACGGTGCGGTGCGGTGCGGTTTTGGTGCGTCGAAGCGGTGCACCGGATGAAACGGTGCGTGAAAACTATAAACCGGAATGGGAACCGAATCACCCGGTTTTTAAAAACCGGTGCACCGGCTTTAACGGTGCGGTTTCACCGGTGAACTGGAATCGCATAAATTTCTATCAAACATAAAAAAATCTCATTTTAATAAAAAAAAATCTCTATTTAATAAAAAAAAATGTGAGAACCCTAAACCCTAAACTGGAAAATTAAAATTTGAAATACTAAAACCTAATTATCCCCTCCCCTTACTCGACAGTCAGTGTGAATATCACATTAACACCTAATGTTCTTTTTTTTAACTAGTTAATTCATATTATTTTTGTATTAATTTTTGGGTAGAATTTTTTTTAACCAAAATTTATATATATATGTATTTAATTATATTAACGGTATGGTGCCGGTTCTCCGTCGGTGTGAATATCCCAAACCGGAACCGCCCCGTTTAGTTTCCGTTTTTCCGGTGCGGCGCACCGGATTTTTAAACCGTTTCGGTGTTGCCCGTTCCCGGTTTTTTTTTATCCGGTTTCCGGTTCGGTGTGCCGGTTCCAGATTTTTCTTCCACCCCTAGCCATATTAATGGTGAAGTCATTGAAAACTTTTAACCCAGGAACTTGAACTCCTTTGTTCTTCTTGTAGAATGGTTCAGGGAACCCATAGTAGGGGAAGTCATCACCTTCCCTAACTAACTGCCCATTCAGAGTGAGTGGATAGGGCTTCATTTGTGTAACAGTGGTTTTGTGGACCTCGGTTTTGTCGTTCTTTCTCAGGGAGCTGGCGGCCTTGGTCATAGAAATTAAGTCAATGGTCGGGATGAGATTTCTAAGGTAAGGTATTTGGTTTGAAGAGGTCACAACGCAACAAAGAAATCTAAGGTCGGTCAAGGAATGGAAAATGGGCTTCAGAGGCTTTTCGGGATGCAAACAAGAACAAGGGAATATGTTTTGCAACAAGAGAGCAAGAAGGAAGAAAATCAAGTGGCAATTCCTTTAGAAAATACCCACCGGGCTTCCTCTTCCGAGGATATTTCGGATTAACTTCCCCAAAGTCCACCGACGGGCCTGGAGGGTTAATGAAACGGAATTTCCTAGTTAGCCTCTATTCACTTCCGTGAGTAGAATACTAACTATCCCAATTCCAACCTTCCAACTCAAGTGTTGGATGTATTCGGGAGCTTTCGAACCCAAATACATCCCACTTGAGGGAAGGAAAGGAGTGGGAAATTGATTTCCCAACTAGTTACTCAATAATATTTCTAACCCAAACCTAATCACCCATTCACACCCTTAATTACCCCCTAACCCATAGGGTTTCTAGCCTCTAATCATTATAAGAACTATGCTAACAACATCCAAACCAAACCTAAACATGATTTCTAACATCAAACAACCATAAACAAGCAAGATAATGAAATAGCAAGCAAAGCAATTAAACAAGCAAGAAAGTAATTAGCAAAGCAATTAATGAAAGAGTTAAGGGAAGAGAATACTTATCAAAATGCTGTAGATGAACAAGAGAAAGCAATAAAAAGATGATCCAACAATCTCTCAATTGTTTGAATCCCCAAATCTTCAAATATCACAAACCCTAGAATAAATCTCTCACTAATCTCTCTCTAAAATCCACTAATTACAAAGCTAGAAATTGTCTAAGTCTATCTAGAGTCCCCCCAAAATGCAGCTAAGGAGTCTATTTATACAAGGGATAGAAATCCCCCAAAACGCAGTGCAAAAGGCCCGCAAAACGCGCAGCAACAGGGGGGTCGCGGGCGCGACCAACGAAAAGTCCAGGCAATTTTTTCCTTCGAGAGACCGTGGCTGCGGTCTTGCTGATCGTGGGTGCGGTCCTGCTCGGCCCAGCTGTGGTAGCGGGCGCTACCCCAATCGTGGCAGGGGTTACCCTCTACTTTCCTTCCCTTTGTTTCTTCCTTATTTCCGAAGCATGTAACGACCGATCCGAGGGTCGCAGCGGGTGTTACCTCACTAATTGACACAAAAGGTGGGGAAAGTGGTCCCGGGTCAACTCCGCCTCGACTTTCGGTCCAGCTCGGCTCGGGAAATCACCAAAAATGCTCTAAAATAGCCCTTTTTGCTACGTTTTGAGTAAAAACTCCAAAACCTACAAAATAACCAAAAACATATTAAAAATTACAAAATTAAACCACGAAACCAGTTAAAAGCTTAAGAATTAAGGCGCTATTTAGACACAAAATTGGGTCTAAACAATTTGGAACAAGGTAGGAGGATTGTCCATCCTCTTTTGCTCAGCTATAGCTATTTTGGCGAGTCTAACTTCCTTCTCAGTTGGCTTGTATCCTAAGCCGAACCTTCCGTTCTGCTTAAATGTCTTGAACACAGGAAGAATCTTGTTTTTCGGATTCTTTCCCAGCGGCATCCCAGGGAAATGACCTTGTCTCTTGAGTATATCATGCACTTTGGGATTTGAGTATGGATCAAAGTCAAAAGGAGCTTTATCCTGGCTCAACGTCGCCATTAGTTCAAAGTTGTTTAGCTCTTCATCCATGGAACTGTGTTCCACTTCAAGGGTCGCTTGTTTGGGAGTAAAAACAACATTGATGGATTCTCCCGAGATTGTGATAACTTGGTCTTGAACCAACATCTTTACCTTCTGATGTAAGGTAGATGCTATACAATTACATTCATGAAGCCATGGCCTCCCTAGAAGCAAGTTGAAGGAGGCTTGAATGTCCAACACCACGAACTCCACATTCCGAGTGATATTGCTTGTAGTGATGGGCAGTATTATGGACCCAACCAACCTTCGAGGAGAATCGTTGAACTGTGAGGGACCAGTTTACTTTTCGATTCGCCTACGGTTCTCGACTTGCTACAAGTCACCCTCTCCTTTCCTCGAAACTAACCCGATTTTAATATCCATTTCATGGTGGATACGGGTTCTTTAAGGGTCGTTATGGCCACCAAAGAGAGCGCTGTTTCATTCTACAAAGACCCTGGGCCATAGTATGTTATCTAGGGTCTTAATAGGACCATTCTTGAGCCTTCTAAGAGACTTGGGAACCATCGACAAGAATAAACACATGGCGGTGAATGAATTCAAAGACGTTCAAATGGCGTGCCTTCATTATTTGGGTCGTAACTCCTTCAATACAACTCTGATGGACTTGAAATTTTTGGAGCTTGAAGTACACACCGAGAGCTTTCCATCGATATCTTATGGGCCTAAAATGGAGTCCGGATGAAGAAGTTATGTGCGCTTGAAGTCGGCAGAAAAAACTGCCCAGAATGAGGTCGCGCCCGCGACACATATGGTAGCGCCCGCGACCCCTTGCTGAATAACAGGGAATCTAGGCAGATCATGGTCGCGCCCACAATCGGTGCCATCGCACCCGCGACACTCCCCTGTCCAGTTGCTGCCTGCGGGTGTTTTCTTCCTTTTTTTTGTTGTCTTCTTCCCCCTTTCCTTTATATAGATGTTCCCCCCTCCATTAGACATAGTTTATGAAGTTTTTAGGTTTAGACTCAAAATTCCTTTCACTTGGAGAGTTTGTATTTATGGGTTTTCAAACCCTAATTAATGAAAGCTAATCCTTTGGGTGGAAATTGCTTGGTGATTTCTCTTCTTTGTGAGTGGGTGTTCTACCTCCACTCTTTGTGAGATTTCTTGGGTGTTTCAAGACTCTTTGCTTGTGGAAGGTCCTTGTGCTAGAGATTGAACATCTTAGTTCAATTGGGTGAGATTTCTCTCTTTACAATTGTCCATATCATTTAATTTCATGTTTTTCTTCATTAATCCAAAAACCCAAAAAAATTGGTTTGTAGTGTTTATGAGTTCTATGGGTGGATTTCCATCATCCACATGATTTTGCATTCCATGGGCCGTGTATTGAAACCCTTTTTGGTCCATTTTATGGGTTGCAAGACGGTTTTGTTTCCGGTTAAAATACAGAGATGAAAGGATCATTCAACATCCTAGCATGCATTAATCTAAACATACTTAAAATAGCTAAAAACCGACAGGATATGGAAAATAAATTCATGCTGGCTCATTTTTACGCTAAAATAAGTATAAGAGGAGAAATGCAAGAATTACCTTGCCATGAGAGCGGTAAAACCAAGCGTGGTTCCAAGACTGATCAATGAGTTCGGAGGGGACCACCTCCATGCCAGGAACAAAGTTCCGCCGAGAAGATCGCTCATGGGGCCATGCCGCCGCATGAGGAGGAGGAGGATTCCTATAACTCCGGGGTTGCATCCTTTAAAACCCAAATTTGCTTCAAAGGACAAGCTTAATTTCTAGAGAGAGAAGGAGTAAGCTAGAGAGATATGAAGGAAATGAGGATGTGAATGAAATGAATGAAATGTATTGAATTTATAGAAAGGTTGGGTGAATGTGAATCGCTCGTTTCAAAGACCCGCCTCGAGATGCCAAATGCGTTTCATTGGCCGGAAATCCAAAGGTCATCCTCTTGCTACCCAAAAGGGAGACAGTGTGATGTGGGGCAATGTCATCCACATGTGGGCCGGACCCACTTTGATTCCTCCCACGAGAAAAAGAAAAAAAAGAAGAGAAAAATGAGCATAAAACCCGCTTGGGTTTTGTTGCAATCACAGCCCAGAAGGCGCGGCCCAATTGCCTTTGTCAGCCCAGCAGAAGGATTTAAAACTCACTTGGATTTTGTGTCAGCTGCAGCCCATATACGTGGCCCACCGCCTCATGGCCGAAGTCCACCATCCAGCTCTACGGCTCGAAGTTTCCAAAGCCCAGGTAAAGATCTGAACCTTCTTTTCACTAATACTTGATTTTCTTATGACTCTCAGGTCGCCGATAAAGGGACCGCCACCATCAAGCTGCTGCATAAAAAGTCGCCAGCTCTCCAGTCGCCGACAAAAGGACCACCGCCATCAACCTGCCGCATAAAAAGTCGCTAGCTCACAGGTCGCCGACAAAGGGACCACCACCATCCTGCTACCGCACAAAAGGTCGCTGTCATCATCATCACCCAGGGCCATTAGCAGAGTTTCGATGCAGTCCCAATCTGAGCCACCGACATTGCGCCCGATGAAGTCTCGTCCCCCGAGGCTATTAGCATCGTGTTTGGTGAAGTCCTTCGGCATCGAAAATGCCAACAATCGTCAAATCCGACACCGGGAAAGACTGGGACCGACACCGGGAAAGACTGGAACCGACACTTGGAAAGACTAGAACCGACACTGGGAAAGACTAGAACGGCACCGGGAAAGACTGGAACCGACACTGGGAAAGACTAGAAAACTCCATCGGCATCATGTCCGATAATAAGGTGTCATTCTCGCCTGAGATCAACAACGACTTATCAACGGTCAGGTAGAACATCATTCTTGCTCGAGATCATCCCCAAAGAGGCACATGCCGCCCACAACTGCGACACAGGATGAAGCTTCCAAGTGTCAACCCACACCTACAAGTAAGGTGTCATTCTCGCCTAAGATCAACAACGACTCATCAACGGTCATGTAAAGCATCATTCTTGCTCGAGATCATACCCAAAGAGGCGCATGCCGCCCACAACTGCGACACAGGACGAAGCTTCCAAGTGTCAACCCACACCGACAAGTGAGGCATCATTCTCGCCTGAGATCAACAATGACTCATCAACGGTCAGGTAGAGTGTGTAACGTGGTTTGTAAGACCTCGGTTTTTATCGTTCTTCTCAGGGAGCTGGCAGCCTTGGTCATAGGAACTAGGTCAATGGTCGGGTTGAGATTGCTAAGGTAAGGATATCGGTTTAAAAAGGGTCACAACGCGAGAAACAAAACTAAGGTCGGTCAAGGAATGGAAAATGGGCTTCGAGGGTTTTTCGGGATGCAAACGGGGATGAGGAAATGGGTTTTGGAACAAGGGAATAACAGAAGGGAGAAACAAGTGGTAATTCCGTTAGAAATTACCCATCGGGCTTCCTCTTTCAAGGATAGTCCGGATTAACTTCCCCAAAGTCCATCTACAGACCCGGGGGGTTAATGAAACAAAATTTCCTAGTTAGTTTCTATTCGCTTTTGTGAAATAGAATACTAACTATCCCAATTCCTACCTTCCAACACAAGTGTTTGATTTATTCGGGATGCCTTTGCACCCAAATACATCCCACTTGAGGGAAGGATGGGAGTGGGAATGGAGAGAATCGCGGAAGCCTAGGATCTAAACAAACATGTGGATGATGGAAATCCACCCATAGAACTCATAAACACTAAGAACCAATTTTTAGGGTTTTTGGATTAATGGAGAAAAACATGGAATTAAAAGATATGAACAATTCTAAAGAGAGAAATCTCACCAAATTGAACTAAGATGTTCAATCTCTAGCACAAGGATCTCCTACAAGCAAAGAGTCTTGAATCACCCAAGAAATCTCACAAAGAGTAGAGGATAACAACCCACTCACAAAGAAGAGAATTCACCAAGCCATGTCCACCCAAAGGATTGGCTTCATTGATTAGGGTTTGAAAACCCATAATTACAACACTCTCCAATTGAGAGGATTTTTCTTGATCCTAGCTCCTAAACATTAATCATCCAAATCTATCTAGAAAAGAGTGTTAAACATGGTATTTATACTAAATAAGAAATTAGGTTAAAACAGAAAGAAATAAATGAAATAGCACGTGCGTCGCAGGGCGAGTCACGGGCGCGACAAACTGGGGCAGCAAGGTGGCTCGGGCGAGCCAGTCTTCTGGGCAGTTTTTCCTTGCCGACTTCAAACGCCCATGACTTCTTCATCCAAACTCCGTTTTAGGCCCGTAAGATATCGACGGAAAGCTCTCGGTGTGTACTTTAAGCACCTAAAATTTGAGACCCATCGAGGTAATATTGAAGGAGTTATGATTGAAAGCGTGAAGGCACGCGTATTTCTAGCCTTTGAACGCCTTCACCGCCTTGTGTTTATTCTTGCTGATGTTTCCGAAACCCCTTAGAAGGCTCGGGAATGCTCCGATGGAGACGAACCAAAAGTGAACCGATCACCATATGGTTCAGGGAAATTGATTCCCCCAATTAATTACTTACTAATATTGCTAACCCAAACCTAATCACCCATTCACACCCTTAATTACCCCCTAACCCATAGGGTTTCTAGCCACTAATCATGATACTAACTAAGCTAACAACATCCAAACCAAACCTAAACATGATTTCTAACATCAAACAGCCATAAACAAGCAAGAACAATGAAATAGCAAGCAAAGCAATTAAGAACAAGCAATGTAATTAGCAAGGTAATTAATAAAAGAGTTAAGGGAAGAGAATACTTATCAAAGTGTTGTAGATGAACAATAGAAAGCAATAAAAAGATAATCCAAAAATCTCTCGATTGTTTGGATACCCAAATCTTCAATAATAAACACAAATCTCCAAAACCCTAGATTAATCTCTCACTAATCTCTCTCTAAAAGTCACTAATACAGAAGCTGAAATAATGTCCAAGTTTAACCCCTAGATAGGTCGAATCTCCTACTTCTAAAATCGCAGCAAAAGAGCTATTTAAACCCCCAAAACAGTTGGCCAAAATGCAGCGTTTGAAGGCTGAAGAGTCGCCACCCAGCAAGGGGGTCGCGGGCGCGACCACCCCTGTCGTGGGCGCGACCTGCGAAGTTTCTCGGGCGATTTTCTCCTTCGAGGCGTCGTGGCTACGGTATCCAAAGATCGTGGGTACGGTCTTTCTCGGTCATCCTGACCCCCTGCACATGCCAACCGTGGCTACGGTAGCCAGGACCGTGGCTACGGTCACACTCGGCTTCAAATGCACTCTGGGCGTAGCGGGTGCTACGCCATTCGTGGCGGGGGCTACGCTTCGGCTTCCCTTCCCTTTGTTCTTCCTTCTTTCCGAAGCATGTAATGCTCGATCCGAAGGTCGTAACATGCGTTACTTCACTAATTGGCACCAAAGGTTGGGAGTGTGGTCCCGGGTCAATTCCGTCTCGGTTTTCGGTCCGGCTTGGCTCGGGAAATCACCAAAATTGCTATAAAAAGGCCCATTTTGCTACGTTTTGAGTAAAAACTCCAAAAATCTACAAAATAACCAAAAAGACATTAAAAGTTATTAAATTAAACCACGAAACGAGTTAAAAGCCTATGGATTTTGGCGGTATTAGATACAAAATTGGGTCTAAACACCCCCCTCACACTTAAACTTTTGCTCGTCCTGAGCAAAACAAAACAAAACAAATAAGAAAACTAGACACCAACTCCTCTGTCGTGGGAGGAAACGAGTGCATTTAGCGTATGCACCAAGCCCTTTGAACCCCCCGGCAGCCCAGGTGGACGAGATGGACTCATGATGGTTTGTAGCGGCTATACCAACAAAAGCCAAAGAAAAAGGAGAGAGGGAAAGTGAAAACAAAACCGAAGAAAAACAAAAGAAAAACAAAAGAAAAGAGAAACAAAAGCTTCGATTCAAAAGATCTCGCAACCAAAACTTAGAAAATGTTATTAAGCCTCCAAAAGCAACTGTTAGGAGCATCTCACAAACACCAATCTCAGATAAAAGCCAATCTTGAAGATTTTCAACTCCCTACACCTTATGCCAAGCAAAACACCATGCCTCTCGCAAGTGGGCTCTAACCGGAACCAAAAGATTCTAAAGACTTGTGTTCGAACTCAAAAACAACGAAATAACCAAGAGAAGCGTTTCCCTTCCTCGCATTTGGTCGCCCTTGGCTTGGGGAGGGCCGTAGGTGATGCAAGGAGAGGCCCCACTCTTTAAGAAGCAAAAACTTTCTTTTCTTTTTGGGTTGGTTTTACCAACGAGACTGCTTTTTCTTTTTCTCTTTTTTTTTTTCTTTTTAAAGGTCGGTATTAGCCTTATTTTTGGGATTTGGACGGCCCATATAAGGGGTATACCCTCCCAACACGGTCTTTTCCATTCGCCTCTCCGTCGCAAAGTGATATAGGAGGAGGGTTAAGGGGTATCCGTGCCGTACCACTGATACCGGGTCCGTGTAGGTTGGCTAAGTGTAGGTGGTTAGTGTCATTCGGCGACACGCTCCACTTAATCAGGTTATTGTATCTTATAACTTCTTTTTCTTTCTTTTTGAACTTTTCGCTTTTTCTTTTGCTAAACAAGGAAACAAAACGAACTCGGACACAAGCCCCTAGAATCTCCCGGTTCTAATTAGAACATGAAAGAAATCGGGGGTCTCACTAGACACTCGATGAAGGGAGTCTAATTAAGGTGAGTCTTGACTAGAACCTGAGATAGGGTCGAAAATGCTCAGACCGGTTGCTTTTAAAGAAGATTAAGAACGGCTTCTCAATTTCGACAACAAGATCTAAGAAACAAAGCAAAACAAAGCGAAAACAAAAAGAAAAACTTTCAAGGTTTTCACTCCCTTTTTTCTTCTTTTTCACTCGAAAATTTTAAAATATTATGCAAAAACTAAGAAAACAAAGATCAAAACTACTAGGTGATCTACCCTTGAAACAGAATATCGCCCCCCCCCCCACACTTAAAACGCCACAATGTCCTCATTGTGGGAAGGTGTCACATGAAAAGGGTAGAGAACCTACAAAAACAAACAAACAAAAAACAACTAGCAAGTAAAAATGGTGGCGACTCGAGCCCACACGGCTCCAACAACAATATATCCCAACACAAACACTCAAAGGGGTTCGCCACCCAAAAGAAAAATTAAGCATGCAGCATGGATCAATATATATACACAACAAAGAATGCGGAAAGAGGTTACCTCGAGGTCTTCAATTTATTAATGAACCAATCCACGATCCAGAAACTAAAGAAAAGACAAACTATTCACAACATGTACATTGACACTAACTAACCTTAACCCCGAATCTCACTAGTTTGAGGCCGGAATTGAGGGTGAAACAACTCTCGTAACTGGCCGAACCAATGATGAAGCAATGAATGCGAAATAACTTAAACCATGGGGACAACGAACTCAACAAAACCGACTAACCAACACACTTTCCCTCCAACTTCCTAATAAAGCAGCCCCCCACACTTATCTAACACTAACAGTGTAAATAAAATCAATAGAGTAAAGTGGGAGTAGGGACACTTACAAATTATTGCTCGGATCCTCCCGGGGGAGGATATGGGTGATACGGAAAGTAGGTGGGATAATAGCTGTTGATGTACTCCGGTGGTGCCGGGGGATGGTTCACAATGGAATAATGATAATACCCCCAGTCATGCCAATACTGGTTTTGTTGTTGAAGATACTCCTCGTGCCTCTGAAGTGTAGACTGCTGGGCACGTAACAGGTTTTGTTGGCTCACCAACAAGTTGTTTTGATGCTGGAGTATCGTTCGTTGCTCTCGAAGGTCAACTCTCAATTGTTCAAATTAGGAGTTGAGATGCTCAAATGAAGCTTCCCATGGGTGACTCTGACTTCCACTAGCTTCACCGTGGGCGGCATACTCCTCTTCTTCCTCCTCATTTTCTTCTTCTTCCCCTCCTTCCTCAATGTCATCCTCTTCTTCCTCGCCACTGGACCCATCCGGACCCCCAACCTTGCGGTCACTAGGAACCTGACCACAAGACCAGTTGTGTTTCTTAGTGATATCCAACCACTCCTCGGCATGGTCCGGATCCAAAAGAATCTTCGTGTTGTTGTCGTGTCCGTGGCAATAGATCGTGGCAGTTGGGTGCTTGGCGAGGATGTTCATTTTCTGTAACTGCACCTTGTCGATAGGATCCGGATCATAGCGCGGTTTCCACTTCTTCAAATATTTCCCAAAACCTTCTTGAACTAGGAAGTGGCAAATGATGTGCCCCATCCCGATAGTAGTGGGTCGGGGTTCTGTGCTAATCTCCCGGAGACAGTGTAGAATGCAAGATCCGGTGTGGACCCGCTTACCCCTTATGGCATTGTAGATCACAAAAAGATCATCCTTTCGAACCTTGGGGCGTCCGTCATCACTCCCAAACACCGAACTAGTCACAACTCTATGGAAGATTCGAACAACTTGATTGCAGAAGTCACGCCCGTTAGAGTTTCGGGGGCAATGATATCGTGGATATTCGCCCCTCATGCCAAGATTCATTCTCCTCCAACAAGTTAAGTCCATCATTGCCTTCTGCTCATCAAAATTCGCGCATCGCTCATAGAGTCTCCCATCCTCGGGCAACCCCAAATGTTGGCAAAAACGCTTTAAGGTGCATGTCTTGTCTTTGTTGGCGACCCGGTATTCAAAATGCGCATTCTTCTTGCCATCATTGTGAACCTTCAAGGAGCTTAAAAATTCGAGGACGGGTTGTTCCACGATCGATTCGTCAATCATGATGAATACCTTCCAACCAAGAACACCAATGAGGTAATCGAAGCTCGGCTTGCAATGGATGGTTTCAATTGTCGCCGCATCATAAATATCCGGTGCACATATTTTCCGTGCTTGGAACGTTTCATACCGTCGTTTATGCTCTTCATCCCGGAAAGTCACATCCGCATCTGGTTCACATCGAATTAGTGTGGCCATTTGCGCTTTGTAACGATCCTTTATGAATGAGGATGGTCCCGGCTGCGAAGAAGGAGCTTCCTCGACTCGTGAACGCTTGCTCCTTCCACTCATGATGAACAAAAGCAAGACTTGGCAAGAATTTTGCAAATAATAGTGCCTAAACTCAAAGGTAAACCAAAAATAATCGACACAAGCAACAAACGCGTGAGTTTGAAAAGCTTATGCATAAAAATTCACTAGAGATTACCTCAGATCGGAGCACTTGAGCGTGTATTCACCAAGGAGGACAACTTTTGCTTGTCAAAATGAACCAAACACACAACATATACAAACAGAATGCACAAATAGCACAGAGACAACTTACTAACTCAGCTCATAATGTAAGTGTTTGTGAAAATCAACCAAACTCTTAGCAAAAACAGCATGTGCGTGCTTCAACAGATGAGAAGAAATAGCCAATCACCACAAAAACACTAAGGCAAAGCACATACAACTCAAACTTTACTCACAGCTAGGTGAGAATTCGTGGAACAAGTGACAGGACGTTTGCCCTCTAACAAAGAGTGACCAATCAGACCAAGAGCAGGAGAAAGGAAACGAAAATCACACAACTACTGAACACACAAACACCACACAAGAACCAACATTCGTGCTCAGCAAACAGCAGGGCAAAATCGTGAGTAGAAAAAATGACAAATCCTAATCCTATCTCAGTAGAACATGACGAACGGACCAAATGCAAGAGAAAGGGAAAAGGATTCGTACAATTTACACAAGATGTACCTCACTGAGCTGTGTAGAACAAGTAATTGAACAATGCCGCACAGTTGGGACTGAATCTGGACGGAATACTCGCAACCTTGGCAGCAAATTCGCAGCAGAGGAGAACTTAGGGTTTAGGAACGAAAATGGAGAGAAAGAGAGGGACGAATTGAGAGTTTGGAGGGAAGGAATGGGTGTGAGAGAGAGGTGTTCGCAGGTCTAGGGTTGTAAAGAGGGTGAGAGTGACGAGTGAGAAAGAAAAGAAATGAGAAAAGTGGAAAGGAAATCGGGAATTTGAGCCGAAAAACATTCGCTGACAGTGTCAGGTCGCGGGCGCGATCGACACTGTCATGGGCGCGACAATGCTAGAGCGCTGGAGTCTTTGGCGCTACTGGCGTAAAGACGGCATCGCAGTACTGCCTTCTGCACCGTAGCTACGCCGCCTCGAGCGTCTGTTACGACTAAGGTAGCGCCTGCTACCTGCTCTGCTGTCAATGCATAAACAACTCCAAATCATTCAAAATTCCAACTCCTAAAAATTATCATACTTCAACACTCAGTTTTTCATACTTCCTCAATTTCAATCTAAGATTTTCCAACTCTCAAACTCCCTCCACACTCAAATATTTTTCAAAACTTCACTCACTCACACATTCTTCCTGCCTTCCAACTTCAATTTTTTTATTTTTCAACTCCAACTCTTTTTCTATTTTTTTCTATATTTTTCACATCATTTTCTCTCTGTCTCTGTTTTTTCAAACCTTTTTCTTTTTAAACCTAGAACTAATAACTCAATTACAAGAGAAAGAAATAAAGAAAAACTAACAAGACTAGAAAAATAGAAAAAACCTAAAGAAAGCTAAAAAGAAAAATTAAAGAAAAAGGAAAATGAATAAAATTAGAAAAATGCAAAAAAAACTAAAAATTTGAAATAAGAACTCAAAAATTATGGGGTGCCTCCCATAGAGCACTTGTTTAAGGTCCCTAGCTCGACCTAAATACCCTACTTGATTCTTGGAATCCTCGGGACACAAACCAAAAACATCATCAACCTTTTCCACCAGTTCTTCTTCCTCTTTTTCCCATGATTCTCAAAGAGGTTCATGAATGTCATGGGACACTCTTCCGGTAGCCTAATCATCCGCCTAGGATATCCGGGTAGCTTTCCTTTGACTTTCTCCACCAACGTTTCCTTCTTCTCTTCCAACACCTCCTACCCTTGCGTAGAAATGAATCTTGCTTCCTCAAGAACTTAGTAGGCCATGAGGATATAGAAGTAGAAAGTAACTTCAATTTTGTGTTTGGTGGTTTACCAAGTGATGGAGATCAACCAACACCTCCTCACTTGGTGAAAGTATGCAATGAGGTCATCCATGAATCCAAGAAGGGCCTTGGCAAAATGAGATCTCTCCCTACATAAGGCCCTCTCTAGCATTCTCAATACCTCGGGATTAAGATCTCTCCTCCATTTTGTGCCAAGGAGTCTTATGTAGCATGATGTCCAAGCTTCCCAGATTCCCAAGAACAAGTCAACTGAAGGGCATTTGCATTCTGCACAGCTATTTCAAATATGGGTATGTGTAGAGGACGTTTACTTGGAGACGATTGTTTTTTGAAGTGTGATGACGAGGTTAATCTTGTTCTTTTGAGTTAGTGCTCCTGGTTCCCTTATCTTTGAATGTCACCTAGTCCATCCATGAAGTCAAGAAGAACACAAATAGATAGAATGTCATTCATCCAGAATGATGCTTATTCTGTTTGTGTCATTATCTCAAAGTTTAGAATTCTTCTCCACTTTTGCCCTTGGAGACGTTGGTAGAGGGTTCAAAGAGCTTTCCATAATGTCCAAGTTTGCAAGGTTTGGAGGTCATTTTATTCCTACAAAGCCGTTTGCTTCTGGACGTGCGATAAGGACCTTTATCTGCGGTCTGTTTGATATTTTGCCGTTCTTTCAAGGGTATTTTGGTCTTTTCACATGGGGTCCGGTTTTCTAATACTATTAGAGGTCCAAGGAAGGTTCCAGCTGACTTTGAAACAAAACCACTTGTGTTTCTTCATTTGTCTTGAACATATGGGGATCCAAGTGAAGGAACTTGCTCGAATGGAGAAGTGCCACGTGTAATGCTCCTATTGGCCCTCCTTGCCACCCATTTGGACGAGTACTTCATGGTAATGATATGTATTAGGTTAATCAGTTATAATTAGTTTAATTAAGTGAGATTAGGAGGTTTCTTCGTTGTTAGGAAACCTCACTTTAGATGGTTTAGCTACTTGTGTGCTTGTGTGCTTGATAGCTTGCATGCTTCCAGCCGAGCCTTATATATATGAACCTTTATATTTTGAAGCTCAACAACTTATACGAAATACAAAACCCCAAAGAAAGCTTTGAGCTTCTTTGTTTGTGAGTTTTCTCAAACTCTCGTTTCCACTCCAGTATCTAGATTTGGCAATCTAGTGCTGTTGTGTGGACTTGTTGTGATCTCATTTGGAAGGTGATTAAATTCTGTAACCAAACGAGGTCCTTCAAGCTTTCCCGGGTATTCTTTTCACTTGAAGGTGTTTAAGTACTGTAACAAGTGAGAAAATACTTCTCTATCTTTTCTTTCATTTATTTTTCGCTCCTTGATGCTTATTGCATCATATTGTTGTGGTTATTTGCTGTCCCGAGATATTGGTGTTCTTATGGTGTTGTAAGCTTGCTTGAATCAGTGCCTTGGTAAGCTTATGTACATCATTTCCACTCCTTCGTGTTGAGTTCAAATATGTTTGAGTGAGTTCTTGAACCTTCGTGATTTTTTTGATGTTATATGGTGTGAACCTGGTTCTAATTGCCTTATGCGTTAAACACATCATTCTCCATTCGTAGTTGCTGTTTTCTTCCTTTGGCGTTGCTTCTCTGAACCAACGTATGGTCCTTTGATCTGATTCTGAATGTCCTTCGTGAGTCCTTGCTATTATGGGGCATATATAAGCTTGGTTTCCTCGTCATTCTGGACACAACTACATCATTTGTTGTTGTTTTCCCTCCTTTGTTGTGTTATTGAGTCATACGTGAGGTCCTTGTGATGGGAATCAGCCTTCACCAACTCCTATGGTGCAAGCATGCTTGGAGGTCATTCAGGAGTACCAGAAGGGCAAGGGCGTAAAGGGAGGTCATTCATCCTATATGACTCCTTCATTATCTCAACATTGAGACCCTTTTGATGAGAGACAGTTCAAGCATGTTCAGGTCATCCAAGGTTGTTACTTAGCCGTGGAAGAAATCAAGAAAGGAGTTGGTCATTTGGCAGGTCAAGGTCCTTTATCATATGGGACACCTTCGACATTTGTCTCACTATCTCAGAATTAAGGTTTCTTCTCCAATTTGTCCCTAGGAAGCTTTTGAAGTATGTTGTTCAAGCTTTTCTTCAAGCTTTTCATAATGCCCAAGATTGCATGGTCTGAAGGTCATTTGAGTTCTACACAGCAGTTTGTTTCCGAGCGCGCGATAAGGACCTTTATCTGGGGTCTGTTTGATATTTTGGTGTTCTTTCAAGGGTATTTTGGTCTTCTCACATGGGGTCCGGTTTTCTAATACTATTGTCCAAGGAAGGTTCCAGCTGACTTTGAAACAAAACCACTTGTGTTTCTTCATTTGTCTTGCACGGATTAGGATCCAAGTGAAGGAAATTGCTCCAATGGAGAAGTGCCACGTGTAATGCTCCTATTGGTCCTCCTTGCCACCCATTTGGACGAGTACTTCATGATGAAGATATGTATTAGTTTTAATCAGTTGTATTAGCTTAATTAAGGACGTTTAGGAGGTTTCTTCGTCATTAGGAAACCTCACTCTAGATGGTTTAGCTACTTGTGTGCTTGTGTGCTTGGTTGCTTGCATGCTTCCAGCCGAGCCTTATATATATGAACCTTTGTATTTTGAAACTTAACAACTTATATGAAATACAAAACCCCAAAGAAACCGAGAGGTTCTTCGTTTGTGAGTTTCTCAAACTCTCGTTTCCACTCCTGTATCTAGATTTGGCAATCTAGTGGTGTTGTGTGGACTTGTTGTGATCTCTTTGGAAGGTGATTAAATTCTGTAACCAAACGAGATCCTTCAAGCTTGCCCGGGTATCATTTCACTTGAAGGTGTTTAAGTACTGTAACAAGTGAGATAATACTTGACTCTATCCTTTTCTTTTCATTTGTTTTTCGCTCCTTGATGCTTATTGCATCTTATTGCTGTGGTTACTTGCTGTCTCGAGGTAGTTTGTGTTCTTGTGGTGTTATAAGCTTGCTTGAATCAGTGCCTTGGTGAGCTTATATACATCATTTCCACTCCTTCGTGTTGAGTTCAGATCTGTTTGAGTGAGTTCCTAAACCTTTGTGAGTTTCTTGATGTTATATGGTGTGTGTGAACCTGGTTCTAATTTCCATTTGAGTTAAACACATCAATCTCCATTCGTAGTTGATGTTTTCTTCCTTTGGCGTTGCTTCTCTGAACCAACATAAGGTCCTTTGATCTGATTCTGAATGTCCTTCGTGAGTCCTTTGCTATTATATGGTTTATTCAAGCTTGGTTTCCTCGTCATTCTGGAGATAACTACATCATTTTTTGTTGTTTTTCCCTCCTTTGTTGGGTTATTGAGTCATACGTAAGGTCCTTGGGTTCCTATGATGTTTCCTAGCCTGTTGAGTTAAAGGTCCTTGGGTCTGGGATACATCATAATTGGTATCAGAGCTTGACTACTCTCCTGGTGGTTAAGCTTCCATTTAGCCCAAACACAATCCTTTTTATTCCCTCCACAAAAGAACCTTAGACATGTTGTCAAAAAAACCTTCATCTCAAAAGAGTGATCATGTTTTAAAGGAGAAAAAGAGATTAAAGATATTGAAACGTGAGCATGATCTCCTTGATCTCAAGGTGCTACAGTTGGAAATGGCGTGCTATGAGTTTCTCCGTGATTCAAAGAAGGCACGTGAACCACCTTTGGTTCACAAGGAGGAACATCAAGTTCAGGAGGATGTAGAGATTAACTTTGATCTCCCTCCAGAATTTGATGACGTTGAAGAAGTTGATGAGGCCCTTTTTTATTCTTTTGAGGTTCAATCTCAAGAGGATGAGCAAAAGGTCGATTTTGATCTCCCTCCTAGATTTGATGAAAGTGATGATGCTGAAGAGATCTTTGAGACTCAAAGAGATGAAGATTACACTGCCGAACTTCCTTCCAAGCTTGCTGATTCGGAGGTTGAGGATTGTCTGTCCTTGTCACAGTCAACGACCTTGGGATTCTGTCAGCCAATGACATTGGCAGAATCTGAGCCCCAGTTCGTGATTATGAACATCATGGGATCTTTAGGTGCCACAAGGATGAAAATGGAGGATGAAGCTTCCAGTGGCTTCAATGTTGAGTTGGTTGATTTCCAATTAAGGTCACTTCTATGGGTGAACTTGGAGGTTACAAGAAGACCGGAGCGGAAGAGGTGGAAGCGAAGGAGGTTAAAGTATGAGGAATGGAGTATCAAGCCCCCTACAAGCTCAATGGAGGAGTTCATTACTGGTAATGTTAATTTTCCAACCTTGATCCTTTTCAAATTAATTGGTGTCCAATATTTTGGTCAAGGTATGGGATCTCAAGAATGTCCTTGCTGCATTATTTTGTTGGGCATGAATGAAATGTACTTGGGAATATTTTGGTCTGTTGGGAGTTTCATGAATGCATGTTTTGTGGAATTTCATGTGCCTTGGTGTTGTGTTGAGGAGGTTATCGTGATTATACAACTTTGGATGAGTCAAGGTCATGAAATAGAAGTGAAGCCATATTATCTTGATTTTGTGAGCCTTGATGATGTTTGTTGTGGTTTCATTTGGAGTGTTGTTAAGTCCTTGATCACATGCTCTATGTTGGAGAATATGCCTTGGTTGTTTATTGAGGAAGTTGTGCGAGGAAACACATTGTTGCATAATGCCCTCACCATGCTTAGCAAGAGAAGCACTTATGTCAAATACCCTTCTGCTCAAATTGTCAACCGCTATGCCTCGAGGTCCTTGATACAGCCAAGTTTTGATCTATATACCCCCAACCAACCTTGGTTTGTTTCTAACCCTACCATCACCCCTCCACTTAAACCCCCACTGTCCTTAACCCACAAAACAGCCTCTATCGCCCCACAAAAACACATCATACCAAGTAACTTCCTTTTTAACAAGGGGAGTTCTCAAACCATCTTTCCATGCCCTTTTATCTCCACATTACTACCGTCCACAAAAGAGCCAACCCTCATAACCCACGAACCTAGGTTTCCATCCTTGAACCTATGGTTTCTGAAAATCCTTGGCAGGGTTGAGGACCTTATCTTGACCCATGATTCGTTGGTCCTCACAAGGATAGGTGAAGTTTCTCATGATCTACCGCCAAGCCTTACCCTACAAAGGACCATCCAAAAACCTTTTGACCCTGGCATCATCTTTCCCAT
The DNA here is from genome assembly GCA_029582165.1 of Portulaca oleracea. Taxonomy (NCBI): domain Eukaryota; kingdom Viridiplantae; phylum Streptophyta; class Magnoliopsida; order Caryophyllales; family Portulacaceae; genus Portulaca; species Portulaca oleracea. Next base: position 36,807,671 of record CM055882.1, read on the forward strand.
ACAACCAAGCTACTCAAAGAACCCCAATGAGCCCTTCAAAATCCTAAAGTTGGTGGTTTTGTTTTCTGTTGAAAGGTTGAATAGCACATCAATGCAATGTCTTGGACATCTTGCTAGTACCATGGTTGATGGTGAGGCAAAGGCATATGGGAGAAAAGGTGCTTCTACCAAGTTGTTGCTAAGGCTAGAGGACTCATTTGAGGTCCTTGGGATAATCAGTGTTCACTGGTCAATGAATGAAACCTTGGTGAAGTGCTTTGAGTTACTTTATGTCCCAATGTCTTAATACGGCTCGAGAGCCGAATGTATTATTCTTATTTTGAGCAGATTGAAGTTGACCCTTATGAAGGCGGTTCGACATCAATGTCCTTGAAGACACACTGTTCTGAAGAGGAAAACCAACCAAGTTTGAGGACAAACTTTTCGCAACTTGGGGGGTATGATGGGAATCAGCCTTCACCAACTCCTATGGTGCAAGCATGCTTGGAGGTCATTCAGGAGTACCAGAAGGGCAAGGGCGTAAAGGGAGGTCATTCATCCTATATGACTCCTTCATTATCTCAACATTGAGACCCTTTTGATGAGAGACAGTTCAAGCATGTTCAGGTCATCCAAGGTTATTACTTAGCCGTGGAAGAAATCAAGAAAGGAGTTGGTCATTTGGCAGGTCAAGGTCCTTTATCATATGGGACACCTTCGACATTTGTCTCACTATCTCAGAATTAAGGTTTCTTCTCCAATTTGTCCCTAGGAAGCTTTTGAAGTGTGTTGTTCAAGCTTTTCTTCAAGCTTTTCATAATGCCCAAGATTGCATGGTCTGAAGGTCATTTGAGTTCTACACAGCAGTTTGTTTCTGAGCGCGTGATAAGGACCTTTATCTGGGGTCTGTTTGATATTTTGGTGTTCTTTCAAGGGTATTTTGGTCTTCTCACATGGGGTCCGGTTTTCTAATACTATTGTCCAAGGAAGGTTCCAGCTGACTTTGAAACAAAACCACTTGTGTTTCTTCATTTGTCTTGCACGGATTAGGATCCAAGTGAAGGAAATTGCTCCAATGGAGAAGTGCCACGTGTAATGCTCCTATTGGTCCTCCTTGCCACCCATTTGGACGAGTACTTCATGATGAAGATATGTATTAGTTTTAATCAGTTGTATTAGCTTAATTAAGGACGTTTAGGAGGTTTCTTCGTCATTAGGAAACCTCACTCTAGATGGTTTAGCTACTTGTGTGCTTGTGTGCTTGGTTGCTTGCATGCTTCCAGCCGAGCCTTATATATATGAACCTTTGTATTTTGAAACTTAACAACTTATATGAAATACAAAACCCCAAAGAAACCGAGAGGTTCTTCGTTTGTGAGTTTCTCAAACTCGTTTCCACTCGTATCTAGATTTGGCAATCTAGTGGTGTTGTGTGGACTTGTTGTGATCTCTTTGGAAGGTGATTAAATTCTGTAACCAAACGAGATCCTTCAAGCTTGCCCGGGTATCATTTCACTTGAAGGTGTTTAAGTACTGTAACAAGTGAGATAATACTTGACTCTATCCTTTTCTTTTCATTTGTTTTTCGCTCCTTGATGCTTATTGCATCTTATTGCTGTGGTTACTTGCTGTCTCGAGGTAGTTTGTGTTCTTGTGGTGTTATAAGCTTGCTTGAATCAGTGCCTTGGTGAGCTTATATACATCATTTCCACTCCTTCGTGTTGAGTTCAGATCTGTTTGAGTGAGTTCCTAAACCTTTGTGAGTTTCTTGATGTTATATGGTGTGTGAAAACCTGGTTCTAATTGCAATTTGAGTTAAACACATCAATCTCCATTCGTAGTTGATGTTTTCTTCCTTTGGCGTTGCTTCTCTGAACCAACATAAGGTCCTTTGATCTGATTCTGAATGTCCTTCGTGAGTCCTTTGCTATTATATGGTTTATTCAAGCTTGGTTTCCTCGTCATTCTGGAGATGACTACATCATTTGTGGTTGTTTTTCCCTCCTTTGTTGGGTTATTGAGTCATACGTGAGGTCCTTGGGTTCCTATGATGTTTCCTAGCCTGTTGAGTTAAAGGTCCTTGGGTCTGGGATACATCACCTTGGGTTCCTATGATGTTTCCTAGCCTGTTGAGTTAAAGGTCCTTGGGTCTGGGATACATCATAATTTGTATCAGAGCTTGACTACTCTCCCTGTGGTTACGCTTTCATTTAGCGCAAACATAATCCTTTTTATTCCCTCCACAAAAGAACCTTAGCCATGTTGTCTAGAAAACCTTCATATCAAAAGAGTGATCATGTTTTAAAGGAGACAAATAGATTAAAGAGATTGAAACGTGAGCATGATCTCCTTGATATCAAGGTGCTACAGTTGGAAATGGCTTGCTATGAGTTTCTCCAAGATTCAAAGAAGGCAGGTGAACCACCTTTGGTTCACAAGGAGGAACATCAAGTTCAGGAGGATGTAGAGATTAACTTTGATCTCCTTCCAGAATTTGATGACGTTGAAGAAGTTGATGAGGCCCTTTTTGATTCTTTTGAGATTCAATCTCAAGAGGATAAACACGAGGTCAATTTTAATCACGCTCCTATTTTTGATGTGTATGAAGATGAAGAAGAGTGTGTAAATGAACCTTTGGAGGATCTCGTCTATGATGAGAAAATAGAGGACATTGATGAAGGAGAGACACTTGTTAGCTCTTTTATGTATGAAGGCCAGGAGCAAAGGGAGGACGTCTTTCATTTGAGATGTGCTATCAATGATAAGGATTGTTCCTTGATCATTGATGAAGGGAATCGTACTAATGCTGCATCCCAACTCATGGTGGATAAATTGAGTTCCCAACCAGCCCTCATCTAGCCCCGTATACCATTCAAAGGCTCAACCAGAGTAAGGACATTCAAGCGAATAGTCGATGTGTGGTGAATCTCTCGATAGGTAACACATATCATGATTCTTTTTGGTATGATGTTTTACATCTGGATGTTTGTTATATTTTCTATGGCAGGCCTTGGTTGTGTGAAAGAGTCATGAACCATGATGGGAGAGCCAATGACTATTTTCCCAGCCACAAAATAAATGTCCTCACCCATTTGAAGCCATCCCAGTTTGTTATACCCAAAAAGAGTTTGGAGTGTGAACCCAACCTGGTTACCTTATTGATAGCTAAACATCACGAGTTTAGCAATTATAAGGACCTTACCCTTACAGACCAAAACACAAACCCAAACTCCTCAAATAGCCACCCCTTCCTTACCCCTCCATTGGAACACTATCCTTATGTGTTTCCGGGAGAAATACCACCTGGTTTACCTCCTAAACATGAGTTCTAGCAAGTACGAAAGAAGGTAGCCAAGTTCAATTCAAATAATTTGGCTAAAAAGGGAAGGAAGAAGATTGTTTTCCAGCCGGGTGGTCTTGTTTGGATTCACAGCAAAAAGGATAGATTTCGATCGAAGATGAAAGGGAAGTTGGTTCCAAGAGACGAAGGTCCCTTTGAGGTCCTTGAGAAGGTAGGAGACAACGCTTACAAGTTGGATCTTTCGGATGAACATGGTGGGAGTGCAACCTTCTTTGTAGTTGATTTGAGGCCATACCATTCTGAGGTAGAGGACCTTCCAAGTTTGAAGACAAACTTTTCTCAACTTGGGGGGTATGATGGAGATCAACCAACACCTCCTCACTTGGTGCAAGTATGCAATGAGGTCATCCATGAATCCAAGAAGGGCCTTAGCAAAATGGGAGGCCATTCACCCTACATAAGGCCCTCTCTACCATTCTCAATACCTCGGGATTGAGATCTCTCCTCCATTTTGTGCCAAGGAGACTTTTGTAGCATGATGTCCAAGCTTCCCAGATTGCCTAAGAACAAGTCAGCTGAAGGGCATTTGCATTCTGTACTGCTATTTCAAATCAGGGTATGTGTAGAGGACGTTTACTTGGAGATGATTGTTTTCTGAAGTGTGATGATGAGGTTAATCTTGTTCTTTTGAGTTAGTGCTTGTGATTCCCTTATCTTTGAATGTCACCTAGTCCATCCATGAAGTCAAGAAGAACGCAAATAGATAGAATGTCATTCATCTAGAATGATGCTTATTTTGTTTGTGTCATTATCTCAAAGTTTAGAATTCTTCTCCACTTTTTCCCTTAGAGACTTTGGTAGAGGGTTCAAAGAGCTTTCCATAATGTCCAAGTTTGCAAGGTTTGGAGGTCATTTGAATCCTACATAGCTGTTTGCTTCTGGACGTGCGATAAGGACCTTTATTTGCGGTCTGTTTGATATTTTGCCGTTCTTTCAAGGGTATATCGGTCTTTTCACATGGGGTCCAGTTTTCTAATACTATTAGAGGTCCAAGGAAGGTTCCAGCTGACTTTGAAACAAAACCACTTGTGTTTCTTCATTTGTCTTGAACAGATTGGGATCCAAGTGAAGGACCTTGCTCCAATGGAGAAGTGCCACGTGTAATGCTCCTATTAGTCCTCCTTGCCACCCATTTGGACAAGTACTTCATGGTGAAGATATGTATTAGGTTAATCGGTTATAATTAGTTTAATTAAGTGAGATTAGGAGGTTTCTTCGTTGTTAGGAAACCTCACTTTAGATGGTTTAGGTACTTGTGTGCTTGTGTGCTTGATTGCTTGCATGATTCCAGCAGAGCCTTATATATATGAACCTTTGTATTTTGAACCTCAACAATTTATACGAAATACAAAACCCCAAAGAAAGCTTTGAGCTTCTTCGTTTGTGAGTTTTCTCAAACTCTCGTTTCCACTCCAGTATCTAGATTTGGCGATCTAGTGGTGTTGTGTGGACTTGTTGTTATCTCATTTGGAAGGTGATTAAATTCTGTAACCAAACGAGGTCCTTCAAGCTTGCCCGGTATTCTTTTCACTTGAATGTGTTTAAGTACTGTAACAAGTGAGAAAATACTTGTCTCTATCTTTTCTTTTATTTGTTTTTCGCTCCTTGATGCTTATTGCCTCATATTGTTGTGGTTATGATGTATGCTAACTCACTAAGATCAGAGTGTTAAGCTAGAACACACCATACAGTCACACAAACACACAGCTGGATGCTTGAACTTTGCAATAACTGATAGAAAGCAACAAGCTGGAATAGAAGACAACCCAACAACAGAATAAAAGGAATAGACTTGCTTACAGTTGATACAGATACACCACAAATGCATGCCTCTACAGATACACCAAAGCATGGATGATCAAGCTCAGTTTACACTTGCTGGATTTGCCAATTTCCAGTGACAGGAACTGATTGAACCAAGATTGAGAGTTATAGGACACTCACAAACTTTCAGAGGTACTAAGACACTCAAGATTACTATTGAATGAACACTGAGATGTCCTTCATTGATTGAAAACTTCAGAATATAAAGAAAGCTAATCAGTTTGATTAGCAGTTGCTTAAGCATAAGCATTCTACCTAATCTCCCTGGAATATCCTAAGCTACAAAGCCTGAAACTAATACATGTAGTTACATCCTAATGATCTCGAGTACAAACTATAAGAAAATAAAAGGAAATTACTGAGCTAAGCTCTGATTGGACCAAATGCCAAAAGGGTGGCAAAAAAGGACCAATAGGAAGCTTTCATCTCCTAAGGGGTAAAAACTAAGTTACTGAGGTAATTCCCGCGCCAATGCTAACCTGGAAGTAATCTCAACAGGTTAATATCTTGGTGGAAAGACCAAAACAACCCTTGTGAATAGAAATCAAAACACATAGCCCCAGAACTGGGGTTCTGGAAAAACTGATTAACAACCCTGCTGGGATTGGTTGTGCTGTCTTCTGAATCTTACTCGTGCCATGCTTGATCATGCTGGGACTTGGCTTGGACTTGAAAAGGACATGGCAAGGAACAAAAAACTCCTAGGAAACATTGGCTGAAGCTTCCTCAATCAAGAGATACAACATTGAGAAAGTCAGCTGCTTGGACTTTTGCTGCTGGGAACTGGAATTGGTCTGGATGACCAATGTTGATGGGCTGAATGGGTGCAAATGCCAGGGCTTGCTTTACAATGGTGTAACAAGCCTGGATGGATGCTGTTGTTGGTGTGGTGGCTGCTGGTGATGCTAAGAACCTCCTGCCGGAACTTTGGACTGCTGAGAAGTCTACTGAGTGGCTTGTTGTATGTGCTGGGCTTTGAAAGCCTGCTATTTCTGCTGGAAGGGCTGGTCTAGCTGCTGAGTTGTGTGAAACAACAGGTTCTCCTCCTCATTGTGGTAGTGCTGCTGTAATTACTGTTGAAGATCCCTCGGAAGCCTCCTTTGTTGATGAAGCTGCTGCTGCTGATTGTTCTCCTTGATGGTCTCCATCATCCTCCCCAGGTTGAGGAAAGTTTGTCCTCAAATTTGGAAGGTCTTCATCTGCTGGATAGTATGGTCGAAGATCTGCTACATTGAATGTTGCTGAGCCTCCATACTCTTCAGATAGATCCAGTCTGTAGGCATTGTCTCCAACTTTTTCAAGCACTTCAAAGGGGCCATCTGCTCTTGGTAACAACTTGCCTTTTCTTTTGCTGGGAAATCTGTCCTTCCTGAGGTGGATCCAAACTAAGTCTCCTGGCTGGAAGGTCACCTTCTTCCTGTGCTTGTTTGCTGATGTAGACACCTGTTCAGTATATTTGGCAATTTTCTCCTTCACTTGCTGATGAAGCTCCTTGATTTGATCTGCCCTTTTACCTGCTTCAAAACTAAATTTGACAGAAGTAGTTAGTGGAACTAAATCCAAAGGGGAAAGTGGATTTTTACCATAGACTACTTGGAATGGAGAGTAGCCTGTGGCCTTGGATGGTTCTTTGTTGTAAGCAAACTCAGCATGGGGCAATAGAGTATCCATCCTGCTTTATTTTTGTGGATCAATGCTCTCAACAGGACCCCAAGTGTTCTATTAGTAACCTCTGTCTGGCCATCAGTTTGTGGGTGGCAAGTGGTGCTGTACTTGAGCTGGGTGCCCAGTTTCTTCCATAGAGTAACCCAAAAATGGCTAAAAAACTTGGTATCCCTGTCAGATACCATTGTTCTTGGCACTCCATGCAATCTAACAATTTCATGGAAGAATAATTCAGCAACTTTGGTGGCATCAAAGGTGGTGTGGCAGGGTATGAAATGTGCCATCTTTGAGAATCTATCAACCACCACCATGATTGAATCCTTCCCTCTCTGAGTTCTTGGCAAACCTACAATATAATCAAGGCTTACATCTTCCCAAGGGCTGCTGGGGACTGGCAATGGTGTGTACAAGCCTTGGGGTAGGCTGTGTGACTTTGCCAATTGACACACATTGCACCTCTTCAATAGATGCTCTACATCCTTCCTCATCTTTGGCCAACTGTAATGCTCTCTCAACACCAACAATGTCTTCTCAACTCCAAAATGTCCTGCTAAGCTTCCTCCATGGACGTCTGTGATCAACAATTCCTTGAAACTGCTCTTTGGGACACACAATCTACTTCCTTTGAATAAATATCCCTGGTCTATATGGTACAGACCCTGGTATTGCTGCTGACACTTCTGGTATACCTGCTTGAAATCTCCATCCTCCTGATACAAAGCTTTCAAATGCTCAAAACCAATAATTCTAGAATCAAGCATGTGAAGCAACATGTAACTTCTACTGAATGCATCTGCTCCTTTGTTTAGCACTCCTGATTTATGGTGGATCATGAAGTGAAACTGCTGGATATACTCTACCTAAGCAGCATGCCTGGTGTTGAGCTTGTGCTGCCCTTGAATGAACTTCAAGGCCTCATGATCACTGTGAAGTATGAATTCTGCTCCAATAAGGTAGTGCCTCCAGTGCTGAAGAGCTCTGATGATGGCATTGAACTCTTTGTCATAGGTGTTATATTTCTTCTTGGCATCATTTAGCTTTTCACTGAAATAGGCAACTAGCTTGCCCTCCTGGGTCAATACTGCTCCAATGCCAACTCCTAAAGCATCACATTCTACTTCAAAAACTTTCTTTGCCGGTAGTGCTAGGAGTCTTTGAATGAGCCTCTCCGACTTCTTCAAAGGCTTTCGGTCATTGCTGTCCAAATAAAGGACTTCCCTTTCACCACTTCAGTCATTGGTGCCAAAATGGTGCTGAACTTCTTGACAAATATCCTGTAAAATGAAGCCAGGCCATGGAAGCTCCTGACTTGATGAATAGAAGTGGGCACAGGCCACTCCCTGATTGCTTGAATCTTCTCATTATCAACCTGAATACCTGCTGCTGTAACAATATACCCTAAGAACTTCACTTGGGATGTAAAGAAGTGACACTTCTTGAGATTCCCAAATAACTCCTCCATGCTTAAAATGGTTAAAACCTCCTGCAAATGCTTGACATGCTCTTGCTCAGACCTGCTATAGACAAGAATATCATCAAAGTATACCACAACACTCTTGCCTATGAGTGGCTTAAGGACCTGATTCATGAGTCTCATGAATGTAGATGGGGCATTAGTCAGACCAAAAGGCATGACCAACCATTCAAACAACCCTCCCTTGGTCTTAAATGCTGTTTTCCACTCATCTTCCTCATAGATCCTTATCTGGTAGTATCCACTCCTCAAATCAATCTTAGAAAAGACTATTGATCCATGTAACTCATCCAACATGTCTTCAAGTCTAGGTATAGGGTACCTATACTTGATTGTGATCTTGTTAATAGCTCTACAATCAATACACATTCTTTGGCTTCCATCTTTCTTAGGCACTAACAAGGATGGGACTGCACATGAACTTAAACTCTCCCTAATCATTCCCTTTTCCAATAACTCATCCACCTGCCTCTGTATCTCATTGGTATCTGCTGGTGTCATCCTATAAGCTGGCTTATTAGGTAACACTGATCCAGGCACTAAATCAATTTTGTGCTGGATATCCCTTTTAGGTGGCAAACCAGGTGGCATTTCATTAGGAAATACATGCTGAAACTGCTGAAGTAAGGATAGGAATAAAGGGTGGTCATTTTGTGGTGCTGAGGGTTCTTCAAGGTCTAAAAGGATTAAGTCCTTCTGTGTGCTAAACTCATGATGATCAGATAAAAGCAATACATCAAGACTAGGTTCAAGACACAAGGTTTTGGCTTTTTTGGTTAACTGTGAGGGTTTCATGGGGGTTAGGACAATCTTTCTGTGGTTTAGGGTCATGGTATAGGTATTAGCTCTTCCACAGTGATTTACTGATCTATCATACAACCAAGGTCGACCCAAAAGCAAATGACATGCATCCATAGGTAAGACATCACACCAGACCTCATCTTTGTATGACTGACCAATTGAAAAAGCAACAAGGCATCTAGCAGAAACTTTGATACCTTTGCCTGAACTGAGCCACTGGATGGTATATGGAGCTGGGTGGGGCTTGGTTGCCAGGCTTAGCTTCCTCACCATAGTGCTGGATGCTGCATTGGTAGAGCTTCCACTGTCCACAATCACTAAGCATACTTTCCCTCCAATAGTGCATCTTGTATAAAAGATATTCTCCCTCTGCTCTTCTACTTCCTCTACTGCTGAGCTGCTTAGAAATCTTCTGATCACAAGCATTTCTCCCTCATCTGGACCTTCTTCTATAACCTCATCATCATAGATAGGGTCATGTTCATGCTCTGCATACTCTTATTCTTCTTCCTGCACATTTTGAGGATCAATAAACAAAGCTGCTTGGTACTCAGCAAGACTAACCATTCTCTTGTTTGGACATTCTGAGGCAATGTGCCCTAGTCCTTGACACCTGAAACATCTCCTCTCTGTATAGGATCTGCTGATAGGGGCTGGGGTTCTTTGTGGGGGATTTCGTGGCTGATTTTGTGGGGATCTTGGGGCTGGATTTCTGATTTGAGGTGGAAGTGGGGGTGGATAGGTCTTTTGTCGGACATTATAAGGTTTGTAAGGGTTTGGCTTGGTTGGTGCATAAGGTTTGGCTGGAGATCTGCTGCTGCTGTAGTCCTTTGCTCTAGACTTCTTCTGTTGTTCCACTTTGTGAGCCAGAGAACTTAGCTCATCAAGGGAATCATAGACATGCAGCTCTACAATGTTCTTGATGCCTTCATTCAAGCCTGCAAGATACCTGATATAGGTTTGCACTTCATTCTCTTGCATATTACACTTCCAAAGCAAGTGCTCAAACTCCTTTGTATACTCTTCTACTGACTTGTTCCCCTGCACAAGATGCTGCAACTTGTTGTAGTTCTCCTTCATGTAATTGTCTGGAAGGAACTTCTCCTTCAACTTTTGCCTCATCTCAAGCCAGGTACTTACTCTAGCCTCTCCAATCTCCATTCTCCTTCTCCGTAGATTAGTCCACCAAGTAGAAGCATATTTTTTTAACTTTAAGGCTACTAACTTCACCTTGTTTTCTTCTGAGACCTCTTCAAATAAAAAACTCTTTCTACTGTCTGTAACCAATCTCGGAAAACATCAGGGTCCAACTCTCCTGCAAACTCAGGTATTTCAATCTTGAAATCAAGCTTTTCAACCCTCCTATCTTCCCTCCTTATTTCTCTTTCACTTTCACTTTCCTCCTCAGGTTCACTGATCCTAGGTGACCTCCTAACTCTCCTCCTTCTTCTTGGTGTAGGCCTAGGACCTCGACCTCCTCTCCCTATCCTACTAAAAGGATTCTCACCTTCTCCTTCCTCCATCTCATCATCAGTCTCCTTATTCAACTTATGTCTATGCAGTCTCATATAGTAATTCAACTGCTCACTCTGAAATTTCATTTTCTGTTCTACTTCTTCCTTTTCTTTCAATGTTCGTTCTAAGACTTCCCGTGGTGTTTTACTAGTTCCGGCCATTTTACTAAAACAAGCAAACACACTCCAAGATAGAACACAAATACCAAGATGATGTATGCTAACTCACTAAGATCAGAGTGTTGAGCTAGAACACACCATACAGCCACACAAACACACAGCTGGATGCTTGAACTTTGCAATAACTGATAGAAAGCAACAAGCTGGAATAGAAGACAACCCAACAACAGAAAAAAAGGGATAGACTTGCTTACAGTTGATACAGATACACCACAACTGCAATCAAGGGCAAGGGACTGTCACATACATGCCTCTACAGATACACCAAAGCATGGATGATACACCAAAGTATGGATGATCAAGCTCAGTTTACACTTGCCGGATTTGCCAATTTCCAATGATAGGAACTGATTGAACCAAGATTGAGAGTTATAGGACACTCACAAACTTTCAGAGGTACTAAGACACTCGAGATTACTATTGAATGAACATTGAGATGTGCTTTATTGATAGAAAACTTCAGAATATAAAGAAAGCTAATTAGTTTGATTAGCAGTGGCTTAAGCATAAGCATTCTGCCTAATCTCCCTGGAATATCCTAAGCTACAAAGCCTGAAACTAATACATGTAGTTACATCCTAATGATCTCGAGTACAAACTGTAAGAAAATAAAAGGAAATTACTGAGCTAAGCTCTAATTGGACCAAATGCCAAAAGGGTGGCAAAAAAGGACCAATAGGAAGCTTTCCTCTCCTAAGGGGTAAAAACTAAGTTACTGAGGTAATTCCCGCGCCAATGCTAACCTGGAAGTAATCTCAACAGGTTAATATCATGCTGGAAAGACCAAAACAACCCCGTAATGTAAATCAAACATAACCCTGTAACTGGGTTCGGAAAATTGATAAACAACCCTGTTGGGATTGGTTGTTCTGTCTTCTGAATCTTACTCGTGCCATGCTTGATCATGCTAGGACTTGGCTTGGACTTGAAATGAACATGGCAAGGAACAAAAACCTCCTAGGAAACATTGGCTGAAACTTCCTCAATCAAGAGATACAACATTGAGAAAGTCAGCTGCTTGGATTGGTCTGGATGACCAATGCTGATGGGCTGAATGGCTGCAAATGCCAGGGCTTGCTTTACAATGGTATAACAAGCCTGGATGGATGCTGTTGGTGGTGTGGTGGCTGCTGGTGATGCTAAGAACCTCCTGCTGGAACTTTGATCACCGAGAAGTCTCACGAGTGGCTTCTTTGTATGTCTTTGGGCTTTGAAAGCCCATTGCTTCACTGGAAGGGATGGTCTAGCTGCTGAGTTGTGTGAAACAACAGGTTCTCATCCTCCTTGTGCTGCTGCTGCTGTAATTACTGGTGAAGATCCCTTGGAAGCCTCCTTTTTTGATGAAGCTGCTGCTGCTGATTGTTCTTCTTGATGGTCTCCAGCAGTTATTTGTTGTCCCGAGATATTGGTGTTCTTGTGGTGTTATAAGCTTGCTTGAATAAGTGCCTTCGTGAGCTTATATACATCATTTCCACTCCTTCTTGCTGAGTTCAAATATGTTTGAGTGAGTTCTTGAACCTTCGTGAGTTTCTTGATGTTATATGGTGTGTGTTAACCTGGTTCTAATCGCCTTTTGCGTTAAACACATCATTCTCCATTCATAGTTGCTGTTTTCTTCCTTTGGCGTTGCTTCTCTGAACCAACGTAAGGTCCTTTGATCTGATTCTGAATGTTCTTCGTGAGTCCTTGCAATTATGGGGCATATATAAGCTTGGTTTCCTCGTCATTCTGGAGATAACTACATCATTTGTGGCTGTTTTCCCTCCTTTGTTGTGTTATTGAGTCATACGTGAGGTCCTTGGGTTCCTATGATGTTTCCTAGCCTATTGAGTTAAAGGTCCTTGGGTCTGGGATACAACACCAGGCCTAGGACCTTTGAAGATCAACTCGTTGACTTTGTTGCATTCAACATAGGTTTCGTTCAAAGAAATCTCCTTCCTCCATGGAATGATCTTCAGAGGATGATCATAGTAAATGTCCTCAAATTCGCTTAGATTTGGATGCGAAACCCTTAAATGTTTGATTTCTCCCCAATCATCGGGTTCAACTTCGAGAAAATAAGACTCCTTTTGGGGTTCATCCAAGATGCCTACCACCGCATTGGCCTTAAAATGAGATTCTTTATGGGATTTCATTCTTGAAGGTTCAATGTCAAAATCAATACGATCTCTACCCAGATGAAGAGACAAACGACCTCTTTTCACATCTATAATAGCTCTTGCAGTAGCCAAGAAGGGTCGACCAAGAATAATAGGATTTCTCCAATCTTCATCCATCTCCAAAATAACGAAGTCACAAGGGATAAGGAAACTTCCCACTTGAACCGGGATGTCTTCAAATATTCCCAAGGGCCTCCTAACACTCCGGTCTGCAAGTTGCAAATTAATAGTTGTAGGGGTCAAGTCATCAAGGTTCAACTTCTTACATATAGAGTGTGGCATGACACTCACACTTGCCCCCTGGTCACATAATGCATTATCAATCTTCATATCACCAATTAAGCATGGAATAGAGAAACTACCGGGATCAGCTAGTTTCTCGGGACACTTGCTTCCCATAATGGCGTTGCAACTAACCGTAAGATGAACGGTCAACGACTCCTTGATTCTTCTCTTGTTCGTCAAAAGGTCCTTGAGATGTTTCTTGAATGAAGGGACCTCCGACATGGCATCTAGAAACGGTATATTAACTTGGAGCTTCTTCATCATCAAAATAAACTTGGAGAATTTATCATCATTCTTTTGTTGAACTAATCTTCCGGGAAATGGAACTGGAGGTCTATATGAAACGGGTTTCTCCAATGGATTTACATGAATATCCTCCCTCAAGACTTCCTTTCCTTTCTCTCATCTTTTCTCTGTCTCTATCATCTCTTCCAACTTCTCTTTTTCTTCATCCTCGGCCTCATTAACCACAACGTTATTCTCCTTTTCTTCAATCCTAGCCTGCTCAACTTCTAAGTCCTCCTCTTCATTGCTATCCACCTCAACTCCCTCATTCTCTCCCAAAGGTCTCTCCCCCTGCACATTCTCCTCCACTACCATAGGTTCTTCAATTTTTATTCCACTCCTTAGAATAATATACTTGTTGAGCAACTTGGGTCATTTGGGTTTCAAGGTCTCTAAGGCGAGCACCCTCACTTTCTTGATTAGCAACAATTTGTTGCAACAACTTTTCAATCATAGAATCTTGGGATGGTTGAGAAAATTGGGGTTGTGAGGTGGGTTAAGGTGAAAACTCTTCTTGAAAATATGTGCTATGGTCATGAACTTGAGAAACAGGATCAAAAGTAGGATTGGCAAATGTAGTATAACCAGGATCATAATCCTCATAAGAATGGGAATAAAGTTGGTTAGAACAAACGACATTCACATGTTCTACTTGACGATACTCCACACATCGATGCTCGAGACGTGGAGCGGAAATGGATGCAAAGGCTTGCATACCTCGGGCTAAGTTCAACTGGTTGGAAACTTCATCATTCACCATCTTCTTTTGTAATTCAAGGACGGTAGACATTAGAAGCTTGATAGTGGGGTTGTGTTCCAAAGAATCATCCGCATTTCCTGAATTTTGGCCGCCTCCTTAACTGGGCACATTCTGAGATAGCTCATGAAAAAAAATATTGGCTTCCTCCACAGTCTTCTTTAGGAACATCCCTCCGGACGCATTATCAATAGATTCTCTAAGTGGATCACGGAGACCATAATAGAAATGTTGAAGCAACATCCAATCTGGTAAATTATGATGAGGGCATTGTCGTTGAAGACTCTTAAATCTCCCCCAAGGGTCGAAAAGACTGTCTCCCGGCCCTTGCTTGAAACTTAAAATTTCTGCTCGAAGTCGGTGTGTCTCCTCCGTCGGAAAGAAACGGTGAAGAAAATCTCCTTTGAGTGCCTCCCATGAAGAATAAAAACCAGGTGGACATATTTGTAGCCATATCTTTGCCTTCCCCCCAAGAGTGAGAGGAAAGAACTTCAACTTCAAAAATTCTGATGATATCTTTGGAATGTGAATAAAGCTAATCCGATCTTCGAATTTATCAATATGAGCAATGGGACTTCCAGCAGCATTGTCCCCATGAAACGGGTTTGTTTCGAAGATTTCAAGTAAGTGCGGTTTAAACTCGAACAAAGCATCGGGTGGTAATGGTGGTAACGTGATAGGATTGCGTCCCGTACCCAATGATGGAACGACATATGATAGAAGGGTACAGGGTGAACCAGCTTGAGCTTCACCCATTAGAACGCGAAGACTCCTACAAGAAATGAAGAAGCATCAAATTCATTTGGATTAACACAATCTCATTTCTAGCGTGAAAGCAAACTCAAATAACCAAAAACCAAGCAACTAAAACTAGGGGCGCTGGCTCCCCGGCAACGACACCATTTTTTGTAACGTGGTTTGTAAGACCTCGGTTTTTATTGTTCTTCTCAGGGAGCTGGCGGCCTTGGTCATAGGAACTAGGTCAATGGTCGGGTCGAGATTGCTAAGGTAAGGATATCGGTTTAAAAAAGGGTCACAACGCGAGAAACAAAACTAAGGTCGGTCAAGGAATGGAAAATGGGCTTCAGGGGTTTTTCGGGATGCAAACGGGGATGAGGAAATAGGTTTTGCAACAAGGGAATAACAAGAAGGGAGAAACAAGAGGTAATTCCGTTAGAAAATACCCACCGGGCTTCCTCTTTCAAGGATAGTCTGGATTAAGTTCCCCAAAGTCCATCGACAGACCCGAGGGGTTAATGAAACGAAATTTCCTAGTTAGTTTCTGTTCGCTTTTGCGAAATAGAATACTAACTATCCCAATTCCTACTTTCCAACACAAGTGTTGGATGTATTCGGGATGCCTTCACACCCAAATACATCCCACTTGAGGGAAGGATAGGAGTGGGAAATTGATTCCCTAACTAATTACTTACTTATATTGCTAACCCAAACCTAATCACCCATTCACACCCTTAATTACCCCCTAACCCATAGGGTTTCTAGCCACTAATCATGATACTAACTAAGCTAACAACATCCAAACCAAACCTAAACATGATTTCTAACATCAAACAACCATAAACAAGCAAGAACAATGAAATAGCAAGCAAAGCAATTAAGAACAAGCAAAGTAATTAGCAAGGTAATTAATAAAAGAGTTAAGGGAAGAGAATACTTATCAAAGTGCTGTAGATGAACAAAAGAAAGCAATAAAAAGATAATCCAACAATCTCTCAATTGTTTGGATACCCAAATCTTCAATAATAAACACAAATATCCAAACCCTAGATTAATCTCTCACTAATCTCTCTCTAAAAGTCACTAATACAGAAGCTGAAATAATGTCTAAGTCTAACCCCTAGATAGGTCGAATCTCCTACTTCCAAAATCGCTGTAAAAGAGCTATTTAAACCCCCAAAACAGTTGGCCAAAACGCAGCGTTTGAAAGCCGAAGAGTCGCCACCCAGCAGGGGTGTTGCGGGCGCGACCACCCCTGTCGCGGACGCGACCTGCGAAGTTTCTCGGGCGATTTTCTCCTTCGAGGCGTCTTGGCTACGGTATCCAAAGACCATGGGTACGGTCTTTCTCGGTCATCCTAACCCCCTGCACATGCCAACCGTGGCTACGGTAGCCAGGACCGTGGCTACAGCCACACTCGGCTTTAAATGCACTCTGGGCGTAGCGGGTGCTACGCCATTCGTGGCGGGGGCTACGCTTCGGCTTCCCTTCCCTTTGTTCTTCCTTCTTTCCGAAGCATATAACGCTCGATCCGATGGTCGTAGCATGCGTTACTTCACTAATTGGCACCAAAGGTTGGGAGTGTGGTCCCGGGTCGATTCCGTCTCAGTTTCCGGTCCGGCTCGGCTCGGGAAATCACCAAAATTGCTATAAAAAGGCCCGTTTTGCTACGTTTTGAGTGAAAACTCCAAAAATCTACAAAATAAAAAAACATTAAAAGTTATTAAATTAAACCACGAAACGAGTTAGAAGCCTAAGGATTTAGGCGGTATTTAGACACAAAATTGGGTCTAAACATACAGCATCACTCTTGCTCGAGATCATCCCCAAAGAGGCGCATGCCACCCACAACTGCGACATAGGACGAAGCTTCCAAGTGTCAACCCACACCTATAAGTAAGGTGTCATTCTCGCTTGAGATCAACAACGACTCATCAACGGTCAGGTAGAGCATCATTCTTGCTCGAGATCATCCCCAAAGAGGAGCATGCCGCCCACAACTGCGACATAGGACGAAGCTTCCAAGTGTCAACCCACACCTATAAGTAAGGCGTCATTCTCGCCTGAGATCAACAACGACACATCAATGGTCAGGTAGAGCATCTCAAAGGAGGCGCATGTCGCTCGCAACCGCGATGCAGGACTCAGCTCCCAAGCATCACTCCAGCCTTTGCAACCCAAAGTCATATCTTCAGACTACTTTGACCTTCGTCCTATTCGGACTCGATCAAAGTGGGGGCTCTCTGTAGACACCGGAATTTGTACCGGCATAATCCCGACACATCAAAATCAGTAAATCACTTAATGATAAATGGGTCTTTGAGCCCAAAAGGTCTATAGCTTGAGCCCAAGAAGTCAAAACAGGCCGTCACATTCGTTAAAACCTCCCTGGGTTTTAATTTTCAGAAGGCAGCCCGCACAGAAGCAGGCCCAAAAGCGCATCCCGACCAAGAGGAGTCAAAACCCGCCTAGGTTTTGAGGGAAGCACGACGCATTGTTTTGCTCCGCCACGTCACCGATCGGTGTGATGATCAATTTAAAATCCGCCTAGGTTTTAAGCGATCTGGCGCCAAAATTTGCATGCATGCATGCGATCCCCTGATTTTTGCTCACGTGTTTGACCTTGCGCTTGATCTCCTAAAACCCGCCTAGGTTTTGGTGCTCGGAGGACATGATTTGTAGGGTATGTTCCCCTTGGTTTCCCTTCAAATCTCTCACTCCCTCACCTATAAATACCCCCCTCCATTTCACCTTCATTTCATCAACAATTCTCACAAAACTACCACCATTATATTCACATTCTCCATATTCTACTCATCTCTAATCCTCTCATAATCACACTTATCATATCCATATTATCACCCATATACCAACGTTCTAAACCACTTGCATTATTTCATTTAAGCTCCAAGTCAAGGCCAAATCAAGGGATCAAATCCATCACCTCAAACACCTTTAAAGCAAGGTTTGATTTCATTATTCATTTTGTTGTAATTAATCATGTAATCCATTCTTTAATTCCTTTGCTTGTACATATTTTGTAAAAAATAAACATCATGTTTTAATCTCGCATGTTTTGAATAATAACTTCGCGAAATTAACCAAACTTCTCCCCGTTCTCTTTCTTTTAAATGTCGGTTTTAGTAGAGTCTGTTTTCTAACAGGCGGATTCGAGAGTTCTTATAACTCTCGAATCCGTAACCTTACCCCCGAATCTAGAAATCGGGTTCGTAGACCAGAGTCTTTCATTTCTTATTTTATGGTTTGTCGATTTCCTTAAATCGGCTTGCGACTCTTTTAAATTTTATAACTTCGTTTAATTATTTAAAATATTCGTTTCTGCATAAAATAATTTTAAAAAATGATTTAGTTCATGTCCAATATTAATTCAAGGCGGGGCCCGAGAGAAATGGGCAAGAAATTGATAAAACCTAGGTGGGTTTTATCAATTTCAACTCACTTTCTCTTTGGGCCGGGGAGGCAAGCGACCCAGCCCAGAATCTGTTAAAACCTAGGCGGGTTTTAGCGGATTCTGGTGGCCCGCTTGTTCCTCCTTGGGCCTGAAATTGATACATGGGTCGGGATTAAATTATTATTAAAATATTTTGTGCAATTTCGAATAATTTAAATAATAAAAAACGGATTTATAAATAAATAAAGTTTCATCACCCCGAAAATGAATTTCGAAAATAAAAACATCCTTATTTAAGAATTAAGCAACCTTAGTCGGCTCCCGATCATTAAATAGCGCATCCGAAAAAACAATTTCCCCGAAAGGGAATATTTTTCTGGGTCTTACAGATCCCAGGATGCATGTTTTTCGCTTTGGGGATGTTAAAATATGTCCTTTGGTTGAAGAGTGGGATGCCGTGTTGGGTGTGGATTCTTTAGTTTGGCCTGCACTCCCCATTCCTTTTGACGATGCACCTTCGAAATTCCAACGTTTGCTACGCTTGCCTGAGAAAGTGTTAGGGAGTATCTTGATTGGTGAGAAGATACACTTGCTAGCCCTCTTAGAATATTTCCAGTCACCTGAAACCTTAGACCTCGGTCTCGATATTAGGGTCAGAGCGGTGGCTTTATGCATCCTAGGACAATTCCTCTTCCACCACAGAGGATCGGGAACCATCCCGGTGTGTTTGATCAATGTTTTTGACGACATGAGAGGTGGAAGAAATCCTACTCCCTCGGTGCTAGGCGAAACCATCATTGGTCTGGATAAGCAAGATAAAACAGAGACATGGCGCGAGAGTCCGCTTCTCCTTCAGGTACGTTTTTTTTGTTCGGAATACTGGGCAGGCGTCCATGCCTGCTGGCATGCTACTTCTGTACAATTTTTTCTCTGTCCTTTTGCACAGTGTCATTAGGTTCGAGTCTAATCAGGCATGAAGACAGGAAGTCTCTGCAGCTCTAAACCGATCAACTAATCAATCAGGTACAGTATTGTCTTCTTGTTTCAAGTTTTCTATTATAAACCATACACTAGAGGGAAAACTGAACTGAATTGGTTGCTGTTTTTAGCTGATGAGCTAGTTCTTAGAGTTAAGGCCCTGTTAGGACTTAGATGATTGACGACAAATAACCTATCTTTTTCCTAAATTGCAATTTCAGGGTTAAGCATACCACCTAGAGACAGTTTGAAGTGGGAGTCCGTTAGGAAAGGGATCTGCTGTATTTGTTCTGAGAGCAACATCGACTCTTTGCTGTACAAGTAAGTAGATTCCGTCTCCTCCCTTGTATAGGACAAAATTCACACCCTCTATTTTGTTATTACTGCACCGTATTTTATAAGACAAAAGGACATAAATACCTTTTCATACCCATTAATATCCTCACAAGTTCTGCTAATCAAAACTCACAAATTTCATCCATCCTTTTAGGGTAATTAACACCAACTAATCATCAAAACTTGTTCAATTTATTTCCCTGATGCCAGTTTGCTCACAAGTCACAACTAATCAGGAAGCTAATGCATGTGGGCCTCTCGTTTGATATCGTTGCATGGTCTTCTGCAGGTGTGGGCACACGTGCGCATGTACAAGATGTGCTAATGTCTTGGTGCAGGGAAATGGGAAATGTCCCATATGCCAGACACCTGTCCTTGAAGTTGTCCGTGCTTATTTCATACAATAGATACGTAACAGCGGGGATGCGATTAGGCTGCTCATCCTCCTTTACACTTCCTCATTATACACTGTTTCGCCTTCACTTTGATTTGACCAGAAGAAACAGCACCAAGATTGTTTGAAGCAGGGGGCAAACTTCACAAGGCTTGTTTTCCTTGTACATGTTAGTTGTGGTTTTGTTGCATGCTGTGCCTGTAACTTGTAAGTTACATGTACTTTGCAATGGCAACAACACTAAGTTTGCTTCCCCGAGTTAAGTTTGTCTTATTTTTATGTCTATTTAGATTGTTTATTTGGCACTGTAATTTACAAAATCTTTTTTCTTAAATTTAAATTTTATCATAGTTGAATTTCTTTTTTCAGCTATTATAGTTCAAAAAAAAATTACTACTTTTCATTCTACTCTTAAAAATCGAAATCAATATATTGATCAAATTGACTTATTTTCATGAAATTTAATATTTTACGGAGGTTCTAATGTAATGATTTTTTTCAACTATCATAATAAAAAAGTATAACTATTGACCTACCATGATTTTACTTTAAACATCCAAACTCCAAAGTCAATATGTATTGATTAAATTAATTTGTTGTAACAGTTAATGGTATTTATTGAGATATATGATGAATTTATCTTAGACAAATAAACGTATAAAATTTACAACGATTATAATTGTTCAATTTTCAGTCTTTTTGGTGAGTTCTCATAAAAGTGACTGATAAGTGCGTTTTATGACTGATTTTAGGGGTTTTCGATAGTGAATTAGGGATAATTTTATGTGTGAATCTTGATTTTTATTCCGATTTCCATACTACACTTGATGTGAACTTGTAGGATTTAAGGTCAAACACCAATTTTCTCTCAACTTTTGGCAAGAGTGAAGACACCACGGGCCTCTACATGTCAAACTCGAACTGTGGTACAAATTTGGGACGAAAAGGAACAAGAAACGGCCAGACAGTGGGTACCACGGGCAGCCCGTGGTACATTCCACGGTCCAGCAACAGCTTCTTTTGGGCCATGTAATTCAATCCATTCCTTCGGCCCAAACAGAAGAGAGAAGTGAGGAAACTTTACCCGCTTGTTTAACGTCGCCACCCTTTTTACTATTGTCGCCCACCTTTCGCATAATATTTCCAATTCGTGCCCTTGAACCTCATAACCTTCACTCTCCACCTTCTCTCTAGTTTATCTCTCTAGAAAACGCTCTCAACCAACGACCACCACAAAACACCGTCATCCCGGGATTTCGAACGCTACGAATCGAACAATTTGAGGTATGTTTCGAATGAGTTGATTTGAATTTGTGTTTTAAATTTCAAATTTGATGAAAAAAAGAAAAAAATAAATAAAGCACCGGCTGCCACATGAACGCAAGGCAACCGGTGGCGTATGCTTTATACAAAATGACCGCCGTCAGTGTGTTTTGTGCGGCAGGCCCGTCGAATTTTTTTAATTAATATTATTAATAAATTAATATTAAATATTGTTAATATTAATATTATTGTTAGTAAATAAATATTAATAATGTTATTATTAATAATATTAAATATTGTTATTACTAATATTATTGGTAGTAAATAATTATTATGTGTCTATTATTGTTAATATTTAAAATGTGATTAATTAATATTATTATTAAGCATGTGTTAATAATAGTAATTATTATCTGTATATTTTGATTATATTATTGTAAGTGTGCTATTTGTACATTAATTATGTGTCTATTTATATGATTAATTGTTTATAAAATATTGTAATTATTATTGTCAATAATATTAATATTAATAATTAAATATATCATTGTAGATTTGTTGTTTTTTATTAATAATAAATAATAGGATTGTTAGTAACATTAGTAGAATTTGTATGATTTAGTGTTTGAAAATTTGTTTGTTTGTTATAAGTATGCATAGATCAGTATAAGTTAGGGTAGTGTATGTGAAAAAATTGTTTAGTGTACGTACGTTCCAGAAATTAGGAATAGTTTAGGGTTAAGGGTTAGGGTAACTGTGGACATTTTTCCACGCCGTTCGGACTTCTGAACGTCCACGTTTGGATTGGGGTGTGATTCGGTGATATGTGCTGGGGTTTAACCTTTGAAAACTCTTTAAGAAAATCAAACTTACATTTCATGAATAATATTTTGTAAAATCACTTTCCCTTTACTTATGCATTTTATGAGTCATTGAATTAAACCTTTAAGAGTGAACATCTTGTTGTTCAGAACTCTTCTAAATTTAACCCAATTTGCTCATTTAAATGCTAGGCTCGGAAGAAAGTGATTTATGCAACTATTATTTAGAAATATAAGAAAGAAAATCTTAAAGTTACATCGATACATTATAAAACCGTAGTTTACGCAATCCTCGATGTATTTTAGTTCGAAATGGGAGTCGCCACCAGACTTTTTAAGGGAAAAGCCAAGACAAAACCAAAAGGAAAATAAAGAAAGACTCCGCCTGCGAAACCCAAGAATGGATCCGGGGGTAAGGCTACGAACTCGAAAAATAAACTTTAAGAGTTCGCCTCTCACAAAAGGAAAGACTCTACTAAAAGTTTAAGATGTGCTTTTGATAAAATTTGGAAGGGAAATGAATGAATACTTTATAGGATTACTTCATTGAACATGCAACAAGAATGTAATACAAGATAAAAAAAAAGTACAAATATACACTTATTTACAAGAAAGATAAACCCTTAAGGGCTTACATTGCTATTTTGTGGGAAAAGACCTTGCCTAGCCTTTGAATGCTTGATGGATCCTCCTTGATACCTTCCTCTCCAAATGCCAAGATAATGATAGAAAAAGATGAAAAAGATGATAAAAAGGAAGAGGTGGAAAAAAGGAATAAGAAGGCTTTTTGTGGTTTTGGATGTGTTTAGGTTAGGGTTCTTTGTGGAATTTAGGAGGTAATAAGATGGGATGTGTGTTTAGGCTTTTTGTGATGTAAGAATGGTGATGACTATGGTAGGATAGATGATGGTAGGAATAGAATGATAGGAGAGATGAATATGAGATAAGAAATAGGGACTAAGAGAGATTAGAGAGTGATGAGAGATGAATGATGAACAATGAGAGAGATGAGAGTGAATTGGTGAGGGAGAAAAGATGATTTGATGAGTGACTTGGTAAGTGAAATGGCTTGGAGAGGAGTAGTATTTATAGGAGGAGGAGGAGGAGGGAGTAGAGATACATATGCATGTTAGGTTTTAGGTTATCTATTTCCTAAACAAATACAGATTAATTGGCGGAATATTATAACAGTTATAAACAATTAATCAACACAATTGCAGAGGCTTTAGTAATTATACCTGATCGCTAATTCCTGCTGAAGAAGAGGTTGACCTTCCAGATTCCAATGCTGAAACCCTCTACTGAAAAGTCCACGCAGCACTCTGGGAACCCGATTGCTAGATCGACCCGATCGAGACGAATCTCAATCTAAGATGTATGTGAGATTGTTTCAGGAAACTGATAGTATTTCCTGAAACTTGAACTGCAAACTAAAAGAGAGAGAAACTCAGGAAATCACCCTGGTATCTCTCTAAGAGTCGAAGGCAGTTGGTGTGGAATAATCTCTCCCAGAGACCCCTTTATATAGTGTTTAGAAAACCTAGGGAAAGGGTTCAAAACCCTAAAGGGCCGAATTAATATGACGGCGCGTTTTCTGGGCCCAACACGGTCCGTGTTGGACTCCAGAGAATCTAATTATTCGGCCCATGGACACCACGGACCGTGGTGTCTCAACACAGACCGTGTTGGGTCCAATTCGGTCCGTGTTGGGCTGATTTCTCACAGAAATCAGTTTCCAACTTTTCTAAACTTGATACAATATCATTTAGGTTACATACATTGTTCCAGGGCACTGACTTGTGTGACCCAGTAGGACCAAATAATATAGTTGTAATTAAACATATTTAATTACTAATTATAGAGGTCTCTAGCAAGACATATAATTACTATATTACTTTGGTTTAATCTCCGTGTGTATCGAACATTGTCGGGACATTCCCAACAATCTCCCACTTGTCCCACAAGTGTTCGATTCCTTGAATTGCCTTGTCACTTACTGTCTCTAGTTTGGATAAGGTAAGCTAAAGTCATCTTTATGTAAGATCCGAAACGTTCCTCGATCTCCGAGTTTAGACTTTGAAAAACAGACGATCAACTATTGATTCAACTGAGCTCGGCCAAGCATTTTCAGTCCAATCTCACCGAGTGGCCAACGAGACAACTGTCCCTAATAGGGAGGACAATGCCATCTTGTTCAAACACACATTCTCACATGATCCAACTGTAACCCAGACACCGCCTTTGTAGCCTACTGTTACGAAAGACGTTTGACGCGCTCCAAAGTCACAGCAGACCATGTAGTCTATGTATTGAACTCAGGATTTAAGAATTTTGAGTAGTGAGAGATCTTATGACATTCCTAACTTAAAGAGCTCCCACTGCGGGTCAGTTCGGTAGTTGTTCTCAACAGTACCCATGTGATTGATTTATGATGTCATCACATCACTATGATCACGAAACTTGATCATCACCTCAATCCTCCAAGCTAATTGTGTTGATATTATCACTGTTCCTACGTGATAATACAATTAGGAACTAGGTCGACTATCGACCAAGACTAGCGTTATCAAGTTCACTAATGGGGTTTCAGAAATCGAACCTCATCCAATTTCCCATTTTGAATGCGCTAACCTTTTTGGACATTTACATAATTCTAAACCACAATTGATGTAAATTTTGGAATCTTATTCTCAATGATGAATTAACAAGGTCATAATTCATGAACGAATCATGCAAATTTGACTTGTTAATATTCTGGAATGTGTTTAATACATATTGCCTATGCATGACTATCATGCTATAACTACAACAGGGGTTTAGTACATAATACTTCCAATGAACCTCGTATATATACCATCTCACTAATGACCTTTCATATAGGAAGATATTTCCGGAACACATGTTTGGATTCATAGTGAGCTTCAGTTCCTTTGCTTGAGTGATGGCTCCTATCAATAAGGCTTCATTTCTCTCGCAAGGCTAGAAACATCACCCAGTTCTAAAAACGAACTTCGCAATCCTAACAGTTTCTGTCACAACTTCTAAAGTCGTGTCATACTTGTCTTATTTATAGAATTAACCGCATGTCATGTTAGGAACTTCTTCCAGTTCACCTCAATACCACTCAAAACAGATCGTATAATTTTCTCTGACATTTCAGATAATCATATTTCTCTGCATGAGTGTAGCATCAATGCAACTCTTCACACTTAGCTTTTATCAACCACTTTAGACTTAGGACACATCCTTAGTTTTGCTTATACATATACAATGTATATGTTATGTTGGACTTTGAACATCTCATGGCATACATTAATCTCATGCCTGAAGCATGAGTTATATGTCTCATCCTTAGAACTTCTGATTGTTTTGAGACAATCAAATTCCGTAAGGATATGCCATGATTTTGGAAATTAATCCATTCTCGAAGTGAGTTGAACTATTCAACACCTAGTTAACTTTGATTCAAACAATCAAAATCTTTAATCTATCATTATAAATATTGTCTCCAAGAAAATTCTTAGCCCCACCAATCCTTCACTTTGAAAATTATTTCCAAGTCAACCTCAGTAGAAGCAACATTGGAATATTCTTCTTAGTAGGCAGTATGTCAATCACATACGATATCAGAAAACGCATTGCTCCACTGAACTCCTTGTAAACACAATATTATCTTTGGCACTTCCCAGTATGTCAAACCTTTTTGATATCCTGGTCAAGAAGGTCAATGATTCCAACTCCTAGAAGCTTCCTTAAGACCACAGATGGTCTCTTGAAGTTTACCAGTATTCCAACAAAAGACCACTCAGTTGTGTCAAGTACACACCTTTCTTCAAAATCTAATTTTGAAGTCAGTCTTGATGTCTATCTTAATGAACCCATGTTTTGCCTTAAAACCTCATACACGATGGCTCACACCTTCAGACAAATCAACCAAGTTCTAAACTTGGTTGAATATATGGAATCCATTTTAGACTTGGTTGCATGGAATCTTGATTTACTTAAAGCTTCTTTGATGTAGGTAGAGTCATTACTTTCTAAAAGTAACATCTCACGTTTATCCATAGAAGATCGATATCTTTGTGGCTGACAGAGTTGTTTACCTGACCTTACTTGGAGTAATGTTCATGACACCCTCTCCTCAACGTTTTGAGAAACTTCAACTGCCTCAACCTTGTTCTTAATTTTCCGACCAATAGGAAAAAATTTGAACAAGGATCAAGTAGCGGAGTTTCAGGTGATGATTATAGTGTTTTGTGTCTCTCGAACTTTGGTAAGTTCAAAACTCTCCCACTCTTTCTTTTAGAGAATAACATATTCTCTAAGAAGAAAGTATTTTGAGACACAAACACTTTTCTCTACAACAGTTTGTAGAAGTGATACTCCTTTCTTTCAGAAGACGATTCAAGAACCTCTCTTCTCCTAATGCTTCCGATAATCTTTATTCAGTAATTAGAGCTATGGTTAATTGCTTGTATCCCCAAAAGGTAATCGACAATGTTGACTCAACCATCATTGATCACACCATATCTAATAAGGTGTGATTCCTGCTCTTAGATACGTCATTGAGATGTCGTATTCTTAGAGGAGAGAGTCATGAAACAATTCCATATTCTCTGGAATGGTCAGTGAAATCATGGCTCAAATTCTTACCTCCTCAACCTTGTTGAAGGGTTTTGATTTTCTTGCCAAGTTGGTTTTGTACTTCACTTTGAAAATCTTTGAACATTTCAAATGATTTGGACTTGTGGCGTATTAAGTAGATATACCCATATCTACTAAAAAATCGTCACTGAAAGTGATGAAATAGTACAGAAAACCTTCTTCTAGCACTAGTGCTCATAGGCCCACATACATCAGTATGTATGCATCCTAATAAGTCATTAGCTTGTTCACCAATTCCAATAAGAGGTGATTTTAGTCATCTTACTCATCAGACATGCTTTGCAAACATTGAACTTTTCAAAGTTTAGGTTTTCCAAAATCCTGCGCACTACAGCTTCGAATACATTTCTGATTAATATGACTTAAGCTTATAGTGCCATAATTATGTTTCATTTGAGTCATTTGTTCAAACTCTTGTCTCAACCATTAGCATCCTTTCGATCTTATCTAGGTGCTCTCATTGTTTCGCCAAGACTACTTCATTTTGGAAATCTTCAAACTATTTCAACATTCCAGCTTCAGATGAATCTCATAGACATGAATCACCATGTGTTATTTTATTCATCTTGAAGATTTGAAGTAATTCACCCCTTGTACTTGTGCTCAATTGGTCTACATACATCCATATGCATGAGTGTTTGTTGGCACGTTCACCCTTTCTTGTAAAAGGTACAGTCATGCTTTGCAGACATCACATGTTTGAAAGTCTTATCATTCAAAAGTCTATCACTGTGACGCTTCTGAATGTGCTCTGATTTGCATGACTTAATAGATAGTTACAAGTTTTATGTTTGAACAAGGGTTATTCCTTTTAAACCTTTTGGTTTTGATGTGTTGGGTGTGTTTATCCGAGATCCTCTCTCTCTCTCTCTAATTGAGAGTAAGAAATACTTATAATGAGAACATAGAATCACCTATAAATTTCTCTCATAAGTCTTGTGGAAATGGATAAACAACCAACTCTTCATAAGGAACTACAACTAATTGTATGTTCCTATTTGTAGGCTGACTCTCATCCTTCAAAGCACATCTACTTTGCTGTAGATACTGCACATTTGCATAAATGCGAGTTTCACAGCTAGTATCTTATACTCAAAGTGGGTTTAATAAGGGTAGTGTGTATCATATACGCATTTGCCTAGAATTGAAATCATATCTCAAGTCTTCCTTATAGTTATTCACGCAACCCAGTGTCATACATGATCTGGTTGTTAACCGACTGCTGTCATTGGTTGGGTATGTACAACTGTTTGTCCTTACCTTTCCTTTGACTTCTTGTCTTTGATAGATTTCTTAAATCTTTATTTTCCCTTTAACTAAAAGACTATCTTTGGTCGCCAATCTTTTGGCTAAAGGGGATCTGAGCTTTCTCATGTTCTAAAATAGTCAAATTATTTCAGAACATGAGTGCCATCAATTATCTACCTTAACCGGAACTATCTGGTTATTGGTTTCATATTTGTCAACTCTAACTAGTTCGATAAACTTGTTTTTGAGTTGGTAATATTGAAATCATTCCTCTAATCTTCAAACATTTTGAAGTTAAAGTTGTATGAATACTATGACATTACATGTATTCATTTGACTTGATTGACCTCTTAATATTGATGCCTAGCTCAATGTTATATCAAAGACATGTTTCTTTTAATTCGCCTCCAAGACAATCTTGTGATAGCGATGCCAATTAAGGAATTGGTGTAATTGTTTTTCTCTTTCTCAAGGAGAAAACAATATTTTATTAGTGGTGGATGTTTGAGTGAAAAGACATAAATAATTCTACGAGACAAGTTGGTTCATTTTAGTTATTATTCATCAAAAGAAATTAAACTAATTTTAATTTCAAATCAAAACACTTTATTAACTCTCACTTAGTGTTTTAATTTAACCAAGACCCACAAGACCCATCGGCTCAAGTGGACTTTGGCCCAACAAAACTCGATCCCATGTTATCTTTGGTGGATCATCTTATGATCGATCATTCAAAAATAACTCTTGGCAAGAAATTTGTATCGAATACAATATTTCTCTTCCTCTGCTCTCGGCCCAAAACTATTTTGATAGCCAATTTGAATTGATCTAGCTCCCACCCTACTTATTAATGATGGACAAATAATTCGCTTTGGCTTTCTTTATTTATCCATCTAAGTGGTGTTTCGATAGGTTGAGCAATAATTCAATTTTGAGAGTAGGTTTTATTATCCTAAGCATGCAATTCTAGGTGAACTCTTTCGAAAAGCATAAAAGGAATAATAAAACATGCAATAACGAATTTTAAAGCATAAATAAAATCCCTAGTATGGCCACCTAGACTTAATCAACTAATTTAACTAAGGCTTGATAGTCTTCAAGAAAATCTTCTTGGGTCTCGCAACTTCATTGGATGGGCTCCCACTCGTATCACCACCTCTATTGCTGTTGGGCTCCCACTCAATTTGATGTCTACAATTACAACCAATTTACAATTTGGACCTCACAATTGAGTCCTTACATGAATTAAAAATAAATTTAACTGAAATTTAAATTTAAAATTTAATTCAAAGACGGTACGCAGACCGTATTTCACCCAACCCGGTACGCAGACCAGTAAAATTGACTATCTATGGCCATACTAGAAACACATGCAAACATGTAATATTGCAATAAACACATGTTTAAATAACAAATTATAAAGGCATATAAATAATTGCAATATAACACATAAGGAAATAAATACTAAATAAAATTTCCTAAAAGGTTTGCATGATTAATAAAATAAATAAAATCCAAATTTTATCTTAGTTACCTAAACAGATTTAGGATTTTATACCTATACATACAAAATACTTGACTTTCCTAAAATCAAGGAGTCTAAAAGATACTATATCTTTCAAAATTATTGTAAGTTTCCTAAACTTTACAAAATAATAGATTTTATGCCTATTATCTGATTTGGTAGTAATAGGATTTAATAATTAATTTTAAAATTAATTACAAACCCTAAAATATACGAATTCACCAAAACTGCTGGCAACACGGTCCATGTTGATCCAACACGGTCCGTGTTGCTTCCCAGTTTCGGTTAATTTCGTGAATGAAAAACTTAAATAAAACTATCGTAACTTATCGAATTTAAAGATTTCATATCACAGCGTTATCTAATAACCCAATATGAAATATTTTCCAGAATTTTAACAATTTCTAAAAGATTGTAAAAATTTAGGGAATTAAACCTTTTAATTCTCCGTTTAAGAGGAAAATAAATAATAATAGTCCGATAAGTTTAAAAATCAAATTTTATAATTTTCCCATACAGTAGGTTCATCCAATATGCTACTGTAAAAATTTCATATTTTTATCAAATTTCGAAAATTAGAATAAAATTCAGAAAAGTAAACAATTGTACTTTTCTGTTAATCTGAAAATTAAAGGAAAATTAGTAAACGATTTCGAAAATTCACGAAAAGTTTATCAAGCGTTAAGCCACAGAATTTTGTAACAGAATGGTTACCCAATAACCTACTGTAAAATTTTCAGAAAATTCGCAAATTTCTATAAATATACAAAATTCAGAGAAACAACGAATTTATTTCTCTGAGATCTGAAAATCTAAATTAAAAAAAATATAATTTGATCGGATAAATTAACGGAAAAATTTTCCCTAAAAGTATGGTTACCCAGTAACCTACTGTAAAAATTTCAGAAGTTTTACAAATTTCTACAAATTTATAAAATTCAGAGAATTAAACAAATTTTAATTCACTTCAGATCTGAAAACTCAATTAAAATCCATTTTAATTGGGAAAAATCTACAAAAATTATGGAAAGTCCAGAACACTTTCAGACACCTCCAGTAAAATTTCAGAAATTTTTGAGTTAATTTGATATTTTATTTCGATTCTTCATATTTACCGTAAATAAACTAAATCAGAAAATTGATTCTACAAAATCCTATTTTGCGAATTTTGACCTATTTCATGTATTGCCTACTGTTTAACAATATTAAACAAGATTGTTACTAAAACATTCAAAATGTAAATCAAGTTCATGCTATATTTAACGATTAAAGAAACATAAAATTAATTTACTAAAGGCAACAAGAAATAAGCAATAACAAAGCATGAAATTTTACAATAAAATTTCAGATTTACTATCAAGAACATAAAAAAACTTTCATAAAGATTCAAAATTTTAGGCATAAATCTACTCTAGCATATTCATAATATAATTCAACTATTGACAAAATTAATTATGAATACAAGTACAATACTGTAGCATGCAATTGGTGGCTCTGATACCACTGTTAGGTTTTAGGTTATCTATTTCCTAAACAGATACAGATCAATTGGCTGAATATTATAACAGTTATAAACAATTAATCAACACAATTGCAGAGGCTTTAGTAATTATACTTGATCGCTAATTCCTGCTGAAGAAGAGGTTGACCTTCCAGATTCCAATGCTGAAACCTCATCGAAATGTCCACGCAAAGACCGAACCCGATTGCTAGATCGACCGATCGAGACGAATCTCAATCTAAGATGTATGTGAGATTGTTTCAGAAACCGATAGTATTTCAAACTTGAATCAAGAACTAAAAGAGAGAAACTCAGGAAATCACCCTGGTATCTCTCTAAGAGTCGAAGGCAGTTGGTGTGGAATAATCTCTCCCAGAGACCCCTTTATATAGTGTTTAGAAAACCTAGGGAAAGGGTTCAAAACCCTAAAGGGCCGAATTAATATGACGACGCGTTTTCTGGGCCCAACACGGTCCGTGTTGAAACAACACGGTCCGTGTTGGACTCCAGAGAATCTAATTATTCGGCCCATGGACACCACGGACCGTGGTGTCTCAACACGGACCGTGTTGGGTCAACACGGTCCATGTTGAGCCCAATTCGGTCCGTGTTGGGCTGATTTCTCACAGAAATCAGTTTCCAACTTTTCTAAACTTGATACAATATCATTTAGGTTACATACATTGTTCCAGGGCACTGACTTGTGTGACCCAGTAGGACCAAATAATATAGTTGTAATTAAACATATTTAATTACTAATTATAGAGGTCTCTAGCAAGACATATAATTACTATATTACTTTTGTTTAATCTCCGTGTGTATCGAACATTGTCGGGACATTCCCAACAATGCATGCATGCACTCACATAGTAATCTCCGAGCTTGTCACAAAACACTAGGGTAGTAGGGGGTGAACTTGGAGTGGGCGGCAGCACGTGGTCAAGGCGTGTAGACCGGTCGACCACTGCGCCAGGGGGGAGGTTCCCATCTCGTCCATGCATGCATCGACGGTGGTGGAGGGAGTCAATCTGCCTAGGGAATAGGAGGTTCATACTAGACAAAATGCATGTGTTTAGCTAGCTATTTTAGAGTGTTTTTGAGTGTTCTTGTGAGGATTTGATCTCACAACCTCTAGCTTTTGCTTGTAGGGTTTGCATGGCTCCATTTTTATATAAAAAATGTGCATGTAGCTAAGATGGACTACATGTGATCATGCATGTAGCTTTAAGTGAACAAATACATGTAAAATGCATGCATTTATTAAATCTTTTTTATTTCTTCCGCTCTTCTTTTTATGTTATTTTATGCGTCAAAATCCCGGTGTCTACAGGAGCCCCCACTTTGATTGAGTCTGAGGATAGGACGAGAATCAAAGTAGTCTTGATTTGATGCTTGGAAGCTGAGTCCTACATCGCAGTTGGCGAACTTGTGTAACGCTCCAAAACCTTAATCACACAATTACCCAAACATTACGGTAATCACATGATTAGCGCAGCGGATAACGGCCTGAGGCGCTACCGCCGTCCCACTAAGGACAAGGCAAAACCAACCAACCAAGCACACCAACAAAGACAACCAAAACCACAACTGAACCACATTCACCGACACGTCCCCATACATAAAGGAGTTTACAAAAGCCACAAATGCTTAACTTTAACAGTACATAAACACACGTAGACCCACACGCTTATAAATCCTTATATATCTCCATACAACACTATAACTTGCTTTATAAGTAACCCTGTACGACGCAAGGGTCTACCTTTCACTTTAGAGAGTAAACTACTTCTGAACGTCCTTTCCCTTTTCTGTGGAGCTCGGACCACCTAAAACAAAACAGTAAAACAACGCAAAAGTGAGTGGGGGAAACACTCAGTACACAAACCTCCAACATGTAAAACCGTTTCGAAAACGGTTTTTCATGCCGGCCTTTAAAACATTTCGAAAACGAGGAAGGGGCAAAATAACTCGTGCTAAACCAATGAAGTCTTTAAACTTTAAGAATTCTATGCATATGCTGTGCTTTACTTTGAAAATACAACAATAATAAGACGTGGTATCCCTTACGATCGATGCCGAAGCACCTCACACACGCGCATGCCCAAACCGACCGGGAGTTTGGATTGATGATCGCTAGGCGATGACATCGCCAGTCAAGCTTACTCCAATAGAGCTGTAAAATAATGCTAGGATTCACTCTAGCTACTGTAGAACTATGTGTCGGGACCACTTATAAAACAATAAAATCATTAGAATGTATCTATGCAATAAAACTGTACTTGACTGTAAACATAAGAGTTGGACAATTTGCGTACCTTTAAAATACTGTGAACTTGGTGACGATCTGGCTCGGGGAATGGCGCGGGGCGGTGTGAAACTTTGAGCTAACACGATAAAGGTTACTAATTAGTGCAAAGGCTATGAACAAAAAGGGCCGTAACGTCCCATAGAAAGGATTTGAAATGCACATGTAAAAGAAATTTCAGGTTTTTGAGGTAAGAGTATTTTGGTTATAACCGGGGCTAGGAAACCCGGAATTTAATGAACGAGCACTTTTCGGAAAGGGAAAAATAAAATCTATAAGTTTGTCAACTGGGTCAGATGCTAAAAATGATCGGAAGAGCTCGGAAAAGGCTCTGGGCAGAAACAGCGAAAACCGAAATATTTTCTTTGTGTGGTTTTGGCATTTAAACGGAATCGATAAAATTTATGCACTTGCTCTAAATTCATAGGAGCTTTATGGACAGAAAAATACTTGTAAAAATATGTACTCTTATTCTATCACGAGGCCTTTAAAATTGAGAGCGATACGAAATTTATTTCCTTTAGAAACGCGAGATTTCGGTAATAAAATACGATAAAATCAAATAACGTAAAAGATCTCGGGGTCTCCCCAAGCCAAGTCCTATGGTCCTCAATCATACACCCCATCTTAATAACCATAACGTTACATTTAGACACTCCAAAAACAACTCACAAGATCACTATAATACTTTTGGTTCAAACTTAAAACAATACTTTATACCCAGAATTTCCAGATTCGCAGCCCTTCTTCCGGGCTCTATAACTCACACTCCCAACGTCGGATTGACGCATACCATACCATTTCGGAAAGCTTGCAAGGTCTCCTAAAACTCTTATGTTGAACACTTTTTCAAATTCAAACTCCACACAGGCGAAAAATGTGCAACAAGTCACTGCCTCCAAAATCGTATATAATTGCATGCCTTTACTGTTTTGGCTCTAACTTGAGCTATACAAGTCGGAATCCCGAAATTCAAAAGCCCGGTGTTAGCTAACACCTTAGGCTACCTTTTTACACATGAATCTGGGCTAAAAACTAATTTTACCATCTCCTATAAAAATTGAATTTTGGGCAGAATGCACTGGGGTGTTTGAGCTCACATGCATGCTCCATTTTCATTCAAGTTTTGTACTAATTCTTTACCCAAATGAAGTCTACTCATATCACTACCATTTTCCAGAATTCCAACCTCAAAAATTATCATCCAAGCTTGCATAACACACATGCACAATCATCAAATTACACGCACTTATATTCCACCACAATTTTCATGGTTTCCTTCACTATTTGCACATAAAACACCCAATTAACATATTATTAGCTTAGTTACTCTTCCAAAACAGAAACTAAACTCTAAAAACTTCATCAAATTCCTCATGCAAATCCTTAGAACATTAATCTCTCAACAATATACACCATTGGCATGAATAATCCATAAAGAGAACACTTGCCAACCACAAAACTTAACCATTCAAAACTATACTCTAAAATTCATGTAAATGGAGAATAAAGGGATGAAAACAACCATTTAACATTTGAAAAACATCAAAACTCAGATTATACAAAAATGGAGATAGGGTGTGAGATGAATACCACTTGAAAGAGGAGATAAAAATGAACAAGGAAGTGTGGAAGTGGAAGAGGGGAGCACGGTGGCCGGATTCTTGGCCGGAAAACACGCCGGTGGCCGGCGAAATCGCAGGTGGTGGCTGGGGAGGTTCTCGGCGCACAAAGGAGAGAGGGAGAGCTGAGAGTTTGAGTTTGATATCATCAACAACAAATGACCCTTAACCTCCCCAACCCATATTTATAAACACTACTCCCTCCACTTTAAAAATAAAACAATAATAACAATAATAATAATAATACTAATACCCTTAATAAAAGTGTACAAAAGTTGTCTTATATAAATTGGTAGTAAAAATACAACTTGTAAAGTGAATTTAAATGTTACGGTAAAATCGGTAACGATCGATATTTTTATTAAAATTCACCTTGCCGTAAAAATCGAAACGGTAATCAAACCGATTTTAAAATAAACATTAGAACCTAAAATAATAATAATATGAGGTCTAAAAATTATAAACTTTAAAAGCACTAGAAAATAATTCGATCGGTAATATTGACCGCTTAGCCATTTCCTCCGAGACCTGTCACCGTTAGTTAACTGTAAAAAAAATAAAAGAATTTAATAATCACATTTTAGCTAATTAAATAAATTTAATTACCCTAATTTCTGTGATTTAGGGTGGGTTGTTACAACTTGCGCCGATTGGTGATCTCGAGCAAGAATGATGCTCTACCTGTAGTGATCTCGGACGTTTGATGACACCCTACTTGACATGATCTCGGACGTTTGATGACATCCTACTTGAAGGTGTGGGCTGACACTTGGAAGTTAGGTCTTGTGTCGCGGTTGGTGAACTTGCGCCGATAGGTGTTCTCAGGCGAGAATGA
The DNA here is from genome assembly GCA_029582165.1 of Portulaca oleracea. NCBI lineage: Eukaryota > Viridiplantae > Streptophyta > Magnoliopsida > Caryophyllales > Portulacaceae > Portulaca > Portulaca oleracea. The sequence continues at coordinate 36,843,598 of CM055882.1, forward strand.
CGCCTTACTTGTTGGGGAGACTTCATCGGACACGATGCCGATGGCGTCTTGGGGTTGATTTTCTGGTCTTTCCCAGTGTCGGTTCCAGTCTTTCTCGGTATCGATGTTGATGATTGTTGGCATGTTCAATGCCAAAGGACTTCATCGATCGCGATGTCGATGGCCTGGGGGTTGAGACTACATCGAAACTCTGCCGATGGCTTAGGGTTGGGACTACATCGAAACTCTGCCGATGACCCTGATTGTTGAGAGTTCACCGAAACTTTGCCGGTGGCTCATGATTGATGATGATGATGATTATGACAATTCTATGTCGAGGGACTTCACTGATCGTGGCCCTTATTTTCCTGCAAAACGCAAAAATAGCTTCTGTCAGTTCTGATGAATTTTGAATTTTGATACGGGAAACTTACCTCGGATTGCGGCTACACAACCATTGGGACTTGTTCCCTTTCGGGGAATGGATGCTTCGATCCTTGAAAGGATCACTTTTCTTGAGAAGAACACAATCTCTTGTTGGGCACGCCTTATGCTTGACCATGCATGGCTTTGGGAACGTGTAGTTGAGAGGATGACAAAGGAGGAAGAAGACAAAGGCTCCTCCTCGTGAAGGCCGATCGACCTATGCACTTTGGGAAGGAATCTTTTGGCTCGTACGAGGCAGCTTTTACAGGCCATGCAGGAGACCATTCAACGCAATAATTGTGGTAAGTCTTGTAGGCCGATCGGCCTCCACTGGGAGCCTATGATAAGCTGATACATGGCAGTGAGGGCTCACTCATTTTGCCTATAAATGGGGCTCAAGGTCGGCGCTACTTCATCATTCATAGCCGATTCCCTTCTTCTTGGCTCTTATTCTCTTTCTAAAAATCTTTTTGGGTGTTTTTTGAATTTCTTCACAAGAGTATAAATTTCTTTCGGAGAGGACGCAGACGTGCTACTCAACCAGCAGTTCAAGAGCGTCTGTACATAAGGACGGTGCAGCGGGAATATCCTAGCAGGGACTTCATTCCGACTCAGTTGGTCTTCCGCCAAGATGAGCACGCATGGTTCTTTCGCTCTCATGACTCGGTATGCTCCTTCTAAATTCATGTAGCATGTTTCACCTTTGCGGTTACTTTGCATGCCATTTACTACAGTACTTTAAGTTGAATCCTAAAGCAACCTTAGTTACCTTGAATTTTGCTTGAAGTACTTTATACCTTAGATTCTTCTTTTGATTTTTTTGTAGGAAGACTCCTTCAAGGCATGTGGGAGTATTCAAGGTGTAATAACCTTGTCCTTCCATGCAAGGGTGGGAGCATTTTATTCGAGCGTCGTGAGGGATGCTGGTTTTGGCCCTTTTCTAGACTGCCTGAGGGCATGGAAAATCCATAGCAGCAAGAGGACATACGGCCGAGCTATCGTGGAGCGTTTCTGGGATTCCACAAACTTGTTTCACCTCCCAGTTGGGGATATGATGCTCACTCCTTTTGACTTCGTGATGATTACTGGTCTCTGCTGGGGCGGCCAGCTACACTGGAGTTTCAGAGGGATGTTGACCCTCGCGCTCATGCTCTTTTGCAACCTGTCATCGCGCTGGCGGGACGAATTGGCAGCCTGCGGTACTCGCATCTGGCGGCCGTTATAAAAAGTGAAGGATTTGGGAGCCTTACTATTCCTCAGCGTCAATTCATTGTGCTGGTGCACTTCATCAATGCAACAATTTTTGCAAACCGTGGAGACACCATCACTCTCTCCTGGGCGTAGCACCTCCTGAATTTCGGCAAGATGAGATTTTTCAACTGGGCAGCTGCTGCTTATGCTCATTTGGTCGGGGGAATGCGGGTTGCCTGTCGACCCACCGGTTGTGACACAGTGGCACGTACATGGGCGACGGAGGCTAAGAGGCTTAACCTGGGGAGCAACCTATGGTGAGTCTTGGAGGTATGCTCCAAGATTTTTCTATTTAGAAATTTGTAAGGTGCAAATTTCTTTTTTCCTAAGAACCTTCCCTAGTGTGCAGGTGTGGGTTATGACCTATTTCCTTCCTACAGTTGGTGGAACCAACAATGGCAATATGCGCGTTCCAGCTGCTCGGTGATGGTCAGAAACATCAGGTTACCATCGGTCAAAATTCCATTTCAAGGATTTGAATGGGCTTAGAAGGATTATTGACAACCTCAGACCGGTATGTCTTGCATTTTTTTCGTTACTGCATTTTTCTCCTTTCGCCTTTGGTGATGACTGTCGCTGTAGGAGAACATTGTCCGATTCCCATGGAATGGATATAATGTAGAGGACTTTCATTATGATATTCGCCTTGCAAGGGAAGCAAGCGAGCGTCGTTTGTTGTTGGAAAGTCCTTCTGGTCTCACCTTCTATCTAGGGGAACGCTTCTTCTTTCAACATACCGGGGAATGGCCTCCAAGAGTTCCTATGGATCCTCCCGAGCACATCTTTGATAGGCAATCCTTGGCGGTGGATGAAATAGTTCGACTGATGGTTGGTGAATGAACGGTCAATTTTGTGATACCGACGGATGACTTGGAAGAAGCGGCTCTTCAACATAAAGGACACCTCGCTTTTGCTCAGGTTTTTACATCTCTTTCGTTTTTGCATCAATACTATGGACTTCTGGCACTCTGACGACGTTTGTCTTTTTGTAGCTGGGAGGGTATTATGATCCCCTTCTGGACCAGCATGCGGAGGAACCTGAGCAGGCGGAGGGTGAAGATATGTTGTTTGGATCATTCCGCTCGTGCCTAATGATCATGAAGTGCTGCAGTTCTTTGACGCGAACCCGGCAAGTTACGTATTTGACCACCCTTCATCTTGCACTATTGATTCTTACGGATTTTCCTTTCGTACAGCAAGCGTACGCCCATATCCGCGTTCTGTTAAGGGAAGGCATCACAGCTCGGGAGTTCATTGATCAGAACTTCGAAAATGGCCAATATCGAGGTCCGATGTCGGCTGCTGGTGATGAAGATAACGAGGCTCACTCCCATGTGAGTTTGCCACGTTCTGGGAGCTCGTCAAGACGTCCTCCGCGCCATTCTTCAGCAGAAGAAACATGTAGCAGAGGTTTACGCGGAGATCCAGGGGCAGGACCATCTAGGCGTAGGGATCAAGATCTGATGAGTGTGCTACGCGATCCCTATGCCATCTCTTCGCAGCTAAGGTCTCCTGACATCTCGGAGTTCATGGTGGAAGACTGTTCGGAATCTAGCGGATTCCAAGGTTCAACGGAGAGAGTGCCCAGTCCATGGGCGCCTCAGTATCATGCTCAATCTATTGTCCCTTACAGCCAGCCCCCTGGCTCCAGCCAGGGTTATCTAGGCTCTGGTTTTCATGGTATGCCTTCTACCCAATTCCTCGCCCTCCTCCGCACTCGGACGTCCACGCCGACTCTTTTCGCGTCTGCCAAGAGCTTGTTCGGTAGCGACAGCTTCTGTTGGAACTTTTAGGCATTGCGGCAAGGCTTTCCCTTCTTTTCTCTCCTTTTTTTTTTTACTTTTTATGCAATGTAAAAGAAGTGCCATGTAGTAATGAAATGCACAGTTAAATGCAATCAGGCAGACTCGATTTTATGTGATTTTGACTCTCTAATGATGCGACATGCAAACTCCCGTTTTTATTTATTTTTAGGTCAACCTCCCACTATTTACAAAGGAGAAATAATAAAATGAATAATGTACACAAGAAATTACAATTTCTAAAACTAAAAGAGGAAGATAAAATTACATTTTTATACTAAAATAAAATACTATGTAAACACGTAGAAACTCCCATGCATAAACGCGTCTGCTTTCTTCTGGATGCATGCACGTGGGTGTGAACTCACAAAACGAATTCATCCCCTTTTGTAGTGGCCGGTCGGCCTACACGCGGTGCCAGACACCGTGGTTCGTCCAGATGCGTGTTGCCGGACGCTGCGTTCATCCCCCTTCATCTAGTGGAGCAACCGTGTACTGGGAAGAATCATAGCTATATAAGCTTTCTTTGTTATTTTGAGATTTCATCCCTTCCTTGTTCTCTCTCAACCCTTCTCTTCTTGCTTGTAATCATGGCCTTTGAAAGAAAACTCAACTCATGGATGACCACACTCACCAAACCCAAAAAACGGCTTCTCACCTACTACAATTTGTCCTTGATTTTAAGCCTAAAGCAAGTGAAAATCGACTGGGTGTTCCTCAAAGCGGCCCTGACCTTTTGGGACTCTGAATTCCATGTCTTTCACTTTTCCTGGAACGAATTGTGGCCTCTTCCTGAAGAGTGGGCTTGCATGTTCAAGTTCGATCTTTATGCTCCACCAACAACTCCTTCCCTTGCTCATAACCATCATGAAAAATTCGAGGAATTAACGAACTTCAATAATCAAGCATTAGGACACATCTTGGTTGGCAACAAGGTTAATTTGCAAGCTCTAGTGGAATTCTTCCAATCTCCCGAGGCGCTTAGACTCAACTCGGCGGTGCGAGTGTGAGGTTTGGTCTTTTGCATTCTTTCCGAATTTCTATTTTATCACGGCGGTTCGGGTTTTGCACCTATCTCTCTCATCCATGTCGTAGACGAGATGTCCCGGGGTTACAATCCTGCTCCAATGATGATTGCCGAGACACTCCTTGGCCTCGATTCATGGGCTACAACGCAAATCTTTCGCGGAAGTCCCCTCGCTCTTCAAGTGAGTATCGACACTTTTTCTTTTGTTCTTTTCTTTTTTCTCTCTTTTTCTTTTTTTTATTATATTTTTTCCTGATTTTGCATGGATTATCCGAGTAATCCATGTGGAATCATGTGTCGATTTTTCTCTTTTTTTTTTTTTGTTTTGGTTGTAATATTTTTTTTGTGCAACCAAAATTCTCACTCTCCTCCTTCCACCTGTAGATGTGGCTTATGGAGCATTTGGACATGGTCTTTTCTCCCATTACTTCTTCGGAACTAGCGAGCTTTTGCGAACGCAAAAGGAAGTTCGACACCCGCCGCAATTTTAAGTGAGTGGGTTGTTTTCCTCAAGAATCACAAGGAAATCCATTGGTGGGTTCAATGGTGGAAAGTGCCTTGCTTTTCGAGCCACTCTTGCAAGACGACACACCTCACTCTGCTTGGCCTTACGGAGCTGACATATTATTTCCCCGATCGAGTCATGCGGCAAATGGGGCATTCTCAAGACATTCCTCTTCCTCCGTGCCAAATTCCTGACCTTACCCATCTCTAAGGGTCGGTGATTGAATCGTGGATCAAATATTGGAAGAAGCGGGCTGGAAAGGAAGCACCTGCTCCTAACCGTATCTCTACTACCTCGACGGACGGTTACCGGAGTTGGCTTGCTACTACCATCGGCGCTATCAACCGGCGTGAAAGAATGTCGCGTTCACCTCTTCGAGACACCCCGAAATTAAAGAGCATCATCGTGGCTAGCGATCCTGGGTCGGAATCTAAGGAAGAGACACATTCAAGCAAGAAAAAACAAGCAGACCCAACTGAATGAGCACTAATGAGCCTACATCGACTCCAAATCAACTAAGACTAGACTTAGTACTTAAATAAGTAGGATGGAGAGAAAGAAATGTAGTGAAAGAAATGCGTGTGCTATGTATTTTATTTAATGCTTTTCCTTTAGGGAATTAATAAAACAAAAATGTATCAAAAAGATGTACAACTTTTATTAATATAAGAAGTAAAATATTACATTTATGTTTTATATGAATTAACACAAACCATGTTCTTCTTTCCGTCCTTTGAAAACATAACTTCAGCTGCAACACTTTTATTCTCTCCTTTTACCTAACTCGTCCCGAAGGATTTTCAAGTTAGTCTCTCATTTTTCTCTCTTTTTTTCTTTTTTTTCTTTTTTTTTCTTTTCTCTCGCAAGCAAGTGGCCTATTGGCAGTTCGGTTACTTGCTTGTATAAGATAGTGCATGTCTAAGTAGCTAAGGATACCAACCCTTAGAGGCTTAAACATAATATCTTTTTAACTGATCCAAATTCACAGGCTGGGTGAACTCTTCTCCTTCGGGCGTGGCTAATCGGGCGGCACCCCTTGGAGTAACAGAAATAATGACGTAGGGACCCTTCGAATTCGGCGCAAACTTGCCTCGAGGATCCTAGCGTGCTGCCCTCATTTCTTGCAGAACTAGATCTCCTTCTGCTAAATCCCGATCTTTGAACTTATTGAATGCTCGGGAAATCCGACTCTGATAAAGCTGGATATTATGTAAAGCACGGAGTCGTCTTTCATCCAACAAGATTAACTCCTCATATCTAGCTTGGGCCCACTCGACCTCAGGGATGTGACTCTCAGCAATGATCCTTAAAGAAGGAACGACAAGTTCTACTGGCAAGACTACTTCCATCCCGTACACCAAAGAGTATGGCGTAGCTCCAATTGTAGTCCGAATTGATGTTCGATATCCCCATAGTGCAAAAAGAAGGTTGTCGGGCCAATCTTTATAAGTGACGACCATCTTCTTGATGATTTTCACCAGAGTTTTGTTTACAGCCTCCACCGCTCCATTGGTTTGTGGCCCATAAGGAGAAGCATGGTGATGTCGGACTTTGTACTTGGCCAAAAGAGTTGCAAATTCGCCCATGAAATGGCTCCCGTTGTCACTAATCACCTCATGTGGCACCACGTATCTACAAATTATGTTCCTCAGCATGAACTTGGCCACATGCTTCGAAGTGATTTTTGAGTATGAGGCAGCTTCTACCCATTTAGTAAAGTACTCCACAGCTACCAACACATATTCATGTCCTCCTGTGCCTTGAGGTGAAATCTTCCCTATAATGTCGATTCCCCATACTGAAAATGGCCAAGGTGAGGCCAAAGTGGTCAAGTAGGAGGATGGTTGGTGTTTGAGATCAACATACTCTTGACTTTTCTGACATTTCTTCACAAATTGGAGACAATCGGACTCCATAGTCGACCAGAAATACCTTGCTCTCTGGATCTTCTTAACTAACATTCTACCGTTCATATGTGGCCCACACTCCCCTCCATGAGTGGATTTCATCAATTCCTCAGCTTCTTCCTTGTCAACACATAGGAGATTTATCCCTGTAGCAGTCTTCTTGTACAGACGGTCTTGAATAATGCAATATTGAGAGGCCACCAACCGGATAGCCCTCCTGGCTCGACGCTCGGCGTTCGGCGGATATGAACCGTCTTTAAGAAATGCATAAATATCAAAGAACCATGCATCAGTACTGACCAGACCGACCACTAGCTGTTGATGAGCAGGACAATCTCTTCTTTCTACCGTCACTGCTAGGGCTTGATCTATTTCGGGCATAGCCACCATGGATGAAAGTTTGGCTAATGCATCAGCTAGCTCGTTGTAACCTCGCGGTAGATACTTGAACTCAATATGGTCGAACTTCTCAGCTAATTTGGACAAATGTTGTTGGTAAAGTGCCAAAGATTCGCTCTTCACCTTCCATATACTCGTAGCTTGATTGACAATCAGACTGGAGTCCCCAAACACTCGTAGCCTTTTGATTCCCATCTCTAGGGCTGCACTCAAGCCCAAGATGCAAGCTTCATACTCAGCAGCATTATTGGTAGCCTCAAAGTCAAGTTTGACTGCCAAAGGAAAGTGTATGTCTTCGGGAGAAACTAACAGAGCTCTGGCCACGCATCCCGTCTGATTAACAGCACCATCAAAGTATAGCTTCCAGGTTTCTTCTTCAACTTGAATATCTGTTCATCACTAAACTCCAAGCCCCCAGTGTCAGGTCTTCCTGTAGGAAACTCAGCTAGAAAATCGGAAACTGCACGCCCCTTTATGGATTTTTGTGGGCGAAAATGCAAATCAAACTCGGATAACATGACTACCTATCGGGCAATCCTGCTGTTGATAGTAGGCTGTTCCATGATGTACTTGACCGGATTACATGCTGCGATCACGTACACGGTGTGTGAGAGCATGTAGTGGCGAAGCTTCTTTGTAAACCATACTAATGCCAAGGCTATCTTCTCAATTTTCGAATAGCGAGACTCACAACCCAGAAACTTCTTGCTGATGTAGTAGATAGCTCGCTCGAGGCCATTGCTTTCTTGTGTTAGCATAACGCCCATAGCGCTGGAACTGATAGTAAGGTAAAACAATAACGGATCCGGAGATAGGCCGGACTAGTACTGGTGGATTGGTTAAGTTGGCTTTAACCTTCTCAAATGCTTCTTGACACTGGTCATCCCATTCGATCGTCGCTCCCTTCTTCAGCTTCTTGAATAATGGTTCGTAAGTCATTGTGAGCTTGGAAATGAATCTGCTCAAATACTGCACTCGCCCTAGGAAACCACGAATCTCCTTTTCTGTCCGAGGCGGAGGCATGTCTTGAATTGCTTTGATCTTGGATGGATCGACCTCTATCCCAGTTGACTAATTATATAACCCAACAACTTTCCCGAAGTTACTCCAAATGCACATTTCTGCGGATTCAACCTCATGTTGTACTTGAGGAGCCTAAGGAAGAACTTGCGTAAGTTGGGAATGTGATCCTCACGCTTCTTCGACTTGACAATCATGTCGTCCACATATACCTCAACTTCTACGTGGATTATGTCATGCAGCAGGGTAGTGGCGGTACGTTGATAAGTAGCACCAGCGTTTTTTAGTCCGAAAGGCATGACAGTGTAACAGAAAGTTCCCCACGGAGTGATGAATGACGTTTTCTCCATATCTTCTTCAGCCATTTTGATCTGGTTGTAACCAACATACCCGTCCATGAATGACAGCAGCTCATGTCCACAGGTGTGATTAACCAAAACATCAATATGTGGCAAAGGAAAGTAATCCTTTGGGCTAGCTTTGTTTAGATCTCGAAAATCAACACACATTCGGACCTTTCCGTCTTTCTTCGGCACAGACACAATGTTAGCTACCCATTCCGGGTATTCTACTGCTCTGATGAACTTGGCTTCCAACTACTTCTTAATCTCACTGTGAATTTTGTCCGACCACTCATTCTTGATTCTGCGAGGTTGTTGTTGTACCGGTTTAGCATCCAGGTAGAGCGGAATCGTATGTTCAGCGATCTCCCTATCGATTCCGGGCATGTCTTCGTAAGACCAAGCGAAGACGTCTACAAATACCCTTAGAAGCGATGTGAACTCCTGTTGCTCCTCCAGGGTTAATGATTTGCCAATTCTCAATTCCCGGGGAGTTTCACGCGTCCCCACATTGATGGCAATGGTTTCTTCAACAGGTGCCATGTGATTCTCATGGTCGTTCATGGCTTGCGTTAATTCATTAAAGTCTTTTAAAGGTTCATCATCAAATTCATAGTTATTAGCACAACAATTAGGGAGAAGGGAAGAAGAACAGAGATACTCATAAACGTTCACTTCATTGAATGCAGAAACAGATAGAAACTTATCAGACTTGGGGCTAATCTCAGCTGACTCAGACTCGATTACAGACTCACTAGTGCTTGACTCAGACTGGACCTTATAAGGTTCTTCTAACACTAGGGTACATTTATTGTTAACAACATCAACCCAGGTCACTTGGTTGCAATCTCCATCAGTAGAGATCATGGTGCTTGGGTCAAATTCAGGGTTGGACAACACAGCAACCAACGAGTGCACCCCTTTTTCTTCCAGGCTCGTGGATCGGATTCTTTCTTTAAACGGCGAAATTCTTCCAACACATTGTCCATAGCCTCTCGTTGTTGTTCTATCTGTTGGTCTTGAAACTCAAGGTGTTCTCGGACCTTTTTCTCATGGCGAATGACCGAATGTAGGACCATATCTTGTAGATTGTCCCTCAATTCTTCTAAGCGCTACTGAGTCACTCCTCTATGATGATAGTTGTCTTCATTATCGCTGGCCCATATGCCCTTTATGGTAAGGGCTGTTGGATCTTCAGGAGTAGCAGGCACTTCTGTCCTCGTAAGACTTGGATCTGGTGAAGGAACCACAGGTTCAGTTCTCGCTTGATTATGCTTTCCTGACCTAGTTAAGAATGCGGTACTAGGTCGAACTTCTTCTTCCTTATCGGACCAAAAATCATCATTTGGATCCTCTTCATACATGTCCTCTTCATTACTAACCCAAATACCGTTGACAGTAAAGGCTGTCAAATCTTCAGGAAGGAGTGTCAGTGCTCCTTCGTTGGTGATACATTCGGATGGATCAAAAGTGTCCTCTCCCACAAAGATGGCATGATTCGGGAGAGGATTGCTTTTGTTATTGGGTTTATTTACAACTTTGGGTAATGGTAATGCCCCAGAACGGATCATCTTCTCAATCTGATTCTTAAGTGTCAAACATCGCTCGGTGTCATGACCTCTGGTCCGGTGGTACTTGCAATAAGCATTGTTGTTCCATCCTGGTCCCTTAGTCTCAGGTTCATGTCTAGGTACTGGCAATTGGATCTTGTTTGATTTCACCAATCGATCCAAAGCTTCGGCATAAGTCATATCAAGTGGGGTATATGAATCATACTGGAAGTAGGTCATCTTCGGAGGCGGACCACGATTCACATTCTGCATAAAGCTTGTCTCGGCCACCTTAGGAGCATTGGTGGTCCTTCTTCCCACGTTGTTGCCCTTTCAATTTTGGGATGCAGCGGTCCTTTCATTGCGTACCTCTAGCTTAGGACATAACTTCTTCAAATATTCAAAACTCTCAACCACATGAAAGACTAACTGTTGTGCCAGACTTGGTTTTAAACCACGGACGAAAGTGTCCAACTGCATTTCGATAGGAATGATGCTAGTCACCTGAGATAGCTTAGCATGCCACCTCTCGTAGTAGGTGTTGAACGACTCATTTTCTCCATGTCAAATAGCCATGATGTCTGTCAGGGTCACCTTATCTTTCTGGATCTTACTGTAGTGTTCGATAATGTTAGGTTTTAGGTTATCTATTTCCTAAACAGATACAGATTAATTGGCGGAATATTCATAACGGTTATAAACAATTAATCACAACAATTACAGAGGCTTTAGTAATTATACCTGATCGCTAATTCCGGCTGAAGAAGAGGTTGACCTTCCAGATTCCAATGTTAAAACTCTCTACTGAAAAGTCCACGCAGCACTCCGGGAACCCGATTGCTAGATCGACCCGATCGAGACGAATCTCAATATCTAAGATGTATGTATTTGGTATATGTGAATGTTTTGGGAAACTGAGATTGTTTCCTGAAACAAGAACTGCAAACTAAAAGAGAGAGGAACTTAGGAAATCACTTTGGTATCTCTCTAAGAGTCTCAGGCAGTTGGTGTGGAATAATCTCTCCCAGAGACCCCTTTATATAGTGTTTAGAAAACTTAGGGAAAGGGTTCATAAACCCTAAAGGGCCGACTTAAAACAACGGCGTGTTTCTGGGCCCAACACGGTCCGTGTTGAAACAACACGGTCCGTGTTGGACTCCAGAAGGTCCAATTATTGGGCCCATGGACACCACTGACCGTAGTGTTTCAACATGAACCGTGTTGGGTCAACACTGTCCGTGTTGAACCCAATTCGGTCCGTGTTGGGCTGATTTATCACAGAAATTAGTTCCCAACTTTTCTAAACGTGATACAATATCATTTAGGTTACATATATTGTTCTAGTGCTGATGTATGCCAACTCACTAAGATCAGAGTGTTGAGCTAGAACACACCATAAGGTCACACAAACACACAGCTGGGTGCTTGAACTTTGTAATAACTGATAGAAAGCAATAAGCTGGAATAGAAGACAACCCAACAACAGAATAAAAGGGATAGACTTGCTTACAGTTGATACAGATACACCACAACTGCAATCAAGGGCAAGGGACTCTCACATACATGCCTCTACAGATACACCAAAGCATGGATGATCAAGCTCAGTTTACACTTGCTGGATTTGCCAATTTCGAGTGACTGGAACTGATTGAACCAAGATTGAGAGTTATAGGACACTCACAAACTTCTAGAGGTACTAAGACACTCGAGAATACTATTGAATGAACACTGAGACCCTTTCATTGATAGAGAACTTCTGAATTTAAAGGAAACTAACAGTTTGATTAACAGGTGCTTAAGTATAAGAATTTTGTCTAATCTCCCTGATCTAATTCTAACTTACAAAGCTTAAAACAAATACATATGATTACATCCTAAGCTATCTAATATGATCCGGATTACAGTTGCTTGGAAAGTAAAAGAGAAAAGCTAACTAAAATCTGATTGGACCAATTTGCCAAAGAGTGGCAAAATGAACCAATAGGAAGCTTTCCTCTCCTAAGGGTTAAAACTAAGTTTCTGAGGTAATTCCCGCGCGAATGCTAACCTGGAAGTAATCTGAACAGGTTAATATCAAGCTAGAAAGACCAAACTAACCCTTGTGAATAGAAAACAAAACTCATAGCCCCAGAACTGGGGTTCTGGAAAAACTGATAAACAAGCCTGCTGGGATTGGTTGTTCTGCCTTCTGAATCTTACTCGTGCCATGCTTGATCATGCTGGGACATGGCTTGGACTTGAAAAGGACATGGCAAGGAACAAAAAACTCCTAGGAAACATTGGCTGAAACTTCCTCAATCAAGAGATACAACATTGAGAAAGTCAGCTGCTTGGACTGTTGCTGCTGGGAAATGGAGTTGGTCTGGAAGACCAATGCTGGTGGGCTGAGTGGCTGCAAATGCCAGGGCTTGCTTTACCATGGTGTAACAAGCCTGGATGGATGCTGTTGGTGGTGTGGTGGCTGCTGGTGATGCTAAGAACCTCCTGCTGGAACTTTGGACTGCTGAGAAGTCTGTTGAGTTGTGAGAAACATCAAGTGCTCCTCCTCTTTGTGCTGCTGCTGTTGTAATTGCTGGTGAAGATCCCTTGGAAGCCTCTTTTGCTGATGAAGCTGCTGCTGCTAGTTGTTCCCCTTGATGGTCTCCATCATCCTCCCCAGGTTGAGGAAAGTTTGTCCTCAAACTTGGAAAGTCTTCATCTGCTGGATAAAATGGTCGAAGATCTACTACATTGAATGTTGCTGAGCCTCCATACTCTTCAGATAGATCCAGTCTGTAGGCATTATCTCCAATTCTTTCAAGTACTTCAAAGGGGCCATCTGCTGTTCGTAACAGCTTGCCTTTTCTTTTGCTGGGAAACCTGTCCTTCCTGAGGTGGATCCAAACTAAGTCTCCTGGCTGGAAGGTCACCTTCTTCCTGTGCTTGTTTGCTGAAGTAGACACCTGTTCAGTATATTTGGCAATTTTCTCCTTCACTTGCTGATGAAGCTCCTTGATTTGATCTGCTCTTTTACATGCTTCAAAACTAAATTTGATAGAAGTAGTTAGTGGAATTAAATCCAAAGGGGAAATTGGATTTTTACCATAGACTACTTGGAATGGTGAGTAGCCTGTGGCCTTGGATGGTGCTTTGTTGTAAGCAAACTCAGCATGGGGCAATAGAGTATCCCATCCTGCTTTATTTTTGTGGATCAGTGCTCTCAATAGGACTTCAAGTGTTCTATTAGTAACCTCTGTCTGGCCATCAGTTTGTGGGTGGCAAGTGGTGCTGTACTTGAGCTGGGTACACAGTTTCTTCCATAGAGTGACCCAAAAATGGCTCAAAAACTTGGTATCCCTGTCAAATACCATTGTTCTTGGCACTCCATGCAATCTAACAATTTCTTGGAAGAATAATTCAGCAGCTTTGGAGGCATCAAAGGTGGTGTGGCAGGGTATGAAATGTGCCATCTTTGAGAATCTATCAACCACCACCATGATTGAATCCTTCCCTCTCTGTGTTCTTGGCAAACCTACAATGAAATCAAGGCTTACATCTTCCCAAGGGCTGCTGGGGACTGGCAATGGTGTGTACAAGCCTTGGGGTAGGTTGTGTGAGTTTGCCAATTGACACACATTGCACCTCTTCAATAGATGCTCCACATCCTTTCTCATCTTTGGCCAACTGTAATGCTCTCTCAACATCAACAATGTCTTCTCAACTCCAAAATGTCCTGCTAAGCTTCCTCCATGGACTTCTGTGATCAACAATTCCCTGAAACTTCTCTTAGGGACACACAACCTGCTTCCTTTGAACAAATATCCCTGGTCTATGTGGTACAGGACTCGGGATTACACTTCTGGTACACCTGCTTGAAATCTCCATCCTCCTGATACAAAGCTTTCAAATGCTCAAAACCAATAATTCTAGAATCAAGCATGTGAAGCAACATGTACCTTCTACTCAATGCATCTGCTCCTTTGTTTAGCACTCCTGATTTATGGTGGACCATGAAGTGAAACTGCTGCATATACTCTACCCAAGAAGCATGCCTGGTGTTGAGCTTGTGCTGCCCTTGAATGAACTTCAAGGCCTCATGATCACTGTGAAGTATGAACTCTGCTCCAATAAGGTAGTGCCTCTAGTGCTGAAGAGCTCTGATGATGGCATAGAACTCTTTGTCATAGGTGCTGTATTTCTTCTTGGCATCATTTAGCTTTTCACTGAAATAGGCAACTGGCTTGCCCTCTTGAGTCAATACTGCTCCAATGCGAACTCCTGAAGCATCACATTCTACTTCAAAAACTTTGCTGAAGCTGGGTAGTGCTAGAACTGGTGCTGAAGTGAGCCTTTCTTTGACTTCTTCAAAGGCTTTCTAGGCTACTGCTGTCCAAATAAAGGACTTTCCCTTCACCACTTCAGTCATTGGGGCTAGGATGGTGCTGAAATTCTTGACAAACCTCCTGTAAAATGAAGCCAGGCCATGGAAGCTCCTGACTTGATGAATAGAAGTGGGCACAGGCCACTCCTTGATTGCTTGAATCTTCTCATTATCAACCTGAATACCTGCTGCTGTAACAATGTACCCCAAGAAGTTCACTTGGGATGTAAAGAAGTGACACTTCTTGAGATTCCCAAATAACTCCTCCCTGCATAAAATGGTTAAAACCTCCTGCAAATGCTTGTCATGCTCTTACTCAGACCTGCTATAGACAAGAATATCATCAAAGTATACCACAACACTCTTGCCTATGAGTGGCTTAAGGACCTGATTCATGAGTCTCATGAATGTAGATGGGGCATTAGTCAGACCAAAAGGCATGACCAACCATTCAAACAACCCTCCCTTTGTCTTAAATGCTGTTTTCCACTCATCTCCCTCATAGATCCTTATCTGGTAGTATCCACTCCTCAAATCAATCTTAGAAAAGACTGCCGATCCATGTAACTCGTCCAACATGTCCTCAAGTCTAGGTATAGGGTACCTATACTTGATTGTGATCTTGTTAATAGCCCTACAATCAATACACATTCTTTGGCTTCCATCTTTCTTAGGCACTAACAAGGCTGAGACTGCACATGGACTTAAACTGTCCCTAATCATTCCCTTCTCCAATAACTCATCCACCTGCCTCTGTATCTCATTGGTATTTGCTGGTGTCATCCTATAAGCTGGCTTATTAGGTAACACTGATCCAGGCACTAAATCAATTTTGTGCTGGATATCCCTTTTAGGTGGCAAACTAGGTGGCATTTCATCAGGAAATACATCTGGCTAACTTTGAAGTAGAGGTAGGAATAAAGGGTGGTCATTTTGTGGTGCTGAGGGTTCTTCAAGGTCTAAAAGGATCAAGTCCTTCTGTGTGCTAAACTCATGATGATCATATTAAAGCAACACATCAAGACTAGGTTCAAGACACAAGGTTTTGGCTTTTTTTGTTAACTGTGAGGGTTTCATGGGGGTTAGGACAATCTTTTTGTGGTTTAGGGTCAGGGTATAGGTATTAGCTCTTCCACAGTGATTTACTGATCTATCATACAACCAAGGTCGACCCAAAAGCAAATGACAAGCATCCATAGGTAAGACATCACACCAGACCTCATCTTTGTATGATTGACCAATTGAAAAAGCAACAAGGCATCTAGCAGAAACTTTGATACCTTTGCCTGAACTGAGCCACTAGATGGTGTATGGAGCTGGGTGGGGCTTGGTTGCCAGGCTTAGCTTATTCACCATAGTCTTTGGATCTTTGCATGGGCAGACTTCCATCGTCCACAATCGAGCATACTTTCCTCCAATAGTGCATCTTGTATGAAAGATATTCTCCTCTGCTCTTGACTTCCTCATCTTTGAGCTACTTAGAACTCTTCTGATCACAAGCATTTCTCCCTCATCTGGACCTTCTTCTATAACCTCATCATCATAGATAGGGTCATGTTCATGCTCTACATACTCCTGTTCTTCTTCCTGCACATTTTCAGGATCAATAAACAAAGCTGCTTGGTACTCAGCAAGAGTAACCATCCTCTTGTTTGGACATTCTGAGGCAATGTGCCCTAGTCCTTGACACCTGAAACATCTTCTCTCTGTATAGGATCTGCTGATAGGGGCTGGGGTTCTTTGTGGGGAATTTTGTGGCTGATTTTGTGGGGGTCTTGGGGCTGGATTTCTGATTTGAGGTGGAAGTGGGGGGTGATAGGTCTTTTGTGGGGCATTGTAAGGTTTGTAAGGGTTTGGCTTGGCTGGTGCATAAGGTTTGGCTGGGTATCTGGTGCTGCTGTAGTCTTTTGCTCTAGACTTCTTCTGTTGTTCCACTTTGTGAGCCAGAGAACTTAGCTCATCAAGGGAATCATAGACCTGCAGCTCTACAATGTTCTTGATGCCTTCATTCAAGCCTGCAAGATACCTGATATAGGTTTGCACTTCATTTTCTTGCATATTACACTTCCAAAGCAAGTGCTCAAACTCTTTTGTGTACTCTTCTACTGACTTGTTCCCCTGCACAAAATGCTGCAACTTGTTGTAGTTCTCCTTCATGTAATTGTCTGGAAGGAACTTCTCCTTCAACTTCTACCTCATCTCAAGCCAGGTACTCACTCTAGCCTCTCCAATCTCCATTCTCCTTCTCTGCAGATTAGTCCACCAAGTAGAAGCATATTTTTTTAACTTTAAGGCTACTAACTTCACCTTGTTTTCTTCTGAGACCTCCTTCAAATCAAAAACTCTTTCTACTATCTGTAACCAATCTAAGAAAACATCAGGGTCTAACTCTCCTGTATACTGAGGTATATCAATCTTGAAATCAAGTTTCTCAACCCTCCTATCTGCCCTCCTTACTTCTCTTTCACTCTCACTGTTTTCCTCAGGCTCACTGACTCTAGGTGATCTTATTATCCTTCTCCTACTCCTAGGTGTAGGTCTAGGACCTCGACCTCCTCTCCCTGTCCTACTGAAAGGATTCTCACCTTCTCCTTCCTCCATCTCATCATCAGTCTCCTTATTCAACTGATGCCTATGCAGTCTCATATAGTAATTCAACTGCTCACTCATAAATTTCATTTTCTGTTCTACTTCTTCCTTCTCTTTCAGGGTTTGTTCTAAGACTTGCTGTGGTGTTTTACTAGTTCTGGCCATTTTACTAAAACAAGCAAACACACTCCCAGATAGAACACAATGCTATGATACCAAGATGATGTATGCCAACTCACTAAGATCAGAGTCTTGAGCTAGAACACACCATACGGTCACACAAACACACAGCTGGGTGCTTGAACTTTGTAATAACTGATAGAAAGCAATAAGCTGGAATAGAAGACAACCCAACAATAGAATAAAAGGGATAGACTTGCTTACAGTTGATACAGATACACCACAACTGCAATCAAGGGCAAGGGACTCTCACATACATGCCTCTACAGATACACCAAATCATGGATGATCAAGCTCAGTTTACACTTGCTGGATTTGCCAATTTCCAGTGACAGGAACTGATTGAACCAAGATTGAGAGTTATAGGACACTCACAAACTTCCAGAGGTACTAAGACACTCGAGAATACTATTGAATGAACACTGAGACCCTTTCATTGATAGAGAACTTCTGAATTTAAAGGAAACTAACAGTTTGATTAACAGGTGCTTAAGCATAAGCATTCTATCTAATCTCCCTAATCTAATTCTAACTTACAAAGCTTAAAACAAATACATATGATTACATCCTAAGCTATCTAATATGATCCGGATTACAGTTGCTTGGAAAGTAAAAGAGAAAAGCTAACTAAAATCTGATTGGACCAATTTGCCAAAGAGTGGCAAAATGAACCAATAGGAAGCTTTCCTCTCCTAAGGGGTAAAACTAAGTTACAGAGGTAATTCTCGCGCCAATGCTAACCTGGAAGTAATCTCAACAGGTTAATATCAAGCTGGAAAGACCAAACTAACCCTTGTGAATAGAAAACAAAACACATAGCCCCAGAACTGGGGTTCTGGAAAAACTGATAAACAACCCTGCTAGGATTGGTTGTTCAGCCTTCTGAATCTTACTCGTGCCATGCTTGATCATGCTGGGAATTGGCTTGGACTTGAAAAGGACATGGTAAGGAACAAAAAGCTCCTAGGGAACATTGGCTGAAACTTCCTCAATCAAGAGATACAACATTGAGAAAGTCAGCTGCTTGGACTGTTGCTGCTGGGAACTGGAATTGGTCTGGAAGACCAATGCTGATGGGCTGAGTGGCTGCAAATGCTAGGGCTTGCTTTACCATGGTGTAACAAGCCTGGATGGATGTTGTTGGTGGTGTGGTGGCTGCTGGTGATGCTAAGAACCTCCTGCTGGAACTTTGGACTGCTGAGAAGTCTGCTGAGTTATGTGAAACAGCAAGTGCTCCTCCTCTTTGTGATGCTGCTGTTGTAACTGCTGGTGAAGATCCCTTGGAAGCCTCTTTTGCTGATGAAGCTGCTGCTGCTAGTTGTTCTCCTTGATGGTCTCCATCAAGTGCACTGACTAGTGTGACCCAGTAGGACAAAATAACATAGTTGTAATTAAACATATTTAATTACTAATTATAGAGGTCTCTAGCAAGACATATAATTACTATATTACTTTGGTTTAATCTCCGTGTATATCGAACATTGTCGGGACGTTCCCAACAATCTCCCACTTGTCCTACAAGTGTTCGATTCCTTGAATTCCCTTGTCACTTACTGTCTCATGTTCGGATAAGGTAAGCTGATATCATCCTTATGTAACGTCCGAAGCTGGAGCGTGGCGCGATGGGAGAGAATGTAGACTTAGCTTGAGTTGTTGTTGTAGAAGAGATGAGAGAAATCCATAAGCAATAGAATAAGGGGAGAAAGATGAACATCTCAATCACCCATGCTTGAACTTCTCAACAATAGACTTGAACTTGAATAATAACAAGAATAATAACCAAAATCAACCAATATCAATAACCTTGAACACCAAAGAGATTGGATATGACCTTGGATAAAGGAAATTCCACCACCAAAGGCCTAGCACCCCACCATGACCATCATAAAGGAAGAATCCACCAAATGATCAATAAAGAGATGACTTGCAAACACCACCATTAATCAATGGATATAGTAAAGCAAGATTTTGAGAAAACTTAGGGAAACCCTAACCAATGCATAAGCATGTTCATAATTCATCAAAAGCTGCTGGAAAAATGAGATAACAAGCTATTTATAATAAACTAGGAATTAGGCTAAAACAAGGCAAAAATGACGAAAATACGCGTCCGTCTCGAAGAGTGGCTCGGGCGAGCAGATGGGTGGCTCGGGCGAGCTGGCCCTCTGACTTCCTTGGCCTGTCGCTGGCCAGGTTGGGTCGTGGGCGCGACAGAACGCTTGCTCGGGCGAGCCAACATCTTGCTCGGGCGAGCAGGCCATCTGGTCGTGTGTTGTGCTCGACTAAGACTTGCGAAGCCGCCGGCGAGCCAAGGGTGGCTCGGTCGGCGATCTCAGGTCGCGACACCTGGCAGAAGACACCAAGTCCACGCACGACAACATCCAGCAGGAGCTTGGCTCGGGCGAGCATATGTGTGGCTCGGGCGAGCAGGCTTTCTGATGCCACGTCTGCCTTGAGTTTATTGTTCGGGTTTTAAACACTCGCACTCGATACCTTCTATTCTCTAGTTCTCGAGACGGCCGGTCCATCCGAGGCCTCCGGGTTGGTGTTGTGGCGGCCCCCTAAGGAGCCGGGGCCCATCCATTGGATGGCGAGACTAGCCTCCCAACTCCAAAAGTGCTCGGAAATTGTAACTCGAGTTCGAGTTGGTCGGCGGCTCGCTGCGAGAGATCTCTAGGGGAGAGTGGAACCCGGTCCTCTTCATCCTCCCCTTCTTTGAAAAGAGTTGTCCACAACTCTTGGGGGTTCAAAATTAACGGGTATCCATGCAGACCCAAGAGCAAGTATTCCAACAGCCAAAGTAGAGTGACACTCAGCAACCCGTCCTTCTAAAAAATGTAGCAATTCCGGTGGAAAGGAGGGGCCAAGTCGACATCATGAAGGACCCGAACATGGCTAGCACCCATCAACTTGTTCAAAGCAACAAGGAATTCGTCACATGAGAGCTCGGGTTCAAGGCCAACTGAAATAACCTTTTCCTCGATCAATCCAGATGTGGAAGTAATGGAACTCGGGTGAGTAGTCATGGACGTGGACTCATGCAGCTCAACTCCATGGCGAGGCTCGGGAGCGATGGAGCATGGCTCAACACTGGGAGACTCAATGCGGCGCTCGGTAGGAGTTGTGGGCAAGGGTGAGGGACAAGGGAGGGAGGTTGGAAATTTTTGTGGAGCTAAGGATCGCTCAACCTCACTAGGCTTTCATCCTGGTAAAGACAAAGCTATGGATTGCTTGCCCTCACCAAGAGCACACTCACCCCGTGTTTCGCTCATCATGAGAAGGTTCCTCAACTCACTACCCATCCCGGCTTTTGAAGTTTCGGTTTCTCGCGGAGAAATGGGAAGTAACTCGACTTTCATGTCTTTATGGGTGAATGTATAAGTGTTGTTCAACCCATTGTGCACCGTTTTCTTGTCATATTGCTATGGTCGTCCCAATAAAATGTGACAAGTGCTCATAGGGACAACATCGCAAACAAGGGAATCATCATAGTTAGATCCAAAAGAAAAATTTACTAAGACTTGCTTAGTTACCTTGATGCCGTTGTGATCGTTGAGCCAATGGAGTGAATAGGGCCGAGGGTGCGGTAATAGAGGCAAGCCAAGCTTCTCGACCATAGTGGTAGATGTGACATTCGTGCAACTTCCTCCATCGATGACAAGAATGCACACTTTTCCACCTACGAAGCACCGCGTTTGGAACAACATTTCCCGTTGGGCCTTATCGAGAGGAGTCTCATGGATATGCAAAGCTCTCCTCACAACAAGTGCACTCCCACGCACGAGGGGTATGAGAGCGGCATCCTCAACATCGCTAGTAATCGCATCTTCAACCAACGCTTCGGGTTCCTCTTGAGCCTTTCGAAGCTCATCATCGATGTCATGGACCTCTTGGAGAGTCAAAGCCCGACGGTTTGGACAATCAGCTTGAAAATGGCCATAACCATGGCACCTAAAGCATTTCTGGCCTTCCGCTCGTCGAGGAGGTTCCGTTGGAGTCTCCGTAGCAAGCCCCTTTCCTTTGTCAATTCTTGGTGTTGGTGTGGACCTCGGTGTCTTGCTAGACCTTGGAGTGCTTGACTCCGGAGGAGGTCGGCTAGATGGTGAGTAGACGGGTCTAGACAAGGATTTGGTGTTGGATCCTTCCATTCTTCTTCGCTCAACTCGGAGAGCCAAACTACACAATTCATCCATGGAATAGTATGGTTGGACCTCAACCCTTTTAGCGATTGTGGAGTTCAAGCCATTCAAAAATCGCATCATGGTTTGATCCTCAGGCTTCTGGAGGCCACTCTTGATAAGAAGTTGCTCGAATTCCGAAATGTATTCTCCGACGGTTCGTTTGCCTTGGGTAAGGGCATAGGCCTTCTTCAGAACGTCATGACGGTAAGTGTTTGGCAAAAAGCGGCGATTCATCACTTGCTTAAGCCGGGTCCATGTGGAAATCCTTGCTTTTCCTTCATGAGTCCGTTGCAACTTCATATTCTCAAACCAAAGCGGCCCCGTAAGTTTCAAGCTCGCGATCTTATAAGCCTTCTCATCATCATACTCCTTGGTCTCAAGATCCTATCCATCAGTTGATCCATTCGAGGTAGTCATCCGGTCTGGAGCCGTTGAATCGGGATGTCAATTTTAATGTCCCGAAGTCGCCACGAGGGGTGGATCTTGCACATTCCGACGAATTCGGTGTCGGAGAGCCTCTAGCATCGCCACCGACTCAAAGTTTGGAGGAGGACGGATAGGGCTTTGTGGCGTCTCCGACGTTGAACTTGTGGTTGCCTCGACGTTGAATCCGCCAAAGTGTTCATTTGTGCCGCAATCTCTAGAAGAGTCCGCTCGATGTTAGCGTTATGATTCTCAAGAGAAGTGAACCTCTCGTCCATCGTAGCAAGTTGGTCCTCAATTCCTTGGACTCGGGAACTCCTCCGGTGGCTAGGTTCCTCTCGATCGGAATCATCGTGACCATCCATATCGAGGGAAAGGTATGGGACAGATTGTGTTTGGGATATTTTGTGGAGTTTGGGGGTTTTCTTGTAGTTGGCTTGTGTTTGGGTAAGGGTTCTTTGTGTTTTTCTCACTTGGGCATTTTATCGAACACCTTGTGGGCACAAATTTGCAACTCTTCCTCAAAGCTCCAATATGCACCAAAACACCAAAAACAAACACAATACAAAGTATTCCAATACTCTTGGATTGCAAAGGGAATGGGGATCACCAATATTTGCATACAATCCACAAAAATCAACACTAGAGAACACACTAACAAGAACAATGATAAAACTCAAGCTAGATGAAAAACCTTAAGCTCTGATACCAAATGGAGCGTAACGCGATGGGAGAGAATGTAGACTTAGCTTGAGTTGTTGTTGTAGAAGAGATGAGAGAAATCCATAAGCAATAGAATAAGGGGAGAAAGATGAACATCTCAATCACCCATGCTTGAACTTCTCAACAATAGACTTGAACTTGAATAATAACAAGAATAATAACCAAAATCAACCAATATCAATAACCTTGAACACCAAAGAGATTCGATATGACCTTGGATAAAGGAAATTCCACCACCAAAGGCCTAGCACCCCACCATGACCATCATAAAGGAAGAATCCACCAAATGATCAATAAAGAGATGACTTGCAAACACCACCATTAATCAATGGATTAAGTAAAGCAAGATTTTGAGAAAACTTAGGGAAACCCTAACCAATGCATAAGCATGTTCATAATTCATCAAAAGCTGCTGGAAAAATGAGATAACAAGCTATTTATAATAAACTAGGAATTAGGCTAAAACAAGGCAAAAATGACGAAAATACGCGTCCGTCTCGAAGAGTGGCTCGGGCGAGCAGATGGGTGGCTCGGGCGAGCTGGCCCTCTGACTGCCTTGGCCTGTCGCTGGCCAAGTTGGGTCGTGGGCGCGACAGAACGCTTGCTCGGGCGAGCCAACATCTTGCTCGGGCGAGCAGTCCATCTGGTCGCGTGTTGTGCTCGACTAAGACCTGGCAGAAGCGCTGCTCGGGCGAGCCAAAGGGTGGCTCGGTCGAGCAGTCTCGCTGGGTCGCGACACCTTGCTGTAAGACACCAAATTTACGCACGACGACATCCAGCAGGAGCTTGGCTCGGGCGAGCCAATGTGTGGCTCGGGCGAGCAGGCTTTCTGATGCCACGTCCGTGCCTTGAGTTTATTGTTCCCGGGTTTTTAAACACTCACACCCCGATACCGTCTATTCTCTAGTTCTCGAGACGGCCCGGTCCATTCCAAGGCCTCCGGGGTTGGTGTTGTGAGCGGGCCCCCCCTAAGGAGCCCCGGGGCCCATCCATTGGATGGCCGAGACTAGCCTCCCAACTCCAAAAGTGCTCGGAAATTGTAACTCAAGGTTCGAGTTGGTCGAAGCGGCTCGCTTGGCAGCGATCTCTAGGGGAGAGAGTGGAACCCGGTCCTCTTCAGAAGCGTTCCTCAATCTCTGAGTTAGACTTTAAAAAACAGATAATCAACTATTGATTCAACTGAGCTCGGCCAAGCATTTTCAGTCCAATCTCACCGAGTGGCCAAAAAGACAACTGTCCCTAATAAGGAGGATAATGCCATCTTGTTCAGGCACACATTCTCACATGATCCAACTGTAACCCAGTCACCGCCTTTATAGCCTACTGTTACGAAAGGCGTTTGACGCGCTCCAAAGTCACAGCAGATCATGCAGTCTGTGTACTGAACTCAGGATTCAGGAATTTTGAGTAGTGAGAGCTCCTATGACAATTTCTAACTTAAAGAGCTCCCACTGCAGGTCAATTCGGTAGTTGTTCTCAACAATACTCATGTGATTGATTTATGATGTCATCACATCACTATGATCACGAAACTTGATCATCACCTCAATCCTACATGCTAATTTTGTTGATACTATCATTGTTCCTACGTGATAATACAATTAGGAACCAGGTCGACTGTCGACCAAGACTAGCGTTATCAAGTTCACCAATGGGGTTTCAGAAATTGGACCTCATCCAATTTCCCATTTTGAATGCAGTAACCTTTTTGGACATTTACATAATTCTAAACCACAATTGATGTAAACTTTGGAATCTTATTCTTAATGATGAATCAACAAGGTCATAATTCATGAACAATTCATGTAAATTTGACTTGTTAATATTCCGGAATGTGTTTAATACCTATTGCCCATGCATGACTATCATGCTATAACTACAACAGGGGTTTAGTATATAATACTTGCAATGAACCTCGCACATATATCATTTCACTAATGACCTTTCATATAGGAAAATATTTCCGGAACTTATGTTTGGATTCATAGTGAGCTTCAGTTCCTTTGCTTGAGTGATGGTTCCTATCAACAAGGCTCCATTTCTCTCGCAAGGCTAGAAACATCACCCAGTTCTGAAACGAACTTCACAATCCTAACAGTTTCTGCCACAGCTTCTAAAGTCGTGCCACGCTTGTCTTATTTGTAGAATTAAACGTAGGTCATGTTAGGAACTTCTTCCAGTTCACCTCAATACCACTCAAAACAGATCGTATAATTTTCTCTGACCTTTCAGATAATCATATTTCTCTGCATGAGTATAGCATCAATGCAACTCTTCACACTTAGCTTTTATCAACTACTTTAGACTTAGGACACATCCTTAGTTTTGCTTATATATATACAATGTATATGTTATGTTGGACTTTGAACATCTCATGGCATACATTAATCTCATGTCTGAAGCATGAGTTATATGTCTCATCCTTCTTAGAACTTCTGACTGTTTTGAGACAATCAAATTCCGTAAGGATATGCCATGATTTATGGAAATTAATCCATTCTCGAAATGAGTTGAACTATTCAACACCTAGTTAACTTTGATTCAAACAATCAAAATCTTTAATCTATCATTATAGATCTTGTCACCAAGAAAATTCTTACCCCCACCAATCCTTCACTTTGAAAATTATTTCCAAGTCAACCTCAACAGAAGCAACATTGGAATATTCTTCTCAGTAGGCAGTATGTCAATCACATACAATATCAGAAAACGCATTGCTCCCACTGAACTTCTTGTAAACACAATATTATCTTTGGCACTTCCTAGTATATCAAACCTTTTTGATATCCTGGTCAAGAAGGTCAATGATTCCAACTCCTAGAAGCTTCCTTAAGACCACAAATGGTCTCTTGAAGTTTACAAGTATTCCAACAAAAGACAAATCAGTTGTGTCAAGTACACACCTTTCTTCCAAATCTAATTTTGAAGTCAGTCTTGATGTCTATCTTAATGAACCCATGTTTTTCCTTAAAACCCTCCTATGCCTGATGGCTCACACCTTCAGACAAATCAACCGAGTTCTAAACTTGGTTGTATACATGGAGTCCATCTTAGACCTTATGGAATCTTGACCTGCTAAAGCTTCTTTGTTGTAGGTAGAGTCATTACTTTCTAAAAGTAACATCTCACGCTCATCCATAGAAGATCGACATCTGTGTGGTTAACGGAGTTGTTTACCTGACCTTGCTTGGAGTAATGTTCATGACACCTCCTCCTCAACGTTTTGAGGAACTTCAACTGCCTCAACCTTGTTCTTAATTTTCAGACAAATAGGAAAATTTGAACTAGGATCATGTAGCGGAGTTTCAGGTGATGATTATAGTGTTTTGTGTCTCTCGAACTTCGGTAAGTTCAAAAAACTCTCCGACTCTTTCTTTTAGAGAATAACATATTCTCTAAGAAGAAAGCATTTTGAGACACAAACACTTTCCTCTACAACAGTTTGTAGAAGTGATACTCCTTTCTTTTAGAAGACGGTTCAAGAACCTCTCTTCTTCATATCATATATGGTGTCTTCTCTAGTGCTTTAGATAATCTTTATTCAGTAATTAAAGCTATGGTTAACTGCGTGTATCCCCAAAAGGTAATCGACAATGTTGACTCAACCATCATTGATCGCACCATATCTAATAAGGTGTGATTTCTCTTTTGGATACATCATTGAGATGTCGTATTCCTAGAGGAGAGAGTTATGAAACAATTTCACATTCTCTGGAATGGTTAGTGAAAATATGGCTCAAATGCTCACCTCCTCAACCTTATTGAAGGGTTTTGATTTTCTTGCCAAGTTGGTTTTGTACTTTACTTTGAAAATCTTTGAACATTTCAAATGATTTGGACTTGTGGCGTATTAAGTAGATATACCCATATCTACTAAAAATCGTCACTGAAAGTGATGAAAAGTACAACAAACCTTCTTTTAGCACTAGTGCTCATAGGCCCACATACATCAATATGTTTGCATCCTAATAAGTCATTAGATTGTTCACCAATTCTAATAAGAGCTGATTTTAGTCATCTTAACCATCAGGCATGCTTTACAAACATTGAACATTTCAAAGTTTAGGTTTTCCAAAATCCTGCACTATGCAGTTTCTGAATGCATTTCTGATTTATATGACATAAGCTTATAGTGCCAGAATTATGTTTCATTTGAGTCATTTGTTCAAACTGTTAGCTCAACCATTAGCATCTCTTCGATCGTATCCAAGTGCTCTCATTGTTTCGCCAAGACTACTTCATTTTGGAAATCTTTAAACTATTTTAACGTTCCAGCTTCAGATGAATCTCATAGACATGAATCACCATGTGTTATTTTATTCATCTTTGAAGTTTTGAAGTAGTCCATCCCTTGTACTTGTGCTCAATTGGACTACATACATCCATATGCATGAGTGTTTGTTGGCACGTTCACCCTTTCTTGTAAAAGGTACAGTCATGCTTTGCAGGCTCACATGTTTCAAAGTCTTATCATTCAAAAGTCTATCACTGTGACGCTTCTGAATGCGCTCTGATTTGCATGACTTAATAGATAGTTACAAGTTTTATGTTTGAACATGAGTTATTCCTTTTAAACCTTTTGGTTTCGATGTGTTGGGTGTGTTTATCCGAGATCCTCTCTCTCTCAAATTGAGATTAAGAAATACTTATAATGAGAACATAGAATCACCTATAAATTTCTCTCATAAGTCTTGAGGAAATGGATAAACAACCAACTCTTAATAAGGAACTACAACTAATTGTATGTTCCTATTTGTAGGCTGACTCTCATCCTTCAAAGCACATCTACTTTGCTGTAGATCCTGCACATTTGCATAAATGTGAGTTTCACAGCCGATATCTTATACTCAAAGTGGGTTTAATAAGGGTAGTGTGTATTATATACGCATTTTCCTAAATTTGAAATCATATCTCAAGTCTTCCTTATAGTTATTCACGCTCCCAGTGTCATACATGATCTGGTTGTTAACCGGTTGTTGTCATTGGTTGGGTATGTACAACTGTTTGTCCTCACCTTTCCTTTGGCTTCTTGTATTTGATAGATTTCTTAAATCTTTATTTTCCCTTTCACTAAAAGACTATCTTTGGTCGCCAATCTTTTGGCTAAAGGGGATCCAAGGCTTCTCATGTTTTAAAATAGTCAAATTATTTCAGAATATGAGCGCCATCAATTGGCTCTTATCTAGCTCAACTGAGACTATCTGGTTATGGGTTTCATATTTATCAACTCTAACTAGTTCGATGAACTTGGTTTTGAGTTGATAATATTGAAATCCTGCCTCTAACCTTGAAACATTTTGAAGTTAAAATTGTATGAATACTATGATATTACATATATTCATTTGGCTTGATTGACCTCTTAATATTGATGCCTAGCTCAATGCTATCTCAAAGACATGTCCCTTTTATTCGTTTTCAAGAGAATCTTGCGATGACAATGCCAATTAAGGAATTAGTATAATTGTTTTTCTCTTTCTCAAGGAGAAAACAATATTTTATTAGTGATGGATGTTTGAGTGAAAAGACATAAATAATTCTACGAGACAAAATTGGTTCATTTTAGTTATTATTCATCAAAAGAAATTAAACTAATTTTAAGTTCAATTCAAAACAATTTATTAACTATCACTTAGTGTTTTAATTTTAACCAAGACCCACAAGACTCATGAGCTCAAGTAGACTTTGGCCCAACAAAAACTCGATCCCATGTTATCTTTGGTGGATCATCTTATGATCGATCATTCAAAATGACTCTTGGCAAGAAATTTGTATTGAATACAATATTTCTTTTCCTCTGCTCTTGCCCCAAAACTATTTTGATAACCAATTTGAATTGACCTAACTCCCACCCTACTTATTAATGATGGACAAATAATTCGCTTTGGCTTTCTTTATTTATCCATCTAAGTGGTGTTTTGATAGGTTGAGTAATAATTCATTTTGAGAGTAGGTTTTATTATCCTAAGCATGCAGTTCTAGGTGAACTCTTTCGAAAAGCATAAAAGGCATAATAAAACAACATGCTATAACAAACTTAAAGCATAAATAAAACCTCTAGTATGGCCACCTAGACTTAATCAAACTAATTTAACTAAGTCTTGACAGTCTTCAAGAAAATCTTCTTGGGTCTTGCAACTTCCTTGGATGGGCTCCCACTCGAATCACCATCTCCATTGTTGTTGGGCTCCCACTCAACTTGATGTCTCCAATTACAACAAATTTACAAAGTGGACCTCACAGTTGAGGCCTTACATGAATTAAAAAATAAACTTAACTGAAAATTTAAATTTAAAAATTAATTCAACGACGGCACGCAGGCCGTACTTCACCCAACCCAGTACGCGGACCGGTAAAACCGACTATCTATGGCCATACTAGAAGCACATGCAAACAAGTAATATTGCAATAATTATATCAAATATAACACATGCTTAAATAACAAATTATAAAGGCATATATAATTGCAACACAACACATATAAGGAAACAAATACTGAATAAGGTTTCCTAAAAGTTTGCATGATTAATAAAATAAACAAAATTCCAAATTTTATCTTAGTTATCTAAAAAGATTTAGGATTCTATACCTATACATACAAAATACTTGACTTTCCTAAAATCAAGAAGTCTAAAAGATACTATATATTTTAAAGGTATTGTAAGTTTCCTAACCTTTACAAAACAATAGATTTTATGCCCATTATCTGACTTAGTAGTAATAGTATTTAATAATTAATTTCTAGAATTAATTACAAACCCTAAAAAGGCACGAATTCACCAAAACTGCTGGCAACACGGTCCGTGTTGCTTCCCAGTTTCGGTTCATTTCGTGAATGAAATACTTAAAAAAAAATATCATAACTAATCGAATTAAAAGATTTCATATCATAGTGTTATCTAATAACCCAATATGAATATTTTCCAGAATTTTAACAATTTCTAAAAGATTGTAAAAATTTAGGGAATTAAACCTTTTAATACTCCGTTTAAGAGGAAAATAAATAATAATAGTCCGATAAGTTTAAAAAACAAATTTTATAATTTTCCCGTACAGTAGGTTCATCCAATATGCTACTATAAAAATTTCAGATTTTTATCAAATTTTGAAAATTAGAATAAAATTCAGAAAAGTAAACAATTATACTTTTCTGTTAATCTGAAAATTAAAGAAAAATTAGTAAACAATTTCAAAAATTCACGAAATATTTATCCATAACAGAATGATTACCCAGTAACCTACTGTAAAATTTTCAGAAAATTTGCAAATTTTCATAAATATACTTGAATTATATTATGAATATGCTAGAATAGATTTATGCCTAGAATTTTGAATCTTTATGAAAGTTTTAACTTTTAATGTTCATGATAATAAATCTGAGATTTTATTGTAAAATTTCATGCTTTGTTATTATTTGTTTCTTATTGCCTTTAATTAATCAATTTTATGTTAGTTTAATTGTTAAATATAGCATGAACTCGATTTAATTTTGAATGTTTTAGAAACAATCATGTTTAATATTGTTAAACAGTAGGAAATACATGAAATACGTCTAAATTCGCAAAATAAGGTTTTATAGAATTAATTTTCTGATTTAGTTTATTTACGGTAAATATAAAAAATCGAAATAAAATATCAAACGAACTAGAACATTTCTGAAATTTTACTGGAGGTGTCTGGAAGTGTTCTGGACTTTCCATATTTTTTGTAGATTTTTCCCAATTAAAATGGTTTTAGGTTTTAGGTTATCTATTTCCTAATCAAATACAGATTAATTGGCGGAATATTCATAACGGTTATAAACAATTAATCACAACAATTGCAGAGGCTTTAGTAATTATACCTGATCGCTAATTCCGATTGAAGAAGAGGTTGACCTTCCAGATTACAATGTTGAAACCCTCTACTGAAAAGTCCACGCAGCACTCCGGGAACTCGATTGCTAGATCGACCCGATCAAGACGAATCTCAATACCTAAGATGTATGTATTTGGTATATGTGAATGTTTTGGGAAACAGAGAATGTTTCCTGAAACAAGAACTTCAAACTAAAAGAGAGAGGAACTCAGGAAATCACCCTGGTATCTCTCTAAGAGTCTCAGGCAGTTGGTGTGGAATAATCTCTCCCAGAGACCCCTTTATATAGTGTTTAGAAAACCTAGGGAAAGGGTTCAAAAACCCTAAAGGGCCGACTTAAAACAACGACACGTTTCTGGGCCCAACATGGTCCGTGTTGGACTCCAGAAGGTCCAATTATTTGGCCCATGGACACCACGGACCGTGGTGTCTCAACACGAACCGTGTTGGGTCAACACGGTCCGTGTTGATCCCAATTTGGTCCGTGTTGGGCTGATTTCTCACAGAAATCAATTCCCAACTTTTCTAAACGTAATACAATATCATTTAGGTTACATACATTGTTCCAGGGCACTGACTTGTGTGACCCAGTAGGACCAAATAATATACTTGTAATTAAACATATTTAATTACTAACTATAGAGGTCTCTAGCAAGACATATAATTACTATATTACTTTGGTTTAATCTTCGTGTATATCGAACATTGTCGGGACATTCCCAACAGATAAATGCCCTACGCAAAGCAGTCCAATCTCCTCGCACCTCCAGAGGAAAAGTGTAATACCAGTTCAGTGCCTCATCATTCAGCGATGATGGGAAGACTTGCTTGTAATGCTCGGTGGTGACATCTCGAAGTGGTGTTACTCGGTTGAACTCCCACACATGATGAGTTGGATTCTCAAATGGGTAGAACTTCTTCAGCGGAATGTCCATCTTTCCCACTATATTGGCATTGATGTCAGCGGGTGGTTCGAACACGACGAACTGATTGGTGAAGGTTGGCATCTGGCTCACAGCGTCCTTGAACACATTCAATTGAGCCTTTATGTCTTGGATGACAGGGTCATCACGTAACTCAGCCTTGATCGGGACAGTTTGAGGAATAATCACCGACTGTGGCGGCCTTGGTGTTGTGTCGTCGGACACTTCGATGACCACTCCAGCATTGGAACTTTCACCTATCTTCCCTTTGCCTTTGTCACCCGTAGGGTTGGGAAGAAGTTCCATCTCATCATTATCCGTCATTCCCATTCGCATGCTGATGCGCTGCACAGCCTCCAAAACACCATTCAGAGTCTCCTACTTTTGCTCTATACGAGTCTCTTGTCTTTGGATGAGTTCTCGCTGCCGAGCGATGTGCTCATCGGTTTTCTTCTCTTGCTGTAAGGCAACAAAAGTGATTGAACCCTCAACTTGCTTGAACTTCTCTTCAAGAAGTTTGATTAGCGCTTCTTGAACTTGGTTACCCTCGTGGTTCTTTTCGGCAGACATGTCGAACTGCAGACGACGGGAGGTTTTGGACCTGGGTGCTGACGGAACGAAGACCGAGTTACGGATCAAGCGACCTGTTGGGCCGGGGATCCAAGCTAGACTCGGGTATCCTCTGTTGTCTACAACAAAACCGCACACAGTTTAGAGATTGACCTTTTATTAACCCTAAAACCTGACATGTGCATGACCTAATGGACCTACATGGGACTTCCTATTATGCACAACCTATATGCTGACTGGACAAGGTGACTCACCCGGGACACGGGTTTGCATGATCCTAACTCTACATGACCCTAAAGACTTTTGATCATCATAAAGGGCCGAATAAAACCGAACACAACGAGTCAGACCGAGTAAAAGAGTAGAAGTTAGTGTTTCTCAATTCGGATAAGCCCCATCCACAGGCTGACCGTTTTAAGGAGTATCCGTATCTTGGACACCATACATGGACTATCTCAAGCTATACTGATTATTATACGGACTAGAATGATGACCTACAAGACTGACTACCTAACGTCTTTCTATTTTATTTTTACTTTACTTTACTTGTTTGGGGAAATGGGTACTGTAAAGGACTGGATAAAACCAACGACAGGTGAGTTATAATTAATTTATGGATTTAATTAATAAATCCAACATGGTTAGGCCTAATCCACGGGCCGGCCATGTGATGGGCTCAAGAATTAACTCGATAAATTAATTTACTCGAACCTGGTGATTATTATGTGGTGTAAGACTTTACCCATTTCCTTTTGTTGGACTTTTAAGCAGGTTTATTGGACCTTTGTTGAGAAAATATTGTAAAGGGCCATATAGAATCATCAAAGGCGAGTTGAGTTTACTTTATGAACCAAGAGGATCAACCTTTATGGATAAATGGGCCCAACCATTGGGTTAACCATAATTTTTAAGGTTGAACTTCTTAGTTGGTAAACATGACTCTTCTCAGCCCAATGACTACTATATGGACTAGAACAACACTCCTAAACTTGGGTCGACTCTTTACAACGAATTTAAACACGTAGCACATAGCATACATATGAACAAAGGGGTATCCTAAACCAAGACTCTATGTACAAAAAGAGTTTATTGGTTGGATAAGGCTTAACGACTCATGTACTTGCCCTGGTGCATTCTTGTTGTAAAGGCAACTTGAATGTGTGGGGTGTTGCTCTTGGAGGCTCGTGAGGAGACCTCGTAGAGTGATGCATGAGTGGATGTGGTGATCAATGCTCTCTTAGTGTAAGTGCACCAATTGAGTATGGCCGGTCCGGTATCCCATGGGTTATTTTTTGTGGTTTAAAGGGAAAAAGCCTAAATTTAACCCAATTTTCTCATTTAAATGTTAGGCTCGGAAGAAAGTCATTTATGCAACTATTATTTAGAAATATAAGAAAGAAAATCTTAAAGTTGCATCGATACATTGTAAAACCGTAGTTTATGCAATCCTCGATGTATTTTAGTGCCCCTGTATATGCAATGCAATATGCCTAAAAAAAGAATGACTTAATAATATAAAGTAAAATTCATTTTCCTTCCAAAAGATTTAAAGCACACAAACTTTTTTCAAGTTTTACCCACTTTAGAAAAACTCCCTAGTGGATTCGCCAAAAATCCTGTGGACACTTTTCCTCGCCGTTCGGGATTCCGAACGTCCACGTTTGGATTGGGGTGTGATTCGGTGATTTGTGCTGGGGTTTAACATTTGAAAACTCTTTAAGAAAAAAAAACTTACATTTCATGAATAATATTTTGTAAAATCACTTTCCCTTTACTTAGGCATTTTATGAGTCATTGAATTAAACCTTTAAGAGTGAACATCCACTTGTTCCAAACTCTTCTAAATTCAACCCAATTTTCTCATTTAAATGTTAGGCTCGGAAGGTGAATACAAGAGATGGGATGCTATTCATCAGAAAAAGAAAGTGGAGATCACTGTGAAGAAGCCCCCAGCTCGATGTGGTACCAGGGAGCCTGCCTTGCCTTCTTTGGTTATTAGAGAGCCTAGGTCTCCTCCTAGAAGAATTGAACCCTAGCCTTCTGGGAAGGGAAAAGGGAAAGAGCCTTGAGTCTACCAAGAGAAGCCTAAGAAGAGGGAATGCCCGCCCCCAAAAGACAGAAATGCTGGTCCTAGCAAGAGGCCCGAGGAAGAGAAGAAGGACTCAATCTGCTTAAGCCAATAGTTATTTTTAGTTTGATGCTGAATAAAGTTACAAGTGTGTTCTTATAATCTTTTAGGATTATTATTATTATATTTGGATTTCGTTAGTGATTTATTTCTTAGGAGGAAACTAAAGCAGTGTAACGAACTTTATTATCATTAATATGAAATAACAATAGTATTTATGAATTTCATTACATCTATTGCTTTCTAACAAAGAGAAAAAGAAAATTAATGATATGGGCCGGACCCTCGCAGGCTTCCTACGTATCTACAGGAGTAGAATCAGGCCGTCGTAGTTCACCTCTCCTTTGTCTAAACATTGCTATGTTTCTGGGCCGAATCCAATGTCTTAGCTATGTCACTCAAACTCTCAAGCATAGAACTTTTTTAATTGATCTAAGTTGGTTGGTTGAGACAATTCCTCGCCCTCGGGAGTGATTAAGATTGCTGCTCCTGCCGGTAGTAGAGTCTTGATAATGTAAGAACCTTTCCAATTTGGTTTGAATTTCCATCGCGGATCTTGAACTGGTGCTCTCATCTCCTTTAAAACCATGTCTCCTTCCTTAAGATTTCTAGGCTTCACTTTCTTGTTAAAATCACTTGAAATTCTATTATGAAAAACTTGGACATTATGCATGGCTCTCAACCTTCGTTCATCAACCAAAGTCAATTCTTCATATCGGGTTCTAGCCCATTCTACCTCAGGGATTTGGCTTTCCACCACTATCCTCAAGGAAGGTATTGCTATTTCTCTGAGTATGGGGTTGCCCCGGTAGCAGTGTGAATTGACGTTCGGTACCCCTATAAAGCAAAGGGTAACTTGTCAGGCCAGTCTTTATAAGTTACTCCCATCTTCTCTATGATTCTGGTTAGTGACTTATTTGGTACTTCCACGACGCCATTGGCTTGTGGTCTATAAATTGTTGAGTGATGATGCTAAATCTTTTATTTTTCAAGTAACTCAGTGACTTCCTTCATGAAATGTCTTTCGTTATCACTTATTATTTCATGTGGTACTCCATATCTACAGATGATGTTCTGCTGGATAAACTTAGGCACATGTTTGGAAGTGATTTTGGCGTAAGATGCCACTTCAACCAATTTTGTGAAATAGTCAACGGCGACTAACACAAATTCATGGCCCCCGATACCGGTTGGAGATATTTTATGGATGATGTCTATTCCCCACATTGAGAAAGGCTATGGGGAAGTCAATGTAGTGAGATAGGTTGGTGGTTGATGCTGTAAATTCGCATAAATTTGGCATTTAAGGCATTTCCTAACGAAGGCATGACAATCAACCTCCATAGTGGTCCATTAATAACAAGCACTCTAAATCTTTTTATTTAAGATCCTGCCATTCATGTGTGGACCACATTCTCCACTATGTATAGCCTTCATAATCTTCTCGGCTTCTTCTTTGTCGATACACAGCAAAGTCAAACCCGTGCTAGTCTTCTTGTAGAGTCTATCATGAATTATGCAGTACTGAGCTGCCATAAGTCAAATAGCCCTTTGCGCCCTAGGTTCATGTCCGTCTGGATATTCCCCTTTTGTCATGTATATGTAAAGGTCATAATACCAGCAATCCGGGTTAATCTCCCACGTGTCCAGGGAGTTATCTTGGGAAGGCCATTTCTTGCTACGGCCGGTGCAATGATAGATGTGAAACATGGTAGTATGTCATTGAATGCGGGAAATGAGAGCATTATTTTCAACCTCGAGGGGTCCTTGAAAAATCCTTTGTATGGGGATTCATGTTATCTATCGATGTAATGGAGGTGCTAGTCGACGAATATATTGAAGAATCTCATTTACTTGAGTCTACATGTGATGAACCTTTGGGAGCATGTATCCTAGAATCCTTCCAATTTGAGACCGACGACACCGACATGACATTTCTCACCAACCTTCTTGATTCGTCACCAACACATGAGGAGATTACTATTGATGAGCCTCATATTGAGTGTATGGAAATTCAATAAGTTATCTACAAGGGTATGTCTTCTTCCCAAGCTAAATCCTCTACCCCTTCTTTAGAGCTTAAACCTTTACCCTCTTCCTTACAATATGCTTTCTTAGATGATGAAAAGTCTTTCCCTGTTATTGTGAATGCTAAGTTGCATGAATCTGATTTGTCTAAGTTACTTGATTTATTGAGGAAACATAGGGGGCATTGGGTTATAAAATTGAGGATTTGAAAGGTTTGTCCCCATCCATATGCATGCATTCTATTGATTTGTTAGAAGATGCCAAACCAACTAGGCAACCACAACGTAGGTTGAATCCTAACATGCAAGAAGTGGTAAAGAAAGAAGTAGTTAAGCTTTTAGCCGCTGGGATCATCTTCCCCATCGCAAATAGAGAATGGGTAAGCCCGGTTCAATGTGTGCCCAAGAAAGGTAGGATGATAGTTATTGAGAATGAAAAGAATGAGCTAGTTAGTACCCGAACCATCACCGGATGGCGGATGTGCATTGACTATCGCCAATTGAACAAAGTGACCAAGAAAGACCATTTTCCTCTCCCCTTCATAGACGAAACGTTAGAGAGGTTGGTGGGTCATTCATATTTCTGTTTTTTAGATGGGTACTCAAGTTTTTTCCAAATTCCAATTCATCCCGCTCATCAAGAAAAGACTACTTTTACTTGTCCATATGGTACATTTGCTTATAGACATATGCCTTTTGGTTTGTGCAACGCACCCGGTACATTTCAAAGATGCATGATGGTCATTTTTAGTGATTACATCGAACATTGTATGGAAGTCTTCATGGATGACTTTTCTGTTTATGGTCATTCCTTTGATGATTGTTTGGATAATTTTGAGAAAGTTCTCATTCGTTGTGAGGATGTTGATTTGGTGTTGAACTTGGAAAAATGCCATTTCATGGTAGAAGAAGGTATTGTTTTGGGACATTTGATTTCTTCGAGGGGCATCGAGGTTGACAAGGGAAAATTTGAAGTGATAGAGCACCTACCACCCCCGGTTTCTGTTAAAGGGGTGCGTTGTTTCCTTGGCCATGCCGTTTTTTATCGGCGGTTCGTCAAGGACTTTTCAAAACTCGCTCATCCTTTGACCGATCTCTTGTGCAAAGATGCCCCATTCTCCTTTACTGATGAATGTCTGGAGTCCTTTTACAGGTTAAAGCAAACATTGATATCCGCGCCAGTTGTTCAACCCCCGGATTGGACCTTACCTTTCGAAATCATGGCCGGTGCAAGTGACTTTGCGATTAGAGCATGTTTGGCTCAAACCAAAGAGAGGAAGCCGCGGGTCATTTACTATGCAAGCCATGCGCTTAATAGTACGCAGAAAAATTATACAACCATGGAGAAGGAGCTCTTGGCTACCATCTTTGCTCTAAACAAATTTCGGCAATACCTCATGTTTTCTAAAGTTGTTGTATACACGGACCATGCTGCGATCAAGTTCTTAATGGGGAAGAAACAAACGAAACTAAGACTTATTCGTTGGGTTTTACTTATGCAAGAGTTCGACTTGGAAATTCGTGATAAGGCAGGAACCAAGAATGTGGTAGCCGACCACTTGTCGAGAATCCTTGTCGATTTAGAGGATACTCAACCCATCGAGGACTCTTTCCCGGATGAACATCTTATGTCCGTCAAGCATTCTCACCCATGGTACTCCGATATCATCAATTACTTGTCTAGCAAGGTGGTTCCTCAAAATTTAACCCCTCACCAAAAGAAAAAGTTCTTTCATGATGTGAAACATTTCTTTTGGGATGATCCATTCTTGTTCCGTTTGTGTAATGACGGAATGTATAGAAGATGCCTACCCGAGAGTGAAGTGAAGTTCGTATTGGCGTATTGACATGAGTTTCTGGTTGGAAGTCATGGGGGATCTCAAAAGACGGCCACTAGAGTTATACAAGCCGGTTATTGGTGGCCAACTCTCTTTCGAGATGCTCATCTTCATGTCAAATCGTGTGATAAATGCCAACGATCTGGGAACATTTCCCGGAAAAATGAGACACCACTGAATTTGATTCTCGAGGTGGAGGTTTTTGATGTGTGGGGGTTGGATTTTATGGGTCTATTTCTGTCCTCAAGAGGCCATCAATATATTTTAGTGGCGGTTGACTATGTGTCAAAGTGGGTTGAAGCTATTCCATGTGTGAGATGTGATGGAAAATCTGTGTCAAGGTTTTTGAAGAAGGTTGTTTTCCTAAGATTTGGTATTCCGAGGGTCATTATTAGTGACAATGGATCTCATTTCGTTGAGAAGAGGTTTGAGTCCCTTTTGTCTAAATATGGTATTACTCACACGAGAGGACTCCCCTATCACCCTCAAACCCAAGGCCAAGTGGAGATTTCGAATCGAGCTATTAAAGAAGTTTTAGAGAAGGCAGTTTCTTCCTCACGAAGAGATTGGACAGATAAGCTAGATGATGTTTTATGGGCTTATCGCACTGCATACAAAATACCAATAGGGACTACTCCTTACCGCCTTGTTTATGGGAAAACATGCCATTTTCCTGTGGAACTTGAACACAAGACAATGTGGGCTATCAAAAAGATGAGCTATAACCTCAAGGCGGCTGGGGCGAATCGATTGTTCTAATTGGAGGAGCTTGAGGAATTAAGACGACACTCCTATGAAAACAATAGAGTTTACATGGAGCGAACCAAAGCTTGGCACGACAAGATATTGAACCATCGTGATTATGAGGTTGGTGATAGAGTTCTCATCTTCAATTCGAGGCTTAAACTCTTTTCCGAAAAGTTGAGATCGAGATGGTCGGGGCCTTTCGAAATTGTTAAGATCCTTCCCGCTGGGGTTGTTGAACTGTAGAATGCCAAGGGAGAATGTTTCAAAGTCAACTCTTCAAAGATCAAGCCATACATTATGGGAGAGGAATATGCGGGGACGGTTGTAGTGTTCCTCGCTGATTTTGACAGTTGAAAGAAGGTTTAGGTCGAGCTAGGACCTAAAACAAGCAACCGGGAGGAGGTACAAGCTACTTCCATTTTCTTTAGTGCTTTCATTTATCTTTTGCATTTTTATTTCTTTTTCATGCTAATGATTTTGTTTTGATCATGTTTTAGTTTTAGAAAGAGAGAAAAGAAAAAGAATGAAAAAAATTAGAAGAATTTTTTTTTTTTGTGAAAAATAGAAAAATTCGAGAGTGAGAAGCAAAATTTGTGAAGAGAGTAATTCTTTTTAGTTTTTGAGAGTTGAAAGATGTTTTTGAATGTTTATGAGTATGAAGAAGAGAGAGATTAATAATGAGAGGAGTAGAAATCCTAGGACTTGATTTTATTTTCAAAGAAAAATGAGTTTTACAGGTGTTGAGCAAAGGCTAGGTAGCAGGCGCTACCTGCCACGTAACACCCGCTACACATGCCTGGGCCAAGCAAAAATGCCCAAGCACTCAAGAGGTCGCGCCCGCCACCCATTTTGTAGCGCCCGCGACATACCCCAGACAGCTTCACCCGAGAGAGACCGCACCTACGGTCATGCTACATTGCTTTTCTCAAGTTTTGTTCCTGAGAGAGACCGCGCCTACGGTCTCTATGGTCGCACCTACGGTCCCAGGATGACATTTTTTCCTAGATTTGCACCCGAAGGAGACCGCGCCTACAGTCTGTCACACCGTACCTATGGTCCATCGAAGAGCTGCGATTTTGTCGGGCCTTTTAATTCTATTCTCCCTCATTTATCTTCATTTCTTCTTCTTCCGACACTCTCAAACGACACTCTCTCTCTCTAAACCCTAATATTCAAGCCCTAAACCTCTCAATCCCTCACAAATCTTCCTTCTCCACTCTCTCAAATTGCGATTTCTTGACCAAATTGCGCCACTCTCATCCATTGCTCATCCTTTTGAAGCTTTTCAAGTGAAATTTCTGGATGGTATTCGTCCTTGGGGTTCGAAATTGGCAATGCAACACACCTAAGTTCTTCCTTCAGGTATTTCTTGCATCTTGGTGTGTCAGCTTCGTTATTTGCTGATTTTGGGTGTTGTTTGTGGGTGTCCTTATTCAGATCTAGGGTTTTAGCTCTTACTTATTAGAATGAGGAAGTCGAAAAGGACTCGTTCTAGCAAGTCTCGTCCATGAACACCTCCTATGTCGTCATCCCTTAAAATGCGGAAGGCTCAACCAGCTTCACTCATCAGACACTGCACTCGTGCTAAGGTCACCTTCCGTGGAGGGCCACACAAGCCTCGTTTCGACAAGCTTCAAGAGTGAAAAGTCTACGCTCCCGATGTTTATGATGCCGGGACTATCAATGCCATATTTTGTCAGTCAAGCTTTGCTCTTTTCACTCAGGCACTCGGTTGGGAAGCATTTCTCAACATCAAAGAGCCGATTATAGATCAACCGATGCTCGAGTTTATGAGTTCCATTCAAGTCTTCACTGATGGATATCCCGAGGCCACCTTTAATTATAAAGTGGATAATAGGGAGATAGATTGTTCTGTTCAAGAGTTTTGTTAAGCCCTGGAACTACCAGAAGATGGGTTATATTTTTGGGAGTGCGAGGACTTTGATGAACAAGAAGTGTGGAAAAATTTGACATGTTGGAGAAGAGCATCTGTCGACTCAGAAGAATGCTGCAAGAAGTTTCACTGCCCTGAAGAATCTATAGCACGAGATTTTTGTAATCTTGCTATCCGGTTGTTTCACCTGGTGATTGTCAATTCAGTGTTTGGGCGAGATGAGGAATACTCAAGTGTTCGCAAGGAAGACCTGTTCATAATCTACAACACCTTGAAAGGGCGCCGGGTAAACATAGGGTCGTGTATTTTGCATTGGCTACGTGAGATGAGTAGGACGGACAACCCCACTAACATGGGGATGGGTCATATAATATGTCATTTTCTCCGAAAACAAGGCTTTGGTGCCTATCTTCAGAAGTGGAAGCCACGCTATGTACCCAACCCTATTGATAAACATTTGTTGACAAAGATGGATGTCATCGCCGAGCGCCAATCACACATCGTTTACCAATACGGATATGACGACAAGAGAATCTTTGTATGTCTTGACCCCACTCATGCTGAAGAGTGGCTTGATGTAGCAAATCAGGATAACTGGTCGTGCGGACAATTTCAAGGTTGGCCAAGAAGAATTGGTGGTGCACCCATTCACGTTTCTCATTTCTTGGATGAATTTGAGGAGAGCGATCATGACGAAATTCCCGAAAGCTCGGCACAACATGATTTGGGTCAAGCCATCTCCACGATCAAGAGCATGGGTGCTGATATTCGTGAGCAGAATAAGCTTCTTCGTTCGCAATTGAAGTTGCTCAAAGATCAACAAAAGGAGATCGTGAATCTACGTCAACATCTGCAACGTCACGAAGAATAGTTCCGACAACAAAACCACTTTATGCGGGATTGGGGTTTTCACCACTACTCTGTTGCTGGTCATATCCCAGCACCCCCTGACTATGAAAATCCTTACTATCCATCTTTCTTTCAACACCAACCCCATCCTCCTCCGGGAGGATCCGACTGCTGAATTGTTTGTAAGCATCCCTGCCCCCATTTGATCTCTTTCATTGCCTTTACATGCTTTCGTAAGTGTGGGGGGGTGGGGGGTGCTTCGTCGGGGGTTTGGTGGGGAAGCATGAATTTGTTGGTTTTGGTATAGGCTTTTGGCTTGTATGAATGTTAGCTCTAAGGAAGTTTGGTTTGTCTTTGTGTCAAGTTATCCTTTACTTTTGGATGGGTTTGTTGGGTTGAGTTTGTAAGGTTTGCATTTCATGTGTATGAATGTAGAACCAGGTTTTGGCAAGTACTTCACCCTTATTTCCTGCCTCAAAGAGTGAGATTCAGGGATAAGGTATACCATTGGCAATGTATATATTGTTCATAGCTTTTCTTTTCATCTCTTTAGTGTCTAGTTAGTTGTTTTTCCTTTTGTTTGTCAAATCTTGCATGTGATATTGTCAAATATAAGTCGTCTCTTCACCTTGATATTATGTTTCTATTGGTTGACGACTTTGGATCATGGCTTGTGCGTTCAATTTAGAAGAGCTTGAGGTAATATCTTTCTACCCTTCTCTTTACTTGATGAATATTATGATCCGTCGCATGCTTGATCTTTCTTTTTGGTGGCGCGCCCCTAAGTATGAATGTGTTGGGTATATCTTGTTGTTGGAGCCGTGTGGGCTCGGGTCGCCACCATTTGTTTGCTACTTGTTTTGTAAATATGTGTTTTTATCTAGCTTTTCTACCCTTTTTCCGTGACACCTTCTCACAATGATGACATTGTGAAGCTTTAAGTGTGTGGGGGGGGGGGGGAGGGGGGGGAGACATTTCATACTCAAGGGTAGACAACCTAGATCTTTTACTTTGTTTTTCTTAGTTTTTGCCTACAATTTGAAAATTTTTGTGTGAAAAAGGAGAAAAAAGGGAGTGAAAAACCTTAAAAGTTTTTAGTTTTCGTTTTTGATTTTGTTTTGCTTTGTTTCTTGGATATTGCTGTCAAAGTTGGGAAGCCGTTCTTAATCTTCTTTTAAAAGAAACCGGTCTTAGCATTTTCGACCCTATCTTGGGTGTTTGTCATGACTCACTTTTTTTTTAGATTCCCTTCATTGAGTGTCTAGCGAGATCCCTGATTCTTTTCACGTTCTGGTTGAAACTGGGAGACTCTAGGGGTTCTTTTCGGAGTTTGTTTTCTAAAAAGAAAAGAAAAAAAAGAGAGAAAAGCAAAAGCAAAAGCAAAAGAAAGAAAAAAAAAAGAAAGTAAAGTTAAATAAATGAATTAATTGGGGCGTGTTAGCTGTACGACATTAACCAACAATAAAGTTAGTCCACCTACACCGGACCGGTATTAGCAGTACGCCGCTGATACCCCTTAAGCCTCCTTCCATATCGCATTGCAACGAAGAGGTGAATGGAAAAGCCTGTGTTGGGAGGGTAAACCCCGCATTATGGGTCGTGCAATTCCCGCAAAACTAACCCGACTTTTAATTAGAAAATTTTGAATTTGTTGGCAAAGCCAACCCAAAAAGAAAGAAAGTTAAGTGTTTATAAAGTGTAGGGCCTTTCCTTGCATCACTTGCGACCCTCACCAAGCCTAGGGCGACCAAATGCGAGGGAGGGAAACTCTTTGCTGTTTTTGTTCGTTTTTTTTAGCTCGGGTGTGAGTCTTTGGAGTCAATCGGAATCAGTTAGAACCCACTAGCACTTACGCACATGGGGTATTGCTTGGTATGAGGTGTAGGGGTTCGAAAACCTTTAAGATTGACAGTCGTTTGGGTTAGGTGTTTGTGAGATGTTCATAACAGTTCCTTTTGGAGGATTAATATCGTTTTCCTAACTAAGATTGCAGGATTCTTTGAAGCGAAGCTGTTTTCCTTTTCCTTTTCTTTCTTTGGTTTTACTTTTCACTTTCCCTCCCTCCATTTTCTTTGGCTTTTGTGGGTATAGCCGCTACAAACCCTTACGAGTCCATCTCGTCCACCCGGGCTGCCGGGGGGTTCAAAGGGCTTGGTGCATACGCTAAATGCACTCGTTTCTCTCCCACGACAGAGGAGTTTGTGTTAGTTTAGGTAGTTTTTGTTTTGTTTTGCTCGGGACGAGCAAAAGTTTAAGTGTGTATGTGTGGGGGGTGTATTTAGACTCAATTTTGTGTCTAAATACTGCCTTAATTGTTAGGCTTTTGACTCGTTTCATGCTTAATTTCATGTCTTTTACTACGTTTTTGGTTATTTTGTAGGTTTTCGTGTTTTTACTCAAAACGTAGCAAAAAGAGGCTATTTTGTAACAATTTTGGGAATCCCGAGATTCCCCGGGCCAAAGCCGAGTCAAAGGCGAAGAAGGAAGCAAGGCCGGACATATCGAGCATCGCAAAGATAGAGTTTGGCTGAGTTTTGCCATGGTAACACCCGCTACGTTCAAGGTAGAGGGCGTTACCCATCTCGTTTGCACGCTATCGCACGCATCAAGGTCGTAGCCCCCGCCACCCTTCACGTAGCGGACGCTACGCCCAGCTTGTTAGCTGACCCGAGGAGGACTGTACCTACGGTCCTGGAGACGGCACCTACGGTGGCTGTCACGCTTGTGCTGGAAACTAAGTCCCCTAAAGACACCGTACCTACAGTCAGTAGAGACCGCGCCTGCGGTCGTGCGGAGAAGAGAAGAATTGCCATATTCCTTCGCAGGACCGTACCTACAGTCTCCTGCGGTTCATGCCGATTCTGTTATTTGAAATGTTGCGTTTTGATTAACTTCTTTTGCTTGTATAAATACTCCCTTTGATGATTAGTTTGGAGGAGGCAATTATCTTAGAATTATCCAGCATGATAGTTATCAATTAGAGTGAGATTAGAGAGATTTCTTAGTGTTTTGTGGGTGATTAGTGTTGGTTTATTACAATTGTACA
The DNA here is from genome assembly GCA_029582165.1 of Portulaca oleracea. Lineage (NCBI taxonomy): Eukaryota > Viridiplantae > Streptophyta > Magnoliopsida > Caryophyllales > Portulacaceae > Portulaca > Portulaca oleracea. The sequence goes on from CM055882.1 coordinate 36,888,137, forward strand.
GGATTCCATTGATGTTCTGAAGATTATTCTCTATTTTGGAGCTTGGATTCTTATCTACTCTTGATCATCCTTCCATTGTCATCATCTAATGAGCATTTCTTAATCCCTATTCTCTTTACTTTGCTTATTATCATTTTAATCTCTGTTTTTGTTATTGGATTGTGTTGTGTTTATTGTTCTTAGAATATTGCTCTTAATTTCTAGATTGTTTGTTTAGTATCATGAATGTTGAAGTTGTTTATGTTGTTAGATTATTAATTGAGATGATTAGAGGCTAGAACCTTTTAGGTTAGGGAGAAATTAAGGATGTGAGTGGTTAATTTGGCTTGGGTTAGCAATTCTAGGAGGTAATTTGTAGTGGAGTCAATTTCCCATTCCTATTCTTCCCTCAAGTGGGATGTATTCAGGATCGAAAGCTCTTGAATACATCCAACACTTGCGTTGGAAGATAGGGAATGGGATAGTTAATGCTCACCCACGAAAGTGGAAGGAGGTTAACTAGAGAGTCTCGTTCTTTTAACCCTCCGGGTCCGTGGTGGGCTTTGAGGAAGTTAATACGGATTATCCTTGAAAAAGGAAATCCGGTGGGTTTATTCTAACGGGATTGTCACTTGATTCTTCTAGTTTGTTGCTTCCTAGCTGCGAAATTCTCATTCTTATTGCCATTTACATTCCGAAATCTCCCGACACCCATTTTTCCATATCGACCAGACATAGTTGTGTTTGTGTTTTGTTTCCGTTGTTTATCATCTTAAAAACCCTCTAGTTATCTTGTGATCTTAAACCTCACCTAGAGTCAAGTTGCCCTAGGCAAGGCCCCTAGCTCCTCGAGAAGAACGATATAAAACCGGGGTACAAAAACCACGTTACAGCAACTATACCCACAAAAGGCATGAAGGAAAAAGGAAAGAAAAGGTGAAAAACCAAAAACGAAACAAAGGAGAAGAAGATAGTCTCCTCCCTAATCATGCACTTAGTTCCCCAACCCGCCTCAACAATCAAATGGAAGAAGCAAACATGAACAAACAAGGACACAAAAGTTGGAAAACTACCAATCCTTGAGGTTGTCAACCCCGACAGTTCATTTTGAGCAAGAATCCTCGTGCACAGGTGATAGTGGGCCCTAATCGATCCTTTCTAACTTAAGTCAGACGGCTAAAGTTATTTTCATGCTCAAGCTCGGGATTATTAGCTAACCTAACTTCACTCTTTATCTTTTTCTTTCAACTTCTCTTTTCTTTTCTTTTCTTTTTTTATTCTTTCACTTTCTCAAGTTTTTCTTTTGCTCTTTCTACTTTTTCTTTTTCTTTTTCTTTGTCTTTTTTTCTTTCACTCTTTTTCTTTCTATTACCTTACTCTTATTTCCAGATTTTAGAGGCGTCGGCATCGGTTTGTTTCGGGAATAGGACCGACGTTTGCAAAGGGTTACCCTACAACTTCGAGTTGCTCCATACGTAAACATTATACTTAAGGGGCATAGGCGTTGTCCACCCACACCAACCCTCATTGGTGGAACCGACTTTAATCAATTAATTAATTAATTAATTAAAACGAGCAAGAGCATTGAACAACTCAAACTATCCAACTTTGGGTAAGCAATTCACAATCAGGGCGTGTAACAGTGAGGACTCTGCTTTCGCATTCCATGTCAAGATCTAATAAAGGTAAATCATTGCAGAAATCCTTCCTATGGCCTATCATTATCCATATCGGCCACTTCTAGAAGATTAAATAAGCCAATTAGTCAACTACCTACACAATTGTGAATGAAAGTATCTTCAAAGAAAAAGAAACACTTTTGCGGGTTTTTCACAACTTTTTATCCTTTTTTCTTTCATTTTTACGAAATTTTTTCTAATGTTAGGAAAAACTAAGAAAAAGAAAAATAAAATGCAAGGTGATCTACCCTCAAACATACATATCCCCCCCACACACACACACTTAAAACGCCACAATGTCCTCATTGTGGGACAGACGTCACATGAAAGGGTAGAGAACATATAAAAAGAAGACAAACAAAAACAACTAGCACGTAAAAGTGGTGGCGACCCGAGCCCACACGACTCCAACAACAATATAATCCCAACACGAACACTCAAAGGGGCTCGCCACTCAAAAAGAAGATCAAGCATGCAACATGGATCAAGAATATACACATTCAAAGAGGGCGGAAAAAAGTTACCTCAAGGTCTTCATTAAAAACAGACTCTATCCGCGATCTAAAGAACATCACACCATAGGTTAGTAATAAACAATAAAATCATACTATGCGTGATTGTTCATATGCAAGATCAAAAGAAAAACAAACTATACATGACACTAGCTAAAGAACAAAAGAAAACTGAAGTATTTACAACATGTACATTAAAAAGGACTAACCTCAACACCGAATCTCACTCTTTGAAGGGGGAATTGAGGGTAAAACACTCACCTTCTAACCGGTCCTACTAATGACGAAGCAATAAAATCAAACCATGATGACAACGAACCACACAAAATCAAACTAAGCGACAGACTTCCCCAAAACTTCCCTGCAAAGCACCCCCACACATTTCTAACATTATCAATGCAAATCAAAACAATTGAAAGAGTAACGTAGGGCGGGGACACTTACAATTCACTGCTCGTGTCCTCCCGGAGGAGGTTATGGATAATAAGGGAAATAGGTGGGGTAGTGGGGGTTTACATAGTTATCCGGCGTTGGGATGTGACCCGCTACGGAGTAGTGATGGTAGCCCCAATCGCGCCAAAATTGGTTTTGTTGCTGGAAGTACTCTTCGTGCCTTTGAATATGTGCGTGCACATTGTTGAACGTGGACTGCTGGGCACGTAACAACTCTTGCTAGGTCTCCAGCAGATTGTGTTGACCTTTGAGTAAGGTTCGTTGCTCTCGGAGATCTACTCTCATATGCTTGAATTGAGAGCTAAGTTGCCCAAGTGAAGCTTCCCATGGTTGATTTCCACTTCCACTAGCTTTACCTTGACCGACATACTCCTCCTCTTCTTTTTCTTCTTCCTCTTCTCCCCCGGGCACATCCGGGCCACCAACCTTCCGGTAGCCACCATAATCTTGGCCACATGACCAGTTGTTGAGGTTGGTGATATCGAGCCACTCCTTTGCTCGTTCCGGAATAAGATAAAAATAAGTTTTATCCTCACCGTACCCGTGTAAGTAAATGATATGGTCCGGGTCCTTGGCTAGGATGTCCATCTTTTGTAGCCGTACAATGTCTATGGGGTCCGGGAAATACATAGGCGTCCACCTGTCAAGGTAGACACCAAATCCTTGCTGTCGGAGAAAGTGACAGATGATGTGGCCCATACCTATCGTGGTGGGCCGACCTTCCGAACTAATCTCTCGGAGACAATGAAGAATGCAAGTCCCCGTGTTGACGTGATGGCCTTGCACGACGTTGAAAATGACAAACAAGTCATCCTTCCGAACCTTGGGCCGCCCATCGTCTCGCCTTAATATTGAACTTGTCACTACCCTATGTAGAATGCGAACGGACAAGTTGCAGAAATCCCTCGCCTTTGAGTTGCGGGGGCAATGAAACTGTATTTGTCCATCACTCGATTCAATGTGCGCCCGTCTCCGACATGTCAACTTCTGCATTGCTTCTCGCTCATCAAAGTTTTCACATCAATCATAGAATGTTCCAACAGTAGGTAGACCCAATGCTTCACATAAATCATTGATCATGCAACTCCTCTCCTGATTTGCTACCCTATACCCAAATGTAGCTTCTTGGGGACCATCTTTGTCGACCCATAATGAACTTAGGAACTCGAGGATGGGTTGATCAACAAGCGACTCGTCGATCTTGAGGAAATCTCTCCATTCCAAAGTTCAAATGAAGTGCCGGAACCTGGGTTTGCAAAATACGACTTTGACTGTTGCCGCATCAGAAACATCGGGGGTAAAAATTTTCCTTTCTTGAAGCTTCATGTACCGTTGTTTATGAATACTATCCCAGAAAGTGACTTTGGCCCTTGGATTACTCTGAATTAGAGTAGCCGGTTGAGCCTTATATCGATCTTTCCAAGATGAAGATGGTTCCGGTGGTGGTGGAGGGGCTTCTTCGACACGTGAGCGCTTGCTTCTACTTATGGTGTTGAACAAATGTGAAATTCGATGATGCAATTCTATGGATTGAACTCACTTTGGTGTTATAATCCCGAAAATTGAAAAATTCCAAACACAAGAACACACAAATGAGCTTGAAAATCGAAAACACTAGCAATGGCAGAGAATTACCTCAATGGTGGACTGTGGAGATGGAATTCAGCAACAACAGTTGAATACAATGAAGGAACACAAAGGGCAGTGGCCAGTTCAGACCAATTCACGTGTACAGTGACTCAATGAAGCAAGTTTGCACGGACAAATACAATGTAACACCACAACACACAAACATAATGCAAGAACACAGCTCACAATGAAAGTATTCTGGACAGAAAATTTCAGAGGAGCACGTATGCGTGTGCCTTCCCTAACTCAGCAGAGAATAACATACAACCAGAATGCAAGTGAGAAAGTAATGAAATTCACACACAATATAAAAGATTACCTCCCTTGTGATAGCAAAAATTGAATACTTGTCGCACTTGCACACACGGACTGGTTCTGGGGAGTTGTCGGGCGTCCAACAACAAAATGGAGAAGAGAATCGATGGTAGAGTAATCTGAATTGTGAAAATGGAGGAGGAGGGATCTCGAATTGAGGATTGAGAGGGATGATTGGGTATGAGAGAGTGAGTGTCGCGGGAGTTTAAAGTTTAGAGTGGGAGAGGGAGTCGGGGCTGTGAGTAATGAAATGAGAAAAAATGAACAGAAGGGCGGGATTTTTATGGCAGATTTTGCTGAACAGTGATGGTCGCGGGCGCTAAAGTCTTTGTGTCGGGTGCGACCACCTAGAAGAACTTGGAGTGCTAAGTAGCTTGTCGCGATCGCCACCTCCTTCTTCGCAGTCGCTATGTGTTTCTGGAGTAAACTTGTACTGTGCGCTACAGACTGTGTCGCCGGTGCGACGTGCTTTTGGGAAGGCTGCTTGATGCTGCTTTTGTTGCTTGTAGCGGGTGCTACACCTTGTATGGCGCCTGCTACCAGCCTCTGGGCATCTTTTTGACCCTTCCTACACTCCAAATTATTCTAACTCCTAAACTTCCCTTCTTCTGAACTCAATTTTTTTTTTCTATACTTCCCTCACACTTAGCTCTAAAATTTTCTAATTCTCAAACTCTCCTTCAACACTCATTTTCTTTTCAAAAATTCACTCACCCACTTGTTTCCCTTCACTCGCAAATTCAATTCTCTAATTTTATTGTTTTTCAACTCCATCTCTTTTTCTCTTTTTCACATCATTTTTCCTCTTTTTTTTCAAACTTTTTCTCTTGATCCTGGAACTAATACCTCAAAAATACAAAAAAAGAAATAAAGAAAAACTAAAAGAAAAAAAAAGAGATAACCTCAAGAAAAATAACAAGAAAATTAAAGAGAAAGAAAAGGAACAAAATTAGGAAAAATGAAAAACCTAAACTAAAAGAAAAATAATCAAAAGTATGGGGTGCCTCCCATAAAGCGCTTGTTTTAGGTCCCTAGCTTGACCTAAATACTTACTTGATTCTTGGAAGTCTCGGGACATAGACCAAAAACATCATCAATCTTTTCCATTAATTCTTCTTCCTCTTCTTCCAACGATTCTCAAAAAGATTCGTTGAAGAATTGGAGTAATCGGTGGTCTAGTAATCAACCTAGGAAATCCGGATAACATTATCCTTGGTTTCCTCCACCAACGCTCCCTTCTTCTATTCCAACACCTTCTAACCTCAGGTAACAACGAAGCTCGCTTCTTCAAAATTTAGTAGGTCGTAGAGAAATAGAAGGTAGCTTCATCTCGGGGTTGGGTGGTTTACCCAGCCGAGGTCCTTTGAGAATCATCCCATTGACTTTGTTGCACTCAACATAGGTTTCACTCAAAGAAATCTCCTTCCTTTAAGGAACATTCTTGTAGGATTTATCACGGTAGATGCCCTCAACTTCACATAGATTGGAATGTGAGGTCCTTAGGTATTCGATCTCTCCCCAATCATCGGGTTCCACTTCAAGAAAATAGTCTCCTTTTGGGGCTCATCCAAGATGTCGGCCACTACATTGACATTGAAAAGGGATTCTTTGTGGGGTTTCCTCCTCGAAGGATCAATGTCAAAAACAATATACTCTCCACCCACATGAAGAGACAACCGACCTCCTTTCACATCTATTATAGCTTCTGCGGTGGCTAACAAGGGTCGACCAAGAATAATATGATTATTCCAATCTTCATCATCTCCAAAACAACGAAGTCACAAGGGATGAGAAAACTTCCAACTTAAATTGGAACATCTTCTAGAATCCCCAATGGCCTTCTCATACTTCTGTCGGCAAGTTGCAGATTGATTGTCGTGGGGGTCAAATCGTCGAGATTGAGCCACTTGCATATGGAGTGTGGCATGATACTCACACTCGCCCCCAAATTACAAAGTGCTTTATCGATCTTCAATTCTCCAATTGAGCAAGATATGGAGAAACTGTCGGGATCGGCTAGTTTCTCGGGAGTTTTGCTCCCTATAATAGCATTGCAACTAATCATGAGATGCACGGTTGACGACTCCTTGATTCTTCTTTTGTTTGTCAAGAGGTCCTTAAGATGTTTCTTGAATGAAGGAACCTCCATAATGGAATCTAGGAAAGGTATATTAACTTGGAGAATTTCTCGTCACTCTTATGTTCAACCAATCTTCCGGGAAATGGAATTGGTGGTCGGTATGGTTTCAACTGTCCCGTGGGTTGGTCATGGTTATTCTCCTTCACAATCTCCTTTTCCTCCTCCAATTTCTCCTTGGGTTTCACTAATTCTTCTTTCTCCTCATCAATAGTTTGCTCAACCTCCATACCCTCACCTTAAGTTATTTTCTCGATATCTCCCTCGTTCTCTCTAGAAGGTCCCTCCACCAAATTGGGTCCCTCAACTTCTCTTCCACTCCTCAAGGTAATAGCATTCACCTCCACTCCTTGGATAGGCTCAAGGAAGCTCGATGGGTCTTTTCATACGGAATTGCCACTTGATTCTCCTTTCTTGTTGCTCTCTTATAGCAAAACCCATGTCCTTGTTCACGTTTGCATCCCGAAAATCCCTGAAGCCCATTATCTCATCTTGACCGACCTTAGTTTTATTTGCTGCGTTGTGATTTCCTTTCAAACCGTTTGCTTACCCTAGCGATCTCAACCATAGCCTAGACCAAGATTCTATGACCAAGGCCCCTCGCTCCCTGAGAAGAATGACAAAAGCTGGGTTGATACAAACCACTTGTTACACAAAATGGCGCCGTTGCCGGGGAACCAAGTCCCCTAGTTTTAGTTTCTTGGTTAAAGGTTGATTTGAGATTGCTTTCATGCTTGAAATCAGTTGTTCCAATCCCTATGAATTTGATGCTTCTTCATTTCTTGTAGGAGGTTTCGAGTTCTAATGGCTGAGGGCCAAGCTGGTTCTCCCCATACCCTTCTTTCATATCCCATTTCGTCTTTGGGTACGGGAGGAAACCCGATCATCTTACCACCACTACAACCAGATGCAGTGTTCGAATTCAAAACCATGTTTGCTTGATACCTTCAAGAGAAACCCTTATTATGGAGCTGAATATGAGAATCCTATCAAACATGTCAACAATTTTGAGGAGCGTATCAGTTTCATTCATATACCGAGGGTATCATAAGAATACTTAAAGTTGAAGTTCTTTCTTCTAACTCTCACGGGGAAAGTAGAGACATGGCTTCAAATATGTCCACCTGGATTTTGTTCTTCATGGGAAGCACTTAAAGGAGATTTCCTTCATTGTTTCTTTTCGGTGGAGGAGACACACCGACTTAGGACAAAAATTTTGGGTTTTAAGCAAGAGTTGGGAGAGAGTCTTTTCGAAGCTTGGGGGAGATTCAAGGGTCTCCAACGACACTGTCCTCATCACCAATTACCGGATTGGATGTTACTCTAATATTTTTACCATGGGCTCCGTGGTCCTCTTATAGAATCTATTAACATCGCATTCGGAGAGATGTTTTTGAAGATGACTGCGGAGGAGGCTAACATTTTCCTCCATGAAATATCTCAAACCGCTTCTCATTGGGAGGCGGTCAGAGTTTAGGAGATGGAGACTATTCCTTGGCGAGTAACACAATTATAATGTTTCTTTTGTCCACCGTCTGTGAAATGCAAAAAGAAAAGGCAAATGGGGAGGTTTCCAACCAACTGAGAGTAGCCCAAGAGAAGCAGATCTTCGCATCCATTTCCGTCCTTAGTATTCATACTTGTGAGTTTTGCAACATCCCACTATACATTGTTCAAAAATTCAACAGATGAAGCAAGAGCGTGCCATTCATTCTTCTCACAACAACCAAGATCCTTTTTACTCAAAAGAAGATTTCGCTCATGACCACACCACCAACCATTACCCTTCTACCCGTCAACCCTGTGACCACAACTCAATTATCCATGAAGAACCCTTCTATCAAACCTAAAAAAAATTCCACAACCTCAAATTTCTCAACTATCCCAAGAATCCTCGTTTGAGTTGATGTTGAAGCGTATTATGGATGACCGAGAGGAGGACCAAGATTACATCCTGAGTCTCGAGCTCAATTTGGTTCAAGCCGACCAACTTCAACCTTTACCTATCCAACCTCCTCCTATCCAAGGAGTGGAGGTGAATGTTATTATCTTCCACTCGGTCCCTCAAATGCTGTTTCACTCCGCAAGGTAATAGCATTCACCTCCACTCCTTGGATAGAGGAGGTTGGATAGGTATACGTTGAAGTTGGTCGACTTAAACCAAATTGAGCTCGAGACTCTGGATGTAATCTTGGTCCTCCTCTCGATCATCCATGATGCGCTTCAACATCAACTCAAACGAGGATTCTTGGGATAGCTGAGAAATTTGAGGTTGTGGAATGTTTTGTTGGGTTTGATTGAAGGGTTCTTCTTGGATAATTGAATGGTGGTCACAGGGTTGAAGGCTAGAAGGGTGTCGGTGTGGTGATGAGCAAAATCTTCTTTTGAGTAAAAAGGATCTTGGTTGTTGTGAGAAGAATTTTTGCACAATGTTGAGTGGGATGTGGACCATAGTAAATCTCACAAGTATGAATACTAGGGATGGAAATGGATGTGAAGATCTACTTCTCTTGGGCTACTCTCAGTTGGTTGGAAACCTCCTCATTTTCCTTTTCTTTTTGCATTTCACAGACGGTGGACAAAAGAAAATTTATAATTGGGTTACTCTCCAAGGAATAGTCTCCATCTCCTAACTTTGACCGCCTCCCCAATGAAGAGTGGTTTAAGATATTTCATGGAGGAAAATGTTACCCTCCTCCGCAGTCTTCTTCAAAAACATCCCTTCGGATGCGATGTCAATAGATTCTGTAAGAGGACCACGGAGCCCATGGTTAAAATGTTAGAGTAACATAAAATCCGGTAATTGGTGATGAGGATACTGTCATTAGAGATCCTTGAATCTCCCCTAAGCTTCGAAAAGACTCTCTCCCGACCTTGCTTGTAACCCAAAATGTTTGTCCTAAGTCGGTGTGTCTCCTCCGCCGGAAAGAAACGATGAAGGAAATGTCCTTTAAGTGCTTCCCATGAAGAATAAAATCTAGGTGGACATATTTGAAGCCATGTCTCTGCTTTCCCCGTCAGAGTTAGAGGAATTAACTTCAACTTTAAGTATTCTGATGATACCTCCGGTATATGAATGACAATTATACGCTTCGATAGGATTCTCATATTCAGCTCCATAATAAGGGTTTCTCTTGAAGGTATCAAGCAAACATGGTTGGAATTCAAACACTGCATCTAGTGGTAGTGGTGGTAAGATGATCGGGTTGCCTCCTGTACCTAGTGATAGAATAGCATATGAAAGAAGGGTACAGGGAGAACTAGCTTGGCCCTCAGCCATTAGAACTCGAAACCTCCTACAAGAAATGGAGAAGCATCAAATTCATAGGGATTGGGACAAACTGATTTCTAGCATGAAAGCAATCTTAAAACAACCTTTAACCAAAAAACTAAAACTAGGGGCGCTGGCTCCCCGACAACGGCACCATTCTGTGTAACATGTGGTTTGTATCAACCCAGTTTTTGTCATTCTTCTCAGGCAGCGAGGGGCCTTGGTCATACAATTCAGGTCTAGGCTATGGTTGAGATCGCTAGGGTAAGGAAACAATTTAAAAGGGGATCACAAGGTAGCAAATAAAACTAAGGTCGGTCAAGATGAGACAATGAGCTTCAGGGCTTTTCGGGATGCAAACGGGAACAAGGACATGGGTTTTACAATAAGAGAGTAACAAAGAGGGAGAATCAAGTGGCAACTTCGTTAGAAAAGACCCACCGAGCTTCCTCTCTCGAGGATAGTCCTTTTTAACTGCCTCAAAGTCCACCGCGGACCCGGAGGGTTAATGAAACAGAATTCCCTAGTTAACCTCCTTCCACTTTCGTAGGTGACCGTTAACTTTCCCATCTCCTACCGTCCATCACAAGTGTTGGATGTATTAGGGAGCTCTCGATCCCAAATACAACCCACTTGAGGGAAGGAAAAGAGTGGGAAATTGATTTCCCAACTAATTACTCACTAAATTTGTTAACCCAAACTTAATCACCCATTCACACCCTTAATTACCCCTAACCCATGGGGTTTCTAGCGACTAATCATCATCACAACTAGACTAACAAAATCAAAACCAGCCCTAAGCATAAGTTCTAACATCAAACAACCAAAATCCAAGCAAAGCTATTAAAGAGGGAAGTAGAGCAATTAAACAAGCAAACAAATAATTAACAAAGCAATGAAGACTATGAGGGACGAAAATACTCATCAAAAGCTGGAAATGAACAAGGCAAAGCAATGGAAATGATGATCCAACAATCTCTCAATTGATTGAATCCTCAAATCTTGATACAACACTAAAATCCACTAAAACCTAGATTAATTCAAGCTAATATCTAACTAATGAAACCCTAATCTTCCTCTAACTAAAGTGAAATCTGAATAAAAGAGTAACTACCATCCCCCCCCTCAAAATCGCCACTTTTGGTATTTATACGAGGCATGTTTGTTGCCCAAAACGAAGCCGTTCTGTCCTGGAAATATGCGCAGAAAAAACAGGAGGTCGCGGGCGCGACCTCATATGTTGCGGGGGCGACCATGAGAAATCTGCCAGGGCGATTTCAGTGTGCGCAGGGTCGCGGGTGCGACATACTCTGGTCGCGGGTACGATGGCTTGTTGTCCCAGTTGAGTGATCAATGTTTGTTGCGGCGTAGCGGGCATCACAGGACATGTGGCGGGCGCTATAGCGTGTAGCGGGTGGCACAGGACATGTGGCAGGTACGACAGACACTGCTTCCTTCCCTTGTCTTCATTTCAAGGATATGAGGGTTGTAGCGGGTGTTAAACCTCTACTTTGCTTCAAGTATGAGGGAAGAGGTTCCCGGTCAACTCCGCTTCGGCTCTCGGCTCGGCTTGGCTCGAGAAATTACTCGGGATTCCTTAAAAAGCCTCAATTTAGCCGATATTCCTTGTTTTTGCTCCAAAAGTGCGAAAACCTGCAAAACATCTAAAAAGCTACTAAAAACGATGAAAAAGACTTGGAATCGAACAAAAATAGCAAGCCAAAAGGCGTTATTTAGACCTAAAAACAGTCTTAAACACTTGCTTGGATGTTGGATGTGGTGACATAAAGTCCTTGGGTGAGTCGTGCATGACATTTGGGAGGCACTGGTTGTTTGAAAATGTTTGTTGGCGTGATAAGTTATATGATGAGCATGTGATGTCCACGATTGAAAATTCTCTATGTTTTAAGTGGCATACTGAGAATCTTGGTGTTTGTTGGTATCAAGTGAAAAATTTGGGTTTGCTGATACCTTGATTCTAGTTCAATCAATGTGTATGAGCTCTTCATTTGTGTCGTCCTTCGGTGAATATTGTTTGAATGATGGTCATTGTGACATGAACTCTTTGAATTGGTCGTACACTTTGTTTGGTTGTCATTGGTTGTTCGAGGACTCTACTTGGTTGTTGATTGGGTGTTTTTGGAAGTTTGGTATGCGATGTTTGTGGGAGTGTGAGTTGCATGAAGATCGTTCTTTTGAATGTGATTACTCGAATCCCTTAGCCCCACATCGAATCGATACCTGGGTGGGAAGTGAGTTAAGAAACCTCTTATCGAGCTTAACACGGGTTGAGTGTGCTCTTGGTGAGGACGAGCGACCTCTTGCTTTGTCTTTACCTTGCAGCGAGCCAAGTGAGAATGAGTGTTTCCAAACTCCATAAAATTTTCCAATTCCTTCTCTTAATCACCTATCTCCATACAAGAAGCCTGCAACCACTTTCTTTTATTTGGATGATGGATACATTGTGGGATTCGAAGCTTGTTGGGTGCCTCATGTGATATTCATGGCGATCGGGATGTTTGGAGTTCTAGGGTGCCAAGTTATGGAGAGGGCCTCGATTTTAACTCCCAAGAGTTGAGGGAAACTCTTTCTCAAGAAGGGGAGTATGGAGCGTATCGGGCAAGGACCCAAACTTCAAATCCTGTGTTCGCAAAAACCATCTCGCACCCCCTCCATGAAACACGATGAAAACAACTCCAAGGTCGGGTGTGAAGTACATTTCAAGGTGAACCAGAACCCTAGAGGCATGGTTTGATCAGTGTTGGGTGTGGTATCCACTTCAAGTGGGACCTAGGACCACGAGAGTGGAGCTACAGGTCCTCATCGGGACCTACTTCGGGCCTTTAAAAGGGTTCGGAGTCCTTCGGCAAGAATAAGCGTAAAAGGGTCAACGTGGGTTGAGAAATTGGATGTGTCGTCACTCTTTTGACCATGACTTTTTCAATACAACTCTTATGGGCTTCAAATTTTGGGAGCTTAAAGTACACACCGAGAGCTTTCCATCGATACCTGTAGACACCGGAATTTGTACCGGTATAAAACCCGACTCACCAAAAATATACAAGCCCAAAATAAATCCGGAATAATTGTTCAAACCCAAAGGGGTTTTATTGTTTTTCACGGCCCACACAGAAGAAGCAGGCTAGGCGCGCGCCTCGGCCTTGAACAAATAAAACCCGCGTAGGGTTTGATCCGGCCCAGAAATGATCAAACCCCGCCTAGGGTTTGAACGACGCAGCACGCGACGTGGTTTTTACCAAGTCAGCGATCCGTGTGACGGTAATGTTAAAGCCCGCGTAGAGTTTGGTATTTTTTTGCGCCAAAAAAATCTGCATGCATGCAATCCCATGATCATAGCCCACATGATTTGATTTTGCCCCTTGGCTCCATATACCCCGCCTAGGTTTTGGAATGAAATGGCTGATTTTTTGGGGTATGTCCCTCACCTTCTCCCTCCAAATCACTCACTCCTTCACCTATAAATACCCCCTCCATTCCACCTTCATTTCATCAACTCTCACTACCAATAATCATCATATACTCTCACTCTCTCAAATTGTCTTCATAATTCCATTTTTTCTATCATCACCATAATCATATTCTTCACTACCATATAACCATTCACACTACATTTTTCCTAAACCATCTACATTTCTCATCCAGGTTTCAAATCAAGGGGCAACTCAAGGGATCGGTTTCATCACCGCTACAACCAAAGCAAGGTTCGGTTCTTTATTTAAATTTTTGTATTTAATCATGTAATCCTTATTTTTCCATACTTGTACATATTTTTATAAATTAAAACCGCATTTGTTTTATATTGCATGTTTTGAATAATAATTTCGCAAAATTAATCAAACTTCTCCCCGCTCTCTTTCTTTTCAATGTTGATCTTAGTAGAGTCTGTTTTATAATAGGCGGATTCGAGAGTTCTTATAACTCTCGAATTCGTAACCTTACCCCTAAATCTAGAAATCGGGTTCGTAGACCGGAGTCTTTATTTTATGGTTCGTCGATTTCCTTAAATCGGCTAGCGACTCTTTAATTTTTTTATAACTTCGTTTAGTTATTTAAAGTATTCGATTACTTACAAAAAATTAATTTAAGAAAATGATTTAACTTTTGTTCAATGCAAAAAAGGGGTTTGGTCCAAGGAGAAAATGGCCAGAAATTATTAAAACCCAGGAGGGGTTTAGTAATTTCCACCAATTTTATCCCTGGGCCTGGAATCAAGGGGACCGGCACAGAATTCGTCAAACCCTAGGCGGGCTTTGACAAATTCTGGTGGCCCGTTTGCTTCTTAGGCCCTAATTCGTCAATTGGATTAAAATTAAATTATTTGAAATTATTTTTGTGTGATTTCCGTATAATTCAAATAATAAAAAAACGAGGTTGTCAATAAATAAAGTTTCATCACCCCGAAAATGAATTTCGAAAAATAAAAATACCGTTATTTAAGGATTAAGAAACCTTAGTCGGCTCCCGATCACAAAATGTAGCACTTCCGAGGAAAACATTTCTCCCCGAATGGGGAGGGAATTTTTTTGGGTCCTACAGATTGGCGACTCCACTGGGGACTTAAACTTTAAAAAGAGGGTAAAACTTGAAAAAATCAAATTGATTTGAAAAGTGTAAAAGGGGGAAGTTAATTTATTTTGCGACTTTATTATTCTTTTAGGCATTCTTTGCATACCGGGCCACTAATCGGGTCTTTTGACACGTTAGCTCAAAGGCGACGGTTTAAGTTACCTAGGATTTCCCTTGAGAGCGGGAGGCAACTACTATGGGGATGAACTCTACATCTCTAAGCATTTGGTCGCTCCTCTCCTGATGTCATACTCCGAGAGCATCCTTGAAGTTCTTTGAGAAATACTTTAACTCTTTACCTTATGGTATGCAGAACCGGGGCGAAGGCATGCGGTAGGCTATATACCCAACCATAAAAGCCCATGAATTTAGAGCCTTGGTTTAGGATACCCTTCCATGTGTATGCTATATGCTATGTGTATCCCTCCCTTTTTCTTGTCTTTTTGTAAAGAGTCGACCCTAGTTTTGAGGTTTTGTTCTAGTCCATATAAAATTCATTGGGTTGAGAAAATGATTATTTATTAGTTAATATAATTAATTTAAAGGCATTATGGTTAACCCAAGTGGAAGGGCCCATTTATGTTCGAAAGTTAATTATCTTAATTGATAAATAAAAATTGACTCACCTTTGATGATATTATATGGCCCTTTATGAGGTTCTCTTAACAAAGGTCCAAAAAATTAATTAAAAGTTTAACAAAGTTAATAGATAATGTTTTAGATTGCATAATAGTCACTAGGCTTGAGTAAATTAATTCATCGATTTAATTAATAAATCCGTCGCATTTATGGTCGGCCCATTGTTAGGCCCAACCATATTGGATTTATCAATTAAGCCCATCAATTAATTATGCTCGCTTATTGTTGACTTTATCCAGTCCTTTACAATATCCATTTTCCCCAAGTTAAAAAAAAGGGAGTACAAAAATAAAAATAAAAAAAGAAAGTGGTTTGTCGGTCTTGTTGAACATTATTCTAGTCCGCATAATAGTCAATACGGTTTGAGCTGTCTGAGTTGTTGGGCCAGGTTACGGATTCTCCTTAAAACAGTCGGCCGGTGGATTGGGCTCATCCGAATTGAGAAACACTAACTATAGTCTGCCAACTTATGACCCGCTCGCTATGTTGACTTTATTCGGCCCTTTATAGTGTTATGTTTTTTAGGTCCTTATAGAGTTAGGCCATACACTCCCAAAAAGTGGGTGAGTCCTTGGTGTCAACATACATGTGTCAAGGATCATATAGGTCATCTAGGACATGCATGCATCAGGTAGAACGTGTCGGAGAATGTCATCGAGTGTCCTAACTTTGAATTTCCATGCAGGCATCATTGGTGATCAACTCCGAGCCCGCATTCGAGATCCACAAACAGGTCGTTTGGTTCCAAACCCTCACTACGATCCGTCTACAACCAGTGACAGCATCATGTCTGGAGAACAATTCCAAGAGATCCCAGTCCATAGCACTGAAGCCAACATCACGAAGCATTTGGATGAACTCTACACCAAAATGCAAGGACTGGTATTTGCCAATACTTTAGAGCAAGAGCAGAAAGTGGGCAAGAGGCTAAATGAGCAGCAACAAGCGATGGATGGTATACTGCAAGCCATTACTAAGATCAATACCAAACTGGGATTGAATGATGAGGAAGACGATGAGGAAATATAGGGGTATGAGTCCGAGCCAGAAATCATCAAGACATCTTCAGATTCTGGAGGAATTGGGATATCCAAAACCAAGGTCGATACTCCCGAGGCATCTAAACTCATGAAAGATCCTGCTGTTAAAGCCCTCGAACGAAAATTAGAAAGCCTTACCAAAGCAATGAGCACCGTACCGGCCTTTGCTGACAAATATTTGGAAGTGCCATTACCTGTTCAGCCAATTCTGAAGGTTGCTGATAAAGTTGAGGTACCGAACATCAGGTTCAAACCCTCTGAGAACCCAGTTCATCACATCGAAGAGTTCATGAGGCTAGCACCACTAAACCGAATTGACGCCAGCTTATACTCTACTGTTTTCCCATCCACTCTAGATAGCGAAGCCAAGGTGTGGTATCATGCTTTACCACCTCGAACCAAGACTGATTGGAATGAACTGTTCAAGGCCTTCATCAATCACTACAGATGAATCCAGGGGAAGCAAGCTACGGTAGATGACTTAACCACCATGAAGCAACGTGATGACGAATCCTTCTTGGATTACTTTGAGCGATGGCACACCAAGCTGTCTCACATCAATGAGACAATTCCTCTTCGCCTACAGCTGTCTACTTTCAAGCAAGGGCTAAAAAGCAGCTTATCCAAGCACTTGGGATACCACGTCATTAAAGACTTTGACTATTTGAAGGATATCTGTGTCCAATTAGAGGCGATGCATAATGATAAGACTACTTCGCCTGGATGGAAGGGGTCTAGTTCCAACAGGAGGGCCACTAGTGCGTCTAGCCACCCTCCTAAGATCATGGAAACCAACTCTATCCAGCGCAAGGGGCCTTTCATACCAAAATACGAGACTTACACGCCGTTGGATGTCTCTTACTCACAAGATCTTGATCGATTGGTCAAGAAGGGTTTTTTGGTCCTACCTTTGCCAAGGGAAGAATCAGCCACAAAAGGAAAGAATTTGGATCAATTCTGCCGGTACCATCGTTGCCGAGGAGACGATACTGAGAAATGCTGGTCTCTCAAGAACAAAATAGAGGACATGATAAGGGATGGGACACTACCCATGCCAAAAGCTGCTCAAAAGCCTAACAATCAAAATAACCCTATGCCCGAGCATACCAATGCTATCTTTCAGGAAGTTTGTAGCTTTGATCCTTCCACTTTGATTGTTGAAACGGGTCAGCCCATCCCCAAAGTGCTCGGTTTTCAAGAAGACTTATCTATTCATGGTATTTGGGATAGTGATGATGATGAGCAATATGAATACTCCAAGACAGAATGGATGGAGCCGGATGAGCCAACATCGGATGATGTAGCATTTCTTACTCGATCAGGCTGCCATAACAACAGGAACACCACCACCCCAGTGGCTGTTTCTACACCAATGGCTACCACCGACAATCATGTCCCGCCTGAAGATCCTCTCCTTACACAACTCAAGAAGACCAAAGCTGAAGTTACCATCTAGCAATTGATTTGTACCTCACAGGCACACAGACAGAAGATGATGGATGCTCTTACTGCATTAACAGTATCTCCCACGACAACTCCTGAATCTTTAGTTGCCCATGTGACTACTCAGCAAGAGGCTATCACCTTTGGGATTGAAGATCTGCCTCAAGGAGGGGCATCCCACAACAAAGCATTATACCTCACAATGCAATGTTCCAACAAGACTATCCCTCTAGTTTTGGTCGACAATGGCTCAGCTGTGAATGTATGCCCTTGGAGGACGGCACAGAAATTGGGAGTCCAACAACAACACTTAGCTCAAAACGGTGTACAGCTTAGGACTTATGACAATTCCCCTCGGAAGTTGGTTGGGTCCATAATATTGCCCATCACTACAGGCAGCATTACTCGGAAGGTGGAATTCATAGTGCTGGACATTCCAGCCTCCTTCAATCTATTTCTAGGGAGGCCTTGGCTTCATGAGTGCAATGCCGTAGCATCCACCTTACACCAGAAGGTGAAGATGTTGGTTCAAGGACAAGTCATCGCTATCTCGGGAGAATCCATTAATGCTGTCTTCACACCCAAGCAAGCAACCCTTGAAGTAGAACATAGTTCTATGGACGAAGAACTTCACAACTTTGAGCTTGTGGCAACTTTGAGCCAGGATGAAGCTTCCTTTGACTTCGATCCCTACTCAAACCCTAAAGTTCATGCAACACTCAGGAAACAAGGACACTTCCCTGGAATGCCGCTAGGAAGGAACCCGAAAAACAAGATTCCTCCTGTGTTGAAGACATTTAAACAGAAGGGAAGATTTGGCTTAGGGTACAAGCCAACTGAAAAGGAAGTTAAGCTCGCCAAGATAGCCATAGCCGAGCAGAAGAGGATGGACAACCCACCGACCTTGTTCCAAAGGAAGCCTTATCCACTCACTCTGAATGGGCAGTTCGTTAGGGAAGGTGATGACTTCCCTTACTATGGGTTCCCTGAACCGTACTACTTGAAGAACAAGGGAGTTCAAGTGGCTGGGTTAGAAGTTTTCAATGACTATACCATTGATATGGCTCTCGCTTTTATTCCTCGGACAAATGACCACCATCGAATGGACTCATCTTCTTTGGGAGCAACATATTTGGCATCTTTGTTCGGGTAAGAAGTCGCTAAGGAAGAACACGAAGGCGATGTCGTTATCACGCACTATCCAACCCAAGCTTTGATCCAAGTCTCATGATCACTGAAGAAGAAGAAGTCAAGACGGTCTCATGGGTCGATGCTAAGAAGAATAGCTTTGTTTTATCTGTAGGAGAGTCTGTTCCTATAGACATAGAGTCAGGTCCTAAGAGTCTAGAGTCAAGTGAGTCTGGTCTTGAGTCTGCTGGCGATGTACTCATTTCTGCATTCAATAAAATGAACCTTTCTGCTTACTCCGATTCTTCTTTCCCCTCTTCCCTGAACTGCTGCGCTAATAATAATCTGGAATTTAATGAACCCTTAAAAGAATTTTCTAATGAACATGAACATAAAATGGCAGTGTTGGAAGACACCATCACCATAAATGTGGGCACAGAAGAACAACATCGGGAGTTGAAGTTAGGTAGTTCACTCACAGCAGAAGAACGGGTGGCATTTACAGAGCTTCTCCAGGAGTTTGTGGATGTATTCGCATGGTCTTACGAGGACATGCCGGGGATTGACAGGGAAATTATGGGGCACACCATACCTTTGCTCCCAGATGCAAAACCGGTGGGACAAAAGGCTAGGAGGATCAAACCTGAATGGGCTAAGAGAATTGAAGAAGAGGTGATCAAGCAGCTTAATGCTAAGTTCATCAAAGCAGTCCAATACTCTGAATGGATTGCTAACATTGTCCCAGTACCCAAGAAGGACGAAAAAGTGCGCATGTGTGTGGATTTTTGAAACCTTAACAAGGCTAGTCCCAAGGATAGTTTCCCTCTACCTCATATCGATGTATTAGTGGATAACACTTGCGGACATGAGCTCCTATCCTTCATGGATGGATATGCGGGTTACAACCAAATAAAGATGACAGAAGAGGATATGGAAAAGACTTCTTTTACTACACCATGGGGAACGTACTGTTATGTTGTCATGCCTTTCGGTATCAAAAATGCTGGGGCAACATACCAACGGACTGCCAATACCCTACTTCATGACATGATGCACGTCGAAGTAGAAGTTTATGTTGATGACATGATTGTTAAATCCAAGACAAGGGAAGGTCATATTCCAAATCTCTGGAAATTCTTTCTACGGCTTCGCAAGTACAAGATGCGGCTCAACCCAGCAAAGTGTACCTTCGGTGTCACCTCTGGGAAGCTACTAGGCTATGTGGTTAGCCAACGGGGCATTGAAGTTGATCCTTCAAAGATCAAGGCTATCCAAGCGATTCTGACCACCTAAGGCAGAAAAGGAGATAAGAGGTTTCTTGGGCGAATCCATTACATCTGAGTTCATTTCAAAGCTCACCATGACTTGTGAACCTTTGTTCAAGAAGCTAAAGAAAGGAAGCAAGGTAGAATGGGACGACCAATGTCAAGCTGCTTTTGAGAAGATCAAGGAATATTTCCAACACCCTCCTGTTCTCATGCCTCCAGTACCAGATGAGCCTCTACTCCTTTACCTTACAGTGACTAGCTCAGCAATGGGGGCTATGCTAGCTCAAAAGGTAAAAGGTCAAGAGAGCGCCATCTACTATTTGAGCAAGAAGTTCCTAGACTACGAAAGTCGATATGCAGACATAGAGAAAATGGCCCTCACATTAGTTTGGGCCACCAAGAAGTTAAGGCACTACATGCTCTCACACACAGTGTATGTAATAGCTGAGAACAATCCCATAAAATTCATCATGGAGCAACCAACCATCAACAACCGCATTGCTCGATGGGTAGTCATGCTTTCTGAGTACAATCTTCAATACTTACCTTAGAAATCAATTAAAGGGCGGGTTGTTTCAGACTTTCTGGCTGCTTCACCATCACAGGAACCTTCAAGCACTCACTTGGAATTCCCAGACGAAGACGTGTTCTTAACTGATGAAGTTACTTGGGAGATGTATTTTGATGGAGCTTCTAATCAAATGGGTTGTGGAATAGGAGTACTGTTAATATCTCCAGAAGGAGCACATGTCCCTGTATCTGTAAAAATTGGATTTTGATGCCACTAATAATGCAGCAGAGTACGAAGCATGCATCAAAGGCCTACAAGCTGCCTTGGCTTTAGGAATACGCCACATAAATGTCTTTGGAGACTCTAGCCTCATCATTAACCAGGCTAAGAACGCATGGAAAGTTCGAAGTGAATGCCTTTTAGCTTATCAGGGGAAGCTTTTGGGGTTGGCTGACCAATTTGAGAAGATCAATTTCCAATACCTTTCTAGGGATCACAATGAACTGGCCGATGCTCTGGCCAAATTATCCTCAATGGTATCCATCCCATCAGGCACGCTCCAGCTACCAATAATTGTAGAGCGACAGTCCGAACCCGCATATGTCTGTACCATGGAAACACCAGATGATTAGACTGATGAATGGTTTCTTGACATATACAATTTCCTTCGGAAGGGAGAATATCCAGCTGAGTTAGATGCTCGAGGACAACGAGCGATCAGGGCTTTAGCAGCACAATACTGCTTGATCCAAGATTGTTTATATAGGAAGTCACCTTTAGGCATCAATTTGTTGTGTATTGATGCCAAAAGTGCAAAAGAAGTCATGACCACTGTACACGGAGGAGAATGTGGGCCTCACATGAATGGTCGCATGCTAGCGAAGAAGATTCAAAGAGTTGGTTACTACTGGACCACTATGGAAGCAGACTGTTTGAATTTTGTTCGGAAATGTCACAAATGTCAGGAATATGCCAATCTGCAGCATCAACCTCCTTCATATCTGACAACACTGACCTCTCCATGGCCATTCTCGGTATGGGGTATTGACATCATTGGCAAAATACACCCAACCGGAACAGGAGGGCATGAATACATCCTCGTCGCAGTTGATTACTTCACTAAGTGGGTAGAGGCAGCCTCTTTTGCCAAGCTCACATCTAAACACGTGGCCAAATTCATCCTTCAGAACATTATATGCCGATATGGAGTACCTCATGAGATCATCAGCGATAATGGGAGCCATTTTCGAAAAGAGGTAGAGGTTTTGCTCACCAATTACAAAATTCAGCATCATCGGTCTTCACTTTATCGACCACAAACTAACGGAGCTGTAGAGGCGGCCAATAAGACAGTGGTAGGAATCATCAAAAAGATGGTCGTGACTTACAAGGATTGGCCTGATAAGTTAGCATTTGCCCTATGGGGATACCGGACCTCAATTCGAACTGCCACAGGAGCAACACCTTATTCATTAGTGTATGGGATGGAAGCAGTCTTGCCGATCGAGTCAGCGATCCCATCTTTACGAATAATGGCAGAAAGCCAATTGCCAGAAGCGAAATGGGCTAGGGAAAGATTCGAGGAGTTAATGTTAATGGATGAAAGACGATTAAGAGCATTGCATAACGTTCAGGTGTATCAGAATAGAATCACTTGTGCCTTTAATAAAAAAGTGAAAAGTCGTTCGCTTCAAGAAGGCGATCTAGTGCTTAAGGAGATGAAGGCACCAATACAAGACCCAAGGGGGAAGTTTGCACCTAATTGGAAAGGTCCTTACATGGTTAAGGAGATTTTGCCAGGAGGAGCAGCTTGCCTTGCCACTATGGATGGAGAAGATGTGATTCAACCTACAAATTTGGATCAGCTTAAGAGATATTATGCTTAATATAGCCAAGCAACTGAAAAACCAATTTTATGACACTTGGTTAATATTCGATTTATGCTCATAAAAGAAGAAAAGATAAAGTTGCAAGGACACCATAATTGTAAACAATACTTCTTCTTTTATTAATGATCAAAATGCAAGTACACTGCTTGTAAATAAGAAAATTTTAAAAACAAAGGCGTAATTAAATAAAAGTTTATTCTAGCAAAGCAGTTCAGTTCCTTCGCTTCCATCCATCTTCTAGTCTTGTTTCACTTTCTCTACGTCGCCAATGGTCTCATGGTCAATCTCCATGTCTTTAGACTTGTTTGGGTCCGTCTCTTTGTTTTCAGGTTTATAGGCTCGCCTATGTGACTTTAGCGTTTCCACCCTCGGACCAAGCCGGTCCTTTGCCGTCATCCTCGCACCAAGACGATCCTTGATTGTAGAGCGAGGACCCAGTCTGTCCTTCATGGATGCCCGACTTCTTAGCGCCTCTCCAGCACGGCGAGACTCAATAGCCGCAATTAACCATCCGTGATATTCGGCGTCAGCAATCTCTGATATATGTGCCTTGGATGGAGCCTTAAGGGTTGGTCTTCTTGCCCAATATTTCAACCAAGACTCTATCACTGATCCACGTAGCTTCAATTGCTCGGGTGCTTCACATAGTCGCTCGGGGATGGTTTGTTTACGCCCCATTTGTCACAATACCCGCTCCGGAAAGTAGAAGGTCATGTGTGAAAGGCCGGCAATACACACATAAGCATTGCGATAGTCACAGGTCACATATTCAGAAACGTGCCACCACTCGATCCACCACAAGTGGTCACGAGGTTTTTTCAGAAAGGCAATCCATTCAGTTACCAATCGGAGCTCGGTATATTGACGCTTCCTTTGTGATGGTCGCGGCGAGAAGTTACGAGGGACTTCGATAAGGCCCAAATGCTCCATCAGCGAAATCTACCCAAGTCAGTTAGCAAGGGTTACAATTGCATACCAATTATTCCCAAACTAACGAAAAAAAAAGAAAGAAAAAATTCTCAAAGCCCGCCGAGGGTATGCAGGCAGTAGGCGTTTTCATTGAAAAAATAAGAGAAGAAGTGTACCTGAAGAAGTAAGGGGCTCCCACGAAGCTCGAATTCTGGATCCGGATCATCCAAGCCCATCATGGTCTCCGCTAGCATCAATGGCATCGGATTAAAACCTCGAGCCATGTCTTCCACGATCTGAATTAGGCCCGCTGGCCCGGTTCTTCGCCCACCATGATAAAAGCAGAATTCTCCAAGAAGGCATAATACGAGTGCTTGCACTCGTATCACGGGACCATATTCCAATATGTCAGGCGATTGAAAGAATTCAACAATGGTTTGGAAATGTACCTTATCACCGAATAATTCGCTTCCTGTGACCCGGTTCGGAAGGCATAGCGATTCCTTGTATTGTTTGGTGTTATCGGCAACCGTTGGAGGCGATGTCGGCCGCGCAAAATGATTCGCCCCAAGAATGGATGACCACTCTTCAGGAAGTGGGCGTAACTCTTTCAAGGAAAAGCGGAAAACATGCATCTTCGGATCCCAAAAGGTACTCGCCGCTCGAATAAAGTCGTGATTGACCCTTGCTTGTCGGAGACTTAGAAATTTTGTCAGGCTATATCTCCCGAGCTCTTTCTTCTCGGCTCTAGACAAAATGCTCATCCAAGTAGCGAACTTCTTCTCGAAGGCCATGACAAGAGGGTTTTTGTGACTTTTTGAAACTTTTAGATGGAAAATGCAAGAGAAGAAGATGGGTGATGATTACATACACAAGCTCGGTCGAGCAACCCTTCTGCCTTCACTCCTGATTTGGCGAGTTTTTGCTCCGTTTTGGCGCCATTTTAGGTCACTTTCTTATTTTCCTACAAAACTACAAAAATCTCATAACTCGAATAAAATACGGGGTTAGAACATATAAAAACTCCCTAATAAAGAGAAGAATTTGGCTCGAAACGAGACCGAACAAGTAAGGTATTTATACACCTACATCAAGGATCAAAATGGAGCAAATCGGCCAGAAGCAATCACATAGCCGTTATTTTTCATATCCCATGATTCAAGCCTTTCTTCAATGGCTAGCAAAAAAAAAAAAAAAGAAAAAAAAATTATAACCCGCCTAGGGTATAATCTTAGCGAAATGCGATGCGTACAAGGCCCGCCCAAGCCCAAGCCTCCGGTCTGCCTAGAGCCGAATTTCTTCTCTTTTATAGGGTATATTTGATTGTCTTAACCCCTATTTATATTTTAAATATAATGATTTAGTGTTTTGTAGGAAAATAAGGAGTTAGAAGAAGTTTGGGCTTAATTGAAGGTTTTTAGGGAATCCCGAGCTATTTCCCGAGTCAAACCAAGTCAACCCGAGCCGAGAGCCGAGGCGAAACCGAAGCCGGAAATTCCATATCAAGATGGGCGCAAAACAGGGGAACGGTACAAACTCAAAGGTTTGAAATACGTGTGCCTTCACTCTTTGGGTTATAACTCCTTCGTTACAACTTCGATTTGTCTAAAATTTTGGGAGCTTAAAGTAAACACCGAGAGCTTTCCATCGATATTTTACGGGCCTAAAACAGAGTTTGGATGAAGAAGTTATGCGCGTTTGAAGTCGGCAGGGAAAAGCTGCCTGCAGCTGGCTCGCCTGAGCCATCTTGCTCGCCGAGCCAGCTTGGGCAACAAAAACATATGCCAGGAGAGCCGGACAGTAGCCTTTCTCGCCCGAGCCACCCCAATGGCTCGCCCGAGCCACTTTGTCTACAGAAAAATTGCTGCGCGTGCTGCGATTAAAGTCCTAGGGTTTGGGTTGTATTTTTCCTTCTTCTATAATACCCACTTGTATTCATCCAAGTAAAAATCAATTAGCCTAGGTAGTTTAGGAGTAGAATTAGATTTATTTGCTTTAACCTCTCTTAATTGTTCTTAAGTTTTCAATTGTTCTTCAAGCTTTCATTGATTTCTAGCATATGTATTCAAACTTTCTGAAGCTTTCTCAATTAAAGCAAGTTTTCATTGAAGTTTTACAAGCTTTCTCTCTCTTCTCTCTCTCTCTCTCTCTCTAATTTCCATTGTTGACTTGATTTCAAAGCTTTCTAGGGTTAGCCACATCAAATCCATCTTTTAGTGGGGAGGAGGGTCAAGGAATTCCAATTCTACTTCCTAGTGAGAATTTGGGAGATCCTTGGTAATCCAATCCACAATTTCTTGTTTGTTCGGGGGAAATTGCAAAGGTAGATTGAAGGTTAGAAGATTTTGGTCATCAAAGGTATAATTTCTTGTCTCTAATTTCATTGTTCATTCTAGATTTCCATTCCTTGCTTTAATTGCTTTATTTGATTTCATGCTTTTAATTGCTTTCTTTGATTCATGCCTAGGTTAGATTTAATTGCTTCCCTTTACGTTATTTATTGCTTTCCGCATTGAGAAAAACCCCTCTACACAAACCGATTACCTTAATCAAGCCTCAAACCCATCCCTATGGACCGACAACCTTAACTCATAAAACCACAAAAATTACAACCGAACACCCGCCTATGGTTTGGGCGATCCAGACCCATTTTTTCAACTCCCGCGGCCCATGTACACAAGGATTCCTTTTGGGCCTCTCTGTTTGCGTTTAAACTGGCCCATTTGTGTATTTTTGATGTTCCGGGTTCTGTTATCAGCCTAATGATATCTGGTTCTGAAATTTTTGCTTGAGCTATCTCCGACACTTAAGTTTTTGTTCTTTTTTATTTTTTTTTGGGGAAGCGGGATTAATTGGAATTAATCCCATCATGAAGAAAATAATTCGAAATTGCATTAAATAAAAGCGTCAAGTTGTGCATACACCAAGTTGGAGTCTTGCATAAAATAAAATATATTATAAAGAGTCCTGCATAAAAAAGAGAGTCTTGCATTGCGTAAAAAAAAGTGATAAAAAATAAATAATAAAAAAAGAAAAAAAAAGAGAGAGTCTTGCATTGCATTGCATAATCACAACAGGGAACTAGAATCGCCACTGCCTTCCGCCAAGTTGCCCCTTGCATTTGAAGTTCCTACGTTGGAAGCGCCGGCCATGCCAAAGTAGGTATCCCAGGAGTAATAATCAGACCAGGCGGTCTCACAGAGGTGATGACCAGTCGAGGAATTTCGAAGGATGCACACTCGGCGAAGATGCGAGTGTTCTATGGAAGCGACCGACCAGGAATGATTAGGAACTTGCCATTCGTGACGGAGTAGTCATGGGACGGTTCTGTCGAGGGCAGACGGCCGGAAGAAGCGATTCGCCCAACGAGAATCTTGAGGTACAAGCCACTCTTGGGAACCCATGGGCCATGATGAACCCATCTCGGAGGCGAGGATAGGCCATCTGCGAACGAACCAAAAGACGAAGCATCATAAGGTGCAGGACGCGAAGTAGCGTCGTCCGCTAAGGCCTGACCACCCGGATACCCTACGAATGCACCTGAGTCGCGGTCCCTCACCATCATTTCGCGACCACGTCGAGCAGAGCGCACTGAAGCCGGGGTATGACGAGAAGTAGGAGGCCGGTAGGTGGCGCTCGATTTAGAAGCATCCTCAACCCAGTAAGGAAGAGGCTGAGCATCACCATAGCCAGTGCTGTGATATGACCCTCCCTAACCCAGTGGTTCCTCCAAGGACATTTGAGCCATGCCCACTTCCATGTTCGGAGGACGACGGCCTCTGCTACCGGACCTGCTACGATGGGATCCAGTGGAATGTTGACCTTCGATCAGAATGCCTTTGCCCCGACCCTCTGGTACAGCTACTAGTGGAGGACGAGAAGACCCTCCAACTTCTTCCCGAGATCGACCTCGAGTGGAATATTCCCCAACTGAAGAGCGATGTGGGGGCTCTGCACGAGGAGCGCTGGCAGTAGAATGTCGAGGTGCTTCTCTGGGAGCAGACTCTGCGTCAGCTTCCATATCGGCCCGTCTGGCAGCACCACCTTGATATCTCCACGAACCAGTGAAGCCCCGATCGATGAACTTCCTCATGGTGCTCCACTCCTCGATCGATTCTGGAGAAATCCCTGGCAGTGGAAAATAGCAAAGCGAGGGTTATTCACAAGTATCTGAGAGGTAAAGGAGGCAATATAAGACAAAGTCTTACCAGTTTGTGGTCGAATTCTTGGAGCGCAGAGCACTCACTACTGTTCTCCACTACTAGGAAGCCACCGATCTTTCGTCTCTCTTGAGGAGCCTCCACGCCAATGCAGCGTAGGTCCACTGTAGACTTACGGTTAGAAAGCGGCCAAACAAGGATAAAAAGGAAGATGCATCTGACTTGAGGCCAAGCGGCTAAGGTAACGCTGGAACTCTTCGTCGAATTGATCTTGGGAGCGTTGTGCGAAATCGTCGAATGGTTGACCGGACTAGATCCTCAAAATGGCGGATCAATGCTGCCATGGCTCGAATCTTCGTCATGAAGGATCTAGGGAATGAGGCGGGGTAACCTCCCAAATCTTCCTCAGGCCCTCCTAAATACCATACATAGTCGTAAGGCCCTTGATTAAGAGGCGGGTGTCGTGCTCCACCTGATCCAGAGGTTGTGGTAACCCTCTAATGTCGAAGTCAGCCCAAGGACGCCAGTTTATTTGATCCTGCAAGAAGAAGGATACATTTAAACATGGCATGACGAAGAAAATAAAAAAAATGCGTCAGGAGAAAGGAAATATCGGTGAAGTTATCAAATGCGCGAATGGTCGAGCCCTTGTTCTTCTTATCATGTATGCCCTCGATAGTCCAGCGTTCGGTGCTTTGTCTTGTTCTTCTTTGTGCAATTTCTAGGGCAAGATATACCGTATGCCAGCATCGCATGCACAATATGTCAATCCACGAAAGATGATGAAAGAAAAGAAGGATTGAGCACATACCTCGAGTGCCTTCCATAGGGAAGGGCCGTACTGGTTGCGAGCCTGGGCTGCATGGAGGTAAACGGGATCCGCATCCAATGAAAGACGGACGCCACGACGACGATGCGTAAGTTGGCATAGCGCCTTGTCGATTCAGGTTCGGATATTATCAAAGTTGAGAGGTTCGAAACAGTCGGAAATATTATCCCATGGTTGGCAAAGAGCGTGGCGAGATGATATATGCCATAAAATGAAGCAGCGTTGCTCTGAGGCGGAGTTACGGAAGTTCGCATCGCGACGATCATCTCAAAGTGCTTATAAGCGAGTTAGTGAGACCGACGACGCCCAAGCGCGCAGACTCGAGCCGCAAATCTGAACTACGGGAGGAACATCTGCGTCGAAGACCACGTCTGCCTTGAGGAAGGCGGTGATCATGACAAAATCTTTAGGTGTATTTGTCATCTCACCTACCGGGAAGTGGAATGTGTTAGTGGAATCCACTTCTCGCCATCGCCGACGATAGGCGAACGTTCTTTCTTCTAAGCCTCAGGCATTTCGAGAGCATGAAGCCTTGTGATCAAGTCTCTTGGACAAAATTCCCTGGGATAGATTTCGCTGCCTTAAATGGCTCTTTTAAGGCGCCAGGAATTTTCAAATTATCCTCCTAAGGGTGGAATTTCAAGGCGTCATTTTAATGGGGGCTCTAAGTATAATTTCATGGACTCAAGTTGGACCCAAGTTGGACTCAAGTTGGACTCAAGTTGGACTATAATTATACTTAGAGTCCAACTTGAGTCCATGAAATTATACTTAGAGCCCCCATTAAAATGACGCCTTGAAATTCCACCCTTAGGAGGATAATTTAAAAACTCCTGGCGCCTTAAAAGAGCCATTTAAGGCAGCGAAATCTATCCCAGGGAATTTTGTCCAAGAGACTTTGATCACATGCTTCATGCCTTCTCGAAATGCCCGAGGCTTAGAAGAAAGAACGTTCGCCTATCGTCGAGCGATGGCGAGAAGTTGTGGATTCCACTAACACATTCCACTTCGGTAGGTGAGATGACGATACACCTAAAGATTTTGTCATGATCACCGGCCTTCCTCGGGCGGTGACGTGGTCTTCGACGCAGATGTTCCTCCCGTAGTTCGATTCGCCGGTCCGCGCTGCCAGCGCCGTCGTGGTCTCTCTAACCTGCTTATAAGCACTTTGAGATGACCGTTCATGCGAACTTCCGTAACTCGCCAGAGCAACGTCGTTTCATTTTTATGGCATATATCATCTCTCGCCACGCCGCCAACCATGGGATAATATTTCACGACTGTTTCGAACCTCTCAACTTTGATAATATCCAAACTCGAATCGACAAGGCGCCTATGCCAACTTCACGCATCGTCTGGCTGCGTGGCCCGTCTTTCATTGATGCGATCCTGCTTACCACGCAAATGTGCTCGCAACTGCACGCCCTTCCCTATGGAAGGCACTCGAGGTATGTGCTCAATCCTTCTTTTCTTTCATCATCTTTCGTGGATTGACATATTGTGCATGCAGTCGTGGGCATATGAGTATATCTTGGCCCTAGAAATTCGCACAAAGAAGAACAAGACAGTGCCAGCTGCTGAACGTTGGACTATTGAGGGCATACATGATAAGAAGAACAAGGCGGGGGCTCTCGACCTCATTCGCGGCATTTTGGATAACTTGCAGCCGATATTTCCTTTCTCCTGACGCATTTTTTTTATTTTCTTCGTCATGCCATGTTTAAATGTATCCTTCTTCTTGCAGGATCAAATAAATCAAGGCCTCGGGTCGATTTCGACATTAGAGGGTTACCACAACCTGGATCAGTGGAGCACGACACCCGCCTTCGCTCTTAATCAAGGGCCTTACGCCATGTATGGTATTTAGGAGAGGGCCTCGAGGAAGATTTTGGGAGGTTACCTCGCCTCATTCCTAGATCCTCCATGGCAGATTCGAGCCATGGCGCATTGATCCGCCATTTTGAGGATCTAGTCCGGTCAAGCATTGACGATTTCGCACAACGCTCCAGATCAATTCGACGAAGAGTTCCACGTACCTTAGCCGCTTGGCTCTCAAGTGGTATGCATCTTCCTTTTTATCCTTGTCATGTTTTGGCCGCTTAATCGTAAGTCTACAACCGCGACCTTACGCAGTGCCGAAGTGGAGGCTCCTCAAGAGAGACGAAAGATCGGTGGCTTCCTGGTAGTGGAGAACAGTAGTGAGTGCTCTGCGCTCCAAGAATTCGACCACAAACCGGTAAGACTTTGTCTTATATTGCCTCCTTTTACCCTGTATACCACTTGTGAATGACCCGTTGGCTTTGCTATTTTCCAGCTGCTGTGGGGATTTCTCCGGCAACTGATTGAGGAGTGGAGCACCATGAGGAAGTTCATCGATCGGGGCTTCACTGGTTCGTGGAGATATCAAGGTGGTGATGCCAGACGGGCCGATATGGAAGCTGACGCAGAGTCCACTCCCAGAGAAGCACCTCGACGTTCTACTGCCAGCGCTCCTCGTGCAGAGCCCCCACGTCGCTCTTCAGCTGGGGAATATTCCACTCGAGGTCGATCTCGGGAAGAAGTTGGAGGGTCTTCTCGTCCTCCACTAGTAGCTGTACCAGAGGGTCGGGGCAAAGGCATTCTGATCGAAGGTCAACATTCCACTAGATCCCATCGTAGCGGTGTCCTAGAGAGGCCGCCGCCCTCCGAATACGGAAGTCGTACGGCTCAAATGTCCTCGAGGAACCACCGTTAGGAGGGTCATATCACAAAGATCGTTATGGTGATGCTCAGCCTCTTCCTTACTGGGTTGAGGATGCTTCTAAATCGAGCGCCACCTACCGGCCTCCTCCTTCTCGTCATACCCCGGCTTCAGTGCGCTCTGCTCGACGTGGTCGCGAAATGATGGTGAGGGACCGCGACTCAGGTGTATTCGTAGGGTATCCTGGTGGTCAGGCCTTAGCGGACGACGCTACTTCGCGTCCTGCACCTTATGATGCTTCGTCTTTTGGTTCTGGTTCTGCAGGATGGCCTATCCCTGCTCCCGAGATGGGTTCATCATGGCCCATGGGTTCCCAAGAGTGGCTTGACTCAAGATTCTTGGTCGGGTGAATCGCTTCTTCCGTTGGCCGTCATCCTCGACACGGAACCGGTCCGGTATGACCTACTCCGTCTGCTGAATGGCAAGTTCCTAATCATTCCTGGCTGGCTGCTCCATAGGAACACTCTGCATCTTCGCCGTCGAGTGTGCATCCTTCGGAAATTCTACCATTTAAGGCCACGACCCATGAAGCAAGCAAGCAAGTCCAAACAACACAGCCCAAACCGTTTCAGCAACAAAATAAAAAAATTCTACCATTATTTGAGTCCAAAACCCGCCTAGGCTTTGAGTCAAAAAAGGAAGGACGCGGGTCAAAACCCGCCTAGGGTTTGACCTCGCCCAGCCCAATTAGGCGGCCCAGAGCATGCCGCGGCCCAGCTGGTCTGAAATTAAAACCCGCCTAGGCTTTAATTCCGCCTAATTGGGCGCTATTCGATTTACGGGCCCAGAACGCATGCAAACTTTTCGGTCCATTTTGGCAAAAGGCGATTTTCAGACATCTTTTCGGTCAAAATGCAAAAAACGGATCACTCTACATCCTAACATGCATACTTAAAATAGTGAAAAATCGACAAAGTATGAAAAAACAAATTCATGCTTGCTCATTTTTACGCTAAACTAAGTACAAGAGAAAGGTTAAAGGGATTACCTTGCCATGGGAACGGTAAAACCAAGCGTGGTTCCAAGATTCAACAATGAGATCGGAAGGAGCTACTTCCATGGTAGGAACGAAGTTGCGGCGTGAGGACCACTCATGAGGCCAAGCCGCCGTATGCAGAAGAGGAGAATTGCGGCGACCGTGAGGTTGCATCTTTTCAAACCCGAAATTTGCTTCAAGATTTCTTTCTAGAGAGAGAAGTAATGAGCTAGGGAGATGAGGGAATTGAAGATGTGAAGAAGATGAAAGAAACCTCTTGATGTGACACCGGGAAAGACTGGACCCCATATGAAGCAACACCGGGAAAGACTGGACCCAATATGAAGCCTAGGGTTTGAACGACGCAGCACGCGACATCGTTTTTGCCAAGTCAGCGATCCGTGTGACGGAAATGTTAAAGCCCGCGTAGGGTTTGGTATTTTTTTGCGCCAAAAAAATCTACATGCATGCAATCCCATGATCATAGCCTACGTGATTTGACTTTGCCCCTTGACCCCATATACCCCGCCTAGGTTTTGGAATGAAATGGCTGATTTTTTGGGGTATGTCCCCCACCTTGTCCCTCCAAATCACTCACTCCTTCACCTATAAATACCCCCTCCATTCCACCTTCATTTCATCAACTCTCACTACCAATAATCATCATATATTCTCACTCTCTCAAATTCTCTTCATAATTCCATTTTTTCTATCATCACCATAATCATATTCTTCACTACCATATAACCATCCACACTACATTTTTCCTAAACCATCGACATTTCTCATCCGGTTTCAAATCAAGGGGCAACTCAAGGGATCGGTTTCATCACCGCTACAACCAAAACAAGGTTCGGTTCTTTTATTTAAACTTTTGTATTTAATCATGTATTCCTTATTTGTCCATACTTGTACATATTTTTATAAATTAAAACCGCATTTGTTTTATATTGCATGTTTTGAATAATAATTCCACGAAATTAATCAAACTTCTCCCCGCTCTCTTTCTTTTTAATGTTGATCTTAGTAGAGTCTGTTTTATAACAGGCAGATTCGAGAGTTCTTATAACTCTCGAATTCATAACCTTACCCCGCGAATCTAGAAATCGGGTTCTAGACCGGAGTCTTTATTTTATGGTTCGTCGATTTCCTTAAATCGGCTGGCGACTCTTTAATTTTTTTATAACTTCGTTTACTTATTTAAAGTATTCGATTTCTTACACAAAATTAATTTAAGAAAATGATTTAACTTTTGTTCAATGCAAAAAAGGGGTTTGGTCCAAGGAGAAATTTGCCAGAAATTATTAAAACCCAGGAGGGGTTTAGTAATTTCCACCAATTTATCCTCGGCCTGAATCAAGGGACGCCTGCATTCAAACCCTAGGCGGGCTTTGACAAATTCTGGTGGTCCGTTTGCTTCTTGGGCCCTAATTCGTCAATTGGATTAAAATTGAATTATTTGAAATTATTTTTGTGTGATTTCCGTATAATTTAAATAATAAAAAACGAGGTTGTAAATAAATAAAGTTTGATCACCCCGAAAATGATTTTCGAAAAATAAAAATATCCTTATTTAAGGATTAAGAAACCTTAGTCGGCTCCCGATCACAAAATGTAGCGCATCCGAGGATAACATTTCTCCCCGAACGGGGAGGGAATTTTTCCGGGTCCTACAATACCTTATGGGCCTAAAACGGAGTTCGGATGAAGAAGTTAAGCTAGTTTGAAGTCA
The DNA here is from genome assembly GCA_029582165.1 of Portulaca oleracea. Classification (NCBI taxonomy): domain Eukaryota; kingdom Viridiplantae; phylum Streptophyta; class Magnoliopsida; order Caryophyllales; family Portulacaceae; genus Portulaca; species Portulaca oleracea. The sequence continues at coordinate 36,921,963 of CM055882.1, forward strand.
GCAGGGAAAACTACTAGAAGGTCGGGCCCGCGACCTCTCTTGTGGCGCCCGCGACCTCTCACTGCCCAGATGCTGGCCGCTCTGTCCGTTGGGTCTCCGCGCTCGCGACCATGGCGACGACTGCTGTGTGCGATGGTCTTTCGCGCCCGCGAGCTTCTCTGTAACGCCCGCGACCCCTTACTGCTCAGATGGCTGCTGCTGCGTAGATGCCCCGTCGCGCCCGCGACACCACCGTGGCACCCGCGACTGCTACTATCTTGCGCGTGATTTCTCGGCTTAAAACATTGTGTTTTGATTGTCCCCCTTTTTAATATAAATACCCCTCCCCTTAGCTTGTTTTGGCAGCTTTTTTGATGATTATGATCATGCTTATGCATTTGTTAGGGTGTCCACTGGTTTTCTCCCAAAAATCTTTATTACTTTATCCAAGTTATTTTGGTGGTGTTTCAAGTCATCTCTTTATTGATCATTTGGTGGATTTTCCTTTATGATGGTCATGGTGGGGTATTAGGCTATTGGTGGTGGTTCTACCTTTATCCAAGGGTCATATGCAATCCCATTTGGTGTTCAAGGTTAATGTTCATGGATGAATTGTAATATCATTACTCAAGCTTGTTATCTCCCTCCACACACACGCTCCAGATTGATTATGAATGACCATACATGATTATGAACGATTATGGAATGATTTATGGGTAAAGTTAAACCGTCCATAAGGGGACGTACGTTGGACCTTCATTAAAAACGAAAGGAAATCTTTAATACTCATCCTCTATAATATTGATGGAGACCATCAAGCAGAAAAATCAACAGCAGTAGCTCCATCAGTAAAGGAGGCATCCAAGGAGTCTTCACCAGCAATTGCAGCAGCAGCACAAGGAGAAGTTCAATCGGCCACACCACTCACAGCTATTGGGAAGCCTTTCCAATGTAAACAAAGAAGCTTCCAAAGCCCAAAGATGCAGCGAGAATATTCTGAGTGTTTCTCAACATTTCCAAGATCCAGCAGGAGGTTTACAGCATCACCAGCAACCACCACTCCACTAGCAGCATCCATCCAAGCTTGCTACATACTTGTAAAGCAAGTCCTGGCATCTACAGCCACTCAGCCCACCACCATTGGTCATCCAGACCAACTTCAGTTCCAAGCAACAACAGTCCAAGCAGCTGGCTTTCTCAATGTCATATCTATTGATTGAGGAAGATTCAGCTAAGGTTTCCTAGGAGTTTTTTGTTCTTTGTCATGCCATTTTCAAGTCTAAGCCAAGTCACAGCATGATCGAGCATGGCACAATAAAATTCAGAAGTCAGAAAAGACAATCCTAACAGGGTTGTTTTTATCAGTTTTTCCAGAACCCCAGTTCTGAGGCTAAATGTCCTTATTTGTGTCTTTAAGGGTTGTTTTGGTCTTTCCAACATAATATTAACCTGTTGAGATTACTTCTAGGTTAGTATTGGCGCGGGAATTACCTCAATAAGATTGTTTCTACCCCCTAGAGAGGAAAGCCTCTCATTGGCTCATTTTGTCACCTTTTGGCAAATTGGTCCAATCAGGATTTAGCTTGCATTTCTCTTTTATTTTCTAAGCAAATGTAATCCGGATCATATTAGATAGCTTAGGATGTAATCATATGTATTTGTTTTAAGCTTTGCAAGTTAGAATTAGATCAGGGAGATTAGACAGAAGCTTATGCTTAAGCAACTGCTAATCAAACTGTTATCTTTCTTTATATTCTGAAGTTTTCCATCAATGAAAGGCATCTCAGTGTTCATTCAATAGTATTATCGAGTGTCTTAGTACCTCTGAAAGTTTGTGAGTGTCCTATAACTCTCAACCTTGGTTCAATTAGTTCCTGTCACTGGATATTGGCAAAATCCAATAAGTGTAAGCTGAGCTTGATCATCCATGCTTTGGTGTGTCTATAAAGGCATGTGTGTGAGAGTCCATTGCCCTTGATTACAACTGAAGGTGTGTCTGTAACAGTTGTAAGCAAGCCTATCCTTTATGTTTTATCTTGGGTTGTCTTATATTCCAGCTAATTGCTTTCAAACAATTCTTATGTTTTAAAGCATTCAGCTGTGTGTGTAAGGTTGTATGGTGTATTCTGGTTCAATATTCTGATCTTTGTGAGCTAGCATACATCAAATATGAGTTCCCATAATTCCATACTTAGCTTAAGCTAATGTGTGTGTTCAATGATAGTTACCAAACCCAAACGCGGTCGACAGGGAGAAGGAAGCAGAACCATAGTAGGTGGTGGGGAATGGTTTGTGGGGAAAAAAAAGGGCATGACCATGGAACTCAGAAAGAGATTCCCTATTAATGTATTATTGTTAAGCATTGTGTTTTAATCTTTACCAGGAACACATATTGTTGTAATAAATGTATGAACTGGTGAAGGAAAGCTAAAACAAGATCCCCTCCTCCACACTCCTCTTTTCCTTCGCCTTCTCAACTATGTACCGCTCCGAACCTACGTCCTTAGTACCTCGGGCTAATATCTAGATATGTGGGAAGTCACCCCTATGACCCCGAGCAAGAATCCTGGCCTATTTTGTGAAACCTGTACTTAAGTTTGTGGGAGTAACTATGGGAGTCACGATCTCAGAAGTGTCCATATCTGATGTAGCCCCGTCAGCCCTAGATGAGCCAAGCTACAAGCTGAATAAGTTCCTCGTTTATAAGCCTGGTAGATATGATAGCTCGGACATGTCATTCTTATGCTCGAGGCAGACCCGCATATGTTGGAGCTGGTCATAATATCGGTAGCATTAATTGGAATCGTATAATCACGACACCAGCAATAAAACAAAAATGGGACTCAAGGTTGTTACATTAATCATTCTTATCGCTAATGACGTTAGTTAACCGTTAAGCATACATTAAATGATAATTAAACAATAAACTTGGTTGCCATTGGACCACTATTAGAATTATATTCAAAATGACACGCTAGGCCGCTAGCCTATAGCTCAGCTTCCCAAAAAAGTAATGATGGAAGCATTTTTTTTGCTAAGCAATGAGAAGTGAGTTATCACCCACAAGTTGTTCTTGTTGGTTAGAAACTTCCAAGGACTTTGGAAGACTCTTCCATGCAGGTGAGGCCATGCTTTGAAATGGAGGAGTACCTCCCAAAAGGGCCTCCCTGACTCATGCAATCTAGTAGGAAAACCCGGGCTTGAAACCAAGCGTGTTCTAAAGGTTGGCAGCATGATCGATAAGGTCCTTGGCAAGGACTAAATGGGTTGATCCTTGGAGGTTGTTGCTTCTTGCTGGGCTTTGGAAGCACTATGGTTAAGTAAGTTAAGACAAGCGTGGAGGAAATTTGCCTCAAAGCTTCCAAAGCCCAATAAGCTACACCGCCCGCGCCAAGGACGTTGACGATCTCCATAACAGAATCATTTTCAAGCCTGGGTTTGTCTACCAAATTGCATTAGTTGTGGAGGCCCTTTTGGGAGGTTTTTCTTCAAGTTTGTAACATGCCTTCATCTACATGGAAATGTCAAACAACGTCCTTGGACATTTTCAGTTAGCAAGGGCTGACCAATGGTAACTTGTGGGTGGCAGCTTGCTTCTAATTGGCTGACTGATAAGAAGTTTCCATCATCATTTTTCTTTTCACCTGAGCCATAGCCTTGCAACCTAGCATGTCATTTTGAAAATAATGCTATGTATTGGTCCAATGGTAGTCAAGATCAGTGGTTTAATTATGGATTAATGTATGCTTGCCTGCTTAACTAATGACCTTGGTTTTGGGTTGATTAACCGTACCTAATTACTAAGGAAGGTTTTCGCGGGGAAGGGCAATTTATAAATAACCTTCCTTGCTGATTATGAACCCATGTTGGAGTTTATGAAAGAAGTTAAGTATAGCTCCATTGTGTTTCCCTCAAAACTCTCTCTAGCTAATCTCTAATTTGGCCGATAAGAATGGTGATCTAGTTGAGTCTTGATCCTCCTCCTTTGGTGGTGTATCTGTATCCATTAGAGGGTTCAAGGGCCCTAACATTCTTCCTAGTAGTGTATCTATATCCAAGTTAGGTGTTAATCCTATCCATTTTCGCAAAATCCATCAACCTCCTTGACCAGTCATTGACAAACTGCCTTAGCTGACTTACTCAATCGTTTCATCCTTGATTGCTTCCTTTTAGCCTAGAAGTACATCACTTTCCAACGTAATCATCCTGTTATGGTCTTTGAAAATGAGCCATTGAAATCACCCGAGTTGCCTATCCCATTTCAGTCGTACGACACAAGGACCTTCCAAGAACAACTCCACGACTTTACAATCACATTTTCTTTGAAAAAGAGACGTTTCAAGGAAAGCGTATGTCAGAGATTTTTTCCTTGAGACTAACTTGACTTCCTCATGTTCTTTTGCAGACAAAGATTAGACTTCATTCATCAATCGCCCCTATAGGTACCACCTCAAAAGGCAATTCATACATCATATCAACTCAAGTTACCTCAAAAAGTGACTCTTCACTTTGAAAAAGTGATATGTTCTATAAAGTTCACCTCCATCGAGATGACATTCATTGGGTTGCCTTTATTGGCATAGTATGAAGAGAAACATTACTTAACGTGTCGACATCAAGCTAAATATGTGATGTTGAGTATTCATGTGTGCCTCCATTAAGCAGGCATGTGGTGGGCCACCTTCATTGGTACATTGTGAAGAATAACATTACTCAGCGTGTCAACATTGACCAAACTATGCAATGTGGATAGCTCAAGTTTGCCTCCACTAACCAAGCATGAGGTGGGCTGCCTTCACTAGCAAAGTGTGAAGAAGAACCTTACACATGATTCCAACATCGAGAACAATATATTATGTGATTTTTCCATCATCAACCACGGGATATCATTTCCCACTTAAGCGTGCCTGCACAGTTTCAATACCTATTCAAGATCAGTGGAGTCTTGACACCCAGTCTAACAATTGAAAGATAGGCGCATGAATCATTCTTCCAAGCACCAATTCACCTCTGCATGTCATCCTCAGACGAAATAATGATCAACAAGTCTACTTTAGTCATCATTTATCTCTAGCTTTATCAAAGTAGGGCGCTTGTAGACACCAGATTTTGTCACCATTTTTCTAAAGACAAGTTATAATATTTTTATCTTATAGATCTTTAAGCACATAGCCTGAAGCAAGCCATGCCTAACCAATTTCAGACCAAATCCTCACAAACCCAATCCCCACCTATGTGTAATCGATCGGTTATCTCTTGACATTTTCCCTCGTCGTTCAGGCTTTCGAACGTCCACATGGATTGGGGTGTGATTTGATGATTTGTGTTGGGGTTTGAACCTTTGAAAAACTCTTTAAGGGATTTAATTATGCATTTCAAGAATAATAGTTGTAAATCACTTTCCCTTTACTTGTGCATTTGATGAGTCATTGAATTAAACCTTTCAATAGTGAACATCCACTTGTTCCAAACTCTTCTAAATTTAACCCAATTTGCTAATTCAAATGTTAGGCTCCGAAGAAAGCAATTTATACAATTATTGTTTAGAAATATACAAAGAACACCCAAAAGTTGCATCGGCATGTTGTAAAACCATGTTTTACCATAGTTTATGCAACCCGATGCGTTTTGGTTCGAAATGGGAGTCGCCACCCGACTTTTAGGGGAAAAGCCAAGACAAAACCAAAATGAAAAATAAGAAAGACTCTACCTGCGAAACCCAAGAATGGATTCGGATGTAAGGCTACGAACTCGAAAGGTATGAACTTTAAGAATTCACCTCTCACAATAGGAAAGACTCTACTAAAAGTTTTAAGTGTGCTTTTATAAAATTTGGAAAGAGGATAAATAAGAGCTTTACAGAATTATTTCATAAGACGATGCATGAATTATAAGGAAGAAATGTACAACATATACACTTTATTTACAAGAAAACAAATCACTTTAAAGCTTACATTGTGCTAACATTAAGAAGAGGCCTTTCCTTGTCCTTTTTGCTTGAAGATGCTCCTTTTAATACCCTTTGATGTTATTCCTCACAAATGCCGAAATGAACCAAAAGAAATGATAGAAATGTGGTGGAAAATAGGATGGACAAGAGGGCTTTTGGTGGTTTTTTATGTGTTTAGGATAGGGTTTTTTGTGGTGTTTTGAACAGAATGAGTTTAGAGGAATAGGGAATGGTAGAAATGGAGATTATAAAGAGATGAAAGTGATGATAGGATTAGGATAAAGATGATAGAATAGTAGTATAAGAATGGAGATTATGATGAGATATGTAGAGAGAATTAGAGAGTGAAAGAAAGGAATAAAGTATGAGTGAGTAGAGAGGAGAATGAGTGAAGGATTTGGTGCCTTTAGCTTTGAGAGGAGTAGGGTATTTATAGGAGTAGGAAGGAGTAGAGAATACATGTATGCATACATATACATCTCACCTCGTCCATGGGCAGTCAACAACACAGATTACAAGGTAGTAGGGAGGAGTGTATGAGGGTAGACGGAGGCACGAGGTCAATTGACCACGTGTGGTCGGTGGTCAAGGTCGACCAGCCACCAGCACATGGGGGATGATTCTTCTCTCGTCCATGCATCCAAGGACAAAGGGAGATGAATATATTCTACCTAGGGAAGTGTTGGTTCACACTTGGACGGTAGCTCCTTTTATTTGTAATTTTAAGATGATTGCATGATGTTTTTAAAAGGTTTCGAACTCGCGACTGCAGGACCCCGGAAAAAGTGACCGTTTTTCCGTGACGCGCTACATTTGTGATCGGGAGCCGACTAAGGTTTCTTAATCCTTAAATAAGGACATTTTTATTTTTCGAAATTCATTTTCGGGGTGATGAAACTTTATTTATTTACAAAACCTGTTTTTTATTATTTAAATTATCCGTAATTACACAAATTAATTTAACAATAATTTAATCCCAGCCCAATCACTAAATTCAAGCCCAAAGAGGAGCAAACAGGCCACCAGAAAATGCTAAAACCCGCCTAGGTTTTAGCAGACTGGTCAGCCTCAGATCCTTGCTCGAAGAAAATGGGTTGAAATTAATAAAACCCGCCTAGGTTTTACTAATTTCTGGCCCATTTTCCTCGGGTCCAATCTTAAATTAGTGAAGGGAAATGAACTAAATTATTTTCTTAAATTATTTTATGCATAACGAATATTTTAAATAGTTAAACGAATTTATAAAATGTCAAAAGAGTTGCCAGCCGATTTAAGGAAATCGACAAACCGTAAAATAAGAAAAGAAAGACTCCGGTCTACGAACCCGATTTCAAGATTCGGGGGTAAGGTTACGAATTCGAGAGTTATAAGAACTCTCGAATCCGCCTGTTATAAAACAGACTCTACTAAAATCATCATTGAAAAGAAAGAGAGCGAGGAGAAGTTTGATTAATTTCGCGGAATTATTATTCGAATCATGCAATATAAAAAAAATGTGGTTTTCATTTTACAAAATATGTACAAGTAATGGAATTAAAGAGGGAATTATATGAATAATAATAACAACATGAACCAAAGAAATCAAACCTTGCTTAAAGTGATAGGAATGATGAACTTGATCCCTTGAGTTTCCCCTTGACTTGAAGCTGGGATGAGATAATGTGGATGGTTTAGAAAAAGTGGTATGTGGATGGTTATATAGTGGTGATGAAGATGATTATGAGAGGATTAGAGGTGGATGTGGATGATGAGATTTTGAGAGAATGGAGGTATAATATGATGGAAATGAGAGTAGAGTAAGTGTATTAGATGATAGTAGTTGATGAGAATGGCTGATAAAATGGGCATAGAGTAATGATAATAGATGATGAGAATGGTTGATGGTAGTTTAGTGGAGTAAGGGTGATAGAGGGTGATTGTTGATGAAATGAAGGTGGAATGGAGGGGGTATTTATAGGCGAGGGAGTGTGAGATTTGGAGGGAAATGGTGGGGAGCATACCCCACAAATCATGCCATCAGTGACCAAAACCTAGGCGGGTTTTGGGTGGCCAAGGGGAGGTCAAACACGTGGGGCAAAGATCAAGGGATCCAATTGCATGCATGCAGATTTTGGTGCCAGACAGCTGAAAACCTAGGTGGGTTATATGAATTTCCAGTACACGGATCGATGACATGGCGAGAACGACGTCGTGCTGAGCTCCGCTTATAACCTAGGCGGGTTATAAGCTTTTCTGGGCAGGAGCGCGCGTCTGGGCTTGCTTCTGTGTGGGCTTGTTCTCTGAGAATTAAAACCCAGTGGCGTTTTGAATTAAAATCCAGTGGGGTTTTAATCAAATGTAGGCGGCTTGTTGACTTCTCGGGCTCCAGCTGTTGACCTTTTTGGGCCCAATGACCCATTTATCATTTGACCCAAATGTTTTGCCTATTATGATGAGTTGGGATTATGCCGATACAAATTCCGGTGTCTACAGAGAGCCCCCACTTTGATCGAGTCCGAATAGGACGAAGGTCAAAGTAGTCTGAGGATATGACTTTGGATTGCAAAGTTTGGGTTGACGCTTGGAAGCTGAGTCCTGCATCGTGGTTGCGGGCGGTATGTGCCTCTTTTGGGTTGATCTCGAGCAAGAATGATGCTTTACCTGACTAGTGTTGAGTCGATGTTGATCTCGGGCAAGAATGACGCCTTACTTGGAGGTGTGGGTTGACACTTGGAAGCTCCGTCCTATGTCACAGTTGCGGGCGGCATGCGCCTCTTAGGGGATGATCTCGAGCAAGAATGATGCTCTACCTGACCATTGATGAGTCGATTTTGATCTCGGGCGAGAATGACGCCTTACTTGTTATCGGACATGATGCCGATGGTTCATGGAGTTTTCTAGTCTTTCCTAGTGTCGGTTCCAATCTTTCCCGATGTCGATGTTGATGATGGTTGGCATTTTACATGCCGAAGGACTTCATCAGGCACGTTGCTGATGGCCTTGGGGGTCGAGACTTCATCGGGCGCGATGCCGATGGCTCGGGGATAGAGACTTCACCGGGCGCGATGCCGATGGCTCGGGACTGCATCGAAACTCTGCCGATGGTCCTGAGTGATGATGATGGTGGACATTTTTGATGCCGAAGGACTTCACCAGGCGCGTTGCTGATGGCCTTGGGGGTCGAGACTTCATAGGGTGCGATGCCGATGGCTCGGGGACTGATGGCTCGGGACTGCATCGAAACTCTACCGATGCTCCTGAATGATGATGATGGTGGCGCCTTTTAGCGGCGACCTGGTGCCTGTGATGACTCCCTGCACAAAAACCAAAGCAGAATGTAAGATCATTTTGAACAATGGTTAGAGATATAGAGAATTACATATCGGGTAGATTGATGACGATGCCCAACAGATTTTCCTGAGGCAGATCGGATTATCTCGAAGCAGTCGATGGTGCCCAATGGATTTTCCCGACGCAGATCGGATTTTCCTGATGTTGATGGTGGTGCCCAACGGATTTTCCTGAGGCGGATCAGATTTTCCCGATGTTGAAGATGGCCAACGGCTTTTCCCGAGGCTGATGGTGGTGCCCAACGGATTTTCCCGATGTTGAAGATGCCCAACGGCTTTTCCCAAGGCAGATCAGATTTTCCCGATGTTGAAGATGCCCAACGACTTTTCCCGAGACAGATCGGATTTTGCCGATGCGGATGATTGTTTCAGTGGCATCCCTGGCAGACTGGAAGATTATCATGAGGATGAGCTTTGGATGATAAATAGAAGTCATCTAGAGTGTAATTAGAGATTGCTCTAATCTTGCTCTCAGTGATTGGAAACCATGTCGGCCGATCTGATTGGGCTTGAACAGCCCCCAGTGTTGTGTTCTGGCGCAACGGTGTGGCACTTCCCTGCTTCTTCTTCTTTTTTTCAAATATGCGGGTATGCATGCAACTAGCCTTCTAAACTCTTGCACAAACAATGCAAATTTTTTTTTGTTTTTTTGTTTTTTTTTGATACAAGCAGGCACTCATGCATTTATGCACGACTATCGACTTCAAGCATGACAGACTGACTCAATGCATGACAGACTGACTCAATGCATGACAAACTGACTTGATGCCTGACAAATTTGACTTGATGCATGACAAACTGACTCGATGCATGACAAATTGACTTAATGCATGACAAACCGACTCGATGCACAACAAACTGACCCAACGCATGATAGAGTGACTTGATGCATGACAAATTAACTTGACTCAATGTGACTCTGACATGACATATGGATGCAATGCAAACCTATTATGCTTAGACAGGACACACGTATGATGCTTTATGTTATTCTACATATGCAATTCTAAATGCAGACAACCGCCCGACTCTATTTTTAGACAAAGATTTTCTTGGACAATGATTTTCTAAGACAATGCTTTCCTAAGACAATGCTTTCCTAAAACCATGACTCCCTAAGACAATGCTTTCTAAAGATCAAGGCCACTCGTGGAGAATTTCAAGAAAATTTAGGATGAGTAATGTTTCGATCCGCGGGACATGGAACAATGATGGAGGCAACAAGCCTGAAGGATGTGTTTCTTGACCTTGATTGCTTACAAATGTGTGCTGAGGTATGACAAGCCCCTGGTTTGGCGTAGACTCTTGATGACACTGTCCTGCTTTGGAGAGCACCTTGGACATTTACAAGCCCCCAGTTTCGATGTGGATTGACGAGATGATGCATGGGGACCATAGAATAGGAGAAGACATAGTCCTTGGTAGTGAGTCTCAAACTCTCCTTTTGCCTAACTTGCCCGAAGGGTTATCAAGTTAGCCCCTCTTTTCTTTTTTTTTTTTCCTTCTTTTTTTTTTCTTTTTTTCTCTTTTTTTCTTTCTTGATGAGACCACTATTAGGACGTCTATGAGATTGAAGATGAAAGACCTTGTAGGATAGGGAGTAAGTGTCCCTCTTTGAAGCTGTCTCCGATAAATGTCTTGAACGATGTCACACAGGTAGCGCGAGCCCCCAGTTTAGAGTAACTTGTGTCTGAGTCTGTTCATGATCATGTGGTTGCAAGATAACCATTGATCTGATGTGAACAGCTTTCGCTCGAGAAGTAAGCCACACAGAGCCTCATACTTGCATTAATGGTTGAGCTGAAAAATCCTCAAAGGGTGACATAGGATGAAACGGTTGGAAAAGGTTGGAAGATGCTTGGTGAAGGAGATGGTTGACAAAGGTTTATTAATGAATGGGATGTGGAGACACTTAAGAATGATCGTGTCTTGAAGGGGAGAAGAGATGGTCAAATGAGATAGACATCATCTCTTGAGAAAAGGTTGAAAGGGATGGTAGATGAGAGTTTATTGATGAATGAGATAGGGAGACACTCAAGAATGATCGTGTCTTGAAGAGATGGTCAAATGAGGTACGACATCATCTCTTGGGAAATGGTTATGGAATGATGCCCAAGTCTGACGGAAGGAAGATGGAGGGTTGAAGATGATGAAAGATAGAATCCAGGGTTTCCTATCCTTTTGCCTAACCTGCCCTGACGGGTTTTCAGGCTAGCCTCTCTTATTCTCTCACTCTCCTTTTTCCTAGCCTGGGATTCCAAGCTAGCCTCTATTATTTTTTTTTTCTTCTCTCAAAGACCAACATTTTGAGGACAAAGGATGCTCTTATAGCGGTCGGGCCTCAAAGAGGTTTTCCTACGTATCCGAGGTGGAATCAGGCCAGTCGTAGTTTTTTAAACGCAACTTTGATGGATAGTGCCTCGAGGAAGGCTTAATGGTTTGAAAAGATGGTCATGAAGGTTTGAGGGTTCATACGCAGGTTATGGATGGATGAAAGGTTTGTGAGGGTTATAGAAGGCTGAGGTGTATGGATGATGAGGTGAAGGTTTGAGATAAGATTTTCTGAGGAGTGCATGACTCTTATTTTTCGCGTTCTCACTTCTTATTTTCTTCTAACCCCTTTTTTTCTTTCTTTCTTGTTTTTCCTTGTTTCATTTCCTACTCAATTTTTTTTTTTTTGAACTCCATTTTTCTGGCTCTTTTTTTTTTCTTTCATTTTTTTTAACTTCTTTTTTTCGAATTTCTTCTTCATGGGACTAACTCCTATTCGCCTTTCTGATGACATTAGTCACAACACAGCTTTTGGCATTGGGGTAGATATGGATTGATCATGAGGAGAATGACCAGGTTGATCAAGGCTAAGGTTTTTTTTTTCTTAAAGCTCCTTCTTCATGCGTTGATCCCTACTCTCCTTTGGTCATATCACACCTTTTGGATTGGGTTAAGGGTTTGAAAGGGTTGAGGTTTGATGGAGAGATCAAAGATGTGAATGGTAGGTGGTAAGTCGGGATTGGATGAAAAGATGAGGGTAATATGGGTGGTGAAATGAAGGTTGGGCTCAAGCCCCCTGTCCTCGGCACATTTGGTTAAACTACGACATTTACAATATGGAGCGTTCACTTTTCGAGAGACTATTGGACTTGGTCTTTCCTGATGACATTCTCTCCTTTTGCTTAGCCTGTTGGATGGAAAGTGTAGGCTGACTTCTCTCAATCAATTTTTATTCTCTCCTTTTGCCCGGTTTGCCTCAATGAGGTTTTCAAACCGGCCACTCTATAGTTTTTCACTCGTTTTTTTTTTGAATTTTTTTTTTTACTATCTCTCTTTATCTCTCTAACCCTGGATTCAAGAAAACTGAAGGATGAAAACGAGGTATATGACAAAGATGGAAGGATAAGAGAAGATGAATTTGTCAGACTTGGTTTATACGGATGATGGATAGATGAGAGAACTTCCCAACTCAAGTAAAAAACACAAGCATGAAATTCTGTTGGATCACATAACAACAAGAGCAAAGAAATGAATGAAGAACTGACTATAACAGACTTTGAGCATGAAATGCTTGACAACCAAGACTATAACTACTTCTAGAGCTCCTTTGATAATGTGCCCTCCTTGTCCTCGTACGGGGAATCCATGTTATGTCTGGTCCTCTGTGCTGCTTTCGGTGGGGGCAGTTTACCCGAATGGATCATGTGCTCTAAAGTCTAACAATTCTCCATGTTGTTCCCTCGGGATCTATGGAAGTTGCAGAAATTCTCGTCATCCAAACATTCCATTTATGGTTAACTCAGGCTTCGACCCTGACACTGGACAAATGAAAAAACAAAACCCATCCCAATGCATGCATGACCTAAACGACTTATATGGACCTCCTAAGATGAAAAAATGACTCTATGCTGACGCGGGAGAGACTCACCCCAGACATGGGTTTAAAAGAGCTAACTGATCTATATGAGACTTCCTAGGATGCAAGACCTCTATATGCCGACTCAAGGAAGAGACTTACCCACGACATGGGTCTACATGTCCTAAATTCTATATGAGACCTCTTAAAGTGCAAATGCCTATATGCTGACCTGAAAATCCTAATTTTTGACATGGGTTTACATTAGACTTCTTAATAAAAAGACAGATATTTACATGATGACTCAAGACACAAACTTACCGATGACATAGGTTTTCATGACCTATGAACCTATATGAGACTTTCAAAAGAATGCAAGATACTTAAATGATAACTCAAGAAAGAAACTTAACGACTCACCCATGACTTGGGTTTGCATGATGTAGACCCTATGGGAAACTTCTATAACGCAGGACATTCATATGTTGACTCTGGAAAAAGACTCACCCATGACTTGGGTTAACATGCCCTACGAACCTGTATGAGACCTCTTAAAGAATGCAAGACACTAACATAAAGATCCATCCTGACCTTATATGATTCTTTCTAATGAATGCATACATTAACACAAAGATTCATCCTAGACCTTATATGATGCTTTCTAATGAATGCAAGACACTTACATGCAGATACTAACATAAAGATTCATTCTAGACCTTATATGATGCTTTCTAAAGAATGCAAGACACTTACATGCAGACACCAACACAAAGATTCATTCTAGACCTTAACATGATATGATACTTTCTAAAGAAAAAGACATTCAAATGCAGACACTTACACAAACATTCACCCATGACCTGGGTTTACACAGGACTTTCTAAAAAAGACAAAAACACATTAACCATGGAAAAGACTCACTTATGACCTAGACTAAAGACTCACCCATGACCCGAGTATAGACTTCCAAAAAGAAAACACATATATTGACTTAAGAAAAGACTCACATATGACATGACCTTGTAAGAGACTTTCTAAAGACTGAAAGATATTTACATGTAGACTCTGAAAATAAGAGTCATCTAGGACTATTGAAAGACACCTAAACTCAGGAAACAACCCAACTATGACACAGATTTGCATAACAACAACACTTTTTACAACAAGAGCATTATAAAGGGCTGAATAAAGTCTAATATAGCGAGTCGACATAAGTTGAAAGATACAAGTCAGTGTTTCTCAATTCGGATGGGCCTAATCCACAAGCCGACCGTTTTAAGGAGAATCCGTAACTTGGCCCAACAACTCAAACAGCTCAAGCTATGTTGGTTATTATGCGGACTAGAATAATGCTCAACAAGACCGACAACCTATTTTTCTTTAACCTTTTCCTTTTGATGCCTTTTTTTTCACTCGGGGAAAATGGGTGTTGTAAAGGACTGGACAAAGTTAACAATAGGCGAGCATAATTAATTTATGGGCTTAATTGACAAATCCAATATGGTTGGCTAATAACGGGCCGGCCATAAATATGACGGACTTATTAATTAAATCAATGAATTAATTTACTCAAGCCTAGTGACTATTATGCAGTCCAAGACACTATCCATTAACTTTGTTGAACTTTTAATTAAATTTTTTTGGACCTTTGTTAACAGAATTTCATAAGGGCCATATAATATCATCAAAGGTGAGTCAATTTTTATTTATTAATCAAGATAATCAACTTTCAAACATAAATGGGCCCTTCCAATTGGGCTAACCATAGTGCCTTTGAGTTAATTATATTAATTAATAAATAATCATTTTCTCAACCAAATGAATTTTATATGGACTAGAACAAAACCTCAAAACTAGGGTTGACTCTTTACAAAAAAGACAAAAAAGGGGGAGGGATACACATAGCACATAAAAAACACATGAAGGGATACCCTAAACCAAGGCTCTAAATTCATGGACTTTTACGGTTGGGTTACATAGCCTACCGCATGCCTTCACCCCGACTCTTCATACCATAAGGTAAGCAGTTGGGGTATTTCTCAAAGAACTTCAAGGAAGCTCTCGGAGTGTGACACTGGGAGAGGAGCGACCAAATGCTTAGAGATGTAGAGTTCATCCCCATAGTAGTGGCCTACCGCTCTCAAGGGAAATCCTAGGTATCTTAAACCGTCGCCTTTCTGCTAACATGTCAAAAGACCCGATTAGTGGCCCGGTATGCAAAAGGATTCCTAAAAGAATAATAAAATCGCGAAATAAATTAACTTCTCCTTTTTACACTTTCAAATCAAGGGATATTGCATTCTAATAATCTCTACTATCACAAATTGGATGGCAATAATCCCTACTATCATTTTGGATTCTGGTGGTCCAAAAAAAATAAAATTGTATTCTAGTGGGACTCCGGCGAGTTGAGTGGCTGTGACTCGGTGGTTTTCTGACATGACACTTTGACCATGTGTTTGACCGGGTTGACTTCTAATTTGAGTGTCACATCAGCAGTAAAACACATGCCCATAGGTTTTTCCTTTTTTCTTTTGAGTCCAACTTGGAAAAAATTTTAACCCCCTTTTCCCCTTCTTTCCCTCTCTTCTTTTTACCTTTCCAATTGTGTTTTCTTTTGCTGTTAAAAATTATCTCCCACCCACTTGTGTTTTCTTTTTCTTTTTTTTTTCAAGTTTTCACACTTGGGGTCAAACAAATAGCAATAGCAACTAAGCTCTACCCTCACTCTCAGATCTCTATTTGGAAATCAAAATTCCACAACAAATCAACTTCAATTCCTGCCAATTAACTCATTGTTGATGGGGTGCTTCCAATCAAAGCTCATCAGTGGTGGAATTCCCATTCTGAATCCACTGTCGGAAACCCTAATCGACTTCTTCTTTCCTGATTCATTCCATCGCCTTTATATAGCAAATAGAGGAGCCCATCTTTCTTGCACTTTCTTTCAATCTCTCGGCCACCTTCCTCTTTTTTGCTTGCTTTCTGGCCAGGGAAAGATAATGACAAACAACGAATTGTCAGGGTAGGCGGAGGGAGTTCTTCAGGAGAGCGAAGGTGGATGACCACCAAGGTGAGGAAGGAGTGGACAACCTCTGTAAAAACAACCGAAGACTTTTGGTGGTGGTGGTAGTTGTGGTGGCGGTGGTGCGGCAGCGGAGGGTGGGGGTGTCTGAAAGCGGCGGAGTTTCCGGCCGAGGATTGAAGGGTTACTGTTCCAAGAAGAACAAGAAGAGAAGAAGTTGAATTTGGGTCCAAATCTGGGGCTCCGATTGGTAGCATTAGAGAGGAGAAGAAGTTGAATTTGGGTCCAAACTTGGGTCCCGTACTCACTCTAAAATGGGGCTTGATGGTGATGGTGGGTGAGCTTATACTCGGTCATGGATGCTCAATTCAGCCCAGAAAGAGAGAAAAAAGCAGGAAGGGGGAGGGTTAGAGAGAGACTGCTCGGTCATGGATGCTCAAAGAAGGGTCCTGGATTACAGAGGAGAAGATGGGAGAAGAAGGGAGTCATTCACAGTGCAAAAAAAATAATAATCATTACACTTATGGGTGGGGGATAATTTTTAAAAGCAAAAGAAAACACAACTGGAAAGGTAAAAAGAAGAGAGAGAAAGAAGGGAAAAGGGGGTCAAAATTTTTTCCAAGTTGGACTCAAAAGAAAAAAGGAAAAACCTATGGGCATGTGTTTAACTGCTGACGTGGCACTCAAATTAGAAGTCAACCCGGTCAAACACATGGTCAAGGTACCATGTCAGAAAACCACCGAGTCACAACCACTCAACTCGCCGGCGTCCCACTAGAATACAATTTTATTTTTTTTGGACCATCAGAATCCAAAATGATAGTAGGGATTATTGTCATCCAATTTGTGATAGTAGGGATTATTAGATTCCAATATCCCTCAAATCAATTTGATTTTTTTCAAGTTTTACCCTCTTTTTAAAGTTTAAGTCCCCAGTGGAGTCGCCAATCTGTAGGACCCCGGAAAAAGTGACCCTTTTTCCGTGACGCGCTACATTTGTGATCGGGAGCCGACTAAGGTTTCTTAATCCTTAAATAAGGACATTTTTATTTTTTGAAATTCATTTTCGGGGTGATGAACTTTATTTATTTACAAAACCAGCTTTTTATTATTTATATTACCCGTAATTACACAAATTAATTTAACAATAATTTAATCCCGACCCAATCACTAAATTCAAGCCGAAAGAGGAGCAGACGGGCCACCAGAAAATGCTAAAACCCGCCTAGGTTTTAGCAGACCCTAGGTTGGGCCATCTGCATCCCTGTGCCTGAAGAAAATGGATTGAAGTTAATAAAACCCGCCTAGGTTTTACTAATTTCTGGCCCATTTTCCTCGGTCCAATCTTAAATTAGTGGAGGGAAATGAACTAAATTATTTTCTTAAATTATTTTATGCATAAAAATATTTTAAATAGTTAAACGAATTTATAAAATGTCAAAAGAGTCGCCAGCCGATTTAAGGAACTCGACAAACCGTAAAATAAGAAAAGAAAGACTCCGGTCTACGAACCCGATTTCAAGATTCGGGGGTAAGGTTACGAATTCGAGAGTTATAAGAACTCTCGAATCACTATAAAAAGCAGACTCTACTAAAATCATCATTGAAAAGAAAGAGAGCGAGGAGAAGTTTGATTAATTTCGCGGAATTATTATTCGAATCATGCAATATAAAAAAAATGTGGTTTTCATTTTACAAAATATGTACAAGTAATGGAATTAAAGAGGGAATTATATGAATAATAATAACAACATGAACCAAAGAAATCAAACCTTGCTTAAAGTGATAGGAATGATGAACTTGATCCCTTGAGTTTCCCCTTGACTTGAAGCTGGGATGAGATAATGTGGATGGTTTAGAAAAAGTGGTATGTGGATGGTTATATAGTGGTGATGAAGATGATTATGAGAGGATTAGAGGTGGATGTGGATGATGAGATTTTGAGAGAATGGAGGTATAATATGATGGAAATGAGAGTAGAGTAAGTGTATTATATGATAGTAGTTGATGAGAATGGTTGATGAAATGGGCATAGAGTAATGATAATAGATGATGAGAATGGTTGATGGTAGTTTAGTGGAGTAAGGGTGATAGAGGGTGATTGTTGATGAAATGAAGGTGGAATGGAGGGGGTATTTATAGGTGAGGGAGTGTGAGATTTGGAGGGAAATGGTGGGGAGCATACCCCACAAATCATGCCATCAGTGACCAAAACCTAGGCGGGTTTTGGGTTGTCAAGGGGAGGTCAAACACGTGCGACAAAGATCAAGGGATCCAATTGCATGCATGCAGATTTTGGCGCCAGACAGCTTAAAACCTAGACGGGTTATATAAATTTCCAGCACACGGATCGATGACGTGGCGAGAACGACGTCGTGCTCAGCTCCGCTTATAACCTAGGCGGGTTATAAGCTTTTCTGGGCCGGAGCGCGCGTCTGGGCTTGCTTTTGTGTGGGCTTGTTCTCTGAGAATTAAAACCCTGGGGGGTTTTAAATTAAAACCTAGGGGGGTTTTAAGCGAATGTAGGCGGCCTGTTGACTTCTCGGGTTCAAGCTATTGACCTTTTTGGAACCAATGACCCATTTATCATTTGATCCAAATGTTTTGCTGATTTTAATGAGTTTGGATTATGCTGGTTCAAATTCCGGTGTCTACAGCGACCTCTAGGTATTGAGCTTACATAGCTTGCGTGGCTTGCATGGATTGTCTTTTACATAGTAATTTTGCATGTGATCTTGCATGCAACATTAAAGCGAATTCGTACGTGTAAGGTGCACGCACTTTAGCTTTTATTTCTCGGCTCCTTCTTTATTTAATCACTTTACATATATATATATATATATATATATATATATATATATATATATATATATATATATATATATATATATATATATATATACATATATATATATTATATCATGTGACAAAATCTGGTGTCTATATTATATCATGGACCTTAACCGGTTCGTTATTCAAAACACGTAATGGATCTAGTTTGTAATCAATCAGTATCCAAAATGTGTGATGGGCTCGATCCGCAACCAGGTTGGTTGCCCTATTAGGATTTTCGCGGTGCAAATCCTCTGATAATGTTGTTTTATTCATACCAAACTAATATAAATTAGATCGTTCAACTCGCTCAATTCTTTACCCTAGAATTTGTCAATAGTATTAACATTGAAGACATTCTACTAATATTCTCCCTCCCTTTTCTTTTGCCCGCTATGTTCTTAAAGGTTGTTTTTAGTTTTCAGTTAATCAAACAATAATTGTGTTATTCTGTTCAATCTATATAAAATGTACATTCTTTAGTTCTGTTCTTTTTTTTTGTTCTGCAACCTTCTTTCTTCAAGATACGTCCCTATTTGAAAACGATAGAGCTGCCAAGCAAGAACTAGTGCGTCTCCTACTGGTCGAGTCTCTTTATACCTTTTGCTCACGCGTAATCATTAATAGGAGCAACTAGAGTTTATCAAAGGAATAACTAAAATTATGAAGTAAATCAGTTCTTCTTCTACCCATTCTGTAAATTACCTAGTTTGGGTAAAGACCATTGTTGCAATGAACAATTTAGAGGAATCATTCTTTACATCTGTAACCATACCCCAGAAACAGATATTGGTTCGTAGGTTGGAGATAATTTTTATAGTTTGTTCACATATCTTTAAATTAACTGGCAATTGACTTTCATTTATTAATGGATTAATTTAACTACTAAGTTTATGTATTAATTCGATTATAATTAATAATAATGAGAAAAAGAAAAATTAATCATAAATTGGGATGCGACTCAAAGAAATATAGAAAGCTCTAGTGTAACTGATTGATTATGTTGATGTTCCCAAATTGCCTTCTACGAATTTGACCAGAATCTAATCATGGTGCTTAACGACTGGACGCGTGCTCAGCCTAGTTGTAGAATTTTTTAGTTCTGCTCGTTCGTATTTCATTTTATTAAATTAATTTTAAATTTCATTATGTTATTTATTCCTTCAAATTGTCTGTATAAATACCAGCATTAGGGGTTACAAATTAGTAAATCTTAAGGATTTTTTATTGGTATCTTTGTTGTTCATTCTCGTCTCTTTGTCCCTGATAGGTAATTTTAAGATTGAACAACCTCTCTCGACTCGCCTAATTCAATTTGATGTAGAAAGGGGCGAAGAATGTTCCTGAGGGTGAACTCTTTGGGCGGTGCCTACAGGTGCTTGAGCCTCCTTGGGGGTCTCTATGTTAAGAACATACGTAACATTGAGAGTTGTAAGCAAGAAATGCATCTTGCTTTGCCAACACATAAGTCCAAGGCTCCAAACCGATCTAGCTCTTGGAAGTTGCTCGTCTTATCATGATTTAACTTAGACCCTAAGTCATCAAACTACGAAACAAAAAATAAAATAAATACAACCAAATTCCCAATTCATTGATACAACGTTCCATAGGAACTGAACATACAACAACAGTAGAAGACACGACACCAACACTGGGAAGACTTTTGGCTCAGCCTAACCTTTTTTTTTTTTGCCGTGTTTGGCTTGCCACCACTTGGACCACTACCTAAAACGAAACGTAAAAATATTCCGCCATGAGTCCAAACTTAATACGCATATCCTTATACAGTCAGATAAGTTTAAGCAATTCATTTTATTTCGTGCATTTTCAATTCCTTTTAAAAACAAATAGAAAAGAAAGTAAAATAAATAACTAATTAATTAAATAAATATGTGTTGCATGATTTATATTATTATGCAAGTGGTTCCCTACATGTGACCATCGGACTAAGCCTTTGTATGCGCATACCAGAACAGATCGGGAGGTCCGGACAGAATTAACCTGTCAACACTAACCAAGTTATGGACTTGGGTAGTGCACCGTTAGCACAAGTAACTTGGTTCGGGACCATATTTATATGAGAAAACATGTTAAATAACATTCATGCTTTACTTGAAAATAAGTGAGCTTAAGTAGGATACATACAATATGCGTACCTTGAAACCGCAAATTGCAGATTAAATATCTCGAAGACATGGATGACTTGAGTGAAAAATAACAACAACCTCACGAACCACACTTTAATGGGGAGTGAGAAAACACCAAGGAGAATCAGGAGACAAGGGTGGAAGAGGGGTCGCCGCCAACTGCTCCTCATGGTGCTCCCGTAAGTGGCGATCAACCCGACGTTGGTGGTTGTCCCGGTGGACGTGTGATGCAGCAGAGGGAGAAAGGAAAGGAGAATGTCATGAGAGAGACAGGGGAAATAGAGAAGTGATGGAGGTCGGATGTTGGTGGTGTCAGCGGGACTCTCCGGCGACGGTTGGCTGTGATGTCGATCGACAAAATGCCAGCAATGCGGTAGAGGAACAAAGGGATCGGGATAGAGGAATGCAAAAGATAGAGATAGAGGGTGAGGGAAGGTCTATTGAGCGTTGAAAAGAGAAAAGAAAATGAAAAGAGGAGTTTGACTTGATTGAACCCAAAAACACTAACTCCTTTTTTTTTTACTAATTTTATTTTCCTACTTACAATCCAATAATACTAGTTCAAAGTTTCAAGATAAAATTCTATCAAAGTAAAATAACAAGGAGACTTGAAATAAATTGGAAAGATAGAATCTATTTAGAATTTAAATAAGTTAAGAATGAATAATGAAAACATAATAATAATATTATTATTAATACTGACTAAACGGTCAACTTGAAGAATTTAGTTAGATGAGCATCCCAAAATATTTTGAGATTAATCTAAATAGTTGAATTGACAAATAGATAATGTAACTATATGATACTAGTGTGACGTGTGATTTTCATTGATGGAGGTCCATCTACAACAGCAATGTTAGCTGATCCAGCAAAGAAGGTGGAGAGGGTTTTCTGTCCTGAGGTCCTCAGCAGGTCCTTCACCCATTGGGACCTAGTTGGGAATTCAGGAGGGATTAAGTCTCTCCTACAGCAAGCCTAGCTCAGTAATGGGAGAAAGGTCCTAGGGGAGTTTTGAAGTACTAAATGGAAGCTACATGTTTACCCCAGGATCCTGTACAGGAGGCAGCCTTGACCTTAGAACCTAAATCCAATTAGTGCAATTGGACCTTGGCAGAACCCCAACCTGTGAAATTAGGGTTCATGTCTATCTCAAGGTCTATTACAAGCTGCAGCAGAGTAAGGCAATGTCATTTGGTGGTTTCCATAGGTTCCTTGGGTCATCAATGGCCTCTGGTTGAGGAGTGCGGGTGATTGATGTCCTTGGACATTTTCTACAGCATGTTTAGTCCAGAGAATAATAGCAAGCATCAAGCAGCTGGATAGTTTTCGCATTGTTCAGCATTAATAAGGTCATTTAGTCATTTTATCCTTAATGATCGAGAGTCCTTAATTGCTAATACAATCAGCTACTTCAGCAGCCAAGAGGAAGATTATAATAAACTCATTGGAAGCATGACTAATGCTCGGGGAAGCAGCTGCTGGAACAATTAGAACCAGCCAGTAAGTTTTGTTCCATTTTTGTTGTTTTATTAATACAAACTGATGTAATTATGTAATGTATTAGTTTTAAGCTGCTTACTTATATATCTTAAGCTAGCATAGCAATAGTTTAGAGGTTTCCTAAGGCTTAGGAAAGCCTTAATTACTGGGTCACAGCCAGCTACTTGCTGAAAGTAGCAATATAAGTAGCTCATGTTGTAATTGCATTCAATAATGAGTGAATTAATGAGAAACCAGTCGAGCTTGCTCCTGTGTGTTTGTGAGTGTCTCTAAAAACTCTCCATTGTTTCTACTTGTCTGTAACTAAGCTTTGGCAAGCTTAGAAGGTGCTAAGTAGAGCTCGATACATGTTCTGGTGGTGTGGACTGTATCCAGTGCATAAGCTGAGTTTGCCCTTATGTTTCTTGTTTTGGTGTGGCTGTATCAGTGGGAATCAAAGGTTTTCTATCTTCCTTTATTTGTTTTTCGTTCCTTGATGCTTTTCCATCCCTAGGAAAAGCTTAGGTTGAACAAAATCAGGACAGCAAGGTCCTTGGTGTTTGTCCAGACCAGTGCACTCTGATCCCCTTTGGTCTGCACATACATCAGCTTTGGTATCAGAGCCGTGTGACTTTCTTAGTGACCTTCTTGTTGATTACAGGATGTCTGCTAGTAGGACTGCGGAGGAGGTGGCGGAACAAGCTCTTAGGGAGAAGGCTGAGTTGGAGAAACATTTGCAATATTTGACAGATTAGTTGAAGAATTATTTATATTTGAAGAAGCAAAGTTTTAAGGAGGACCCTGAATATAAAGAAGAAGGGAGTACTTATTCCAACAATCATTTTGGGAAGAAGAAGGTCCTAGTGGAATTAAGAAAGTTAGGGCTAGACTGAGGAAGGATGGAATGGATGACAAATTAGATTTCAAGGTGGAAATTCCTGAATTTGAAGGTCAGCTAGACACTGAGGTGTTCTTGGATTGGCTGCAGACTGTGGAAAGAGTTTTTGATATGAAGGAGGTTTCTAAGGAGAAGAAAGTCAAGCTTATTGCTCTGAAATTGAAGAAACATGCTTCAATCTGGTTGTCTAACCTACAGAAAAGAATAGTAGAGAGGGGAAAAGAGAAAGTCAAGACTTGGGAACAGATGAGGGAAAAGTTGAAGTCTAAGTTCTTTCCTGTGAACTACCTTGAGGAGAATTATGGTAAACTACAACAGCTAATGCAAGGCAACAAGTCTATGGAAAAATATACAAAGGAGTTTGAGCATCTTTTGTGGAGGTGTGATCTCAAGGAAAATGAAACTCAGGTGCTAGTGAGGTTTCTGGCAGGATTGAATGAAGGTATCAGGAATGTGGTGGAACTGCATCCCTATACTACTTTGGATGAGCTCAGTTCCCTAGCTCACAAGGTAAAGTCGCAAAGGAGGTCCATAGGAAAAGAGTTTGCTACAAAGACCCCCTATAAACCTCAACCCAAGCCCTTTACCTATCCCAGAACATACCCTACAGCCCAAAGAACCCCTTTTACCCCAAGATACCCCACAAAACAACCCACTCCCCCACAAAAACAACCCCCAGCTCCTCAAAGAACCCCAAATCCTATTCCTACTGATAACATGAGGTGTTTTAGATGTCAAGGACTAGGGCATATAGCTTCAGAATGTCCTAATAAGAGAGTGGTGACCTTGGCTAATTATCAAGCTTCATGGTTTGCTGAACTTGAAGTTGACGAATTAGAGGAAGTACATCCAGAGGGAGTGTTGCTTGATCCTGTGTATGATAAGATAGAGGAAGGTCCTGATGAAGGAGAGCTGTTGTTGATAAGGAGAGTCCTTAGTAGTTCTTCTGTAGAGACAGGACAGGAACAAAGAGAAGCCTTGTTTCATACAAAATGCACTGTGAAAGGGAAGGTCTGCTCTATTATTGTAGATGGTGGCAGCTGTACAAATGCAGCTTCACAGGAAATGTTGGAGAAGTTGCAGCTGGAGACTTCATCACATCCAGCACCCTATTCTATTCAATGGTTAAAATCTAGCAGATGCGTTCCTATCACAGAAAGGTGTTTGGTGAGTTTTTCAATAGGCAAATCATATCCTGATTCTGTTTGGTGTGATGTCTTGCCTATGGATGCATGTCATTTGTTGTTGGGAAGGCCTTGGATGTTTGACAGGCCTATACAACATGATGGGAGGGCCAACACTTATACCTTGGTGGTGAACCACAAGAAAATAACCTTAACCCCACTCAAATACACCCAGCCCACAAAGAACCTTTACCTTGAGCCTACCCTTGATCTTTTACTAGCTGCTGAGCATCAGGAGTTCAGTGCTTGTAAGGATCTTATCCTATTATCCCCTGATGAACCACAAATCCCACAAAATGACCATCCCCTACTTGTCCCACTCCTGGAAGAGTATGCATTTCTATTTCTAGATGAGATGCCCCCAGGATTGCCCCCCAAGAGAGACATCCAGCACAAGATTGATCTAGTCCCAGAATCAGTCTTGCCCAATAAACGTGCTTACAGGATGGCTCCTGCTGAAACTGTAGAGATTCAAAGGCAAATAGATGATCTTCTTAACAAGGGAATGATCAGGGAGAGTCTAAGTCCATGTGCAGTACCTGCTCTATTGGTCCCTAAGAAAGATGGTAGCCAGAGAATGTGTACAGGCTGCAGAGCTATAAATAAAATCACAATCAAGTACAGGTTTCCAATACCTAGACTTCAAGATCTTCTTGATGAGCTCCATGGGTCTCAGGTGTTTTCCAAGATAGATTTGAGAAGTGGCTATTATCAAATCAGAATCTATGAAGGTGATGAATGGAAGACAACATTTAAAACAAAGAGAGGTTTGTTTGAATGGCTTGTAATGCCCTTTGGTCTAACAAATGCTCCTTCTACATTCATGAGGCTTATGAATCAGGTACTGAAGCCTTTGATTGGAAGTTGTGTAGTTGTTTATTTTGATGATATTTTGGTTTATAGCAAGACAGAAGCAGATCATTAAAAACATCTGAAGCAAGTGATGAATATTCTGTCTAAGGAGAAGCTTTATGGGAATCTAAAGAAATGTCAGTTCTTTACAAACCAAGTTATTTTTCTTGGCTATATAGTATCTGCTGATGGCATTCAAGTTGATCAGGAGAAGATCAAGGCCATTCAAGAGTGGTCTACCCCCAGTTCTATTCAGTAAGTAAGCAGTTTTCATGGGTTAGCTTCATTTTACAGAAGATTCGTGAGAAATTTCAGCACTATTATGGCACCCATGACTGAAGTTATCAAAGGAAAGGATTTTCGTTAGACTCCAGCAGCACAGAGGTCCTTTGAACATATCAAAGAGAAGCTTACAACAGCACCAGTTCTTGCTTTGCCCAGTTTTTCTAAGATCTTTGAAGTTGAGTGTGATGCCTCAGGAGTTGGCATAGGAGTTGTCTTATCTCAAGAAGGCAGGCCTATAGCTTATTTCAGTGAGAAGTTAAATAAAGCAAAGAAGAAATACAGTACTTATGATAAGTAGTTTTATGCAATAATCAGAGCTCTTGAACATTGGAGGCATTATTTGGTAGGTGGAGAGTTTATTCTACATAGTGATCATGAAGCCCTGAAGTATATTCAAGGACAACACAAGCTTAATCTCAGACATGCTAAATGGGTCGAGTTTATGCAGTCCTTTCATTTCATGATCCATCATAAGTCAGGCAATATGAATAAGGGAGCTGATGCACTTTCCAAAAGATTTTTCTTATTACACATCCTAGATTCCAGAATCCGAGGATTTGAGCAACTAAAGGTCCTTTATGCTACAGATGATGATTTCAAAGACAAGTTTCAAGCTTGTCAGCAGCATCCTCAGGGTTTGTATCATATAGATCATTGATTCTTATTCAAAGGCAGCAGATTATGTATTCCTAAAAGCAGCATAAGGGAGTTACTGATTTCTGAAGTTCATGGAGGAGGATTAGTAGGACACTTTGGCATAGAGAAGACACTTATTATGCTCAAAGAACATTATTTTTGGCCAAAGATGGTAAGAGATGTAGAACATTTGGTCAAGAGATGCAGTATATGCCAATTATCCAAGAGTCAAAGCCTACCTCAAGGGCTTTATCCCCCTTTGCCAGTTCCTAAAGGTCCCTGGGAAGATGTTAGTCTGTATTTCATTGTGGGACTCCTAAGAACTCAGAGAGGTAAAGACTATTATGGTTGTTGTTGATAGATTTTCAAAAATGGCTCATTTTATTCCTTGCAATACTACCTTTGACGATGTTAAAGTTGCTGATTCATTTCAAGATCGTAGTCAAGTTACATGGCATTCCTAGGTCTATGGTTTCAGACAGGGATACCAAGTTTCTCAGCCATTTCAGGGTTGCATTATGGAAGAAGATGAGAACTCAACTCAAGTTTACCACTACCGATCATCCCCAGACAGATGGGCAAACTGAGGTTACTAACAGAACCTTTGGTGCACTCTTGAGAAGCCTAGTAGCAAGAAACAAAGGAAGTTGGGATACTATGCTACGACAGGCAGAGTTTGCTTTCAACAGGGCCCCAAGTAAAGCTACTGGTCATTCACCTTTTTCAAGTGATTTATGGTCTGAATCCAATCACTCCTTTGGATTTGGTACCTCAAGCTACTTCAGTGTAGTTTAGCTATGAAGCTGGAGTAAGGGCTAAGCAGATTAAAGAGTTCCATCAAAAAATGCAACAACAAATTGAGAAGCACAATCAGAAAATAGCAACAGCAGCAAATCAAAAGAGGAGAAGAGTTGTATTTGCTCCAGGTAACTTGGTATGGGTACAGCTTAGGAAAGACAGGTTTCCTAGTAGGAGGAAAGGGAAGCTTGTTTCCAGAGCTGATAGTCCATTCGAGGTGTTAGAGCAAATCAATACAAATGCTTACAAATTGCATTTGTATGAAGATTATGGAGGAAGTGAAACTTTCAATGTTGCAGACCTTAGACCTTATTATCCAGCAGAAGAGGGTTTACCAAGTTTGAGGTCAAACTTTTCTAAACCACAGGAGGATGATGGAGGTCCATCTACAACAACAATGTTAGCTAATCCAGCAAAGAAGGAGGAGAGGGCTTTCTGTCCATAGGTCCTCAGTAGGTCCTTCGCCCATTGGGACCTAGCTGGGAATTTAGAAGGGATTAAGTCTCTCCTACAGCAAGCCTAGCTCAGTAATGGGAGAAAGGACCTAGGGGAGTTTTGAAGTACTAAATTGAAGCTACATGTTTACCCCAGGATCCTGTACAGGAGGCAGCCTTGGCCTTAGAACTTAAGTCCAATTGGTGCAATTGGACCTTGGCAGAACCCCAACCTGTGATATCAGTGTTCATGTCTATCTCAAGGTCTATTACAAGCTGCAATAGAGTAAGGCAATATCATTTGGTGGTTTCCATAGGTTCCTTGGGTCATCAATGGCCTCTGGTCGAGGACTGCGGGTGACTGATGTCCTTGGACATTTTCTACATCATGTTTAGTCCAGGGAATAATAGCAAGCATCAAGCAGCTGGATAGTATTGGCATTTTTCAGCATTAATAAGGTCATTTGGTCATTTTATCCTTAATGATCGAGAGTCCTTAATTGCTAATACAATCAGCTACTTCAGCAGCCAAGAGGAAGATTATAATAAACTCAGTGGAAGCATGACTAGTGCTCGGGGAAGCAACTGCTGGCACAATTAGAACCAACCAGCAAGTTTTGTTCCATTTTTGTTGTTTTATTAATACAAACTGATGTAATTATGTAATGTATTAGTTTTAAGCAGCTTACTTATATTTCTTAAGCTAGCTTAGCAATAGTTTAGAGGTTTCCTAATGCTTAGGAAATCCTTAATTACTCGGTCACAGCCAGCTACTTGCTGAAAGTAGCAATATAAGCAGCTCTTATTGTAATTGCATTCAATAATGAGTGAATGATTGAGAAACCAGTTGAGCTTGCTCCTGTGTGTTTGTGAGTGTCTCTAAAAACTCTCCATTGTTTCTACTTGTCTGTAACTAAGCTTTGGCAAGCTTAGAAGGTGCTAAGTAGAGCTCGGTACATGTTCTGGTGGTGTGGACTGTATCAAGTGCATAAGCTGAGTTTTCCTTTGTGTTTCTTGCTGTGGTGTGGTCTATATCAGTGGGAATAACAGGTTTTCTATCTTCCGTTATTTGTTTTTCATTCCTTGATGCTTTTCCATCCCTAGGAAAAGCTTAGGTTCAACAAGATCAGGACAGCAAGGTCCTTGGTGTTTGTCCAGGCCAGTGCACTTTGATCCCTTTTGGTCTGCACATACATCAATCATTGTACTGCTTAAGTCCTGCAAAAACATACACGATTAACGAAATGAATCAACAACTTTCGTGTGTCTTTTAGGTTAAAGAATGAATCAAGAATCAAGAATCGACAACCTCTGAATCCTATCGCCCTTTCGATGCTAAATAGAATTATTCTAAACAATCTAATCAACAACTTTCGTGTGCCTTTTAGGTTAAACAGAATTGAAGGTCTCAAAAAGTCAGGTTGTCTAATGATTCCCTAGTTCACTACTCCTTTCTCAACTTTCGTAAACCTAGGTAGTCAGGCTGGTAGTCAGATTACCCTAATTCACCTTTCAGTACTTCTTAGTTTAATCTCAAACTTACAAATATCCAAGGCAAAAAATTACTCGGAGGTACCCCAATAGTTGGAGAAACTATTTTTCGGTACCCCAACTTTTGAAAACTAATTTTGAGGTACCCTTATTTTTTGGGTTAGTAATTAATTGGTGCTTTTCCAACCAATAATTTTATTAAGGGATCGAAATACCCTCATTCTTCTTCTTCAAGGATATTTCTTCAATTAGGGAAGAACAAGGACATTTAGGTCACTTAATAAAATTAATGGTAAAAAAAGCACCAAATAATTACTAATCCAAAAAGTAAGGGTACCTCAAAATTAGTTTTGAAAAGTTGGGGTACCAAAAAAATATTTCACCAAAAGTTAGGGTACCTCAGAGTAATTTTTTGTATCCAAGGCCTTAAGAATACTCATAAACATTGAAAACACAACCTTCTATTGATTCTAATCAACAATTCATGCACAAACTAATAACAATCAATCAAACTACATTGTTTCGGGTTGCAAAAACCACAGAATTCAAATAAACTACTCACTCATGTTCAAGAAAAGTACGATACAAGTTCCAAACATCATGGTTAATTCTCAAAACAGGAAAGAAATTGGAAAGAAAAATAATTACAAAAAATACGACCGTCGAGTCTTTCGATCCCGGGGTGGTGTCTTCCTCGTGAATGTCGAAAATTTCTTCTTGATTCTTGATCTTGAACCTTCTTGAATCAATCTTGATCTTGGTATTGATGGAGTAATTGATGAGTAATGGGATTATTAGGGTCCTTTGTTCTCTTCCAAGGGTGGATGGTTGATAAAATAACCGTCACATGTTACTCTCTTTCTTGCAAGGCACGACCATCCATGAGACGCCACGGTGGCGATACCAGGCGGTGTGGTCGCGATCGCTCTCGGATTTCCTTTCTTTCCTTCGCACAACAAGCAACCGTCAAATCCCAGATGAATTACTCCCCCTTCTCATTGGACCGAATCAAGGATGAAGTCAATGGGCCTAACTTTACTCCTTTTCATTGGTTGGGCTGGGTGAGGGTTGGGTGAAAATACAATGGATTGATCTCCCCACTTCCCACCTTTGTGATTGAACCGCTCGAAATGTTGACCCAACAGCATTAATTGCCTCCACATTTCTCTTCTTTCTCTGGGCTCAGTGAGGGAATTTATGAATCATCCCAATTGCTCTCACTTTCCTCCTTTCTCCATTGGACCGATGAGTGGCTTGGCCCAATGAATAAATAGCCTCTCCTTCTCTCCTTTGTGTGGGCCGAATGAAATGGTGGAGGAATATAATTGAATTGGCCCACTGGATGGTTGACCGAATGAATAAATTTTGGGTATTGCTTTATGTCGCCCCCTTTTTATTAATGTCGCCCCCTCAAATGACTATTTTACCCCTGTCCTCTCTCACTCCTCTCCCTCATCTTCTCAAACTCTCTCTAAAATTCTCTCTAAAATTGTTTTAGATTTTAGAAATTTCAATGGAAGATGATAAATCAAGTGAAGAAAACGAGGTTAGTTTGTAAAATTTGGATTAATAATTGTTAAAAATTAAAATTAAAAAAAAACTATCAAGCACGGTTGTCGCGCAGTTTTTTGGCCGGTGACGGCGGCGGTGCCGCACGAAGATCGCGGCAGCCGCGGTGCTGCCGCGATCTTCGTGTGGCACCCCCGCCGTCACCGGCCAAAAAACTGCACGGCAGCCATTCCGGATTTTTTTTTGAAACTGGTCCAACACGGACGGTGTTAGACCAGTTCGGACCGTGTTGAACCAGTGCAAAAAATATTGACATTCTGGACACCAACACGGGTCGTGTTGGGTCTAGACACGGTTCGTGTTGGGTCCAGTTTTCGTAATTAAGATTTTTTTTTGTTGTTTAGGGAAATTAATGAATGTGGTATTGTTTGATGTGGAGGGTACATGAATTATTGGGTCTTGATGTTATTCCATCCGTGTTTGTGACGGACAAGCAGGATGCTTTGTTGGGTGCTATTGCCAAGGTTTACCCAAATGTGCACCAACTGTTGTGCGTGTGGCATATTGGGAATGATGTGGAGAACAAAGTAAACAATCTTACTAGGGGCAAAAGCTTGGACTCGGGCTTCATTTCAGACATCATTTCAGGAACGACATTGTACATGCGAAGACTGTTGGAGAGTTCAACAGGAAGTGGAACAACGTCGTGAGCGCGTGGATTGGGCAAAACAAACCAATAGTTGAGTATTTTACGGGGACGTGGTTGAATAATAAGGAAAAATTTGTTTGTGCTTTTATCGACAATGTCCCTTACATGGGGAACATGGCGACTTCTAGAGTTGAGAGCCAGTATTCTTCACTGAAATATTATATCGGCAGTTCCAGAGGCACCTTCGATCGTGTGTTTGCGAAGATTCGCAAACACTTGGTGAATCAACACTTGGCCAATGTCACCGTACCCCAAGCAGTGCGATCAACGATAACGTCAGTGCTAGGCCACGGATGCGGCCGAACTCTATCCCTTGATTTGTCCATGAGGATAGTGTTTCCCAACATACTCAACAACCACGCCCTTATCCGATGAGGAATGGGATAACGGGTCGATGTACAAATCAACCTCAAATCGGCGTCAACTAACCTTTATCAAAAATGTGCAAGGTCTTCAGCTCCTCCATTTGTTTATCAAAAATATCAGGCACGTACTGGTTAACCACTTCCCGATCAAGAATTTCAAGCATCAGGCCATCAACTGCAAGGCCCAATATATGTTGCACATCATGCAACCTGATTGTCATTTCACCGAAGGGAAGGTGAAATGTATTTGTGTCGGGTTGCCACCACTCTACGAACGCCGAGATCAACGTCACATCGATGTGGTCATACACCAAGTCCACCAAATGGGTGATTTGGATCCTTCCAAGTCCCGGCTGGCATGCGGGATCCATCGTGGACCTCATTGACCTCAATTCCCTCAACGCATTCTTCTTCGTCACGCACTCAAGAACAGCATGGGGCGAACGCTCGCGACCCTTCCATATTACCGGAGCAATGTGACCTCCAAAGCTCGATATAACGGACCCAATTGCAGGTCCCCCGGGCACGTTACCGTCAATCTTCCAATCGTCACCGCTCCGGCTCCTCTTACTATGTCTGCTGCTGGACCCAGCATCACCAGTAGCAGAACTGCTTCCCTGTCCCCGCTGACGAATTGGGGCAAACTTCCCTGATCCATCCCTCATCGGCATGAAACCCGTTGGCCTGTAAACTTGCCCACGAGGTGGCGCGACTGAAGTCAGGATCATCTGCGTGTCGAGCTCCCCGGTCCCATCGTCCCCCGATGTCTCTATGTCGGTCGACTCATCCATCACTTGGTTGAGATGGTCAACGAAACCTCGCGTGGGCTGACTCCCCGTGTCCTCGGGCTAGCCGCCCGCATCATCATGTGCGCCCCTACCTACACCGTCACATATACCTCGACCGGCACGGCATGTTAACGCAGTCACATTACGTCTGTGGGGGTCCCCAAAATCACCCCCCTTCAACCAATCGGGAGTTGCTTCGACCGTTCCAGAAACCCTCCACCCTTGCCCTTGCCTACCATTTTAGATCACCTGCAAAATGAAGACATATAAAATCAAAAAATTACTCTAAGGTATCCTAACTTTTGATGAAATGTTTTTCTGGTACCCTAACTTTTCAAAACTAATTTTTAGGTACCCTTACTTTTTGGGTTAGTAATTATTTGGTGCTTTTTCGGCCATTAATTTTATTAAGTGACCAAAATGCCCTTGTTCATCCCTTCTTGAAGAAATACCCTTGAAGAAGAAAAATGAGGGTATTTCGGTCACTTAATAAAATTAATGGCCGGAAAAGCACCAAATAATTACTAACCCAAAAAGTAAGGGTACCTCAAAATTAGTTTTGAAAAGTTAGGGTATAAGAAAAACATTTCATCAAAAGTTAGGGTACCTCCGAGTAATTTTTTGATATAAAATATATGTTGACATAAAGAAACCATACGTTATGAACCCTAAACCCTATAACCCTATAACATAATAATCATATTATCGAAATCATCCAAACTCAACACTTTGTTATGACATGTATAACTAAGCCGTGTCACGAGGCAAGAGGATCCTTGTTCAGTCTCATTTTGAGCCGAATTAAGACCGTAAATTGAGTATTTTTTATTGCGATTTCTTCACTTGATTGAAAAATTAGTGTGATTTGAAGATCTTAATCCAAATTCATAGAGAAGTGAAAAGAAGTGGAGAAAAGATGAAGATTTAAGAGAGAATTCGAGAATTAAAAAGAAGATGAGAAGAAGAACTAAAAGAAGCGGCCCAATCGCGCGAGATCCGGCCCATGAATGAGCGGAAGAAAAAAACGATGGCTGCGTTTTTCACCCACTGCCTATAAAAATACCTAGCCGCCGCGAAATAAGGGGGTTACCTTTTAGATGAACTATGATAGTTATTTTTTTAGGTTTACTCGTTCTTAGCATCATTGTTCTAAGGTTTAGTTCATTGTTTTCTCTTTCTTGCTTTTGCTACCATTATTCTTCGATTGTAATTCACTCGTCCAATCTTTAATGCAATTCAATTTTTAATTCTCGTTCTTATCGCTTTTTGTTTCTAGTCTTGTTATTTCGAGTTATTAGTATTAGTTCCACAAAAATCCAATTTTTAGTGAAGAGGAGAATTAAGGTTCCTCGAATTCTCCCTTCAGGTGAGGATTCAAGCAGTCTTAGTAATCCAAATCACGCCTTTCTTGTTTGTTCGGGAGAAAGATTTAAGATTTCAAGATTAAAGGTTAGAACAATGCATCCTAGGTATAATTTCGTTCCTTTAATTTCAGTAATTAGTTTAGTATTTACATTCATCGTTCTTAATTATTTTAAATAGCTTTCTTAGTTAGAAATTTACTTTCTTGTTAAATTAGGTTTAGTTCATCTTTAAGTTCTTGTTTTCCTTAGTTTTTATTGCTTTCAATCTTGATTAATTTAGTTAGTTTAATTATTTAGTGCTTCCTGCATATTGAAAACTCTTCCAAACCAATTTCCTGAAAACCTAACACACCATCCCTGAGGTACGACAACCCTTACTTTTTACCCCAAATACCACAACCGAACAATGGCGCCGTTGCCGGGGATGGCGTTATTTGGTAGATTAGGTCATTGGTTTATGTGTGAATAATTTAATTTCTTTCTTAGATTTGTTTTTTTAAAAAAACAGTAGTTTCAAAAAAAAAAATCGAGATTATGGCTAGTCCCCAATTTCCCCAATTTGAGCATGAAACATTTTGGAAATATTTTGCTAGATTACATGATTACCGTGCTCAATGTGAATTGTATGGTATCTTTTATGATACATTGGATATGTTGGGAATTGTGCATGAGGGTATAAATTATGAAACTCGTAATCTCTTCAAATTTTATTGGTTTTCTAATTTAGGAGAAGATGGTGCTTGGGAATTTCTTGAATGGTTGTCTAGGGATACTTATGAGCTTGAACAAAAAAATGTTATTCCTAGTGTCCAACCTTCTTATTATGCACCACTCTATGAAACTTTAGCCATACCATATCATGAATACCCCCAAAATCTGAATGGTCAATCTAGTGGTGCGGAGTATTTTTCGGGGACCTTAACTGAACAATCATGTGATTATCCCTTATATTTTGATGATCAATCTTGTGGTAGGGATATTGTAGAAGACTCTTATGATCTTCCCCCATGTGACATTGTTGAGTCTCATCCTTTGTGCTCATATTGTGATTCGCCGTGTCATAGTTCTGATTCTTGTTTGAAAGCTGAAATGGATGATTTTCGAGCTAACATGTGTGCGAAAATGAATGAAATGTGTGCGAAAATGACTGAGTACACGCATGAATTTTTACATGAGACTAGATCTGGGGTAGAAATTCCTTCTTCACAAGTGGTTGATTCGATAGTTGAAGTAGATCATTCATCATCTTTGAGTCCTGAAATGCATGTTGATTCTTCTTTGTATGATTATGATGAGGATGGTGACTACTATAATAGACCTAGTTTTGCATGCATTGAGTTTAGGAAATCCTTAGCTCTAGCTACATCTAGTGAGCACGAGAAACATGATAACCTTGTGTGTGATGATGTAGAACTTGATGAAAACATGTTACATGATGAACCATTGTCCACACCATTATCCATGCTTTTATGTGAAGAGAAGGTTGAGTCTAATGAATGTCATGATGTTTGTGATGGACCTCAACATGATCTTGTTGAGAGTGAAATCGAATCCTTGGTAATTGAATTTGTGCTTGATACTGAATTATTCACTTTCATTAAGGATCATTGTATTAATCAGGCATTAACTACCCTTTCCTGTGAATCCATTGGAAATAATGTGAAATCTTATGATGATGAACTTGAGTCTTTGGGGATTGATCCTAAGTGTTTGAACTTAGTTTGTGACAATGATATTTTTGATGGTGATATGCTTTATGAGTCATTGTTTGCATCCAAGTCTGTGCATGAGAAGGTTGAGGAGTGTATTGTATTGCCCCCTCCCGTTGATTTGCATACCCAATCTCCATTTACAAATCAATGGGAGGAATCATTTGTCATGTCTCCTTTTAAGGTGCTTAGGAAAGTTATGTACATTCCTGTAGTCCGTCAATTCTATGACTTTTCTAAGACCTTCGATAGACTGTTAAGAGCACTAACGTTTGCTGATGGAGTTTTAAGATTGTGCTCTTATGTTCACCACTCTGAGATGCATTCAAGAATGTATGACTTGTTACTACGGGCATTGAATGGTTCTGAGATGGCACCCGATATCTTGAGGTGGGATGGAGTGGTTGATGCTCCATAGATGGTTTTATTATTCTGAGACTTCATTGTTTAAGTATATTCAGTACCTAACCAGGTAATATCTTTCCTTGTCTTCTTATTACAGTTAGTAAGTTGTTTTTTTTTCTTTTCTTTTCTTTTCTTCTTTTATTTCCTTTTGGCGTGTTCTTGATTTCTTTTGCGTGCTTGCTTATCTCTATTTTTGTTTCCAATAAGGACATTGTTGGCCTTTTTGTGTGGGAGTGGGGGAGACATGCATGCCGACTTGAATTTTTCCTTTTCATTTGTGTCCTTTTTCTTTTGTGTGGTGTCGCCTTATTCACAATGAGGACGTTGTAGAGTTTTTGTGTGGAAGTGGGGTGGCACAAGTGCCTTACTAGTTTTTGGCAATTTTTGTTTAAAAAAAAAAAAATTTCTTAGGTTTAGTCTGCTGGAACACTTTCGGTGATGATTTGTAAACCAATTAGACTTTCAGTTTGTCTTGCTTCACCTTGAAAAGTTTGGTTGAGAACTTAAAAGTTTTTGAAACTGAATTTGCAAATCTTCTGAGTTTGAGTCAAGTAATGAATAGTGTGTTTAACTTCTTTGACTAACTTAGTAAGTGTAAATATGTGTGCCGCAAATCTTTGGGCTAGGTTTAGTTAAATGAGCCCTATCTCGTGAGTTCACATAGCCTAAAAGTATGAATTGATCACTTTTATCAATTCTTTTATTTCCTGAGTGACTCCACCACTAGTTGCACCTCTAGAACTTGTTTTGCATCTTGCTTGAGACTGCATCTTTGCATTACATATTATGACAATATGATTGGGGCATCCTTTTCTTTATTAATTAAACTACATAGCCAAACAGCCTCCCTAACAATATTATTACCGTTCTTTAGCCCCGCCTAGCCTTTGATTACCTTTCTTTTTGTGATGAAACCCTGACAATACAAGTCATGACCTTTATTAATTCCTACCATTTGTCTTGCTTGGATATGTGAGAATTCATTATTTTGTGAGGGAAAATTGGTTCGGTGTTGCTGTGAATAGGAATTGAGGTAATGGGGGTATAGTTTTGATTTTAATTGAATTGGAACACATTACATATCCCAATTATTATGGGTTAGCCAATTGTTTATGTTGTTCTTTTAATATATTGAGGTCGAAGCTAAGTTTATATATTCGTATTTCTTCTCCCTTGATTACCCACCAAAAATAGAAGTAGAAAAATAGAAAAAAAATGAAAAAAAAGAATTCAAAAGAAAAGGGTGATTAAGGGAGACTCAATTAAAAGTTCTTAAAGCTTTTGACCCAGTTGTAAAGTTTGATACGGTGTTTTGTTCTTAATGAGGGAGAAAAATGAGTTCCTTGTATAATTAAGCAAGAAGGTGAGTTGAGAGTAATATATTTTGAAAATCAATCCAAGCATGGCTCTTTAACTCCTCATACCCAAATATTACTACTCCTTTTCCCTAACCTAAGCCTCGTTACAACCCTAAAAGTCCTCTTGATTGTCACTTATGTATTTGCATACTAGCAGTGGAGAGAGAGATTCTTACCAAGCCTATGGTAGGTTGTTTCTTTTGGTTTGAGTATGAGAAAAACCCACATACACATTCAAATTTGAGTGTTTGAGCGTTCAATTTTTATCCTAAAGTGAGGTTTGCTCTTTTAACTGGACTACGTCCATAACCAACCACGCATATTTGCATTCATCTTAAGTCTGTTGGCGGTTTTTCGCATCTAAAGTACTTGTTCTCTCTACTTAATTTCGAAAATTTCATTCTATCTATTTTACACTGATTTTGTTCTCTTCCAGATTGATATGGGTATTTGCTTGATGGATTGATGTGTTTGATTGGTTAGCCTGAGGGGGTGTTCCGTTGTATTTGTAACCCTTTTATTTCTTTTTCCTGTTTCTTTCTTGAGTCTTTTCCTTTCTTTTTAATTTGAGTCTACTTTTTCTTTTCTTTTCTTTTCTTTTTCTTCGGCTTTTGTGGGTATAATTGCTATAAACCCTCATGAGACCTTCCTCGTCCACTTGGGCTGCCAAGGGATTTAAAGCGCTAGTTGCATACGCTAAATGCAACCGTGATTCCTATGAAAGTGAGTTAGGATAGTTTAGTTTATTTTCTTTCTTTGTTTTAGTTTGCTCGGGGTGAGCAAACCTTTGTGTGGGAGTGTTGTTCAGTCTTATTTTGAGCCGAATTAAGACCGTAAATTGAGTATTTTTTATTGCGATTTCTTCACTTGATTGGAAAATTAGTGTGATTTGCAGATCTTAATCCAAATTCATAGAGAAGTGAAAAGAAGTGGAGAAAAGATGAAGATTTAAGAGAGAATTGGAGAATTAAAAAGAAGATGAGAAGAAGAATTAAAAGAAGCGGCCCAATCGCGTGAGATCCGGCCCAAGAATGAGCGGAAGACAAAAACGATGGCTACGTTTTTCACCCACTGCCTATAAAAAGACCTAGCTGCCGCGAATTAAGGGGGTTACTTTTTACATGAATTATGATAGTTATTTTTTTAGGTTTACTCGTTCTTAGCATCATTGTTCTAGGATTTAGTTCATTGTTTTCTCTTTCTTGCTTTTGCTACCATTATTCTTCGATTGTAATTCACTCGTCCAATCTTTAATGCAATTCAATTTTTAATTCTTGTTCTTATCGCTTTTTGTTTCTAGTCTTGTTATTTCGAGTTATTAGTATTAGTTCCAGAAAAATCCAATTTTTAGTGAAGAGGAGGATTAAGGTTCCTCGAATTCTCCCTTCAGGTGAGGATTCAAGCAGTCTTAGTAATCCAAATCACGTCTTTCTTGTTTGTTCGGGAGAAAGATTTAAGATTTCAAGATTAAAGGTTAGAACAATGCATCCTAGGTATAATTTCGTTCCTTTAATTTCAGTAATTAGTTTAGTATTTACATT
The DNA here is from genome assembly GCA_029582165.1 of Portulaca oleracea. Classification (NCBI taxonomy): domain Eukaryota; kingdom Viridiplantae; phylum Streptophyta; class Magnoliopsida; order Caryophyllales; family Portulacaceae; genus Portulaca; species Portulaca oleracea. Next base: position 36,960,877 of record CM055882.1, read on the forward strand.
CATCGTTCTTAATTATTTTAAATAGCTTTCTTAGTTAGAAATTTACTTTCTTGTTAAATTAGGTTTAGTTCATCTTTAAGTTCTTGTTTTCCTTAGTTTTTATTGCTTTCAATCTTGATTAATTTAGTTAGTTTAATTATTTACTGCTTCCTGCATATTGAAAACCCTTCCAAACCAATTTCCTGAAAACCTAACACACCATCCCTGAGGTATGACAACCCTTACTTTTTACCCCAAATACCACAACCGAAAAATCTTGTTATTGTCCAAGGAGACTGTGTTTGTTAACTGTTAATCTATGGCTGAAAAAGACTTTCATGAGTCATACCGACTTCTTCGTTATTTGTCTGGTTCCCAAAAAGTAGCGGAATGTCAGCAGTGAAATTGCACGAGGTCTACAGTGTTCTGGGAGTTAGAAGCGTCTCAGATTTGGTACAATGCAGTGTTTCCAATGCGCAGCCTGGTGGGCAGCAAGACAAGATGGATCTGAAAGAGAAGCTTATAGTAAAGGGCCTAATAGAAATCGTGTTGGGCTTTCTTGCATGTGCTTTGATGGACCTATGAATCCTACATGCAAGAAAACCCAACACGATTTCTATTAGACCCTTTACTACAAGCATCTCTGCTTCACACCTGTCCTGTCGCCTCGCTATTTCCAAGCAATGGAAACACTGCATTGTACCGAATCTGAGATGCTTCTAACTCCCAGAGCACTATAGACCCCGAGCAATTTCACTGCTGACCTTGCGCTACTTTTTGGGAACCAAACAAATAAAGGAGAGTAGATACGACTCATGAAAGTCCTTTTCAGCCATAGATTATCATGTAACAACACACACTCTCCTTGGACACTAACAAGACCCAAAACTCAACCTCTTTTTATGACATATAAAACTAAATTACAACAACTATAACTTAACATACTACCCTAAACTACCCTAAACTACCATCACAAATAACATATTTACTTACGTAGCAACTGGTTGTTGAGTATTTAAGTTATTCAATGGATGTGACATAACTATTTATATAATTTATTTCTTCATTTGGAGTTATGAGTAGTTAAGTTAGCAATTAAGTTGGATTTGGAACAAATTACCCCTACCAACTTCAAAGGCTAACTCACTTACTAATAATAACCAAAATCATCCAAACTCAACCTCCTTTTAACACAACTACATCTAAACTACTCGGAATACCCTAAACCCTAAACATAGTCCTCTAAACTTACATCACAATTAACCATTTTACTTATTCCATGGCGTAGTTTCAAATACTTTTGAAGTATGCTAACCAACAATTCTAAAGTTGAGGATGATATTCCACAACTTTTAAAATTGTACAATGAATTTCTTGAAAAATGTACTTGGTTATTGTAGACACCGGGATTTTGACGCATAAAATAACATAAAAAGAAGAACGGAAGAAATAAAAAAGATTTAATAAATGCATGCATTTTACATGTATTTGTTCACTTAAAGCTGCATGCAAGATCACATGTAGTCCATCTTAGCTACATGCACATTTTTTATATAAAAATGGAGCCATGCAAACCCTACAAGCAAGAGCTAGAGGTCGCGAGATCAAATCCTCACAAGAAGACTCAAAAACACTCTAAAAAAGCTAGCTAAACACATGCATTTCGTCCAGTGTGAACCTCCTATTCCCTAGGCAGATTGACTCCCTCCACCACCGTCCATGCATGCATGGACGAGACGGGAACCTCCCCCCTGGCGCAGTGGCTGACCGGCCTACATGCCTTGACCACACGTGGTCAATTGACCACGTGCTGTCGTCCACTCCAAGTTCACCCCCTACTGCCCTAGTGTTTTGTGCCAAGCTCGGAGATTACTATGTGAGTGCATGTATTCATATGTATTACCTCCTATAAATACTACTCCTCTCCAAGCGATTTTACTTACCAACTCACTCATCAAATCATCTTCAGAAAGCAAAAGTTTAGAGTTTCAAGCAAACTCAATTAACAATCAATTAATTATCAAATAACCTAGACTCAAAGCGAGAACTTAAACGAGAAACCACAATCAGTTAGGCAACAACTCCACAAAAGCACCAAGTAGCAGCAGTCTATGTCTCCGGCGTCAACTAGCGAGCACCGAGACACACACGATCGAGCAGAAGTGCCAGTCCCCAGCACACAGCAGACAGTACGCAACAACCAGCAACTCCTCTCGCAATTAGGGTTTTGCGAAAATTGGGGCAACAATTTCTGGTAAACTGAGGCTCATTCCACACAATTAATCGAGTGTTTTTGGGCGAAATTGGGTGGGAAGTTCATGGGGGAAGGCAATTTGAAGTGGGTTGACGAATTGAGGATGAATTCGAGGAATTAGAGTTTGGAAAATTCGGAATTTCGCAGATTAGGGTTTGTGAAATTGGGAATTTCAGTGTGTGCAGGTGGTGGCGGGGGTGGTGGCGTGAGGGTCGCATGATAGGGGTGGCGGCCAGAAGGTAGTTGACTAGCAATGATCGGTGGTGGTTTCAGGCAGGGGCAGTGGCTAGGATTTCTGAGCAGTTGACGTTTGTCATATTTTTATTTAAGAGATTGAATGGCAGCGGAAAAGAAAAAAATTTGGGTGAAACTTGGAATTGAGAACTTGCTCTTATACCAATTTGATAGAGAACTAGAAACTAAAGAAGATAATTCAGCATCCCTTAAAAGATTCAAAGAAAAGATTAGCAAAGCCCTTATTTATAGGTAAACAGATTAAGAGAATGGATGGCAACAGATTATGGTTTGTGAAATTGTATTCGAAATTCAGTGTAGCATGTTTCATAAAAGCTAGCAAAGCCCTTATTTATAGGTAAACAACCTGCCTAATACGAAATCTAACAAAAATAGAAAACTAGAATAATACTCCTTAACAACTTGGGAAATTATAATATTCTTAATATGATGAATAGGAAACTAAAACATATTAAATATCTAGTTATTATTATTCCTAAGCTTCTTCTTAAAATAAGTCTTCCGTCCTCCATCACTATGTTTGGCCTCTCCATAGGTCGGACCATTGGATTAGGGATAGTGATAGGAGAGGGGTAAGGGTAGGGGTAGCATATGGAAGTAGATGGGTATGTCAAACTAAAGCAGAAAGCAATTTGTAGAGAAATTGCACATGGATGAAAGTTGTCGTGCAAGAGCCTAAATAATGGATCCCGTCTAAGAGGGGTCGAAGACTTGGGAAGATGAAAAAAAAAGCAAATCCTCACCCCTAATAAAGAAGATATTCCTATGTGAAGTGTGTGGTATAGGCTGCAAAGGTGAAACGCATATTCATATCACATCTAGCAGCAAGAAAAATAATGGCATTTCTTAAATGTGCATAAAAAACATGAGTAGGCCAATATATTCACATTAGGATATTTCAGGAAACTGTTGCTAAATGGGCATCGACGAATGCACTAGTAAAGGACCAATAAAGTATGTCAAATTTACCCCTTTACGAATGGTAGCATACTAATTTTTCAAAAAAGGAATACCCCTGAACAAGGTTGATGTCCCCAACTTGTGTCGGTGTTTAGCATGATTCTCTAACAGTCTGTTTGGTTATTAGAGGGGGAGGGTAGGGGAGGGTATTAGGGCGGAGGGGAGGGGAGGGGAGGGGAGGGGAGGAGAGGGAATGGAAGGGGATCTATTTCTATCTTATTTGGATTATAAGTGGAGGGGAATGAAAGGTAAGAGGGGTTAATTGTTGTGTTTGGATTAGAAAAGGGAGGGAAGGAGGGGAAGGGGAGAAAAATGAAGTAGTTATTATATTAATAAAGTTATTTTTCTTTTTTTCTAATGCATAATGAGTTCTCCTCCCCTCCGTTAACCCTCATATCGGGGGTTTATGAAAAGGGGGTTAGTGGAGGGGAATGGAGGTAAATGGTTCCCCTCCCCTCCCTCCTATTTATTTTTCCAAACAAGGGTAGAGGGGGTTATTTAATATCATTCCCCTCCTTTCCCCTCCCTTTCCCTCCTATAATTTCTATCCAAACATACTGTAATGCTTCACATATTACACTTGGATACCTGAAGAACAAATTAGAGCTTCTCCCCGCCGCCCCCTCCTTAACTATACAGTCTGTTTGGTTATTGGAGGGGGAGGGTAGGGGAGGGTATTAGGGGGGAGGGAAGGGGAGGGGAGGGAATGGAAGGGGATCTATTTCTATCTTATTTGGATTATAAGTGGAGGGGAATGAAAGGTAAGAGGGGTTAATTGTTGTGTTTGGATTAGAAAAGGGAGGGAAGGAGGGGAAGGGGAGAAAACTGAAGTAGTTATTATATTAATAAAGTTATTTTTCTTCTTTTTTTTTTTTTAATGCATAATGAGTTCTCCTCCCCTCTGTTAACCCTCATATCGGGGGTTTATGAAAAGGGGGTTAGTGGAGGGGAATGGAGGTAAATGGTTCCCCTCCCCTCCCTCCTATTTATTTTTCCAAACAAAGGTAGAGGGGGTTATTTAATATCCCTTTCCCTCCTATAATTTCTATCCAAACAGACTGTAGTACATGGGCCACCAATGTTATTCCAATACATAGCTGACAGATTTGGAGTCGTCAATCCAAAAAAAAGTAGACCTATCAAATGGGTCGTTCAGTTTGGGTTTGGGTCGGACATACTCCGGTTCGGGTAACAGGTTTTGAGTTGGGTTGACCTCGGGTTTAGGTTAACTTCGGGTGAACCTATCTTCAGTTCGATTTGGGTTGATTCGGATTAACTTCGAGTGAGGATCTTTAAGGTACAGCTGGTTCAATTCGAGTACAGTTCGGGTCAGGTTAAGTTTGGATAATGGTTTCGGGTCCATTCTAGGTCAGGTGTACGTTGGATTTCATTCGGGTCAGGTAGTGTTTGAATCAGGTTGCATACGGGTAGGGTAACATCGGGTATTTGGGCCTAAACTACTCAAAAATCTTAAGTCAAGATCTTAGATATAAACCAAATGACAATGAAAAAATTGAATATCCAACCCACATCCAAACTGGAAAAAAGTTTGACCCTGGATTTATTAATCACCTGATTAATTGATTAACATGGTTATACAAGAGAGAGAGAAATTTGACCCATGATTTATGAGTGTCCTAGCAACCAAAATTTTGTCGATCCTGAACACTTTGAAAATACTCAAACTTTTGCCGAGAAATATTTTATATATCAAGAAATATATTAAGAAGCTATGAAACGTATAGTGATGGAGCAAAACATTCAAGAATATTAAATGCAAACAAAGGGTAAACATAGGAAGAACATGAATTTGGAGTTGATATATTTTTTTTTCCTGAAGTAATTATTTTGTGTGTACTTCTTACTACTGTTTAGGTGAAAATGCAAAATTCCAATGTCAACCATATACACATAGTCTTACCGTTATCACATCGAATTAAGATGAGATTATCATTTGCATATTTATCTATCTATAGACTATAATGCAAAATACACTAATAAGAAATTGTGGCATTTTATTTGGGATTACATGGATTATGTTTGGACTGTTTGGTAGTTCTCATGGCTAGCTTGTATCACTTTAGGCATATTTCATTACTATCATATCAATTCACATTAAGAATAACTTCAAATTGATACAAACTAAAGTTTGCTTTGTTGAAGTTTAGGTTGGGTCATTTTGGTTAAGGATTGGTCCGGGTAAGAATTGGATTGGTTTGAAATTGTGTATGGTCAGTTCGGATTTGGGTTATTCCTATTCGGATACTTTTGGTTCGGGTCAATATGGATAGAGTTTGAATCGGGCGGGGTCTTTACGGTTAATGGCAAGGATTTAGTTCGGTTCGATTATGGTTCATGTCATTCGGGTGTCAGTTTATTCAGTTCACGAGAAGTTTCGAGTTCAGCGCGGTTTTGATACGGGTCATTTCTAGCGTGGGTCGTTTCAGTTCATAATAGGTCTCGGGTTCGATTCAGTTTTGGGTCGGATCATTTCAGATGTTCCAGTCATAATCGATTCATCTCACTTCGGATGCCAGTTCGGGTATGGGCCCGGGTCATTCGGTTCGAATATCGGGTTTCGGACCAGTTTTGACAGGTCTCAAAAAAAGTATTGCACATGTTAAAAAGCAAATCTTTGCAGAAAATGAGTCAAAGGGAATTTTACTTACAGTTCCAGGGTGTCGCCGTATTTCATGCCTTGACAAATTAGCGAGGTGTAATGCGTGAACTCGATGATCCGGACGAGCTGCAGTTGGTCTATGCAGTCCATGTGAGGTTCGCTCACCAGCAATTGGCAAGTTGAGGTCTATAGCTAGCTGCTCTTGATCATGTGATGCAAAAGGAGGTGCGGACGTTTCATACAGCTCCCAATTATCAGGCAAATGAGTTTGTCTGTCTATATAGGACTGTATCAACTGGTCCAGACTTTCTCGAAAGCCACTATGTAAAAGGCTTGAAACTGTCCTTCTAGAATTGACAAAAATTTTAATGTATTAGCATAGCCAAATAGAAAAGGTGATGAAAAATGTTGATATAGTTCCATATTACCTATTCAGAAGTTCTCTTAACTCCATGTTGTACAAATTATCATCATCAGAATAATAAAAGGTGTTATCTCTTCCAGAAGACGTGGCTGTAGGAGCAGACAACATGCCCATCCAATCCCTTGGAGTCTCTTGGGAAGCATTTTGATGCGAATAGTCTTCTTGTGCATCATTCTGCTGTCCATTGTTTTCGAAAACACAATAGGAAGATTCTACATCATCAGCCGACCAATTTGGTCTGTCTGCTTCTTCCTGATCATCAACCCTCCATTGGTTTGAGAAAACGCTGCCCTCCCATTCTCTTTCCTCATATTCTATAACACGTCTTTGCCTGCCGTCAACAAGCACACTAGATTCTTGGCCATTTACATCTCCCAAGACATGGCCTTCTCCAAAAAAACCCTCACCAAGGGTATTTATTTCTTCCCCATCAGTAGTGTCATATTGTCGAGCAGATACCACATGGAGCTCTTCCAGACTGTCAAATTCCGCACCCTCATTAGCTGAAGGTTCTTGGGGATTTGAAATGGAAATCTCATCATTTAGAGAACCATTAGAAAGGGAAGCTGTAGCTGTCTCTTGACTGCATGGCTCCCCATTTTCTGGGTCTTGACCCGATCTTGCTTCCACTTGGACTGCCAACTCTGACAAATTAGTCTTGCTGGTAGAGCATCCTAACTGTTGATTCAGGTTGAGTGACGAACCAATTTCACAATCTCCATTATGTTCACTCCGTTCGTTGGCACAATAAAGGATATCAGGATTCATGCTGCACTGCACTTGGTCCTCTCTCGAATGATCAGGAGGATTATTGGAGGGGATTTCAGAGAGGTCTCTTGGTTGTGTATGGGCTTCATTGTTTAATCTGGAGAGAAAGCCTTCCCTACAAGAAACGAAGATTTCAGAACTCAACGGCCTTACAAGGTAAGTTCCATGTACTTCTTGGAAGTTGAATGTACTTGGCAATTGAATGTACTTAGGGATGAAATTGTTTAAAACATATAAAACTCACTGGTCAAATATTGCAACCTTTTAGGACCTATCAAAATGGAAGTTTTGACATTAAAAAAGGGACAAAGGGAGTAGTATCTAACTTTCTTTAATGCTTTAATTAGAACTCAATTAATCCATAAGAATCATACATACAAAGTAACGATCGGAATTTTTGGAACATTTCCAGGATTTTGTAAATTATTATATTTACAATGTAAATCGAATTAGAATAACTTTATGCACTAAAATCTAACTGCTACTTGGTAATATTTTATATTGTGAGTAAAGTATGACGATACAAAGTTGATATAGGCATAAATAGATATAGAAAGTTAGAAACCAATTCTTTCAAATTATTTAAACCTGTAATTACTTATCTGTCTTTCTCTAACTGGTTTTTCAATATGTCTTGCTATTTTCTATAACTCAGTTTCTCACATATTCACAATTATGCAAGAGTCTGCCAAAAAAACATGAATGCGAAAAGGAGAAAAATCAACTAAACTATTTCCTAAAAACCTAAATATGTGAAAAACATTAAGTTGACATCCTAAGATTCTAATAAATAACATTAAGAGTATGAAATGGGAAGAACATCAAAAGATTCATCATGAAATTTCTCAAAATAAAATAACATTTATTTAACCTTAAGAAAATACATTGATGTTCAAATAATTTTCATGGTTTTCTCATCTTTTCCTATTTTATTATCTTATTGTAATGAATTTTTTTTTTTTTCACTTTCAAATGAAATTTATTTTCTAAAACAAAGGAAATTTCATAAAATTGAGTTTTTTTTTCAATACAAAAAGGGCCAAGTTAAATTTTAAAAGGTTAAGGTTAAGAAAAACAAGTAGAAGAGGCTCAACTCCATATTCCTATTTTAGTTAGGTATTTCATTAAATCCCTAAGGAAAATTGGATTCCAATAATCCCTACTTTCAGCTTTTGTATGCCAATAATCCCTACTTTGTTTTGTATTCTGGTGGTCCAAAAAAATAAAGATTGTATTCTAGTGCTACCAAATTTATGTCCACATTCTTTTTATTTTTTCATTTCTGTGTCATATTGTTTTTAATTTTTTCATTCCTGCCTCCAGAAAGGTTATGAAGTGTAGTTACTAAATTAATTTTTAAAATATTTTTTTGAGAATCCGAGTAATTATTATGATTTTCTTACAGGAATAAAAGTGAAAAAAATAATTGAAAAAATTTGGGACAAACTTTGTAAATTCATTGAAAATCGTGGCGAAATGTTGCGCTAAGTTTTGAATCAAATGCAAGTCAAAATATATGATATTTAGGGTATACACTCAGTCGCATCCCACCAAAATACAATTCATATTTTTTTTTACCACTAGAATAAAAAAAATAAAGTAGGGATTATTGGCATGCAGAAGTGAAAGTAGGAATTATTAGAATCCAATTTTCCAATCCCTAATGTGCAAATAAAAAATAGTCATTTGAATTCAAGGGTTTTTGGACACTAATACACTGTACTTTTGGGGGTGTTGGATAATAATGCATTGAACTTTTTTCTTGGACAATAATATACTGAACTTTGGGGGTGTTAGACAATAATACACTTGATACGATTCCGACGGTGGCCAACTCGGTGACGGTCTTGCATGGTGGGTTGAAGAACAAAAGAAATTAAAATTTTTACTAAATTAATGCCATATCAGTCATTGTCAGCAAGTAGAAATGAAATTTAATTATTCTTTTCCAAATAACACCTCATTACTCACATTTTCGCTAACGTAAACAGTGTTCTTCGTTTGCAAAATCTTTGCTTATTTGGACTTGCTTACATGACATTAATATAGTAAAAATTCTAATTTCTTTTGCTCCTTGACCCACCACATAAGACAGTCACCGAGTTAACCACCGCTGAAATCGTTTCAGGTGCATTATTGTCCAACACCCCCGAAGTTCGAGTAAATTACATTTACCCTACCTGAGATTTGTTGTAATAATTTTTACACATCCACATTTGTGAAATAATTTTTACCTTACCTCACAATAGCTCTAAGTGTTTTTATTCTACCTGAAGTTTGACGTAATAATTATTGCACACACCACCTTTGTGAAATAATTTTTACCTTACCTCACATAAACTATAAGTGATTTTTACCCTACCTGAGATTTGTTGTAAGTGTTACCGCAATACTACAACATAAGAAGGATACGACGACTTAATTGAGCGATCGATATCGTATTGGTCGCATAATTTTTTCGTGCGACCGATAGCTTATATAACAAAGCGATTAGCTTGGAGTAGGGGTATTATTTATTTATCGCTTTTTACTTTGTTTTTATAGTGAATAACTTAAATCATGAAGTGTATGAATCAATAACTAGCTATGTATGGGTAGACTCACATTTTGGTGAAAATTGACGACCGCGAAAGGGTTTAGGATTAATCTACGTGATCGGTAATGGAGAAGGTAGTAAGGGAGGAATAGGAGGTTAGAGAAAGTTTAATGGAGCATATATGATGGAGACTGAGATTTCATTGTAGATTGCTTCCTGTTTTGTTCCTAGGATGACATTTCATGGCATTTGAATGTCGTCTTGGATTCTAGATCTTCAGTAGTAAAGGCGGAAATCGAGGATCTAGATTTTCAGTAACACTTATTGCTATAACAAGCTAAGTAAAAATCACTTACAACTATTATAAGGTAGGGTAAAAATTATTTCACGTAGGTAGTGTGTACAATAATTATTACGGCAAACCTCGGGTAGGATAAAAGACACTTAGAGCTTATGTAAGGTAAGCTAAAAATTATTTTACAAATGTGGGGTGTGTAAAAATTATTACAGCAAACCTCAGGTATGGTAAATGTAATTTACTCACCAAAGTTCAGCATATTATTGTCCAAGAGAGAAGTTCAGTGCATTATTGTCCAACACCTCCAAAGTACAGTATATTAGCGTCCAGAAACCCTTAATTCAAAGTTCAAAGGACTTGTCAAAACTTTGACCAAATTTTTCTAATGTTATATGAACTTCGAAGGGGGGTGCACCTTTTTATGTGCAACACATGAGTGTAATTCAATAGTTTCAAAGTCATTGACCAACCCATGGGATGTTTTTCTATCACAATTTCTAGAAAAATAAATTAGAATTAAAGGATTACTAAAGAAGTGATGATGAAAACAGAAAGCTTCTACGACTAACGTCATTCTAAGGCCTTAAGAGTTTATTCAGCACTCATAAGCACTAACATTTCACCATATTTTGTAGTCATTGCTTCACCATTTTTCATCACTTCTCAGAACTGATGAGCAGTCATCAACTTTAATTAAAATTCATCAACAGTAAGTTGCTAATGACAGGTTGAAAAGAATAGGCCAAAGACACCTTTCAAGATTTAAAAACTTTTACATAGCCACAGTTGCCTTACAGTTCTGTTTTGTTGTGCAACAAAATGCAGCTAACTTATGAGTTCATCTTACCATAGCACATAGCTTTGGCTTACTACATCATCAATCTTTCATGGTGGGCAATTAACTACAATAACTGAGATTGAAGCATTCTATCTTCATATATATATGCTATGCTGAATTGCAAGAATTTAGTCAGTATTCATAATAGGGTAAGAAAAACAATCAAAGCAATTGTGTTTTAAATTTACCATGTAATCATGCCAACAAGAACCCGCACACAAACAAACAAAATATGGGAATGAAGGAAAGGTATCCATGATCCATGAAAGAAGCATTTTTATTTTTGGCAAACAAGCAACACATGAACTGCTGATCAGTTGATCAAGTTCGACAAACTTTTGGAAACTTATCAATATGAGCGAAACTTGACAAAAGACTTTAAAATAAGTACCTCAAACCAGATACAGTCTGCCGTTGTCTGAGTAAACCCAGTTCAGTCTCTGCAGCAGAACTAGGCCTTGCTATCTCAACTGACCTCATATATTGGAAACACTTGATTCTAAGCAATGACTGCAACAAAGAGGAGAGTGTGATCAGGAAGCCATCGATTGATTAGCTTGCTACAGGACATGCCCATGCCATGCGATCTAAAGTCAGGAAACACCACAGGAGTATAAAATGTGCCAAAATTAGAAATAGAAATAAAAATAATATCAAGGATCTTTGAAACATACAATTTTGAAGCCTATAAGAACCAAATGCATGATTGGCCAGAGTTCAAGGCTTGTTAGCATGAGAAGAAAACTTACCACAAAAACAAAACTTCAACATTGTTCAATGGAAAGAACACATGACAGCAGAAGAACCTGATAATTTTTGAAATTTTGACAAAAATGCCAATCACAATTCTCACCTGAATCCGGTTGCGGTGTGCGAAATTGCTGACAGACCGAGTCTCTCCCAAACGTTGAAGCTCTAGCTGTCTCTCTTGCTCCCTCTTCACCAGTAAATCAAGCAAAGCCTGCCTGCCACACAGTCTCCTAATTCCCCTGTGGCTGGTTTCAGCTTGACCTTCATTACGACTTAGAACTTGTCTACCACAGAAATTTTCACTCTGACAACCATTTTCATCAACTTCTTCTCTGTTCCCACCCATTGAATCTCTTTGTCCACAGCTCATCTGAACCCATTCTCTCACAATCATAACCCTTTCACGCTCATTCTCACCAAGCAACTGAGCCCTAGAACTTCTACGCCTGAGGGGAACATTTGATTTCAGCGTATTTGCCCCACTATTCATCCATTCGCGGAAAATTTGTCTTACCCTCTCCCTCTCACCTTCTCCAAGGTCTTGGGATTGCTCTGAAGTCATACTGTGATGATCCTCATTGTCATTCAAAACTCCCAGTTGACTTTCAGGATTACCTACCGACCCATTTTCACTTTCAACCAAATTCTCGTCCAAAGCGCCCCTACACATCTCTTCTTGACAATTGGATAAATTGTCACTGGTGTCCTGCTGTAACCTTTTTCTGCCTCTCTCATTGGCACGATTCACTGCACACTCATCCTCAAGTTCTCTCCACATCTGCAGAATTGAGGCGGTGCTTATCCTTCTCTGATTCTCATGTCCGCCTGATGACGATGACGAGGGTTGAGATTCCCTAAGAATGGTACCTTCAATTGCAGGAATATTGTGCAAACCTGCTATCGCCATTTCTCAGGAAAACTTACAATCCGTCTCCACCCAAACAAAAACTAAAGCTTAACCTATCCAAAAACCTCTTCAATCCAAGGACTATACACTAAATCAAAACTGACCAACAGCGCATGCATAAACAAAAAACCAGCCACGCCATCAGTTGTTTTGTTTACAATGATGAGATCATCAGAATAGGATCTGCACAACAACAGCAACTATTCAACTACGAAATCAAAATAGTCACAATCTGGTTTGACTAAATTTTTCAGATATAAAAATGTCAAACAGCACCAAAATTTTGAATTCAACAGCAATGAACTTGACAAAATTCTCAAATTATACACAAAACACTCTCAGCATCTCTCACATTCCATCTTTCCCATCATTTTTAACCTAGAAAATAGGTTGGAACTCAACCCAAATGACACAAACCAACAGATTTAAACTTCAATATCCCCATCTTGGGACCTCTAAACAAAACCCAGAAAACAAATTCAGCTTTCTGATGCACCCAAATACCAGAAATCCCAATTTATGATGGTAAATGAAGAACCAGTCGACATAACTAGATATATAGTTGCAAGCATGACAAGGGAAATACAAACAAAAATAATAAAATTGAAATGGTTGAGAAAGCGATAACCTAAGATAGAGAATGGGCAACCACAAATACTCTTACAACTCCAGAAAAAAGAAAAAAAATCTGGAATAATTCATGGTCGTTGAAACTTCTAAGCAAAGGGAAGAACTAGACATATTAGAGAGAGAAGACGAATAACTGTTCAAATTTAGTAGCTGTAAATGTGAGGAGAAGCAGTTGAACTGGGATTAGAATGATCCAAAAGTAATCTTTAAACATCAGAATGAGTTTTTTTCTAGATTACTGACAGTCGCCCCCCCCCCCCCCCAATTCTTTCTGAACTGTGATTCAATAAACAATTATAGCCCTTGATGTAATGTAGAACTAATTTCATCCAAGTTATAAATAATATCCTATTAGTTAAAATGGGTGATTCTGATAAAAAAAAATCTTTGGTTTGCAACTATTGAAAAGATCCTATAAATAATTAAAGATACTATTACTAAAAACTTTATATTTTAATTAATAGGATATTATTTAAAGATCTTTAATGTTATTGAAAATTTAGAAATATTTTTTCTTTACATGTAACTTTATTAGTTATATGACTATGACTGTTACAAATATTTAAATATGCTATAACTAAAAATCGTATATTTTAACTAATAGGATATTATTTATAAAGATCCTATAATTTAGAAATATTTTTTATTAACATGTGACTTTATTAATTATATGACTATGACGATTACAATCGCAACATTTATGTTATCTAAAAATCCGGTAATTATTGAAAATTTAAAAATATTTCTATTTTACATGTGACTTGATTAGTTATATGACTATGACTATTACAATAGCAACGTTCATGTGCGTCAATGAACATGAAGATTGGTCAGTATTGAGGCGTATATTAGTCGCGTGCATTCTAATAGTTATATGACCACCATTATTATAAATATATATGTGATCATTGGTCACATATATGCTAAGAATTAAGATATCGTAATATTTGTCGCCCTAAAAATTTAAACTAGTCACCTATATTTTAATACGTTTGACAGATCTGTTGTGATTTGTTTCCGAATTCGAGATACCATAATATTAATCACCGTTGACTGGTTTATTAGTCACCTATAAATATACAAATTACAAAAGGTATTTAGAGAATTCTTCCATTGAAAACGTGTGTGCGTTATTTGCGGATAAAAAATATTCACCTAATCTATGTTATTCCTTTTTAAAATTTAATTAATTTAATTAAAGAGAGTGATTTCACTCTCCTAGTTATTATTGTGCTTTCTTTTTGACAAAACTTGCCACGTAGGATGTCTCACGGTATTTTATTGTGAGACGGTCTTATACCAAAATTTGCGATTAAATTTACCTACCAATTTGACAGACCCTAGTTTCCCATTACACTTTTTTATCGAGATGTGAGGAGAAGCATTTGAACTGGGATTACAATGATCCAAAAGTAATCTTTATACATCAGAATGAGTTTTTTTCTAGATTATTGACAGTCTTCCCCCCTCCAATTCTTTCTGAATTATGATTCAATTGTTGGAAATGTCCCGACAATGTTCGATATACACGGAGATCAAACCAAAGTAATATAGTAATTATATGTCTTGCTAGAGACCTCTATAATTAGTAATTGAATATGTTTAATTACAACTATATTATTTGATCCTACTGGGTCACACAAGTCAGTGCCCTGGAACATTGTATGTAACCTAAATGATATTGTATCACGTCTAGAAAAGTTGGAAACTGATTTCTGTGAGAAATAAGTCAAACACGGACTGAATTGGGTTCAACACGGTCCGTGTTGACCCAACACGGTCCGTGTTGAGACACCACGGTACGTGGTGTCCATGGGCCGAGTTAATGGACTTTCTGGAGACCAACACGGACTGTGTTGATTCAACTATATAAAGGGGTGATTTCCTGAGTTCCTCTCTCTTTTAGTGTTTTGAACCCTTTCCCTAGGTTTTCTAAACACTATATAAAGGGGTCTCTAGGAGAGATTATTTTACACCAACTGTCTAAGTTTCTTAGAGAGATACCAGGGTGATTTCCTGAGTTCCTCTCTCTTTTAGTTTGCAGTTCTAGTTTCAGGAAACATTCTCTGTTTCCCGAAACAATCTCACATACATCTTAGATTGAGATTCGTCTCGGTCGGGTCGATCTAGCAATCAAGTTCCCGGAGTGCTGTGTTGACTTTTTAGTAGAGGGTTTCAGCGTTGGAATCTGGAAGGTCAACCTCTTCTTCAGCAGGAATTAGCGATCAGGTATAATTACTAAAGCCTCTGCAGTTGTTTTGATTAATTGTTTATAACTGTTATAATATTCCGCCAATTAATCTGTCTCTGTTTAGGAATTAGATAACCTAAAACCTAACAGTGGTATCAGAGCCACCAATTGCATGCTAAAGTATTGTACTTGTATTCATAATTAATTTTGTCAATAGTTGATTTATATTATGAATATGCTAGAATAGATTTATGCCTAAAATTTTGAATCTTTATGAAAGTTTTAATCTTTAATGTTCATGATAATAAATATGAGATTTTATTGTAAAATTTCATGCTTTGTTATTATTTGTTTCTTATTGCCTTTAATTAATCGATTTTATGTTTGTTTAATTGTTAAATATAGCATGAACTCGTTTTAATTTTGAATGTTTTAGAAGCAATCATGTTTAATATTGTTAAACAGTAGGCAATACATGAAATAGGTCTAAATTCGCAAAATAGGGTTTTGTAGAATTAGTTTTCTGATTTAGTTTATTTATGGTAAATATGAAAAATCAAAATAAAATATAAAACGAACTCAAAAATTTCTGAAATTTTTATTGGAGGTGTCTGAAAGTGTTCTCGACTTTCCATAATTTTTGTTGATTCTTCCCAATTAAATTGGATTTTTAATTGCGTTATCAGATCTGAAGTGAATTAAAATTCGTTTAATTCTCTGAATTTTATAAATTTGTAGAAATTTGTAAAACTTCTGAAATTTGTACAGTAGGTTACTGGGAAATCATGCTTTTAGGAAAAAAAATTTCCATTAATTTATCCGGTCAAATTATTTTTTTTAATTTAGATTTTCAGATCTCAGAGAAATAAATTTGTTGCTTCTCTGGATTTTATATATTTATAGAAATTTGTAAATTTTCTGAAAATTTTACAGTAGGTTACTGGGTAACCATTCTGTTGTAGATAAATATTTCGTGAATTTTCTAAATCGTTTACTAATTTTCCTTTAATTTTCAGCTTAGCAGAAAAGTATAATTGTTTACTTTTCTGAATTTTATTCTAATTTTTGAAATTTGATAAAAATCTGAAATTTTTACAGTAGCATATTGGATGAACCTACTGTATGGGAAAATTATAAAATTTGATTTTTAAACTTATCGAACTATTAATATTTATTTTCCTCTTAAACGTAGAATTAAAAAGTTTAATTCCCTAAATTTTTACAATCTTTTAGAAATTGTTAAAATTTTGGAAAATATTCATATTGGGTTATTAGATAACACTATGATATGAAATCTTTTAAATCGATAAGTTATGATATTTTTATTTAAGTTTTTTTATTCACGAAATTAACCGAAACTGGGAAGCAACACGGACCGTGTTGATCCAACACGGACCGTGTTGCCAGCAGTTTTGGTGAACTCGTGTATTTTAGGGTTTGTAATTAATTTTAGATATTAATTATTAAATTCTATTACTACTAAATCAGATAATGGGCATAAAAATCTATTATTTTGTAAAGTTTAGGAAACCTACAATATCTTTGAAAGATATAGTATCTTTTACACTCCTTGATTTTAGGAAAGTCAAGTATTTTGTGTGTATAAGTATAAAATCCTAAATCAGTTTAGGTAACTAAGATAAAATTTGGATTTTGTTTAGTATATTAATCATGCAAACCTTTTAGGAAATATTATTTAGTATTTATTTCCTTATGTGTTATATTGCAATTATATATATGCCTTTATAATTTGTTATTTAAGCATGTGTTATATTTGATATAATTATTGCAATATTACATGTTTGCATGTGCTTCTAGTATGGCCATAGATAGTCGGTTTACCGTCTGGCATCGGGTCAGGGAAATACGATGCGTCACTGTCTTTGAGTTCAATTTTAAATTTAAATTTCAGTTAAGTTTATTTTAATTCATGTAAGGACTCAATTGTGAGGTCCAAATTGTAAATTGGTTGTGATTGGAGACATCAAGTTGAGTGGGAGCCCAACAACAATGGAGGTGATGATTCAAGTGGGAGCCCATCCAATGAAGTTGCAAGACCCAAGAAGTTTTTCTTGAAGACTGTCAAGGCTTAGTTAAATTAGTTGATTAAGTCTAGGTGGCAATACTAAGGGTTTTATTAATGCTTTAAGTTTGTTATAGCATGTTGTTTTATTATGCCTTTTATGCTTTTCGAAAGAGTTCACCTAGAATTGCATGCTTAGGATAATAAAACCTACTCTCAAAATTGAATTATTGCTCAACCTATCGAAACACCACTTAGATGGATAATAAAGAAAGCCAAAGTGAATTATTTGTCCATCATTAATAAGTAGGGTGGGAGTTAGGTCAATTCAAATTGGCTATCAAAATAGTTTTGGGTCAAGAGCAGAGGAAGAGAAATATTGTATTCGATACAAATTTCTTGCCAAGAGTCATTTTGAATGATCGATCATAAGATGATCCACCAGGTAACATGGGCTCGAGTTTTGTTGGGCCAAAGTCCACTTGAGCCCATGGGTCTTGTGGGTCTTGGTTAAATTAAAACACTAAGTGAGAGTTAATAAAGTGTTTTGATTTGAAATTAAATTAGTTTAATTTCTTTTGATGAATAATAACTAAAGTGAACCAACTTGTCTCGTAGGATTATTTATGTCTTTTCACTCAAACATCCACCACTAATAAAATATTTTTTTCTCCTTGAGAAAGAGAAAAAGAATTAACATCAATTCCTTAATTGGCATTGCCATCACAAGATTGTCTTGAAGGCGATTAAAAGAAACATGTCTTTGATATAACATTGAGCTAGACATCAATATTGAGAGGTCAATCAAGCCAAATGAATACATGTAATTCATACAATTTTAACTTCAAAATGTTTGAAGATTAGAGAAAGGATTTCAATATTACCAACTCAAGACCAAGTTCATCGAACTAGTTAGAGTTGACAAATATGAAACCAATAACCAGATAGTCTCGGTTGAGCTAGATAAGAGCCAATTGATGGCGCTCATGTTATGAAATAATTTGACTATTTTAAAACATGAGAAACCTCGGATCCTCTTTAGCCAAAAGATTGGCGACCAAAGATAGTTTTTTAGTGAAAGGGAAAATAAGATTTAAGAAATCTATCAAAGACAAGAAGTCAAAGGAAAGGTAAGGACAAACAGTTGTACATACCCCGCCAATGACAGCAACCGGTTAACAACCAGATCATGTATATATGACACTGGGAGTGTGAATAACTATAAGAAAGACTTGAGATGTGATTTCAATTCTAGGCAAATGCGTATATGATACACACTACCCTTATTAAACCCACTTTGAGTATAAGATACTAGCTGTGAAACTCGCATTTATGCAAATGTACAGAATCTACAGCAAAGTAGATGTGCTTTGAAGGATGAGAGTCAGCCTACAAATAAGAACATGCAATTAGTTGTAGTTCCTTATGAAGAGTTGGTTGTTTATCCATTTCCTCAAGACTTATGAGAGAAATTTATAGGTGATACTATGTTCTCATTATAAGTATTTCTTACTCTCAATTAGAAAGAAAGAAAGAGGATCTCGGATAAACACACCAAATACATCGAAACCAAAAGATTTAAAAAGGAATAACTCATGTTCAAACATAAAACCTGTAACTATCTATTAAGTCATGCAAATGAGAGTGCATTTAGAAGCGTCACAGTGATAGACTTTTGAATGATAAGACTTTGAAACATGTGATGTCTGCAAAGCATGACTGTACCTTTTACAAGAAAGGGTGAACGTGCCAACAAACACTCATGCATATGGATGTATGTAGTCCAATTGAGCACAAGTACAAGAGATGGATTACTTCAAATCTTCAAAGATGAATAAAATAACACATGGTGATTCATGTATGTGAGATTCATCTGAAGCTGGAATGTTAAAATAGTTTAAAGATTTCCAAAATGAAGTAGTCTTAGCGAAACAATGAAGAGCACCTAGATAAGATCGAAAGGATGCTAATGGTTGAGCCAAGAGATTGAACAAATGACTCAAATGAAACATAATTCTGGCACTATAAGCTTAAGTCATATTAATCAGAAATGTATTCAGAAACTGCATAGTGTAGGATTTTGAAAAACCTAAACTTTGAAAAGTTCAATGTTTGCAAAGCATGTCTGATGAGTAAGATGACTAAAATCACCTCTTATTGGAATTGGTGAACAAGCTAATGACTTATTAGGATGCATACATATTGATGTATGTGAGCCTATGAGCACTAGTGCTAGAAGAAGGTTTATTGTACTATTTCATCACTTTCAGTGACGAGTTTTTAGTAGATACGGGTATATCTACTTAATACGCCACAAAACCAAATCCTTTGAAAATGTTCAAAGAGTTTTAAAGTGAAGTACAAAACCAACTTGGCAAGAAAATCAAAACCCTTCAATTAGGTTGAGGAGGTGAGTATTTGAGCCAAAGATTTCATTGACCATTCTAGAGAATATGGAATTGTTTCATGACTCTCTCCTCTAAGAATACGACATCCCAATGACGTATCTAAGAGCAGGAATCACACCTTATTAGATATGGTGCGATCAATGATGGTTGAGTCAACATTGCCGATTACCTTTTGGGGATACACGCAGTTAACCATAACTCTAACTACTGAATAAAGATTATCTGAAGCACAAGAGAAAAGAGGTTCTTGAACCATTTTCTGAAAGGAAGGAGTATCACTTCTACAAACGGTTGTAAAGGAAAGTGTTTGTGTCTCAAAATGCTTTCTTCGTAGAGAATATGTTATTCTCTAAAAGAAAGAGTGGGAGAGTTTTTGAACTTACCGAAGTTCGAGAGACACAAAACACTATAATCATCACCTGAAGCTCTGCTACTTGATCCTTGTTCAAATTTTTCCTATTGTTCGGGAAATTAAGAACAAGGTTGAGGCAGTTGAAGTTTCTCAAAACGTTGAGGAGAAGGTGTCATGAACATTACTCCAAGCAAGGTCAGGTAAACAACTCCGTCAGCCACAAAGATATTGATCTTCTATGGATGAACGTGAGATGTTACTTTTAGAAACTAATGACTCTACCTACATTAAAGAAGCTTTAAGAAAATCAAGATTCCATGCAACCAAGTCTAAAATGGATTCCGTGTATTCAACCAAGTTTAGAACTTGGTTGATTTGTCTGAAGGTGTGAGCCATCAGGCATAGGAGGGTTTTAAGACAAAACATGGGTTCATTAAGATAGACATAAAGACTGACTTCAAAATTAGATTTTGAAGAAAGGTGTGTACTTGACACAACTGAGTGGTCTTTTATTGGAATACTTGTAAACTTCCAGAGATCATCTGTGGTCTTAAGGAAGCTTCTAGGAGTTGGAATCATTGACCTTCTTGACCAGGATATCAAAAAAGTTTTTGACATACTGGGAAGTGCCAAAGATAATATTGTGTTTACAAGAAGTTCAGTGGGAGCAATGAGTTTTTTGATATTGTATGTGATTGACATACTGCCTACTGAGAAGAATATTCCAATGTTGCTTCTACTGAGGTTGACTTGGAAATAATTTTCAAAGTGAAGGATTGGTGGGGCTAAGAATTTTTTTGGAGACAAGATTTATAATGATAGATTAAAGATTTTGATTGTTTAGATCGAAGTTAACTAGGTGTTGAATAGTTCAACTCACTCCGAGAATGGATTAATTTCCATAAATCATGGCATATCCTTACGGAATTTGATTGTCTCAAAACAATCAGAAGTTCTAAGGATGAGATATATAAATCATGCTTCAAGCGTGAGATTAATGCATGCCATGAGATGTTCAAAGTCCAACATAACATATACATTGTATATGTATAAACAAAACTAAGGATGTGTCCTAAGTCTAAAGTGGTTGATCAAAGCTAAGTGTGAAGAGTTCCATTGATGCTACACTCATGCAGAGAAATATGATTATCTAAAAGGTCAGAGAAAATTATACGATCTGTATTGAGTGATATTGAGGTGAACTGGAAAAAGTTCCTAACATGACATGCGATTAATTCTAAAAATAAGACAAGTATGACACGATTTTGGAGGTTGTGGCAGAAACTGTTAGGATTGCGAAGTTCGTTTTTAGAACTGGGTGATGTTTCTAGCCTTGCGAGAGAAATGAAGCCTTGTTGATAGGAGCCATCACTTAAGCAAAGGAACTGAAGGTCACTATGAATCCAAACATGTGTTCCGGAAATATCTTCCTGTATGAAATGTCATTAGTGAGATGGTATATGTACGAGGTTCATTGCAAGTATTATGTACTAAACCATGTTGTAGTTATAGTATGATAGTCATGCATGGGCAATAGCTGGACGAGCTGCTGGACGAGCTTAAGGAGTCGAAAGGCGTCGTTGTTTTAATTCGGCCCTTTAGGGTTTTGAACCCTTTCCCTAGGTTTTCTAAACACTATATAAAGGGGTCTCTGGGAGAGATTATTCAACACCAACTGCGTACGACTCTTAGAGAGATACCAGGGTGATTTCCTGAGTTCCTCTCTCTTTTAGTTTGCAGTTCTAGTTTCAGGAAACATCATCTGTTTCCCGAAACAATCTCACATACATCTTAGATTGAGATTCGTCTCGATCGGGTCGATCTAGCAATCGGGTTCCCGGAGTGCTGCGTGGACCCTAC
This sequence comes from Portulaca oleracea, assembly GCA_029582165.1. NCBI lineage: Eukaryota > Viridiplantae > Streptophyta > Magnoliopsida > Caryophyllales > Portulacaceae > Portulaca > Portulaca oleracea. Next base: position 36,982,930 of record CM055882.1, read on the forward strand.
AGTAGAGGGTTTCAGCATTGGAATCTGGAAGGTCAACCTCTTCTTCAGCAGGAATTAGCGATCAGGTATAATTACTAAAGCCTCTGCAATTGTGTTGATTAATTGTTTATAACTGTTATAATATTCCGCCAATTAATCTATATCTGTTTAGGAAATAGATAACCTAAAACCTAACAGTGGTATCAGAGCAACCAATTGCATGCTAAAGTATTGTACTTGTATTCATAATTAATTTTGTCAATAGTTGAATTATATTATGAATATGCTACAGTAGATTTATGCCTAAAATTTTGAATCTTTATGAAAGTTTTAATCTTTGATGTTCATGATAATAAAACTGTATTTTATTGTAAAATTTCATGCTTTATTATTGCTTATTTCTTATTGCCTTTAATTAATCGATTTTATGTTTGTTTAATTGTTAAACATAGCATGAACTCAATTTAATTTTGAATGTTTTAGAATCAATCACGTTTAATGTTGTTAAACAGTAGGCGATACATGAAATAGGTTTAAATTCGCAAAATAGAGTTTTGTAGAATTAATTTTCTGATTTAGTTTATTTACGGTAAATATGAAAAATCGAAATAAAATATCAAACGAACTCGAAAATTTTTGAAATTTTTACTGAAGGTGTTTAGAAGTGCTCTGAACTTTCCATAATTTTTGTAGATTTTTCCCAATTAAAATAGATTTTTAATTGAGTTTTCAGATCTGAAGTGAATTAAAATTTGTTTAATTCTCTGAATTTTATAAATTTTTAGAAATTTTTAAAACTTCTGAAATTTTTACAGTAGGTTACTGAGTAACCATACTTTTAGGGAAAATTTTTTTCGTTAATTTATCCGATAAATTATATTTTTTTAATTTAGATTTTCAGATCTTAGAGAAATAGATTCGTTGCTTCACTGAATTTTGTATATTTACAGAAATTTTCAAATTTTCTGAAAATTTTACAGTAGGTTACTGAGTAACCATTTTATTATGGATAAAAGTTTCGTGAATTTTCGAAATCGTTTACTAATTTTCCTTTAATTTTCAGATTAACAGAAAAGTATAATTGTTTACTTTTCTGAATTTTATTCTAATTTTCGAAATTTGATAAAAATCTGAAATTTTTACAGTAGCATATTGGATGAACCTACTGTATGGAAAAATTATAAAATTTGATTTATAAACTTATCGAACTATCATTATTTATTTTCCTCTTAAACGGAGAATTAAAATGTTTAATTCCCTAAATTTTAACAATCTTTTAGAAATTGTTAAAATTCTGGAAAATATTTCATATTGGGTTATTAGATAACACTGCGATATGAAATCTTTAAATTCGATAAGTTATGATATTTTTATTTAAGTTTTTCATTCACGAAATTAACCGAAACTGGGAAGCAACACGTACCGTGTTGCGAGTAGTTTTGGTGAATTCGTGTATTATTAGGGTTTGTAATTAATTTTAGAAATTAATTATTAAATCCTATTACTACTAAATCAGATAATGGGCATAAAATCTATTATTTTGTAAAGTTTAGGAAACTTACAATATCTTTGAAAGATATAGTATCTTTTAGACTCCTTGATTTTAGGAAAGTCAAGTATTTTGTATGTATAGGTATAAAATCCTAAATCTGTTTAGGTAAGTAAGATAAAATTTGGATTTTATTTATTTTTTTAATCATGCAAACTTTTTAGGAAATTTTATTTAGTATTTATTTCCTTATGTGTTATATTGCAATTATATATATGCCTTTATAATTTGTTATTTAAGCATGTGTTATATTTGATATAATTATTGCAATATTACATGTTTGCATGTGCTTCTAGTATGGCCATAGATAGTCGGTTTTACCGGTCTGCGTACCGGGTTGGGTGAAATACGGTCTGCGTACCATCGTTGAATTAATTTTTAAATTTAATTTTCGGTTAAGTTTATTTTTTAATTCATGTAAGGCCTCAATTGTGAAGTACACTTTGTAAATTTGTTGTAATTGGAGACAACAAGTTGAGTGGGAGCCCAACAACAATGGAGGTGTCGATTCGAGTCGGAGCCCATCCAAGGAAGTTGCAAGACCCAAGAAGATTTTCTTGAAGACTATTAAGGCTTAGTTAAATTAGTTTGATTAAGTCTAGGTGACCATACTAGGGGTTTTATTTATGCTTTAAATTTGTTATTGCATGTTTTATTATGCCTTTTATACTTTTCGAAAGAGTTCACCTAGAATTGCATGCTTAGGATAATAAAACCTACTCTCAAAATTGAATTATTGCTCAACCTATCGAAACACCACTTAGATGGATAAATAAAGAAAACCAAAGCGAATTATTTGTCCATCATTAATAAGTAGGGTGGGAGCTAGGTCAATTCAAATTGGTTATCAAAATAGTTTTGGGCCAAGAGCAGAGGAAGAGAAATATTGTATTCGATACAAATTTCTTGCCAAGAGTCATTTTGAATGATCGATCATAAGATGATACACCAAAGGTAACATGGGCTCGAGTTTTGTTGGGCCAAATTCCACTTGAGCCAATGGATCTTGTGGGTCTTGGTTAAATTAAAACACTAAGTGAGAGTTAATAAAGTGTTTTGATTTGAAATTAAAATTAGTTTAATTTCTTTTGATGAATAATAACTAAAATGAACCAACTTGTCTCGTAGAATTATTTATGCTTTTTCACTCAAACATCCACCACTAATAAAATATTGTTTTCTCCTTGAGAAAGAGAAAAAGAATTAACACCAATTCCTTAATTGGCATCGCTATCACAAGATTGTCTTGGAGGCGAATTAAAAGAAACATGTCTTTGATATAACATTGAGCTAGGCATCAATATTGAGAGGTCAATCAAGCCAAATGAATACATGTAATGTCATAGTATTCATACAATTTTAACTTCAAAATGTTTGAAGATTAGAGGAAGGATTTCAATATTACCAACTCAAGACCAAGTTCATCGAACTAGTTAGAGTTGACAAATATGAAACCAATAACCAGATAGTCTCGGTTGAGCTAGATAAGAGCCAATTGATGGCGCTCATGTTATGAAATAATTTGACTATTTTAAAACATGAGAAACCTCGGATCCTCTTTAGCCAAAAGATTGGCGACCAAAGATAGTCTTTTAGTGAAAGGGAAAAATAAGATTTAAGAAATCTATCAAAGACAAGAAGTCAAAGGAAAGGTAAGGACAAACAGTTGTACATACCCGACCATTGACAGCAACCGGTTAACAACCAGATCATGTATATATGACACTGGGAGCGTGAATAACTATAAGGAAGACTTGAGATATGATTTCAATTATAGGCAAATGCGTATATGATACACACTACCCTTATTAAACCCATCTTTAAGTATAAGATACCGGTTGTGAAACTCACATTTATGTAAATGTGTAGGATCTACAGCAAAGTAGATGTGCTTTGACGGATGAGAGTCAGCCTATAAATAGGAACATACAATTAGTTGTAGTTCCTTATGAAGAGTTGGTTGTTTATCCATTTCCACAAGACTTATGAGAGAAATTTATAGGTGATTCTATGTTCTCATTATAAGTATTTCTTACTCTCAATAAGAGAGAGAGAGAGGATCTCGGATAAACACACCCAACACATCGAAACCAAAAGGTTTAAAAGGAATAACTCATGTTCAAACATAAAACTTGTAACTATCTATTAAGTCATGCAAATCAGAGCGCATTCAGAAGCGTCACAGTGATAGACTTTTAAATGATAAGACTTTGAAACATGTGATGTCTGCAAAGCATGACTGTTCCTTTTACAAGAAAGGTGAACGTGCCAACAAACACTCATGCATATGGATGTATGTAGACCAATTGAGCACAAGTACAAGGGGTGAATTACTTCAAATCTTCAAGATGAATAAAATAACACATGGTGATTCATGTCTATGAGATTCATCTGAAGCTGGAATGTTAAAATAGTTTGAAGATTTCCAAAATGAAGTAGTCTTGGCGAAACAATGAGAGCACCTAGATAAGATCGAAAGGATGCTAATGGTTGAGCCAAGAGTTTGAACAAATGACTCAAATGAAACATAATTATGGCACTATAAGCTTAAGTCATATTAATCAGAAATGTATTCAGAAACTGCATAGTGCAAGATTTTGGAAAACCTAAACTTTGAAAAGTTCAATTTTTGCAAAGCATGTCTGATGAGTAAGATGACTAAAATCACCTCTTATTGGAATTGGTGAACAAGCTAATGACTTATTAGGATGCATACATACTGATGTATGTGGGCCTATGAGCACTAGTGCTAGAAGAAGGTTTACTGTACTATTTCATCACTTTCAGTGACGATTGTTTTAGTTGATATGGGTATATCTACTTAATATGCCACAAGTACAAATCTTTTGAAAATGTTCAAAGAGTTTCAAAGTGAAGTACAAAACCAACTTGGCAAGAAAATCAAAACCCTTCAATTAGATTGAGGAGGTGAGTATTTGATCCAAAGATTTCATTGACCATTCTAGAGAATGTGGAATTGTTTCATAACTTTCTCCTCTCGGAATACGACATCTCAATGACGTATCTAAAAGAGAAATCACACCTTATTAGATATGGGGCGATCAATGATGGTTGAGTCAACATTGCCGATTACCTTTTGGGGATACACGCAATTAACCATAGCTCTAATTACTGAATAAAGATTATCTGAAGCATTAGAGAAGACACCATATATGATATGGAGAAGATAGGTTCTTGAACCGTCTTCTGAAAGAAAGGAGTATCACTTCTACAAACTGTTGTAGATGAGAGTGTTTGTGTCTGAAAATACTTTCTTCTTAAAGAATATGTTATTCTCTAAAAGAAAGAGTGGGAGAGATTTTGAACTTACCGAAGTTCGAGAGACACAAAACACTATAATCATCACATGAAACTCCGCTACTTGATCCTAGTTCAAATTTTCCTATTTGTCGGAAAATTAAGAACAAGGTTGAAGCAGTTGAAGTTTCTCAAAACGTTGAGGAGAGGGTGTCATGAACATTACTCCAAGCAAGGTCAGGTAAACAACTCCGTCAAACACAGAGATATCAATCTACTATGGATGAGCGTGAGATGTTACTTTTAGAAAGTAATGACTCTACCTACAACAAAGAAGCTTTAGCAAGTTCCATAAGGTATAAGATGGACTCCATGTATACAACCAAGTTTAGAACTCAGTTGATTTGTCTGAAGGTGTGAGCCATCAGGCATAGGAGGGTTTTAAGGCAAAACATGGGTTCATTAAGATAGACATCAAGACTGACTTCAAAATTAGATTTTGAAGAAAAGTGTGTACTTGACACAACTGAGTAGTCTTTTGTTGGAATACTTGTAAACTTCAAGAGACCATCTGTGGTCTTAAGGAAGCTTCTAGGAGTTAGAATCATTGACCTTCTTGACTAGGATATCAAACAGGTTTGATATACTGGGAAGTGCCAAAGATAATATAGTGTTTACAAGAAGTTCAGTGGGAGCAATACGTTTTCTGATATTGTATGTGATTGACATACTGCCTACTGAGAAGAATATTCCAATGTTGCTTCTACTGAGGTTGACTTGGAAATAATTTTCAAAGTGAAGGATTGGTGGGGCTAAGAATTTTCTTGGAGACAAGATCTATAATGATAGATTAAAGATTTTGATTGTTTGAATCGAAGTTAACTAGGTGTTGAATAGTTCAACTCACTCCGAGAATGGATTAATTTCCATAAATCATGGCATATCCTTACGGAATTTGATTGTCTCAAAACAATCAGAAGTTCTAAGGATGAGACATATAAATCCTGCTTCAAGCGTGAGATTAATGTATGCCATGAGATGTTCAAAGTCCAACATAACATATACATTGTATATGTATAAGCAAAACTAAGGATGTGTCCTAAGTCTAAAGTGGTTGATCAAAGCTAAATGTGAAGAGTTGCATTGATGCTACACTCATGCAGAGAAATATGATTATCTGAAAGGTCAGTGAAAATTATACGATCTGTATTGAGTGGTATCTAGGTGAACTGGAATAAGTTTCTAACATGACATACAGTTAATTCTAAAAATAAGACAAGTATGACACGACTTTAGAAGTTGTGGCAGAAACTGTTAGGATTACGAAGTTCGATTTTAGAACTGGGTGATGTTTCTAGCCTTGCGAGAGAAATGGAGCCTTGTTGATAGGAGCCATAACTCAAGCAAAGGAACGGAAGCTCACCATGAATCCAAACATGTGTTCCGGAAATATCTTCCTGTATGAAAGGTCATTAGTGAGATGGTATATGTACGAGGTTCATTGCAAGTATTATGTACTAAACCCCTGTTGTAGTTATAGCATGATAGTCATGCATGGGAAATAGGTATTAAACACATTCCGGAATATTAACAAGTCAAATTTACATGAATTGTTCATGAATTATGACCTTGTTGATTCATCATTAAGAATAAGATTCCAAAAATTTACATCAATTGTGGTTTAGAATTATGTAAATGTCCAAAAAGGTTAGCGCATTCAAAATGGGAAATTGGATGAGGTTCGATTTCTGAAACCCCATTAGTGAACTTGATAACGCTAGTCTTGGTCGACAGTCGACCTGGTTCCTAATTGTATTATCACGTAGGAACAATGATAATATCAACACAATTAGCATGTAGGATTGAGGTGATGATCAAGTTTCGTGACCATAGTGATGTGATGACATCATAAATCAAGCACATGGGTATTGTTGAGAACAACTATCGAATCGACCTTGATGGGAGCTCTTTAAGTTGGGAATTGTCATAGAGCTCTCACAACTCAAAATTCCTAAATCCTCGAGTTCAATACATAGACTACATGGTAGTGCTGTGACTTTGGAGCGTCCAAACGCCTTCGTAATAAAGAGGCTATAAAGGCGATTATGCAGATTCTGATTGGATCATGTGAGAATGTGTGTCTGAACAAGATGACATTGTCCTCCCTATTAGGGACAGTTGTCTCGTTGGCCACTCGGTGAGATTGGACTGAAAATGCTTGGCCGAGCTCAGTTGAATCAATAGTTGATCGTTTGTTTTTCAAAGTCTAAACTCGGAGATCGAGGAACGTTCGGGTCTTACATAACGATGACTTTAGCTTACCTTATCCGAACATGAGACAGTAAGTGACAAGGGAATTCAAAGAATCGAACACTTGTGGGACAAGTGGGAGATTGTTGGGAATGTCCCGACAATGTTCGATATACACGGAGATTAAACCAAAGTAATATAGTAATTATATATCTTGCTAGAGACCTTTATAATTAGTAATTAAATATGTTTAATTACAACTATATTATTTGGTCCTACCGGGTCACACAAGTCAGTGCCCTGGAACAATGTATGTAACCTAAATGATATCGTATCACGTTTAGAAAAGTTGGACATTGATTTCTGTGAGAAATCAGCCCAACACGGACCGAATTGGGTTCAACACGGGTCGTGTTGACCCAACACGGTTCGTGTTGAGACACCATGGTCCGTGGTGTCCATGGGCCGATTAATTGGACCTTCTGGAGTCCAACACGGACCGTGTTGTTTCAAACACGGACCGTGTTGGGCCCAGAAAGGCGTCGTTGTTTTAGTTCGGCCCTTTAAGGTTTTGAACCCTTTCCCTAGGTTTTCTAAACACTATATAAAGGGGTCTCTGGGAGAGATTATTCAACACCAACTGCCTACGACTCTTAGAGAGATACCAGGGTGATTTCCTGAGTTCCTCTCTCTTTTAGTTTGCAGTTCTAGTTTCAGGAAACATCATCTGTTTCCCGAAACAATCTCACATACATCTAGCAATCGGGTTCCCGGAGTGTTGCGTGGACCCTACAGTAGAGGGTTTCAGTGTTGGAATCTGGAAGGTCAACCTCTTCTTCAGCAGGAATTAGCGATCAGGTATAATTACTAAAGCCTCTGCAATTGTGTTGATTAATTGTTTATAACTGTTATAATATTCCGCCAATTAATCTATATCTGTTTAGAAAATAGATAACCTAAAACCTAACAAAGCCACCTAACAATATGACCGCTTTTTGCTAGCCCTTGCGCAGTTTTTCCTGTCTTGATTGTTTCACCTAAATTGCGCACCATTGGCCTATTCTTAATCCCATATCCTTTAGCCAAGATTAGTGGAGCAACAATTCAGTTGGGGTACAGTTGTGTAGTCTATTTGTCGGTGACTTTATTGGTTGGTTTGCTCGATGAGAGGAGTGTTGTTGTTGATTATTATTTATCCCCTCTCATACTTGAAACTTTAATTGGGTTGAAGGGAAAAGAGTTAATCTTTGTGTATCTATGCTACTCACCGAAAAAAAAGAGGAAATGATTGAAAAAAAAAGAAGAAGAAGCTTTGAAGAATAAGGTGAATTGCATGATTTGAGCTTTGAAGTATTTTGATCTTATATCGATTTTTCCCCCTCACTCTTCTTCGATGGGGAGATATATTTGGTGTTCATTGCAGTATGATGTAAGAGGTGTTGTATTTTATGTATTGGGAATGTTGCTCTTTAGGTCCTTGGCTCTTAGCTCCACATTACCCAAATGAATTCCCTCCTTACCCTACACCTAAGCCCCATTACAACCCTTGAAAAGTCCTCATGATTAACTTTTATGCATGCTGTCTATAGCGGATGAGAATCGAGAGTCTTGTCAAGCTTATGGTAGGTTGTTTACATTGGTTAAAGGCTTTGAGCAAACCGTTATATCTTTTGCAAACACACGAGAGGAGTGATCCACATACCCTAAAGTGAGGTCCTACCGATCCCAACTAGTTCGCCCAACATGTGAATGAGTTTTGATTGCACTTGAGTTGTGATAGATTGGTTGTGTTGCTTCCTGACCGATGATTCTTTTTCGAACAACAATTTTTGTTTCAATTTGATTCTTAATCTCGCTAGGGAGTCTTTTTGTGTATGCTTGCTTTGGTAATCTTACATTGCCTTTTATTAGAGGAGGTGTGAGTAGGTTTCTTTTTCTTTTCAAGTCCTTGCATCTAGTTTTGAGTCTTATACTTGCTTGAGGACAAGCAAGGAGTAAGCATGGGGGGATTTGATAATTGCGTTTTATGACTATGTTTTTAGGGGTTTTCGATAGTGATTTAGGGATAATTTTATGTGTGAACCTTGATTTATATTCCAATTTCCCTACTACACTTGGTGTGTTGTTTTTATGTGAAATTGTAGGTTTTGAGGCCAAAACACCAATTTTCTCTCAACATTTGACGAGACTGGGGAAGTGAGGAACTCATTCAGCTTTTGTTGGCCCAATTACCCAAGAGAAAAGTGAGAAACAATTGAATTAATACCATCCATTCATGAGGCTATTCAATCGGTCCAATCACCCAAAGGAGAAGTGGAAGCCCATTACCTTCATGCGGCCCAATCATGAAGGAGGAAAAGTGGGGCAATTAATTGCTCTTGGATCAGCCTTGCTTCAGCCTAATCACAGAAAGAGGAAGTAGAGGGCATTCATTTCATTCGGTCAAATGCCTGAATAGAGAAGTGGAGAGGAATTTGGTTTAATTCCCTTATCCTCTATCGGCCCAATCAAGAAAGGGAGGCCATTAATTCATTCATTGGACTAAGCCTCCACTCGGTCCAATTACAAGAGTGGGAAATGGAGCAAATTCAATTCATTCATTGCATTCATTCGGTCAACCATGCAATTTCTTGGCCGTGGCAATTAGAGAATGAAGAGGAGAGGCAGCGTGTATCACGGGGAGGCCGTGGCGATGGCCTCAGTCCGTGGCGTGCAATTTCTTGGCCGTGATGCGCAAGCAAAATAGCAACATCAGCGATTTTTATTGGGGATCATTCATCCATGATTCATCGATCATCCATCGTTCATTAACCATCCATCCTTTTTCAAGAGAGAAGGAAAGCCCTAAACCTCCCATCTACTCCTCACATCTTCAATCAAGATTCAAGATTAAGATCAATTCGAGGAAAAGCGAAGATCAAGATTCGGGGAGAAATTATCAACGCTCACAAGGAAGACTCCGCCACGGGATCGAAAGGCTCGATGGTCGTATTCCTTGTAGTTTGTATCTCTTTTCGATTTCTTTCTTGTTTTGATAATTAATCATGATGTTTGGAACTTGTTTCGTACTTTTCTTGAATATGAATGAGTAGTTTCTTTGAATTCTAGGGTTTTGCAACCCGAAACAATGTAGTTTGATTTATTGTTATTAGTTTGTGCATGAATTCTTGATAAGAATCTATAGAAGGTTGTGTTTTCCATGTTTATGAGTATTCTTAAGGCCTTGAATATTTGTAAGTTTGAGATTAACTTGAGAAGTACTGAAAGGTGAATTAGGGTAATCTGACTGCCAACCTGTCTACCTAGGTTTGCGAAAGTTGAGAAAGGAGTAGTGAACTAGGGAATCATTAGATAACCTGACCTTTTTGAGACCTTCAATTCTACTTAACCTAAAAGGCACACGAAAGTTGTTGATTAGGTTGTTTAGAATAATTCTATTTAGCATCGAAAGGGCGATAGAATTCAGAGGATGTCGATTCTTGATTCGTTCTTGAATGTATGATTGTGCAGGCTAGGTTTTAGTAATCAAACTCGTTGTTAGGTTAGCATCTTCCTAGAAGTCTTTCTCTCTTGATAGACCCTTTGACTGAATTTTCCTGCTTTATTAGTTTTAATTAATTGTTAAACCACTTCAAAAACCTAAAACCTGATTAGCTTAGCAATCGAGATAGAGATTAGTTTATTGAGTTGCTAAGTGAGTCCCTGTGGGATCGACCTTGACGTGCTACTACGTACACCATTCGCTTGCGGCCCTGTCAGCCATCCTACTGCCTAGCCGTGCCACCACTTGCTGCCGCCACCAGCCGCCGGCTGGCGATCACCATCGTCGGCCACCTATACCACCAGCTCTCCTCCCCTCTTCCTTCTCCATTTGTGTGGTAATTTCTCCAATTTCTCATCCTCTTTTTCATGTAGTAAGTCCATGTATATAATCTGAATTAGGAGTGGTTTTTCATGATTTTAAGAGTAATAATATTGAACTATATGGGTTTAAGTGTTGGTTATTGAATTTACAAAGTATGTTAGTGAGAAATTGAACAAGGATGTTGTTTTAATGGATGGATGAGTAGAGATTATGTTATTTATGGTTATGCATGATGTTTTGGAAGAAGAATATGTTGTGATAGCTAGAATTTTTATGGATTATGTAGTTGCATGTGTATTAATTAAGGTTAGATTGTCAAGATAGTGAGAATTATGGTGTTTAGTGGTGTATTTGAGAAGATTGATGCTTAAGATGATGAAGTATGCTAAGATTAGGCTTTACATAGATGTAAAATGACTTTTGATGGATGGTTTCTAGGTGTATTGCTGCTGGAAGATAAGTAATTACGATTAGAAATTCATTTGGGAGAAATTGGTGTAAGATAATAAAGTGTAATTGCATGAAGAGGCCTAAATAAACACCCTTGAAGAGTATGGTTGCAATATAGAAATTACAAAAAATGAAAAGTGTGTGTTTTACCCATTTTATGGCGTGATTAGGTAGCCGTAGATGTTAGCTAACGGCCGGTTTTGGAATTTCGGGATTCCGATATGTATATCTAAAGTTATGTCCAAAACCATGAGCATGTGTATTTGTATACGATTTCTGAGATAGGTAGATAAATGCATTTTTTAAGGCTCGTTGGAGACCTTGTTGGTTTAAGTGTTCAACATGAAAGTTATAGACTGTATGTTAAGCTTTCCAGAATGGTCTTTTACGCATTCATAGGACATCGAAAGTGAAAGTCATGGACTACCGAATCACGACTAGTACTTACTGTTCTGCCCAGAATTTTTAGGGATTCTGTTGTGCTCTTGGCCTAAATTTGTGCCTTTCCCTTGTCCAAATCAGTTTGTGATTAACATGAAAGTACTAGTATGTCTTTCAAACTTTCCATAGACAACTTACACGTCCCTAACCGAGGTCTGCAACCCGAGTTATGATTTTCCGAAAAACCAATATCCATTCTTGTATATTTTGGACAACCTTCTGTGTTAGGGACTTTTACCCTCCTTAACCACGTTTTTGACGTTCATAATCATAGAGAGTTGTACTACATGAGCTTAGCTTTCCAGAAAGTTCTTATGCATAATGATACGATTCTTGTGGGAGAAGTTATGGCTTTCCAAGTGAGCCATTGGAAGCAAGTTTAAGTATCAATTAATCCTCGGATTCTATTAGGATATTCTTCATTACTCTCATCCAAGTTAGTTTCTAACTCATGATTGTTGTTCTTTCTTAAAAGTTCTCAAGAGGTCGTTGCGCCCACCTGTTCAAGTCCATGTGGGTTCAAGTTGGCTTCATGATGTTTAATGCAAGGAAAGTTTATGATTTTGTTCTTTCAATGATGAGGTCTCTTGTTATATGGTGTTAATTGCACTGTGGTACTTTTGATGTCGATGGGCATCTTTCATGTGATCTGACCAGTGTCTATGATGAGGTCTATGATGATGATGATGACGATGTTTCTGATGTTAATGTTTATTTTATTTTGTCTCTTGGTTATTCAAATTTTTATGTCTTGATCTTAAAAATGCGCGAACTAAAATGAACTATAAAATTTTACACTGTAGGGGTTTGTGTACTGAGTTTAGTCAACTCATTTGCGAAGTTTTCAGTTTTTGTTTTAGGAGGTGTTCTTCCCCAAGGGTTACAAGCTCCCAAGTCCGAAGAGGTAATTGAGTTGTTCATTCCAATTAAGGCGGGCGTTCGGAACAGGAGTAAGAACTCTCCTGCTTGGTGGAGAATGATGAATCTCTCCCCTTTTGAAATATAGGATGGTTTTAAATATTTTGAGGAATTGATGTAAACCTTAAGTCGTGTTTTATTTTGGGGTTGTTGATTATGATGTTAAGGAGTTGTAAGTGCAGTATGAATTGAATTAAGTTGTATGAATGGTTGTGTTTGGTGTTTGTGTTGATTGTTTATGGTTGTTAAGCCTTGTCCATACTGATGGACGACGGTAATGCCTCTGGATTGGGTTTTCTGCTGCGCTAATATTTGAGTTATGAATTGTTTAGTAGTAATCTTATGATTATGAATCTGGGGGCGTTACAAATTGTTTGATAAAACATAGGGGTATTTATGTCTTTTCATATATACATCACCGAAATTAAGTCAAAATGGTCGGAAAATCACTCAACAACCAGTTCTTTGAAGATGTGATCCCCTTCGAGTGCATTGAAGAAATGTGGTCCCCTTCTAGTCAGTTGTTAGAAATGTGTCACACCTCCCAACAATTTTTTGTGTCACTTATAGGTCATATTTTAATGGTCTTATTGAATTCTTACAAACATTATTTTCTACTGATAAAACAACAACTAATCTTTCTTTATTATGAAAAACAAGCAATGCAACTTTGCTTTGATTTTTTCCCCCCCGGTAAGAAAGAGAGGTCTAGGAAACCCTTCTCTCAAGGTACAAGCCATTCCTATCCTCAAAGAGAATTTTAGCAAACTCATTGGACTCAATACTACTTAACGCACGAATGCATGATCTTCCAAGACCTTTTTTTGCAAGCCAGTCAGCCGCACGATTAGCTTCTCTGAAAATATGGCTGATGTTGATCGAGCTGAAGTGAGCAAGGAGGGCACGAATGTCTTCAACAAGCTTTTTGATGGACCAAGGGGTTTCACAATCTCCTTTGAGCACATTAACGAAAATTTTGTTATCTCCTTCAATAATTATGCTATTAAACCCGCAGTTCTTAGCGCAAGGACACCGTTGCGCATAACAGTGGCTTTGATTGATGTTGCATATTTTTTTTACATATGCTTAAATTTTAGAATTAATAATTATTTTTAATTTGTTGTTATTGGTTATTCAATACTAAATATTAATATTTATTATTTCTCTATCATTTTCTGTTTTAATCATTATTATAAAAAATCATATTTATTTAATAGAACCAAATTTACAACAATATTATGTTTATAATGTACACACATAGTCTCGATTATCTTAATCAGTTGTTTTGGTGTTAAAAAGTAAGTATTTTTGGGTTGTTATTAAGAAAGATTTAAAAGAAATTGTCACGCCCCGAACCGAGGGGTAACAGACGCCGCACACTTGCAGCACTAGGAATCCTACAAGCATGCAAGGCTAAACCATAACAAGGGAAAGACAATGCCTTAATTACTCACAATCCCAAAATAATAATTGGTTTAACTCAACAAGAGTCTAGAATAAATATCAGAAATCTCAAATACTAACTACAAGTTTATAGCCCAAAGGTTCGACTTGACATCAAAATATAAATTCTGCTAGTCTGAGAAACAAACTCCATAGCTCCAAAAATAAAGGTTTGAACCAAGGATTCCTCTTCTGAAACTTAGGTACTGATAAGAGTAGAACCTAAAAAAAAAAAAGGAAGATGAAATTATCAGTTCGGAAGCCCAATAAGTAGCATAACACCCCTTCAGCTGGTTAGGCATGCAAGTAAAACATAGGTTAGGTCAAAGTTAACAAGTAGTTTAATAACAAAATATTACCGGGTTTTCAAAAACACTTTTCGTTGCTCAACATCAAAATATACACTAATATTCACAAATGATTTTTGATAAAAAGACACAATATATCATAATTTAGCATGATAAATACAAACCACACGTTAGGGCTAAGACCACTACTAGCCTAGTGGCATTGGCAACAGAAAATCCCAAATACAGAATACCACATAATTGGGCCCACAGATAATACATTTAATGTACATACAAGTCGATCGATAGGTCCATTGCATACTTTAATTGACTAAGGCATAATACATAACCCAAAAATAAAACCAGTAACTTGAATATCAAAATGTACAAACAATATCTAATTAACAAATAAATCAAAACCCCAAAGTCGCTAATACAACGGAATGTTCAATTAATTCAAATACCAAAAGTATTATGTAAACGGCTACTTTACAATACATAAGTTAAATTATCACAAAACCTCACTTGGTGTATAAAGGGTAAAAGTAAAGTAAAATAAATACAATTTATGAAATTAACGTCAAAGGGATACTTTGTAAACAACTTGGTAACTGTATACTTGCAAATATTAATTGAAATTAATATCAACCATTCCAACATTAAATATATGTCAACATACGAACGTAACTTATAAAATTGACATCAACGTAACTTACAGTCTGAGATTGACATGTGTAATGAAAACTGGGGGCTAGCATGCATTTTGCATTTGGTAGTCGGGTCATGCGCATTGATAAAAAGAGTCTACTTGTTTGCATTCACTCTGCATAGAATTGTTTTGCATACATTGCGTGGTTAAATTGCCGAAATATGATAAAATAAAAAGAAGCCTTGCCGATGATGGGTAATAATTCCCGCTGGAGCTACCGCCGCCGAAGACGCTTCTAACGTTGCGTCTGCAAAGGAACTAAGCTGAGACTCGTCCTGAGTACTAGAAGGACCGGGTCAGAACTGGCTCGAAGGCACGTCATAAGGACCAGGGCCTGGATAGCCCTGACCATAACCATGGGGCTGTCTTTAAGGAACGATCGAGTGGCGATGATACTGAGGCGCCCATGGGCTGGACACCCCATCAATTGAACCCTGGAATCCACTAGATTCCGAGCAATCCTCCACCATGAACTCAAGTCTGCCTGGAGATCTTTTTCTATCTCCCGAAGATCTAGAAGAGCTAGCCCGGGGAGCTTGACGTTCTCCTATCAAGTGTTGGTCTCTCCTGCAAGACGATCCTTCTCCCGGATCGCCACGATGAGCTCTCCTACTAGTCTCTCCCGCTAAAAAATGGCGAGGAGGCCGCCTCGAAGTGCTCCCAGAACGCGGCAAGCTCACATGGGAGTGTGCTTCACCAACGTCATCCTCAGGAATCGACATAGCGCCTCGATATTGGTCGTTCATGAAGTTCTGATTAATGAACTCCCAAGCAGTGATGCCTTCTCTTAACAGGACATGAAGATGAGCATATGATTGCTCCATGGAAAAGAAAATCATGAGAACTCGCAAGGATATAAAAAAAGCTCAGGATGTATGACTTACCAGGTTGGAATCAAAGAACTGTAATACTTCATGATCATTTGGTACAAGAGGAATAATGCCAAACAACATGTCTTCACCCTCCGCATACTCCGGGCCTGCTGCATGCTGATCCAGGAGAGGACCATAATATCCTCCCAGCTATAGAACGACAAATCATCAGTAAAAGAACAAAGCGCCAAGTTACGAAGGGAAGAAGTGAGGATCATACCCGAGCAAAGGCCAAACATCCCCTATGGCGGGCCGCTGCTTCCTCCAAATCGTCGGTAGGAGCGATGAAGTTCTCAACAGGCTCTCCAACCATCAGTCGAGCCATTTCAGCTCCTGTTAGGGCCTGCATGTCAAAGATGAGTTCGGGAAGATCCACAGGCACCATCGGAGGCCACTCCCCGGTCTTTTGGAAGAAGAGGTGCTCCCTTAAATAGAAAACTAGACCAGAAGGGCCCTCCAACAACAAACAAGATTGGCTCGCTTGCCTCGCCAAGCGCAGATCGAAGTGAAGGCCTTCCAATTGAAAGCCCTCCCATGGAGACCAGACAATGTCCTCCTGTTGAACCTATTGTTACTTCTAGAAGGTCGAAAGAAGTTAAGAAAGCAAAAATGAAGTAAGAAAGGAAACATATCGGTCGAAGAGAATAAATAATTCTTCTGAGACCATGTAGATCGTTTGACAGGTCTACAACACTTTGCATGCTCCCACATGTATTGAAGGAGTCATCCTATGGTCAAAACCAAAAAGAAACGTTCAAGTTTTCCCCAATGGTAATTCTAGCAGCAACATACGTGCTCTTAAAGCAAAATTTAGAGTACTATTTTACTTTAAATTCAACTTAAAGTGATAAAACAGGCAGTAGCATGCAAGTCACATTCAATGATAACATGCTATAAAACAAGCTTGTAGAAGAAATAAAGCATACCGAAGTGTGACAATGAAAGAACCACGTATGCTCGTCTTGCCGGAAAACCAACTACGTTGGTGTAAATTCCGTACTGGGATATTCTCTCTGTACCGTCCTTGCATATGGACATCCCTGAACATCTGGTTGAGTAGTACGACGACGTCCTCTCCATCAAGAAGCCATTGCTTTGCAATAAAACCCAAAATAGTCAAAAGAACTTTAGAGAGAGAGTAAGAAGAAGGCTAAAGAAGAGCCCGGATGGAATTGAAATGAATGTTGAAACCCAAACCCCATTTATAAGCGTCATGAAGTGACCCACGCAGCCACGTGTCAGCAACTGGTTGGTTGAACCTAGAAGCCGATTGGACTACAGGTGACTCACAATAATTGTGTTTAAATGGTCTCCTACATGGCCTGCAAAAAGCTGCGTTGTACGAAGAAAAGATTATCTCTTCCTTAAGGTCCGATCAACCTAGAAGGGAAGAATATTTGTCCTCTAAAAGGGAGGAATACTTGTCCTTTTCCTCATGCTCATTACCGAGGGCCGAATGTGCATAGTCTCAAAGGAGGAGCTCGACTAGTGTGTCCAATAAGACATAAGTTGTCTTCTCAAAAGTGAAGAATCAAGCTCCCAAATAAGTGCATTTTCAAATGATTATGCAGACACAATCCAAGGTAAGTTATCCAGATTAAAATCTAGTTTCATAAAAATTGACAAGAGAATGCTTGCATTTTGCAAGGAATAAGAGCCACTAACATCGTGTCCAATGAAGTCTCTTGGCATCAAATTGTCATCATCAAAATTCAAAACCAAAAATTAGAGCCATCTACATCGCGTTCGGTGAAGTCTCGCCCTTGGAGCCATCGGCATCGCGTCCAGTGAAGTCTCTCGGAATCAAATTGCCATCATCAAAAAATCAAAACCAAAATCAGAGCCATCGACATCGCATTTGGTGAAGTCTCTACCTCATTGCCATCGACATCGTGCCTGGTGAAGTCTCTCGGCATCAAATTGCCACCATCGAAATTCAAAATAAAAAATTAGAGTCATTGGCATCGCGCCCGGTGAAGTCTCGACCTCAAGGCCATCGACAATGTGTCTGGTGAAGTTCCTCGGCATCAAATTGCAATTAAAATCAAAACCCAGAGCCATCGACATCGCGTTCGATGAAGTCTCCACTTCAAGTAGGGCGTCATTCTCGCCGGAGATCATTTAAGACGCAAGTCGTCAATAGTCAAGCGTAGGACTCCAACTTCCAAGCGTCACTTTCATAACTTCAAGTAGGGCGTCATTCTCACCTGAGATCATTCATAACTTCAAGTAGGGGCATCATTCTCGCCTGAAATCAGTCATAACTTCAAGTAGAATGTCATTCTCGATTGAGATCATCAAATTGTATTGTCCAGTCTTCAGTAGGGCGTCATTCTCGCTTGAAATCACCTACTTAAGACGCGTGTCGTCAACAGTCAGGCGCATGACTCTAGCTTCCAAGTGTCACCAAGACTTTGCACTCTAAAGTCATATCCCCGACCAGTGTCCATCAAATCAGTACTACTTTGATTTCATCCTATTGAGAACTCAATAAAAGTTGGGGGCTATCTGTAGACATCGGGTATTTGCATATAGATATATAGCATAACTATACAGTACATGAAAGAAAATAAATAAAAGAAGCCAAGTCAAGAAGCTTGCATGCATACTACATGCGCGCGATCATACAGAAGAACACATGCATTATCGCATGTGAAGATTTAGCTAGTTGCATGCATAACTTTTATGTGAAGTGAGAGCTCCATGCAAGCCATGTAAGCCATGCAAAGGCTACATAAAACACATGCAAAAGGTGTCAAGTTCAAACCCTCACAAAAGCACTTTTTAAAAGATCAAAACAAAGCTACACCGTCTAAAGTGTGCTATTTTTGATGAAAATCCATTCACACTATACCAACCAGAGAAGCATGGACGAGGCTGGATTCATCCTTCCCTCTCACTGTAGGCCGATCGGCCTTTAAGGCATCCACACCATGTTCATTCATGCACCTATTGTCAACCACTAGGTACAACCCCTTAACCTCCTTGAAGTCCGAACAAATTTGAAGCCTTTGAATACGAATTAGATGAATGCATGTATGCTCATCCTCCCTTATAACCTATAAATAGCCCCTTTGATTGAAGCAAAACTTACTCCTTCATTCACTCAATCTCTTACTCATTCTTTCTTTCACTCATTCTCTACTCTCTCGCTTCTACTCTCATTCTATTATTCTCTCATCATCTCTCTAATCTTATCACCATAATCTTCATCTTATTATCCTCTTAAAACCTCTAATCTCCATCCCTATTTTATCTATCATTATTCCTCCATAAAACCCTAAAAACTCCATGAAAAGCCTACCCCTTTTACTGTCCAAAACACCACAAAAAGAACTTTTTTTCATCACTTTATCCATAACCTTTTCATCCACATTTTGGTGCTACTTTGACATCTTCAAGAGGGCTATCCAAGGCATTCAAAGGAGCTTCTACAAGAAAGGCTAGACAAGGCTTTTTCAAAGTCACAATGTAAGCTTTTGTGTGTTTCTTTTTCACGTAAATAAAGGGTATATGTTGTACTTCTTTCATTTCTTTTTGCATATTGAATTAAATAATCATGAAAAGTTCTTATTAATCTCCCCTACAAACTTTATTAAAAGCACATTTTATAACTTTTAGTAGAGTATTTCCTTTTGTGAGAGGCGAACTCAAAAGGTTCCTACCTTACGAGTTCGTAGCCTTACCCCCGAATCCATTTCTTGGTTTCGTAGGCAGAGTCTTTCTTGTTTTCTTTTCAAGTTTTTCTTAGCTTTTCTCTTAAAAAGTTGGGTGGCGACTCCTTTTCAAACCAAAACACATCGGGATTTCCTAAACTATGTCTAACATGGTTTTACAATGTACCGATGCAACTTTAGGGTAAGTGTTTAGACCCAATTTTGTGTCTAAATACCGCCTAAATCGTTAGGCTGTTAACTCGTTTCGTGGTTTAATTTCATAGCTTTTAATGTGTTTTTGGTTATTTTGTAGATCTTGGAGTTTTCGCCGAAAACGCAGCAAAACAGGCCTTTTTATAGCTTTCTTGGTGATTTCCTGAGCCGAGCCGGACCGTAAACCGAGGCGGAGTCGACCCGGGGCCACACTCCCAACCTTTGGTGCCAATTAGTGAAGTAACGCATGCTACGACCTTCGGATCGAGCGTTACATGCTTCGGAAAGAAAGAACCATGTGCCGAGATAGACCGTGGCCACGATCATGTTGACCGTAGCCATGGTGAGATTGAAGCCAAGCCTAAGGAAGGAGGGAGTGGAAGCCGAGATAGACCGTGGCCACGGTCAAGTTGACCGTAGCCACGGTGGGTTCATGACTTGTCTAAGGGAAGAAGTGGCCGAGCAATACCGTGGCCACGGTCTTGGGAGACGGTAGCCACGACGGTCCGAAGGAGCGAAAACTTGTCTGCCCTAAATCGCCATCTGATTCTTTGCCGACGTAACGAGTCTCCGATCGCGCGGTCTCCCTATGTCATGCGCGTGTTTTCGGCTTGAAGTGCTGCGTTTTGGCCAACAGTTTTGCTTTGTATATATACTCCTTGTTGACAATTTCTTAGGGGGCATCTAGGGATAGACTTAGACAATTTTTCCAGCTTGTAATTAGGGATTTTAGAGAGAGATTAGAGGAAGATTAGAGAGAGATTTATTCTAGGGTTTGTGGTTATTGAAGATTTGGGTATTCAAACAATTGAAAGATTGTTGGATCATCTTTTTATTGCTCTCCTTTGTTCATCTGCAGCATTTTGATAAGTATTCTCTTCCCTTAACTCTTTTATTAATTACCTTGCTAATTACTTTGCTTGTTCTTAATTGCTTTGCTTGCTATTTCATTGTTCTTGCTTGTTTATGGTTGTTTGATGTTAGAAATCATGTTTAGGTTTGGTTTGGATGTTGTTAGCTTAGTTTTTATCATAATTAGTGGCTAGAAACCCTATGGGTTAGGGGGTAATTAAGGGTGTGAATGGGTGATTAGGTTTGGGTTAGCAATATTAGTGAGTAATTAGTTAGGAAATCAATTTCCCACTCCTTTCCTTCCCTCAAGTGGGATGTATTTGGGTTCGAAAGCTCCTGAATACATCCAACACTTGTGTTGGAAGGTGGGAATTGGGATAGTTACTACTCTATTCATGGAAGTGAATAGAGGCTAGCTAGGAAATTCCGTTTCATTAACCCTCCGGGTCTGTCGATGGACTTTGGGGAAGTTAATCTAGACTATCCTTGAAAGAGGAAGCCGGTGGGTATTTTCTAACGAATTACCACTTGATTCTCCCTTCTTGTTACTCCCTTGTTGCAAAACCCATTTTCTTATCCCCGTTTGCATCCCGAAAAGCATCCGAAGCCCATTTTCCATTCCTTGACCGACCTTAGATTTATTTGTTGCGTTGTGACCTTTTCAAACCGATATCCTTACCTTAGCAAGCTCGACCTGACCATTGACCTAGTTTCTTTGACCAAGGCCGCCAGCTCCCTGAGAGAGAACGGCAATACCGAGGTCTTACAAACCACGTTACACAAAATGGCGCCGTTGTCGGGGAGCCAGCGCGCCTAGTTTTAGTTGCTTGGTCTTTGGTTAATTGAGTTTTTCACGCTAGAAATTAGTTTGTGATAATCCCGATGAATTTGATGCTTCTATTGGTTCTTGTTGGTGCATGTAGGTACACCCTAATGTTCTACCGAGCATCGTAGGAGGCCTCGAGTCCAATGGGTGAAGTCCAAGCTGATTCACCCCGTACTCTTCTATCATATGCCATTCCATCTTCGAGTACGGGAGGCAACCCGATCATCTTACCACCATTACCACCTGAGGCTGTGTTCGAGTTTAAGCTGCACTTACTTGAAGTCTTCGAAAGAAATCCGTTTCATTGGGACGATGCTTCTGGACGTCCCATTGCTCATATTGATAAATTCGAAGACCGGATTAGCTTTATGCACATTCCAAAGATTTCATCAGAATTTTTGAAGTTGAAATTCTTTCCTCTCACTCTTGGGGGGAAAGCAAAGATATGGCTACAAACATGTCCACCTGGTTTTTATTCTTCATGGGAGGCACTCAAAGGAGATTTTCTTCACCGTTTCTTTCCGGCGAAGGAGACACACCGACTTCAAGCAGCAATGTTAAGTTTCAAGCAAGGGCCGGGAGAAAGTCTTTTCGACGCTTGGGGGAGGTTTAAGAGTCTTCAACGACAATGCCCTCATCATAATTTACCGGATTGGATGTTGCTTCAACATTTCTATCATGGGCTCTGTGGTCCTTTTAGAGAATCTATTGATATTGCGTCTGGAGGGATGTTCCTAAAGAAGACTGGGGAGGAAGCCAATATTTTTCTTCATGAGCTGTCTCAGAGTATGCCTAGTTGGGGAGGTGGCTAAAATTCAAGAATTGGGGATGATTCTTTGGAACACAACCCCACTATCAAGCTTCTAATGGCTACCGTCCTTGATTTACAAAAGAAGATGGTGAATGATGGAGTTTCCAACCAGTTGAACTTAGCCCGAGGTATGCAAGCCATTGGATCCATTTCCGCTCCATATCTCGAGCATCGATGTGTGGAGTATCGTCAAGTGGGACATGTGAATGCCGTTTATTCCAACCAACTTTATTCCCATTCTCATGAGGATTATGGTCCTGGTTATACTACATTTGCCAATCCTACATTTGATCCTGTTTCTCACGTCTATGACCATCATGCATGCTTTCAAGAAGAGTTTTCGCCTCAACCCACCTCACAACCTCAATTTTCTCAAGCCACCCAACCTTCACTGACTCCAATGGTACAAGTAAATTCTGTCAATCTAGGGAGTGGGGAAGAGGTTGATGAGTTTTCTTGGGTAGAGGATAGTGTTTTGGAGGAAAAAGTAGAGAATGAGATGGAGATGAACGTTGAGGAGAGAGTTGTGGTTGAGGAAGCTAAGGTTGAAGAAGAGAGGGTGTTGGATGAGGAAAAGGAGGAAGAACAACAAAGAGAAGAGATTTTGGGAGGAAATATCCATGAGTGCTCCGAAGAGCGATTTGATTCCCACCAAATGCAAATTCCTCTTCTAGATTGGTTGATTCAACACTTGATTGATGAAGGACATATTGAATCAAAGTTTAATGTCCCTACTGAGACACCCTTTTTCAAGCCACCTGGTGTTGAAGTCAATTCAGTGACCACGATTGTTCATGAGCATAAAGAGGAAGTTTATATTCTTGAAGTGGAACCCGACGATGGGTATGAAAACGATCATTCCAAGGCCTTATGTTCCGAACCCGAGGCTATTGAAGATACATCTCGTGATGATTCTCTCAAGATTGTTCCATTAAGAAGGGAGATCTCATTGGATGAAGTTTATATTGAGGACATAGAGATCGAGAAGATTGTTCCCAAGTGTCTGAATCTTGGAGAATCACTTGAGGAAAGGCCTAAGTTACTTCTTCATCCCCATCACCAAATCAAACCACCGGAGGAGACTCTTGTTCTATTTGCGGAGGTGATGAGGAGGTGTTGGAAAAGGAGGAGGAAGCGACATTGGAAGAAATCGAAGACATCATCACCTCTTCCCCGCTCGTGGTCAACCAAACGACCGGAGGGATGACTCAACTTGAGGTTGTCCAAAAATGGTAGGAGTTGGAGAGGAAGGAAGAAGAAGCGATCATGGTGGAAGAAGCTGAATATGTACCTCTCATGTGCACCACGTCTCTCTAGAATTAAACGGGTATTTAGGTCAAGCTAGGGACCTAAAACAAGCACTACATGGGAGGTAACCCATACTTTCTCTTTGATTAATTTCTTTTCCTTTCTTTAGTAGTTTCTTTTTCTTGTTTCTAATCTTGCATGCGGATCTTACGAGCCTTGCTTGTTTTTACTTGAATATCCTAACCCTTTGCTCAATTATCACGGATCGCGGATTGAGTAATCATTTGTTTTGAAGAACTCGAGGTAATATCTCTCCGCTCTTCTCTTTTTGAGTGGAATATCCTATGATCCTTTTTGCATGCTTGACTTTTCTTTTGGGTGGCGAACCCCTAGTATGTGCTTGTTGGGTATATTTTGTTGTTGGAGCCGTGTGGGCTCGGGTCGCCACCATTACTTCTTGCTAGTTGTTTTTGTTTGTGTTTTTGTATGTTCTCTACCTTTTTCATGTGACACCTTCCCACAATGAGGACATTGTGTGGTTTTAAGTGTGGGGGGAGGGGGGGGGGGAGATATTGTGCTTCAAGGGTAGATCACCTAGTCATTTTGTTCCTTGTTTTCCTAGTTTTTGCTAAAATTTGAAATTTTTTGTGTGAAAAAGGAGAAAAAAGGGAGTGAAAACCTTTTCGTTTTTCTTTTTGTTTTGTCTTTGTTTGATTTTGTTTCCTGGATCTCGTTTTCGGAGTTGAGAAGTCGTTCTTAAACTTCTTTAAAAGTAACCGGTTGGAGCATTTTCGACCCTAATTCGGGTTCTAGTCGAGACTTACCCTTAATAAACTCCTTTCATTAAGTGTCTAGTGAGACCCCCGTTCCTTTCTCTTTTTGTTGGAACCGGGAGATTCTAGGAGCTTGTGTCCGGGTTTGTTTTGTTTCTCGTTTAGCAAAAGCAAAAAAGTGCAAAAAGAAAAGAAAAGAAAGAAAAGCTTTCTTAAGATACAATAACCTGAATAAGTGGAGCGTGTCGCTGTAGACATTAACCACCCACACTTAGCCAACCTACACGGGCCCGGTATTCGTGGTACGACATGGATACCCCTTAACCCTCCTCCCGTATCGCTTTGCGACGGAGAGGCGAATGGAAAAGATCGTGTTGGGATGGTATACCCCTTATATGGGCCGTCCAATTCCCGAAAGTAAGGCTAATACCGACTTTCAAAAACCAAAAAGAAAAAAGAAAGAGAAAAAGAAAAGCAATTTTCGTTGGTAATTCCAACTCAAAAAGAAAGAAAAGAAAAAGTTTTTGCTTCTTAAAAGAGTGGGGCCTCCCCTTGCATCACCTACGACCCTCACCAAGCCAAGGGCGACCAAATGCGAGGGAAGGAAACGCTTCTCTTAGTTGTTTCGTTGTTTTCAAATTCGGACGCGAGCTTTTAGAGTCTTTTGGTTCCCGTTAAAACCTTTTCATGTGGGGTTTCGCTTGGTATAAGGTGAAGGGAGTCGAAAAACCTTAAAGATTGGCTTTTATCTGAGTTTGGTGTTGTGAGGTGCTCCTAACGGTTACTTTGGGAGGTTTAATCGCGTTTTCTTAGTTTGGATTGCGAGATCTTGTGAATCAAAGCCTTTGTTTTTCTTTCCTTGTGTTTTCTTCGGTTTTGTTTTCACTTTCCCTCTCTCCTTTTTTTTTGGCTTTTGTGGGTACAGCCGCTACAAACCCTCACGAGTCCATCTCGTCCACCCGGGCTGCCGCGGGGTTCAAAGGGCTTGGTGCATACGCTAAATGCACTCGTTTCCTCCCACGACAGAGTAGTTGGTGTTTAGTTTTCTTTTTTGTTTTGTTTTGTTTTGCTCGGGACGTGCAAAAGTTTAAGTGTGGGGGGGGGGGTGTTTAGACCCAATTTTGTGTCTAAATACCGCCTAAATCCTTAGGCTTTTAACTCGTTTCGTGGTTTAATTTCATAGCTTTTAATGTGTTTTTGGTTATTTTGTAGATCTTGGAGTTTTCGCCGAAAACGCAGCAAAACGGGCCTTTTTATAGCTTTCTTGGTGATTTCCCGAGCCGGACCCGGGGCCACACTCCCAACCTTTGGTGCCAATTAGTGAAGTAACGCATGCTACGACCTTTGGATCGAGCGTTACATGCTTCGGAAAGAAGGAACCATGTGCCGAGATAGACTGTGGCCACGGTCATGTTGACCGTAGCCACGGTGAGATTGAAGCCAAGCCTAAGGAAGGAGGGAGTAGAAGCCGAGATAGACCGTGGCCACGGTCAAATTGACCGTAGCCACGGCGGGTTCATGACTTGTCTAAGGGAAGAAGTGACCGAGCAATACCGTGGCCACGGTCTTGGGAGACCGTAGCCACGACGGTGCGAAGGAGCGAAAACTTGTATGCCCTAAATCGCCATACACATTTGCTGGACAGAACGAGACCGTGACCACGGTCTCCTTGACCGTGGCCACGGTCTCCCTATGTCCTGCGCGTGTTTTCGGCTTGAAGTGCTGTGTTTTGGCCAACAGTTTTGCCTTGTATATATACTCCTTGTTGACGATTTATTAGGGGGCATCTAGGGATAGACTTAGACAATTTTTCCAGCTTGTAATTAGGGATTTTAGAGAGAGATTAGAGGGAGATTAGAGAGAGATTTATTCTAGGGTTTGTGGTTATTGAAGATTTGGGTATTCAAACAATTGAAAGATTGTTGGATCATCTTTTTATTGCTCTCCTTTGTTCATCTACAACATTTTGATAAGTATTCTCTTCCCTTAACTCTTTTATTAATTACTGATGGAGATCATCCAGCAAGCCCAACAACAGCTTAAGTGTCACCAGCCAGTTTAGATCAGGAGGAGGAAGATGATTCAGCAACAGCAACAGCACGAGTAACTTCTTCATCATCTTCATCACCCAAGGAAGATCAGGGAACAGCTTCAGCACCAGCAATGAAAGTCACAAGCCTTGCTAAACCACACTCAGCAACTGTTGGAACATTTCCAGCAGAAACAACAGGCTTCCATCCAGCTCAACAACAGCTCAGGAGTTTTACAGCAACCACCAACCCACAAACTTCATCCATCCAGACTTCCTACACCTTGGTAAGGCAAGTTCTGGCCAACAGAGCCACTTATTCCACCAGCATTGGCCATCTAGGTCAATTTCGATTCCAATGGCGATCCAGTGGCATATTTCTCAGTCGTATCTATGAATTGGTGAGATTCAACAAGTTCCCAGAGTTTTGTTCCTTGACATGCATTTTCTAAGGACAAGTCAAGTCGGCATGATCGAGTAAGAAAGTATCAAATTCTGACAGAACAAGCAACCTGCAAGGTTGCGATTATCGATTTTCAGAATCGATCCTGTGGCTAACTTAATTTGATGCAGCTACAATGAGGGTTAACTAAGTCTTTTCCAGCCTTCCTTAAGCTGTTGAGGTTATATCTAGCTTAATAAAAGCCCAGGAAAGTTAATGAGATAACTTATTTTTACCCCCCAGCTAGGAAAGGTTCTGATTGGCTGAAATTGCCAACCCTTGGGAGTTTGGTCCAATCAGAAGCAAGCTTTGTTTTTCTTTTCATTTTCAATTATATCCGGATGATATTAACTAGACTAAGATGTAATATGATGTATTTAGTTTAGTTCTGCAGCTAGCATAGAAGGGAGATTAGCAGGTTACTAAAATTAAGTGCCTATAATCAAACTACTTTAGATTAGTTATATATAGTGATGTATTCAGCTGCTTAAGAACACAATCAGTGATATTTCAATAGCATTTTGAGTGTCAAAGTTAAACCTCTCGTTTGTGAGTGTCCTTAAACTCTCAATTGGTTAAATCTACTTCAGTATCCAAGAGTTGGCAAGCCTGGTGGTGTGTGTAGAGCTTGTTTGCTTCAATGGTGGTGAGTCTGGATCTGTTGAGGTAATCAAGTCCCTGCCCTTGTGTTCATTCTGTGGTGTGCCTGTATCAGCTTGAGCATAAGTCTATCTTTTATTTCCTTATTGGGTTGTCATCCATTTCAGCCAATTGCATCCAATTAGCTTTGTTTTAAAACCTCAACTGCAAGTGTGATTCTGTGTGGTGTATTGTAAGTTCTATACTCTGATCTTTGGGAACTTGCATACATCATCTTGGTATCAGAGCACTGTGTTCTTTCTTGGAGTGTGTTTGCTTGTTTTAGTAAAATGGCCGGAACTAGTAAAACACCACAGGAAGTCTTAGAACAAACTCTGTAAGAGAAGGAAGAAGTAGAGCAGAAAATAAAGTTTTTGAGTGAGCAGTTGAATTATTAGATGAGATTGCATAGACATCAGTTGAATAAGGAGACTGATGATGAGATGGAGGAAGGAGAAGGTGAGAATCCTTTGGAGGGGAGGAGAGGAGGTCGAGGTCCTAGACCTACACCTAGGAGAAGGAGAAGGATAATAAGATCACCTAGAGTCAGTGAGCCTGAGGAAAACAGTGAGAGTGAAAGAGAAATAAGGAGGGAAGATAGGAGGGTTGAAAAGCTTGATTTCAAGATTGATATACCTGAGTTTGCAGGAGAATTAGACCCTGATGTGTTCCTAGATTGGTTACAGACAGTAGAGAGGGTCTTTGATTTGAAGGAGGTTACAGAAGAGAATTAAGGTAAAGTTAGTGGCTTTGAAACTAAATGTTGAGTTGTCCCACATTGGCCTTTGACACCCATATTGTGGTGTTTATAATGGCTTGGGTGCCTCAACCTTCTAAGCTAGCTTTTGGGGTTGAATTAGATTCAAGTCCATTATTTCACATGGTATCAGAGCCAGGGTCATTGATGTTGGGGTCGCGCTCGCGCTCGCAGTTGTCTGCGCCTCATGGTGAGGGGGGCGTGTTGAGTTGTCCCACATCGGCCTTTGACACCCATATTGTGGTGTTTATAATGGCTTGGGTGCCTCAACCTCCTAAGCTAGCTTTTGGGGTTGAACTGGGCTCAAGTCTATTATTTCATATGGTATCAGAGCCAGGGTCATTGATGTTGGGGCCACGCCCGCAGTTATCTGCGCCTCGTGGTGAGGGGGGCGTGTTGAGTTGTCCCACATCAGCCTTTGACACCCATATTGTGGTGTTTATAATGGCTTGGGTGCCTCAACCTTCTAAGCTAGCTTTTGGGGTTGAATTGGACTCAAGTCCATTATTTCATACTAAAGAAATATGCCTCTACTTGGTGGACTAATCTGCAGAAGAGGAGAATGGGAATTGGAGAAGACAGGGTGAGCACTTGGAGGGAGATGGGACAGAAGTTGAAGGAGAAATTCCTTCCAGACAACTACATGAAAGAGAACTACTTCAAGTTGCAGCATTTTGTGCAAGGCAACAAATCTGTGGAAGAATACACAAAAGAGTTTGAACACTTGCTTTGGAAATGTAACATGCAAGAGAATGAAGTGCAAACTTACATTAGATATCTTGCAGGTTTGAATGAGAATATCAGGAACATTGTTGAGCTGCAGGTCTATGATTCCCTTGATGAGCTGAGCTCATTGGCTCATAAAGTGGAGTAGCAAAAGAAAGCTCGAGCAAAGGACTACAACAGCAGCAGGTATCCAGCCAAGCCTTATACTCAAACCAAACCCAATCCATACAGCAAGCCTTATATTCCCCAACAAAAAGCCTATCCACCCTTACCCCCACCTCAAGCCAGATATCCAGCCCCAAGACCCCCACAAAATCAGCCAAAAAATGTCCCACAAAGAACCCCAGCCCCTGCTAGCAAAGCCGAGCCAGAAAGAAGATGCTTCAGGTGCCAAGGACTTGGGCATATAGCATCTGAATGCCCCAACAGGAGAGCAGTCACATTGGCTGAGTTTCAAGCAGCTCTTTTGCTTGATCCTGAACCTTTTGATGAGGAAGAGCAGTATGAAGAGCCCTATGGAGACCCTGTGTATGATGAGGAGGTTGAAGCAGGACCTGATGAAGGGGAGATGCTTGTGATCAGGAGGATCTTGAGCAGTTCAGCAGTAGATGAGACAGCAGAGCAAAGGAAGAATATTTTCCACACCAGGTGCACAGTTGGTGGGAAAATTTGTTCCTTGATCATTGATGGAGGCAGCTGCACCAATGCAGCCTCTGAAACCATGGTGAAGAAGCTCAATTTGGCTACCAGCATTCATCCAACCCCCTATACTATACAGTTGTTGAACCAAAGTAAAGGTATCAAGATTTCTTCTAGATGCCTTATCAATTTTTCAATTGGTTCAGCTTATAAAGATGAAGTGTGGTGTGATGTACTTCCTATGGATGCCTATCACCTATTGTTAGGAATACCTTGGATGTATGACAGATCTGTTAGTCATTATGGGAGAGCAAATACATATTCCCTTTGCCTAAGCCACAAAAAGATCACCCTTACCCCTCTCAAACCATCCCAGTTCACAAAAAGACCTAAAAACCTTATTGTTGAACCTACTCTTGATGTCCTTTTGTCAGCTGAACAGCATGAGTTCAGTGAACAAAGTGGACTCATTTTGCTTGACATTGAGGAAGACCTACCCCCACAAAATGACCATCCCCTCTTCCAGCCTATCCTAAACCAGTATCTGCATGTCTTCCCTGAAGAAATACCCCCAGGCCTACCCCCTAAGAGAGACATACAACACAAAATAGATCTTGTTCCAGGATCTGTTTTACCAAACAAACCTGCCTACAGAATGACCCCAGCTGAGACAAATGAGATTCAAAGATAGGTTGATGAATTATTGGAAAAGGGTATGATAAGGGAGAGTCTGAGCCCTTGTGCAGTACCAGCCTTATTGGTACCTAAGAAGGATGGCAGTCAAAGAATGTGTATTGACTGTAGAGCTATTAACAAGATAACTGTTAAGTACAGGTATCCAATTCCAAGGCTTGAAGATATGCTTGATGAACTGCATGGTTCAGTGGTGTTTTCCAAGATTGATCTGAGAAGTGGTTACTACCAGATCAGGATTTATGAAGGGGATGAATGGAAGACAGCTTTCAAGACCAAAGGAGGGTTATTTGAGTGGTTAGTCATGCCTTTTGGCTTGACCAATGCACCATCCACATTCATGAGGCTAATGAATCAGGTTCTAAAGCCATTAATTGTCTCTTTTCTTGGCTACATTGTAACAACAGCATGTATCCAAGTGGATGAGGAAAAGGTCAAGGTAATCAGGGAGTGGCCTATCCCCAGTTCAATTCAGCAAATCAAAATTTTTCATGGTTTAGCTTCATTTTACAGGAGGTTTGTGAGAAATTTTAGCACCATCCTAGCCCCTATGACAGAGCTAGTGAAGGGCAAAAGTTTCTCCTGGACTCCAGCAGCACAAAGAGCCTTTGAAGAAGTTAAGAAGCAGCTTACTTCAGCACCAGTTCTAGCTTTACCAAGCTTCTCTAAAGTCTTTGAAGTAGAGTGTGATGCTTCAGGTGTTGGCATAGGATCAATCCTGACCCAAGAACGCAAACCTGTTGCCTACTTCAGTGAAAAATTGAATGATGCCAAGAGAATATACAACACCTATGATAAAGAGTTCTATGCTATCATAAGAGCTCTATAACACTGGAGGCACTACCTAATTGGAGCTGAGTTCATATTGCACAGTGATCATGAAGCCTTGAAATTCATTCAAGGGCAGCACAAACTCAACAGCAGGCATGCTGCTTGGGTAGAGTTTATGTAGCAGTTCCATTTCATGATCCATCACAGGTCAGGAAAGTTGAACAAAGGAGCTGATGCACTTTCAAGGAGATATTTGTTACTACAGGTTCTAGATGCAAGAGTACTTGGCTTTGAGCAGTTAAAAGCCTTGTACAAAGAAGATGAGGATTTTGGTGAGATTTTCCAGAAGTGTCAAGAACACCCACAGAGTCTGTATCATATAGACCAAGGGTTTCTCTTTAAGGGAGCAAGATTGTGCATACCAAGGAGCAGTTTCAGGGAGTTACTACTCTCAGAAATCCATGGAGGATGTCTAGCAGGCCACTTTGGCATTGATAAAACCCTTCTTATGCTGAAGGATCACTACAGTTGGCCCAAAATGAGGAAAGATGTGGAGCACTGGGTGAGAAGGTGTGCAGTGTGTCAAGTAGCCAAGAGCCACAGCCTACCTCAAGGGCTGTACACCCCACTGCCAGTCCCAACAAGCCCCTGAGAACATGTGAGCCTGGATTTCATAGTTGGTCTGCCAAGATCACAAAGGGGAAAAGATTCAGTGATGGTGGCGGTAGACAGATTCAGCAAAATGGCACATTTCGTTCCATGCCATACAACCAATGATGCAGTAAGGGTAGCTGAGCTATACTTCCAAGAAGTGGTGAGACTTCATGGAATCCCTAAGAGCATGGTGTCTGATAGGGATGCCAAATTCTTGAGTCATTTCTAGGTGACTCTCTGGAAGAAGTTAGGAACAAAGCTAAAGTACAGCACAACATGCCATCCATAGACTGATGGGCAAACAGAGGTGACCAACAGGACACTAGGAACTCTATTTAGATCAGTGATAAGCACAAATAAAACAGGATGGGACACTCTTTTGCCCCATGCTGAATTTGCATTCAATAGAGCCCCTTCAAAGGCAACTGGCCTTTCCCCATTTCAGGTGGTATGTAGAAAAAATCCTATCACTCCTTTGGATTTATCTCCACTAAAGAATTTTGTAAAGTTCAGCTGTGAAGCAGGTACACATGCAGAGAAGATCAAGAAGCTTCATCTGCAGGTTAGAGAGAAAATCATCAAGTATTCTGAGCAAGAAGCTACTTCAGCCAACAAGCACAGGAGGAGGGTGGTTTTCCAGCCAGGAGACCTAGTGTGGATACACCTGAGGAAGGACAGGTTCCCAGCAAAGAGGAAAGGGAAGCTCGTTCCAAGAGTAGATGACCCATTTGATGTACTGGAGAAAATAGGAGACAATGCCTACAGATTGGATCTTTCAGAAGACTATGGAGGAAGTGCTACTTTCAACATAGCAGACTTAAGGCCCTACTTCCCAGCCCATGAAGACCTTCCAAGTTTGAGGTCAAACTTTCCTCAACCCGAGGAGGATGATGGAGACCATCCAAAGAAGCCCAAAGAATACTCAAGTGTCACCAAATTACTTTAGATCGGGAGGAGGAAGATGATTCAAGAACAAAGAATAACACGAGTAACTTCTTCATAATCTTCATCACCCAAGGAAGATCAGGCAGCAGCTTCACCACCAGCAATGACAGCCACAAGCCTTGCTAAACCACACTCAGCAACTGTTGGAACATTTCCAGCAGAAACAGCAGGCTTCCATCCAGCTCAACAGCAGCTCAAGAGTACCACAGCAACCACCAACCCACAAACTTCATCCATCCAGACTTGCTACACCTTGGTAAGGCAAGTTCTGGCAAGCACAGCCACTCATTCCACCAACATTGGCCATCCAGGTCAATTTGGTTCCAAAGACAAGCGATCAAGCAGGCATCTTTCTCAATTCTGTATCTATTAATTGAGTGAGATTCAGCACAAGTTCCCCAGGAGTTTTTTGTTCCTTGACATGCATTTTCTAAGGACAAGTCAAGTCTCAGCAGGATTGAGTAAGAAAGTATCAAGTTACAGGAAACAGAACAAGCAACCCTACAAGTTTGCCTGTTATCAGTTTTTCCAGAATCCCAGTCTTGTGGCTAACTTATTTTGATGCAGCTACAATGAGGGTTAACTAAGTCTTTTCCAGCCTTCCTTAAGCTATTGTGGTTATATCTAGCTTAAGAAAAGCCCGGGAAAGTTACTGAGATAACTTATTTTTACCCGCCAGCTAGGAAAGGTTCTGATTGGCTGAAATTGCCAACCCTTGGGAGTTTGGTCCAATCAGAAGCAAGCTTTGTTTTTCTTTTCATTTTCAATTGTATCCGGATGATATTAGCTAGACTAAGATGTAATATGATGTATTTAGTTTAGTTCTGCAGCTAGCTTAGAAGGGAGATTAGCAGGTTACTTAAATTAAGTGCCTCTTATCAAACTACTTTAGATTAGTTATATATAGTGATGTATTCAGCTGCTTAAGAACACAATCAGTGATATTTCAATAGCATTCTGAGTGCCAAAGTTGAGCCTCTCGTTTGTGAGTGTCCTTAAACTCTCAATTGGTTAAATCTACTTCAGTATCCAGGAGCTGGCAAGCCTGGTCGTGTGTGTAGAGCTTGTTTGCTTCAATGGTGGTGAGTCTATATCTGTTGAGGTAATCAAGTCCCTGCCCTTGTGTTCATTCTGTGGTGTGTCTGTATCGGCTTGAGCATAAGTCTATCTTTTATTTCCTTATTGGGTCGTCATCCATTTCAGCCAATTGCATCCAATTAGCTTTGTTTTAAAACCTCAACTGCAAGTGTGATTCTGTGTGGTGTATTATAAGTTCTATACTCTGATCTTTGGGAGCTTGCATACATCAATTACCTTGCTAATTACTTTGCTTGTTCTTAATTGCTTTGCTTGCTATTTCATTGTTCTTGCTTGTTTATGGTTGTTTGATGTTAGAAATCATGTTTAGGTTTGGTTTGGATGTTGTTAGCTTAGTTTCTATCATGATTAGTGGCTAGAAACCCTATGGGTTAGGGGGTAATTAAGGGTGTCAATGGGTGATTAGGTTTGGGTTAGCAATATTAGTGAGTAATTAGTTAGGAAATCAATTTCCCACTCCTTTCCTTCCCTCAAGTGGGATGTATTTGGGTTTGAAAGCTCCTGAATACATCCAACACTTGTGTTGGAAGGTGGGAATTAGGATAGTTAGTACTCTATTCATGGAAGTGAATAGAGGCTAGCTAGGAAATTCCGTTTCATTAACCATCCGGGTCTGTCGATGGACTTTGGGGAAGTTAATCCAGACTATCCTTGAAAGAGGAAGCCGGTGGGTATTTTCTAACAGAATTACCACTTGATTCTCCCTTCTTGTTACTCCCTTGTTGCAAAAGCCTCCGAAGCCCATTTTCCATTCCTTGACCGACCTTAGATTTATTTGTTGCGTTGTGACCTTTTCAAACCGATATCCTTACCTTTGCAAGCTCGACCTGACCATTAACCTAGTTTCTTTGACCAAGGCCGACAGTTCCCTGAGAGAGAACGACAATACCGAGGTCTTACAAACCACGTTACAGTAAGTTTGTACATTTCTAAATAATGGTTGCATAATTCGCTTTCTTTCGAGCTTAAGATCTTGTGAACAACTTCAATTAATCTTACAAGAGTTGGAACAAATGGATGTTCACTCTTAGAAGTTTAGTTTGATTATTCATGAGATGCACAAAGTAAAGGGAAAGTGATTTTATAACTATTATTCATGAAATGTGCAAAAAATCGTTAGAGAGTTTTAAAAGTAAACCCCAGCATAAACCCCAATCCGTCTCGTGGACATTTAGAAGTTTGAACGACGAGAAAAAAAAAATGTCAACAGATGATCACAGGGCTTAAATGGAGTGGCCAACTATTGGAATTCCGGAGGGAAGTTGACCCTCGAATTGTAGAGCTCTTGCATCTTGCCACTGCGTTAACAGCTCGAAATGGCATTTTGTAGTACACCCATCTGGTGGCAGTCTTGAAAAATCCAGATTATGGGGACTTTCCTCTTCCTCAGAGGCAGTTTCTTTATTTGGTTCATTTCATCAACGCCACCATCTTTGCGAATCATGGAGACACGGTCACTCTTTCATGGATGCATCACCTGTTGAATAATGATGAGGTGATGATGTTCAATTCGGCAGCTGCTAGTTATGCCCATTTGGTAAGAGGGATGCAGGTCGCCCGCCGTCCCACTGGTTCTAATATGGTGGGTCGTCCAAGGATTACTGAAGCAAAGCTACTCAACCTAGGTAGTAGTCTCTGGCGAGTCTTGGAGGTGTGCTCCATGACATTTCTTTGGAAGTTTTGTAGTGTGCAAAATTCCTTTTTAGTCTCACTAAGGCCTATCCTGTTGTGCAGGTGTGGGCCTTTGAGTTCTTGTCTCCTATAGTTGGCGGGACCAACTTCCTTGATCGTAGCATTCCTACTGCTCGACGATGGTGATAGGTAGCTCCGCAAGTGTACAAGTGCAATGTAGTATCAAGGTCGTCTCTCACGGATTTGTTCAACTACGCGCTATACTATTTCACTACAAAGGATGCTAGGTCGACCAAAGTTGTGTGAATACGAGATTTAATAAAATAAATAAGGAAAGAAACAAACTTTAAGAGTTCTACCAGATAATTTAGGGAGTTTAGGGGAGTCCACTCTAGTTAATCAATCGATTATGAGCTAATTCCAATGCCAGGTAATTTTAATAGTGTCGGGTCCTATAATCTTTCTAGGGCCTATCACAACAATCTTTCGATCCGAGGTGAGTTGTAGTGATTAAACTAAACACCTATTCTCATGGCTATTTAATTCAATCAAAGATAAGAACTGATTATAACGCGACCCTAAGAATGAACACATTATTTCTAACTGTTTTGCCTATTCAATCTTCGTTTATCCAATTCAAAATAAAAATCTTTCGACCCGATATTAAGAATCTAAACCAAGTAAGAGATCACCAACCAATTACTGTGACATATGAAACACGAAGATTAAACAACTGTATTAAAACATAAAACCAAAATCACACACCAAAAATCAATTAAGAAACATCGAGTTTATCCCCTAAACAATGAAACTAACTGCTCATGATAATAAAACCTTGGAAAACAAATACGAAATCTAAATTGCTAAATATAATAAAAATTGAGAATAAACCGAACATCCGAGTTGTCAAATTCGATCTCTTGATGTCACCCGATTCAATCTCCTTCTCATCCTCTTCTATTCCTAATCTACTAGAACGGCTCCCCGAAGGGAGGAAAATACAAAGAAAATCTAATACTAAAAGTCTGACGGAAAATAGGATGAATAATTGATGCGCTAATGCTGTGCGACAGACTCCCTTTTATAATACGGTAGGAGACGATGGCAGCGTCAAAAAGGCGTCACCAGTGCCTCATATTTTTGCTTGTCATCCCTAGGTGCTGCCGGGGGGAGGGGGATTTTGGCGCTGGTGAGGGGTGGAACTTGGACGCTGGTGGGCCGTGGTTCTTGGGCCTCTTCCCCTCCTTCTCATCTTTCATTTGTCTCTTCTTTCTGTTCTCTTTTTCCTCATTTTCTTCATCATTTCACTTGCTTTTAAGGAGGTTTCATCAAATTCTGCAAAACATACCAAATCCCGAACAAGTGAAAAATATCACAAAAGTTTTATATAAAAACACTAGATTAAGTTATGTAATTAACTAAAATATACAAGTTAAAGACCTAACAATTACTATAAAATACACACTAATCAAATCCCCCATGCTTAGATCTTGCTTACCCTCAAGCAAGCTTGACTCAAGAACAGTAGGAAGAGAAGGACTCAACTAAAATGGAAAAAACTCAAGGTAGAAAAAGGAAAAAGAAGAAAAAGAAATAAAAGGGTTAACGTCAGGGTTACAAATACAATTAAACTCCCCTTCAGGCTAACCAATCATACACAACAATCCATCAAGCAAACACCTAATGTAGGCAAAGAGAACAAGTACTTCGAATGTGAAAAGTCGCCAACAATCTTAAGATGAATGCAAATATGCGCGGTTGGTTATAGAAGTAGGTCAGTCGATGAGCAAACCTCACTTTTGGGGTAAAGTGAAACACTCTAACTCTCGTTTTTTAATTTAAGTGGGTTTCACTCACTTGGACCAAAAGAAGCGGCCTACCATAGGCTTAATAAGAATCTCACTCTCCACTTCTAATATGCAAATGTACAAGTGACAATCAAGAGGACTTTTGGGGTTGTAATGAGGATTAGGTTAGGGGAAAGAAGTGGTAAAATTTGGGTATGAGGAGCTTAAAGAGTCATGCTTGGAATAAATTTCACCAAAAACCTGCTCTCAACTCACACTCTTGCCGAATGTAGGCAAGGAACTCACTTTACTCCCTCATTAAGATCAAACACCTCATCAAATTTGTTAACTAGGTCAAAAACTTACATAAATTGCAAATAAATATCCTTAATCACTCTTTTTTGATTTCTTTTCTCTTTTTTTTTCTTTTCTTTTCTTTTTCTTTTCTGCTTCTCTTTTTGGTGGGTGATCAAGGGAAAAGAAACACAAATGTATAGTTTTAGCTTTGACCTTAGTTCATATTGGATGAACAACACCACCAACATGTCAAAATCCATGAAAATTGGGGAATGTAATCGTCCCAACTCATCAAAATCATAAGCGCCTTCCAACTTCTTACTTCATTCATACCAACACCGGGCTAAACATCACCCTCAAAACAACGAACTCCCAAAAACATCCAAGCAAGGCAAAGGGTAGGAATTGAATAAGGCTAAGACTTGTATTGTCAGAGTTTCATCACAAAAAATGAAATCAAAGGTTAGGCGGGGGTAATGAACGGTAATAGTATTATTATTAAGAAGGCTATTTGGCTATGTAGTTCAACAAATATAGAAATGAATGCCTCAATCACTTCTGTAACAGCATGCAATGCAAAAGTGCAGTCTCAAACAAGATGCAAAACAAGTTCTGGAGGTGCAACTAGTGGTGGAGTCACTCAAGGAATAAAAGGATCAGTAAAGATGATCAATGCATACTTTTTGGCTATGTGGACTCATGGGATAGGGCTCAATCAACTAAACCTAGCCCAAAGATTTACGACACGCATATTTACACCACCAAGTCAGTCAAAGCAGTTAAACACACCCTTGGTAACTTGTCTCAAAATCAGAAAGGTTTGCAAATCTAGTTTCAAAAACTTTTTCTGTTCTCAACCAAACTTCTCAAGATAAAGTAACACACACTGAAAGTCTAATTGGTTTGCAAATCTAGTTTCAAAATCAGAAAGGTTTGCAATCCTAATTTTTTTTTGTTTTTCTTGTCTTTTCTAATTTGTTTTGGCCTTTTCTAATTTTTTGATTTGTTTTGTGGTTTTTCTAATTGTGAATGCAAAAGAAAGAAAAAGGCAAACCAAAAAACTAAGAAAAGAAAAGAAAATAAAAGTCTAGCATGCTCTAATTAATGCAACTAGGTGAATGTAAGGTTTAACTAAAAAAAACTTAATAGAAAATCTAAAAGCAATAAAAAGACGCACTAACAACATGAAAACTCAAATAAAGCAAACACACTAAAGAAAAAATGAGCAATAAAGACAAGGAAATTAAACTAAGGAATGAAAAAGAAAGACGAAAATAAAAGGAAAACAAAAGAAAAATCATGGAAATAAAGAAAAAAAATGAATATACACAATGTGGATAAAGACCCTTCCCATGCTTAAACATAGCATTGTCTTCAATGCTAAAGACAACGGTGGTAAGGGATGGGGCAGAGCAAAGGATCAATCATCCTCACTCGGTGAGGATGGTGCGGTCGGGTTTTGGGTAGGTGGTGGAGAGGACTAGTGGAACAAGGCCGGAAAGGTCGGAGATAGACTCCTATAGACGGGTGTAGTTCACGTCGGCTCGCATCTCGACTAGGTATGCTTGCATCTCGTCAAGTTGACGTTCGTTCCTAGTGACCACAAGTTGGAGGGCATTGTAACGTGCCTCATGGTCAACGGGTGGCTGTTGGGGTTGGGGAGGTTGCTGGGGTTCGGGCGCAACGGGTGCATGAAGGATGGGAGGGAGCCAAAGAAGGTTAGGTTGGTCCAGAAGTGAGAGGTGGTTGTCGGGTAGGGGGTACCGGACATTGTTAGGGTAGATCCATGCATATCGGTGCTCACCATCAGACACACACATCCCAAAGGATCGACATTGATCGCAGCCAATGTAAATATTGCCCGGGACACGGTCTGGATCGGTATGGCTTGGTCTAGAGCCGAAATGGCGTGCAAGATGGGTAATATAACCATCTATGGCAATTCCTGCGATGGAGTTCGGTATGCAGGATATATGGGAGGCAAGTAGGAAAGCAAGGTCCGCGGCATTGTCGCCGTGGAGCATGGGGTACAACATGTAACAATTGACCTTTGTGGCCTTGTTGGAACTCCCAGGTCTCCCAAATATACCGCAAGAGAGCATACGGTGTGCATACCTCAGCGCGGGGTTGCAAATTAGGGAAGAGGGGGTGTTACTGGGGTCCCAAAGGTCAAAAGTCTCTAAAGAAACCCACCCTATCCTAGTTGTGAGGGATGGTCGACCCATCGCGGTTGATCCTTTCAAGAAAGCCAAATATCCTAGCAAATTCGTTTAGGGTCATTTGGCCTAGCAATTAAAATCTAATCATCCCATCCCAACCCTCAAGGGTAACCTCTACGGTACTCATGAACTCTTAAGTCAAAGACCTAAAGGTGAGCTCGTTAGGACGAGCTACCCAAGACATATGGGAATGGTTCACAAGACAAAGAACGTAATCAAGCATGCCACAATCATGTATCAAGTGCTCATGTAAATACGTTGTGGGGATGAGGTTGCGTTTAGCTAGGGAGTCATACATTTCCTTAGTCGCTCCTTCAAAATTGAATGGGTTGTTAAGCCTTGTTTCCCTTGAAGTAGTAACCTTTGACTTTCCTTTTTCCGCGGCTGTAGCTTTCTATTTTTGGCTGCCCCTCGGCTCCATCATCACCAGGATCTCCAGTCGTGAAGCTAACGTTCTTCGTTCTTACCATCTAAACATCAATCAAATGTGAGTGTTCAAGCATAATAATCGTACATATGAAAGACACCCCCATGCTTGCTTGATACTTAGAGGGTACTAAAACAAACTCAAGCAAGCACTAAAACAAAGCATAGTAGACCTACT
Source organism: Portulaca oleracea (assembly GCA_029582165.1). Taxonomy (NCBI): domain Eukaryota; kingdom Viridiplantae; phylum Streptophyta; class Magnoliopsida; order Caryophyllales; family Portulacaceae; genus Portulaca; species Portulaca oleracea. The sequence continues at coordinate 37,023,262 of CM055882.1, forward strand.
CACTCATCAACCACATATAACTCCAAATTGAACCCAAATCTCATTACATTGTGCTCATTACTAATAATTTCACAAAATTCATGCACCAAAGCAACAAGAATGTGATTTTTAATCAAGTTTACTCATCCTGGATAAGCCACTAGCATAAAAAAAACGAACTTAAGAAGGTGTTATGATATTCTTGAGCAAGAGCCCTGGTGTATCAAGCAACCCAACAAATAGCTTGAGAGTTTATGCATAATCACACCTAAAACACTAGCGATTGACCATGAATGATAAAATAAGAGTTATAACAGTGTATAATGGGGTTCAAGGCGAACTCACATCAAAAGCACATATAACAATACTAGTGAATTAAAACGTGTGAAAAACATAAAGGGGGTGTTTGGCTACCAATCTTTTTGGGTAGCTTTTAGCTTTTTGGATAACTTTTAGCTTTTTAACCAACGTTAAAAAGCTACTTGAGGCGTTTGGTAAGTAACTTTTTATTTTAACTTTTTGGAACCAATAAGCTAGTTTTCAAAAAGGTACTTGATGATGCTTTTTGAGTTAGCTTTTCACAAAAAGTTACTTTACCAAACACTTTTCCTCCAATCAGCTAACCCAAACAGCTAAAGTCAAACAACTATCAGCTATCAGCTAACAGCTACAAGCTAATAGCTAACATCTAACAGCTACCAACTACCAGTTGGTTGCTATACAGTAGGTTGGTATACCTGGTGATTTGTCGTTGTTCTCGTGGAGCAAGAGGCCTTGGTCAAAGAGTCTAGGTTTAGGTACGAGCTAAGATCGCTAGGGAATAAAATTTGGTTGGTTTGCAAGTTAAACAAAACAACGAACAATCTATGGTTTAGTCAAGGTAGGACAATGGGCTTCGGGGGATTTTCAGGATGCGAATGGGATCAAGGAGATGAGTTTTGCAACAAGAGAGCAACAAGTAAAGAAAACCAAATGGGAATTCTGCTAGGAAATACCCACCGGCCTCCCTCTTTTGAGGGTAGTCCGGATTAACTACCTCAAAGTCCACCACAGACCCGGAGGGTTAATATAACGGAATTCCCTAGCTAACCTCTTTCCCACTTTCATGGGCGAGTGTTAGCTATCCCCTCTCCAACCTTCCATTGACAAGTGTTCGATGCATTCAAGAACTTTCGGACCCAAATACATCGCACTTGAAGGAAGGATTGGGTAGGAAGGTGATTTTCCACCTAATTACTCACTAAAAGAGCTAACCCATTCCTAATCACCTATCCACACCCCTAATTACCCCTAACCCATGGGGTTTCTAGCCACTAATCATAACTAACACTAAGCTAACAACATCAATCCCAAACCTAAATGATTTCTAAGAACAAGGAAGTAATAATACGATAATCCAAGCCAAAACACCATGTAACAAGGCAATTAACAAGTAATTAAACGATTAACAAAGGAAAGTAGAGTAAATGGAAGCAAGTCACCTATCAAGGATGCAATAAACAAGGATCAACCATAAAAGAACTACTTCAAATATTCTTCCAATCAATAAGTCTTTGACCTTGATTACAAACCCAAATGAAGAATGTAATCTCCCCTAATAATCCACTAACCCTAGATTAAATCTAAGCTAAAAGTTCATTAAAGAGCTCTAAACCTAGCTAAAAGCTGAAGGAATGGAATCCCTTCTCTTTTTCTAACAAAATCGACATCCAAGGTTTATATAAAAAGCATAGGATTTGCCCAAAACATTGTCGTTTTAACCAACAGAACCGCACGAAATTCAAGGCCGTCGCGGGCACGACGCAGCGAAGACATGGAGGTGATTGGAATTGGCGATGGGTAGCGGCGTGCGTGGTCGCAGTGCGACCATTACGGGCATCATTATGCATCGCGTGCCACCATGTTTTATTGGCGCGACGGCCTCCTGCCAGTTCTCCCTTTCTTTCCTTCAAGGTTGTAGCCCCCGCTACAAGGGTTTTAGAGGGTGCTACGACCCTGATTTCCTTGAAACTTGAGGAAGACCTTCCGGGATGACTCCGCTTTGGTTCTCGGGCTCAGCTTGGCTCGGGGAATCTCTAGGGATTCCCTAAAATAGCCTTAAATTTCCCATTTGCTTCGTTTTGCTCCTTAAGTGCGATAAACCTACAAAAGAACTAAAAACCAAGTAAAAACAATGAAAACATACCGGGATCGAGCCAAAAGACCAAGTCCAAGAGTTTTATTTAGGCTTAAAAATGGGCCTAAACACCCCCCACACTTGAACTTTTGCTCGTCTCGAGCAAAACAAAACAAAAACTACCTAAACTAACAACTACTCCACTGTCGTGGGAGGAAACGAGTGCATTTAGCGTATGCACCAAGCCCTTTAAACCCCCTGGCAAGCCCAGATGGACAAGTTGGGTCTCGTGAGGGTTTGTAGCGACTATACCCACAAAAGCCATGAAAAAGAAAAAAGGGAAAAAAGAGAAGGTGAAAAACAAAAACAAGGACAAAATAAAGGAGAAGAAGATAGCCACGTCCCCAATTATGCACTTAGTTACCCAACCCGCCTCATCAATCAAATGGAAGAAGCAAACTTGAACAAACAAGGACACTTACGTTGGAAAACTGCCAATCTTTGAGGTTTTCAACCCTGACACTTCATGTTGAGCAAGAATCCTCGTGTGTGTGTGTGCAAGTGGGTCCTAATCGATCCTTTCTAACTTAGGTCGGTCAACTAAAGTTGTTTTTATGCTCGAGATCAGGATTTATTAAGTAACTTATCTTCCACTCTTTATTTTTCTTTCGTTCAACTTTTCTTTTCCTTCTTTTTTCTTTTTCTTTTTCTTTCTTTTTCTCATTTTTTTTCTTTTTTTTCTTTGCTTCCTTTTTCTTTCTTTTTCTTTCTTTTGCCTTTGTCTTTTTCTTATTTTCTAAATTTTAGGAGCGTCAGTTTTTTCGGGAATTGGACCGACCTTCGTAAAGGGTTACCCTCCCAATTTTGGTTTCTCCATCCGCAAACATTGTACTTAAGGGGTGTGGGCGTCGTCCACCCACACCAACCCTCATTGGTGATACCGACATTATTCATTAATTAAGAAGAGCAGGAGCATTGAACAACTCAAACTGTCCACCTTTGGGCAAGAAAGTCACAATTGGGGCGTGTAAGGGTGAGGACTCTGCTTTCACATTCAATATCAAGGTCTAAAATAGGTAAGTCATGGCAGTAATCCTTCCTAAAGCCTATTATTGTTCATATCGACCACTTCCAAACGATTAATTTGGCCAATTAGGCAACTACCTACACGATTGTGAATGAAAGCATCTTCTAAAAGAAAAAGAAACTCTTTTAGGGTTTTCCACAACTTTTTCCCTTTTTTCTTTCATTTTCCACAAAATGGTTCAAATTTAAACAAAACACTAAGAAAAAGAAAAACAAAATGCTAGGTGGTCTACCGTCAACATGAATAACTACCCCCCTCCCACACACATAAAATGCCACAATATCCTCATTGTGGAAAGGGTGTCTCATGAAAGGTAGAAAAACTAAGAAAAGAACATGTAAAAACCTATAGCACGGCAAAAGGTGGCGCTCCGAGCCCACACGGCTCCAACAACAATATAATCCCAACACATTCATACTTGGGTGCACCACCAATAAACAAAATCAAGCATGCAAAAGAGAGGATTGCAAATATATACACCTAAAAAGAGAAGAGGGAAAGAGGTTACCTCGAATTCTCCAATTACGAACAACTCAATCCGTGATCCAAAGTAGCCACGCACAAGGGCGGGTCCAATATGGGTTCACGTGGGGTCAAGTGACCCCGGTTATAAAAAGAAAATAAAAAATTTCTTGTTTTATAAATAAAACTGGGTAGAAAACATATAAATACAATATGTGTCAAGAATGAATCAGAAAGATTGGTGCAGTGGAGTGGCGGGTGCCTATTTTGGTGTCAATGTGACAGCAGGTCACCTTTTCAAATCCTATCAAACCTCTAAGCCTAGTTTTATAAATGAATCTAGGTAGAACAAGTATAAATATTATAAGTAAAAATAAGAAATCAAAAGAAGTGATGCAGTTGAGTGGTGTGCTCCTTAGTCTATGACAAAGTGCCGATAGGACTTCTGTTCAAATCCTACAAAACCTGAAGGTCTAATTTTTTTTTTTTTGAAATGATGACATCTTGGAATATTTTCAAGTCATGGCACCTCGTCGAGGACAAGTGCCCGGAAGAAATAAATATGATACGTTTTCTGATTTATTGTTTTAATTTTTTTATGTTTGACTTTGAACCCGCTTAATTTCATTTCTGGATTCGTCACTAGCTAGGCACAAGGGTTAATATATGAAAATAAATGCAATCATATGTGCACAGACTCTAGCATGCAAGATTAGAACACAAAGGGAAACTAACTAACTAAAAAGAAAAGGAACGAAATAAAAACTATTAACAAAATATTCATTGCTTGGAACAAACCCCAACCACGAATCTCACTCATTGAGGCGGGAATTGAGGGTGGAATACTCACCAAACTCGGTCCTATGTTTGATGAAATCAAACGCAAACCAACCACCCCACCAAATAACCCAGGGAATAAGACATACATGAATGATAACCAGGACAAAGTCAGCATGAAGACTCGTATAATGCAATGGACAACTCAAATATGGCAACAACCAACTCAACAAAACTAGTGACATTATGACACATTCCTCGAGTCATCTTCCCATAAAGCACCCCCCACACTTATTGAAAACTCACAAAACATGCATAAAGCATCAAAGAGGTAAAGTGGGGACGGAGGCACTTACAAACTCATCGCTCGGATCCTCCCGGAGGAGGATATGGGTAGAACGGGAAATAAGTGGGGTAGAATGCGTTGGTATAGTCCTCCGGCGCCGCGTTGTGACCGACGACAGTGTAATGGTAGTAGCCCCAATATATGAAATACTGGTTTCGTTGCTGGAAATATGCCTCGTGCCTTTGTAGTTCTACTTGAACACTACCAAGTGTATCCTGCTGGGCACGAAGTAAGTCTTGCTGAATCTCGAGCAAATTATGCTGGCTTTGGAGCAAAGTCCGCTGCTCCTGAAAGTTAACACTCAACTTTTCAAGTTGAGTGTTAATTTATCCTAGCGACGCTTGCCATGATGAGTCGTCGGTACCTGACAGACCTAAATCATATAGGTGTCTGTGTACCGTAAGTGTACGGGTCTGTGTAGTAATAAAATATCGTTCTCTCTCAGGGACTTGTGTTCAACTAAGCACTAAACTAGTTCCCTACAAAGGATGCTAGGTCGATCAAAGGGTTGTGGGTAATGATTCAGATAATTAAATAAGGAAGCAAGAAATTAAAGGATTCGACCAAATAATTAAAAGTGTTCAGGGGAGTCCACTCTAGTCAATTAATCAAATTATCAACAATCCCGGTGTAAGTAACAAGATAATTTAGGGTCTATAATCTTTCTAGGCCTTATCACTTCGATCTTTCGATCCTAGGTGAGTTACAGTGATTAAACTAAACATTATTTCTAACTATTTAACCTAATTAAAGATAAGAACTGATTATAAATTGACCCTAGGCAAGAATCATTATGTCTAACTATTTTCTAAACCTATTCAATCTTTGCAATCTGATTCAAGACTCAAACTGTCGCTCTGTCGTCGAGAATCTAAAACCAAGTACAGACTCAAACTGTCTTTCTATTGTCAAATTACCATGACATACATTGCACGCAGATTAAACGAATAAAAACATAACCTAACACCGAAACTGTATTCAAATTCAATCAATAGACATCGAGTTTATCCCCCAAACAAAGGGAATTTAGCTGCTCATAATAAAAATTAAGAAGCGATAATAAAAACTAAATAACGAAGCATAAAGTAAATAGAAATTAAACCGAACGTTCAAGTCGTCGAATTCGATCTCTTCATGTCACTCGATTCGATCTCCTTCTTCTCCTCTTTCGTTCCTAATCTACTAGAACGGCTCCCCGAAGGGAGGAATTACAGAGAAAACCTATGACTAAACGGCGTGTAGAAGAAAATAGAATAATTTCCGAATGCCTTCAAACGGCGGATATAAATCTTTTTTATAGGGCTGGGCTAGGACACAAAACGCTGGCTGCGTTTTAGAAACGTTGGCTGCGTTTTGTCCAAAAAGTGAGAATCTTCCGCGAATGGGCGCTGGCTGCAGCTGAAGAAACGCTGGCTGCATTTCGCTTTTTCTCAGCTTTTGAAGTGTCTGGACAAGGCGCTGGCTGCGTTTTCAAAAACGCTGGCTGCGCCTTGTTTCTCCGCCTCAGCTGGGTTGGGCCGTGGAACGTTTTGGGCCGTTTCCTCTTCTTTCCTTTCTTCTTCTTCAACTCTTTTTTTTTATTTTCTTTGATTTTTCCCACTTTTCCTTCAATTCTTCATGCTTTTTGATATAATTCCACTAATTCCTGCAAAACTCATCAATCTCGCGAACAAGTGTATAAATCATAGAAATTGACATAAAAATACGGAATTTCGGATATAAAAAGCATGAAATAAACGCGTTTTGAGCCCTAAAAACTCTATATAAAAATGACTTATCAAATCCCCCCATGCTTAGCTTTTTCTTATCCCCAATCAAGTCAGAATTGAAAACAAGAGGATTAGGGCTCAAACAGGAAAAACAGAATCCGAGAAGAAAAAGAAGCGGACAGAGTTTTCGATAGGAATACAAAAATAAAATCTTAACACCCCCTCAGGATAACCATTCTAACACATCAATTTAACAAGCAAGCACAAAGATCAGTCTGGACAAGATCAAAACTCAGTTCAAAAGAGAAAGGAAGAAATTTTCGAAACCAAAAAGGAGAGAATAAGTACTTCAGAAGTATAAATCCACCAACAGTCTTAAGAATAATGCAAATATGCGCGGTTAGTTATGGACATAAGTCAGTCAAAAAGAGCAAAACTCACATAGAAAAGAATCACTCAATCACTCAAATTTCAATGTGTATGTGAGTTTTCTCATACTCAAACCAATAGAAACAACTACCATAAGCTTGGTAAGAACCTCGCTCTCTACTACTTGTATGCAATGCACAAGTGATAATCAAAAGGACTTTATCGGGTTGTAACGGGGCTTAGGTTAGGGGTAAGGAGCGGTAAAATTAGGGATTGAGGAGTTAAGAGCCATGCTTGGATTGAACTTCAATGAATATAACACTCTAAACTCTACTTCTTGCTTAGTGTATGCAAGGAATTTCACCTCTCACCCTTTACGATATGAAACATCTCAACTGAATACAACCAAGTCAAAGATTACAAATTTAAATTGAATCTCCCTAAACACCCTTTTCTTTTGGAACTCTTTTTCTCTTTTTTTAATTTTTTTACGTCACTTTTTTTTTTTCCTTTTTTGGCGGGTGATCGGGGAGAAGAAAGTTACAAAATTACAACTTCGACTTCGATAAAGCATGAACAACATAACCAAATACTAATTATTCACAAGGTGGGACTTTAATTTCTCCCTAACTTCACATTTTTGTCCAAACGCACCTAACGAACGGTTCCTTCCGAAAAAACGACAAACTCTCATTCAACCAAGCAAGGCAAAGGGATACTGGATATCAAAGGCCAAGGCTTGCATTGTCGGGGTTTAATCATGAAAGAAGGGTAAACAAAGGCTAGGCGGGGCAAAAAGAACGGTTAAATATAGTGTAAGGTAGGCTATTTGGCTATGTAGTTTAGCAAAATAAAACGAATGCCTTAATCACTTTGTCACAGCGTGCAATGTAAGTATGTAGTCTCAAGAAAGATGCAAAGCAAGTTCTAGAGATGCAACTAATGGGTGAGTCACTCAGGGAATATGGAATTGATAAAAGTGATCAATTCAAAAATTTAGGCAATGTAGACTCACGGGATGGGGCTCAATCAACTAAACTTAGCCCAAAGATTTGCGGCACGAACATTTATACTATCTAAGATAGTCAAAGCAGTAAGATACAACTTTCATAACTTGTCTCAAAATCAGAAGATTTGAAGGAAAAGGTTTCAAAAACTTTTGAGATCTAATCCAGACTTTTCTAAGCGAAGCAAGCTAAACTAAAAGTAAGAAAGGTTTACAAATCATCACTGAAGGTGTTTTCGGTTTTAAATCCTAATCCTATCCTATATATTTTTTGGTTTTTGTCTTTTCTAATTTTTTTTGGTCTTTTTCTAATTTTTCTGATTTTTTTTTTGGATTTTTGAATAGGTGGATGCAAAAGAAAGAAAAAGAAAAAAACTAGGAAAAGAAAAATCTATATGCTACTAACTAATGCAATCTAGGTGGGTGCAATTTAAAAGAAAAACCGAAGAAAAACTAAGGAAAACACTCAACTGAAAGTTCAAATAAAGAAAACAAACAAGCTAAATCTAGAAAGCATGCTAAACTAAGAACAACCAAATAAAAAAAACACACCCAAAACAATAAAATCACACTAAAAACTGAAAAATAAGCATGAAACAAGAAAAAGAAAGACGAAAATAAAAGGAAAATAAACGAAAATAGAGAAACTATAAAAATATTCACAGAATATTCAATCCCCCCATGCTTAAACGTTGCATTGTCCTCAATGCAGAAGACAATGGTGGAAAAAGTCATTTGCGCACGTCCCAACAACCACAAAACATCATCAAGCATACCACAATTCTTCAAGAAATTCTCACTCAAATATTTAGTAGCTATCAAAGCTCTTTTAGAAAGAGAATCATAGCTCGCTTTGACATCCCCTTCTAAATTGAAAGGGTTGGAGGTCCTAGAATCCCGGGATGGGGTAGCTTTTTGTTTTCCCTTTTCCGCAGTTGTAGTTTTCCTTTTTCGGTTTCCCCGGGCTCCATCATTGCCATGATCTTCAGCCGTGAAACTTGGGTTCTTCGTTTTTACCATCTAAACATCAATTGAATGTGAGTGTTCAAGCATAGTAATCGCACGTACTTAAATACCCCCATGCTTACTTGATACTTAGAGGGTACCAAATCAAGATCGAGCAAGCACAAAAGTTAAGCAGAGTAGTCAAATTCGCTCAACAATCCATATATAACCCAAATTTCAACATCTTAAGCTTATTTCAAACTATGTCATAAATTTCACACACCAAAGCAACAAAAATATGATTTTCAATCAAGGTTACTAATAACTCTAGACAAGCAACTAGTATCAAAAACAAACTCAAGTATCGCGACATCCTTGAGCAAGAACATGGTGTATCAAATAAATCCGTCAAATTGTTTGAGAATTCATGCATAATGACACCACAAAATACTAGTGATTGACTATAAGGGGAGAGGTGAAATTTATAACACAGTAGAGATTAGTTCAAGGTGAGATTACCTTCTATGACAATATGTTCAAAAACCTAAAATTTTCACACATAAAATTTATGACAAATCCAAAACAGTCCATAATCCTCCCTATCAGTAGTATCCAAGATTCAAAAAAAAATCCCAAATCAAACCTCTTACTCTACTGCTCCAGAATAGAACATCAAATTCCCTAAAGCAGAGGTTCACACAATCAAACATCCAACTCCCAGAATTCATATCATTCACTTCCAAATTCAACAACATTGCTTCCACATTGAATAACAATCAACAAAGATACCAAATTTTCCAAATCAAACAACCTAAAATTACTAGCTTGTATCAAAAATTACTCAAGTAGTGCACCAAACCTAAGTATGAACAATGGTGAATTCTAACAAAATATCAAAGTAGTACTCATGGATTTTGCATAAACACATCAAAGAAATACTAGCTAGTAACAATGGAGATGAGAGATAAGTAAGAATCATACCTATAATTCGTTGAATGCAAGAAGAAGCAAAATTGCAAGTAAAAACGATTTTCAGATCTGGAAGTCGAAATCGGATAACTGAGAGAACTGGTTGGGGGAAAGGGGGTCGGTCGGTCAAAAGGAGAGCAGAGGAAGTAGAAGAAGAGTGGAAGAGGTGGAGGAACGAGAGAGAAGAGAAAAGAGGGAGTAGCGGTGTGGTCGCTGTAGACACCAAGATTTGCACCAATATAATCCCGACTCATTAAAGCATTGAAGGCCGAATACATTTTTGGGCCAATGTAGCGAGCAATACAAAACTGAGCAGAACCAGCCCACTAGCTGAGACAAAACCCGCACGGGTTTTAAACAAACAGAGACGACCCAGAACCAAGGCAGGCCCAAGGCGCGCCCCGGTCCACGATAGAAAACCCGCACGAGTTTTCTTGTCCCCAAACGCGCCGTTTTGCGTCCACGTCAGCGATCCGTGCTGATGGATTTAAAAACCCGCGCGGGGTTTACATTTAATAATCCGGCGCCACGGGTTGATCATTATCCCATGATATTAGCCCATGTGTGTTGACCTTGAAGCTTGACTTGATTTTGCATGGATAGAGGGCATGATCCAAGGGATGTGTTCCCACCTTTTCCCTCCTAAACACTACCCTCACCACATATAAATACCCCTCCATTCTTCCTCTCACCTCATCAACAACTCTCATAATCCATCACCATTATACTCCCATAATTTCACTCTTACTAAACTCTCATCATATTTCTATCATTCTCACTACTCTCATTACCATAACTCCACCAAAAACATCCACTACCCATCACCATCCTAACCCTCTTATAATCATCCTTCATCCATCGAGTCAAGGGAAGTCAAGAGTTTCAACCGGCACATTCGGGCTCCTAAACCAAAAGAGGTTCGTTTTATTGCTTTCTTTAGTATCGTGGTTTAATCATGTAATTCATACGTTAATTCATTTATTTGTGCATATTTTGTAAACCAAAAACTCCATTCTTTATATTGCATGTTAAGAATATAATTTTGCGAAATCAATTAAACTTCTCCCCGCTTTATTTCATTTTAATGTCGATTTTAGTAGAGTCTGTTTTCTAACAGGCGAATTCGAGAATTCTTATCATTCTCGAATTCGTAACCTTACCCCTGGACTTAGAATCGGGTTTTGTAGACCGGAGTTATTTTTATTATTTTCATGGTTTGTCGGTTTCCTTAAATCGGGTGGCGACTCTTATCATTTTTTATAAATTCTTTTAGTTATTTAAAATAAACGATAATTACACAAAAAATCATTACAAATATTTTAGTACCACCTTTTATTAATCTAAGGCTACCCAAGAGAAAATGGGCCAGAAGATCAACAAAACCCGCACGGGTTTGATTAATCTTCATCCCATTGTCCCTGGGTCGAAGTTGCACAGGGCCCAGTCCATGGAGCCATAAAACCCGCACGGGTTTTAGGGCCTCATGGTGGTCCCTTTGCTACTTCTTGGGCCCGGATGGAATAATGGGCCGATACTAAATTTATTAGTAAATTATTTTAGTGTAATTTCGTATATTTTAATAATATAAAAGAATTTGTAAAATAAATAAAGTTAGCCCCCGAAAATGAATTTCATAAAATAAAAATATCCTTATTTAAGGATTAAGCAACCTTAGTTGGCTCCCGATCACTTAAGTAGCGCATCCGAGAACAATTTCCCCGAACGGAAATTTTCCGTGTCCTACAGATTGGCGACTCCACTGGGGACTTAAACTTAAAAAGAGGGTAAAACTTGAACAAATCGAATTAATTTGAAATAGTAAAAGGGAGAAGTTGATTATTTTCGCGATTTTATAATTCTTTTTAGGCATCCTTTGCATACCGGGCCACTAATCGCGTCTTTTGACACGTTAGCACAAAGGTGACGGTTAAGTTATACCTAGGCGATTCCCTCGAGAGCGGGCGGGCCACTACTTGTGGGATGCAACCTACATCGCCAAGCATTTGGTCCCCTCTCTCCCCGCGTTACACTCAAAGGGCTTCCTTGAAGTTCTTTGAGCAATACCTCACACTCCTTACCTAAGGGTATGGAGCACGGAGATGAAAACGTGCGGTAGGCCATGTAATCCAACCATAGAATAATCCATGAACGTAAAACCTTGGTTTAGGGTATCCCCTCATGTTGTATGCTATGTGCTATGTGCTACCCCTTCCCCATCTCCTTTTTTGTTTTAGAGTTGACTCTAGTTTAGAGGTTTTGTTCTAGTCAATATAAAATTCATTCGATTGAGAAAATAATTATTTATTAATTAGAATAATTGACTAAAAAAGCATCATGGTTAGCCCAAGTGGAAGGACCCATTTATGCTTGAAAGATGATTATTTTGATTAATAAATAAAAATCGACTCACTTTTGATGATATTATATAGCCCTTTACAAAATTCTCCTAACGAAAGTCCAAAAAAAATTAATTGAAAGTCCAACAAAGTAAATGGATACTATTTTAGATTGCATAATAGTCACTAGGCTTGAGTAAATTAATTCGTCGATTTAATTAATAAATCCATCACATTTATGGCCGGCCCGTTGATAGGCCCAACCATTTTGGATTTGTCAATTAAGCCCATAAATTAATTATAACTCGCTTATTGTTGACTTTATTCAATCCTTTATAATATCCGTTTTCCTCGACTAAAAAAAAAGAAAAGAAAACAAGTGCAATAAAAAGAAAAGTTGGGTCGTCGATTTTGTCAAGCATTATTCTAGTCCGCATAATAGTCATTATGGTCTGAGCTGTTTGAATTATGGGGCCAAGTTATGGATTCTCCTTAAAACGGTCGGTCGTGGTTTGGGCCCATCCGAATTGAGAAACACTGACTTGAACCTATCGATTTAAGACTCGTTCGCTATGTTTGACTTTATACGGCCCTTTATAATGTTCTGTCCATAGGTCTATATAGAGTTAGGTCATGCATTCCCAAAAAGTGGGTGAGTCTCTTGTGTCAGCATATATGTGTCGAGTCAGTAGGATCATATAGGTCTTTAGGGCATGCATGCATCGGGTAGTATGTATCAGAGTATGTCATTAAGTGTTCTAACTTTGAATTTCCATGCAGGCATCATTGGTGATCGACTCCGAGCCCGCATTCGAGATCCGCGAACTGGTAGTTTGATTCCAAACCCACATTACGATCCATCTGCAACTAGCAACAGCACCATGTCTGGAGAGCAATTCCAAGAGATCCCGGTCCAAAGCGCCAAAGCCATCACTAAGATCCATCTGCAACTAGCAACGAAGCATTTGGACGAGCTCTACACCAAGATGCAGGGTCTGCTCTTTGCTAATTCCCTAGAGCAAGAGCAGAAGATGGGCAAAAGGTTGAATGAACAACAACAGGTGATGGATGGCATGCTGCAGGCCATCACTAAGATCAACACCAAGTTAGGGTTGAATGCTGAAGAGGATGACGAAGAAATGCATGGATATGAATCTGAACCTGAAATCATCAAGATATCCCCAAATTATGGAGAAACAGGGATATCTAAGACTAAGGTTAACACACCTGAAGTGTCGAAACCTACGAGGGACCCTGCTGTTAAGGCTCTCGAACAAAAGTTAGAAAACCTCACCAAGGCAATGAGCTCTGTGCCGGCTTTTGCTGACAAGTACTTAGAGGTTCCATTGCCTGTTCAACCGACTTTGAAGGTAGCTGACAAAGTTGAAGTGCCAAATATTAGGTTCAAACCTTCTGAGAACCCTATTCATCATGTAGAGGAGTTCATGAGGCTGGCACCTTTAAACCGAATTGATGTTGACCTATACTCTACCGTCTTCCCATCCATACTAGATGGAGAAGCAAAGGTATGGTATCACGCTCTGTTGCCCCAAATCAAAGCCAATTGGACTGAATTATTCAAGGCTTTCATCCACCACTATACACGCATCCAGAAGAAACAAGCTACAGTGGATGATCTAACCGCTATGAAGCAGCGGGATGATGAGTCCTTTATGGATTACTTCGAGAGGTGGCACACGAAATTGTCTCACATCAACGAGGCAATTCCTCTCCGTCTGCAATTATCCACCTTTAAGCAAGGACTCAAGAGCAGCCTATCCAAACACTTGGGGTATCATGTCGTCAGAGACTTTGATTACCTGAAGGAAATCTGTGTCCTATTGGAAGCCATGCAGAACGATAAGACAACTTCGCCTGGATGGAAAGGGTCCAGCTCCAACAAGAGGGCTACTAGTGCGGCTAGCCACCCTCCTAAAATCCTGGAGACTAACTCTATCCAGCGCAAGGGGCCTTATGTACCGAAATACGAGACTTATACGCCGTTGGATGTTCCTTATTCTCAGGCTCTCGACCGTCTGGTTAAGAAAGGTATCTTGGTTTTTCCCTTACCAAAAGAAGAACCAGAAATCAAGGGCAGAAATCGGATTCCAACCAATTTTGCCGCTATCACCGTTACCGAGGTCACGACACCGAGAAATGCTGGACCTTAAGGAACAAGATAAAGGATATGATAAGGGCAGGGACGTTGCCAATGCCAAAAGCTGCCAAGAAACCAAACAATCAAAGTAATCCTATGCCAGAGCATGCAAATGCTATTTTATGTGGGGATTTCGGCTTCGACCCCTCTACTCTGATTGTAGAAGCAGGTCAACCTATCCCCGAAATAGTTGGGTTCCCCGAAGATCTGCTCGTTCATGGTGTTTGGGACAACGACGAGGATGATGAGCACGAGCATTCTGAGACAGAATGGATAGAGAAAGAGGAGTCAGATGATGTAGCATTCCTTACTTGGTCTGGCCGTCACAACAATAACAGGAATACCACCATCCTAGTAGTTGTTCCTAACCTTGCACCAACAAATGGCAATGACAATCAGACCTCTCCTGAAGATCCTCTTCTTTCTCAACTCAAAAAGACTAGGGTTGAGGTTACCATATGGCAGCTCATATGCACTTCACATGCCCATAGGCAGAAGAGGTTGGATGCCCTTACAGCACTCACGGTATCACCTGCAGCAACTCCTTAAATTATGGTTGCTCATGTGACTACCTCGCAAGAGATGATCACTTTTGGGATTGAAGATCTACCTCAAGGAGGAACGTCTCACAACAAAGTCCTATATCTTACAGTGCAATGCTCCAACAAAACTATCCCGCTGGTTTTGGTTGACAATGGGTCAGCTGTAAATGTGTGCCCTTGGAGGACGACACAGAAATTGGGAGTACAACAACAACACTTGGCTCAAAACGGTGTACAACTCAAGGCTTATGACAATTCGCCCCGGAAGTCTGTCGGATCTATAGTGTTGCCTATTACTACTGGTAGTGTCACGCGGAATGTGGAGTTTGTGGTGCTGGAAATTCCACCCTCCTTCAATTTGCTACTAGGGAGGCCCTGGCTTCACTAGTGTAATGCTATAGCATCCACCTTACATCAGAAGGTGAAAGTGTTGGTTCAAGGACATGTGATCACTATCTCAGGGAGTCCATCAATGCTGTTTTCACTCCCAAACAGTCAACTCTTGAGGTATTGCTATTATTGTTAGGTAGCTCGCTCACAGCAGAAGAACGGGTGTCTTTTACAGAGCTTCTCAAGGAGTTTGTGGATGTATTCGCATGGTCTTACGAAGATATGCCTGGGATTGATAGGGAAATTACGGAGCATACCATCCCTTTACTTCCTGACGCAAAGCCGGTTCGACAAAAGGCTAGAAGGATCAAGCCTGAATGGGCTAAGAAGATTGAGGAAGAAGTGATTAAGCAGCTTGACGCTAAGTTCATCAAAGCAGTCCAATATCCCGAATGGATTACTAACATTGTCCTGGTACTCAAGAAAGATGGGAAGGTGCGCATGTGCGTAGATTTTCGAGACCTTAACAAAGCTAGTCCCAAGGATAGTTTCCCTTTACCACACATTAATGTATTAGTGGATAACACTTGCGGACACGAGCTACTATCCTTTATGGATGGATATGCGGGTTATAACCAAATCAAAATGGCGGAAAAAGACATGGAGAAAACCTCATTCACTATGCCATGGGGAACATACTGTTATGTGGTTATGCCTTTTGGTCTCAAAAATGCTGGAGCAACATACCAACGGACAGCCAACACCCTACTTCACGATATGATGCATGTAGAAGTAGAGGTTTATGTGGATGACATGATTGTGAAATCAAGAACAAGGGATGGACACATTCCTAACCTTCACAAGTTTTTCCTCCGACTTCGCAAATACAAGATGCGGCTTAATCCAGCAAAGTGCACCTTCGGTGTCACCTCTGGGAAGCTGCTAGGCTATGTGGTTAGCCAACGAGGCATTGAGGTTGACCCTTCGAAGACAAAGGCTATCCAAAAGTTGCAGCCACCTAGGACAGAAAAAGAGATAAGGGGTGTCCTGGGGCGAGTCCAATACATCAGCAGATTCATCTCGAATCTCACCATGACTTGTGAACCTTTGTTCAAGAAACTAAAGAAGGGAAGCAAAATAGAATGGGATGATCAATGTCAAGCGGCCTTCGACAAAATCATGGAATATTTGCAACATCCTCCACTCCTCATGCCACCAGTACCAGATGAGCCTCTGCTCCTTTACCTTACTGTAACTAGCTCTGCAATGGGGGCTATGCTGGCTCAGAAGGCCAAAGGTCAAGAGAACGCCATCTACTACTTGAGCAAGAAATTCTTGGACTACGAAAGTCGATATGCAGACATAGAGAAAATGGCTCTTGCGTTAGTATGGGCCACCAAGAAGTTGAGACATTACATGCTTTCACATACTGTATATGTCATAATTGAGAATAATCCTATCAAATTTATCATGGAACAGCCTACCATCAACAATCGCATTGCTCGATGGGTGGTTATGCTTTGGGAGTTCAATCTTCTGTACTTGCCTCAAAAGGACGGGTTGTCTCAGATTTCCTAGCTGCTACTCCGTCAAAGGAACCTCCAAGCACTCACTTGGAATTCCCAGATGAGGACGTATTTTTCACTGATGAAATCTCATGGGAAATGTATTTCGACGGAGCTTCTAACCAAATGGGTTGGAGAGTAGGAGTACTATTGATTTCTCCAGAAGGGGCACATGTCCCTGTATCTGTAAAGTTGGACTTTGATGCTACTAACAATGCTGCAGAATATGAAGCATGTACCAGGGGTTTGCAAGCTGCCTTGGCTTTAGGCATACGCCATGTAAAAGTCTTTGGGGATTCCAGTCTCATCATTAACCAGGCTAAAAACACATGGAAGGTCCGGAATGAATGTCTCATGGAATATCAACGGAAGCTTTTGGTACTTGCCGACCAATCTGAGAAAATCAGTTTCCAGTACCTCTCGAGGGATCATGATGAATTAGCTGATGCTTTAGCCAAGTTGTCTTCAATGATATCCATACCATCAGGCACGCTACAATTACCGGTAGTAGTGGAGCGGCAGTCTGAACCGGTATATGTTTGCCGTTTGGAAGCATGAGAGGAAGAAACTGAGGAATGGTTCCATGACATATACAATTTTCTTCGAAAGGGAGAATATCCATCTGAGTTAGATGTTCGAGGATAGCGAGCGGTCAGGTCTTTAGCAGCACAATACTGCTTAATCCAAGATCGACTCTACAAGAAGTCACCTACGGGCATTAATTTGTTGTGCATTGACGCTAAGAGTGCCAAGGAGATCATGACTACTGTACACGGAGGAGAATGCGGTCCCCACAAGAATGGACGAATGTTAGCAAAGAAGATTCAGAGGGCTGGTTACTATTGGAGCACTATGGAGGCAGATTGCTTAGAGTTCGTTCGAAAGTGCCACAAATGCCAAGAATATGCCAACTACAGCATCAACCCCCGTCATACCTGACTACTTTGACATCTCCGTGGCCATTCTCGGTATGGGGTATTGACATCATTGGCAAGATACACCCAATCGGAACAAGAGGACATGAGTGCATATTGGTCGCCGTCGACTATTTCACTAAGTGGGTGGAGGTAGCCTCTTTTGCCAAACTCACATCCAAACATGTGGCCAAATTCATTCATTAAAACATCATATGTCGATACGGAGTGCCTCATGAGATCATTAGTGACAACGGAAGCCACTTTCGAAAGGAGGTGGAAGCCTTGCTCGCCACTTACAAAATCCAGCATCATCAGTCTTCGCCATACCAGCCTCAAGCCAATGGAGTTGTGGAAGTGGCCAATAAGA
The DNA here is from genome assembly GCA_029582165.1 of Portulaca oleracea. Classification (NCBI taxonomy): domain Eukaryota; kingdom Viridiplantae; phylum Streptophyta; class Magnoliopsida; order Caryophyllales; family Portulacaceae; genus Portulaca; species Portulaca oleracea. The sequence goes on from CM055882.1 coordinate 37,041,242, forward strand.
CGATGTCAGGGATTATCAAGAAGATGGTTGTCACTTACAAGGATTGGCCAGACAAATTATCATTTGCCCTATGGGGATACCGAACCTCTATACGAACCGCTACAGGGGCAACACCATATTCTCTGGTATATGGGATGGAAGCAGTCTTACCAATTGAAGTAGCGATCCCTTCGTTACGAATAGTGGCCAAGAGTCAGTTGCCAGAAGCCGAATGGGCAAGGGCAAGGTTCGAGGAGCTGATGTTAATGGATGAAAGGTGATTGAGAGCATTACATAATGTGCAAGTATACCAAAATAGGATCACTCGAGCTTTTAATAAGAAGGTGAAAAGTCGTTCACTTCAAGTAGGTGATTTGGTGCTTAAGGAGATGAGGGCACCTATACAAGATCCAAGGGGAAAATTTGCACCTAATTGGAAGGGTCCTTACATGATTAGGGATATTTTGCCAGGAGGGGCAGCTCGGCTCGCCACCATGGATGGAGAAGATATAATTCAGCCCACAAATTTGGATCAACTAAAGCGATATTACGCTTAATATCACCAAGCAACTGAAAAACCAATTTTTAGACACTTGGGATATATTTAATAAATGCTCATGTACTTAAGGAAAAATAAAGTTTGCGAGAACACAATATTTGTGAACAATATTTCTCCTTTATTAATTGAAGATGCAAATACATTATTTGTAACATAAGAAAATTCAAAAGGCATAATTAAATAAAAGACTATTCTGGCAAAGTAGTTTCAGTTCCTTCACCCCATCCATCTTCTAATCTTGTTTCACCTTCTCTACTTCGCCAGTTGTCTCATGGTCGATCTCCATGTCTCTGGGTCCGTTAATTGCTTTCTCTTTGTCCTTGGGCTTATAGGCCCGCATGCCTGATTTCCGTGTATCAACTCTCGGACCAAGTCTATCTTTTACTGAGTCCCTCGCGCCAAGGCGGTCTTTTTCTGAGGTACGAGGACCCAACCTTTCCTTCACAGGTACTTGCCTTCGTCTCGCTTCCCCAGCACGGCGAGATTCAATAACAGCAATCAACCATCCATGATAACCGCCATCTGCGATGTGAGACACATGTATTTTTGGCGGAGATTTGAGAGTTGGTCTTCTCTCCCTATACTTCCGCCATGACTCGATCAACGAACTTCGGAGCATCAACTGATCGGGAGTTTCACACAGTAGCTCAGGAATGTTCTGCTTACGGCCCATCTGGCTCTTCACTCGCGCCGGGAAATAAAAGGTCTTGTGCGTCAAGCCGGCAAGACACACATAATCATTACGGAAATCATGGGTCACATACTCGGAAATGTGCCACCATTCGATCCACCATACGATCTCCCGAGGCTCCTTTAAGAACGCAATCCATTCCGTTACCGAGAGGAGGTTAGTGTACTTTCTCTTTCTTTGACAATAGTTCGCCAACGCAAATGAATTCCGGGGCTTTTCGATAAGGCTCAAGTGCTCCATTAACCAGATCTGTCCACCAGTTAGCCAGGGTCAGAATTGCACACCAATTCTCCCAAACTAAAAAAAAAAGAAAACCCGCGCGGGTTTTGCAAGCGAGAGGGGCGCAAATCGCAGTGATGTAAAAGATACGAAGTAGCGAGCTCCCTCGAAAGTGATGTTCTGGGTTCGGATCATCCAAGCCCATCATGGTTTCTACTAACATTAGAGGCACGGGATTGTAGCCTCGGGACATGTCATCGATTATTTGAATTAAATTCGCCGGTCCGATTCGTTTGCCGCCATGATAAAAGCAAAAATCGCCGAGGAGACATAATACGAGCGCTCGCACTCGTATCACGGGACCATATTCCAGAGTATCAGGAGATTGAAAATATTCGACTATAGTTTGGAAGTGTACCTTTTCGCCGAATATCGCACTTTCGATGACCCGAGACGGAAGGCATAAGAGCTTCTTGTATTGCTTGGGGGTGTCCATTGGCGTTGGAGGCGACGTCGGCCGAGCAAAATGATTTGTCCCTAAGATCGAGGACCATTCCTCCGGGAGCGGACAAAATTCCTTCCACGCGAAGTGAAAGACATGCATCTTCGGATCCCAAAAAGTCTCCGCCGCACGAAGAAAATCGTGGTTAATCCTCTCTTGTCGAAGACTCAACAAGCTCGCCAGCTTGTATCTTCCGAGCTCCTTCTTTTCTTCCTTGGACAAGGTGATCATCCAAGTTGCAAGTTTCTTCTCGAAAGCCATGAGAAAAGAGGGATGTTCTTTGTGTTTTTGGAAGACTTTGAAGTGATGATGAGGAGTGATGATCACATGCATAACATGGGGTATTTATACACCCCCCATTCTAGCTCAAAATGGAGAAATACACCCAGCAACGATCACATAGCCGTTGCTCTCCATATCCCATGATTTCAGCCCATCAAGCAACGGCTAGTAAAAAAAAAACGGGAAGTAAAGTCAAAACACGCGCGGGTTTTGACGTGCACAGGACTACATTCGCGCTCGCCCAAGTCCAATGCCCAGGCTTGCTGAGGAGAAAGCCCGCGCGGGCTTTCAGACGACATGGGCCGCCTCTCCGCAGCTTGGCCCTCCCGCCTCTGATTGTATTTAGGCCATGGTATTAACTTGGGCCATTCGTGTGTTTTTAATGTTTTGGATCTTGACCCGATGATGCTCGGTTCTGAAATTTTCGCTCGAGTTTACTCTGACACTTAAGTTTTCGTTTTCTTTTATTTTCTTTTCTTTTTGGGGAAGCGGGATTAAATTGGGATTAATCCAGTCATGTAGAGAGTCGTTCAGTGCATCAATAAAATAAAGCTCCGTGTTCACCAAGTCTTGTATATAAAAATAAGAAATAAAATGCATAAAAGTCTTGCATTAAAATTAAAAAAAAGGTAGTACAAATTAGCTTCGTATAACAAAAAAAAATAATAAAAAAAAAGATGCATAGAGTCTTGCTTGTCATTGGTTTGATCACCACAGGGATCCCGAATCGCCGCTGTCCTCAACCAGATCGGCACCAGCATGAGAAGTCCCAGTGTTAGAAGCGCCAATTGTACCAAAATAAGTGTCCCAGGAGTAGTAGTCAGAATAAGGCGCTGTCTACGGCGGCCCAGACAGGGGAACTTCGGAAGGATGCACGCTCGACGGTGATGAAATGGAATGCTCCCGTGAACTAGCTAGCCATGAATGGTCAGGAACACGCCACTCAACAAAACGGGTAGGCCATAGAGGACCAGTTCTGTAACTGGGGGTTGGCCAACCAGAAGAGGTAGATCCTCCTAGCCAAGAGTGCTGGGGTGCAGACCACTCTTGCGTATCCGCAGGCCATGAAGGACCCATTCCAGGAGCCGGGACTGGCCATCTAGCAGAGTAAGAGCCAAAACCAAAGGAGGAGGCATCGTATGGTGTAGGACGTGAGGTAGCGTCATCCGCTAGGGCCTGACCGCCAGGATACCCTACGGATGCACCTGAGTCATGGTCCCTCGCCACAATCTCTCGACCACGACGAGCAGAACGCACTGAAGTTGGAGTGCGACGCATAGTTATTAAAATCCCGATCCGGATCAACGATTCTACGAGTTTACGATCCAAAAATCCTCCATCGATCCAACTCTTACTAGGATCTTAAAGTAGTTAGGATCGTACGATCCTAGTTTTGCCTGAATATTATATGTTAGAATCGCAATACGATTCTACGATCCTATGATTCGATCCACGATCCTACCTGAATTTGATAATGTTTGCGCACAATATCATCTTTAAAATTTTGTCATAACGATTTAAATTTTGTATTGAAGTTATCAACTGATAAACAATTTAACGTATTGCTTCATTACTAGTGAATAAAATGTTAAAATTTTAACCATCATAGAATTTTATTTGATATTTTCCTATTGTATTAGAATCCTACGATCTTCGATTCGATTCTACGATTCCGATCCTAACTTCGTCCATCGATCCTAACTAGGATCCCGATTCTAACAACCTTGGTGCGACGGGAGTGAGACGGCCGGTTGGTAGCACTCGATTCTGAAGCATCCTCCACCCAGTAAGAGTGAGGCTGAGTATCGCTACCGTACCCAACGCTATGATGTGACCCCCCTTGGCCAGAATGCTCTTCCAGGGACATCTGAGCCATGTCTTCGTTCACAGATCGACGGCCTCTACTACCAGAACCGCTACGATGTGACCCCGTAGAATGATGACCTTCGGCCATGATGCCTTTACCATGACCCTCTGGCATAGCTGCTAGAGGAGGACGAGAGGACCCACCAATCTCCTCCCGTGATCGACCCCGGGAAGAATATTCCCCTGCCGAAGGGCGACGTGGGGGCTCGGTACGAGGAACTCCCACAGTAGAGCGTCGAGGTGGTTCCCGAGGAACAGACTCAGCGTCAGCCTCAATATCAGCATGCCTGGCGGTGTTACTGCAATATCTGCCTGAGCCCGTAAATGACCGGTTGACGTATTTCAACATAGTACTCCATTCTTTGGTCACTTGCCTGAAGACAGACCATCGTGGCTGAAAGGCAATAAAGACAAAGGTTACACATGCATAATTGGCACATGAGGTAAAGGGAAGCAACAAGGGTGAAGGATTACCGGTTTCTGATCAAACTCCTGGAGCGCGGAGCACTGACTGCTAGTCTCAACCTCCAAGAAATCGCCGATCTTTCTCCCCACCGGTTGGGCCTCCACCTCAGCAGCCATAGCATAGGGTCCCAATTACAAGACTTTATGGTTACGATTCAATCAAAGGCACAACATAAAGAAAAGTGAGAAATACCTACCACTCGGGGCGCTAAACGGCTCAAGTAGCGTTAGAATTCCTCATTAAAATGCTCCTGAGGAACGTCATGCACGAAGTTGTCGAAATCTCGACCACGAATCCAATCTCCTAAGACGTCCGGATTGATGCGCCAAGGCTCGAACATGTGCTCTGGAGGATCCTGGGGTATGAGGCCAGGATATCCGCCCAGGATCTGCCTCGTAGCTCTCTCCTCCAGGTACCATATGAAGCCCGAGGGTCCCGTCATCAGGATGCGAAGGCGAGTATCGTGCTCCACTTGTTGCAAAGGGGTGGGCAATCTGCTCAAGTCAAACCCCGCCCATGGACGCCAGTTCACGTGGTCCTGTGAAAGATAGAGAGTCATTTCAAGAATAGAGGCAAAAATAAAATAAAGATATCAGGCATAAAGAAATACCGGGGTGAGGTCATCCAGTACACGACGAATATGATCAAGGCTGCCCGGCTGGAATTTCTTCCCTCGTATACCCTCAATGGTGCGTTAATTTCTTTGGGACCGTCCTATTTCTCTTGGAGCGAATGCCCAAGGACAGGATATACTCATATGCCCATGACTGCATGATTATAAAGTCAAAAGAAATAGCAAAAGAGTAGCAAGACTACAAAGAGAAGAGTCTCGGGTACATACCTCGAGCACCTTCCACAAAGCGGGACCGTACTGAAAGCGAGTATGAGACTCGCGGAGGAAAACTGGATCATCATCCAACGCCAGTCTGACACCGCGACGAAGCCAGAGGAGGAAATTCGCATACGCAGCCTTGCCCCAGTTCAAGTTCCGAACCTCGTTCAAATCCAGGAGATTCCGGAACCAGGTCAAAGGAATGTTATCTCCCCGGTTGGCAAAGAGAGTGGCGGAAATAACATAAGCCAAAAAGATAAAGTGACGTTGATCTCCGGGCAAATTTTGAAAGTTGGCGTCACAGATGGCTGCCTCGAAGTGCGCATAGGCGAGGTTGGATAGGCCCTGACCTGGGCCTAAACGCGCTGACACTGGACCCAGCAAGTCCAAAACCATCGGCGGGATCTCGGCACTGAAGACTATGTCACGCCCACCCCAAGGAAGACCAGTGATCATAACAAAATCTGTGTGGGTAATCGTCATCTCACCCACAGGTAGATGGAAGGAGTTGGTCGTGTCCCAAAACCTTTCCGCCATAGCGCGACCTATCACGCGAAATGTACGGCCTTTCTAGGCCACCAGGCATTTCCAGAATGGCATGAGTCCTGCCGTAGTAAGGGTGTTGCTAACGAAATCCCCGTGAATCGAATCAGCTACCTTAAGGAGATCCTTTAGGACGCTGGGAGTTTTCAGATTGTCCTCCTAATGGCAAAACGGGAAAGGGCAAAATTAAAGTCGGGCGCTCACCTATGTCATTGACTAAATGCATAGTCTTTCGGGCCCTAGCTGGACCCAGCACTAACACTGGGCCCACAGCCATGGCCCATAAGATAAAGGAATTTGGCAAAAAGAATCAACCGGCCCAAATAAGCCGGTCCAACAGAGTTAAAACCCGCACGGGTTTTGGCTCCGCAAGTGGGCTGCCCATCCAGGCCCAATTTCTTTTTTTTTTTGGGGTTTATGGTCCAGAAAACTCACGCGGGTTTTCCTTATTCAAGTAGGCCGTGTATTTTTGTTTCCTTTGGGCCGAATGTGCATTCAACCTATTCTTCTTTGTTTTTATTCTGTGGGTTACGTTTGGTCCGTTTCTCAAAATGGGTTGCGAATAAATAAAGAGACATCGTGAGGACATACAAGTGTGCTGAAAATAATAAAAACCGACAAGACATGAAAACTAAATTCGTGCTTGCTCATTTTTCATTATTAAAACTAAGCATCAAAAGAGGAGTTTCGACAGTTACCTTGCCATGAGAGCGGAAGAACCAAGCATGCTTCCAAGATTGGATAGTGAGATCCGAAGTGTCAGCATTTACACCCGAAATAAAATTGCGCCTCGAAGACATCTCATGAGGCCATGCCGCCGCATATGGAAGAGGAGGATTTCTGCGACTTCTGCGATGCATTTTCTCAAGAAATTGAATTATCTCTAAAAAGCAATTTTCTAGAGAGAGAAAAGAGGAGCTAGGGAGATGATGAGAAGAAGTTGAAGGTGTGAATGAAAGAGATGAATGAGGCTTGGCATTTATAGAAATGAAGAGTGAATGTAAACTGCTCGTTTCTAGGACCCGCCTCGAGATGCCAAATGCGTTTCAGTGGCCGAAAATCCAAAGGTCATCTCTTTGCCACTCAAAGAGGAGACCAAGTCATGCGGCTCTCTCTCGTCCACACGAAGTCTAGGCCCCACCATGATTCCCTTCACGAGGGGAAGAAAAAAAAAGGAAAATAAACACCAAAACCCGCGCGGGTTTTGGTTGAGTTTTGGGCCCAGTTCTGGCGGCCCAACGCTTTGTAGCAGCCCAGTGAAAATCATAAAACCCGCAGGGGTTTTCCATCAGCAACAAAAAAAAATCGATTTTAAGCGGCCCAAGGTCATGAGGTCCAGCATCTGTCAACGATCCAACAGTCCCCAACATTCAGGTAAAAAAATCTGAACCCATTTGCATTTCTACGGAAACTAATATTTGTTTTTTATGATTTCCAGGTTGCCACATAAAAGAGCAACACCATCCGGTCGCCGCCAGAAGGGACCATCCAGCAGGTTGCCATATAAAAGAGCACCATCATCCGGTCGCCGCTAAAAGGGACCATCCAGCAGGTTGCCGTATAAAGAGCACCATCACCCGGTCGCCGCCAAAAAGGGACCATCTATCATCCGGCTGCCATTCAAAAGAGCACCAACAGCGATAGTCGTCAAACGGTTGCCACCTAAAGGCCTCCACCGATGTCGTCAACGACAGTCGTCCAACGGTTGCCACCTAAAGGCCACCCACGATGTCGTCAGCATCAGTCATCCAACGGTTACCATCTAAAGGTTACCAAAGACGTCATCAGCCGGTCGCTATATAAAAGAGTACCGCCTGCTTCAAGACAGCCATCAAGTCTACTTTGACCTTCTTCCTATTCGGACTCGATCAAAGTGGAGGCTCTCTGTAGACACCGGGATTTGCACCAATATAATCCCGACTCATTAAAGCATTGAAGGCCGAATACATTTTTGGGCCAACGTAGCAAGCAATACAATACAAAACAGAACAGAACCAGCCCACTAGCTGAGACAAAACTCGCACGGGTTTTAAACAAACAGAGACGACCTAGAACCAAGGCAGGCCCAAGGCGCACCCCGGTCCACGCTAGAAAACCCGCACGGGTTTTCCTGTCCCCAAACGTGCCGTTTTGCGTCCACGTCAGCGATCCATGCCGATGGATTTAAAAATCCGCGCGGGTTTGCATTTAATAATCCGGCGCCAAGGGTTGATCATTATCCCATGATATTAGCCCATGTGTGTTGACCTTGAAGCTTGACTTGATTTTGCATGGATAGAGGGCATGATCCAAGGGATGTGTTCCCTCCTTTTCCCTCCTAAACACTACCCTCACCACCTATAAATACCCCTCCATTCTTCCACTCACCTCATCAACAACTCTCATAATCTATCACCATTATACTCCCATAATTCCACTCTTACTACACTCTCATCATATTTCTATCATTCTCACTACTCTCATTTCCATAACTCCACCAAAAACATCCACTACCCATCACCATCCTAACCCTCTTATAATCATCCTTCATCCATCGAGTCAAGGGAAGTCAAGAGTTTCATCCGGCACGTTCGGGCTCCTAAACCAAAATAGGTTCGTTTTATTGCTTTCTTTAGTATCGTGGTTTAATCATGTAATTCATACGTTAATTCATTTATTTGTGCATATTTTGTAAACCAAAAACTCCATTCTTTATATTGCATGTTAAGAATATAATTTTGCGAAATCAATTAAACTTCTCCCCGCTTTATTTCATTTTAATGTCGATTTTTGTAGAGTCTGTTTTCTAACCGGCGAATTCGAAAATTCTTATAATTCTTGAATTCGTAACCTTACCCCTGGACTTAGAATCGGGTTTTGTAGACCGGAGTTATTTTTATTATTTTCATGGTTTGTCGGTTTCCTTAAATCGGGTGGCGACTCTTATCATTTTTTATAAATTCTTTTAGTTATTTAAAATAAACGATAATTACACAAAAAATCATTACAAATATTTTAGTACCACCTTTTATTAATCTAAGGCTACCCAAGAAAAATGGGCGAGAAGATCAACAAAACCCGCATGGGTTTTATTAATCTTCATCCCAATGTCCCTGGGTCGAAGTTGCACAGGGCCCAGTCCGTGGAGCCATAAAACCTGCACGGGTTTTAGGGCCTCATGGTGGTCCCTTTGCTACTTCTTGGGCCCGGATGGAATAATGGGCCGGTACTAAATTTATTAGTAAATTATTTTAGTGTAATTTCGTATATTTTAATAATATAAAAGAGTTTGTAAAATAAATAAAGTTACCCCCCGAAAATGAATTTCATAAAATAAAAATATCCTTATTTAAGGATTAAGCAACCTTAGTCGGCTCCCGATGACTTAAGTAGCGCATCCGAGAACAATTTCTCCGAACGGGAATTTTCCGGGTCCTATAGTCGCGTGCAAGGAGAAGAACGAGGCGCTGGAGAGAGGGTGAGTAGCGTCGGCCCCTTTCCTGAAAGAAATTAGGGCTTCCAAAATTTTTTGAAAAGAAAAGAGAGAGTCGGGAGTCAAAATAAAACGAGAAAGGGGTTAAACATTGGGCGCGTTTATTAAGCGCTACCAGCGCTTTTGTTTCCCCGAAAATATTTTGCTTCTGTTGCTGACGCAGCTAGCGTTTTAGGAAACGCTGCGAGCGTTTTAGTTACCTGATGTTTGCTCGCTTTTGTTTTCTCTCTTTTGTTTTCTCCCTTCCGTTTCCTTTTTATCTTGGTTTCCTAAAGTATAACAATAAGGGTAAGTTTACAATTTTAATGATCAAATCATCAAATAAGTAAATTAAGATAAAAAATTAGGATTAAAAATTTAGGAAGAACGAACAAATATTTAAAACTCTAGAAAATTAAAATAAACTCAGTTAGTAAGTTAGGAACGGGGTTTCCATTCCGGATGACGTCAGGGCCCTTAGTATCTTGTCAAACTCTCCTCCATGCGGTTTGCAAGCTGACAGGTTAGAAATTAACTGGAAACTCATAAAATTAAACGTTAGTAAATTTCTCAGTAATAAATCAAATTCACTAGAAAAATCAAAAGATTCAAAATATTTGGTCCATGGAATTTTTCTAGGATAGTTCTCTAGGTATATATGATAAGGATCAAGGTAGGGCTCATGACTTCTAGACTTATCTAAAGACAACTTATCAAACATATCATAGGTTTCACAAAAATTAACCTCATATCCTATGTTAACATGATCATCTAAGGTCTTTTGATCAGGTATGGGTTTCTCAAGGATTTCAGGTGAAACCGAAGGTGGTAAACAAGGAATAGGATCCTCGAGAAAATAATCAAATAAATCATCGGATTCAAAGGGTACAAGGTAAGCAAGATTCTCGTTTGGAAGATTTACCTCGTCAATAATTTCATCGCTAGATTCCTCATGAACAAAATCAAGTGAATCATAATGAAAATCATCTTCGTACCTAGTATCTAAGCCAATCGGTTCACTCGCCTCATACTCCGTCATAAAGTCGAGTTTTGCTTTGGCTAGATAAGCTTTGACTAGCCTTTGAGGAAACGGTATGGGCAGTATATAAACTCTTTGGTTAGTTATTGGTGGGTCACCTTGTTCTATCTTATCCCCGTGGATAGCAACATCTACTGTAGGTTCTTTTTCGGGTTCAGGCTCTCTACTCTCAGGTTGGCTTCTTTTGGGTTCATCTAATTATCTTCCGCTCCTAAGAGTCAAAGCATTACAGTATTCCATTGTATTCACAATAGAAGAGTTAGGGGAGGTGTCCTGGTCAGTTAGTTGAGTCTCTAGATTTTTATTTAGATTGGTCAGGACCTCTATCTTTTCCAAAAGATTCTTAATAGTCTCTTTTTATTCTTGCTGGATTGACACAAGACTTTTCACTATAGATTCTAAGTTCGGGTTTCGGTCAAGAGAGTGGACTTGTTGGGTTTGGTCGCTACAGGCTATTTTAGTAGGACATGCTGAAATCTCATGCTTGGTCGAGTTACGTGGTGAAAGTGATGATACAGGTGAGTCCTGACGGTCTATTATTTTCACCAAAGCATCAAGTTTAGCAGTTAATAAAGAAATCGCATCAATATTTTGCTTACCTCCCGCACTATGGCGGGGTTCCGACCATTGGCGTGAATTGTTCGCCAAATTTTCGATCAAGTCCGTGATCTCAAGTATATTCTTGTTCATAACATCTCCTCCAGCTGCTGAGAGGATACTTTCTCTTGTCAATTTGTTTACTCCGTCAAAGAATGACTGGATTGGAACCTAAGGTTCGAATCCGTGTTGGGGACATTGGCGGAGAAGGTCCTTGAATCTATCCCAAACTTCATAGAGCGGCTCGTCAGGCTCTTGGGTGAATGTCGAAATCCGGTTCCTCAAGCTAGTAAGCTTGCTAGGAGGAAAATATCTTGCCAAGAACGTGTTGGCGAGTTCGCTGAACGTGGTGATTGAGTTGGGAGGGAGCGAGTCAAGCCACTCCCATGCTTTACCTTCTAAAGAGAATGGGAAGAGCCTCAGTTTGATAGCATCTTCCGAGACGTTGTTGGCCTTGAAGGTATCACAGGCTTGGCGGAAGAGGCGTAGGTGGCGGTTTGGATCTTCGCTTGGGTGTCCATAGAAGGGTTCCTTGGATACTAAGTCAATTAACGATTGTCGCAGTTCGAAGTCATCAGCTGCAATAGCGGCGACTGCGATTGCGGACTAGGGGTTATTGAGTGTCATATATTGGCCAAGTGTTCGCGGTTGATCGGTCATCTCTTCCACTTCGCTCCTAGCTTCTTCTTCTTGTTCTTGTTCTTTCTCCAGTTCTTTGCTTTATGCTTCTTTCTCATAGGGTTCGTCCAGTCTCGGGATCGAATCCGAATAAGAAATCTTTTTATGTAAACCTGAAAAAGGATAAAAACAAGAATACCAAGCGTAATCAAAAGTGATAATAAAGAAGATAAAGAAAATATATTGAGGTAAATCAAGAAAATCAAGAATTGCCATTTTTTTTTTGGATTTTAAAATTTTAAAATTTTAATTTGATTTTTAAAGGTTTAAAGAAAAGCAATAAAAACCTAGTCAACCAGAGGGCGTTCGTCTAATGGCGGTTGGGGAAACAAGTCCCCGGCAATGGCGCCAAAAACTTGACAGACCTAAAACATATAGGTGTCTGTGAACCGCAAGTGTACGGGTCTGTGTAGTAATAAAAATATCGTTCTCTCTCAAGGACTTGTGTTTAACTACGCACTAAACTAGTTCACTACAAAGGATGCTAGGTCGATCAAAGGGTTGTTGGTAATGATTCAGATAATTAACTAAGGAAGCAGGAAATTAAAGGATTCGACCAAATAATTAAAAGTGTTCAGAGGAGTCCATTCTAGTCAATTAATCAAATTATCAACAGTCCCGGTGCAGGTAACAAGATAATTCGGGGTCTGTAATCTTTCTAGGCCTTATCACTTCGATCTTTCGATCCTAGGTGAGTTACAGTAATTAAACTAAACATTATTTCGATCCTAGGCCTTATCACTTCGGGCAAGAATCATTATGTCTACTATTTTCTAAACCTATTCAATCTACGCAATCCGATTCAAGACTCAAAATGTCGCTCTGTTGTCGAGAATCTAAAACCAGGTACAGACTCAAACTGTCTTTCTATTGTCAAATTACCATGAAATACATTGCACGCAGATTAAACTAATAAAATGATAACCTAACACGGAAACTGTATTCAACTTCAATCAATTGACATCGAGTTTATCCCCCAAACAAAGAGAATTTAGCTGCTCATAATTAAAATTAAAAAAGCGATAATAAAAACTAAATAACGAAGCATAAAGTAAATAGAAATTAAACCGAACGTTCAAGTCGTCGAATTCGATCTCTTCGTGTCACTCGATTCGATCTCCTTCTTCTCCTCTTTCGTTCCTAATCTACTAGAACGGCTCCCCGAAGGGAGGAATTACAGAGAAAACCTATGACTAAACGGCATGTAGAAGAAAATAAAATAATTTCCGAATGCCTTCAAACGGCGGATATAAATCCCTTTTATAGGGCTGGGCTAGGGCACAAAACGCTGGTTGCGTTTTAGAAACGCTGGTTGCGTTTTGTCCAAAAAGTGAGAATCTTCCGCGAATGGCGGCTTGGTGAAGAAGAAACGCTGCGTTTTCAAAGCACTGGCTGCGTTTGCTTTTCTCGCTTTTGTTTCGGACAAGGCGTTGGTGCGTTTTCAAACATTGGCGCTTGTTTCTCCGCCTCAATGGGTTGGGGCCATTTCCTCTTCTTTCCTTTCTTCTTCTTCAACTCTTTTTTTATTTTCTTTGATTTTTCCCACTTTTCCTTCAATTCTTCATGCTTTTTGATATAATTTCACTAATTCCTGCAAAACTCATCAATCTCGCGAACAAGTGTATAAATCATAGAAATTGACATAAAAATATGGAATTTCGGATATAAAAAGCATGAAATAAACGCGTTTTGAGCCCTAAAAACTCTATATAAAAACGACTTATCATTACCTTCTCCAACCTCCATGGTTCCTCTGACTTGTCCATCTCCTCCTCCTTCTTCTTCTTCTTCTTCTTCTTCTTCTTCTTCTTCTTCTTCTTCTTCTTCTTCTTCTTCTTCTTCTTCTTCTTCTTCTTCTTCTTCTCCTCCTCCTCCTCCTTCACCCCCGCCTTCATCCTCTTCACCTTCTTCCTCCTCCTCGTCGTCGGACACGTCTAGGCCTCCTACTCGCCGGTGGGTACCGTATATCAGGCCGAGGGACTAGTTGTGCTCATTGGTGATATCCAACCACCCCTCGGCGTGCTTCGGATCTAAATGAATCGACGTCTGATTGGCGTCGTGCTCATGAATGTAGATCGTCCGAGTCGGGTTCTTCGCGAGGACACCCATTTTCTACAACCGTACTCCATCAATGGGATCCAGGAAGTAGCGCGGATCCCTGATAAGTGTACTATATATATATGATCTAGGATTATTTAGAGTTAATTTGAGTGATTTTAGATATGAATGTATTATTTTTATACTCGAATTCTCTATTTTATTCTTGGTTGGAGTTCGGTATATTTTTGTAGGAAATTGGATTAGTATTGATCAAAGCCTTACACGACCCGTTTCAGAATCCAGAAGCTCATAAATCTGCTACAGTGGGCAACACGACCTGTGTTGAGGCAACATGACTCGTGTTGGGGTTAAAACAGTACGTGTTTACCTGACACAGTCTGTGTTGGCCCTATTATTGCGGAAATGGCGTTTCAACTTCGTTTTAATGCTGTATAATTGTGTTACGGCTGTTTCCATTCATAATTCATTCATTCCATCCATCATCATCTTCATCAGCACATTCATCCATTCCTTCTTCCACAAATCCATCCACATTCATCCTTAGTGAAGATAGAGAGTTTGTTGAGTGTGAAGATCGGTTTGCAAGAATTTGATAGAAGTGGAGGAGTAAAAGTCCCAACCGAATATCATTCAAGCGGGGATCGATTTCCATCTTGGTTTACTTGTCTTTCTTTTAGGTTTCATGCTTTCTAGAGTAGATTTTGATATGTTTCGTGTTTCAAACATGAGTAGTGAGTACTTTTCTTTAGTTTGGGGGATAAACCCTTTCTAGTTGCTTTTATGGATTGAATATTGCTGGATTGAACAAGTTTGCTAATCTAGTTTGAATGCATTTTATTTATCCTTTGATTATGTATGTCATTGCTTTTGTTTGCGCACCATTAGCATGGATTTAGATTGTTGAAAGAAGTACCGTACGGAGAAATTCGATAATCAGAACCCTTAGGATTAAACTGATTATGAAGTGAACTAGATATAGAGGAATTTGTAGGGGTCTTTTGATAATTTGGTATTTAACTTAGATAAAATTGAAATAACCACGAAAGTAAGTGATTGATTTTACTAAGTAATTCGTTTCATTGCCAAAAGCTCGCTACGAAAGACTTTATGCAATTATCGACCCTAAAATGTACCAAATTAGTGAAATACATGTTACATCCACTTGTTTGATTGGTAGAGTTACTTAGGTTTTATCCCCTGAACGTCTTTCTCATATAGATTAATCCAGAAAATGGTGTGAATATTTGATTTTTTGACCTTTTTAGCGATTAGCAATAAAATTAGTTAATCCCATTCAAAACCTTATCGATTTAGCAATCACATAAGAGGCTAGTTTGGTATGTAGTTTAGCAAAGTCCTAGTGGGAACGGTTTTGATACCTACTACATCTATACGCGTGCACTTGCGGCGTATCAATCCCACTTCTTCAAATAACCCCCAAAACCTTCATGGACGAGGAAATGGCAAATGATATGCCCCATCCCAATTGTTGTTGGTCGGTTCTACGTGCTTATCTCTCGGAGATAGTACAGAATACAGAACCCAATGTTAATCCGAACACCCTTCACGGCGTTGTAGATCACAAACAGATCGTCTTTTCTAACCTTAGGGCGCCCATCGTCTCGCCTGAACACAGAACTTGTCACGATCCTATGGAGGGTTCGGACGGACAAATTGCAAAAATCACGCCCCTTTAAGTTTCAGGGGTAATGATAACCCATATCACTGTTAATTCTCGAACCAAGGTGCATGTTCCTCCAACACGTCAAGGCCTTCATTGTCTCTTGTTCATCGAAGTTTTCACACCGCTCATAGAATCTCCCATCCTCGGGCAAGCCAAGCGCCCGACACAAACCCTTGACGGTGCAAGACCTATCTTTGTTGGCCACCCGGTATTAGAATCTGGCATTTTCGATGCCATCATCATAAACCATTAACGAGCTGAAAAATTCAAGGATGGGTTAGTCCACGATCGAGTCATCGATCATGAGGAAGACCTCCCACCCAACAGTTCGGATGAAGTAGTCGAAGCATGATTTACAGTAGACGACTTCCACCGTCGCCACATCATATACATCAGGTGCACAACTCTTTCGCGCCTTGAACCTTTCGAACCGTTGTTTGTGCACTTCACTCTAGAAGTTGACTTTCGCCTTGGGGTCACACTGAATCAGTGTGGCCGGCTGTACTCTATATCTCTCCTTTCCGGGTGAGGATGGTCCTGGAGGTGGTGAAGGAGTCTCTTCAACACGAGATCGTTTACTCCTACCCATTTTTGGGCCAAATGTGTGTAGTAACAAAGAACTTGACAAAGAGCTTGACAAAAGTAGTGCCTAAATCTCAAGGAAAACCAAAAATTCGAACAGAAGCAACAAACCAAGTAAGTTTGAAAGAACTTGTGCACAAATTACTCGAAGGTTACCTCGATTTGGGACACTTGGATGCAAATTACAACTGGAGTTGAGCTCTTGTATGTTGTGACACAGTAGGGAGCAGATGTGTATGCGTTGACAAGAGTTACACAAACACAAAGACAAAGCAAGTAAGTGATAAACGAATTACACACTACAACGACAAGAGAATACCTCAGAGTTGATGAAAGAAGGATGAAGTTTGCTAGAAATCCACAAAGTCGAGCTTGTTCTTGCAGAATTAGGGTTCCAACAGTGGATAAGGGGATCAATCTGAGAGGAATTCGCAGGTGAGATGACAATTTGGAGGTGGGTGAGGATGGATGTGAGTGAGAATGGTGAGTGGGTGTCACAGGCGCTAGGGTTTGTGAGAGGGATAGTACCAATGAGAACAAAGAAGCGAGAAAGAAATAGAATTCAGAGGGGTTTTCGAGGTTTTTAGGGCCGAAATACTGTGCAAAACAGTACCGTCGCGGCGCGCGGCGTGTCTGAAAGTTGGATTTTTGCTCGCATGCTCGTCGCGGTTGCTACACCGTCTGTCGCGGGCGTCACACGGTTTTGGACCAAACCTTAAAGGAAAGTTGTCGCGGGCACTACAACGATGTCGCGGGCACAACAGCCTGAGATTTCTACTTTTGCCCAACTGCTCTGTGTAGCAGGCGCTACCCCACTTGTGGCGCATGCTATGTTGTTCTGGCCCTCCTTATGACTTCCAAAAATCGTCTAAAATATTCTAAGTCCTAAACTCCTCCTTTTTCTAACTTTTTCCACTCTAATTTTCTTTCATTCTCCTTTACTCCACCACCTTCTAAACCTTCAATCACCTCACTAACACTCATTTTTCCTCATTTTCCTTCACTCACCTAACTTCAATCCTTTTTATTTTCACTCTTCCATCTTTTTTTTTTTTTAAATTTCATTTTCTCTTCTACTCCTTCTACTCTTCTTTCTTTTTGTTTTCACTCCATTTTTTACCTTTCCACTCCACCTTGTCTCTTTTCTTTTTCTCTACATTTCCTCTCTTTTCTTTTCTCTTATTCTTTCTTTTCATCCTCCTAGAACTAATACATCAAAGTAAAACAAAGGGAAGAAAAGAAAACT
Organism: Portulaca oleracea; assembly: GCA_029582165.1. Taxonomy (NCBI): domain Eukaryota; kingdom Viridiplantae; phylum Streptophyta; class Magnoliopsida; order Caryophyllales; family Portulacaceae; genus Portulaca; species Portulaca oleracea. The sequence goes on from CM055882.1 coordinate 37,058,519, forward strand.
AAAGGAAAACCAAATGAAACTAAGAAGAGATTAAAGAAAATTAAGGAAACCAAGAAGGAAGATTAATTAAGAGAAAAATGAAAAATCTAGAATTAAAGAAGAAAAACAAAAAGAAGAACAATAAAGAAAAATATGAGGTGCCTTCCATAGAGCGCTTGATTTAGGTCCCTAGCTTGACCTATTTTACTTACTTGATTCTCGAAAGACGTGGTGCACATGAGAGGAGCATTGTAAGCTTCTTCCACCATTTGTTCCTTCTCCTCTTTCCATACTTCCCAACTAACTTCATGGATGGATCGAAATGATCCTCAGGTGGTCTTGTTAGCCATAAAGGAAACAGGGGTTATAATTTTCTCAGCTTCTTCCACCAACGTTTCCGCTTCCTAACTTTGCATAAGTAAGAAGCGTGCTTCCTTGGAAACCTGATAGGTCGGAGGGAGGTAGAAGATAGCTTTGACTTGATGTTGGGTGGTTTACCGGGTCTCGGGCCTTTGAAAATCACTCCTTTCACTTCCGTACTCTAAACGTAGGTTTCGCCTAAAGCAATCTCCTTCGTCATAGGCATGGTGTTGAGGAAGTTATCACGGTTGGTGTCTCCATCTTCACATAGCTCGAAATGAATAGGCTTTAGGTGATTTTCTCCACCTCAATCATCTGGTTCCACTACAAGTAACCATGTGTAATACCCCGGTTATGTGTGGTTAAATTGTTGCTTAAAAGGATTGAAATGGCTACTTATATCACCAAGGTGCACCTTCTTTTATGGTAGCTCATCCGGTGGGAACTCCTCAGTTAAGGGTGCTTGGCTGGGAGTAGTCGCATGATGGGTGACCTCCTGTGAAATTTTCCCAGGCAGCGTATGAGCGAGGACGAAACATGCTGGAAAGACTCGTGATGATTTATGGCGCCAGTAAGCGATCCTTGATGCAGTTATCGGTAATGTCTGTGGTCCGAGGGGCCGGGGCGTTACAGATTAATACCCCGGTTATGTGTGGTTAAGGTGTGGCTTAAAAGGATTGAAATGACTATTTATATCACCAACGTGCACCTTCTTTTATGGTAGCTCATCCGGTGGGAACTCCTTAGTTAAGCGTGCTTGGCTGGGAGCATTTGTAGGATGGGTGACCTCCTGGGAAGTTTTTCTAGGCAGCGTTTGAGCGAGGACGAAACACGCTGGAAAGACTCGTGGTGATTTATGGGGCCAGTCAGCGATCCTTGAAGCAGTTATCGGTAATGTCCACGGCCCGGGAGGGGACTGGGGCGTTACAGATAGTATCAGAGCCGACCCGCGATCGTGAGCTGCGCCAGTGGACGGGTGATCCATGGGCAGTCACCAAGCGGGGCAAAGATTCTGGATTGGATTGTGGCACAATGAGGGCGTTGTGGGCTTAAGTGGGGGTGACTGTAATACCCCGGTTATGCGTGGTTAAAGTGTGGCTTAAAAGGATTGAAATGACTACTTATATCACCACGATGCACCTTCTTTTATGGTAGCTCATCCGGTAGGAACTCCTCAATTAAGCGTGCTTGGCTGGGAGTAGTGGTAGGATGGGTGACCTCCTGGGAAGTTTTCCTAGGCAGCGTGTGAGTGAGGACGAAACACGCTGGAAAGACTCGTGGTGATTTGTGGGGCCAGACAGCGAACCTTGAAGTAGTTATTGGTAATGTCCGCGACCCAGGAGGGGCCGGGGCGTTACACCATGGCTCCCCTTGGTGCTCATCCATCATCCCAACCACTACATTGACTTTGAAATGTGATTCCTTGTGAGGGTTCCTCCTAAAAGGATCGAGGTCAAAATCAATACACTCTCTCCCCACATGAAGAGACAAACGACCTCTTTTTACATCTATCATTTCACCTACAGTGGCCAAGAAGGGTCGACCTAGAATGATGGGAATATTCAAATCTTCATGCATCTCAAGAATAACGAAGTCGCAAGGGATAAGGAAGCTTTCCACTTGCACCAGGACGTCTTCCAATATCGCCAAAGACCTCCTAATAGTTCGGTCAGCAAGTTGCAAGTTTATAGTTGTGGGGGTCAAGTCATCGAGATTCAACTTTTTGCAGATCGAGTGTTGCATAACACTCACACTTACCCCCAAGTCGCATAGTGCTTTGTCGGTCTTCATATTACCAATTGAGCACGGTATGGAGAAACTACCATGATTGGCTAGTTTCTCGGGAGTTTTACTCCCCATGATAGCATTGCAACTAACCGTGAGATGGACAGTCGACGACTCCTTTGTCTTCCTTTTATTCGTCAAGAGGTCCTTAAGATTATTCTTAAAAGAAGGAACCTTTGAAATGGCATCCAGGAAAGGGATATTGACATGGAGTTTCTTCAACATTTCAATAAATCGCAAAAATTTTGCCTCGGCTTATGTTGAATCAATCTCCCAGGAAAAGGAAATAGAATTGGTTGTCTGTACGACACGAGTTTCTCCACTGGGCTTTCATGATCATCTTCCCTCAAAATTTCCTTCCCTTTCTCCAATTTCTCCTTAGGTTCTACACTCTCATCCAACTCCTCCTTTTCCTCATTTATAGCTTCATCAACCACAACATTATTCTCCTTCTCCTTAACACCGACTCGCTCAACTTCCTCGTCCTTCTATTCGGTAATATCCACAACATATCCCTCTTTCTCTCCCAAAGGACTCTCCTCTTCCACATTCTCATCCATTACCTTCGGTCCTTCAACTTTTCTTCCACTCCATAGGGTAATAGCGTTCACCTGCACCCTTTGGATAGGTTGAGGTTGAATGGGTTGAGAGAGATAAGTTTGTTAGGCAACTTGGGTCAAATGGATCTCAAGGTCTCTAAGTCGAGCCCTATCACTTTCTTGGTTCGCCATAATTTGTTGCAACAACTTCTCTACCGTGGATTTTTAGGATGGTTGAGAAATTTGAGGTTGTGGGATGGTTTGATGGTAGAACTCTTCTTGGATATATGCGTGATGGTCATAGGGTTGAGAGGTGGAAGGGTAATGGTTAGTTGTATAGCTATGAGCATAGTCTCCATAAGAATGAGAGAAAGGTTGGTTGGAATATGATGGATAGACAACATTCACATGCTCTACTCGATGAAACTCCGTACATTGTTGCTTGGGATGTGGACCAAAGCACAACTCACAAGTTTGCTTTCCTTGTCAGAGTTAGAGGAAAGAATTTCAATTTCATGAATTTGGAGGATAGTCCAGGAATCTGCACAAAATTGATCCAGTCTTCGAATTTATCGATGTGGGCAATAGGACATCCGGAAATGTCTCAATGAAACTGATTACTTTCGAAGACTTCGAGTAAATACGACTTAAACTCGAACATTGCATCGGGTGGTAATGGTGGTAATGTGATGGGACTGCCTCCCATACCAGAAGAGGGAACATAATACGAAGCTAAGGTACGGGGTAAATCATCTTGTCTTTCAGCCATAAGGATCGAGACCTCCTATGGAGCTCGATGGGCACTAGAGCGAATCTGCATGCACCAAAGAGAACCGAAGAAGCATCAAATGTATTTAGACATCAAACAATCTGATTTCTAGCGTGAAAACAATCTTAACAACCTTTAACCAAGAAACTAAAACTAGGGTCGCTAGCTCCCTAACAACGACGCCATTTTGTGTACAGTAGGTTGGTATATTCGGTGATTTGTCGTTCTTCTAGAGGAACAAGGGGTCGTGATCAAAGAGTATAGGTCTAGGTACGAGCTAAGATCACTAGGGAATAGAATTTGGTCGGTTTGCAAGAGAAACAGAACAACGAACAATCTATGGTTCAGTCAAGGTAGGAAAATGGGCTTTGTGGGATTTTTAGGATGCGAATGAGATCAAGGAGATGGGTTTGGCAACAAGAGAGAAATAAGTGAAGAAAACCAAATGGGAATTCCGATAGAAAAGACCCACCGGCTTCCCTCTTTCGAGGGTAATCCGGATTAACTACCTCAAAGTCCACCACAGACACGGAGGGTTAATAAAACATAATTCCCTAGCTAACCTCTTTCCCACTTGCATGGGCGAGTGTTATATATCCCCTCTCCAACCTTCCAATGACAAGTGTCCGATACATTCGAGAAATTTCCGGCCCAAATACATCGTACTTCAAGGAAGTATTGGAGTGGGAAGGTGATTTCCACCTAATTACTCACTAAAAGAGCTAACCCATTCCTAATCACCTATACAGACCCCTAATTATCCCCTAACCCATGGGGTTTCTTGCCTCTAATCATAACGAACACTAAGCTAACAACATCAATCTCAAACTTAAACATGATTTCTAAGGACAAGGAAGCAATAATAAGATAATCCAAGCCAAAACACCAAGTAACAAGGCAACTAACAAGTAAATAAACGATTAACAAAGGAAAGTAGAGTAAAAGGAAGGAAGTCACTTATCAAGGATGCAATAAACACGGATGAACCATAAAAGAAATGCTTCAAATATTCTTTAAATCAACAAGTCTTCGATCTTGATTACAAACCCAAATGAAGAATGAAATCTCCTCTTATAATCAACTAAGCCTAGATTAAATCTAAGCTAAAAGTTCATTAAAGAGCTTCAAACCTAGCTAAAAGCTGTAGGAGCGGAATCGCCTCTGTTTTTCTAACAAAATCGACATTTAAGGTTTATATATAAAGCATAGGAGTTTCCCAAAACACTGTCGTTTTAACCAACAGAACAGCGTTAAATTCCAAGTCGTCGCGGGCACGACATAGCGAAGACATGGAGGCGATTTGGAATTGGTGATGGGTCGCGGGTGCGACGTCTGTGGTTGCGGGTGTGACCAATCTGGGCAGCATTGTCTATCGCGGGGGCGACGACCTCCTGCCAGTTCTTCCTTTCTTTCCTTCAAGGTTTTAGTGGTGCTAAGACCCTAATTTCATTGAAACTTGAGGAAGACCTTCCCTGGCTGACTCCGCTTCAGTTCTCGGCTCGGCTTGGCTTGAGGAATCTCTCAGGATTCCCTAAAATAGCCTTAAATTGCCCCTTTGCTTCGTTTTGTTCCTTAAATGGGAGAAACCTACAAAAGAACTAAAAACCGAGTAAAAACAATGAAGACATACCGGAATTGAGCCAAAAGACCAAGTCCAGGAGCGTTATTTAGGCCTAAAAATGGGTCTAAACAGTTGCCAAACACAGCCAAAGTTTTTAACAATGTATAACTAGTTCATACCAAATTTATAACAATCAAGTCTCCTCCAAGCTTACACATTACTTAACTAGCATTCAAGATTCAAAATCTTCACCTCAAACAACCAACCTTACTACTCAAGAATAGAGTATAACCAACATCACACTCCCAAAACAGAGGTTCAACATATCCAACTCCAAATTTCATCACATTCGACACCAATAACAACACATTACTTCCAATTATGCATAACAATCAACAAGGATATCAGAGTTCTTCAAGGGTTTTTGGTGAAACTGAAGGTGATGAAAAAAGACTGAAAGCATGAAATAAATCATTGGGATCAAAGAGCATAATGATATCAGGGTCCTCGTTCGAAAAATTTAATTCATTATCGACCTTATCACTGGGTTTCTCATAATTAATATCAACTAAATCATGATAAATAACATCTTTATACCTAACATCTAACCCATAAGTCTCACTCACCTCAAACCCCGTCGACTGAGAAAAAGGTAAGGGAGCATCATGAAAATCAAAAACACCATCAGTAGTGTTTTCAGGTAAACTAGGGCAAGAAGGATCAACAATTAGCCAAGATTCTTCAAGAAGGTCCGAAGTTCTATAGAGATTAGCTTCTAAAGGGACAGTGGACTCACTATCATCACATATTCCATCATGAAAATAGGAAAAATAAGGACTATGGTTCATATTAAGCAACAAGTCACACCCTCGCATCAAGTCAATTGTCTCAGACTGTATTTGTAGCATTGTCTTCATTAAAAATTCAAGTCTATCGTTATAAGGGCAAGTAGAATCATCATGTTCAGAAGAATAACATAAAGCACAAGTAACCGAATTGTGAGATTGAATATATAAGCTAGCATGAGATGCACAAGGATAAGCATACTCAAATGCACAATTAAATTTTCAAAATCATAAGTATCACGTGCAAGCCATTCAAGTAATTCCCAAGCTTCATCAATATATTTCTCATAAAAACCCAAATAATTCAAAAGATTACGAGTTTCTATATTCACACCTTCAGAAACAATATCAAGAATTTCAGGTTTTCCTAACATGATATCGCATGGAACAGGAATAACATATTATCGCTCAGAATAATGCCAAAATATTTCATGTTCAAATTGAGGAAAATCAAGAGTTGCCATAGTTTTAGATTTTTGAAATTTTTAATTTTATTTGATTTTTTTTTGTTTTTTAGGAAAGCAATAAAAACCTAGTCAATTAGAGTGCTTTCGTCTAATGGCAGCTGGCGAAACATATCTCCGGCAACGGCGCCAAAAACTTGATAGGTGGTTCCGCAAGTGTACGGGTGCAATGTAGTATCAAGGTCGTCTCTCAAGGACTTGTTCAATTACGCACTAGACTATTTCACTACGAGATATGCTAGGTCGTCCAAAGTTGTGTGAATAAGAGATTTAATAAAATAAACAAGGAAAGAAACATAATTTAAGAGTTCTACCAGATAACGAAGGGAGTTTAGGGGAGTTCACTCTAATTAATCTATCGATTAGGAGCTAATACCAATGCCTGGTAATATTGATAGTGTCGGGGTCTATAATCTTTCTAAGGCCTATCACAACAATCTTTCAATCTGAGGTGAGTTGCAGTGATTAAACTAAACACCTAGTCTCATGGCTATTCAATTCAATCAAAGATAAGAAATGATTATAACGCAACCCTAAGCATGAACCCATTATTTCTAACTGTCTTTTATGCCTATTCAATCTTCGTTTATCAAATTCAAAATAATAATCTTTCGACCCGATATTAAGAATCTAAACCAAGTAAGAGATGGCGAACCAATTACTATGATATACGAAACACGAAGATTAAACAACAATATTAAAACCTAAAATCGAAATCACGCACCAAAAATCAATCAAGAAACATCGAGTTTATCCCCTAAACAATGAAACTAACTACTCATGATAATAAAACCTAGGAAAACAAATACGAAATCTAAATTGCAAAACATAATAAAAATAGAGAATAAACCGAACTTCCGAGTCGTCGAATTCGATCTGTTCATGTCACCCGATTCGATCTCCTTCTCCTCCTCTTCTATTTCTAATATGCTAAAATGGCTCTCCGAAGGGAGGAAAATACAAAGAAAACCTAATACTAAAAGTGTGACGGAAAATAGGATGAATAATTAATGCGCTAATGTTATGCGGTGGACTCCCTTTTATAATACGGTAGGAGACGCTGGCAGCATCAAAAAGACGTCACCAGCGCCTCATATTTTTGCGTTTCTGCCCTAGGCGCAGTCAGGGGGGATTTTAGCGCTTGTGGGGGGTGGAACTTGGATGTTGGTGGGCCGTGGTTCTTGGGCTTCTTCCCCTCCTTCTTCTCATCTTTCTTTTATCTCTTCTTTCTCTTCTCTTTTTTCTCATTTTCTTCATCATTTCACTTATTTTTAAGAGGGTTTCATCAAATTCTGCAAAACATACCAATTCCTGACTAAGTGAAGAATATCACATAAGTTTTACAAAAAAACCCTAGATTAAGTTACGTAATTAACTAAAATATACAAGTTAAAGACCTAATAAATACTATAAAATACACACTTATCAGATGGTAGGAACTAAAACTTTACCGTCATCCAAATTACAACTTTAAAGACCTGAATGGTCTTAGAAGAGTTATTGATTGTCTTCGATCGCTCACGCCTCTTTCTTACTTCCTTTTCCCCTTTTTCTTTGACCTTAGAAGTAACATTAGGTTTGGTAGGAGGATATTGTCCGGTCTCTATGGGATGACTTTCAATTGGAAGGCCTGCACTTTGATATGGGGTTGGCGAGACAAGCGAGCCGGTCTCGTCTGCTGCTAGAAGGCCCCTCTGACCTGGTTTTCTATTTGGGTGAACAATTCTTCTTTCAGGACACAGGAGAATGGCCTCCAAGGGTACCTATGGACCCTCCCGAGCTCATCTCTTATAGGCAGGCTCTAACTGGAGCTAGATGGCCCGTCTTATGGCTGGAGAACCTGCTGAGAACTTCATTGTTCGTACCGATGACTTGGAGGAAGCAGCGGCCCGCCATAGGTAACGTTTGGCTTTTGCTCGAGTATGATTCTTACTCCTTCCATTCTTGGCTAGTATTTTGGTACTGTCATTAATGATTTGCCTTTCTGTAGCTGGGAGGATATTATGATCCTCTCTTGGGTCAACATGCAGAAGGTCTGGAATATGCAGAGGGTGTGGACCTGCTGCTTGGCTTTATTCCTCTCGATAAAATGTGCCGAATGACCATGAAATTGCTACATTTCTTTGATTCCAACCCGATAAGTCACACATCTTTAGCTTTACTTATTCATGCGGGTTCTCATGATTTTCTCTTTCTCATGCAGCAAGCATATACTCGTATCTGCGTCCTGTTGATAGAAGGCATCACTGCTCGAGAGTTCATTCAAAACTTCGAGAATGGCCAGTACCAGGGCCCTACGGTGGTTCCTCAGAACGATGCTGATGACTCACATTCCCATACGAGCTTGCCACGTTTTGGGAGCACTTCAAGGTGGCCTCCTCATCACTCTTCAGCGGGAGAGACCAGCAGGAGCGCTCATCGTGGTGATTCAAGAGAAGGGCCATCCCTTAGAAGGAACAATGATTTGATGGGAGTACATCAAGATCCTCGGGCTAGTTCTTCCAGGTCTTCGGGAGGTAGAAGAAGGTCTCCCAGCATTCCACAGTTCATGGTGGAGGATTGCTCGGAATCTAGTGGATTCTATGGTCCAATGGAAAGGATGCCCATCCCATGGCCGCCTCAATATCATCCTCACTCTATTATTCCATACAGCCAAACCCTTGGCTATAGTCCTTGTGATGCGCCATCGAGTTAGTTATTACCCGATGCTTCTGGTACTCAGGACGAATCTCAGCCCATCTCTTTTGCAGATCCGGCGTTCAGAAGCATCTTCGGTGGCGGCAACTCCAGTGGCAATTGTTAGGTCGCATCGCCCAGGCTTCTCTTTATTTTATTTTGACAGTTTTAACTTGAAAATGTATTCAAAACAATTCTTGCACAATGAATGCAAGCAAGCATACTCTTTTTTATTAATGCACATAACTTGACTACTAGTGCAAAGTATATGCCAGTCCTAGTTTTTTATTACACATGTCAATCTCAGGCTGCAACAAATAATGGTATAAAAGAATTATTAAAAAAAAGTACAATACATTATCTTTTAATTAATCTAAGATTACAAGGCCCTTTTTTACAATTCTTATCGCGAACCGTGCTTCACACCCGTGCACCCATACACATACACCAAGTGTGAGCAGCAAAACAACGAGTTCTCCTCCCCCTCTCTAAAGTTGGTCGGCCTTCGCACGGCGGAGACCATGGTGGTTCATCCGAATGCACGTGCAGCATGATTAATCTCCCTTGTAGTCCAATCAGACTTTACATGCAGGGAATGCATTTACGCAATCTTTTCATGGCATTAGCAAGCACTATTTAACCATGATTTCGGTGTCACATTCTGCCATACTCTATCTCTTCTCTTCTTCTCCTTAATCATGGCTTTTAGTGTCACATTCTACCATACTAAGAAAATGTATGCAAAACAATTCTATGCGCGATGAATGCAAGCAAGCATACTCTTTTTTTATTAATGCACATAACTTGACTACTAATGCAAAGTACATGCCAGCCCTAGTTTTTTATTACACAGGTTAATCACAGGCTGCAACAAATAATGGTATAAAAGAATTAATTAAAAAAAGTACAAACATTTTCTTTTAATTAATCTAAGATTACAAGTGCACTTTTCTACAATACTTATCATACTATTACATACCAAGCCAGCCGTGTTGACACCCATGCACCCATAAGCCTACACCGAGTGTGAGCAACAAAACAATGAGTTCTCCCCCCTGAACTGTATGGGGACTGGTTCACTTTTAGTTCGTCTCTATCGGACCATTCCCGAGCCTTCTAAGGGGTTTCGGAACCATCGGCAAAAATAAACACAAGGCGTTCAAATGGCATGCCTTCACTATTTGTGTCATAACTCCTTCAATACAACTCCGATAGACTTGAAATTTTGGGAGCTTAAAGTACAAATCGAGGGCTTTCCATCGATAGCTTATGAGCCTAAAATGCAGTATGGTTGAAGAAGTTTTACGCGTTTGAAGTCGGCAGAAAAACCGCCCAGCGTGTAGCGCCCGCGACGGGTGCCTTAGCGCCCGCGACGCTTATGTCGCGCCCGGGAAAATTTCTGTAGCGCCCGCTACGACGCTGAAAGGAGAATTGTGGATGCACAACACGTCGTAGCACCTGCGACCACTTACGTAGCGGCCGCGACCTCAGCCTTCGCGCCCGCGAAGTCTTTCTTGGCATCCGTGACGCCCATGTCACTGCTTGGCTTCAATTCTCTGGAGGGGACGCTGGCAGCGCCTGAGCGACGCTGGCAGTGCCTCACCCCCAGCACGTGCTTTGCGGTCTTTTTTTTATTGTTTTCTTTTCCCTTTTTCCCCCTTTTCCCTTATATACTTGTTCCCCCCCCCCCCTCCATTAGAGATAGTTTTTGATGATGAATGTTTAGGAGTTAGACTCAAGAAAAATCCTGTCAATTGGAGAGTTTGTAATTGTGGGTTTTCAACCCTATTGCACTGAAAGCTAATCCTTTGGGTGGAAATGACTTGGTGATTTCTCTTCCTTGTGAGTGGGTGTTCTACCTCCACTCTTTGTGAGATTTCTTGGGTGTTTCAAGACTCTTTGCTTGTGGAGATCCTTGTACCTAGGGATTGAACATCTTAGTTCAATTTGGTGAAATTTCTCTCTTTAGAATTGTTCATATCTTTTAATTCAGTGTTATTCTCCATTAATCCAAAAACCCTAAAACTTTAGTTTGGTGTTCTTATGAGTTCTATGGGTGGATTTCCATCATCCACATAATTGTTAGAAACCCTAGGCATCCGTGCATCATTCCCGCTTCACCCCCTCTATAAGGCCGGTCAGCCTTCACACGACGGAGACCATGGTGGTTCATCCGAGTGCGCGTCCTGCAGCATGATTAATCTCCCTTGTAGTCCGATCGGACTTTACACGCAGGGAATGCATTTACACATTCTTTTCATGGCATTAGCAAGCACTATTTCGTCATGATTTCGGTGTCACATTCTGCCGTACTTTGTCTCTTCTCTTCTTATCCTTAATCATAGCTTTCAAAAGAAAACTAAGCACTTAGATGAATACCTTAACGAAAATTGAGAAAAACTTCTCGCATGCTACAACCTTACCCTTATCTTCATCCTTAAACAAGTCAAGATTAGTTTGGATTTCTTAAAAGTCGCTTTCACATTTTGAGACCCCAAGTTCCATGTCTTTCGCTTCTCATGGAATGAACTTTGTCCTCTTCTCGAAGAATGGGCTTACATCATCGGGTTTGATCTTTATGCACCTCCTACGACTCTTTCCCTCGATCACAATCACCGGGAGAAATTCGAAGAATTAACGAACTTCAGCCATTGAGCTTTAGGGCATATCCTCGTGGATAACATTGTTGATCTGCAAGCATTAGTGGAATTTTTCCAATCTCCTGAGGCGCTCAAACTCCGGCCAGCATCAAGAGTTCGAGGTTTGGTATTTTGCATCCATGCCGAGTTTCTATTTTATCATGGAGGTTCGAGATTTGCTCCTCTCTCTCTCTTATACCCATTGTGGATGAAATGGCCCGAGGCTACAACCCCACTATCATGATGATTGCGGAGACCCTTCTCGGCCTGGACTTATGGAATACTAAACATATCTTTCGGGGAAGTCTTCTTGCTCTTCAAATAAGTATCAGTACTCTTTCTTCTTTTTTTTTTGTCATTTTTTCATTCACTTTTTCAATATTTTTTCAATATTTTTGTTTTTGTCGATCGATCTATGTGGAATCATTTGCCGATAACTCTCTGCTTGTTTTTTTTTCATTTTTTTCGTGCAATTAGGATTTTAATTTTCTTATAGATTTGGCTCATGGAACACCTTGGCATGATTTATTCTCCCATTACGGCCTTGGAGTTAGCCAATTTTTGTCAATGTAAGAGGAAGTATGATACCCGTAGAAGCTTCGAGGAATGGGTCACCTTCTTGAAGAATCATAAGGAGATTCAATGGTGGATCCAATGGTGGAAAGTCTCGTGCTTCTCTAACCATTCCCGCAAGGCCGCCCATATCACCCTTTTGGGCCTCACGGAACTTACAAACTACTATCCTGATCGTGTCATGAGGCAAATGGGCCACCTTCAAGACATCCCTTTTGCTCCTTGTGAGGTTCCCGATCTCACTCACCTGCGAGGGTCTGTCATCAAGTCTTGGCTAAAATATTGGAAAAAAGCTCCGAAGTGGATGGTCCTTCTTCTCCTCATGATCAGTTCCTCCACGGATGCGTACCGGAGTTGGTTAACTACCACCATAGGGGTGAGCCATTAGCTCAATAGGAAGTAAACTCGTTCACCTCCCCGAGAAGACCCAAGATTGAAGAGCGTTATACAACATGCACTTCCAAGCATCACTATTAAGGATCTGGGGTCTAACTTTACTCGACAGAAAATTATTACCCCGAGGGAAGGAAAACTAACAAGTTTCAATACCGACGAGTGGGGAGCACTAGTGGGTCCAAGGATCCCGACTCAAGCAAATATCGACCCGACATGACTAGGAAAGAAGATGGCGGGAAAGGAATAGTAGAAATGTAGGAAAAGAATGTTTAATTATCCTATGTATTTTAATTATTTATTACTTTACCTTTTGAAATTAGTAAAATAAAATGTAACAAAAAGATGTACTCCTTTTATTAATATTAAAAGCAATATATATAACATTTTATTCTACATGAATTATACAAGCCATGGCCTTCTTTTCCTTCTTCTCGGACTTTCACCACCTTCACAACATCTTCAATGAGGATCCTATATTCTCTCCTTTTACGGAACTTGCCTCGAGGGGTTTTCAAGTTAGTCACTCAGTTTTCTCTTTTTCTTTTTCTTTTTTTTTCTTCTCTTTTCTTCTTTTGTACTCTCCTTTTGCTTGGTTTGTCTCAAAGAGTTTTTCAAACCTACCCCTCTATAGATTTCACTCTTTTCCCTTTTTTTCTTTCTTTTTTTTCTCTTTGTTTCCTTTTTTTTCCTTTTCTCTCAAAAGCAAGTGGCATGTTGGCAGTTCGGTTTCTTGCTTTTATAAGATAATACATGCTTGAGTGGGTAAGAATATACTAACCCTTAGTAGCTTAAACAAAATATCTTTTGAGCTGGTCTAGATTAACTGACTGAATGACTTCTTCTCTCTCTAGTGTTGCTAGCCGAGCAGCACCTCCTGGAGTGATAGAGATGATGACATAAGGACCCTTCCGATTTGGAACAAATTTTCCTTGAGGGGTCATGGCGCGCATCACTCATCTCTTGCAACACTAAGTCTCCTTCTTTTAATTCTTGATCCTTGAATTTCTTATTAAATGCTCGGAAAAATTCAACACTGGTATAATTGAATATTATGCAGGGCATGGAGCCGCCGCTCATCCAATAAAGTTAACTCGTCGTACTTGGCTCGAGCCCACTCAACTTTAGAGATATGACTTTCAGCAATAATTCTCAGGGAATAGACAACAATTTCCACAGGTAGAACTTCCTCCATTCCATACACTAAAAAGTATGGCGTAGCCCCAATCGCAATTCGAATCGAAGTCTTGTATCCCCATAATGACAACGGGAGTTTGTGCAGGCCAATCCTTGTAGGTGACAATCATTTTCTTGATAATTTTCACTAGAGTTTTATTCATAGCTTCAACTGCACCATTAGTCTGTAGTCGATACAGGGAAGCATGATGATGTCGGATCTTGTATTTGGCCAGGAGATTCGCAAACTCACCCATAAAATGGCTCCCATTGTCGCTAATCACCTCATGTGGCACCCCACATCTACAAATGATGTTTTTCAACATGAATTTAGCCACATGTTTCGAAATAATCTTTGCGTAAGAAGTAACTTCTACCCACTTAGTGAAGTACTCCATAGCTACCAATACATACTCATGTCCTCAGTACCCTGGGACAAAATCTTCCTAACAATGTCAATGCCCCATATTGAAAATGGCCAAGGCAAGGCCAAAGTGGTTAAATAAGATGGTGGTTGATACTTAAGGTCAGCATACTTCTGGCACTTCGAGCATTTCCTCACAAGTTGAAGACAATCTGATTCCATAGTAGACTAAAAATATCATGGCCGCTAACTCTTCTTCACTAACATCCTCCCATTCATATGAGGCCCACATTTACCCATGTGGGTTGACTTCATTAGTTCAATGGCCTCAGTTTTATCCACACATAGAAGATTAATTCATGTTGCCGTCTTCTTACGCAAACGGTCTTGAATGATGCAATATTGCGCAGCCATCAGCCGGATAGCCTCCAAGCTTGACTTCCCGTATCTGACACATATGCACCGTTCTTCAGAAAAGTGTAGATATCAAAGAACCAAGCATCAGGGTCGATAGAGCTCACCACCAAAGATTGATGATGGGCAGGCTTGGTTTCCTCTCCACAACCATGGTCAAGGATTGGTCCTTCTCAGGCATAGACACCATAGATGACAATTTGAACAATGCATCAGCCAATTCATTGTAACTTCGAGGTAGATACTTGAATTCAATATGCTTGAATCAGACTCGAATCTCCGAATACTCATAGCCGATCGATACCCATTTCTGGAGCAAACTACATACTCAACGATGTTGTTGGTGGCATCGAAATCCAACTTGACCGCCAATGGGAAATGTAGACCTTCAAGAGAGATCAGTAGAACACCGGCGCCACATCCCATTTGATTTGCAGCACCATCAAAATATAGCTTCCAAATTTCCTCCTCTATTTGAAAGACTTTCTCATCACTAAACTCCAAGCCCCCATTGTCAGAATCTTCAGCCGGAAGGTCAGCCAGGAAATCGGAAACTACTCGACCATTTGTAGACTTCTGATGTTGGAAATGGAGATCAAACTCAAATAATATTACCAACCATCGAGCCATTCGGCTGTTAATTGTAAGTTGTTCCATGACATACTTGACGGGATTGCATGTTCCGATCACATAAACGGTATGTGAGAGCATGTAGTGGCGATGTTTTCTTGTAGACCATACCAGTGCCAATGCCATCTTCTCGATTTCAGAATATCAAGACTCACACCCTGAGAACTTCTTGTTGATAAAGTATATGGCCTTTTCTAACCCGTCGACCTTTTTGCGCTAGCATGACACCCATGGCATCCTGATTGATAGTGAGATATGGCAATAAAAGCTCTCCCGGAATAGGTGGGACAAGTACGGGAGGATTAGTTAAGTCTGCCATAACCTCGTCAAATGCAGCTTGGCATTGGTCGTTCCATTCAATCTTGACACCCTTCTTCAACTTCTTGAACAATGGTTCACAAGTCATCGTGAGCTTGGGTATAAACCTGCTCAAATACTAGACTCGCGCCAGGAAACAACTAATGTATAATGGGATCAAAGATTGTATCCTGATCAATTACACATCAAGAGAACGTGCAACAATTCTGAGAGTGGGAGGCTTCATATGAAATTAGGGCAAGGGTTAGGGTGGTTCACGTGAATATAGAGAGAGAATTCAGAGGTTTTTTGTCTTGAGGACTTTTGTGGATTCAAGAAATCAATAAAGATTGATTCTTGAAAGGGAAAGAGGGAATCTTGATGGAGGGGTGTAGAGAGGGATTGACGAATTTGGGAGGGAGTATGGGAGGTGGTGTGAGGCCTTTATGGAGGTGGGGATGATATTGATAGAGGGAGTTTGTTGGATGAGAGAGAAAAGGTTTTTGGGAGTTTGTTATGAAGAGAGAGGGAGTTTGTGGAGGTTATTATGTGAGAGAGAAATAGGGTGGACGATTGGAGGGAGAGAGAGAGAGATGGGGAGAGTGATGTTGGTTGGAGAGGTATGAGAGTAATGTTGTATCATCTATATTGCTAGAAAGATAGGGATGTAATTATCTTAACTGTATTGACAGAAAGATAAGAACGGATAGATCTAGGTTTCTAACTTGAATCCATAAGAAAGACAACCTAGGGCTAACTTGATCCAGACCGCAACCTAGGATCAAGCTCTTCCTAACCACTTGGGTGCCAGACCAAGATACAGTAGAAGAAAGGGGTGAGGTATATCCAAACACTCGAGGGGGTAAGCTCAAAGCTTGATTCATATTTCTAAACTAGAATGTATCAAAACGATTACAAGCCTAAGCTATTTATACTAACTAAGTCCTAAACCTCCTAGGACTATCAAGATTGGCATGCAAGCCATCTTTTCCTACTAGGACTCTTTTTACTTGGCATGCAAGCCAAGGACTCCTAATACTAAACGCCATCTATTCCATCTCCTCCTTGGATTAGGACTCCTTATCCTAAGCGGAGTTGGTTACAAGATATAATACTCCTTTTAGGATTTGGCTTTCCTAATCCAAGATGGATTAGTTACAAAATAAGCCAATCTTATCTAGGATTACAAGACTAGGCGCCTAATCTAACTATATCACACGCCTATCACACACACACACACCTTCTAGAATATTCTGGAGCACTTTAGAATATTCTAGACTAATCTAGACTCCTAATAAATTACATCAAAATAAAAAAAGCTATTAAATAAAAGTTACATCCAAAAGATCAAATGTAATGAACCTTGAACTTGGGCCTTTGGACGTGACTATGGGCCTTTCTTGAGCTAGGTTGACGTGGCCTTGTAGAACTTAGAATGTTTGGACATTCTCTTGCCATAAGGAGCGCACAATATGGATGGGCCTATGGGCCTCTATGCTCATTCTTTACTCTATAGCTTGTTCTACCTCCTTGAAAATGTATTGGGCCTCTTGGGATGTATTTGGCCTGGGCCAAAATACATCATTCCCCCCTTGTTGGAAGAAGTTTGTCCTCAAACTTGGAGGTTCAAGTTCAAAGACTTTCGTTGACCCAACTGTAATAATCACATGGATCAGGACCTCCACGTGAACCATGATTGCTCCAGTAACTCTCACGTGAACCAGTGCCTTCATGTGAACTGTGATCTCCTCAGTAGATGGTTTTGCTGCCCTCCGTTATTCTCCATGAACCTTGGGTCCCCAAAGGTGAGACCAAGTTTAGACAGATCTCCAGCATTCCTCATAGGTGACCATGAATTTGGCTTTGAACTTGATCGACTGAAAGAGATCTTCTTATTGTACAAGCGGTGTTGGCTTCCATTCTCTTCCGTGAATCTAGAGTCACCAAACTTCTCACAGTAATAAGTTAAAGGACGACCCTCTCGAGATAGAACTGATTGTACTGTTCCAATACTAACTCCAGAAACATCACACTCAGCCTCAGACTTCTTATCAAAGTTTTGTAGGGTTAGGACAGGTGTGGTGCAGAGTTTTGCTTTTGCTGAAGTCGAACACTTGTTGGATTGTTGGAGCCCATGAAAACTCCTTAGACTTAAGTAGCTCGACCATAGGTGATAGAATAGTGCTGAAATTATTCACAAACCTCTTATAGAAAGAAGTCAAGCAGTGGAAGATTCGATCACCAAGAATATTAGTTGGAGTAGACCACTCCTTGCTAGCTTTGACCTTTTCTTTATCAAGCTGGATCACTTCAGCCGAGAGTACATAGCCAAGAAGGACTGTATTGTTGATGAAGAAGTAACACTTGGATAGATTCACATGCATCTTTTCCTGAGCCAGGATCTCCATAATAGATTGGAGGTGAAAAGTATGGTCTTTCTCACTCTTGCTATTGACAAGCATGTCATCAAAGTAGACAACATCACACTTGCTAATAAGGGGTTTCAAAACCTGATGCATCAATCTCATTAAAGCATAAAGAACATTAGTTAGTCGAATAGCCATGACTAACCATTCATAGAGATCTCCTTTGGTTTTGACAGAAGTGTCCCCTTCTTGAATTCGAACTAGATCAAGATACCCACTTCTTGGACCAGCCTTTGAAACGATCTGGGTACCATCTAGCTCGTTTATTAGATCTTCAGTTCTAAGAAACCTGTACTTGATAGGACTCTTGTTGATGCAAAGACGTTCGTTTCCAACTTCCTTTATCTCCACAAGGGTAGGGGCGTCACATGGACTGCAACTTTCCCTAATCACACCCTTGGTTTGAAGATCGTCACCCTGCCTTTGAACCCCTTGAACGTCACTAGGGTTTACGTGACCTGCTGCCTCGTCATGCTGAATAGATCTAGGAATAAGATCATGCTGGAGGGGCAATCCTGGTAATATCTCTTCTTGGAACACAGAGAAGGTTGTCCCAACTGAGGGATGACGAGAGGATGGGGGATTTCGTGGCTTTCGTTTTCGTGGCTAGGGTTTTTGTTTAGGTCTGAAGAAATGATCTCCTTATGCTCACTAAACTCAGGGCGTTCAGTGGTCATAGAGTTGACGAGGTTTTGATCATCCTTCTTGGGTGGGCACGGTTGGGAGACTTTGAGTGGAACTAGGGTTATCTTTTTGTTGTTGAGCCTGAAAGTGTAAGTATAGGCTCTTCCATCGTGCGTCACGCTCCTGTCAAATAACCACGGTCTTCCCAGCAGAATAGGACAAGCATCCATAGGCAAAACGTCACATCATAAAGATTCTTGAAAATATTTGCCAATGGAAAAGCTTACCAAACATCTTCGAGTAACTTGAAATCCTTCACCCTAATTGAGCCATTGAATGGTGTAGGGCTTGGGGTGTGGACTAGTTTCCAGCTGAAGTTTGTCCACCAAAGTAGTTGATGCCACATTGGTGCTGCATCCACCATCAATGATCAACGAACAAACTTTTCCCTTGATTTTGCGACAGGATTGAAAGAGGGTCTCTCATTGTTGCTGATCTTCTGAAATAAAGGAGTCACTGAGAATTCTCCTCATAAGGAACATCTTGTGAGCCATGGTTGGGGTTTGGGACGTCAAAAGGTGACGTTGGTAGGGAGGGATAATGTGTTTGGGCTGTTTGAGGAGTTTAGGGTTGCAGGTTGGTACCTAAAGATTTGAAGGTTAAGTGTTTGAACTTACAGGTTAAGCTTTTGGACTTGCTGGTTTGGATTTGAAAAGTCATGTGTTAGATTTACACTCAATACAACCTAGAGCTCTGATACCAAAATTATGATGTATAATGGGATCAAAGATTGTATCCTGATCAATTACACATCAAGAGAACGTGCGACCAATCTGAGAGTGGGAGGCTTCACGTGAAAATAGGGCAAAGGTTAGGGTGGTTCACCTGAATAGAGAGGGAGAATTGAGAGGTTCTTTGTCGTGAGGACTTTTGTGGATTCAAGAAACCAATAAATATTGATTCTTGAAAGGGAAAGAGGGAATCTTGATTGAGGGGTGTAGAGAGGGATGGACGAATTTGGGAGGGAGTATGGGAGGTGGCGTGAGGCCTTTGAGGAGGTGGGGATGATATTGATTGAGGGAGTTTGTTGGATGAGAGAGAAAAGGTTTTTGGGAGTTTGTTATGGAGAGAGAGGGAGTTTGTGGAGGCTATTTCGTGAGAGAGAGATAGGGTGGACGATTGAAGGGAGAGAAAGAGGGAGAGAGTGACGTTGGTTTGGGAGGTATGAGAGTAATGTTGTATCTTCTATATTGATAGAAAGATAGGGATGTAATTATTTTAACTGTATTGACAGAAAGATAAGAACGGATAGATCTAGGTTTCTAACTTGAATCCACAAGAAATACAACCTAGGGATAACTTCATCTAGACCGCAACCTAGGATCAAGCTCTTCCTAACCACTTGGGTGCCAGACCAAGATACAATAGAAGAAAGGGGTGAGGTTTATCCAAACACTCGAGGGGGTAAGCTCAAAGCTTGATTCATATTTCTAAACTGGAATCTATCAAAACGATTACAAGCCTAAGCTATTTATACAAACTAAGTCCTAAACCTCCTAGGACTGTCAAGATTGGCGTTCAAGCCATCTTTTCCTACTAGGACTCTTTTTACTTGGCATGCAAGCCAAGGACTCCTAATACTAAACGCCATCTATTCCATCTCCTCCTTGGATTAGGACTCCTTATTCTAAGGGGAGTTGGTTACAAGAGATAATAATCCTTTTAGGATTTGGCTTTCCTAATCCAAGATGGATTAGTTACAAAATAAGCCAACCTTATCTAGGATTACAAGACTAACTTGGCGCCTAATCTAACTATATCACACGCCTATCACAAACACACACCTTCTAGAATATTCTAGATCACTTTAGAATATTCTAGACTAATCTAGACTCCTAATAAATCACATCAAAATAATAAAAGCTATTAAATAAAAGTTACATCCAAAAGATCAAATGTAATGAATCTTGAACTTTGGCCTTTGGACGTGACTATGGGCCTTTCTTGGGTTAGGTTGACGTGGCCTTGTAGAACTTAGGATGTTTGGACATCCTCTTGCCATAATTAGCAGCACACAATATGGATGAGCCTATGGGCCTCTATGCTCATTCTTTCCTGTATAGCTTGTTCTACCTCCTTGAAAATGTATTGGGCCTCTTGGGATGTATTTGGCGTAGGCCAAAATACATCAACCACGAATTTCTTTCTCCGTCCTAGGTAGAGGCATCTCCTAAATGGCCTTGATTTTAGATGGATCAACCTCGATTCCCCGCTAACTGATAATGTATCCCAATAACTTTGCCGAAGTTACTCCGAATGCGCATTTCTATGGATTCAACCTCATGTTTTACTTGCGAAGTCTAAGAAAGAACTTATGTAAGTTGGAAATGTGATCTTTTCTCCTCTTAAATTTAACAATCATATCATCCACATACACTTCTACTTCCTTGTGGGTCATGTCATGAAGTAAGGTAGTTGCGGTGCGTTGATAAGTGACATTAGCATTCTTCAGCCAGAAGGGCATAACTACATAACAAAAGGTTCCTCACGGGGTGATGAACAATGTTTCTCCATATTTTCCTTAGCCATCTTGATTTGATTGTAGCAAGCATACCCATCCATGAATGATAAGAACTCATGTCCACAAGTGTGATCGACTAGAACATCAATGTGTGGCAAAGGAAAGTAATCATTCGGGCTATCTTTATTTAAATCTCAGGCATATCCTCATAAGGCCAAGCGAAGACGTTAACAAACTCCTTTAACAACTTGGAGAACTCCGGTTGCTCCTCTAGGGTTAATGATTTGCCAATTTTCAATTCTCGAGGAGTTTCAAGCGTCCCCACATTGATGGTGATGGTTTCTTCACTGCTTCCATATAATTCTCACATTTGTCCATAACTTGTGTTAATTCGTATCTCACATTCGTCCATAGCTTGTGTTAATTCGTTAAAGTCTTTTAAAGGTTCAACATCAAATTCATAATTGTTAGCACAACAATTTAGGGGAAGGGAATAAGAATAGAAATACACAGAAAGATTCACTTCATTGAAAGATTAACCTGAACCGCAATTTCAATCTTTTCTCCTGTTTCACGAACTTTTTCCCAAACAAACAAGAAAGGGCGTGATTCGGATTACTAAGACTTCTCGAACCCTCACCTAAAGGGAGAATTTGAGGAACCTTAATCCTCCTGTACACTAAAAAGGTGTAATTTGTGGGAACTAATACTAATAAAATTGAGAATAGCTGGAAAGGAAGTAGAAATGAAAAGGAACATAAACTTGAATTGACTTGAATTAAATTTCAAAAGAGTAACTTACAATGCGATGATTTGAGAGAAAACTTAAAGGAACTAAAAACTAAGGCTAAGTTTAAAATTAATAATAAAAACTAAGTTAAGATAAAAAATATAAAAAAAACTAATCTCCCAAGATTGTGTTTATATAGAAAGAAATAGGAAAGGAAAATTTTTAAAAAAAAATCTCAAACCCTAACAGCTACCGCATAGACCGCAGCAAGCCACCACGGTCCGTGGCAGCCTACCACGGTCCTTAGTGCTTGCCACGGTCTGACTTTGGTGAGCCCTGGTTGAGCCGATTCTTTCGTATGCTTAACTTGTAGCGGGTGCCATAACCTTGGTCGCGGGTGCTATGACGTTGGTAGCAGGTGCTACACCATGGAGGAAAATTTCTGGTTTCTCCGCTACTGTTGTTGTGGGTGCTACAGCTGTTGTAGCGGGTGCTACGCCATTCTCTTCAGCTCGTAGCTGATGGAGACCATCATGAAGAACTGCAAGCAGCAATAACTTCATCAGCAAAGGAGGCATCCAAAGGAACTTCACCAGCACTTTCACCAGTAGCATAGGATGGAGACCATGTTGATTCACCAAACTCAGCAGCTAAGGAAGCATCTCCAGCAGAAACAGCAGGCTTCCTAATCCCAGCAGAAGCAGCATGTCACTCAGCAGTTCAGTCATCCAGCAGGAAGTTCACAGCATTTTCAGCAGCCACCAATCCATCACCAGCATCCATCCAAGCTTGTTACACACTTGTGAAACAAGTCTTGGCACCTTCAGCCATTCAGCCCATCAGCATTGGTCATTCAGACCAAATCCAGTTCCCAGCAACAACAGTCCAACCAGGAGTCTTTCTCAATGTCATATCTATTGATTGAAGAAGAATGAACCAAGGTTCCCAAGGATTTTTTTGTTCTATGTCATGCCATTTTCAAGTTCAAGCCAAGTCCCAACATTTTCGAGCATGGCATCAATAAGTTACAAGCCTCAGAATAAGCAATCCCAGCAGGGTTGTTTGTTATCAGTTTTTCCAAAACCTCAGGTCTGAGGTTAAGTCTTTTGTTATCTGTCCATAGGGGTTCTTTTAGTCTTTCTAGCTCAATCTTAACCTGTTGAGATTACATCCAGGTTAACTTTGGCGCGAGAATTACCTCAGTAATTTAAAGTTTACCCCCTTAGGCATGAAAGCCTCTAATTGGTCCATTTTGCCACTCTTTTGGCATTTGGTCCAATCAGAGTTTAGTTTGTATTTTTCCTTTTATTTTCTTGCAACTTGTAAGCCGGATCATATTGGTTAGATTAGGAGGTAATCAGATGTATTTATCTTAAGTATTGTAAGGTAGATAAAGTCAGAGAGATTAGGCAGATTAGCTTATGTTAAGCAGCTGCTAATCAAACTGTTAGTAGTCTTTATATTCTGAGTTTCCAGCAATGAAATGTTCATCAGTGTTTATTCAATAGTATTCTCGAATGTCTTAGAACCTCTGAATGTTTGTCAGTAACATATAACTCTCTATCCTTGGTTAAATCTGCTCCTGTTACTAGATTTAGGCAAGAATCCAGTAAGTGTCAGTTGTGCTTGATCATCCATGCTCTGGTGTGTCTGTAGGAGTATATGAATGGAGAGTCCTTTGCCCTTGATTGCAACTGAAGGTATGACTGTAACAGTTGTAAGCAAGCCTATCCTTTATTTTCTGTATTGGGTTGTCTTCTATTCCATCTAATTGCTTTCGATTAGCTATTGTTGATACAAACATTCAGTTTTGTGTGTGGTTGTATGATGCATTCTAGTTCAACACTCTGATCTTTGTGAGCTAGCATACAGCATCTTGGTATCAAAGCATTGTGTTCTATCTTGGAGTGTGTTATTTGTTATTATTTGAAATGGTCGGAGCTAGTAGACCACCTAAGGAAGTCTTAGAACAGACTTTGAAAGAAAAAGAAGAAATGGAGCAAAAAATGAAATTCTTAAGTGAGCAACTACAGTATTATATGAGATTACATAGGACTGAGCTTAATAGGGAGACTGATGAAGAGTTGGAGGAAGGAGAAGGTGAGAATCCTTTTAGTAGCACAGGAAGAGGAGGTCGAGGTCCTAGGCATACACACAGAAGGAGGAGATATGTTAGGAGATCACCTAGGATTAGTAAGCCAGAAGAAAACAGTGAGAGGGAAGACAGGAGGATAGAGAAGCTAGATTTCAAGATTGATATACCTGAATATGCAGGGGAGTTAGATCCTGATATTTTTCTCGATTGGATATAGACTGTGGAGAGGATTTTTGACTTGAAAGAAGTCTCAGAAGAGAACAAGGTGAAGTTAGTTGCCTTAAAATTGAAAAAGTATGCTTATACTTGGTTGACTAATCTGCAGAAAAGAAGAATGGAGATTGGTGAAGAAAGGGTGAGCACTTGGATTGAAATGAGCAGAAGTTGAAAGAGAAGTTCCTTCCAGACAACTATATGAAGGATAACTACTCTAAGATACAACGTTTGGTGCAGGGAAACAAATCCGTGGAGGAATATACCAAAGAGTTTGAGCACTTGCTTAGGAAGTGTAATATGCAGGAGAATGAAGTGCAAACTTATGTTAGATATCTTGCAGGTTTGAATGACAGTATCAAGAATGTTGTTGAGCTGCAGGTCTATGATTCACTTGATGAGCTAGGCACTTTGGCTCATAAGGTGGAATAACTGAAGAAAGCTAGAGTCAAGGAGTACAACAGCAGATACCCAACCAAGCCTTATGCCCCAGCCAAGCCAAATCCCTACAGCAAGCCTTACAATCCCCCACAAAGAACCTATCCACCCCCACCCCCATCTCAAGCTAGATATCCAGCCCCAAGACCACCTCAAATTCAGCCACAAAATCCCCCACAAAGAACCCCAATCCCTACCAACAAAGTCTACCCAGAAAGAAGATGCTTCAGGTGTCAAGGACTTGGGCACATTGCCTCAGAATGTCCAAACAAGAGGATGGTTACTCTTGTTGAGTACCAAGCAGCCTTGTTTATTGACTTTGAACATGTGCACGAAGAAGAACAGGATTATGAGGAGCCTGAACATGACCAAATTTATGATGATGCCATAGAAGAGAGTCCGGATGACGGAGAAATGTTGGTGATCAGGAGAGTTCTGAGTAGCTCGGCAGTAGAAGAAGCAGAAGAATAGAAGGAGAATATCTTTCACACAAGGTGTACCATTGGAGGGAAGGTATGTTCTGTGATAGTTGATAGTGGAAGCTGTACCAATGCAACATCCACACCCCGGTGAATAATTTAAGCCTGGTAACTAAGCCCCATCCAGCTCCTTGTACCATTCAATGGCTCAGCTCAGGGAAAGGTATCCAAATTTCTACCAGATGCCTTATTAGTTTTTCAATTGGTCAATCACATAAGGATGAGGTCTGGTGTGATATATTACCAATGGATGCATGTCATTTGCTTTTGGGCCGACCTTGGTTATATGATACATCAGTGAGTCATTGTGGCAGAGCTAATACATATACCCTTACCATGAACCACAGAAAGATCATTCTTACCCCCATGAAACCCTCACAGTTAACAAAGAAATCCAAGAACCTATGTCTTGAACCTAGTCTTGATGTGTTGCTTTTATCTGATCAGCATGAATTTAGCACACAAAGAGACTTGATCCTTTTAGACCTTGAAGAACCCTCGGCCCCGCAAAATGTGCACCCTCTATTCCTAACCTTACTTCAGCAATTTCAGCATGTGTTTCCTGATGAAATGCCACCTGGTTTGTGACCTAAAAAGGATATCCAGCACAAAATTGACCTAGTGCCTACATCAGTGTTGCCTAATAAGCCAACTTATAGGATGACCCCACCACATACCAATGAGATACAGAGGTAGGTGGATGAGTTATTGGAGAAGGGAATGATCAGGGAAAGTCTAAGTCCATGTTAGTGCCTAAGAAAGATGGGAGTTAGAGAATGTGTATAGATTGCAGGGCTATTAACAAGATCACAATCAAGTCTAGGTACCCTATACCTAGGCTTGAAGATATGTTGGATGAGTTACATGGGTCAGTAGTCTTTTCTAAGATTGATTTGAGGAGTGGATATTACCAGATAAGGATCTTTGAGGGAGATGATTGGAAGACATCATTCAAGACCAATGGAGGTTTATTTGAGTGGTTGGTCATGCCTTTTGGCCTGACTAATGCCCCATCTACATTCATGAGACTCATGAACCAGGTCCTGAACCCACTCATAGGCAAGAGTGTTGTTGTGTACTTTGATGATCTTCTTGTCAATAGCAGGTCTAAACAAGAACATATCAAGCATTTGCAGGAGGTCTTAGATATTTTGAGCAGGGAGCAGTTGTTTGGAAATCTCAAGAAGTGTCACTTCTTTACATCCCAAGTGAACTTCTTGAGGTACATTGTCACAGCAGCAGGTATCCAAGTTGATGAGGAGAAAATTCAAGCTATTAGAGAGTGGCCGGTGCCCACTTCTATTCAGCAAGTCAGGAGCTTCCATGGCCTGGCTTCATTTTACATGAGGTTTGTCAAAAACATCAGCACTATTTTAGCACCAATGACTGAAGTGGTGAAGGGAAAGTCCTTTATTTGGACAACAACAGCCCAGAAAGCCTTTGAAGAAGTCAAGGAGAGGCTCACTTCAGCCCCAGTTTTAGCACTACCCAACATCAGCAAAGTTTTTAAAGTAGAATGTGATGCTTCAGGTGATGGCATAGGAGCAGTATTGACACAGGAGGGCAAGCCAGTTGCCTATTTCAGTGAAAAGTTAAATGATGCAAAGAGGAAGTACAACACCTATGATAAAGAGTTCTATGCCATCATTAGAGCTCTTCAACACTGGAGGCACTACCTCATTCGAGTAGAGTTTATATTACACAGTGATCATGAGGCCTTGAAGTTCATTCAAGGGCAGCACAAGCTCAACACCAGGCATGCTGCTTGGGTCGAGTACATACAGCAGTTTCACTTTATGATCCACCACAAATCAGGAGTGCTAAACAAAGGAGCAGATGCATTGAGTAGGAGGTATATGTTGCTTCATATACTTGATTCCAGAATTATTGGTTTTGAGCATTTGAAACATTTGTATCAGGAGGATGGAGACTTTAAGCAAGTGTACCAGAAGTGCCAGCAGCAACCCAAAGGTCTGTATCTCATAGACCAGGGTTATTTGTTCAAGGGAAGTCGACTATGTGTTCCTAAAAGCAGTTTCACAGAACTATTGATCTCAGAAATCCATGGAGAGAGTTTAGCAGGTCATTTTGGAGTTGAAAAGACCTTGTTGATGTTAAAAGAGCACTAAAGTTGGCCAAAGATGAGAAAAGATGTGGAGCATCTACTGAAGAGGTGCAACACTTGTCAATTGGCTGTCACACAGCCTTGATTTTGTTGTAGGTTTTCCAAGAACTCAAAAATGCAAGGATTCAGTGATGGTAGTGGTCGATAGATTTTCAAAGATGGCACATTTCATACCATGCCACACCACCTTTGATGCCACAAGAGTTGTAGAATTATTCTTCTAGGAGATTGTGAGATTGCATGGAGTGCCAAAGACAATGGTTTCTGATAGGGATATGAAGTTTTTGAGCCATTTTTGGTTACTTTGTGGAAGAAGTTAGGCACACAGCTCAAGTACAGCACTACTTTCCATCCACAGACTGATGGCCAGACAGAGGTTACTAATAGAACACTTGGAGTCCTATTGAGAGCACTGATTCACAAAAATAAAGTAGGATGGGACACTCTCTTGCCCCATGCTGAGTTTGCTTACAACAAGGCACCATCCAAGGCCACAAGCTACTCTCCATTCCAAGTAGTCTATGGTAAAAATCCGATTTCCCCTTTGGATTTAGTTCCACTAACTACTTCTGTCAAATTTTAGTATTGAAGCAGGTAAAAGAGCATATCAAATCAGGGAGCTTCATCAGCAAGTGAAGAAGAAAATAGCCAAGTATAATGAGCATGTGTCTCCATCAGCCAACAAGCATAGGAAGAAGGTCACTTTCCAGCTTGGAGATTTAGTTTGGATCCATTTAAGGAAGGACAGGTTCCCCAGCAAGAGAAAAGGCAAGTTGCTATCAAGAGCAGATGGACCATTTAAAGTGCTTGAGAAAATTTGAGACAATGCCTATAGATTGGATCTATCTGAAGAGTGTGGAGGTTCAGCAACATTCAATGTAGTAGCTCTTCAACCCTACTATCTAGCAGATGAACACTTACCAAGTTTGAGGATAAACTTTCCTCAACATGGGGAGGATGATGGAGACCATCATGAAGAACAACAAGCAGCAATAGCTTCATCAGCAAAGGAGGCATCCAAATGAACTTCACCAGCACTTTCAGCAGCAACATAGGGAGGAGACCATGTTGATTCACCAAACTCAGCAGCTAAGGAGGCATCTTCAGTAGAAACAGCAAGCTTCCTAATCCCAGCAGAAGCAGCATGTCACTCAGCAGTTCAACCATCCAGCAGGAAGTTCACAGCAATTTTAGCAGCCACCAATCCATAACCATCATCCATCCAAGCTTGCCACACACTTGTTAAACAAGTCTTGGCACCTTCAGCCATTCAGCTCATCAGCATTGGTCATTCAGACCAAATCCAGCTCCCAGCAACAGCAGTCCAAGCAGCAGTCTTTCTCAATGTCATATCTATTGATTGAGGAAGAATCACCCAAGGTTCCCTAGGAGTTTTTTGTTCTATGTCATGCCATTTTCAAGTCCAAGCCAAGTCCCAGCATCTTCGAGCATGGCATCTACAAGTTACAAGCCTCAGAACAAGGAATCCCAACAGGGTTGTTTGTGATCAGTTTTTCCAGAACCTCGGTTCTGAGGCTAAGTCTTTTGTTATCTGTCCATATGGGTTCTTTTGGTCTTTCTAGCTCAATCTTAACCTGTTGAATTACATCTGGGTTAACTTTCGCGTGAGAATTACCTCAGTAACTTAAAGTTTCCCCCCTTAGGCAGGAAAGCCTGTAATTGGTCCATTTTGCCACTCTTTTGGCATTTGGTCCAATCAAAGTTTAGTTTGTATTTTTCCTTTTATTTTCTTGCAACTTGTAAGCCGGATCATATTAGTTAGATTAGGAGGTAATCAGATGTATTTATCTTAAGTATTGTAAGTTAGATTAAGTCAGGGAGATTAGGCAAATTAGCTTATGTTAAGCAGTTGCTAATCAAACTATTAGTAGTCGTTATGTTCTAAGTTTCCAACAATGAAATGATCATCAGTGTTTATTCAATAGTATTCTCGAGTGTCTTAGAACCTCTGAATGTTTGTGAGTAACATATTACTCTCAATCCTTGGTTAAATCAGCTCCTGTCACTGGATGTTGGCAAGAATCCAGCAAGTGTCAGCTATGCTTGATCATCCATGCTTTGGTGTGTCTGTAAGAGTATGAATCGAGAGTCCTTTGCCCTTGATTGCAACTGAAGGTGTGACAATAACAATTGTAAGCAAGCCTATCCTTTATTTTCTGTATTGGGTTGTCTTCTATTCCAGCTAATTGCTTTCCATTAGCTATTGTTGATACACGCATTAAGTTGTGTGTGTGGTTGTATGATGCATTCTAGTTCAACACTCCGATCTTTGTGACCTAGCATACAGCAGTAGCCAGTGCTACAGCTGTCGTAGCGAGTGCTACGTTATTATGTTCAGCTCGTAGTAGGTGCTACAGTTGTCGTAGGGGTTGCTACGACCTTGTTGATGGGTTTTTGGAGCTTTTTGTCCTTTTTTTTTCTACTTCTTGATCAACCTACAAAATCACAAAATCAACATAACTAACTTCTAATTAAGGGATTAAAACAAGTAAAACAACTTATTAAAGGTATCAATTTGACTCGAAATGAGACTGAACTACACTCACACACAAAGGTTTGCTCGCCCCGAGCAAACTAAAACAAAGAAGAAAAAGAAACTTACTACCCTAACTCACTTTCGTAGGAATCATGGTTGCATTTAGCGTATGCAACAAGCCCTTTAAACCCCTTGGCAGCCCAAGTGGACGAGGAAGGTCTCATGAGGGTTTATAGAAGCTATACCCACAAAAGCCATGACAAAGAAAAGAAGTAAGAGGCAAATTTAACAAAATAAGCACATAAGGAGGTCTACACACACGGTCGCGAATCTAATCACTTTAACAATGCTTTTATTCAATTTCGAACGGTCAACAAAGACTTTTAAGGCTATTAGCGAGATCGTAACTAGACTTTAACATTTTTCACTTCACTCATGCATATGCTCGATGGGTTCCTCGTGCTCAAGTGCAGTGTTTTCCGGCTCACTTTTGTTCAAGTCAAGGTTTAGCCGGTTAGAGTTAGCTACTCACATACCCATGCTTATTATTTAGTGAATTATGGTGGTTCCTTGATGGAGATCTGCCTAGCCTTGGTCTCACCTTTGGGGACCCTAGGTTTATGGAAGGAGATGGAGATTCACAAAACCTTGGGCTCACCTTTGCAGACCCAATATTCATGGAGAATGATGGAAATCTGTCCACACTAAGCCCAACAAAGGACATCCAATTCATCTACAAGGAGGTTGAACGGCCCACAGAAGAAGGATCTATTGTGGAGGCCCAAAGGCCAACCCATATGGTGTGCTCCTTATTCCAAGAAGACGTTCAAACGTCTTAAAGGGCCCATGTCCACGTCCAAGAAGGCCCAAGTACAAGTCCAAGATAAATTTCACAGTTTTGGCATTTCCATGATGAATTTCACAGTTTTTGGCATTTCAAGTTGAAGTTCACATTTTTAGTGTTTTCTTTATTAATAGCAAGTTTATTGATGTAATTTTATTATTTTTAGTTGTGTGGGATGGCAAGTAATATCTAATAGCTTGGACATCAAGTTAGAAGAATCCAGACGAGTCTAGAAGGGTCTAGAAGAGTCTAGGGTGGTTTTTGAGGAATCCAATTTGGATACTCCTCTTGCTTTGGCGCCAAGTTTAGGGAATCCTAGATAAGGTTGGCTAATTTTGTGACTAATCCATCTTGGATTAGGATAGCCAAGTCCTAGAAGCATTCATACTATTGTAACTAATCCCCTTAGGATTTGGAAACCAATTCCTAGGAGGATTTGGTTGCTAATGCGTCAAGTTAGATAGTCTTAGTAGGAGAAGGACTTAGTCTAGTATAAATAGGCATGGCTTGTACTCGTTCAAGACATAACCCAACTTTGAATTATGAATACAAACAAGCTTTTGCTTATCCTTGAGTGTTTCTCAACATCTCGTTTGATCTCTTCTATTGTATCTTGAATGTGGCAATTCAAGTGGTGAGGAAGAGCTTATTTCCTGCTCTTAGAAGGTGTTTCTGTAACTAAGAGCAAGAGCAAGTAGCCTTAGGGTTTCTACTTGTTGTGTTTCTGTATCAAGTTTGATTCTCTTGAGCTATCCAGTTCTCCTATCTATCTTGTTGACTTCTTAAGGTCATTTTTAAACCCCTCAAGGATGCTACCTTTCACGTGATTCTCTCTCAAACCCTAATCCATACTCTCTCTCAAATCTCTCAACCCTTACGTCATACTCTTTCAAATCTCCCTCATATTCACGTGAATCCCCTCCTTCCTTAGCCTTCACGTTAGAAACCTTAAACCCTAGATTGGTTGCACGTCACCTCTTGATGTGTAATTGATCAAAACCTTAGCCTTTGATCCGATTATACATCAAAATTGGTATCAGAGCTTAGGTTTCCCCCTAGTGCAACCCAAACGGGCAACATGCATTCCAAACACAATCCTTGTTATTCCCTCCCACCAAAAGCCTTAGCCATGTTGTCCAAACACATTCCCCCTAAGCCCTAAACACTATCCCTTTAAACATAAACACATTGCCATCATCATGGCTAGTGGTAGCAACCCTAGTCCCACTCATGAAGAGCTAGAGAAGAAGGTGGAGTACCTTGCAAAGCAGCTGGTACGATTAACGCATCTACAACGAAAGGAGACTAGAGATTTAGAAGAACAGAAAAGTGAAGAAGCCGAATCATTGAGCTCACATAGGAGGTTCCGCCCACCACGACGTGAACTAAGGGAAGAAAGGCTCGATTTCAGAATTGATATTCCTGAATTTGAAGGTAATCTTGATCTTGAAGTTTTTCTTGATTAGATTCAAACTGTGGAGAGAGTATTTGATCTAAAAGATGTTCCTGATGATAAGAAGGTCAAACATATTGCTCTTAAGCTTCGAAAACATGCTAGTGTATGGTGGACTAACTTACAGAAGAAGAGACACCATGTTGGGAAAGAAAAGATTCGAACTTGGGAGAAGATGAAGAAGAAACTTCACTCTAAGTTTCTTCCTGTGAGTTACTTCAAAGATAACTACTTTAAGCTTCAACAACTCACCCAAGGGAGCAAAAGCGTAGAAGAATACACAAAGGAATTCGAGCACCTACTGTGGATATGTGATCTAAAGGAGGATGAACCTCAAACTCTTGTGAGGTACTTAGTTGGATTGAACGAAAGGATAAGGTATGTTGTGGAACTTCAACCCTACTCTACACTTGATGAATTGAGTACTTTAGTTCATAAACTTGAACAACAAAGAAAGAGAAGGGGGAAAGAAATCTCAAACGAAAACCCTACAACAGCTAAGGAACCTGTTCCATATCCCTCACAAGTACAGAAAAACCCAACAAAATTTCCAAACACAAGAAACCCTACGTCCCAACAGCCCATAAACCCACAAAAGAACCCACCCCCTTCCGTGAATAAGCCTATGGATACAAGGAGAAGGTGTTTCAACTTCCGTGAATAAGCCCATATTACAGCTGAATGTCCAAACCAGAAAGTCATGTCCTTGGTAGAATTTCAAAACTCTCTATTCATTAAACTAAACCAGATTGTGGGGAAGAACAAAAGGAAACTAAAGAAGAGGCAGTTTATGATGAAGTTGAAGTGGGCCCAAATGAAGGAGAACTATTAATCCTTCATGGCTCTCCAATGGAGCAAGAAACACAAAGAGAGGCTATTTTTCGAACTCAGTGTACAATCAAGAACAAGCCTTGCTCTTTGATTATTGATGGAGGTCAGTCCCGCTCACCCAATAAGAAGATCCAATTCATTCAACCAAGTTTGAGGGAAAACTCTTTGCAACAAGGGGAGAATGATGGAGATCTGCCTAACCTTGATCTCACCTTTGGGGATCATAGGTTCATGGAAAGAGATGGAGATTCACAAAGCCTTGGGCTCACCTTTGGAGACCCAAGATTCATGAAGAATGATGGAAATCCGTCCACACCAAGCCCAAAAAAGGAGATTCAATTCATCTACAAGGAGGTAGAAGGGGCCATAAAGGAAGGATCTATTGTGGAGGCCCAAAGGCCAACCCATATGGTGTGCTCCTTATTCCAAGAAGACGTCCAAACATCTTAAAGGGCCCAAGTCCACGTCCAAGAAGGCCCAAGTACAAGTCCAAGATGAATTTCACAGTTTTGGCATTTCCAAGATGAATTTCACAGTTTTGGCATTTTCAAGTTGAAGTTCAAATTTTTAGTGTTTTCTTTATTAGTAGCAAATTTATTGATGTAGTTTTATTATTTTTAGTTGTGTGAGATGCCAAGTAATATTTAATAGCTTGGACATCAAGTTAGAAGAGTCTAGAATAGTTTAGAAGGGTCTAGAAGAGACTAAAGTGGTTTTTGAGGAATCCAATTCGGATACTCCTCTTGCTTTGGCGCCAAGTTTAGGGAATCCTAGATAAGGTTGGCTAATTTTGTGACTAATCCATCTTGGATTAGGATAGCCAAGTCCTAGAAGCATTCATACTATTGTAACTAATCCCCTTAGGATTTGGAAACCAATTCCTAGGAGGATTTGGTTGCTAATGCGTCAAGTTAGATAGTCTTAGTAGGAGAAGGACTTAGTCTAGTATAAATAGGCATGGCTTGTACTCGTTCAAGACATAACCCAACTTTGAATTATGAATACAAACAAGCTTTTGCTTATCCTTGAGTGTTTCTCAACATCTCGTTTGATCTCTTCTATTGTATCTTGAATGTGGCAATTCAAGTGGTGAGGAAGAGCTTGTTTCCTACTCTTAGAGGGTGTTTCTGTAACTAAGAGAAAGAGCAAGTAGCCCTAGGGTTTCAACTTGTGGTGCTTCTGTATCAAGTTTGATTCTCTTGAACTATCCATTTCTCCTATCTATCTTGTTGATTTCCTAAGGCTATTTTCAAACCCCTCAAAGATCCTAACTTTCACGTAATTCCCTCTCAAACCCTATTCCAT
Source organism: Portulaca oleracea (assembly GCA_029582165.1). NCBI lineage: Eukaryota > Viridiplantae > Streptophyta > Magnoliopsida > Caryophyllales > Portulacaceae > Portulaca > Portulaca oleracea. The sequence goes on from CM055882.1 coordinate 37,092,564, forward strand.
ACTCTTTCTTAAATCTCTCAATCCTCACGTCATACTCTCTCAAATCTCCCTCATATTCACGTTAATCCCCTCCTTCCTTAGCCTTCACGTGAGAAACCCTAAACCATAGATTGGTTGCACGTCACCCCTTGATAGTTAATTGATCAAAACCCTAGCCTTTGATTTGGTTATACATCATTCCTTTCCCTATTTGATGTCGTCCTTGGCTTGGTGAGGGCCGCAGGTTACATATGAAAAGGTTCAACACTTATTTTCTTTAATCTTTTTGGTGTTGGGTTTTTCGAGAATTGAACGGCCCTGAAAGGGGTCTACTCTTCATACGTAGATCATTTCCATACACATACAAGGTGCTTAAGGGATATGAGTGTCGCACCACTCATACCGATCTATGAAGGTGAACCAAAATTTTCAGCTTTTCTTTTCTCAATATTTTTGTGTTAAGTATTTATCGGGAATAAGAACGGTCTATAAATGGGGTTTACCCTCCCAACATAGGTTACTCCCTATATAACAAAGTGCTTAAGGGGTAAGAGTGTCGCACCACTCATACGAGCCCGTGTAGGTGTACCAACAATTTTTCTTTTTCCATTTTTTTATTTTTCTTAAATAGTGCATGGATATAAAAGAGGCCAAAACTTCCCTCCTAAACTAAAACCATCTCATTAATAGGTCAGAAGTGAAAATTCTAAGGAAACCACATGGTTGCAAATACAGGTGAGGTTACCATGTTTGGGTTAGGCAACAACCAAGCTTATAGCCTATCAAGCACTCACTAACCATTCCTAACTAAGCAATTGCACTATTCTAGAAATCATCGACACAACCATGCACACAAACTACCTCTGGCTAGGGACAAAATTTAAAAATTTACCTTTTTTCTCGGTGGTAATCTAAAATTTTCTCTTCTTAGAGTCTATCAATGAAACTAACTCATTGACCGTATTAGAAGTAAAAAGCAAGGATATTACCTGGTTGAGTACTGACAATGCCCAAATAATGAAATTTCGGAATAATAAAACCACCTATGGAGCATCAGCCACCCCATCTCACCTCAAGATGTCGGGCTCCATCTCAGAACCATTTAATGCCCGTAGTAACAAGTCATGCATCCTAGCATGCATATCCAAGTGGTGAACATAAGAGCACAATCTCAATAGTACATCAGCAAACGTTAGTGCTCTGAACAGTTTATCGAATGCCTTGGAATAATCGGCAAAATAATGAAATGAAGGCACAAAGTTGATTTTCCTAGGCAAGTCCTCTAGGTAGGTGCTATAGGGATTAGTGAGGAAATTATACCCTCCTAGAAGACCTAGGGATTTTATGAACTCAGGTTCATGGGAAAGGAGTGTAGGAAAACAAATCACATGAAGGGAAGATGGGGAAACAAATTCAATTTCATTAGAACACACAATGGAATCCTTACATTCAACATCCATGTAATATTCATAAAATATTGATTCCAATTCACAACTTTCATCCAATTCATCATATTCATCAGTGGGTGATACGGAAAAGGTAGGGTTATACCACATGACAACACTCTCAACATTACAAGACAGTATATCATCATCTTCATCAATTTGGACTCATCAGAAGAACTATCAGTATTAGAAGACAAATGTGTATCATTCAAAACATCATCGAAAGTGAAACTGGAATGTTCAGGGTCATAACCCATCGTGAAAGACTCATACTCACACACAGATGTACCATGGAAATCAAGATCCTGAATTAGAAGAGAAGGGGAAGGAGTAACTATAGATGAATCCTCATATTGATCCACACATGGAGATTGAGTGTGTAAATCAATAGGATGGGGCAATGAACAAGCATTAGAATCCTGATCTATGAAAGATGTATCAGAATTAGCATCAGAAAATTTACTCCTCTCCTCACATAATGGCATGGACAAGGGTGTAACTAATGATTCATTAAGCATATTTTCATGCAGCACAACATCATCACACACTGATTTATTATTTGCGGAATCTTTCTCCATCAATCATGTCTCATCCTCAAGTGTATTCTCACTAGCTAGTGGGCTCACTAACATGATCAAACTCAGTATCACATGATACTTCTCTACTTTCAATAGGTGAAGGGAAAGGGGGTTTGGTAAATATAAACATTGGGCCTTCATCCTCATCCTCCATTTCACACACACGAGTGTTATTCGATTCAGGTTTAGCAGATTCAAATCCATCCATAAAAGCTTTAAAAGCATGGTATTCAGGACAAACATCAAATGAATGACCCCAAGCTTGACATACAAAACACTGAGGAGGAACCTCGCTATTGGGGCATTGAGAAGATTCACAAAAATTTTCCATATACTCCCAACCACTAGATTGACCATTCAAATTTTGGGGCTACTCATGACATGGTATGGCTAATGTCTCCGAGGGTGGTGCAAAATTTGAAATATGGGGGTCAAAGGGAGAATTTTGTTGTTCAAATTCATAAGTATCCCTAGACAACCATTCAAGAATTTCAATGCCTCTTCTTCTCCTAAATTAGAAAACTCATAATATTCTAAGAGATTACGAGTTTCATAATTTACACCCTCATACACAATACCCAAAATATCTAATGTATCATATGAGATACCATATGATTCACGTTCAGCAAGATAATCCTGTAATCTAGCAAAATATCTCCAAAATATTTCTTGATCAAATTGTGGAACCCTAACATCGGTCATTACTCATTTTTTTATTTTTTTTATTTTTAATATTTGTTTTTCAATTTTTATGTTCACATCATTTTTTTGTAATTAAATTACAACTACGAAAGCAATAAACTATTTACAAAACCAATAACCTAATCTACCAAATAACGTCATCCCCAGTAACGGCGCCATTGTTCTGTTGCGGTAATTCGGGTTTCAAAAGTAAGGGTTGTCGTATCCTCAGGGATGGTGTGTTAGGTTATAGAGAATTGGTTTGGTAGGGTTTCAATGACGGAAATCAATAAATAAATAAAACAATTAAACCAAACTAATTATGAAAAACAATAAAAACTAAGAAAACATGAATTAGGAAACAAAACCTAACCTAACAGAACAAGAACAAGAAACTAAGCAAGAAAGCGAAGGCATATTCAAGAAAGTAATTAAATACGATGAAAGTAAAAAGACTAAATTTAATACTGAATTTAAGATTAAAAACTGTAACATGAACCGCAATTTCAATCTTTTCTCCTGAATCTTTGTTTTCATGAACTTTCTCCCGAACAAACAAGAAAGGGTGTGATTCGGATTACTAAGACTGCTCGAATCCTCGCCTAAAGGAAGAATTCGAGGAACCTTAATCCTCCTCTTCACTAAAAAGGTGGAATTTGTGGTAACTAATACTACTGAATTTGAGAATAGCGAGAAAGGAAGTAGAAACGAAAGGAACATAAACTTGAATTGACTTGAATTAAATTAAATTTTAAAAGAGTAATTTACAATGTGATGAATTGAGAGAAAACTTAAAGAAACTAAAAACTAAGGCTAAGTCTAAAACTAATAATAAAAACTAAGCTAAGACTAAAAAAAAAACTAATCTCCCGAGATAGTGTTTATATAGAAAGAAATAGGAAAGAAAAATAATAAAATAATAAAATCTCAAACCCTAACAGCCGGTGCGCAGACTGTAGCAAGCCACCATGGTCTGTGATGCTTGCCACGGTCTGACTGTGGTGAGCGCTGGTTGAGCCGATTCTTCCGTGTGCTACGACGTTGGTCGCGGGTGCCACAACCTTGGTCACGGGTGCTACGACGTTGGTAGCGGGTGCTATACCCTGGAGGAATAGTTTTGGTTTCTTGCTGCTGTTGTTGCGGGTGCTACAGCTGTCGTAGCGAGTGCTACGCTGTTCTATTCAGCTCGTAGCGGGTGCTACAGCTGTCGTAGCGGTTGCTACAACCTTGTTGATGGATTTTTGGAGCTTTTTGTCCTTATTTTTCTTCTACTTCTTGATCAACCTACAAAATCACAAAATCAACATAACTAACTTATAATTAAGGGATTAAAATAAGCAAAACACCTTATTAAAGGTATCAATTTGACTCGAAATGAGAACGAACACAGACCTTGTCAGAAATGCGACAGTAGGCGATACTTCCTTCTCTTCACCCGACCAAAAATCATCACCATCGGAAACTTCGTCATAGATGTCCTCTTCATCGTTGACCCATATGGCATTGACAGTAAATGTTGTTCGATGGGGAGTGTAGGTGCTCCCTCGTCTGTGATTCATTCAGAAGGATCAAAAGTGCCCTCTCCCACAAAGATAACATGGTTTAGAGAGGATTGCTTTTGTCGTTGGGCTTTCTCGCTGCCTTTGGTAAGGGTAACTCATTAGAGCGAATCATCTTCTCAATTAGGTTCTTGAACGTCCAGCATCGCTCGATGTCATGACCCCTCATGTAATGAAACTTGCAGAACATAGCATCATTCCACCCAGACCCTTTCTCTATTGGCTCCGGCCTAGGTGTTGAGAGTTGGATCTTATTTGTTTATAGCAAGGTCCAATGCCTCGGTATAAGTCATGTCAGGTGTAGTATAGGTCTCATATTTCAAAGGTGATGGCCTTGGGGTACGTAGTGTTAGGTTTTAGGTTATCTATTACCTAAACAAATACAGATTAATTGGCGGAACATTATAACAGTTATAAACAATTAATCAAAACAACTGCAGAGGCTTTAGCAATTATACATGATCGCTAATTCCTGCTGAAGAAGAGGTTGACCTTCCAGATTCCAACGCTGAAACCCTCTACTGAAAGTCCACGCAGCACTCCGGGAACCCGATTGCTAGATCGACCCGATCGAGACGAATATCAATCTAAGATGTATGTGAGATTGTTTCAGGAAACAGAGAATGTTTAATAGAACTGCAAACAAAAAGAGAGAGGAACTCAGGAAATCACCCTGGTATCTCTCTAAGAGTCTTAGGCAGTTGGTGTTTAATAATCTCTCCTAGAGACCCCTTTATATAGTGTTTAGAAAACCTAAGGAAAGGAATCAAAAACCCTAAAGGGCCGAATTAAAACAACGGCGCCTTTCTGGGCTCAACACGGTCCATGTTGAAACAACATGGTCCATGTTGGACTCCAGAAGGTTCAATTATTCGGCCCATGGACACCACGGACCGTGGTGTCTCAACACGGACCGTGTTGGGTCAATACGACCCGTGTTGAACCCAATTTGGTCCGTGTTGGGCTGATTTCTCATAAAAATCAATTTCCAACTTTTCTAAACGTGATACAATATCATTTAGGTTACATACATTGTTCCAGGGCACTGACTTGTGTGACCCAGTAGGACCAAATAATATAGTTGTAAATAAGCATATTCAATTACTAATTATAGAGGTCTCTAGCAAGACATATAATTACTATATTACTTTGGTTTAATCTCTGTGTATATCGAACATTGTCGGGACATTCCCAACAATCTCCCACTTGTCCCACAAGTGTTCGATTTCTTGAATTCCCTTGTCACTTACTGTCTTTAGTTCGGATAAGGTAAGCTAAAGTCATCCTTATGTAAGACTCGAACGTTCCTCGATCTCCGAGTTTAGACTTTGAAAAAACAGACGATCAACTATTGATTCAACTGAGCTCGGCCAAGCATTTTCAGTCAAATCTCACCGAGTGGCCAACGAGACAGCTGTCCCTAATAGGGAGGACAATGCCATCTTGTTCAGACACACATTCTCACATGATCCAACTGTCCCTAATAGTGATTGATTTATGATGTCATCACATCACTATGATCACGAAACTTGATCATCACCTCAATCCTACATGCTAATTGTGTTGATATTATCACTGTTCCTACGTGATAATACAATTAGGAACCAGGTCGACTGTTGACCAAGACTAGCGTTATCAAGTTCACTAATGGGGTTTCAGAAATAGGACCTCATCCAATTTCCCATTTCGAATGCGCTAACCTTTTTGGACATTTACATAATTTTAAACCACAATTGATGTAAATTTTGGAATCTTTATTCTTAATGATGAATCAACAAGGTCATAATTCATGAACAATTCATGTAAATTTGACTTGTTAATATTCCGGAATGTGTTTAATTCCTATTGCCCATGCATGACAATCATACTATAACTACAACAGGGGTTTAGTACATAATACTTGCAATGAACCTCGTACATATACCATCTCACTAATGACATTTCATACAGGAAGATATTTCCGGAACATATGTTTGGATTCATAGTGACCTTCAGTTCCTTTGGTTGAGTGATGGCTCCTATCAACAAGGCTCCATTTCTCTCGCAAGGCTAGAAACATCACCTAGTTCTAAAAACGAACTTCGCAATCCTAACAGATTCTGCCACAACTTCTAAAGCCGTGTCATACTTGTCTTATTTTTAGAATTAACTGCATGTCATGTTAGGAACTTCTTCCAGTTCACCTCAATACCACTCAATACAGATCGTATAATTTTCTCTGACCTTTCAGATAATCATATTTCTCTGCATGAGTGTAGCATCAATGCAACTCTTCACACTTAGCTTTGATCAACCACTTTAGACTTAGGACACATCCTTTGTTTTGCTTATACATATACAATGTATATGTTATGTTGGACTTTGAACATCTCATCGCATACATTAATCTCACGCTTGAAGCATGATTTATATGTCTCATCCTTAGAACTTCTGATTGTTTTGAGACAATCAAATTCCGTAAGGATATGCCATTATTTATGAAAATTAATCCATTCTTGGAGTGAGTTGAACTATTCAACACCTAGTTAACTTCTATTCAAACAATCAAAATCTTTAATCTATCATTATAGATCTTGTCTCCAAAAAAATTCTTGGCCCCACCAATCCTTCACATTGAAAATTATTTCCAAGTCAACCTCAGTAGAAGCAACATTGGAATATTCTTCTCAGTAGGCATTATGACAATCACATACAATATCAGAAAACGCATTGCTCCCACTGAACTTCTTGTAAACACAATATTATCTTTGGTACTTCCCAGTATGTCAAAACGTTTTTGATATCCTGGTCAAGAAGGTCAATGATTCCAACTCTTAGAAGCTTCTTTAAGACCACAGATGATCTCTTGAAGTTTACAAGTATTCCAACAAAAGACCACTCAGTTGTGTCAAGTACACACCTTTCTTCAAAATCTAATTTTGAAGTCAGTCTTTATGTCTATCTTAATGAACCCATGTTTTGCCTTAAACCCTCCTATGCATGATGGCTCACACCTTCAGACAAATCAACCAAGTTCTAAACTTGGTTGAATACATGGAATCCATTTTAGACTTGGTTGCATGGAATCTTGATTTACTTAAAGCTTCTTTGATGTAGGTAGAGTCATTACTTTCTAAAAGTAACATCTCACGTTCATCCATAGAAGATCGATATCTTTGTGGCTGATGAAGTTGTGTACCTGACCTTGCTTGGAGTAATGTTCATGACACCTTCTCCTCAACGTTTTGAGAAACTTCAATTGCCTCAACCTTGTTCTTAATTTCCCGACCAATAGGAAAAATTTGAACAAGGATCAAGTAGCGGAGTTTCAAGTGATGATTATAGTGTTTTTTGTCTCTCGAACTTCGATAAGTTCAAAAACTCTCCCACTCTTTCTTTTAGAGAATAACATATTCTCTAAGAAGCAAGCATTTTGAGACACAAACACTTTCCTCTACAACAGTTTGTAGAAGTGATACTCCTTCCTTTCAGAAAATGGCTCAAGAACCTCTTTTCTCTAGTGCTTCAGATAATCATTATTCAGTAATTAGAGTTATGGTTAACTGCGTGTATCCCCAAAAGGTAATCAGCAATGTTCACTAAACCATCTTTGATCGCACCATATCTAATAAGGGGTGATTCCTGCTCTTAGATACGTCATTGAGATTTCGTATTCTTAGAGGAGAGAGTCATGAAACAATTCCATATTCTCTGGAATGGTCAATGAAATCTTTGGCTCAAATATTCACCTCCTCAACCTAATTGAAGGGTTTTGATTTTCTTGCCAAGTTGGTTTTGTACTTCACTTTGAAACTCTTTGAACATTTTCAAAGGATTTGGACTTTTGGCGTATTAAGTAGATATACCCATATCTACTAAAAAATCGTCACTGAAAGTGATGAAATAGTACAGTAAACCTTCTTCTAGCACTAGTGCTCATAGGCCCACATACATCAATATGTATGCATCATAATAAGTCATTAGCTTGTTCACCAATTCCAATAAGAGGTGATTTTAGTCATCTTACTCATCAGACATGCTTTTCAAACATTGAACTTTTCAAAGTTTAGGTTTTCCAAAATCCTGCACTATGCAGTTTCTGAATACATTTCTGATTAATATGACTTAAGCTTATAGTGCCAGAATTATGTTTCATTTGAGTCATTTGTTCAAACTCTTGGCTCAACCATTAGCATCCTTTCGATCTTATCTAGGTGCTCTTCATTGTTTCGCCAAGACTACTTCATTTTGGAAATCTTTAAACTATTTTAACATTCCAGCTTCAGATGAATCTCACAGACATGAATCACCATGTGTTATTTTATTCATCTTTGAAGATTTGAAGTAATCCATCTCTTGTAATTGTGCTCAATTGGACTACATACATCCATATGCATGAGTGTTTGTTGGCACATTCACCCTTTCTTGTAAAAGGTACAGTCATGCTTTGCAGACATCACATGTTTCAAAGTCTTATCATTCAAAAGTCTATCACTGTGACGCTTCTAAATGCGCTCTCATTTGCATGACTTAATAGATAGTTACAAGTTTTATGTTTGAACATGAGTTATTTCTTTTAAACCTCTTGAGTGAAAAGACATAAATAATTCAACGAGACAAGTTGGTTCATTTTAGTTATTATTCATCAAAAGAAATTAAACTAATTTTAATTTCAAATCAAAACACTTTATCAACTATCATTTAGTGTTTTAATTTACCAAGACCCACAAGACTCATGGGCTCAAGTGGACTTTGGCCCAACTTGCATCCCAAAAAGCCTCTGAAGCCCATTTTTCCATTCTTGACCGACCTTAGATTTCTTGTTTGCGTTGTGAACCCTTTCAACTGATATCCTTACCTTAGCAATCTCATCCCGACCATTGACCGAGTTTCTATGACCAAGGCCTCTAGCTCCTTGAGAAGAACGATATAAAAACCGGGGTATAAAAACCACGCTACACAAAATGGCGCCGTTGTCGGGGAGCCAGCGCCCCTAGTTTTAGTTTCTTGGTTTTTGGTTAATTGAGTTTGCTTTCACGCTAGAAATTAGTTTGTGCCAATCCAAATGAATTTGATGCTTCTTCATTTTTTGTAGGAGTTTTCGAGTTCTAATGGGTGAAGCTCAAGCTGGTTCACCTCGTACCCTTCTATCATATGTCGTTCCATCATTGGGTACGGGAGGCAGTCCGACCACATTACCACCATTACCACCCGATGCTGTGTTCGAGTTTAAACCGCACTTACTTGAAGTCTTCGAAAGAAACACGTTTCATGGGGACGATGATGTTGAAAGTCTCATTGCTCATATTGATAATTTCGAAGACCGGATTAGCTTTATGCATATTCCAAGGATATCATCAGAATATTTGAAGTTGAAATTCTTTCCTCTCACTCTCACGGAGAAAGCGAAGATATGGCTACAAACATGTCCACCTGGTTTTTATTCTTCATGGGAGGCACTCAAAGGAGATTTTCTTCATCGTTTCTTTCCGGCGGAGGAGACACACCGACTTCGAGCAGAAATTTTGAGTTTCAAGCAGGGTCCGGGAGAGAGTCTTTTCGACGCTTGGGGGAGATTTAAGAGTCTTCAACGACGGTGCCCTCATCATAATTTACCGGATTGGATGTTGCTTCAATATTTTTATCATGGGCTTCGTGGTCCTCTTAGAGAATCTATTGATAATGCATCCGAAGGGATGCTTTTGAAGAAGACCGTGGAAGAGGCCAATATTTTCTTGCGTGAGCTATCTCAACACGCTCCTCATTGGGGGAGTGGCCAAAGTTCAGGAGACGGACGCAATTTTTTGGAGGATAACCCAATTATAAAGTTTCTTTTGTCCACCGTTTGTGAAATGCAAAAAGAGAAGTCGATTGTGGAGGTTTCAAGTCAGTTGAGAATTGCCCAAGTAATGCAATCCTTTGCTTCCACTTCTATTCCGAATGTTCATACTTGTGAGTTTTGCTATGGTCCTCATCCTATCCAACAATGCGCAAAAATTCAACAATTGGTGCAAGTGAATGCTATCCATTCTCCCCACGACAACCAAGATCCCTATCACATCACTAACCATCACCCTTCTACATCTCAATCCCATGAACATCACTCATCTATTCAAGTAGAGTCCTTCCATCAAACCCAACAAGATATTTCACAAACTCAAATTTCTTCACCGCCCCAAGAATCCTTAATTGAGTTGACGTTTAAGCAAATCATGGAGAATCAAGAGAAAGATCGAGCTTACATCCGAAGTCTCGAACTTAAATTAGCTCAAGTCAACTAACCTCAACCTGTTCAAGAGGTGGAGGTGAATGCTATTACTTTGCGGAGTGGAAAAGAAGTTGAGGAACCCAAATTGGTAGAGGATGAACCTTCTAGAGAGAATGAGGGAGATATTGAGAATACAATTGAGAGAGGTGATATGGAGGTTGAGCAATCTGTTGATGAGGAGAAAGAAGATTTGGAGAAACCCAAGGAGATTGAGAAGGAGAATGATCTTGATCAAACCACGGGGCAATTGAAACCATATCGACCACCAGTTTCATTTCCCGGAAGATTGGTTCAACAAAAGAATGAAGAGAAGTTCTTCAAGTTTATTTTGATGATGAAGAAACTTTAAGTTAATGTACCGTTTCTAGAGCCATATCGGAGGTCCCTTCATTTAAGAAACATCTCCATGACCTCTTGACAAACAAGAGAAGAATCAATGAGTCATCGACCGTTCATCTCACGGTTAGTTGCAATGCTATCATGGGAAGCAAGACTCCCGAGAAACTAGTCAATCCCGGTAGTTTCTCTATTCCATGCTTAATTGGTGATATGAGGATTGATAATGCATTATGTGACTTGGGGGCAAGTGTGAGTGTCATGCCACACTCCATATGTAAGAAGTTGAACCTTGATGACTTGACCCCTACAGCTATTAACTTGCAACTTGCGGACCGAAGTGTTAGCAAGCCCTTAGGAATATTAGAAGACATCCCGATTCAAGTGGGAAGTTTCCTTATCCCTTGTGACTTCGTTATTTTAGAGATGGATGAGGATTGGAGAAGTCCTATTATTCTTGGTCGACCCTTTTTGGCTACCGCAGGAGCTATCATAGATGTGAAAAGAGGCCGCTTGTCTCTTCATGTGGGTAGAGATCATATTGTTTTTGACATTGACCCTTCAAGGATGAAATCCCACAAAGAATCTCATTTTAAGGTCAATGCAGTAGTAGGCATCTTGGATGAACCCCAAAAGGAGTCTCATTTCCTTGAAGTTGAGCCTGATGATTGGGGAGAAATCAAATATCTAAAGGTTTCGCATCCAAATCTAAGTGAATCTGAGGACATCTACCATGATCATCCTTTCAAAATCATTCCATGGAGGAAGGAGATTTCTTTGAGTGAAACCTATGTTGAGTGCAACAAAGTCAATGAGTTGATTTTCAAAGGTCCTAGGCCCGGTAAACCACCAAACACCAAATTGAAGTTACTTTCTACTTCTATATCCTCGTGGCCTACTAAGTTTTTGAGGAAGCAAGCTTCGTTTATACCCAAGGCTAGGAAGTGTTGGAAGAGAAGGAGGAAGCGTTGGTGGAGGAAGCTAATGAAAATGCTACTCGGATTTCCTAGGAGGATGATTAGACCACCGGAAGAGTGTCCTATGACATCCACGAATCTTTTTGAGAATTGTGGGAAAAAGAGGAAGAAGAATTGGTGGAAAAGGTTGATGATGTTTTTTGGTTTGTGTCTCGAGGATTCCGAGAATCAAGTAAGTATTTAGGTCGAGCTAGGGACCTAAAACTAGCGCTCTATGGGAGGCACCTCATAAGTTTTGAGCTTCTTATTTCAAAGTTTTTAGTTTTTGCATTTTTCTAATTTTATTTCTTTTTCTTCTTTTTAATTTTTTTCTTTTTAGTTTTTCTTTAGGTTTTTCTATTTTTCTTGTCTTTTTAATTTTTCTTTATTTCTTTCTTTCGTAATTTGAGGTATTAGTTCTAGGTTCAAAAGAAAAAGTTGAAAAAAAGAGAGGAAAAATGATGTGAAAAATAGAAAAAGTTGGAGTAGAAAATAAGAAAATTGAAATTGGGAGTGAAAGTAGTGTGAGTGAGTGAAGTTTTGAAAAGAATTTGAGTGTTGAGAGAGTTTGAGAATTAGAAAGATTTTAGATTGAATGTGAGGAAGTATGGAAAAATTGAGTGCTGAAGTGTGGAAGTTTTTAGGAGCTAGAATGATTTGGAGTTTTGGAAGAATTGACAGGAGGGTAGCAGGCGCTACCCTCAGATGTAGCACACGCTACGCAGCGTGCAGCAGCAGCAGATGAAGCCCCTCCAGCAGCTCACCGCAGCTACGAACAAGGAAGACCGCAGCTGCGACATATGACGCACGCCAGAAAACTCCCAACGCCCTGAGCATGTCGCGCCCGCGACCTGATGCTCTCAGCGACATTCTTTCGGCCCTAAACCCCGTTTCATTTTCTCACTTTGCTCATTTCGTTTCTCTCTCACTCGATACTCTCTCTCTCTTCAACCCTGAAACTCGCAGTTAAGCTCTCACCCACACCAAATCTTTCCTCTAAGCTCTCGACTCCATCCCTTCCTTCTCCCATTTTCGAACCCCAAACCCTAATCTTCCCCATTGCTGCGCGAATTTGTTGCTAGGGATCCAGATTGTGCCTAGATTCAGTCCAAGTGTGTGATAATGCTCAAGCATCCATTGTCCACATCTAAGTGAGGTATTTCTTGTTTCAATTATGTGAATTTCTTACCCCTCTCATCTGATTTTGGTTCGTTGTTCATTCATGTTGAGTTAGGGTTGATTTTGTCAATTTTTACACATGATTTTTGCCCTATTCTGTGTTGAATTCGAGTGCCGGCGTCTGGTGCAGTGTTTGTGCGATTGAATTGTTGCATTTCATTTGTTATAATACACGCACACTAGTTTTACTGAGAGTTCTTGTTGATTTACAAACATTCACACAGTAAACTGTTTTAGTGTGCTGTGTTTATGCCTTTTTGTGTGCTGAGCTCGAATACTATGTTCGTGCTGATGTTTTGTGTGATGGGCTGTTGTTTTTCATCTGTCAATATACACACCCACTTGCTTCACAGTTCCTGTTCAGATTCACAGCACTCCCACACTGTGCATCTTGTTTGTATGATGTGTATTTGCACTATATTTGTGTGTTGTGTAGCCACGTTGTTTTTATCAATCAATACACACACGAATAGACTGCATTGAGCCATTGTGCACGAATTCCATACAATCTAGGTCGTTGTTATCCTTTATGCCCTTCAATTGATTTATTGCGCTGCTGAATTTTATCTCCACAGTCCACCACTGAGGTCTTTCTCTGCTATTGCTAGTCTATTTTGATTTCTCAAGCTCATTTGGTGTGATCTTGTATTGGTTTTTCTGATTTCTTTGAAGATTAGGGCATCACAGTGAGTTTAGGTGTTAATGGGTTGAGGTTAGGTAGTGTCAATGTAGATTTTGTGAATAGTTTATCTTTTCTTTAGTTCTTTAGTCTCTAGTGTCTTAGTTATTTTTCTGTTTTTGTTCTTTTTCTTTTATGCATGCGAACATTCACACTCGTTATGTTTTCCTTGTTTATTCCTAACCCCAAGTGTGATGTTTTCCTGAATCACGGATTGGTTCGTTATTTAATTGAAGACCACGAGGTAAACTCTTTCCGCTCTCTTTGAATGTGTATATATTGATCCATGCTACATGCTTGATTTTTCTTTTGGGTCGCGAACCCCTTTGAGTGTCTGTGTTGGGAATATTTTGCTGCTGGAGCCGTGCGGGCTCGGGTCGCCACCACTTTTATGTGCTAGTTGTTCTTGTTTGTTTGTTTTTGTAGATTCTCTACCCTTTTCTTGTGACACCTTCCCACAATGAGGACATTGTTGCGTTTTAAGTGTGGGGGGGGGGAGATATTCTGTTTCAAGGGTAGATCAACTATTTTTTTTGTTTTTGTTTTTCCTAGTTTTTGCCAAAAATTTGAAAAAATTTTGTGTGAAAAAAGAGAAAAAAGGGAGTGAAAAACCTTAAAAGTTTTCGTTTTTGTTTTTGTTTTGCTTTGTTTCTTGGATTTTGCTGTCAAAGTTGGGAAGTCGTTCTTAATCTTCTTTAAAAGAAACCGGTCTGAGCATTTTCGACCCTATCTTGGGTGATTGTCATGACTCACCTATTTTAGATTTCCTTCATTGAGTGTCTAGCGAGATCCCTGATTCTTTTCACGTTCTGGTTGAAACTGGGAGACTCTAGGGATTCATTTCCGAGCTTGTTTTCTAAAAAGAAAAGCAAAAGAAAAAGAGAAAAGCAAAAACAAAAACAAAAGAAAAAGAAAAAGAAAAAGAAAAGTTAAATAAATGAATTAATTGGGGCGTCTCGGCTGAACGACATTAACCAACATAAAGTTAGTCCACCTACATGGGACCGATATTATCGGTACGGCGCTGATACCCCTTAAGCCTCCTTCTATATCGCTTTGCGACGAAGAGGTGAATGGAAAATCCTGTATTGGGAGGGTAAACCCCGCATTATGGGTCGCTGCAATTCCCACAAAACTAGAGCTGCCCTAATAAACTAAGTTGAATTTGTTGGCAAAGCCAACCCAAAAAAAAAAAGAAAGTTAAGTGTTAATAAAGTGAGGGGCCTTTCCTTGCATCACCTGTGGCCCACACCAAGCCATGGGCGACCAAATGCGGGGGAGGGCAACTCTTTGTTGTTTTTGTTCGTTTCTAAATAAGCTCGGGTGTGAGTCTTTGGAGTCAACCTGAATCAGTTAGAACCCACTAGCACTTACGCACATGGGGTTTTGCTTAGCATAAGGTGTAGGGGATCGAAAACCTTTAAGATTGACAATCGCTTGGGTTAGGTGTTTGTGAGATGCTCATAACGGTTCCTTTTGGAGGATTAATATCGTTTTCCTAATTGAGATTGCATGATTCTTTGAAGCAAAGCTGTTTTTCCTTTTCCTTTATTTTCTTTGGTTTTGTTTTTCACTTTCCCTCTCTCCTTTTTCTTTGGCTTTTGTGGGTATAGCCCCTACAAACCCTCACGAGTCCATCTCGTCCACCCGGGCTGCCAGGGGGGTTCAAAGGGCTTGGTGCATACGCTAAATGCACTCGTTTCCTCCCACGACAGAGAAGTTGGTGTTTAGTTTTTATTTGTTTTTTGTTTTGTTTTGCTCGGGACGAGCAAAAGTTTAAATGTTGGGGGGTGTATAGACCCAATTTTGTGTCTAAATAACGCCTTAATTCTTAGGCTTTTGACTCGTTTCGTGTTTATTTCCATGCATTTTAGTACGTTTTTGGTTATTTTGTAGGTTTTGGTGTTTTACACAAAAACAAGGTAAAACAGGCCATTTTAGAGCATTTTTGGTGATTTCCCGAGCCGAACCGGATCGAAAGCCGAGGCGGAATTGACCCCGGACCACTTTCCCCATCTTTGGTGTCAATTAGTGAGGTAACACCCGCTACGACCCTCGTAACGGGCGTTACATGCCTTGGAAAGAAGGAAGAAACAAAGGGAAGAAAACAGCCAGGTAGCCCCCGCCACCCCAAGCGTGTCACCCGCTACCCTTGGCTGGACCAAGGAAGATAGTACCCGCGGTCTCCCGGACCGCACCTGCGATCGATCGAAGCTCAAAATCGCCCTAGGTTTTCGCTGGGTGGCACCCGCTACCCTCCTGGTGGCACCCGCTACCTTGGCTGGACCGAGGAAGACAGTACCCGCGGTCTCCCAAACCGCACCTGCGGTCTTAAGAAGGAAAAATCGCCAGGAAGATTTCGCAGGGTGGCACCCGCTACCTCCCCTGGACCGGCAGAGACCGTACCTACGATCTCCTAGACCGTACCTACGGTCTCCCATTTTTCTGCACGTGTGTTCGGCTTGTGCGATGATGTTTTGCCCAACTGTTTTGCCTTGTATATATATCCCAATTGACGATTATCTTGAGGGATCCCATTCTAGTTACTTAGACTCTATTTCCAGCTTTGTATTAGTGAGTTTTAGTGAGAGATTAGCCTTAATAATTCTAGGGTTTTGGTGGACTTTTGGTGTGATTCAAGGATTGAAGATTCAAAGAATTGAGAGATTGTTGGATTATCATTCCCATTGTTTTTCCTTGTTCATCTACAACATTTTGATAAGTTTTCTCTTCCCTTAACTCTTTTATTAATTGCTTTGCTAATTACTTTCTTGCTTGTTTAATTGTTCTTGCTTGCTATTTCATTATTTTGCTTGATTTGTGTTTGTTGTTGATAGATAGCATGCTTAGGGTTGGTTTGGATGTTGTTAGCTTAGTTAGTATCATGATTAGTTGCTAGAAACCCTATGGGTTAGGGGGTAATTAAGGGTGTGAATGGGTGATTAGGTTTGGGTTAGCAATATTAGTGAGTAATTAGTTGGGAAATCAATTTCCCACTCCTTTCCTTCCCTCAAGTTGGATGTATTTGGGTCCGAAACAACACTTGTGTTGGAAGGTTGGAGTCGGGATAGTTAATGCTCACCCACGAAAGTGGAAGGAGGTTAACTAGGGAATTCCGTTTCATTAACCCTCCGGGTCCGTGGTGGACTTTGGGGAAGTTAATCCGGATTATCCTCGAAAGAGGAAGCTCGGTGGGTATTTTTGTAACGGAGTTGCCACTTGATTCTCCCTCCTTATTATACCCTTGTTGCAAAAGCCATTTCCTCATCCCCATTTGCATCCTGAAAAGCCTCCGTAGCCCATTTTTCCATTCTTGACCGACCTTAGATTTCTTGTTTGCGTTGTGAACCCTTTCAACAGATATCCTTACCTTAGCAATCTCATCCCGACCATTGACCGAGTTTCTATGACCAAGGCCTCTAGCTCCTCGAGAAGAACGATATAAAAACCGGGGTACAAAAACCACGTTACATCCATCTCTTAGAATAAGCTAGAAACGGTTCATCATCTCCTTGGCGGATTGCCATGATATCAGACAAAGTCACTTTGTCTTTTTGGATCTTGCTGCAGTGCTCGATGAACGCTTTTCATAAGGTAGTTCAATCTACCCGTACTTCCAAAGGGAGGGTGTAGTACCAGTTTAAGGCTTCATCATTCAGCGATGATGGGAAAATTTTCTTGTAATATTCTGTACCTACGCCCATGAGTGGCATCACCCGGTTGAACTCCTACACATGATGGGTTAGATTCTCATATGGACTAAATTTCTTGAGCGGTATGTCCATCTTTTCAGAGATATTGGTGTTAACCTTAGCAGGTGGTTCAAACACAATGAACTGACTGACGAATGCGGGCATCTAACTCACCACATTCTTGAATCCGTCAAGTTGTGCTTTCATTTCCTGGATGACAAGGTCATCCCGCAACTTCACTTCAGTCTTGATTGGAGCAAAGTGAGGGGTAGGTACTGGCGTTGGTAGCTTTGGTGTTGGGTCATCTGTCACGTGGATGACCACTCCCGTACTAGGACCATCCCCTGACTTGTCTTTTCCTTTATCGGTGGCAGACGACTGGTTTGGAACAACGCTTTCAGGATTTTCTTCTTCATCATCGCTCAACCCCACATGCACACTGATACGGTGTAGAGCTTCTAAGATCCCATTCAAAGTCTCTTGTTGTTGCTCAATCCTGTTGTTTTGTTGTTCAATGAGTGCCCACTGCCCAAAGGTGTGCTCCTCAACTTTCCTTTCTTGTTGTAGGGTAGCAAAGGTGATAGATCCCTCTCCCTTGTTTAATTTCTCCTCTAGGTACTTAGCTAGTGCAGCGTTGATCTGGTCATTGTTGTTATCCTCACCCCCCCCCCCCCGACATGTTGAATTGCAGACGGCGAGAAGCTTTGGATCTAGGCGACGGTGGGATGTAATTCAGGTTGCAAACTAAACCGTCTAATGGTCCTGGGATCCAAGCTACACTTTGGTCTCCTATTATGACTGAAGGAAAACAAACATACAACTCAGAGATTGACCTTAACATGAACAACCTAACCCGGTATATGTATGACCTAATTGATCTATATGAAACTGCTTAGGATGCAAGACCTATATGCTGATTCAAGGAAGAGACTCACCCGGGACACGGGTTTGCTTGACATAACTCTACATGATCCTAGAACGACAGAACATTATAAAGTGCCAAATAAAGTCAAGTCGAATAAAGTCAAACATAGCGAATCGACCTAAGTTAGGAAGCGGGTGTTTCTTAATTTGGAAGGGCTCAAACCACAAGTCGGTCGTTTTAAGAAGAATTCGTCACTTCAACTAACGAGCTTGGATTGACTCAAGCTATACTGGCTATTATGTGGACTAGAATAATGTTCAAAAGGACTGACAGTCTACACTTTTTACATTTTTTATTATTTACTCGAGGAAAGTAGATATTGTAAAAGACTTAATAAAACCAACAATAAGCGAGTTATAACTAATTTATAGACTTAATTTCCAAATCCAGCATGGTTGGGCCTAACAACGGGCCGACCATGAGTGTAATGGATTCAATAATTAACTCGATAAATTAATTTACTCAAGCCTAGTGACTATTATGCCGTCTAAGACATTACCCACTAACTTTGTTTGATTTTAGTCAGGTTTCGGACCTTCGTTAGGAGAATATTGTAAAGGGCAATATAGAATCATCAAAGGCGAGTTAAGTTTACTTTATGGACTAGGGTAATTAACCTTTATACATGCATGGGCCCAACCACTAGGTTAACCATAATATTTGAGGTTAATTAGTCTAGTTTGTAAACATACCTCTTCACAGCCCAATGATCCTTACATGGACTAAAACAATTCCTATAAACTAGGGTCGAGTCGAAACACATATTCACATACCATACAACATGAAAGGGATAACCTAAACCAAGGCTCTAAGCACAAATGGTTTATTGGCTGGATAAAGGCTTATCGGCTCATGTCTCGCCTCGATGCATTCTCGTTATATAATTTCAACTTGAATGTGTGGGGTGTTGCTATTGGAGGCTCGAGTGGAGATCTTGTAGAGTGATGTATGAGTGGATGTGGTGACTAAGGCTCAAATCGGTGTAAATGCACCATTCTAAGTATAGCCAATCTGACATCCCATGGGTTATTTTTGTGGTTGAAAAACGAAAATCTAAAATGCCGCTTTTAGTGCACCCAAGCCCAAATACGTGGCGAAGGAGTAGCCCGGTACATGCAATGCTTTTATGCCTAAAAGAATGACTTAATAATGTAAGGTTCAAATTTATTTTCCTTCCAAAAATTTTATAGCACACCAAACTTTTTTCAAGTTTTACCAACTTTATAAAACTCCCAAGTGGAGTAGCCAAAAATCATGTGGACATTTTTTCTTGTCGTTCAGACTTCTAAACGTCTATGGGACGGGGGGATTTGTTCTGGTGTTTAATTTTAAAACTCTTTAAGGATTTTCTGCACATTTCATGAATAATAGTTGTAAAATCACTTTCCTTTTACTTGATGCATCCCGTAAATCATTAAAACTAAACTTTTAGGTGTCCGTTAAGATTGCAAAATACCAAAGTTGTCCAGAACAAAACTTCCCTGGCATACCCGAACTGTTTGGGGCTGTAGAAATTGTCCTTCAAAATCAGTCACGTGCACATTTTGAACAGTCTTAGAGGACAAATTATGGAAACCAATGGCTTTGGAATAAACCATTTTAGACACCAAATGAGCACGTACGAAGCAAAACATTGCAGCTTATAAAAACTTATTTTCTGGGCAAAAAACCATCTGGAAAAATGCTTTGCTGAGGAAGATCCACATAAGCTTTAATCCTCAAATTTGGCTGAAAATTATGATAAATTATGGGGATCATGACTGCCAAAATTCAAGCCAAACGGACTTGAAATGAAGCATGTGAATTTTCTCCAAAAATTGCACAGCTCCAATTTTTGCTTGTTTCCATTGACATGCTAAGTGACATTCTTGTACCAATATGGTTTTGTTGCACCCTCCATGAACCTTGAATCTCCAAATGTAAGACCTAGGCATGATGGATATACATCATTTCCCCCTTGTTGCAAAGAGTTTGCCCTCAAACTCGATTGAATGAATTGACTCTTCATGGGCTTAAGGGTGATCCTCTTCTGGTTGGACATGAATGAATAAGTATTTGCACGTCCATTATGTGTCACAGCTCTATCAAACATCCATGGCCTGCCAAGTAAGACGTGACAAGCATCTATAGGTAACATTTCACACCAAATCGAATCATGATACATGTTACCTATAGAGAGTTGCACCAAACATTTCCTAGTAACTTGAATGCCCTTGCTTTGATGGAACCATAAGATGGTATATGGAGCTGGATGGTGAGTGCTGGGCACTTGTAACTCGTCCACCAAAGCCCTTGATATAGCATTAACTCGGCTGCCTCCATCAATAATCAAAGAACAAGTTTTGTTCTTGATTATGCACTGGGTTTGAAAAATGGTCTCCCTTTGAGCTTCTTTTTCCTCCACTGAAGAGCTATTAAAGACTTTCCTAATCATCAATAACTCTCCTTCATCTGGGCCTGCCTCTATCTCATCATAAATTGGTTCCCTATTAATTTCTTGTTGTTCCTCCACTGTTTCTAGTTCAGCTTCCTAAAATAGAGCAGTTTGATACTCCTCCAAGGTTACAATCTTCTTGTTTGGGCATTCAGCAGCAATATGGCCAAGTCCTTGGCACTTAAAGCATCTTCTTCGTGTGTCTAAAGGCTTATTCATAGCATCAGGCTGGGTTTTTTTAGGGGCAATTGGCTGGTGGAGTATAGGGTTCTTTGTGGTTGGGAATTTTGTGGGGATGGGTTGTTCTAGTGGGGAATAATAAGTTGTGGGATAAGGGTTGGATTGAGGTTGGGGTTGAAAAGATGCTTCCTTGTCTTTTTTCTTCTTTTGTATCTCCACCTTGTGAGCTAATGAACTTAACTCTGTTAGGTTTTAGGTTATCTATTTCCTAAACAGATACAGATTAATTGGCGGAATATTCATAACGATTATAAAACAATTAATCACAACAATTGCAGAGGCTTTAGTAATTATGCCCGATCGCTAATTTCGGTTGAAGAAGATGTTGACCTTCCAGATTCCAACACTGAAACCCTCTACTGAAAGGTCCACGCAGCACTCCGGGAACTCAATTGCTAGATCGACCCGATCGAGACGAATCTCAATCTAAGATGTATGTGTGAATGTTTCAGGAAACAGAGAATCTTTCCCGAAACAGGAACTGCAAACTAAAAGAGAGAGGAACTCAGGAAATCACCCTGGTATCTCTCTAAGAGTCTCAGGCAGTTGGTGTATATTATTCTCTCCTAGAGACCCCTTTATATAGTGTTTAGAAAACCTATGGAAAGGGTTCAAAACCCTAAAGGGCCGACTTAACGCAACGGCGCGCTTCTCAAGCCCAACACAATCCGTGTTGGACTCCAGAATGTCCATTAACTCGGCCCATGGACACCACGGTCCGTGTTGGGATGATTTCTCACATAAATCAGTTTCCAACTTTTCTAAACGTAATACATTATCACTTAGGTTACATACATTGCTCCAGGGAACTAACTTGTGTGACCCAGTAGGACCAAATAATATAGTATTAATTAAACATATTTAATTACCAATTATTTGGGACACCACGGTCCGTGTTGGGCTGATTTCTCACAGAAATCAGTTTCCAACTTTTCTAAACGTAATACATTATCACTTAGGTTACATACATTGTTCCAGGGCACTAACTTGTGTGACCCAGTAGGACCAAATAATATAGGATTAATTAAACATATTTAATTACCATTTATAGAGGTCTCTAGCAATATATATAATTACTGTGTTACTTTTGTTTAATCTCCGTGTATATCGAACATTGCCGGGACATTCCCAACAATCTCCCACTTGTCCCACAAGTGTTCGATTCCTTGAATTCTCTTTTCTCTTACTGTGTCTAGTTCGGATAAGGTAAGCTAAAGTCATCTTTATGTAAGACCCGGACGTTCCTCGACCTCCGAGTTTAGACTTTGAAAAACAGACGACCAACTATTGATTCAACTGAGCTCGGCCAAGCATTTTCAGTCAAATCTCATCGAGTGGCCAACGAGACAACTGTCCCTAATACGGAGGACAATGTCATCTTGTTCAGACACACATTCTCACATGATCCAACTGTAACCCAGACACTGCCTTTATAGCCTACTATTACGAAAGGCGTTTGACGCGCTCCAAAGTCACAATAGACCATATAGTCTATGTACTGAACTCAGGATTTAGGAATTTTGAGTAGTGAGAGCTCCTATGACAATTCCCAACTTAAAGAGCTCCCACTACGGGTCAGTTTGGTAGTTGTTCTCAACAATACCCATGTGATTGATTTATGATGTCATCACATCACTATGATCACGAAACTTGATCATCACCTCAATCCTACATGCTAATTGTGTTGACATTATCACTGATCCTACGTGATAATACAATTAGGAACCAGGTCGACTGTCGACCAAGACTAGCGTTATCAAGTTCACTAATGGGGTTTCAGAAATCGGACCTCATCCAATCTCCCATTTTGAATGCGCTAACCTTTTGGACATTTACATAATTCTAAACCACAATTGATGTAAATTTTGGAATCTTATTCTTAATGATGAATAAACAAGGTCATAATTCATGAACAATTCATGTAAATTTGACTTGTTAATATTCTGGAATGTGTTTAATACCTATTACCCATGCATGACTATCATACTATAACTACAACAGGGTTTAGTACATAATACTTGCAATGAACCTCGTACATATACAACCTCACTAATGACATTTCATACAGGAAGATATTTCCGGAACACATGTTTGGATTCATAGTGACCTTCAGTTCCTTTGCTTGAGTGATGGCTCCTATCAACAAGGCTCCATTTCTCTCGCAAGGCTAGAAACATTACCCAGTTCTAAAGCGAACTTGATCCTAAGTTTACGCCACAACTTCTAAAGTTGTGTCATACTTGTCTTATTTTTATAATTAACCGCATGTCATGTTAGGAACTTCTTCCAGTTCACCTCAATACCACTCAATACAGATCGTATAATTTTCTTTGACCTTTCAGATAATCATATTTCTCTGCATGAATGTAGCATCAATGCAACTCTTCACACTTAGCTTTGATCAACCACTTTAAACTTAGGACACATCCTTAGTTTTGCTTATACATATACAATGTATATGTTATGTTGGACTTTAAACATCTCATGGCATACATTAATCTCACGCTTGAAGCATGAGTTATATGTCTCATCCTTATTAGAACGTCTGATTGTTTTGAGACAATCAAATTCCGTAAGGATATGCCATGATTTTTGGAAATTAATCCATTCTGGAAGTGAGTTGAACTATCCAACACCTAGTTAATTTTTGATTCAAACAATCAAAATCTTTAATCTATCATTATAGATCTAGGCTTCAAGAAATTTCTTAGCCCCACCAATCCTTCACTTTGAAAATTATTTCCAAGTCAACCTCAGTAGAAGCAACATTGGAATATTCTTCTCAGTAGGCAGTATGTCAATCACATACAATTTCAGAAAACGCATTGCTCCCACTGAACTTCTTGTAAATACAATATTATCTTTGGAACTTCCCAGTATATCAAACCTTTTTGATATCCTGGTCAAGAGGGTCAATGATTCCAACTCCTAGAAGCTTCCTTAAGACCACAGATGGTCTCTTGAAGTTTACAAGTATTCCAACAAAAGACCACTCAGTTGTGTCAATTACACACCTTTCTTCAAAATCTAAATTTGAAGTCATTCTTGATGTGTATCTTAATGAACCTATATTTTGCCTTAAAACCCTCCTATGCCTGATGGCTCACACCTTTAGACAAATCAACCGAGTTCTAAACTTCGTTGTATACATGGAGTCCGTCTTAGACCTTATGGAATCTTGACTTGCTAAAGCTTCTTTGTTGTAGGTAGAGTCATTACTTTCTAAAAGTAACATCTCACGCTCATCCATAGAAGATTGATATCTCTGTGGTTGACGGAGTTGTTTACCTGACCTTGCTTGGAGTAATGTTCATGACACCTCCTCCTCAACGTTTTGAGGAACTTCAACTGCCTCAACCTTGTTCTTAATTTCCCGACCAATAGAAAAATTTGAACTAGGATCAAGTAGCGGAGTTTCAGGTGATGAATATAGTGTTTTGTGTCTCTCGAACTTCGGTAAGTTCAAAACTCTCCCACTCTTTCTTTTAGAGAATAATATATTCTCTAAGAAGAAAGCATTTTGAGACACAAACACTTTCCTCTACAACAGTTTGTAGAAGTGATACTCCTTTCTTAAATAAGCAGAATTAAAGTTGTAGGACCCGCAAAATTCCCGTTCGGGAAAATGTTTCTCGGATGCGCTACATTCGTGATCGGGAGCCGACTAAGGTTTCTTAATCCTTAATTAAGGATATTTTTATTTTTTTGAAATTCGTTTTTGGGGTGATGAAACTTTATTTATTTACAAACTCGTTTTTTATTATTTAAATTATCCGTAATTACATAAATTAATTTAACAATAATTTAATCCCGACCCAATTAATAAATCCAGGCCCAAAAGAGAACCTGTGGGCCACTGGAATCAACTAAAACCCGCCTAGGTTTTAGCAGATTCCAGATTGGGCCACTGATCTCCTCGGCCCAAAGAGAAATCGTGTTGAAAATGATAAAACCCGCCTAGGTTTTATCATTTTCTGGCCCATTTCTCTCGGGACCCTCCTTGGATAAATATTGGACATGAATTAAATTATTTTCTTTTGTGTAAGAAATCGAATATTTTAAATAATTAAACGCATTTGTAAAATTATTTAAAGAGTAGCCAGCCGATTTAAGGAAATTGACAAACCATAAAGAAAAGAAAGACTCCGGTCTACGAACCCGATTTCTAGATTCGGGGGTAAGGTTACGAATTCAAGAATTATAAGAACTCTCGAATCCTCCTGTTTATAAAAACAAACTCTACTAAAATCAACATTGAAAAGAAAGAGAGCGGGGAGAAGTTTGGTTAATTTCGCGGAATTATTATTGAAATCATGCAATATAAAAACAATGCGGTTTTATTTTACAAAATATGTACAAACCCGGAATTAAATAAAGGATTACATGATTAAACACAATAATTTTAAAAAAAGAATCGAACCTTGCTTAGGATGTAGCGATGACGGATTTGCCCCCTTAAGTTGCCCCTTGACTTGAAACCCGGATGAGATGACGTGAACGGTTTGAATGGGTGGTATATGGATGGTTATATGGGGGTGATGAATATGATTTGAGAAAGGGAATTTGGGAGATGAAAAGTAGTATAATATGGATGTGATGTGAGAAGATGACTTTTGTGATGGAAGGGATGATGAGAGTATAATATGGGAAGGATTGAATAATGATAGGAGACGAAGAGAAGTTGAGAGAGTGGAAGTATAATATGGTGGGAGAGTAGAGTAAGTGTATTAGATGATGATTGTTGGGAGTGAGAGTTGATGAAATGAAGGTGGAATGGAGGGGGTATTTATAGGTGAAGGAGTATGGGTTTTGGAGGGAAAAGGTGGGGGACATACCCCAAAAATCATGCCATCAGAGACCAAAGCCTAGGCGGGTTTTGGGGTGGTCAAGGGAGGTCAAATCACGTGGGCAAAAATCAGGGGATTGCATGCATGCAGAATTTTCTTTTGGCGCCAGAATCATCAAAGCCTAGGCGGGCTTTGAGATTATTATCACGCGGATCCGTGATGTGGCGCTAAACGGCGTCGTCCGCTACTCCGCTCAAAACCGAGGCGGGTTTTAAGTTATCTGTGGGCCGGGGCGCGCTTCTGGGCCTGCTTTCTGGGCCTGGAAAATGTTAAAACCCGCCTGGGTTATAAAACTGGCTAATTGCAACTTCGAACGGCTATAACTCTTTCATCCGGACTCTGATTGAGTCAATTCAAAAGGCGTTGGAAAGCTTATGATGTGTACTTTACTCTCATCAAAAGAAATGGGGCCAACAAGATTTATGGAAAAAATGGGATTTGAAATGGGGGGGCATATGTATGTGGAAAATGAAGGCTTTTGTGGTGGGTTGGCCCGATAGCTTTTGATTGAGGAAGGCCATTTGGATTTTCTTCCATGCTAGCCTCTTTTCTTGTTATGCTTGATTTGTACACTTGTCCCGGTACAAAATCCGGTGTCTACAGAGAGCCCCCACTTTGATCGAGTCCGAATAGGACGAAGGTCAAAGTAGTTTGAGGATATGACTTTGGATTGCAAAGCCTAGGGTGACGCTTGGAAGCTGAGTCCTGTATCACGGTTGCGGGCGACATGCGCCTCCTTTGAGATGATCTCGAGCAAGAATGATGCTCTACTTGACTGTTGATGAGTCGATGTTGATCTCTGGCGAGAATGACGCTTTACTTGTCATCGGACATGATGTCGATGGTTCATGGAGTTTCCTAGTCTTTCCCAGTGTCGGTTCCAGTCTTTCCTGGTGTCGGTTCCAATCTTTCCCGGTGTCGATTCCAGTCTTTCCCGGTGTCGATTCATATTGGTTCCAGTCTTTCCCGGTGTCGATTCCAGTCTTCCCCGGTGTCGGTTCTAGTCTTTCCCGGTGTCGATTCCAGTCTTTCCCGGTGTCGATTCCAGTCTTTCCCGGTGTCGATTCATATTGGTTCCAGTCTTTTCTCGGTGTCGATTCCAGTCTTTCCCGGTGTCGGTTCTAGTCTTTCCCAGTGTCGATTCCAGTCTTTCCCGGTGTCGATTCTAGTCTTTCCCAGTGTCGATTCCAGTCTTTCCCGGTGTCGGTTCCAGTCTTTCCCGGTGTCGGTTCCTATCTTTCCTTGTGTCGATTCCAGTCTTTCCCGGTGTCGATTCCAGTCTTTCCCGGTGTCGATGTTGATGATGGTGGGCATTTTTTATGCCGAAGGACTGCATCGGGCATGATGCCGATGGCTCGGAGATTGAGACTTCACCGGGCACGATGCCGATGGCTCGGAGATTGGGACTGCATCGAAACTCTGCCGATGGCCCTGAATGTTGATGATGATGACAGCGACCTTTTGTGCGGTAGTTGGATGGTGGCGGTCCCTTTGTCGGCGACCTGTGAGCTGGCGACTTTTTATGCGGCAGCTTGATGGCGGTGGTCCTTTTTAGCGGCGACCTGGTGTCTGTGATGACTCCCTGCATAGAAACCAAAGCAGAATGTCAGAGATGCCCAACGGCTTTTCCCGAGGCAGATGATGGTGCCCAATGGATTTTCCCGATGTTGATGGCTCTTATTGCTGCGATTGTGACGAGCTCTGCCGGCGGCTCTGAATAATGGACACTTGATGCTGAGGAACTTCATCGAAACTCTGCCGATGACCCTTAAATTTTGCATCAGTCGCATAGGTGCCAAAATTTCACTGTGGGGAATGGATTCTTGAATTTGCCCGGTCGTTGATCCATATTAGTCAAGTGAAGATTATGTCTATCGTGTTGGACATGCGTCATTCGTGTCTAGCTGATGATGCATGACTTGACTGAATGATAATCTATCCAGCAAGAGTTGGATTAGAGATTTACTCTAATCTTGCTCTCAGTGATTGGAAACCATGTCGACCGGTCTGATTGGGCTTGAACAGCCCCCAGTGTTGCGTTCTTGGAGCAACGATGTGACACTTCTTTGCTTCTTCTTCTTTCTTCTTTTTTTTTTCTTTTTCTTTTTCATTTTCAGATATGCGGGTATGCATGCAACTAGCCTGCTAAACTCTTGCACAAACAATGCAAATTTTGTTTTGTTTTTGACACAAGCATGCACTCATGCATTTATGCACGACTATCGACTTTATGTACGATAAACTGACTCGATACATGACAAACTGACTCGATACACCGATCGACTTGATGCATGTGAATAAACCGGCTCGTATGATGGTGACTAACTCACGCATGATAGATCGACTTGATGCATAATGGCCCGACTTGAGGCATGACAAATTGACTTGATGCATGACAACGGCTCGATGCTCAGCAGATTGACTCAATGCGATGACTCGATGCATGACTTGATGCACGACAAATTGACTTGATGCATGACAAATCGACTTGATGCACAACAGACTAACTTGATGCAACTGACTCAATGCACAACAGACTAACTTGATGCATGACAGACTGACTCGATACATGACAGATTGACTCAATGTGACTCTGAGATGCAATGCGAACCTATTATGCTTATACAGGACACACGTATGATGCTTTATGCTATTCTACACATGCAATTCTACATGCATACAATCCCCCAATTATTTTCAGACAGAGATTTTCTCGAACAATGATTTTCTAAGACAAGGCTTTCTTAAGACTAAGAATTCCTAAGGGTCAACGCCACCTATGAGGAATTTCAGGAAGATTCAGGATAAGTAATGTTTCGATCTAGGGAACAATGATGGAGGCAACAGGCCTGAAGAATGTGCTTCTTGAATGATCATGTAGATGACCTTGATTGCTTGCAAATGTATGCTGATGTATGACAAGCCCCTGGTTTGGTGTAGACTCTTGATGACATTGTTTTGCTTTTGAGGGCACCTTGGAGATTTGCAAGCCCCCAGTTTCGATGTGGATTGACGAGATGATGCATGGAGACCAAGGAATAGGAGGATGCATAGTCCTTGGTAGTGAGTCTCAAACTCTCCTTTTGCCTAACCAGCCCTGACGGGTTTTCAAGTTAGCCTCTCTTTTCTTTTCTTCTTTTTTTTCTTTTTTTTCTTCTCTTTTTTTTTCTTTCTTGATGAGACCACTATTAGGACGTCTATGAGATTGAAGATGCAGGACCTTGTACGATAGGGAGTAAGTGTCCCTCTTTGAAGCTATCTCCGATAAATGTCTAGAACGATGTCACAAAGGTAGCGCGGGCCCCCAATTTAGAGTAGCTTGTTTCTGAGTCTGTTCATGATCATGTGGTTGTCAGTTAGCCGTTGATCTGATGTGAACGCTCTTGCTAAGAAGTAAGCCACACAGAGCCTCGTACTTGCATTAATGACTGAGTTGAAAAAGTCCTCAAAGGGTGAGATGGGATGAAATGGCTAAAAAAGGGTTGGAAAATGTTTAGGGAAAGCGACGGTGGACGATGGTGAATGGGATGTGGAGACACTTAAGAATGATCGTGTCTTGAAGGGGAGAAGAGATGGTCAAATGGGATAGACATCATCTCTTGAGAATGGGTTGAAAGGGATGGTGGATCAGACTTTATTGATGAATGATATAGGGAGACACTCAAGAATGATCGTGTCTTGAAGAGATGGTCAAATGGGATAGACATCATCTCTTGAGAAAGGGTTGGAACATGGTTATGGAATGATGTCCAAGTCTGACAGAAGGAAGATGGAGGATTGATGATGATGAAAGATAGAATCCAGGGTTTCCTCTCCTTTTGCCTAGCCCGCCCGAGTGGGTTTTCAAGCTAGCCTCTCTTATTCTCTCACTCTCCTTTTGCCTAACCTGCCCTGACGGGTTTTCAGGCTAGCCTCTCTTATTCTCTCACTCTCCTTTTGCCTAGCCTGGGATTCCAAGCTAGCCTCTCTTGTGTTTTTTTTTTCTCTCAAAGACCAATATTTTGAGGACAAAGGATACTCCATGTAGCGACCGAGCCTCAAAGAGGTTTTCCTACATATCCAAGGTGGAATCAGGCTAGTCATAGTTCTTTTAGCGCAACTTTGATGAATAGTGCCTCGAGGAAGGCTTAATGGTTCGAAAATATGGTTATGAAGGTTTGAGGGTTCAAATGCAGGTTATGGATGGATGAAAGGTTTGTGAAGGTTATAGAAGATTGAGGTGTATGGATGATGAGGTGAAGGTTTGGGACGAGATTTTCTGAGGTGTGCATGACTCTTATTTTCGCGTTCTCACTTCTTATTCTCCTCTAACCCCTTTTTTTTCTTTCTTTCTTCCTTTTCCTTGTTTCATTTCCTTCTCAACTTTTTTTTTTGAACACCATTTTTTTGGCTTTTTTTTTTTGCTTTCATTTTTTTTTTTTTTTTGAACTTCTTGTTTTTCGAATTTCTTCTTCATGGGATTGACTCTTGTTCGTCTTTCTGATGACATTAGTCACAACACACCTTTTGGCATTGGGGTAGATATGGTTTTATCATGAGGAGAATGACCGGGTTGGTCAAGGCTAATTTTTGTTCAAACTTCTTCTTCATGGGTTGACTCCTATTCTCCTTTGGTCATAGCACACCTTTTGGATTGGGTTAAGGGTTTGAAAAGGGTCGAGGTTTGATGGAGAGGTTAAAGATGTGAGTGGTAGGTGGTAAGTCCAGATTGGATGAAAAGATGAGGATAACGTGGGTGGTGAAATGAAGGTTGGGTTCAAGCCCCCGTCATCGGCACATTTTGTTTAGGATGCTGGTCTAGGAGCATAGAGATGTCCATTTTCAAAAGACTGATGATTTTGGTCTTCTCTCCTTTTGCCCAGTCTGCTTGATGAGTGCAGACTGACTTCTCTCCTTTTTTTTTTGTTTTTCTCTTTTTTTTTCTTTTTTCGTTAATTAAACCCTGGATTCGATAAAATAAAAGATAGGAATGAGGTATACAACAAAGATGGAAGGATAAGAGAAAATGAAATTTGTCAGACTTGGTTTGCACGGATGATGGATAGATGAGAGAACTTCTCAACTCAAGTAAAAAACACAAGCACGAAATTTGTTTGATCAAATAGCAACAAGAGCAAAGAAATGAATGAAGAATTGACTATAACAGACTTTGAGCATGAAACGCTTGACAACTAAGACTGTAGCTACTTCTAAAGCTCCTTTGATGATGTGCCCTCCTTGTCCTTGTATGAGGAATCCAAAGTCTAACAATTCTCCATGTTGTTCCCTCGGGATCTATGGTAGTTACGGAATTTCCCGTCATCCCAAATATTCCTTTTGTGGTTAGCTCAGGCCTTGACCGTGACACTAGACAAATGAAGAAAAACTCGTCTCAATGCATGTAAGGCCTAAATGACCTACATGGATTTCCTAAAATGAAAAAACGCCTATATGCTGACTCGGGAGAGACTCACCCAGGACATGGGTTTGAAAGAGCTAATTGATCTATATGGGACTTCCTAGGACGCAAGACTTCTATATGCCGACTTAAGGAAAAGACTTATCCACGACATGGGTCTACATGTTCTATATGAGACCTCCTAAAGTGCAAACGCCTATATGATGACCCGGAAATCCTAACTTATGACATGGGTTTACATTAGACTTCCTAAAAAGACAGACACTCACATGATATGCCAACACGAGAAAAGACTCACCTATGACATGGGTTTACACTAGACTTTTTAAGGGCCTGTTTGGTGAACAAAACAGGAATGGAATTGAGTAGGAATGGGTTCTAGTTCCTGTTATTTCTGTTTGGAGAGCAGTTTCTGGATTGGAACTGCAATCCCTAGGGATTTGCTATCCCTCCCAAATAGGGGGATTAGAAACCTCCCAAATGTGGGGGGAATAGGCTATCCCTTTTCTTTCACAACAATAACAAAACCAATAATAATAATAATAATAATAATAATAATAATTATTATTATTATTATTATTAATTAATAATTAATAATAATAATTATTAATAATAATAATTATAGTTATTAATAATAATTATTAATAATTATAATTATAATTATAATTATAATTATAATTATAATTAATAATAATTATTATAATAATTAATAATAATTATAACAAATATAAAAATTGATGATAATAATATTAATAATAATAATAATTTTAATAATTATAATTATAATTATAATAACAATAATTATTATAAATGTAAATATTAATAATTATTACTGATAATTAATTATTAAATGTTATTAATTAATATTAATTTATGATAATTAGTAATTTAGTAATATGAAAATTAGTAATTAATAGTTAATAATTAATAATAAACACATATATTAATAAGTAATAAGTAATTATTATAATTAGTTTAAAATAATTGATAATTATTAATAAATAATAAATAATTATAATCATTAATAAATAATAAATAATTATAATAATTAATAATTAATATAAAAAACTACTAATTGATACAAATGTCAACAATTAAAAATTAATTAATAATTATCATAGCTAATTATTTTCCATTGATAATAATTATTAATTAATAAATAATAATAATTTATAATTTATAGTAATAATTTATAATTTATAGTAATAATATTATAATAATAACAAATTAATAATTGATAATTATTAATTATTAAAATTTTATTATTGTCATAATAATAATTATAATAATAATAATTATTATTATTATTATAACAAATACTGTAACTAAGCTTTGATTCCATTCCACTGCTCACCAAACACTTTCATTTCAGGGTTCTAATTCCTTACCCAACCCCCTAGGATTCTAATTCCATACCCAACCCATTCCACTTTTCTCTCCAAACAAGCCCTAAAAAAGACAGATATTTACATGATGACTCTAGACACAGACTTGTTCATGACATGGGTTTTCATGACCTATGAACCTATATGAGACAATGAACGCTTACATGCTAATTCAAGATAAAGACTTAACGACTCACCCATGACATGGGTTTGCATGACGTAGACCCTACAAGAGACTTCTATAATGCAGGACAATCATATGTTGACTCTGGAAAAGGACTCACCCTTGACTTGGGTTAACATGCCCTACGAACCTGTATGAGACCTCCTAAAGAATGCAAGACACTTACATGCAGACACTAACACAAAGACCCATCCTGACTTTATATGATGCTTTCTAATGAATGCACACATGAACACAAAGATTCATCCTAGACCTTATATGATGCTTTCTAAAGAACGCAAGATACTTACATGCGGACACTAACATAAAGACTCATCCAAGACCTTATATGATATGATACTTTCTAAAGAAAAAGACATTTATATCCTGACTTTAAAACAAAGACTCGCCCATGACCTGGTTTACACTAGACTTTCTAAAAAAAAGACAAAAACACATTAACCAAGCAAAAGACTCACTTATGACATGACCTAAAGACTCACCCATGACCCAGGTTTAGACTTCCCAAAACAAAACATACATATTGACTTAAGAAAAGACTCACATATGGCACGACCTTGTATGAGACTTTCTAAAGACTGAAAGACATTTACATACAGACTCTGAAACTAAGACTCATCTAGGACTATTGTAAGACACCGAGACTCAGGAAACAACAAGTTTGCGGGTCATAACCAACAACAACACTTTTTACAACAAGAGCATTATAAAGGGCTGGATAAAATCAAATATAGCGAGTCGACATAAGTTGAAAGATACAAGTCAGTGTTTCTCAATTCGGATGGGTCTAATCCACAGGGCGACCGTTTTAAGGAGAATCCGTAACTTGGCCCAACAACTCAGACAGCTCAAGCTATGTTGACTATTATGCGGACTAGAATAATGCTGAACACACTGACAACTTGACTTCTATTTACACACTTTTTTTATTGCGACCCAAAACATCTATTTATTTAACTCAAGGAGAGTGGATGTTGTAAAGGACCAAATAAAGCCATTAAAAGGCGAGTTAAAACAGACTTATAAACTCAATTATTAATTCCATGGATTTGTTAGACTTAATAATCAAATTTATAAATTTATTTTCTCTAACCTTGAGACTATTACGCAGGCTAGAACAACACACACACTAACTTTGTTTGATTATTAATCAATTTTCTTTGGACCATGAGTAAGAGAATATTGAGAAGGGCTGAATAAAATCATCAAAGGTGAGTTAAAATAAGTCGATAAACAAGGATAATTAACCTTTAAAATGGATGGGCCCCACCGTAAAATTTAAGGTTAATTACTCGAGTTTATAAATTTATTTCTTCTCAACCCGACGATTATTACGCGGACTAAAACAATATCTCAAAATTAGGTCCGACTCTAATGAAGACCCAACATACAAACTCGTATTTACACATAGCATACAACAAGCTTTATTTATTTACTCAAGGAAAATGGATATTGTAAAGGACTGAATAAAGTCAACAATAAGCGAGTCATAATTAATTTATGGGCTTACTTGGCAAATCCAATATGGTTGGGCCTAACAACGGGCTGGCCATAAATATGATGGATTTATTAATTAAATCGATAAATTAATTTATTCAAGCCTAGTGACTATTATACAGTCTAAGACGCTATCGATTAACTTTGTTGGACTTTTAATTAATTAATTTTTATTTTTTTTAAAATAATTTTTTTTGGACCTTTGTTAAGAAAATTTCATAAAGGGCCATATAATATCATCAAAGGTGAGTCAATTTTTATTTATCAATCAAGATAATCAACTTTCAAACATAAATGAACCCTTCCACTTGGGCTAACCATAATGCCTTTGAGTTAATTATATTAATTAATAAATAATCCTTTTCTTAACCTAATGAATTTCATATGGACTAGAACAAAACCTCAAAACTAGGGTCGACTCTTTACAAAAGACAAGAAAAGGGGAGGGATACACATAGCACATAGCATACACATGGAAGGGTATCCTAAACCAAGGCTCTAAATTCATGGACTTTTATGGTTGGGTATATAGCCTACCGCATGCCTTCGCCCCGGTTCTTCATACCATAAGGTAAGCAATTAGGGTATTTCTCAAAGAACTTCAAGGAAGCTCTCGGAGTGTGACATCGGGAGCGGAGCGACCAAATGCTTAGAGATGTAGAGTTTATCCCAATAATAGTGGCCTCCCGCTCTCAAGGGAAATCCTAGGTAACTTAAACTGTCGCCTTTGTGCTAACGTGTCAAAAGACCCGATTAGTGGCCCGGTATGCAAAGGATGCCTAAAAGAATAATAAAGTCGCAAAATAAATTAACTTCTCCCTTTTACACTTTTCAAATCAATTTGATTTTTTCAAGTTTTACCCTCTTTTTAAAGTTTAAGTCCCCAGTGGAGTCGCCAATCTGTAGGACCCGGAAAAATTCTCGTTCAGGGAAATGTTTCCTCGGATGCGCTACATTCGTGATCGGGAGCCGACTAAGGTTTCTTAATCCTTAAATAAGGATATTTTTATTATTTCGAAATTTGTTTTCGGGGTGATGAAACTTTATTTATTTACAAACCCGTTTTTTATTATTTAAATTAACCGTAATTACACAAATTAATTTAACAATAATTTAATCCCGACCCAATTAATAAATCCAGGCCCAAAAGAGAACCAGTGGGCCACTGGAATCAACTAAAACCCGCCTAGGTTTTAGCAGATTCCAGATTGGGCCACTGATTTCCTCGGCCCAAAGAGAAATCGTGTTGAAAATGATAAAACCCGCCTAGGTTTTATCATTTTCTGGCCCATTTCTCTCGGGACCCTCCTTGGATAAATATTGGACATGAATTAAATTATTTTCTTAAATTAATTTTGTGTAAGAAATCGAATATTTTAAATAATTAAACGCATTTGTAAAATTATTTAAAGAGTAGCCAGCCGATTTAAGGAAATTGACAAACCATAAAGAAAAGAAAGACTCCGGTCTACGAACCCGATTTCTAGATTCGGGGGTAAGGTTACGAATTCAAGAATTATAAGAACTCTCGAATCCTCCTGTTTATAAAAACAGACTCTACTAAAATCAACATTGAAAAGAAAGAGAGCGGGGAGAAGTTTGGTTAATTTCGCGGAATTATTATTCAAATCATGCAATATAAAAACAATGCGGTTTTATTTTACAAAATATGTACAAACCCGGAATTAAATAAAGGATTACATGATTAAACACAATAATTTTAAAAAAAGAATCGAACCTTGCTTAGGATGTAGCGATGACGGATTTGCCCCCTTAAGTTGCCCTTTGACTTGAAACCCGGATGAGATGACGTGAACGGTTTGAATGGGTGGTATATGGATGGTTATATGGGGGTGATGAATATGATTTGAGAAAGGGAATTTGGGAGATGAAAAGTAGTATAATATGGATGTGATGTGAGAAGATGACTTTTGTGATGGAAGGGATGATGAGAGTATAATATGAGAAGGATTGAATAATGATAGGAGATGAAGAGAAGTTGAGAGAGTGGAAGTATAATATGGTGGGAGAGTAGAGTAAGTGTATTAGATGATGATTGTTGGTAGTGAGAGTTGATGAAATGAAGGTGGAATGGAGGGGGTATTTATAGGTGAAGGAGTATGGGTTTTGGAGGGAAAAGGTGGGGGACATACCCCAAAAATCATGCCATCAGAGACCAAAGCCTAGGCGGGTTTCGGGGTGGTCAAGGGAGGTCAAATCACGTGGGCAAAAATAAGGGGATTGCATGCATGCAGAATTTTCTTTTGGCGCCAGAATCATCAAAGCCTAGGCGGGCTTTGAGATTATTATCACGCGGATCCGTGATGTGGCGCTAAACGGCGTTGTCCGCTACTCCGCTCAAAACCGAGGCGGGTTTTAAGTTATCTGTGGGTCGGGGCGCGCTTCTGGGCCTGCTTTCTGGGCCTGGAAAATGTT
The DNA here is from genome assembly GCA_029582165.1 of Portulaca oleracea. NCBI lineage: Eukaryota > Viridiplantae > Streptophyta > Magnoliopsida > Caryophyllales > Portulacaceae > Portulaca > Portulaca oleracea. Next base: position 37,129,241 of record CM055882.1, read on the forward strand.
AAAACCCGCCTGGGTTATAAAACTGGCAAAGTGCAACTTCGAACGGCCATAACTCTTTCATCCGGACTCCGATTGAGGCAATTCAAAAGGCGTTGGAAAGCTTATGATGTGTACTTTACTCTCATAAAAAAATTGGGCCAACGAGATTTATGGAAAAAATGGGATTTGAAATGGGGGACATATGTATGTGGAAATGAAGGCTTTTTGTGGTGGGTTGGCCCCATAGCTTTTGATTGAGGAAGGCCCTTTGGATTTTCTTCCATGCTAGCCTCTTTTCTTGTTATGCTTGATTTGTACACTTGTCCCGGTACAAAATCCGGTGTCTACAAAAGTAAAATATTAACGACGTAACAATGGACACTTTCAAAATTTTTGGGGTTTCACATAATAGATTTAAGGGAAATTAGATTTAAATAATCTGAACTTTGGGTCATAGTAGACTTAATAATTTGAACTTTAGATTTGAGTCTGAATAATTTGAACTTTGGACCCCTTTGATTCTAGTAGCACGTCACCGAGTTAAGTTGAACTCGGTGACGGAATGACGTGACGACAGTGGTATATGGCAGGACATTTTAGGTATGCCATGTCGTTGCCGCCACATCATCCTGCCATCGAGTTAAGTTGAACTTAAGTCAGTGACGTTCTACTAGAATCAAATGGTTCAAAGTTCAAATTATTAAGAATTAAAATCTAAAGTTCAAAATTTCAAATTATTAAATCTACGATGACCTAAAGTTCAGATTATTTAAATTCAATTTCCCTAAATTTAAAAAGTCTTATTATATTTATTTAAAATAAAATTGAAAAAAAAAATTTGATGCACGTATGTCGGGGCTCACAGAGCACAATCAGCCCGGACTCATGATCTTGGTGCTGCATCTCCATCAACCATCATGACATCGCTTAAATGACATCGCTTACAATTAGAGCTAGCTTCCGCCTCGTCGTGCCGCATGCAGCTTACAATTAGAGCGAGAGTGAGAGTAACAGTTACGGTTACGCTACTTCCAGTTCCTAGTTCCTGCGAACAACTTCCTTAATCTTCTGCCCTACCCATCTTCAAATGCATGACAATGGAGACACAGCAACACCTTCTTCTTATCTTATCACCTCAAAACAAACTCCAATTATGGAAAGCTTCAAAGCCGCCGTTCTCCACAGGCTCGCCCATTCTCTCCCAAACAAACCTTTAACTTCCGCCCATATCGCCACAATTGAACGTCGTCTCCAACAAGGTTTCCCCTTCTTCTGCATTCCCACTCACCCAACTTACGCTTCGGTAACTCCTCTTTCTTGTTATTTCATCATTTCTTTCTGCTTTCACGCTTTCAATTTTGGTTTTTTCTTTTCCTTTTTCTCCCTCTGGTTTTTGATCTTGTCTTGATATATTCATTTTGTATTAGATGATACAAACTGCGATTCTAGAATTAAAAGAGGAAGGTGGGTCAATGGAGAGTTCAATTTCTGAATATATTGTGGCAAATTATGAAGGCTTGCCTTGGGCACATAAGACATATTTGAGCCATTATTTGAACAAACTTTGTGAAAATGGTGAAATTATGTGTACTTCTAGCAAATGTTACACTATCCCCGGCTCAATCCATCAACCCAGGTGTAAGAAGAAACGATTGAGGCCAAAACCAGGGAGGACGAGGCAGGAGGGTGTGACTGATGAAGGGAATTTAGGTGGAGGTGAACTGATGTGGATGGATGACAACGAGGTTTGCTTTCAACAGGAGGAGACTCAGGTGTTCATGAGGAACCGTCTGAAAAGGAGAAGTAGTTCCGTAGTTTATGAAGAAGATGAGGAAGTGGGGGGAAAGGATGCTGTCGGGAGAGAGCGTGACATGATTAGAACCGACCAGAGACCTGTTATTGAGGAGCAACGTGAGCTTTCAGAACTAAATCTTGTAGATGAAGTGGGGAAAGGTGGAGGATTGATGCAGCATGGTTTAGGGACTGATCATAAAGTTAATGCTACTTTAATCATGGAACAAGGTTTGTCCAAGACACAGAAAGTTGTAGACTGCAAAGGAGGTGCTGAACCACGGGCAGGGCTTATTGAATCAGCAGTGGTGGAATTAATACCCAAAGAAGGCCAAGATGAAGTGGGAACCCAAGTCTTGCCATTGAACCATGATTCTAGTGAAGGAACAACTGAACTACTGCTACCACTGGTCCCATCAGCTTCAGGGAGTGGTAAATGCAAAAATGAAGCAGGAGCTGATGCGTTGCCACGGTATCCTAACAGCTGTGGTGCTGATTTGATGCCTGTTGGTAGTGAGGACTCATTGAAGAAATCAGCCAAGGATCATACTTCCTGTGCTACGAACTTGATGATTGTGCCTTTTGAGGATCCCTCTTTACCTGTGTGGTGGGAAAAAATGAGATCAGTCTCAAAGGAGAGAAGGGAAATAATTGTTTGCGGTTTGCCTTCTGGAGTTCCAGCGCGGCCGATACGGAAACCAAAGAACAGGTCCAAACACTGTCAAATGAAACCCTTGCTGTTTGTGGAGAATATATTGCCTGCTTCTCCACGTTCCCTAGTGGCTTCAAAAGTGCCTCAGTATGAACAGATGAATGAAGTTTCTCTGCAGCCAGGTCATGAGACCAAGGTATAAAGCTGTATCTCTTTGCAGACATCTAGCATTTGCTCATTTAGTTTAAGCTTATTGATTAAGCACATAAGACTGCTAACTTTTTGAAATGCTTGTTTTAGTAGTTTGAAGTGTTGTGATGGGCTTACTCGTACCCTTTTGCTTATGTCTACTGTAGCTTTTGGCTGTTGCACATCTATTTTGTCATAAAAGTGAAGGCAGTCCATGAATTCTAATCTAGTGTCCAATGAAAACGTCTCTCAAACTTCAAGCATCAAGCATAATCTTGTGTCTGTTGTACATACACCAAATGCCACCTCTGGTTTTGGCAAGATTCAGGGGGAGATTTTGTGTTAGCTGTCACTTTGCCTGCTATATTCTGGCCTACAATAAAATCATGCTTCTAACAGTTTTGAATATTCCCCTTCCTCATAGGACACTATTACCTTAAACGTCAGCCATAGTGATTGTAGTACTTGATAAAAGTTTTTAAACTTTTTTCCTTTTGAGGAAGACAGTACGTGTGATAGAAGATATTAAGATGCGAGTTTGAACAAGGTTCTTTTCTTTTGGGTGTTTGGCGCGTGCATGCCCGGGGGGGGGGGGGTGATTGTTTGGGAAACATCGTTGAGAATGTGGAAGAGAATATGGTCCATGTTTCGTTATAAGTAATCAAGGACATATTGCAAATGCACAAAGGGGGTCTCACTCATTTAACTCTGTGTGTGTGTGTGTGTTGGGGGGAGGGGGGGGGGGGGATATGGTCATTTTGGAATTGTCAAAGCAGTTTTAAAAAAAAGAAAGCCTTTTAGCTCATTCTCAGAAAAGGAAAAGAAATCAAGTCCATCTAGTTCTCTGAATACAAAGCTAAAAGAAAATGAGGGAAGAAGGTGAAAAAGGAAAAAGAAAATCCTCTTATTTAAGTATTCATTTTTGCCCAGCAGACATCCCTCCTTCGCTTATGCATTATTGATCTTTGTTTCTGAGGCAATACCGACAATCAGGTCCTGTGGAGACATGTAAATTAGATTTGCAGAAAAGATTTGAAAGCATATTAAATCAAACAATGAAATTGGCATGACTAATCAATCAGTCACTATAATATGCGATTTGCAATAGGCAGACAAACATGCTTTCGAGGGATTTACAAGTCGCCATAACTGTGGTATACAATATTTACCACATGTTTCGTAGGTGGTAATAGGATAATGGAAATGCCTATTTGGAGTATGTTAATTGATTTCCCATGTTTGGTTTGTTGGAATTGAAATATTTGAAGGAGTGAGAGGGAATGGGAACTTGACCCTCTATTTCACTAATTTGTTCCCATGGGTGAGGTTGGAATAACTACTTGTTAAATATCAATATTTATTTGCTTCATATTCTAATCCCACGTAACAACATGGGATTTATTAATTGTTAAGTTATTCCCATTGTAAAGTGACAAACACCAAACAAGGAGAGTTGGGATTGATAATCCCATTCCCATTCCAGGAAATGAATTTCCATTCCATTTAAATGCCCATCCATTGCACCCAAATGTTTTGTAAAAGAAATTGTTGGACAACCCGGATATGCTATTGCCAAAATGATAAACTCCTAGAATTTAGAACAGACTATTTACTAAGTACGCAATGCAAGAGTGCTTAACTTGAAGATGCAATCTAAAGATTGAAAATGAACTTTTGTACTACATTAACCTGATAAGTACTTTTTTTGCACATGCAAAATCTTTCTTTTCCCATTGTTCCTTGGACTCGCACTTTGAAAACCATCAGCTTCATCACAATAGAAGCATGTGACGTTTCAATGCCACATTTAATCATGGAGGGAGTTGGAGAAAGAAATAAAATTATTAATACAAGGAGAAATCAAACTTCTTTTCTTGTTTTGCAAAATGTCAACTGATAAATGCAAATGATGGTTAAATATTCAGCTAATCTGAGATAGAATAATATTTATTACAGAACCATGAGGGTGGATTTAATATATGCCACCTTGCCAAAAGAATCCCATGTGAAATAAACTGATATAGTTCAAGAGAAAGTTGAATTGAAGATAAGTTTAGGGGTATCCACTGCTTAATTTGATTTTTAGTGGCAATTTATGAAGCGAAAATCCTGACACTTACCCTTATTTGAGCAACAGGACTCTTCGTTCCACCCTAGTCATCTACAATGTTTGCATGGGACAAGCAGAGAGGGCACATGACCTAGAAGTTGACATGAGCTTCCAGTTGGTCATGTCATCCAAACAAAGAGGAAATTCTATTCAGAGAATACCTTTGCCTGGCTTAAAGTTAATTGACTAATGGTTTAATAATATAATTGCTGGCCTTTGAGTCTTTCCCTCTGAACTTGGGCTTTCTTAGGAGTTTGACCGGGTGGGTTGGAAGCGCTAGAATCTCAGGGAAAGAATGGAAAGGTGTTATTTGAACTAGATAGGCGCCAAAATTCAGTAAACCACAGTGTTTATTTTTGAGATAAAAAGGAATTTTGCTCGTTAGTTTTTGATTTGGCTGACGTTGTGAATCGATCATTTATTTGGTTGAACTACAATAATATTCTATGAAAATCAATCACATTCTAAGTTATGTGTCAATAATCCAATTGTGAGATACTCTGTAGCTATCCTACTTATAATTAAATATTCTAATCTAACCCAAATTTTAGTATATACTTAAGATGCTAACATTGCTTATGTTAAATTGTCAGCTTGATCAGACAATCCTAGAGTCTTCAGAGATAAATAGATCACCTCTGCAAACCGGACAAGTTCTGACATCATGTCCACCTGAAACTATCCCTGTGATAGCTGTTGAGGAAGCTCCATTCAAACTTGAGAAGGAAAAACAAAAGTTAGATTTGAAGCCCTTATGTTCTAGTGGCCTACAGGACTTGTCAACAGATGACGAGGACCTAAATCTACCATTGCAGCAGGTAGTACAAAAGTGTGGTAAGCAGAGGAAGCTTTCAGAAGGAATAACAACTTTAAAGGCCCCCGTAGAGTCAAATCTGGAGGAGGAACCTCCAGGTGCAGAAAATACGGCTATACCACAAAGAAATAACAAAATGACTAGGGGTAAGAGAAAGAAGGTAGGACAGCAATTAAAGATTCAGCTTAGATCGCAGGGTCAGAAGTGTGGAAAACTTGAGGCAGGTAAGGCTGCTGGACCTAAAAACGAGGTATTTTCATCGTCTCAATTGGCAGAACACTATGATAATAGGATGGAAAGGCATGATCATCACAATCCTCAACTTGCTGACTCTCTGCTTACATCAAGCGACACATGCATGCTGGAGCTTGAGCAACAAGGGGATGGTCAAGTCCAACAAAGTTTCTCTCATGTTGAACTGATGCCAAAAACTGTGTCTTTAGATGCTCAATGTCATGAGTTGGGAGAAAGTCAGCAGAAATTGAGAGGCCAACATCTTTATACTGGAGTTCAGAACAGTGAAGTCAGTTTAAGAGAGCCATCTGTACTTCAAAATCTGGATGGACAAAAAGATCAGACGCAGCAGAGTCCGACTGAAAGGGTTGATGTTGCTTCCTCTCATCTGAAGCAAGAGACAGCTGCTGTTGATAGTGTTACTGCAAAGCTTTCATCCTCTCTGTATCCTGGTAGAATAGCCCAATCAGATGAAAGTCTTTGCCCAGTTAATTATCATGATCCAAAAAGGGGTGCAGGTGAAGTTAGGAAGAATGCACTTTCAATGGATGTGAGCTCTGAGCAGCAAAATAATCAAACAGGCCTGCTATGCCTAGGAGAACCTCCAGAACAAAGGGAAGCAGGAGACGATACTATTGATGCATGGTTTGTTTTGCAGAATCAGAGTCATCAGAAACAGGAAGCAGCAACTGAACCATCCCCCAATTTGATCGTAGAAGCAGCTACTGTGGCTCATCAGTTGGACCAGAATAAAGGCAAGGAAGCAACAAATAATGACCACATTGCTCATCTTGATTTTGAGCCAACATCCAATGGAGTTGTCCTTGATAAACATCCTGGTCAGCAGCAGCTTAGAAGCGAGTGGTTTCCTGCAAATCTAGGCTTCCAGGGTCAGGATGACCATGTAGAGGAGCAACAAGAAAAATCTGAAGCTGGACTGAAGGATCCGCAATCACTTGTTACAGCACCTGTGAAGAGAGAACGTAGAGGCAGACCTCGGAAGGAAAGAGAGGAAACCAGAGATGTGGCAGCTTCATTGAATTTACTTCATCAGGAGCAAGAAGCACCAGATAAATCAGCATCCCCCCATCTGCTTTCTCCGCAGCAAAACAATCCACAAAAAAAAGATGGTCGAGGAAGGCCAAGAAAGCGGAAAGAAACAGAAGGTGTGGTAGATCCTTTGCGTACGCTTAATCAGGTGAAGGAATCATCATATGAGCCAGGATTTCAAAAGAAAGCCGGGTTATCTGAACCTGCAATTCATCACTTTTCTTTGCAGCAAAGTACAGAGCTGAAAATAGATGGACGAGGGACTCCTCGAAAGCAAACCATAGCAATCAATAGTGAGGCAGCAGCTCCTTTGAATTTGCATTCTCAGCAGAAAAACAAGCAGCCGAAGAGGGATGGCCGAGGAAGACCTCAGAAACAAAAGGAAACGGTAAGTGAAGCTATGACTGCTTCATTGACTTTGCGTCATCAGCAGAATAATGAGCCACCTGAACCAGAAACTCACCAGCATTCTCAGCTGCAAATTGAACAGCCAGAGGGAGATGGACGGCCTCAAAAGCAAAACAAATGCCCAAGGAGAGGGTGCCGTGGAAGGCCTCGGAAACAAAACAAAGGAACCAAGGAAGAAGTGGGGTCGCCACTGAATTTTGATCAGCAGCAGAAAGAGGGCCTATCTGAACCAGCCACTCACCAGATACAAAACAAAAAGCAAAAGGGGGATGTCTGTGGTAGGCCATCAAATAAAGATATAGCAACTAAGGAAGGTCTGACAGCTGCTTCAAATATGGATAACGAGGAGCTTGAAGTACCATCTCAATTGGGAACTCAGCAGCATTCAGTTCCAGATGCCTCCATTGTCTCAGATCAGCTTGATCAAAAGGAAGCCCAACAAAAACAGACTTATCACCAGAGGAGTTTCCCAGCATCTGGGTTATTGGCAACTTCTGGAACATCATTATCCTTGGATAACATGTCTGATCAGCTTCCAATGGAACAAGAGCAAAATGGGCAAGGGAAATCTTACAAGCCAGAAACTGCAGCCATGTCTTTAGATTCTGAGACTCTTCAGGAATGTCAGGAGGGGGTTCGGAAGTCGACAACTGCTCCAGTACATACAGAAGATCAATCTCATCAGCTGGAAATGGAGCATAAAGCTTTTCTGGAGAAAAGCCAGCTACATTCTCCTGACAAGCAACTTGGGAAATCCCAATATCAGAACAGTGAGATGCCTTCTAACCCAAATGAAGTGACAATGCTGTCAGTTAATGAGTCTCCCGAACAGTTGGCGGAGGATGGGGAAGGCCACTTTACAATATCGAAGCCAGAAGGAGAGCCCTCAGTCAATCAGCCTTGTCAACAACAAGAAGAGGAGCAGTGTCAGTCTCATCAGGGGAAACAAGTGCAGGCAAGGGACGAAGGGAAGACTCCTAAACAAAAGTCAGCTAAGACTAGAGCGGTAGAGGTTCCCCTCTCCTCAAAATCAGCACTAAGGTCAAGGACAAAATGCCAATCTCAGTCTGGAACCTGAGAACTTGACTCGTCTACAATATAACTCAGGTAATTCTTGTCTTCTGGCACCCCATGTTATAGGACAATCACATTGTTCAATATGCAAATAGCATTGATCTTTGTTGCTTTTGTTCGATGTTAGACTTGTCCATATAATTTTTTCAGAACTAAACTCGCACATATTGAAATTCCTGAACTGCTTCGATCACCATGTGATTGAACTCTTCCAATATTTGTTTTGACTCTTGCTTCGACCATAGAGCGGGCCAGGAGTTTGTTGGACACTTGGATGCAAATGCATGATCCTGTAGAACAATCCGTGGTTCATATATTGCAAAGTGTAGAGGACTGGGTGTGTCCGAGTCCTCCCCCTATCCCGAATAGAAAGAAACAGTTAAACTGATACCTTTGTCGACCTTGCAGCTTGAAGCGTATGTGAGTGTAAACTAATTCACCTGAAAAAACAATTGCATGGCTTAGTTTGAGCTGATGGGGAGACCAATGCCTCCTTTGCTTGAAGAAGACTGTGCTGTTCATAGGAAAGAGGAGGAAGTTGGTCTTGTAAATTACAAACTGCCAATTTTGAATGCTGTGCTGGAACTTGTAAGAGCCTAAGTTTTGTTTTTAGTACAAGTTTGTTGATCACTGGAGGTTTGGATTATAATCTCTGAATCATGTATTTATGGAGGTGCTACCTTTTTGCACAAAAGGGAGGTTGTAATTAGTTTGCTTTACATTAACACTAGTCTGGACTGTAATCTCTGAATCATGTATTTATGGTTTTATCTCGCACAATCTGGCTCCTTTTCCTAGAAATGCCTATTTTATTTCTTTTATGGCAGCTCTTTTCTTTTTTTCTTTTTTAATGAATTGGATGCTGAGGTGAGGTTTTTTTATAAAAAAAATAGAAAAGGTGAGTAATTCTTTCCAAAAAATTATTTGAGGTACCTTAATATTTAGGAACTATTTTTCTATCTTTTTTTCAAAACTAATTTTGAGGTACCCTTACTTTTTGGGTTAGTAATTATTTGGTGCTTTTTCGGCCATTAATTTTATTAAGTGACCGAAATACCCTCATTCTTCTTCAAGGGTATTTCTTCAAGAAGGGAAGAACAAGGGCATTTTGGTCACTTAATAAAATTAATGGTAAAAAATAATTACTAACCAAAAAGTAAGTTCTCAAAAGTTTTAAAAAAAAGTATCTGAAAACATTTCACCAAAAGTTAGGGTACCTCAGAATAGTTTTTTGAATTCTTTCTAAACAAAAAAAGGTTATGTAATAGTGTAATACAACAAATACAATCCTTTTCTAATATTCTATCAAATTTCATTTCTTCTACATATATAAAGAGGCTTATTGTTGGGGAGAGGACCAAAAAATGTTTGAGTCAAATTTACATTTTTGCCCTCAAAATATAAATAGGCTTATTGTGGGAGGAGGATCAAATATGTTTATAAAAAGTGAGAGTTAAATACATATTACGTTTATATCAAGATAAGGTAAATACTAAATACGGGTCCGACATATTTCGGGTTCATGTAAATATGAGTCGGGTGTTTTTCGGGTTCAGGTAAATATGAGTTTATGTGTATTTCGGGTCCAAGTCAATACGGGTCATGTATATTTCGGAATTCGGGTGAATACGGGTTGGATATTATTTGACAATAGAAAACGTTAAAAGTCTTAACATCATGACAATTTTTAAAGCGTCATAATTTTTATGAGTATATGCAAACTAGGTAACGTTCTTTTATGCGGTAAGTATGCGGTGCGGTAATTTACGATGCGGTGGATTGCGGTGAGTTGTGGTAGATTATGGTAAGTTGTAGTTGAAATAATAAAATGGGTGTTGAAAGATTATATAATTATTTGAAATTTTTTGATATTTATTAAAAAGATAAATGGAAAGGTGTGGTGGATTATGGTGGATTGTGGTGAGTTACGGTGTGGTACGGTACCGGACCGCATGGTACCGCAAAAAAGAATGGGGCCTAAATTAATGCGCATTATATTTGAAAAAGGAACATAGTATTACATATAAAATTATAAATACTTGTATTGTTCTTTGCAATTTTTCATACTTATTGAAATCCAAGGTAATTAAAATATGATTAATAAAATATATTTTATGTGCATTATTAAACCAAATATATATAATAAAATTGTAATTTTGAACTCATGCTACAGTAAATAAGGAGTCTAGCATCAAAGAAAACTTTATGTCTAAACCAATCAATTCGGGAAGTGAGTTAAATACGTGTCGGTTGTACATCTAGATAAGGTAACTACGGGTCTGGTATATTTCGGGTTCCAGTAAATACGAATTAGGTGTATTTCGGGTTCAAGTAAATATGGGTTAAGTGTATTCCGGTTTCGGATCAATACGGGTCGGTTATTTATCGGATCGAATTAATGCGGGTTGGATATAATTTAACAATAGAAAATGTTAAGAGTCTTAACATATGACTATTTTTAAATCATTATAATTTTTACGAGTATGTAAACTAAATTAATGTGCATTGTTTTTTTTTAAAATGAATGTAGTATTACATATAAAATTATAAATAATTATATCGTTGTTTGTAACTTTTCATACTTATCAAAATCTAAGGTCAATTAAAATGTGTTTAATACAATATATTTTATGTGCATTAGTACACCAAATATATATAAGAAAATTATAATATATTTGGTGAGTGCGAAAGGTGGAATAGAGTGGGCGCATTAGATAGTGATTGAGAATCTAAGTCACATCAGTCACATCAGTCACATCATTTAAGTATATGAATTTTAAAATATATTGTTTATAATTTTTATTAAGGTATTGTGAGTAAGACAAATCATATTAGTGATATTATTTATTAAATATATGAATTTTTAAATGGATATCATGCAAAATAGATAGGAAAGAATTAATAATGTGAAAAAAGGTACAATAATGTAACTAAGAATGTGATAAATAAGATAAATTTATCACACATTAAAAAAAAATTGGATCCTAACCCGTCCGTAGGACGGGCCACAAATTGTTTAAAAGGGCGGCTCGAATTTACTCTTTTGCTCTTAAATATATATATAGTAAGCGGGTAAATACGTGTCACGTGTATGTTTGGATAGGATAAATACGGGTTCAACATATTTCAGGTTCGGGTAAATACGAGTTAGGTATATTTCGAGTTCAAGTAAGTATGGATTTAAGTGTATTTCAGGTTCGGGTCAATACGGGTCATGTATATTTTTGAAATCGAGTGACTGCAGGTTGGATATTATAGCACTGGCAAAAATTTGGGTCCGGGTAAATTCGGGTCAGACAAATTCAGATAATGTCGAAACTCGGACGAGAAATTCATGTCCGGACTCGGTTTTATTTCAGGTAGAATCGGGTCGAACAATTTGGACGAAGTTAAAATCGGGTTCAGACAATTGAAAAAATATAAATTTTATGTCCGAATCTTCGGTCAGTTCGATCAATATTAAAATTCGGACGAAAAATCTATGTCCTAACCCGGTTATTCCGGGTCGGGCAATCGGGTAATTCGGGTCGGAAAAAAATTTGCCATGTCTAGGATATTATTAAATTTTTCAACATATAATTTATAATTTTTACTAAGGTATCGCGAGGAAGATAAATCACATTAGTGATATTATTTATTAAATGTATGAATTTTTAAATAGATATTATGTAAAATAGGTAAGAAAGAATTGATAATATGAAAAAGGTCGAATAATGTAATTAAGAATGTGATAAAATAAAATAAATTTACCACACATTACAAAAGAACAGAGCCATAACCCGTCCGTAGGACGGGCCATAGATCTAGTGTAAAGAAAAAGGATGATTTAACTTTGGTTTCTGGGTTTATTTTTGCATTGTGGCCCCTCGGGGTAAATTATAGATAATTTGTTTAATTGGGAGTTTCTATAAATTATTATTTGGAGTTTAAGGTTTATGACCCGAATAAAGAAGATCCAAAGTTGTGCCTAGCTCTGGTGAAGACTAAAAATGAATGAAGTGTTTGATATACACTCTCACCAAGGTTGTTAGAATCAGGATCCTAGTTAGGATCGATGAGCGTCATTAGAATCGGAATCGTAGAATAAGATTGAGGATCGTAAGATTCTAATACAATAGGAAAATATCAAAAAAAAGTTTTATAATAGTTAAATCTTAATAAATATTCACTAGTAATGAAACAATATACTTAATTATGTATGAGAGGATAACTTTAATACAAAATTTTAAAGATGATAATGTGTGCAAAAATTATCAAATTCATGTCGGATCGTGGATCGAATCGTTGGATCGTACAATCGTATTGCGATTCTAACACATAATATTCATGGTAAATCAGGATTGTAAGATCCTAACTACTTTAATTAAGATTCTAATAAGAGTTGAATTGATGGAGGGGTTTTGGATCGTAAACTTGTAGAATCGTTGATCCCGATCGAGATTTTAATAACAATGACTCTCACCAAACAACATTTAAAGAGGCTTGTTTCCTTTTTAATTTTTTGCTTGCATGTGCTTCCTCCTCCCTTGTCTCTCAATAGCACGAAAACCAAACATCTTTTCTCAAACTCTCTTCTTCTTCTTCTCTTCATCTCGCCTGCCTTTTCTCTCCAACTCTACCAATATTAGACATAGGAAAGTTTTGTTTCAGATATAGGAAGTGGTTTTCAAAAATTATATAAATTCTATCCGCACTCAATTAAATCCAATTTGGGATGATCATGCCCTAGTTAACCAGACACAAATGTTTATTTACTTGGTTATGGATGGAAGCTCCCAAAGACTCAAAATTTTGTCATCCTAAACAAATATAAAAGAGAGAATAGCTTCATCCAACTGGAGAGAAGAAGAGATGGTGGTAGGAGAGCCTTGTTGATAGGTTTTCAGAGAAAAGAGAGAGCCTTATTGGAATGCAGTAGGGAATGAACAGTTGGAGAGAGGAAAGAGGGAGCACAAAGATTCGTTGCTAATGGAGAAGGAGAGAGAGTAGGAGGGGAGGGATAAATGTATAACAAATCTATGAAGATAGTATTGGCAGCCAATACAAAAACTAAGTCTAAAATTCTCTATCAAAAACCATGCGGCCCTTTTTTTGACCAAATTAGTCTAACTCACGCCTTTTTTTTTATTTATGGCATTAACCTTGTGGTCCAAGTAATAATCTGTAGAAACCCAGGGTTCAAAAAAATTAATGTCTATATAGGGTCCGAAATGCCAAAAAACACCCCTTGGTTTCTGTGTCCTTTCTTGTAATGATTTTTGTTCTCCACCTTACCTGCTGTTTCACTGGGGTTTCTTCCCATTTGTGTGGTTTTTCTCCCTTTTATGGTATTTCATACCCCTTTGCTTCTATGTTGGCCCCATTTCCACCACAAAGCCTCTAATTATCACCTCAATCACAAACACCGCCAACCATCACTACAACCTCCTCGTTGAAACTTTGCACCTCCATTGCCTCATCTACTACACTTCTCATGATTGAACTTTTTTTGTGATTTTTCTTATGTGACGGGAGAAAATCAGGTGAAATCTAGTGGTCATTAATTAGTCAGGTACCATTGACAAAATGTAGCCCCAATAATAAATCCTACCAAAAAATCACAAATAATCTGGATAGTGACGAAATTAATTGCTGGAAGATTACATAATTCGAGCATTAATTACTATAATAGGAGAAATGACAATGGAGATTTGGGAGATGGAAACAACAGACTTCCTTGGCTTGGACTACAACCCACCTCCATTAATGCAGGTTACTCTAAAGAATAAGCAAAACTCAACTAAAACAAACCCAAATCATTGAAAAAGTTTGAAATTGAAGTTGTTGAATTAGATATCAAATCAAAATTGAATTAGTAAACTTTGAAGTAACAAATCAAAGATCCGAATAGAAACTCGAGGTTGTAAAACTGGATGTCAAATTTGAATAATAAGAAACTGAAAGATTGAAAAAAAACTCAAAGTTGAATCAATCATATATTGTCTTAAACGTCAACTTAACCTTGCTGCTGGTCTCTTTTTTTTTTATCTTAAAAGTTAGCTCCTTATGTGAGTGTCTTGAACTGAAAAATGATGGCGTTGGAAAGGGCTTGGATAAGGTTGAATTAAAGGAGGAAGGATATGCATACCTTTTTTTCTTAATGTAAATGTAAACACAAATTTCGAGTCGAAATTAAATAAGACGGGAAATTCGGTAACAAAATAAAATTTGTATTGTTTTTTGATTTGTCGGTACAATTCTATGTTTAACAATTACTGTGGTTCCTTTGGTGCAAAAATTGGATGGAAAGCGGCAGGGAGACAGAAGGGGGGTCACGGCCATGACCAACATTCTCACGGCTGTGACACCCTAAGACCTGGATTTCACAAGACAAGACCTCATAGCTGTGACACCCAAGATCACGATCGTGACACCACAGAGACGATCCATTCGAGGAGGTACCTCACGATCGTGACCAACCCTGGTCACTCCCGTGAAGTTTGCGGGAAACAGCGAACGATTTCCAGACTTCTCCAGGGTCACTGTCGTGACTTTCCAAGGTCACGCCCGTGACCCCTTATCTGTGATAATTAAGTTGGTTAAATGGCATGTTTTGGCTGGTTTTGTAACACAAGTATATAAGGCTTTATTTCAAGGAAGACAAAGGAGATCTTCCCTTAGGTTTTATTTTAGTCTTTAGCTTCTTAATTCTCTTTTAGCTTAGTGATTGTTATTAATGACATTACAAGATATTCAAGATTTAATACAAGTTCTTCATTGATTACAAGTATTGTGATTGATTACTGGATGCGTTTTTGCATTATTTCTCGTTCTTCAACCCTAGTAAGTTTTTATTCTCTATTCTTCACTTTTAATTGTTTTGATTAGTGTTTAGATTAGAGTTTTAATTGCTTTCATTGATAATTTATGCTTGTTCTTGATTCTAGTATTAAATCCATCAATTCGTTAGGGTTAAACTTTGAATCTTTGGTTTTTGTCAATATACTAAGCTAAGTTCTCTTAGGGTTAGGGGTGATTAGGGCCCCTAATAGGGGATTAAGTCTGGGTTAGTGAGATTAGTGTGATTAGTGAGATGATTGGTGTTCCTTTCAAGATTTCCATCCGATAGTTGAAGGATACCGGGTGCCTGGAGGTTATGGATCCTTTCAAACGTCGATCTGGAACTTTAGGGTAGTTTAATAGATTCCAATTTCTATCTCTGGCGAGAGGGAATTGGAATTGATTACTTAGGATTGGTTTTCATACTAGAAAGGCCTATCTTGTACGGGAGTGAAGATAGATTTTGGAAAGTATTGCATCGATTCATCAATTTGGCGAAGGAGATCGATGCTAGCTCGTGCATAGGAAGCGAATATTGGTTTACCACCTTGGAGGGGGGGGGGGGGAAGCCGATGCCAACTTGGTATGCCAAAATCCTTACACTTAATTATCGAGCATGAATCTCCCCTAAAACCACTATTTCCGTGCTTAGTCTTTTGTTAGGTTAGCCCGGTATTACCCCGGAGCCCTTGTTTTCCGTAATTGAGTAGAAACTCGTAGTTTAATCTTCTGAAAATCAAATCTTTAGAACCTCTTGAGACTTGAAAAACCGAACTAGATCACTCTGGCCCCAATTTCTCGGACATATATACGACCGTTGTCTTAGTTAGTTAAGAAAACGTTCAACACAATTCTCGCACCAAACGACTGAATACCGATCGTTCCTAAAACCACAAAACCATATTTAGTTCTTCGTTAAGGGCCAAGATGTACTCATACGCCCACGACAGCAAAAACAAAATGTCAAACAAGGAACGAAGGATGAATAACACATTGAAAGGAGAAGGTTGGAGCACGTACCTCGAGCACCTTCCACAAGGAAGGACCATACTGGTAGCGAGTATGGGCTGCATGGAGGTAGACCGGATCCGCATCCAACAAAAGACGGATGCCACGATAGAGCCAATGGATGAAGTTGGCATAGGACGCCTTGCCCCAGTTCAGGTTTTGGATATTATCAACATTGAGGAGATTCCGAAACCATGTCAGGGAAATATTGTCCCCATGGTTGGCAAAGAGGGTGGCAGAAATGATATACGCTAAGAAAATGAAGCGGCGTTGCTCTAAAGGCATGTTTTGAAACCTCGCATCGCGAATGGTCATCTCGAAGTGCTTATAGGCGAGGTTAGGGAGACCTTGCCGTTGTCCCAAACGCGCAGACACTGGAGCCAACAAATCCAGAACTACTGGAGGGATGTCTGCATCAAAGACCACGTCCTGCCCACCCTAAGGAAGGTCGGTAATTATGACAAAATCTTTGGGCGTGATTATCATCTCACCCACAGGGAAGTGAAACGAGTTAGTGGAATCCAACAACCTCTCGGCCATCGCCCGACCAATGATGCGAAACGTCCTTTTTTACCAAGCCTCCAAGCATTTCCAAAAGGGCATGAAGCTCGCCGCGGTCAAAGTCTCCCGAACAAAATTTCCCGGGATTGATTTCGCTGCCTTAAGTGACTCTTTCAGGGCGCCAGGAGTTTTCAAGTTATCCTCCTAAGAGCATAATTACAGCACATCATTTAAAATGGGGGCTCAAAGCATAATTCCATGGATCCAAGCTGGACCCAGCACAAACACTTTGCTCACAGCCACGATCCATAAAGTAAACAAACAAGCCCAAATGCCGCAGCCCGAGCCGGATCAGCAACAAAAATGGGGAAAATTCAAGTCAAAACCCACCTTGGTTTTGACTTCGCCAAGCCCACGGTCACGACCCATGAAGCAGGCCCAACAGAAAACAATAAAAAAAAAGGGGAATGCGCAAGTCAAAACCCGCCTAGGTTTTGACTCCGCCAAGCCCAGCTGACCGACCCAAAACGCGCGACGACCCAGTAGGCCGGACATAAAACCTGTCTAGGTTTTATTCCGCCTAGTGGTCCGCTACTCGGATAATTGGCCCAGAACGCGTGCAAAATGTTCTTGGTCCATTTTGCAAGGCGATTTGCAAATAATTTTTTTTCAGTCAAAATGCAAAAATAATTGGGTCACTCTATATCCTAGCATGCATACTTAAAATAGCTAAAAATCGACAAGATATGAAAAAAATAAATTCATACCTGCTCATTTTTACGCTAAACTAAGTACAGGAAGAAAAGTTTAAGGATTACCTTGCCATGAGAACGGTAAAACCAAGCATGATTCCAAGATTCAACAATGAGCTCAGAGGGAGCCGCTTCCGTGCCAGGAACATAGTTGTGTCGTGAAGACTTCTCATGAGGCCAAGCCGCCGCATGAGGAAGAGGTGGATTTCTATGACTTCGGGGTTGCATCTTTCTATCACCCGAGATTACTTCAAAGAACAAGACTTCTTTTGTAGAGAGAGAAGGAGTGAGCTAGAGAGATGAAGGAAATGAGGATGTGAAGAAGATGAAGGAAATGCTTGGAATTTATAGAAAGGTCGGGTGAAGGTGAGCCGTTCGTTTTTAGGACCCACCTCGAGATGCCATATGCGTTTCATTGGTCGGAAGTCCAAAGGTTATCCTTTTGCTCCCCAAAGAGAGGCAAAGTGACGTGGCTCAATTCAATCCACACACGAAGTGGGTCCCACCTTGATACCCTTCACGAGCCAGAAAAAAAGGAAAAAAAAAAGAAAAAAATATACAAAACCCGCCTAGGTTTTGTTTGGCCTAGAAGGAGCGGCCCATAAGACGCGGTCCAGGCGCGGACACAGCCCAAGGAAGGTCACCAAAACCCCCCTAGGTTTTGTGACACCTACAACCCAAATTCGTGACCCACAGCCTGGGCCCACACTCTGACTTTACGGCCCGCACGTAAGAATTGAACCTCTTTCGTTTTTTTAAATAAAACTAACACTCGATTTTTTTCATGATTTTCAGGTCATCGATAATGGGACCACCATCACTGAGCTATCGCACAAGAGGTCACTGCCACCATCATCATCACCCAAGGCCATCGGCAGAGTTTCGATGCAGTCCCGAGCCATCGGCATCGCCGGTGAAGTCTCGACCCTCAAGGCCATCAGCAACGCGCCTGGTGAAGTCCTTTGGCATCAAAAATGCCCCCCATCATCATCATTCAGGACCATTGGCAGAGTTTTGATGTAGTCCCGAGCCATCGGCATCGCGCCCGGTGAAGTCTCAATCCCCGAGCCATCGGCATCGTGCCCAATGAAGTCTCGACCCCCAAGGCCATCAGCAACGCGCCTGATGAAGTCCTTCGGGATAAAAAAAAAATGCCAACCATCATCAACATCGACACCGGGAAAGAAGAACCGACACTAGGAAAGACTAGAAAACTCCATGAACCATCGGCATCATGTCCGATAACAAGTAAGGCGTCAATCTCGCCCGAGATCAACATCGACTCATCAACGGTCAGGTAGAGCATCATTCTTGCTCGAGATCATCCCCAAAGAGGCACATGCAGCCCACAACTACGACACAGGACGAAGCTTCCAAGTGTCAACCCACACCTTCAAGTAAGGCGTCATTCTCGCCCGAGATCAACAATGACTCATCAACAGTCAGGTAGAGCATCATTCTTGCTCGAGATCATCTCAAAAAGAGGCGCATGCCGCCCGCAACCGCGACACAGGACGGAGCTTCCAAGTGTCAACCTACACCCCCAAGTAAGGCGTCATTCTGCCGAGATCAACATCGACTCATCAACGGTCAGGTAGAGCATCATTCCTGCTCGAGTTCACCCCAAAAGAGGCGCATGCCGCCCACAACCGCGATGCAGGACTCAACTTCCAAGCGTCAACCCAGGCTTTGCAATCCAAAGTCATATCCTCAGGCTACTTTGACCTTCGTCCTACTCGGACTCGATCAAAGTGGGGGCTCTCTATAGACACCGGAATTTGTACCGGTATAATCCCGACTCATAAAAAATATGCAAGTCAGATTGGCCTAGTAAACGGGTCATTGGGCCCAAAGGATCAATAAACCGAGCCCAAGAAAAATAAAACAGGCCGCAAATAAATGTTAAAACCCCTCTGGGTTTTAACTTTTAATGAACAGGCCCATGCAGAGCCGCCCAAACGCGCTTCCCGGAAAAGATTATAACCCGCCTAGGTTATAATCGGAGCTCAGCACGACGCCGTTTCGCTCCACGTCATCAATCCGTGTGCATATATTTGTTATAACCCGCCTAGGTTATAATTGGAGCTCAGCACGACGCTGTTTCGCTCCACGTCATCAATCCGTGTGCTGATAATTGTTATAACTCGCCTAGGTTATAAGGATTCTGGCACCAAAAAATACAATCTGCATGCATGCAATCCCATGATCATAGCCCCACGTGTTTGACTTCCCCTTGACTTCCTATAACTCGCCTAGGTTATAGCCTTGGATGACATGATTTGTGGGGTATGTCCCCCACCATTTCCCTCCAAAACTCACACCCCTTCACCTATAAATACCCCCTCCATTCCACCTTCATTTTCATCAACTACTACCATCTAATACTCTTACTCTACTCTCTTCTTCCACCATATTATACTTCCACTCTCTCAAATTCTCATCATCTCCTATCTTTACTCTATTCTCCTATCATCTCCACATTCTACTTCCATTATCCACTTTCATCATAAAATCACCCTCCTAAACCACATCCATATCATACTTCTTTTTCATCACCCATAATCCATTTCTCATCCCCTCATAATCACACTAATCACAATCATACAACCATCCATACACCACCTTTCGTAGCCACTCATATTATTTCATCAAAGTTTCAAGTCAAGAGGGGGGAGGGGGAACTCAAGGGATCAAAGTCATCGTCGCTACATCTTAAGCAAGGTTCGATTTCTTTATTTTCATTATTGTAATTAATCATGTAATTCCTTATTTAATTCCATTACTTGTACATATTTTGTAAAATGAAAACCGTATTGTTTTTATATTGCATGTTTCGAATAATAATTTCGCAAAATTAATCAAACTTCTCCCCGCTCATTTTCTTTTCAATTTTGATTTTAGTAGAGTCTGTTTTTATAAACAGGCGGATTCGAGAGTTCTTATAACTCTCGAATTCATAACGTTACCCCCGAATCTAGAAATCGGGTTCGTAGACCGGAGTCGTTCTTTTCTTATTTTATGGTTTGTCGATTTCCTTAAATCGGCTGGCGACTCTTTTGCATTTTATAAATTCGTTTAATTATTTAAAATGTTCGGTTTTTGCATAAAAATAAATTAAAAAATGATTTCATTCACATCCACCACCAATTCAAAGCTAGGTCCGAGTGGAATGGACCAGAAATCGATAAAACCTAGGCGGGTTTTATCAATTTCAATCCACCCCTCTCTGGGCCGGGGAGGAAGAAGACCCAGCCCAGAGTCCATTAAAGCCCAGGCGGGTTTTAATGGGTTCTATGGCCGACTTCTTGTTCCCGAGCCTGAATTGAATGTTTTGGATTGGGATTGAATTATTATTAACTTATTTTGTGCAATTTCGAATAATTTAAATAATAAAAAACAGGTTTGTAAATAATTAAAGTTTCATCACCCCGAAAACGAATTTCGAAAATAAAAATATCCTTATTTAAGGATTAAGAAACCTTAGTCGGCTCCCGATCATAAATGTAGCGCATCACGCGGAAAAAAGGGTTCACCCCTTTTCGCGGGGTCCTACAGGTGGAAACGGGTGCTGGGTATTAGGAAGAAAATGGGGTGTGGGCTAGGAAATGTAGTTGGGCCGAAAGAGAGAAAGAAGTTGGGGTTTTGCGCTAGGAAAAATTAGGAAGACTTAGGTTTTTATTTTATTTTCAATTTTCATATTTTTTATTGATTTTTAGCAATAATAATAACAAAAATAATAAAATGGCATAAAATATAATAATATTGCAAAATGAGTAAAAGTATAATAAAAAGTCTAATTCAATCATTTAAAAAAGCAAAATGTCAAAGATTAAAGGGGAAAAATCATGCACAATATGGACTAAGCACCCCCCCCCCCACCCCACACACACACTTAGACTTTTGCTCGTCCCGAGCAAAACAAAACAAAACTACCAACTACTCTACTTTCATGGGAGGGAACAGGTGCATTTAGCATATTCACCAAGTCCTTTAAACTGCCGGTAGCCGGGGTGGATGAGGTGGGTCTCGTGAGGGTTTGTAGCGACTCTACCCACAAAAGCCATGAAAAGAAATGGAAGGGAGAAGGGAATGGAGAGTGAAAAACAAAACTAAAAACAAAAAGAAGAAAATGCTCAAGAAGATAATCAAGTAATTAATTACTCAAATGACTGTGCCAATCAATCAAATGAAGCAAATATATGCACATTAAGATACTTAAACCAAAATGTTGTCAATCTTAAGGTTTTTCAACCCCGAGCACATCATGCTAAACAAAATCCTTGTGTACAAGTTCTAGTGTATCCTAGTTGATCACGGTCAAATCTTAGAAAAAACTCAAACCCGAGCTCGTTTCAAAGCAAGATCAACAAGAACCAAATTTTTCTTTCTTTTCTTTCCTCTTTTTTTTCTTTTTTTTTTCTTTTACTTTTTCTCTCTATTTTTTTTTCCCGTTGGCATGATTGGTGATTGCATCGCGACCCATGAAGGGGGTACTCTCCCAGCATGGTTTCGCTCCGTATGAACAATTGTACTAAAGGGACTAGGGTGTCGCTACCACCCACGCCAAACCACGTTGGTAAACCAACATTTTTCACACTTTTTCCAATTTTTATGGGTTTTAGGTCGATTTTTTCGGGAATTGGAACGACCCTCTGAAAAGCGGTTACCCTCCCAACTCAGGTTGCTCCATACATAGCAAAGTACTTAAGGGGTGTGAGTGCCGCCCACTCACACCAACCCTTGTTGGGTTCGCCGACTTTTATTAATTAATTTATTTTTATTAATTCACTTTTTCAACAAGCTCGAGCATAAAACAACTAAGAATCACGATCTCAAAAAAGGTGTGTAAGGAAGTAAGGAGTTCGTTTTTGCAATTAGCGAAAGGGGTTTACAATAGATAAGTCGCGACAACATCTAGATTAAGGCCTACCATCCTCGTATTTACCGCTTTTAATCAACCAACTAAGCCACTAAGTAATTACAAGATCATAAACAAGAGCAAATTCTAAAAACAAAACTCTTAAGGCTTTTTCACAACTTTTTCACAACTTTTTCCCATTTTCTCTTTCATTTTTCACCACAATTTTTCATTTTTTTTTTTCAAGTTTTAGCACTTTTTCACTTTTTTTTCACTACTACTTTTTCACTTTTTTTTCGAACTTACCGAAGAAAGACAAAAAGGGACCTAAAAAGACTAGGTGAGCAACCCTAAACATAAAGATCTCTCCCCCCCCCCCCCACACACACAGTTAAAATGCGACAATGTCCTCATTGTAGGAAAGGGTGTCTCATGAA
This sequence comes from Portulaca oleracea, assembly GCA_029582165.1. Lineage (NCBI taxonomy): Eukaryota > Viridiplantae > Streptophyta > Magnoliopsida > Caryophyllales > Portulacaceae > Portulaca > Portulaca oleracea. The sequence continues at coordinate 37,151,917 of CM055882.1, forward strand.
GGGTAGTAAACTAGGAAAAAAAAAACATATATACAAACACCTAGCACATAGAAAATGGGTGGCGCCCCGAGCCCACACGGCACCAACAACAGAGAAAACCCAACATAAATCATACTAAAGGGTGTGCCACCAAAAAAGTAAAACCAGGCATGCAAAAAGAAAACAAACTATACAAGCTAAAAAACGAAATATTTACAAAAAGAGAAAAGATGGAACGAGGTTACCATAAAGTCTTCACTAAAAGCAACAAATGCAATTAGTTAACCTCGATTACTATGAAGCATCAGTCGCTCCTTATTCTTCAAGATTCAATCCTTCAAGATCGGAAGAATCCAACGCCCGTAGGAGAAGATCATGCATCCTTGAATGCATCTCAGAATCATGAATGTATGAGAACACAAAAATCAATGAGACATAATAGGTAACTGTCCTCAAAATCTTATCAAATGACTTAGAAAAATCACTAAAATGATGAAATAAGTGAATAAACAAGATTTTAGTAGGCGAGTCTTCTAGGTAAACATGATATGGGTCAAGGAGGGGATCATACCCTCTAAGGGAACCTAGAGACTCAAGGCATGCATGGTTGGGTGAGAGAGTGATAAACAATGAGTGAATGGGGATTACATGATCAGGAGAGGGGGATATTTCATCAAATTCAAAGCACATAGAAGAGTTGTCAACTTCCTCAACAATATCATCACTAAGAAGTCCCAACCCAAGATTATCATCTAGTTCATTAACGTCATCACATGTGTGCAAAGAAAAAGTAGGACTATCTCCATGGCAAACCTCTCAACATCGAATAAAATTTTATCATCATCAACATCAACGGTGAAAGTGTAGCACCCAGGTTCATAATCCATAACAAATGATTCATACTCACACACATATGCATCATGAGGAATAATTTCCATATCATGAGAGTGCAGCACACAAGTCAAAGACAAAGAAAAAGAGTCATCATCACCATAATCACACAAAAGGGGATGAACATGAATATCAGGGGATAATGGGCAAAAAGACTCAACTCTACTTGAAGCACAGTCCTCGAGAGAGGAAGGTCTTAACATGTGAGCATACTCAGGCCAGGTTTCACACATTGTAGAAACTATCAAATCAAGCTTTTCTTTGAACTCCTTACTCGTTGCACATAATACATGTCATATTTAATATAGGTCAGGTCAGCAACATGAGTAAAAAAGTTGGAAGCATGAATAGATGATTCAAATTGATCATAAGGGGAGGGGATATGCATAGGAATAGAAATAGGAGAGGAAGGAGTACTCACCTATGAATCTTCGTAACCCGTTTCCCTCTATTAATCCACAAATGGAGATTGAGTATGCAAATCATCACAAGGGGAAGGGGGACAAGCATTCAAACTTCAAGCATGGTGAGCACATCGATTATCAAAATAATAATAACCCTCAAAATGAAAACTCTCTACAAATCTACGAGTATCCCAAGCCAACAAATTTAGTACTACCCAAGCCTCATTATCATTTTCCATATTAAAACCAAGATTCTCTAGCAGATAACGAGTTATAAAATTCACTCCTTCATCAATAACAACCAACACTTCCCGATCACTAAAGTCATATCCATGAGGAGCCCAATAAGTAAGATAGTCTATTATCTATCACGATAATCACAGAACAATTCTTGCTCATTTTGGGGGAAGTCAAAACATGCCATTTCGTTATTCATTTTTTTTAGATTTTTTAAAACCTAGAGGGAAAACTCAAGAAATAGAACTAAAAGGTTAGAAGGCGCAACTCCCCCGGCAACGGCGCCATTATGTAGTGCAAGTGGGGTTTGTATGCCCGGTGATTTGTCGTTCTTTCTCAGGGAGTTGTGCCTTCTAAACCTAATACCTTTTTTCTGAATTCTCACCTACTAGGTTTAAGGTTCATGTTCATTCGAGAGAGGTTGGTTTTTGCAAACATATAAGAAACACAATCAAACCACGCAAAAAAAGAAAAGGGTTTTGGGGATGTTAGGCAACCAAAGGATTCATGGTTATGTGGGTTTTGTGGTTAGAGAGTAAAAATATAAAAGGAACCAGATGGAAACTCAACTAGAATAGGCCCACCGAACTCCCTTTTTCGAGGGTAGTCCGGATTAACTACCTCAAAGTCCACCACGGACCCTAAGGGTTAAAATAACGGAGTTCCCTAGCTAACCTCTTTCCCACATTCATGGGCGAGTGCTAGCTATCCCTTCTTCCTTATCCTCCATTAACAAGTGATTATTGAATTAATTAGAGGGTTTTCGATCCCTAATTCACCCCACTTGAAGGAAGGAATAAGGCGAGATTTAGGTTTCTCTTACTAATCACTCACTAAAACACTAACCCCTATAACTAATCATCCAATAGAACCTTAATCACCCCCTAAACCTCAAAGAATCCTAGCAAGTAACAACTAATCATGTTAGGTAGTAAATAAACCATAACAAAAACCCTAAATCCTAAAGTCGTCTAACATCCCTTAAACGAAACCCTCATAGAAAACCCTAATACACACCAACTAACCCAAACAAAACCAAGATAAAACCTAACCAAGACAAAACGAACCTTAACAAACCCCACCAAACCGATTACCAAACCCTAGCACAACTAAAACCCTAAGACTGACCTCAACGAAGGACCATTACCAAACCCTAATAAACCCTAAAGGACTAACAAACCACTACCTAATACACAATTGACCAAGGGGAAAGGGAAAACAAATGAAAAAAAAGGTGGAATCAAACCTAATTTCTACTGCCCTTGACCGAGACAGGGAGCAAAAGAAAGGAAAAGAGAGAGACAGACAAATTCAGAGGAGAAAGAGAGAAAGGAAAACAAAACCATCAATCTAAACCATAATTAATCATCAAAACCCAATTCAAACAGGGCATCGAGAGAAAACAATCACAAACCGATCCAAAAACCAGAAATCTAAACTAAGAAGAATCCTTCACAAATTCAAAACCAGCCTAAATACTACCATCAAACATTCCAATATTCGAAACCTAATACATTCAAGAAGAAGTCATCAAAATCCTAGAATCAAACATAGAATAAACATGAATAAATCTAACCTAATCCTAACCCTAAGATGGAGGCTTTGGGGAGTCACATTCCCCTCAACCAACCATGAAAACACAAATCAACTCCTCCTTCTCCTTTTATTGTCGAGCCGAGCCCTCCTCTTCAAATCTGAGCTATTGATTCTTCTTCCATGAGGACGGTGTAGCTGCGTTTGGTGGTTTTGAATGAAGACGGTGATGGTGAATGCTTCGAAAATGACCTGCTGCATTGCACTTCCTCTTCTCTCAAACTGAATCTGTTAAGAGAAAAAGAGATGAATGAGTGAGAATACAATATATCGCGAAATTCTAAGAAAAGGGAAGAGAGAGAAGAAGATGATATGGAGTTGGTTGGTTATGGTGGTGGAGTTTGTCTGCTGCGCAAAGAGAGAAATAGAGAGAAGGGAGAAAGGGGGACGAAGAGAGGGAATTGAGAGGCAGAAAATGAGATTAGAATTAGAGTTTAGGGTGGGTTTTGTTCGGCTGAAACAAAGGGAGAAATGGGTAGTGGACAATAGGGTAAATGGGGCGGGTTTGGTTGAAACGGTTGTTGGGTATTAGGAAGAAAATGGGGTGTGGGCTGGGAAATGTAGCTAGGCCAAAAGGTGAGAAAGAAGAGGGGGTTTTGAGCTAGGAAAAATTAGGAAGACTTAGGTTTTTATTTTCAATTTCATATTTTTGATTCATTTTTAGCAATAATAATAACAAAATAATAAAATGCCATAAAATCTGATAATATTGCAAAATGAGTAAAAACATAATTAAAAAGTATAATTCAATCATTAAAAATAAGAAAAAAGTCAAAGATTAAAGGGGGAAAATCATGCACAATACGTTCTAAACACCCCCCGAACACTTAGACTTTTGCTCGTCCCGAGCAAAACAAAACAAAACTACCTAACTACTCCACTTTCATGGGAGGGAACAGGTGCATTTAGTATATGCACCAAGCCCTTTAAAATCCCCGGTACCCAGGGTGGACGAGATGGGTCTGGTGAGGGTTTATAGCGACTCTAACAGTAAAAGCCATGGAAGGAAATGGAAGAGAGAAGGGAATGGAGAGTGAATAACAAAACTAAAAACAAAAAGAAGAAGAAAATGCTCAAGAAGATAATCAAGTAATCAATCACTCAAATGACGGTGTCAATCAATCAAAAGTAGCAAATATATGCACATTAAGGACACTTAAACCAAAATGTTGTCAATCTTAAGGTTTTTCTGTTGGACCATAATCCCACGATGAGCTTATATGTAAAAGAATATACATCACAATAACTGTCATTGTTTATAGCCCGACTAAAAGTGATCCAATAAATATAAATATTGGGCTTTAATGTATCAGGCAAGATGTGGGCTCTAATGTGTGAATACCGGTGACTTATTATTATTCAATGATGGGCGGAATAATAATAGGTCAAAACCCTAAGGGGTTTACTATTATATATATGGTGATGGTCCCCAGGTCATACACATGGTTATTTTTCTCCCTGATATCCTATCACCAGTGAGAGAGAGTTTTCTCAGTGAATTCTCTTCTGAGTGGGTGTTGATGTGGAAGACCTAACCACGTTGCTTGAAGATGATTAACAACTACAATGGATTCAGGTATTCCTGTTTATGTTTATGTTCTATTGTTTCGGCATATTGGATTCTGGGTTTATAGTGATTGATTAATTATGATTAATCCCAACAAGTGGTATCAAAGCCTTCTCTAAGTTGAATCTTTAGAATAATTAAGGTTAAACTGATGTTAATTATTTTCCCAATTCATTTTTCGTTCTTCCGCTGCCGTCATTACTGCAAGCTTCAGGTTCAGTTCAATTTGATCTCTTTTGCCGAAATTTCTTTAGGGCTTTTGTTCTTTGTATCCTAAAGTATATATCTGCAAATTTAATTGAATTTGTGTTGCCTAATTTAGGAGAAATTCGTAGATTAGGGTTTTCGTATTTGTCGAATCATACATTTTCAATTGGGCATGTTTGGTTGTTTGTTCTCCAAAATTGATTAAGGGATTTTGATAGACTCATGATTTAGTGAATTTACATGATTTTTGTTGATTTTTTTGGTATCAATTGGTGAGATTTTTGTGGCCTTAATCATTCATACGCATAAACCCTAGTTTCGGCACTTTGTGTTCGATTTGGGCTGTTTTGTTCCAAATTGATGTATGGGTGTTGTTAGAATCATGTTTAATCATGTTATATGTAATCAATTTGGTTGTTCATTGATTAATTTCGGGATTACAATATTTGGGTATGAAACCTAGTTTTTCGATTTGGGCATTGCAAAATTGGGCTATCTTTGTTGCTTGTATGCTAAAATTATGTTAGGGCTTTTGATTCTCACATGGTTAATCATGTTTATGTGCCTTCAAGTTGGAGTTTCATGATTTAATTTTTCTGGGCATTCTTGAAGTCACATTTTTTACGTTTTTCCGGGTTCAATTTGCTAATTGACAATTAATTTGTGTTGATTATGCTAAATTGGTTTAGGGCCTTTGCTGTGTATATGTTGAATTATGTTTGTGCATAATTAATTTGGATTTTCATGAACTTTTTCTGCCTAGCGAAATTCAGGTTGAATTTTGTCTTTAAGGTAGTTTAATTTTTGACTCTCTTGTACTCTTTAAGAAGAGATTTATGGTTGTTCATGAATATAAGGTTGCTTGATAAATTTTTCTTCATTTTTCCATGAAGTTTATTTATCATAATTGATGGTTTTTTATTTATCATTTATACTAATTTCTGTGTAATTTCGATGGTTTTCACATTAAAGGTTGTGATATTAGGATATATGGCAATATGACGATAATTTATGCATTGTATGCTGTCAAATGCATCACTTTAGAATAATTTTAAGTTAGAATAATGCGGTCGAAGGTTATTTTATATTTACAATGAATTAATTAAGACAACATGTCGCTTAAGTGACCTCTCTTGTTAAAATTAATTTATTTTGAATATAAAATGAGTGTTCTTGCAAGATTATTAATGTTGTTTCGGCCCAAAGGAAGATCAATGTTGATATATTGGATGAATGATTGTGGTTATAAACATGTGATAATTTTTTGGTTTACGTGTGATTATTGAATCAACCCAAAGGAGGATTCATTATTCGACATGTTTTTTATTATCAGTGTTTGATGACTACACCAATATATCAATAAGAAGGTAATATTGTCGTCCAAAGATGGAATATTAATGGAAACCTGATATTTTGGGATGGGATGCGACCTTATTTGAACTTACTGTTATTATCAAGATTATGGTTTTTTGGGTAAGCATGTACTGAACTGTTTACTTGTTCGCTGATTCAGCTACCTCTAATCCTGCTAACATCACCGCCAACATTAACTTTATTCCTTTATTGAATGGCTCAAACTTCAAGTCATGGAAAAAAAATCTCTTGATTGTTCTCGGTGTCATGGATCTTGACCTTGCCTTAAGGATTAACTATCCTGCTCCTGTAACTGATGAGAGTTTCTCTCATCAAAGGCGGGAGCTTGAGAGGTAGCAAATGTCAGATCGCATGAGTTTGATGATCATTAAGAAAGCCATTCCAGAAGCATTCAGAGGCACTGTATGTAAAAAGATAACTACGGCTAAGGGTTTCCTTGATGAGATTGAAACAAGGTTTGCCAAGAACGAAAAGGCTGAAATCGGAGTGCTCTTGGCAAAACTAGTTTCAATGAGGTATAAAGGCAATGGAAACATAAGAGAGTACATTATGTAAATGTCTCATCTAGTTTCAAAACTAAAGGCACTTAAACTTGACCTCTCCGAGGAATTGTTAGTGCATTTGATTTTGATATCGCTTCCATCAAGTTTTAACCAGTTTAAGGTGAGCTACAATTGTCAACAAGGGAATTGGTTTCTGAATCAGCTCATCTCACATTGTGTTTAGGAAGAGGAAAGGTTGAAACTAGATAAGGTTGAAAGTGCTGACCTTACCTTGACCTCAAATTCCAAGAGGAAAAGGGTAAAGAAGCTGCAGATAAGGCACCTCAAAAGAAGCAGTAAAAGCAGAAATCAGCTAATGCTGAAAATAAGGGTTGTTTCTTTTGTGGTGGTGTGGACCATAAGAAGACGGAATGTGCCAAATATCACATCTGGCGTGCTAAGAAATGTATGTTTCATGGTTTGGTTTATTTTGAGGTTAATTTAGCTTCGGTTCCCACACACACTTGGTGAGTTGATTCTGATGCAACAATTCACATAAGTGTGTCTATGCAAGGTTTCCTGAGCTGGCGAAAACCAAGTGATGTTGAAAGATACATCTATGTGGGGATGACAAGTCAGTTTAAGTAGAGGCAATTGGCGAGTTTAGATTATTGTTAAAGACTGGTTTTTATTTGGATCTTGATGAAACATTTGTTGTGCCGTTGTTTAGGCGGAATTTGGTTTCTGTTTGCTCATTAGACAAAACATATGGTTACGTTTCTTCATTTAGAAACATATTGCTTAAGTTGTTTCATGATTCAAAATTAGTTGGAATTGTTTCTTTATCTGATAATGATAGTTTATACAAACTTGACATAGTTTCTTCTAACAATGAAATCCTGTATGTAAGTAGTCGAGGCATAAAGAAGAAATTACCTAATGAGAATTTTGGTGCCTTATGGCATAAAAGATTGGGTCACATCTCGAAGAGGAGAATCGAGAGACTCGTGTCTGATGAAATTCTTAAACCCTTAACTTTCACAGACATAGATGTGTGTGTTGATTGTATAAAGGGCAAACAAACCAACCAAAGGAGATTTGCCAATAGAACTACGGGCGTCTTAGAACTTATACATACGGATATTTGTTGGCCTTTTCCAAATCCTTCTTGGAATGGCCAACAATACTTTATAGCGTTCATAAATGATTATTCTAGATATGGCTACATATATCTCATTCATGAAAAATCACAGTCTCTAGACGTGTTCAAAAACTACAAGGCTGAAGTTGAAAACCAACGTGGCAAAAGGATTAAAAGTGTCAGATTTGACCGTGGTGGTGAATACTATAGTAGATATGACGGTTCAGGTGAACAACGTCAAAGACCCTTTGCAAAATTCCTAGAGGAGTGTGGTATCGTCCCTCAGTACACCATGCGGGGTTCACCCACTATGAATGGTGTTACTGAAAGGTGAAACAGGACTCTTAAGGACATGGTGAGGAGTATGATTAATCATTTTACCTTACCAGAGTCACTCTGGGGAGTCTTAATCATTTTCATGTTTGGGATTGTCCAACTGAGGCACGACCTTATAGACCGAATGAAAGGAAACTGGACTCAATGACAATTAGTTGTTACTTTGTTGGCTACGCTGAAAGCTCCAGGGGTTTAAGTTTTATGATCCCAAGGTTAAGTCCTTTTTTGAGACGATTAATGCTTAATTCTTTGAGGATATTGAGTTTGTAGGGGGAGATTCAATTAGGAACATTGTCTTTGAAAAAGAATGTGTGAACACTCCTACAGGTGTCATTAGCATTTATCAGAGTTTTATACTTGATTTTGCTTCTGACACACCTCAAGACAATACTGAGGAACCTCATGCCCTTGAGGTGGTTCCCGAAGAACAAACTCTTACTCCTCAAGAACTTGTGCCATTAAGAAGATCCACTAAAGTGAGGAGAAGTGCATTGTCTGAAGACTACATTGTATTTCTAGCTCCATGAACATGAGGTGAACATTGGTTCGATGGAAACTCGAACCAATGAAAGTTCAGGTTCTCAAGAGCTGATAGATGTCATGAACGACGAGATTAAGTCATTGATGGACGAAGATGACCCAGTCAACATCTGTCAGGCCATGGAAAGTGTAAATTCTCAGAAATGGTTGGAAGCCATGAATGAGGAAATGCGATCCATGAAGAACAATGACGTATGGGATCTCATCCCATTGACGGACGGTGTGAAACACATTGGTAATAAATGGATACTTAAAACCAAAAGGGATTCAAATGGTAATGTGGAGAGATATAAGGCTCGTCTTGTTGTGCAAGGATTTACGCAACAGGCTGACATCGATTACAAAGAGACATTCTCTCTGGTTTCTTCGAAAGACTCTTTAAGGATTATAATGGCACTAGTCGAACATTTTGATCTTAAGTTACATTAGATGGATGTGAAAACAACATTTCTCAATGGCAACATTGATGAAACAATATACATGAAGTAATAAGAAAACTTTGTGGTTGGAGACCCAAAGAGTAAGGTTTGCAAGCTTAAGAAATCCATCTATGGGCTCAAACAAGCGTCTCGCCAATGGTATTTAAAGTTCACCAAGTAATTCTCTCGTTTGGTTTTGAGATGAATTTGCTTGATGAATGTATATACCATAGGTTCAATGGGAGTAAGTATATTTTTCTGGTTTTGTATGTTGATGACATATTGCTCACAAAGAATGATATAGGCTTATCAGATTTAAACCAATAGATTTCTATCAAAGAATTTTGAGATGAAAGATCTTGGGGACGCCTCTTTTGTATTGGGTATCAAGGTACATCGGGATCGCTCTCGAGGTATCCTTGTATTGTCACAAAAGAGATATATCGAAAAGGTACTTAAAAGATTCAGCATGCAAAATTGCAAGCCAGGAGACACCCCTGTAGCTAAGGGAGACAAGTTTAGTCTCACACAGTGCCCTAAGAATGATTTTGAGAGAAGGGTAACGGAAAAAAATTCTCGTGCATCAGCGATAGGAAGCCTAATGTATGCACAAGTCTGCATTCGTCCAGACATTGCATACATCACAGGAATGTTGGGGCGGTACTTAAGTAATCCAGGACTGGAACACTGGAAAGCAGTCAAAAGGGTGTTACGGTACCTATAGAGAACAAAGGAGTACATGCTCACATATCGGAGGTCAGATCAACTTGAGGTCATTGGGTACACTGACTCCGACTTTGCTGGATGTAAGGATAGCATGAAGTCAACCTCCGAATACATTTATCTGTTGGCTGGAGGAGCTGTCTCTTTGAAGAGTGCCAAACAGACCATTACGGCATCTTCTACTATGGCAGCAGAGTTTATCGCTTGCTATGAGGCATCAAATCATGGGATATGGCTGCGTAATTTTGTCATTGGATTGCGTGTTGTTGACACTATTCAGAGACCACTTAAGGTTTTTTGTGACAATAAGTGTGCAGTCTTGTTTTCCAACAACAGCAAGAGTTCGAGAATGTCAAAATTTGTTGCCCTCAAATTCTTAGTTGTTAAGGAAAGAGTTTAGAGTGGGGAATTGTTGATTGAGCATATTTGTACAAACTCTCTGGTTGCGGATCCGCTTACTAAGGGGTTACAACCCGTCAAGTTCCATGAGCATCTTGCTCATATGGGAGTTACATCATCTTTTGAAGTTGTTCAGTTTTAGTGGGAGTTTGTAATTTGGATGCTTGTTTTGGCATTAGATTTTGGTTCTTCAAAGTTGTGATGACGTTTTCTGTAGAAATAAGTTATGTTAAAGTCTCCTTTTACACTCTGTTTTATTTTGGATACAGTATGATCTCAACAAAGTTTAAGGTGGACCAGTTGGAAATAGTCATGTTAAGATCACACTGCTTGATATTTCCATGCTGCACATCCACATCTTGATTCATGTCATTCCTTGGTGTTAATGTATGTGATTATTGATGGGTCAAATTACGGTAATTGTAATGAACGCCTCTTTGATCCTATGTTAACATTATTGATGGACGGGATTGTTTAGATACATTGTAATATTGACAACAAAGTTGAGCTCAATACTTTGGTTTACTGTGTAAGTATATTCATAAGGTTTCACATATAGCTCAAGTAGGAAATTGTTGTATCATCATCCAACGATGAGCTTATATGTAAAAGAATATACATCACAATAATTGTCATTGTTTATAGCCCGACTAAAAGTGATCCAATAAGTATAAATATTGGGTTTTAATGTATCAGGCAAGATGTGGGCTCTAATGTGTGAATACCGATGACTTATTATTATTCCATGATGGGCGGAATAATAATAGGTCAAAACCCTAAGGGGTTTACTATTATATATATGGTTATGGTCCCCAGGTCACCCATACGGTTATTTTTCTCCCTGATATCCTATCGTCGGTGAGAGAGAGTTTTCTCAGTGAGTTCTCTTCTGAGTGAGTGTTGATCTGGAAGACCTAACCACGTCGCTTGAAGATGATTAACAACTACAATGGATTCAGGTATTCCAGTTTATGTTTATGTTCTATTGTTTCGGCATATTGGATTCTGGGTTTATAGTGATTGATTAATTATGATTAATCCAAACATTTTCAACCCCAAGCACATCATGCTAAACAAAATCATTGTGTACATGTGCTAGTGTACCCTAGTTGATCATGATCTAATCTTAGAAAAAAACTCAACCCGAGCTCGTTTCAAAGCAAAAGATCAACAAGAACCAAATTTTTCTTCCTTTTCTTTTCCTCTTTTTTTTTCTTTTTCTTTTCTTTTTCTCTCTATTTTTTTCCCCGTTGGCATGATTCAAGATTGCATCGCGGCCCATGAAGGAGCTACTCTCCCAGCGTGATTTCGCTCCGTACGTACAATTGTACTTAAGGTGTAACAGCTGAGCTTTTAAATAACTTTGGAAAAAAAAGTTATGGATTATTTGCATAAGTATCGATTTAATTGCTTATTTATTTATTATTTATTTACAATATCATTGCCAAGTTGAGCAGTCAAAATTTTACATCCCAAATTATATCAAATATCTACCCGATTAATAATCAATCAAGGTTTAAGAAATTATCATTCTACACATATATAAATATACATGTATGTAAAGAGAAAATAAAACATTTCAAAAACAATTTGGACTTTCGTCCAGTTGAAATAAAAGAGGCAGGGAGTCTTGGTTTTTCTTCCTCATTCCCTATTTCCAAGCTAAACTTTTGATTAACAATGGCTACCATTTTCAACCTTCCTTTTGAGGTGACAAGCAAGCTCATAAACTACACCAACTCCATCTCTATTTTCTTGACAACACAACTTACTTTTTTTGAAAATTTGACAGCAAAGATTTAATCTAGTGACTAACCCAAACCCATAATCTGTCATAAAAAGGGGATTCAATTGACCACCATGGACAACCTTCAAGCATCCAAACCACAAAATACAACCCAATTTCACTTATCATTTCTTCTTTAGATTTCAACCAAATTCGGACCAAAAATCCTACCACAGTCTTCATTACCATCCATTCAGCAGCTAACACCCAAAATTTTCGCGGGAAAACACCAGTCCCGCCGCCCAAAATCGCCGCTAAAGCCACCCAAAAACCCCTGTTAGTGGTCACTATTTTGGGCTTTTTGCGCGGCGGCCTTTTTTTTCCTGACGGCCGACGGGTATCCACCGCTCTTCCTACCGCCCTCCGGTGCCCTCGTGGCCGCCGACTGCCGCAAGCACAACCCACCCATCTCCCTCTTTACTCTTCCTCTGTTTTACCGTAGAGAGAGAAAAGGGAGATTACTCCCCTTTTTCATTTTGGCTCCCATTGCCAAAATTAGCTAGTTGGGCCCAAAAATATAACCATCCAATTCCTCACATTTAAGTAATTTTTCAATTTCAAATTTTTATTTGGATTTTCTCATCATTATTTCAACCACATAATATCTATTCTAATATTATTTTAAACTCCGATTTATTTAATAATCCAGACCAAAAGCCGATTTTTATTCATCGAGAAGAATCAGGTCTAATTCGATGACTGTACCTTCACACTGTAAATTATCAAATTTTATTACTCATACAATATTTATGCAATATTTACAATTTATTGGTTGCACGTATAATTTTATGATTTTAAAGTGGACCCTTATAACATTCCCAATACTGGAGACTGGGTTAATAATCGACTCAGCTATGCGCGTAATGAAAGACATGATCTTATGGTTATAGCTGACAACAACAAATATATTCATATAACGGTTGGTCTAATCCAACCAGGGTCTCACTCAAACATATATATATATATATATATATATATATATATATATATATATATATATATATATAGGCAGAATCGCAACTCTTCATTACCAAGTGAGTTCACAACGAAGTCAAAGAAGGAACAAACCCGCCCAAGAAAAACAACAAAGAAAACCTAATGAAGAAGTGAATCTATACAACGATTATACTTTGAACTTCTCTTTGAAAGAAATAAAAATCTATGCAAAATAGTATAATGTATCTTCTTGATTACTTCCAAAATGGAAAGGGCCTTGCGATTCTCCGGGAATTTTTTGTAGTTTCTAGCCTCTCAAAGGATAGCTATAGCCGAGGTAGCTAGAGTCATCATAATAGACTTAAGAGCCCAGTTCTTCCTCTTGTTTTTCCAGTTAGAAAACCAATGTAGCAGGGAGCTAAAATTGAAATTGATCTTCCATTTCTTGCAAAAGAAAGCCATCACCTGCTTGATGAAGACGCATTCAGAAAAAATGTGATCTATGGATTCGTCTCCATGACTGCAAAGGCTACAGATACTATCTACATTGTTACCGTGAGCAGCCAAACGCATAGCCACAGGAAGTTTGTCGTGCGCAGCGAGCCAAGCAAGAAAGCTATGACGTGGAGGAGCTCCCTTGTTCCAAATAATATGGAACCATGGCCACTTTTCTTTGTTCTGCAGAAGAGCCTCATAACAATCAGAAATGTTGAAGCTATTATTCACTACACCTTTCCAATCCCAATCAGTTGCAGTACCCAACTTCACTTTCTCTTTTATTTTGCAAATTTGTTTCCAACACCACGAGCCAGTAGCTGGTGGCTCATATAGCCACCAATTTTGTGTTTTAACATATCTCTCATGGATCCACCGAACCCAAAGATTATCTTTCTTCCGAGCCACATCCCAAACAAGTTTACCCACTGAGGCAATATTCCAAAGACGAGGGTTACGAAGACCAAGACCGCCATATTTCTTATGTGAGCATAAGGTATCCCAACCAATAAGGGGAACTCTACGAAAGTTATAATCACTAGACCAGATGAAATTTCTACGCACTTTGACAACCTGTTCAATAACATTACTCGGCAGTACAAAGATATTCGACCAATAACCCACAATACTTAGGAGAACGGAATTCACAAGTTGTACTCTAGCAGCATAAGAAAGATGCCGAGAGGCCCAAGTGCAAATTCTAGCTGTGATTTTATCCACCAAGCAAATACAATCAAACTTTCCAATCCTTCCCGTATTGATTGGGACTCCTAAATATTTTAGAGGGAAAATACCCCTACTGAAACCCATGATATCAGCCAAGTTCTGGGCCGTGTGATCATCACAACCGGCAAAAACAATTGTGGACTTGGACAAATTAGCATTCAAACCAGTACACTCAGCAAAATGATCCAAGACAACAGCAATACAGTGAATAGATTCACTATTTGCAGTGCAGAAAATAACCAGATCATCCGCAAATAATAGATGATTAACTTTCAAGGACTTACAACCCGGGTGAAACACAAACCTTGAGTCATATTGAAGATTTTGCAGTAAGCGAGACAGATACTCCATAACAATCACAAATAAAAGAGGGGATAAAGGGTCACCTTGACGAAGACCACGCCCTCCTTTAAAATTGCCATGTTTTTGCCCATTAAGATTGATGGTGTATGAAGTGGATGTCACGCACATCATAATCCACTGAATGAATCTCGGGGGGAAATGAAACGCCTTCAAAGCTTCTTCAATACACTCCCAATAGATTGAATCATAAGCCTTTCTCAAGTCTATTTTCATGATGCATCTTGGGGATAGATTCTTCCTATTATAACCATGCGCGATTTCTTGGCATAAAAGGATGTTCTGTACAATTTCTCTACCTTGGACAAAAGCTCCCGGACTCTGATTAATGATATCAGGCAGAACAGCTTTTATGCGTGAACAAAGCACTTTCGAAATGCACTTGTAGGAAACATTGCAGCACGAAATAGGCCAGAAATCTGCTGGACTATCCGGATTAATCTTTTTAGGAATCAAAGAAATCACACTCTCATTAATAACAGAAAGAATAGAACAGGTATTAAGGCACTCACAAATAGCCTCAAATAATAAATCCCCAATTTTCACCTAGTTGTATTGATCAAAAATGACTGCTGAAACCATCTGGACCAGGAGCTTTAATATTAGAGATAGAGAAAATTATGTCACGAATTTCAGACTTAGTAATTGGAGCCAACATCCTCATCTGTTGCTCAATCTGCACAACATTGCCAACATGGAAAACTTCTTCCCTGATGGGAACTCTGGAATAATGTTGAACCCCAAGCAACTTCTCAAAATAAAGAAGAACAATGTCAGCCACCTTCTCAAAACCAGAAATCAAAACCCCTTCCTCATTCATCAAACTATAGACATAAGAGCTTAATTGACTCTGTTTTATTTCCCCAAAGAAAACATGGGAAGGACAATCCCCATAATTCAACCATTTGAGCTTAGATTGTTGCTGAATAAGCAAATGAGCAGAATTCAAGACATTCATATAATAAACTCTTTTCTCCTTCTCAAGCTCCTTGAGAGCAATAGTAGTCTTGTCATTCATAAGCTGCAACTGAATCTCCTCCAAATTTGTTTTACAGATCTCCACTTGTTGGAATAAATCACAAAATTCACTTCTATGTAGCTTCTGTAAGGGTGCACGCAAAGAAACAAGTAGTTTATGCAACTGGAACATCTTAAAACCAACCCTGCGCACTGATAAAGCTTCATCAATGATGGAGTTATAAAACTTGGAATTATGCCACATCACACAGTACTTAAAAGAATGCCTCTGAACAGGAGTACTAGGGAAAGAGATCAAAATAGGGGTATTATCAGAGAGACCAAACGGAAGGAAAGTAGTTTGAATAAACCTCCCTTGATGTAACCAATCTTTATTAGAAAAAGCTCTATCAATTTTTGACCACACATGAGAATTGGTCCATGTGAAATAATCTCCAGTAAAGCTCAATTCCTGTAAATTATTAATCTGGATACAATCTTGAAATCTGCCACTTCAAAGAACTCCACCTGAGTACCACCAAATCTATCATCACTTCTCAAAACCAAGTTGAAATCACCAACAATCAACCAACCCTCCTGAATCATATTAGATAAAACATATAATTTCTCCCACACCTCCTTCTTCTCATGTAAACAATTTGAGCCATAAACAAAAGTAACCTAGAACTTGAAACCATCCTCAAGATTAGTAACAGAGATATGAATCCATTGAGACTGAGAATCAATAATCTCAACCTGACACACTCTAGGTCTCCAAGCCACCAGAATCTTGCATTTACCAGTAATATTAGCATTATGACAATATTGCCAACCACTCAACATATGAGACCCCAATTCCGCCATTTTTTCATTTTTTGTTTTCACCTCAAGAAAGCCAACCAAGCTCACTTGATGTTTTTGCAAAAATCGACGAATGTCAGCCTGATTATTAAATCTACCACACCCTCTAACATTCCAGCTCAAAATATTAACCATAACCCTCACGAATTCTCCCTCCTGCCTTCTAAAAAGATCGAAGCACCTCACCCGCTTGTATCATATGAGGTCGACTTGAAATAGGAGGCAGGCCTTTAGAGGTAACTGAAGGAGTTGGGATTGATTTCTGAATACTACTCACCACTGGGGAAATAGGAAGAGAACTTGATGGAGATAAACTAGAGACACCTGCAGACTCATTCCCACGGCCAACAATTTCATCCTGTGGCTTCATAACCTTCTTAGTTTTCAGCTGACATTCCTCAACAGTATGACCAAAATTCTTACAGAAGGAGCATTTAGTAGGTTTCCAGTCATACACAACTTTTTGAGAAACAATTAATCCATTGTCAGCAAAATGTATAAGATCAGGAAAGTTACCATCCACATTCATTTCCACCATAAGCCTAGCAGCTGTGAGATCATTCTTGTCACGAGTTCTCAAACAAGTCTTGATCGGGATACCAAGAGTACTGCCAATCTTGCTGAAACCATTAGAATTCCAATACTTCACATCCAATTTAGGAAGGCTAACCCAAATAGGCAGCGACAAAATCGAATCAGTATCAATGCTTAACTCCCCATTCCATTCTCTAACCAACATCGGTTTATTGCAACAATAATACACTCCTTTCTCCAATACGATGTTTTTGTATTGTTCATCCTGAAATTTGACCACAAAACCCCCCCTCCTCGCTTTGCACAACTTCTCAATCCCCAGATCCTTCCAAATCGATTCCAGAAAAACTTTCATCTCCTGGAAAAGCAAATTAGCTCCCAAGATTCTGCACAGAACTGAGTTTTCCCAAGATTCAAGAACTACATCTTCCTCATTTGTCTCTGCATACAAATTACCGTCAACCGATTTTGGTGGAATAAAACGCAGACTCAAATCCCTCTCCCTCATCAATGAACTATAATGAGAGACCACATTTGAAGCAGTCGAATCCTCCATTTTCAAAACAAGAATCGGAACCAGATTAACTCTCACTACAGCAAAGAGTAGCACCGCTCAATCCAAACCCCCGGAAAAATCGCCAACCGGAAACCTAGAGAGAGAGGCTCTCATAGAGAGAATATATATATATATATATATATATATATATATATATATATATATATATATATATATATATATATATATGAAAATTGGATTATAATAATCCCTACTTTCACCAATTGGACAATGGTGGACCGTACTTTCACTTTGTATTCTGGAGGTCCAAAAAAAAATAAAATTGGATTGTAGTGGTACGAAATCCACCTCCACATTATTCTTATTTTTTTCATTCCTACACTATATTGTTTTTGTTTTTTTTCGTTCCTGCCCCTAGAAAGTTAATGAATTGTAGTTTCTAAAATATTTTTTAAATTATTTTTTTAAGTCTCCGAATAATTATTATGATTTTTGAAAAATAATAAAAGTGAAAAAATCGTAAAAAAAAGTAAAAAAATGAAAAAAATTGGGAGAAACGCTGTAAATTCATTAAAAATCATTGTAAAGTGTTATACTAAGTTTTGAATCAAATGCAACACAAAATCTATAATTCCCTCGAAAATATCCCACTACAATCCAATTTTATTTTTTTTTGGACCACCGGAATACAAAGTGAAAGTACGGTCCACCATTGTCCAATTGGTGGAAGTAGGGATTATTAGAATCCAATTATCCTAAATATATATATATATATATATATATATATATATATATATATATATATATATATATATATATATATATATATTAGGAAATTGACGTAATAAACCGACCATCACTTTTGGAGACTAATATCACTGACCTTTATAGTTTGGTGACATTAATGTACCTTCAAGGATTTTCACCCTAAAACTAACAACAAAACTAACCCCCTAATCCTAAAAATACCGAATACAAACACTCAACACCCCTAAAAATACTTTAAAATGGCACCGGTTTTTTTTTTTTTTTTTGCATTGCTTGCCACATCAGACCGTCAACCGGTTCGCCGCCCAAAAAATCCTTGAAGGTACATTAATGTCACCAAACTGTAAAGGTCAGTGATATTACTATCCAAAAGTGAAGGTCGGTATATTATGAGATAATTACATTTACCCTACCTGACTTATGTGGTAATAATTTTTGTACACCCGACATTTGAGAATTAATTTTCACCCCACCTGACATTTAAGTGGTCATAAATTTAAAGCCCCTCAGGTATTTTATAATTGATTTTTTATTGACTTTTCCGGTGAACTGTAAAAAAATAAATATGAAGTGACCTTTATACCCTTGTTATTATTTCCTTTGACTTTCAATTAAATGCGAAATGACTTTTGTACCCTTAGTATTAATTGTTATGACATTTTAAAATCCAATAACTCCACTGACTCCTCTCCCCGGCCTCCCCTCCCATATAGAAAATGAAAACCTAACCTCTCCCAAACCACCATGTCTGTTTTCTATTCTCCAACATAGTCTTTTCCGTCTCAAATTAAAGGGCAACATCGTAATTTCACTTAGTGATATAGGGGTATTATCGTATTTTTCCATTTCCGATAACAAGTTACCGGATTCTAACACTAAAAATCACTTTCACTAAATGTCAGGTAGGGTGAAAATTATTTTCCAAATGTCGAGTGTGCAAAAATTATTACCGCATATGTCAAGTAGGGTAAATGTAATTAACTCGGTATATTACTATTCAACACCCCTAAAGGTCGGTATATTACTATCCAATTTCCCAAAAAATCATATCAGATTTATTACACTCTCTTCTTCTGTTTTATAAATAAAATGAATTTTGAAAGAAAATGAGCTCCTCCATATATTTTATTTAAAATGAGCTCCTTGATTGTTTTAAAATATTTTTACCCTACAGTGTCGATTTTATTGAGTTCCATCTCATTTTTTTCTCCGTGTTTTCATGATCTGTTTTAGGTACCAAGGGAAAGAGAAATCAACCATCACAAGCATAACTCCTACCACCTAGTAATTTATTAGCTTAATCTTCGTTTGACAAACTCACATTGTTGGCTCGATTTAGTTGTGTGTTTTATGTATGTTGAACTTATAGTTATGTTTTAATTTAGTTTATGTTATGTTAACTTTTTTATTTGACTTAGAATATATCTGCGAATATTTATATCTTATTAAACTTAGCATATTTATATAACTTTCACTTGTTCCATTATGTTCTAACATTTGAAGTTGCTTAAATTATATTGATTATTGTTCAAAAGAATTATTTTCGAAGCCTAGAAATTTTTATTTTTTTTACACATGCTAATGTGTTTTTAAATCAAGTTTTTCTTTTAAATCGAATTTATAATTTTATGCGTTTTGTTTAAATTACTTGTTGAGTTTTTTGCTTTTAATTTATGTTAGAAGCATATCAGTTAAGCCTTGCTTTTCCACTACAGATAAGCGGCGATAACGCCCCCGGCTTATAGGCTTCGATCCACTAAATTCAGATTAATTAAGATAAAAATATGGGTAATTCCCTGATTATGGTCGGGGTTGTTACATAAGGGACGAGGGTGCCGCTACCACCCACGCCAAACCACGTTGGTAAACCAACATTTTTCAAACTTTTTCCAATTTTTATGGGTTTTAGGTCGGTTTTTTCGGGAATTGGAACGACCCTCCGAAAATGGGTTACCCTCCCAACTCAGGTTGCTCCACACGTAGCAAAGTACTTAAGGGGTGTGAGTGCCGCCCACTCACACCAACCCTTGTTGGGTTCGCCGACTTTTATTAATTAATTCTTTTTTATTAATTCACTTTTTCAACAAGCTCGAGCATAAGACACGATCTCAAAAAAGGTGTGTACGGAAGTAAGGAGTTCGTTTGTGCAATTAGCGGAAGGGGTCTACAATAGATAAGTCGCGACAATATCTAGATTGAGGCCTACCATGCTCGTATTTACCGCTTTTAATCAACCAACTAAGCCACTAAGCAACTAACCACAATATCATAAACAAGAGCAAATTCTAAAAACAAAACTGTTTAGGCTTTTTCACAACTTTTTCTCATTTTCTCTTTCATTTTTCTCCACAATTTTTCAATTTTTCTTTCAAGTTTTAGCACTTTTTAACTATTTTTCGTACTTTCCGAAGAAAGACAAAAAGGGACCTAAAAAGACTAGGTGAGCTACCCAAAACATGAAGATCTCCCCTCCCCCCCCCCCTACACACACACACTTAAAATGTCACAATGTGCTCATTGTGGGAAAGGGTGTCTTATGAAGGGTAATAAACTAAAAAAAAAACATATATACAAATACCTAGCACATAGAAAATGGGTGAACCCCGAGCCCACACGGCACCAACAACAAAGAAAACCCAACATAAAGCATACTAAGGGGTGTGCCACCAAAAAGTAAAATCAAACATGCAAAAAGAAAACAAACTATACAAGCTAAAAAACGAAATATTTACAAAAAGAGAAAGGATGGAACGAGGTTACCATAAAGTCTCCAATAAAAGCAAGAAATGCACTTAGTTAACCACGATTACCATGGAGCATCAACCACTCCTTGTTCTTCAAGATTCGGGCCTTCAAGATCGGAAGAATTCAACGCCCGTAGGAGAAGATCATGTATCCTTGAATGCATCTCAGAATCATGGATGTATGAGAACACAAAAATCAATGAGTCAGAATAGGTAAGTGTCCTCAACATCTCATCAAATGCCTTAGAAAAATCACTAAAATGATGAAATAAGTGAATAAACATGATTTTTCTAGGCGAGTCTTCTAGGTAAACATGATATGGTTCAAGGAGGGGATCATACCCACTAAGGGAACCTAGAGACGGGGGGAATGCGTGGTTGGGTGAGGGAGTGATAAACAATGAATGACTGGGTATTACATGATCGGCAGAGGGATACATCGTCACATTCAAAGCACATAGAAGAGTTGTCAACTTCCTCAACAATATCATCACTAAGAAGTCCCAACCCAAGATTATCATCTAATTCATTAACATCATCACATGTGTGCAAAGAAAAAGTAGGACTATGCTCCATGACAACATTCTCAACATCGCATAAAATTTCATCATCATCAACATCAAAGGTGAAAGTGTAGCACTCAGGTTCATAATCCATGACAAATGATTCATACTCACGCACATATGCATCATGAGGAATAATTTCTATATCATGAGAGTGTGGCACACAAGTCAAAGACGAAGAAAAAGAGTCATCATCACCATAATCACACAAAGGGGGATGAACATGAATATTAGGGGATAATGGGGAAAAAGACTCAACTCTACTTAAAGGACATTCCTCGGAGAGGAAGGTCTTAACATGTGAGCATACTCAGGCCAGGTTTCACACATTATAGAAACTATCAAATCAAGCTTTTCTTTGAACTCCCTACTCGTTGCACATAATACATGTCATATTCAATATAGGTAGAGTCAATAACATGAGTAAAAGAGTCAGAAGCATGAATAGATGATTCAAATTGATCACAAAGGGAGGGGATATGCATAGGAATAGAAATAGGAGAGGAAGGAGTACTCACATATGAATCTTCGTTAACTCGTTTCCCTTGATTGATCAACAAATGGAGATTGAGTATGCAAATCATCACAAGGGGTAGAGGGACAAGCATTCAAACTTCTAGCATTGTGAGCACATGGATTATTAAAATAATAATAACACCTCAGAATGACAACTCACTACAAATCTACGAGTATCTCGAGACAACTAATTTAGTAATACCCGATCCTCATTATCATTTTCCATATTAAAACCAAAATTATCTAGCAGATAACGAGTTATAAAATTCAATACATTAATAACAACCAACACTTCCCGATCACTAAAGTCATATCTATGAGGAGCCCAATAAGCAAGATAGTCATTTAATCAATCACGATAATCACAGAACAATTCTTGCTCATTTTGAGGGAAGTCAAAACATGCCATTTCGTTATTCATTTTTTTTAGATTTTTTTTAAACCTAAAGGCAAAACTCAATAAAAAGAACTTAAAGGTTAGAAGGTGCAACTCCCCGACAACGGCGCCATTTTGTAGTGCAAGAGGGGTTTGTATACCCGGTGATTTGTCGTTGTTTCTCAGGGAGTTGGGGCTTTTAAACAAAATTGCCTTTTTCCGAATTCTCAGCTACTAGGTTTAAGGTTCATGTTCATTCGAGAGAGGTTGGTTTTTCCAAACATATAAGAAGCACAATCAAACCACGCGAAGGAAGAAAAGGGTTTCGGGGGTTTTAGGCAACCAAAGGATTCATGGTTATGTAGGTTTTGTAGTTAGTGAGTAAAAAGATAAAAAGAACCAGATGGAAACTCCGCTAGAAAAGGCCCACTGAACTCTCTTTTTCGAGGGTAGTCTGGATTAACTACCTCAAAGTCCACCACGGATCCTAAGGTTTAAAATAACGGAGTTCCCTAGCTAACCTCTTTCCCACGTTCATGGACGAGTGTTAGTTATCCCTTATTCCTTATCCGTTCATCAACAAGTGATTAGAGAATTAGAGGGTTTTCTATCCCTAATTCACCCCACTTGAAGGAAGGAATAAGGCGAGAATTAGGTTTCTCTTACTAATCACTCACTAAAACACTAACCCCTACAACTAATCATCCAATGGAACCTTAAACACCCCCTTAACCCCAAAGAACCATAGCCAGTAACCACTAATCATATTAGGCAGCAAATAAACCATAACAAAAACCCTAAACCCTAAAGACATTTAACAGCCCTTAAACAAAACCCTCATAGAAAACTGTAAAACACACCTACTCACCCAAACAAAACCAAGATAAAACCTAACCAATACAAAACAAACCCCACCAAACCAATTACCAAACCCTAACACAACTAAAACCCTAGGACTAACCTCAGCGAACGACCATTACCAAACCCTAATAAATCCTAAAGGACTAACAACCCACTACGTAATACTCAATTGACCAAGGGGAAAGGGAAAACAAATGAAAAGTAAAGGTGGAATCAAACCTAATTTGTACTGCCCTTGACCGAGAAAGGGAGCAAAAGAAAGGAAAAGAGAGAGACAGACAGATTCATGGGAGAAAGAGACAAAAGAAAAACCAAATCATCAATCAAGATCACAATTAATCATCAAAACCCAATTCAAACATGGGACCGAGAGGAAACAATCACAAACCGATCCAAAACCATAAATCTAAACTAAGAACAATCTTTAATAGATTCAAAACCAACCTAAATACTACCATCAAACATTCCCATATTCGAAACCCAATACATTTAAGAACAAGTCATCAAAATCCTCGATTCAAACATAGAATAAACATGCATAAATCTAACCTAATCCTAACCCTAAGATGGAAGCTTTGGGGCGTGACATTCCCCTCAACCAACCATGAAAACGCAAAACTTTTTATTGGCGAACCGAGCCCTCCTCTTCAAATCTGAGCCATTGATTCTTCTTCCATGAGGACGGTGTAGATGTGTTTGGTGGTTTTGGATGAAGATGGTGATGGTGGATGCTTCGAAAATGACCTGCTATGTTGCAGTTCCTCTTCTCTCAAACTGAATCTGTTAAGAGAAATAGAGATGAGTGAGTGAGAATACAAAATATCGCGAAATTCTAAGAAAAGGGAAGAGAAGGAGAAGAGAAGAAAAGATGATAGAAGGAGATGATATGGAGTTGGTTGGTTATGGTGGTGGTGTTTGTCTACTGCGCAAAGAGAGAAACAGAGAGAAGGGAGAAAGGGGGACGAAGAGAGGGAATTGAGAGGGGGAAAATGAGATTAGAATTAGGGTTTGCGTGTAAATTATTGTGTGCTCCTGGAGCATATGCTCCAGGTGCTGACATGGCTGCCATGTCAGATATATATTTTTTTAATTTTTTTTTATTTCGGCAACAAAGTGAACGGTTACATACAACATACGTTGGAGGTTATTCATTTCAGTCCCACGTGGTTGTTCACTCAGTAGCACATCATTGTTCACCGGACGAAAGCAGTAACAGTTACTTATTTAAAATGACAGTTCAATTTTTTTGCTGTATCAAATGTTGAAACGTGCTTCCATTTTTGTTTGGACTATGGTAGTATAGTGGAATTCGAATTAGAAGTGAAGACATGGAAGATATTCAAGACCAAATTGGAGATCGACAAGTAGCAAAAAATTTAGTAACTTGTTGTCGGTTATCAATGTTAATTAAGAAGCAATTATCATGTCAACAATTTTGTGAGTTGTTGTTGATCCATCTATGCGGTTACATTACTCCATGATGATGGCGATTATCATAAACTATACTTGTTTGATCAATTGATTATGCACGATCTCGATAAAAAAAAATCTTATTGTTCACTAAAGATAACATCATTGTTCACTACACGATGTTCACTAACTTGAAGTCTGATCAATTGATTGCGTATGATTTTGACCAAAAAAATATGATTGTTCACCCACTGTAACATCAATGTTCACTAACTTGAACTGAATGGTTCACTGAGCGGTACGCAATTGTTCATTAACAATATTTTGCTATTGTTCACTGCCCATAGCGTTGGTATTCATTAACTTCAGTTTTATTGTTCACTGCCTTCAATTGTATTGTTCACTGCCTTCTGTTGTATTGTTCACTACTACTAGTACAAATCATCAAGGATACAACCATGAATGGGTGAGTGAACAACTATTAATCAATGTGTGAATAATTACGAGTTAGTTATTGAACAACTCCATGTTTCTTGTAGTAAACAATCATGAATCGGTGAGTGAACAACCATGAATCGAAATTCATTTTCGATGAACGTGACTTCAGGAATAGATGCAGAGTTAATCATGATCAAAAAGATGAATCTGATGATCAGAATGCGTGGTTTCAAGCCAGAGCATGATGAAGTGGGTCAAGTTGGACAATTTCGTCGGCGACACCCCTTGGAGGTCATTGTTGGATAGGTCTCGCCGGAGGAAGCCGAATGACAGTAGAATCTCACGCGTAATGTTCGTCGTATCGGCAATTATATTGAATTTGACGCCTTGATGTTTTAGAGGGGAGGAGGAGAGGGAGTGGCGAAAGAGTGATGGTGGGTGGCGGTGGAAGGAAAAAGGGGAGTTGAGAGCAGTGGTGATGGTGTTGTCTGTGATAATGGAGGTTAGTAGCAGGAGGGAGAGAAGAGGATGGTAATGGTTGAGGACGGTGATAATGGAGGTTAACAGGAGGAGGGGGAGATCAATGGAAGGGTGTGATAATAGCTAGTGTGAGGAAGACGTGGGTGAGTTAGTTTTAAGATTTTTTAAATTATTTTTTTAATTAGCTGCCATGGTGGATTTGGAGCATGTGCTCCAAGAGCATATAATAGGTATTGGGGTTTGCGGTGGGTTTTGTTTCGCTGAAACAAAGGGGTAAATGGGTAGTGGATAGTAAGGTAAATGGGGCGGGTTTAGTGGAAACGAGTGTTGGGTATTAGGAAGAAAATGGGGTGTGGGCTGGGAAATGTAGCTGGGCCGAAAGGAGAGAAAGAAGAGGGGGTTTTGGGCTAGGAAAATTAGGAAGACTTAGGTTTTTATTTTCAATTTTCATATTTTTGATTCATTTTTAGCAATAATAATAACAAAATAATAAAATGCCATAAAAATCTAATAATATTGCAAAATGATTAAAAACATAATAAAAAGTCTAATTCAATCATTAAAAACAAGCAAAAAGTCTAAGATTAAAGGGGAAAATCATGCGAAAAAAAACGGACTAAACACCCTCCCCCCCCCCCCCCCAACACTTAGACTTTTGCTCGTCCTGAGCAAAACAAAACAAAACTACCTTAACTACTCCACTTACATGGGAGGGAACGAGTGCATTTAGCATATACACCAAGCCCTCTAAACCCCCCGGTATCCGGGGTGGATGAGGTGGGTCTGGTGAGGGTTTGTAGCGACTCTAACCACAAAAGCCATGAAAAGAAATGGAAGAGAGAAGGGAATGGAGAGTGAAAAATAAAACTAAAAACTAAAAGAAGAAAATGCTCATGAAGATAATCAAGTAATCAATCACTCAAATGACGATGTCAATCAATCAAAAGAAGCAAATATATGCACATTAAGGACACTTAAACCAAAATGTTGTCAATCTTAAGGTTTTTCAACCCCAAGCACATCATGTTAGACAAAATCCTTGTGTACAAGTGCTAATGTACCCTAGTTGATCACGATCAAATCTTAGAAAAAACTCAAACCCGAGCTCGTTTCAAAGCAAAAGATCAACAAGAACCATTTTTTTTTTCCTTTTCTTTTCCTCTTTTTTTTCTTTCTTTTTCTTTTACTTTTTCTCTCTATTTTTTTCCCATTGGCATGATTCGAGATTGCATCACGGCCCATGAATTGGCTACTCTCCCAGCATGGTTTCACGGGGTAGTTAGGATCGGAATTAATCCATGTAGGATCGTGGATCATGTGTATATAGTAGAATCGTATCAAGGATTTGGGATCATAAAATCGTAGGATCGTAGATCAGGATTGAGATTTTAATAACTATGCTTCCATTAACAAGTGACTAGTGAATTTAGAGGATTTTTGATCCCTAATTCACCCCCTTGAAGGAAGGAATAAGGCGAGAATTAGGTTTCTCTTACTAATTACTCATTAAAACACTAACCCCTATAACTAATCATCCAATAGAACCTTAATCACCCCCTTAACCCCAAAGAACCCTAGCCAGTAGCCACTAATCATATTAGGCAGCAAACAAACCATAACAAAAACCCTAAACCCTAAAGACAACTAACAGCCCTTTAACAAAACCCTAATAGAAAACCCTAAAACACACCTACTGACCCAAACAAAACCAAGATAGAACCTAACCAAGATAAGACAAACCCTAACAAACCCCACCAAACCGATTACCAAACCTTAACACAACTAAAACCCTAGGATTGACCTCAACGAAGGAACATTACCAAACCCTAATAAACCCTAAAGGACTAACTACCCACTACCTAATACTCAATTGGCCAAGGGGAAAGCGAAAACAAATGAAAAGAAAAGGTGGAATCAAACCTAATTTCTACTGCCCCTGACCGAGATAGGGAGCAAAAGAAAGGAAAAGAAAGAGACAGACAGATTCAGAGGAGAAAGAGAGAAAGGAAAACCAAATCATCATCAAGATCAGAATTAATCATCAAAACCCAATTCAAACAGGGAACTGAGAGGAAACAATCATAAACCGATCCAAAACCCGAAATCTAAACTAAGAACAATCCTTCACATATTCAAAACCAACCTAAATACTACAATCAAACATTCCCATATTCGCAACCCAATACATTTAAGAACAAGTCATCAAAATCCCAGATTCAAACATAAAATAAACATGAATAAATCTAACCTAATCCTAACCCTAAGATGGAGGCTTTGGGGCATCACAATCCCCTCAACCAACCATGAAAACGCAAATCAGCTCCTCCATCTCCTTTTATAGTCGAACCGAGCCCTCCTCTTCAAATATGAACCATTGGTTCTTCTTCCATGTGGACGGTGTAGATGCGTTTGGTGGTTTTGGATGAAGATGGTGATGGTGGTTGCTTCAAAAATGGCCAGTTGCGTTGCACTTCCTCTTCTCTCAAACCGAATATGTTAAGAGAAATTGAGATGAGTGAGTGAGAATACAATATATCGTGAAACTCTGAGAAAAGGGAAGAGAAGGAGAAGAGAAGAAGAGATGAGAGAAGGAGATGATATGGAGTTGGTTGGTTATGGTGGTGGTGTTCGTCTGCTGCGCAAAGAGAGAAACAGAGAGAAGGGAGAAAGGGGGACGAAGAGAGGGAATTGAGAGGGGGGAAATGAGATTAGAATTAGGATTTGGGGTGGGTTTTGATCGGCTGAAACAAAGGGGGAAATGGGTAGTGGATAGTAGGGTAAATGGGGCGGGTTTGGTGGAAACGGATGTTGGGTATTAGGAAGAAAATGGGGTGTGGGATTGGAAATGTAGTTGGGCCGAAAGGAGAGAAAGAAGAAGGTGTTTTGGGCTAGGAAAAATTAGGAAGACTTAGGATTTTATTTTTAATTTTCATATTGTTGATTCATTTTTAGCAATAATAATAACAAAAATAATAAAATACCAAAAAATCTAATAATATTGCAACATGAGTAAAAACATAATAAAAAGTCTAATTCAATTATTAAAAACAAGCAAAAAGTCAAAGAATAAAGGAGAAAAATCATGCAAAATACGGACTAAACAGAGGCATTCCATACTCTCTAGTAGTTGAAACTTGTCTAATTAAAAGAATTTAACTTAGGAATGAGGACTGTCTCAATCTCTACATCCAAATTATAAAGGTTGTCTTTATAATAAGGAACTCCCAATTCTAAGTGATAGTGGGAGAAGTTTTTCTTGCATTCTCAATATAATGATAAATTGCCCTAATATTATGCTCATCAAACTCTTATGTGTGCTTCGTGGAAGAGTATGTTCTTTACACGTTATTAGCTAGAAGTATAATCACTAGTTGATGTCTTTGTCTTGAGAATAGGGCATTGGTGAAGCTTGGTATGTCCTAGATGTGGAAGTATTTGGAGTCTTGAGATATTCCTAAACTATGTCAGAGGGCAAGTTTGAGGAATATAAGATTTTTAGTAAGGCGTCTGTAAACCCAAATTTCGAGTCTAAAATTGAGAAACAAATTAATTTGTATTAATATTCGAATATATGTGGGTACAATCTCTGTATTAAATATAATAAAGTAGTCCTCTTATTCGATCTCCTGAAATTTGGGTGAGCTGAGGGCGTGAACGCTTGATCACGACCTCGAATGCATGTTTAGTTGAAGTTTTCTTGTAGTTGTTCTTGAGCTTAAGGCCTTCAGCTTTGACCTCCTTAGTGCTTAGTAGCTGGAGGCTTCTCGAAGGTTGACCGTTTGCAGGTTGACTGTTGCTTGCAGTTCTTCAAGTTCTTAGATGCGAGGGCTTGAATGCTTGATCTCGATCGATGAACCAGAAGAAGAAGATGACTGCAATCTTTGATGTGAAGAACAAAAGTTATTGAACTAGCAGGCGTTGGTTCCTATTGCTTGATAGCCGGAGGTCGCTTGTAGTTCGATCTTATGAAAGGCTTTGCAGGTCTTATCGAAGAACTCTGTAGCAGTTTCTTGATCTTGACCCGATAGAGGCTTGGAGACTCGATCTTGAGCTTTTGCAGACTTCTATCCTTGGCACTTGGTAGTTGGAGGTTGCTGACAGTTTGATCTTCTGAAACCTCTGGAGTTTTGAATGTCGATTGTTGCCGGGGGAGTTAAAAATGAAGGAGGATGAGTCCTATTTATAGGCTCTGAAGGTCCAAACCCAAGGGTTTCCGCTAGGCTTTGAGCTTGGGCCGAAATTACTTAATTATTCCTTTAACTTTAAATATAAAAAAAATCATTAATATTTTATGCATCATCTCTGACACGTGTCACGATTTTATTGGTCAAGATGTATTTCCATTTAAAATCCAATTAAATGGAACGTCGTAATTAACTTAACACGCGGCGGACAATAATTGGCCGAATAAATTTTAATTTATTTTCCACGTGTCATGTTTTAATTGGTCGACAAATTTTTGCCTCCTACAGATGACCCCTTTGAGAGTCTGTCGCGAACACGAATTTTGAGTGTTCAGAGTGGCTGAATCTCGAATATAATTTGTATTTAGCGGGCATTCTATTGTGCTTAAATTTCAGCTGGGCCAAATGGAGTGCGCCGTTGATTTGAAGAACGAGGATGTCATTTTGGAGCAGAATTCAACCAACACGACTACGATGCCCCCACATTGCATGCTTGAATGAAGTTTTCAACCCGCCTGAGTATCTTATTGATGGTGCTGACCTGATGCAAACCACTAACATGAAGATCTTGGCGAGCCAAAGTGCGACTTGAAAACCCAAAATTTTGATGACTTGGAAGTCGATCCATTTTTTTTCTTTTTTGCACTTTTGACTTGAGAGTCTTTCTTGTGATGACACAAAAGTCTTTAACCTTGTCGACTTTGGAGTCTTGGACGAGTGAGTTATGGACTTTATTGACTTAAGAGTCTCTCTTATTAATTTATAAGTCTTTATCTATCTTGACTTGGGAGTCCTTCATCCTGTTGACCTATGAGTCTTTAACTTTCTTGACTTGGGAGTCCTGCATCCTGCTGACTTGTGAGTTATTGAATTTTGCTAGCGTATGAGTCATTCATTTTGACTTGGAAGTCGTGAACTCATGAATCTTTTATCACAGGTGACTTGGGAGTGTTTTCTTTGGTGAACTAAGAGTGATTGCTTTTCTTCACTTTAAAATTTGATTTTGACGACTTGGTAGTCTTGAATTTGGCTGACTTACGAATCTTGAACATTGCTGACTTGGAAGTCATTGTCTTTTTTTCCTTGACTTTTGAGTCTTTCATTTTGTTGATTTGAATTTGGATGACTTGTGAGTCTTTCATTTTGTTGATTTAAATTTGGATGACTTGTGAGTCTTTGGTTTGAAAGTTTTGAATTTCGACTTGGGAGTCTTTAACATTGGTGACTTGAGAGTTTGACTTGAAAACATTGGGTTTGGACTTTTATGAGTCTTTTGTGATGATGACTTGGAAGTCTTGGATTTTTACTTGGGAGTCTTTACTTTTGGTGACTTGAGAGTCTTTTTCTTGAAAGTTTGGGATTTGGACTTGTGAGTCTTTAATTTTGATGACTTGGATGTCTTGGATGTTGACTTGAGAGTCTTTAATTTTATGGATGACTTGAAAGTCTTGAATTTTTTACTTGTGAGTCTTGATTTGGATGACTTAGAAGTTTTGAATTTTTTGACTTGTGAGTCATGATTTGGATGGCTTGGAAGTCTTGAATTTTTTGACATGTGAGTCTTGATTTGGTTGACTTGGAAGTCTTGAATTTTTTTTACTTGTGAGTCTTGATTTGGATGACTTGGAAATCTTGAATCTTTTGACTTGTGAGTCTTTTTTTATAACTTGACTTGAAAACTTGCAATAAGTTCAATCGGAATCGTTGCTCTCGTCTTCATCAAACACGATCTTCGCTTCGTTTTTAAGCCTCATCACAAGCTCCTTAAAAGTTAAACACTTCTCCAACGGATGGCTAATGATCCTATGGTACTTGCAGTATTTAGGGTCATTGATTCTTCCGACTTCATGTGGACGCTTCGACTCTGGAAGTTTAATAATTCCTTTTTCAAGAAGTTTATCAAGTATTTCAGGTGTACCACCGTCAGAAAAAGGATATTCTTTCTCTTCAAAAATCATGGATGAAGGAATTTGTTTTGACGTGCCCCCGAGTGAAGTTTGCTTCTTTTTGACACTTGGTCTTCTTGCATCATGTTTGAAAATTGCGAGCTCCATGTCCTGTGCCCGCATTGCCAAGTCCTGAAAGGTTTTTGGCTTAGCCATCTTGAGGACGTAGAGCGAATCACAGTGCATACCTTGAGTGCACATATCGACGGTCGAGGCTTCTGTGAGGCAATCCTTGCATTCGAGACTAAGGGACCTCCAACGATGAATGTATTCAAGGACTGGCTCACCATCCCACTGTTTAGTGTTTGTCAACTCTGTCATGTTAACGACTCGTTGAGTGTTGTAGAGCCTGTTGAGAAACTCTTTCTCCGTTTGTTCCCAACTATTGATTGATTTAGGCTCTAGATCAGTATACCAGTCGAATACGATCCCCTTCAAAGAGCGGACAAATTACTTCACTAGTCTATCTCCTTCTATGCGGACATTGCTACAAGTCTCGATGAAATGAGTAACATGTTGCTTGGGATTACCTTCTCCGTCAAATTGATTGAACTTTGGGGGTTGATATCCTTGTGGCATTCGAAGGGCATCGATTCTTTTTGAGTATGGCTTCGTGTATAAGTGACTCTTTCCAAATCCTTCTCCGAGATGAGCCTTCACTGCATTCGCAATTAAGTTTTGAATCTCTTCAAGAGTCATTGATCCTAAAAATAAGTCTTTCGTTTCTTCCTTATCGCTATCACCTTTGGAAGACACTTTGTCAGATTCTTCCTTGTCTATCTCTCCGTCTGATTCTTGATAGGAGCGCTTCTCTATTTTCTTCATCAGCTTCGTGATCTGCGCACTTTGTTCGTCAATTTTCTTGTCCTTCTCTTCGCTCTCCCTAGCAAGTCTTTTCAACATAGCCTCTAATTCCGTGATCTTTTGTTCCATGTTGGCAGCCATCGCATTGCTTGAGTCAAAGTTTGAACTTGAATTCTTGGAGAAAGATATGAGAGGTAAAGATGTCCCACCGGGCGTGCCAAATTTGTAAACACAAATTTCGAGTCTAAAATAAATAAAGACGGGAAATTGAGAAACAAATTAATTTGTATTAATATTCGAATATATGTGGGTACAATCTTTGTATTAAATATAATAAAGTAGTCCTCTTATTCGATCTCCTGAAATTTGGGTGAGCCGAGGGCGCGAACGCTTGATCTTGACCTCGAATGCAGGTTTAGCTGAAGAATTCTTGTAGTAGTTCTTGAGCTGAAGGCCTTGAGCTTTGATCTCCTTAGTGCTTGGTAGTTGGAGCCTGCTCGAAGGTTGACCGTTTGCAGGTTGACTGTTGGTTGCAGTTCTTCAAGTTCTTAGATGCAAGGGCTTGAATGCTTGATCTCGATCGATTAACCAGAAGAAGAAGATGACTGCAGTCTTTGATGTGAAGAACAAAAGTTATTGAACTAGTAGGTGTTGGCCCTTGGCGCTTGATAGCTGGAGGTCGCTTGTAGTTCGATCTTTTGAAAGGCTTTGTAGGTCTTGTCGAAGAACTCTGTAGCAGTTCTTGATCTTGACGCGGTAGAGGCTTGGAGACTCGATCTTGAGCTTTTGCAGACTTCGAACCTTGGCGCTTGGTAGCTGGAGATTGCTGACAATTTGATCTTCTGAAACCTCTGGAGTGCTGAATGCCGAATGTTGAATGTTGCCGGGGGGAGTTAAAAATAAAGGAGGAAGAGTCCTATTTATAGGCTTTGAAGGTCCAAACCCTAGGGTTTCCGCTGGGCTTTGGCCTTGAGCCTAAATTAATTAATTATTCCTTTAACTTTAAATAAAAAAATTAATATTTTATGCATCATCTCTGACACGTGTCACAATTTTATTGGTCAGGATGTATTTCCATTTAAAATCCAATTAAATGGAATGTCGTAATTAACTTAACACGCGGCGGATAATAATTGGCCGAATAAATTTAATTTATTTTCCACGTGTCATTTTTTAATTGGTCGACAAATTTTTGCCTCCTACAACGTCATTCTCGCTTCAGATCACCAACAAAAGACGCACGTCATCAACAGTCAGGCGAAGGACTCCAGCTTCCAAGCGTCGCCCAGGCTTTGCACTCCGAAGTCGATCATATCCCCAACCGGTGTCTAACAAATCAGTAATGCTTTGTTTCTCATCCTATTCAGGATTCAATCAAAGTGGGGGCTATCTTTAGACACTGATAAGTGCTTCTTGTATATATGAAAACTTGGTTATTTTGATGAGAATTTGGGGAATATTTGACATGATTATATTATTTTACGCCTGAATTTCCCGTATTACACTTGGTTTGGAGTTTGGTGAGTTTTGTAGGCAATTTGTGAAGAATCGATGTAAACCGAGCTAAAAAAATCAAGTGTAGATCCAAGTTATGAGCTTAAAGGACCAAGAAGTGTGAAGTTGGATCACCCAAGGCCCAAACAATGGCCTAAAGTACTCCTAGGCCCGAAAAAGCAGTGACACGGGTGCTCAGAGGAAGGGCACGGGTCGTGTCTATGGCCAGAACATGAGAAAATGCAAACAGTGAGCTGACACGGGTAGTGCCTGGGAGGCACAGTCCGTGTCATAGGCGGCACGGTCCGTGTCTACCCTGGCACGGTCCGTGTCACCCGTGTCTCTTCAGTTTCGGCGGTTTCGAGTTGAGATTTGCGCTTATATCATAATGTTTTCGGCTGTTTGAGGAGAATCCTGATTCCACCATCCTCCATTCCATAACCTAAATCTAATCCATATCCTTCATCATCCATATTCCTCCCACCATTGAAGATTGAGAGAAGATTGAAGATTGAAGAGAAATTTGAATACACTTTGAAGTGGAGGAGCAAAAGTCCTCCATTGTTGATCCCTAGCAAGAGTGCTCTTCCCTTTGGTTTATTTCTCAATCTCTCATAGGTTTCATATGCTTTCTAGAATAGATTTCAATTGCTTTGTAGTTTCAAACATGAATAGTGAGTAGTTCCTTTTAGTTTAGGGGATGAACCTTTGAAGTTGCTTGATGAATTGACTTTGTTGGATTGAATTATCATGAATTTAGTTTGTTCCAATCTATTTGGCCTTTGAATTGAATTGTTATTGCTTTTGCTTGATCACCAATTGCATGTAATTAGGTTGTTGAACGAAATACCGAAAGGAGAAGTTTGATGTCCCGAAACCCTAGGTTAAACTAATTAAAATTGTCTAGACATAGAAGTTTTAATTAGGTTTCTTGTGATAATTAGATCTTTAACCTTGACTAAATCAAAATAACCACGAAAGTAGGTGCTTGGTTAGTCTTGGCAATTCGCTCTAGTGGCAAAATCTCATTGCGAAGTATTTTATGCGATTATCGAGCCTTGATTGTGCAAACTAATGAAATGAGTGTTTAATCCATATCATTGATTCATTATTTGACTTAGGTTTTATCCCCTGAACGCCCTTTTACCTTGGTTAATTCAGAAAAGCTTTGTGAATATTAGTTTGTTTAGTTCTTGATTGTGATTAGATTTTGAATTAGTTACTTCAAACCAAAAACCGGATCGACTTAGCGGTCAATTAGGAGGCTAGTTCAGTGCGTTGAATGGAGAAGTCCCTGTGGGAACGACCTTGATTTATGCTACAATTTCACCCGTGCACTTGCGACCTATCAAGTTTTTGGCGCCGTTGCCGGGGACTTTGTCCCTAGCCAGCCATTGAACGAATACCCTAAGGTTGCCTAAGTCATTTATTTTCTGTTTTGATTTTCCTTGGTGTTTTGGTTTTGTCTTTCCAGGTATACTCTACGTGCATGCAAAAAGCTCCACTCTTCGAGTTTGATCCTGAAATCGAAAGAACCTTTCGCTCCCGGTGGAAGAAGCAAAAGTTAGAGCACGCCCGGAGAAAGCAAGAAGAAAACTCCAAGCGAAAAAACGTCATGTCTGGTGGCGGTGGCGAGCCTAGAGTCACGCTTGGCTCGTATGTGATGCCCAACGTTACAAATCAACCCTCCGCCATAAATCCTCCAAATGTGGACTCTAATGATTTCGAGCTGAGGAGTTCACTCATCAATTTGGTGAAGGCCAACCCATTCCATGGCCTTCCCAATGAAGATCCCAACCGGCACCTTCGCCTCTTTAACCAAGCATGTGAGACATTTAAGGCAAATGGTGCAACGCCCGATGCAATCAAGCTGCGATTGTTCCCCTTCTCACTTGAAGGGAAGGCGTGGGAGTGGTTGGACTCTCTTCCATCAAGCTCCGCCATAACCACTTTTGACCAACTTGCTAGCGTATTCTTGACGAAGTACTTTCCTCCTAGCAAGTTGACGAGCCTCCGGAATCAAATTTCAACATTTGTCCAAGATCCGGATGAGTCCCTCTATGAAGCATGGGAGAGGTTCAAGGACCTCTTACGTCAATGCCCCCACCATGGTTTCGAACCATGGGTCCCGATACAAGCTTTCTACAATGGAGTGGATGACAACTTGAGGGCCAACATCTTGGCGGCGGCAGGAGGCAACATTATGTCCAAGACTGTGGCGGAACTTCAAACCTTGATTGAGGAAATGGCGATCAATAGCTACCAGTGGTCAAAGCCCGGTTCCAAGAGGACGGGAGGTAAGTATGATGTTGATGCTATTTCCATGTTGAATGCTAAATTGGATGCCATGACTAAAAAGATGGATATGTTGAATGTGAATGCTCCCCCTCCCCAACCATGTGCGTCGTGTCAATCATATGAGCATGAGACCTTGAACTGTCCTAGTGGGTTAGTTAGCAATGAATCGACCGAAGTGGTTAACTACGTTGGTAACCCTTCTAATAGGCAAAACTTTGACCCTTTTTCCAATACTTACAATCCCGGTCTTAGGTTCCACCCGAACTTTTCTTACCGAAGCAATAACCAAATGGGTCAACCCCAAGGGCAAAGACAAACCCAAGCACCTCCACCACAAGCTTCCCAAAAGCCTAACCTAGAGGCCATGATACAGGCTTTGATGTTGTCTCAACAACAACACCAACAACGGCAACTTGAGCATCAACAAAAACAAGATGAGGTGATTAAGGCCTTAGCTACTAAAGTTGACCTTATTAGCACCCACACTCAAATGCTTGAGAACCAAATTGCCATTCAAGCTAGTACCTCCACTAACCCTCCGGGAATGCTTCCCGGAAAGCCCATACCTAACCCTAAGGAACAATGTCAAGCCATAACCTTAAGGAGTGGGACACAATTGGAGGGGCCTAAAGACCCTAGGATTGAGCATGTGGTGATTGATGTGCCTAAGGATGTTGAAAATGTTGTGATTGATGAGGAGGTGTCTCCACCCTCCAATGATTCTGTGATTGATGTTGATGTGCAAAAAGAAAACGAGGTTTCTAATGACCTTCCGAAAACTCCCCAAAGGATTTATACTCCACCCGTGCCTTTCCCTCAAAGATTGGCTAGGGCAAAACTTGACAAACAATTTGGGAAGTTCTTAGAGGTCATCAAGAAGCTTGAGATTAGCATTCCATTCACCGAGGCTTTGTCTCAAATGCCCGCCTATGCCAAATTTTTGAAAGAAATTTTAAGCAACAAAAGAAGGCTAGAAGAGCATGAGACAATGGCTTTGACTGACCATTGTAGCACCGCGATCCAAAACAAGCTTCCTCCTAAGCTCAAGGATCCCGGTAGCTTCACCATTCCATGTGTTGTAGGGAATGTTTTTATCGATCGTGCTTTGTGTGATTTAGGGTCAAGTGTGAACTTGATGCCTCTTTCTTTGTCTCAAAAACTTGGTTTGGGTGAGCTGAAACCTACTACCATGTCTCTACAACTTGCTGACCGTTCTGTGAAATACCCCTTGGGTATACTTGAAGATGTCCCTATCAAGGTGGGTGACATCTTTGTGCCTGTTGACTTTGTGAAACTTGATATGAATGAGGACTTGCGCACCCCAATCATTCTTGGGAGGCCTTTCTTGGCCACTTCGGGGTGTTGTGTTGATGTGAAAAATGGCAAGATGACTTTTGATGTGGGAAGTGATAAAATTGAGTTTAATGTGAATAAAGCTTCAAAATTTCCTTCTATTTTCGATGATTGTAATTTCGTTGATTCGATTGAGGGAATAGTTAGAGAATATGAGTCTAACCAGTGGCCAAGTGATGATCCACTTGAGCAATGTTTACTGTTTTGTGAATCTTTGCAGGATGACAACTCCGAAGTTGCTATTTGTGCCGAGTTGTTGGAAGCATCCCCACCAATCCCACCGGGGTTTGCCAAGATTGAGAAGTTGGAGGTGGAAGAAGAGCCAACACATGCTGCAAAAAAGGCTCCGGAGGTAGAATTGAAGCCTCTCCCATCTTCTTTGAGGTATGAGTTTCTAGGTCCTGATTCCACATATCCTGTCATTGTGAATGCAAACTTAAACAAATCTGAAAATTCTGCTTTGTTGGAAGTTTTAAGATTGCATCGCAATGCCATAGGATACACTCTTGACGACCTAAAGGGGATTCACCCTTCGTTCTGCATGCATCGCATCCTCATGGAGAAAAACCATAAGCCATCCATTGAGCATCAAAGGAGGCTTAATCCTACCATGAAAGATGTTGTGAAAAAAGAGGTTTTGAAATTATTGAAGGCCGGTATTATCTACCCTATCTCCGATAGTGAGTGGGTAAGCCCGGTCCATGTTGTGCCTAAAAAGGGGGGAATGACTGTTGTGAAAAATGATAGGAATGAATTGATCCCCACTAGAACGGTCACTGGTTGGCGAATGTGTATTGACTATAGGAAATTGAACAAAGCCACCCAGAAAGACCACTTTCCCCTCCCTTTTGTAGACCAAATGCTAGAAAGACTTGCAAAGAATTCCCATTTTTGCTACCTAGATGGCTATTCCGGATTTTTCCAAATCTCGATTCACCCAAAAGACCAAGAGAAAACCACGTTTACTTGTCCTTATGGAACCCTTGCATATCGGAGAATGCCATTCGGGTTGTGTAATGCACCCGCTACCTTTCAAAGATGTATGATGACTATATTCTCCCAATTTATTGAGGACATAATGGAGGTTTTTATGGATGATTTTTCTGTTTATGGCACCTCATTTGATCATTGTTTGAATAATTTGAAAATGGTGTTAAAACGATGTGAAGAAGTTAACTTGGTTTTGAATTGGGAAAAATGCCATTTTATGGTGCAAGAGGGGGTAGTTCTTGGTCATGTTGTTTCCTCCAAGGGCATTGAAGTTGATAGAGCAAAGGTGGAGGTGATTGAAAAATTGTCGCCACCAAATTCTGTAAAGGGAGTGAGAAGTTTTCTTGGACATGTTGGTTTTTACCGGCGGTTCATAAAAGATTTTTCAAAAATTGCAAAACCACTCACCCAATTGCTCATCAAAGATGTTCCCTTTGACTTTAGTGAAGAATGTTTGAGTGCTTTTCTCAGGTTAAAGGAAGCTTTGATCACCGCCCCCATCGTTCAAGCACCGGATTGGGATTTGCCCTTTGAAGTGATGTGCGATGCAAGCGATCATGCGGTGGGAGCTGTTTTGGGCCAACGGAAGGACAACAAGCCCTATGTGATTTACTATGCAAGCAAGACGTTGGATGGAGCTTAAGTTAACTATGCCACCACCGAGAAGGAGTTCTTAGCGGTTGTCTTCGCTTTGGACAAATTTCGCTCTTATTTGATCAATTCCAAGGTGATTGTGTTCACGGATCATGCTGCTCTACGGTACCTCTTGACTAAGGCGGATTCTAAGCCTCGCCTCATTCGTTGGGTCCTCTTGCTCCAAGAGTTTGACTTCGAGATCCGAGACAAGCCCGGATTGCAAAATGTGGTGGCCGACCATCTTTCGAGATTACAACTTGAGGCTCACAGTGATGACGACATTCCCATTGATGATTCCTTCCCACATGAGCAACTCTATGTTCTTGCTCATCAAGTCGTCCCTTGGTATGCGGATATAGTGAACTTCATTGTTAGTGGTGTACTTCCCCCGGAGATGTCATGGCAACAAAAGAAGAGGTTTCTTTCCGAGTTGAGAAGATATGTTTGGGAGGAGCCTTTACTTTATATGCTTTGTGGGGATGGAGTGTATAGAAGATGTTTGCCGGAAGATGAAGTTCAAAGTGTGCTTCACCATTGTCATGCCGCTACTTGTGGTGGTCACTTTAGCACCGACAAGACCGTTGCAAAGGTGCTCCAAGCCGGGTTCTATTGGCCTACACTCTCCAAGGATGTGAGAAATTTTGTACTTTCATGTGACAAGTGTCAGAGATCCGGAAGCATTTCCAAGAGGAATGAGATGCCACAACACTACATTTTAGAGGTGGAACTTTTCGATGTGTGGGGGATAGACTTCATGGGTCCCTTCCCTCCTTCTCACAATAACCTCTACATTTTGGTGGCGACTGATTACGCTTCAAAGTGGGTCAAGCACTGCAACACCCACCAATGATTCCAAGGTGGTGATAAAGTTCCTCAAGAAGATTTTTGCAAGATTTGGAATTCCACGGGCCTTATTGAGTGACAATGGCACTCATTTTTGCAATCGGCCTCTTGATGCTCTTTTGGCCAAGTATGGGGTGACACATCGAGTTGCTACACCATATCATCCCCAAACTAGTGGCCAAGTGGAGCTTTCTAACCGGGAAATCAAGAGCATATTGGCGAAGACGGTCAACCGTTCGAGGAAAGATTGGTCTCTTAAGCTAGATGATGCATTGTGGGCCTACCGGACCGCATACAAGACTCCATTGGGAACAACTCCATACCGGTTAGTATATGGAAAAGCTTGTCATTTGCCGGTTGAGATGGAACACAAGGCTTTTTGGGCTGTTCGAACTCTTAACTTCGACCTTGCTAAGGTTGGAGAAAAGAGGATGTTGCAACTTCAAGAGCTTGATGAATTGAGGTTGGAGGCCTACGATAGTGCCAAGCTATACAAGGAGAGGACTAAGAGATGGCATGACAAGCATATCTTCAAGAAGAGATTTGAAGAAGGAGACCAAGTGTTGTTGTTCAATTCAAGGTTGAAATTTTTCCCGGGCAAGCTTAAGTCCCGATGGTCGGGTCCTTTCCGGGTTTTGAAGGTTTTCCCCCATGGTGTGATTGAGATTTGTGGTGACGATTCCGAGCCATTCACGGTCAATGGGCATAGACTTAAGCCCTACTTGGTTGGTCAACCTTTAGAAGATCGCCAAAGCTTCAACCTCACCCTTCCCGGTACGGTTTGAGAGGTACATGGTCAAGCTTAGGACGGTAAATAAGCGCTTCTTGGGAGGCAACCCAAGCTTTTTAGATTTTATTTTCATTTTTTAGGATTTTCTAAAATTTTTCCTCATTTTTCTTCTTTTTATTTTGATTTTACTAGATTTTTCCCTATTTTTCTAGAGTTTTTAGGCTTTTTCTTTAATTTTATTTTGATTTTTCTAGGGTCATTAGACATTTCTTTTTGTTTTTTTTTCCTTTTTCTAGGATTTTTCAAGGGTTTCTATTTTTTTTTTCTCTTTGGAGGTATTAGTTTTAGGGAATTGAAAGAAAAAAAGAAGAGAGAAAAGAAAAAAAAATGAAAAGGAAAAAAAAAAGAGATTGAGAGTGCGTGGGAAAATAAATGAGTGACAAGAATTAGTGTGAAGAATGATGGATTGTAAAAAAAAATTGAGAGAAATTTAAGAAAAAAATGAATAATTGAGAGTTGGGAGTTTGAGGGTTCAATCTTAGGACCTTACTAGGTGAAAGGCCAGGGGCACGGGTAGTGCCTTCATAGGCACGGTTCGTGCACCCCTCCAGCAGGTCAAGAAAAACAGCAGAGGGAGGCGCACGGGTAGTGC
The DNA here is from genome assembly GCA_029582165.1 of Portulaca oleracea. NCBI lineage: Eukaryota > Viridiplantae > Streptophyta > Magnoliopsida > Caryophyllales > Portulacaceae > Portulaca > Portulaca oleracea. The sequence goes on from CM055882.1 coordinate 37,193,467, forward strand.
CTACATGGGCATGGTCCGTGCGCCCCTCCAGAAGCTTACAGGTGCATCAGGTAAGAAGGACACGGTCCGTGCCCACCTGGCACGGTCCGTGCCCTCATCGTAAAAAAAAAAAATTTTCTGCTTTCATTAATTGTTTCGGTCCGTGCCTCCCCATTCGTTCGCCCCAGCTCTCGCTCGCCTTCGCTCTCCTCTTCCTCACACTTCGCTTCACCCTTCTCTCTATGCTCGCCCACGCTCGCCACAAATCCCCCCACGCTCGCCATTTGCGCCGCGCCTTCTCCCACGCCACAGCACACTCTCGCCCACACTCCGCCAAGCCACGCTGCCAGCACATCACCCAAACCCTAACACTCTACATTCTCCTCTTTCTCCTCAATTTCTCTTGTAAAAAGGTTTGATTCTTGTTTCTTTTTAGTTTTCTTTGATTAATTTGCTGATTTTTGAGATACATTGTTTTGGTTTTTGAATTTAGGGTTTCATTGTGCTTAATTTGCTTTGGTTTGGTTGATGCCCAATTCGATTGTTAAGGTTAATTCGAACCCTATTGCTATGTTGGTGTGAATTGTTCAACTTTGTTTTGGTTGAATTGATTGGAAGACTAATTTGTATGCTTTGGGTTTGTATGTAAATTTGGTGAGGGTTGTCTCCAAAATTAGTGTGTTTACTAGGTTGTTTGTATATACATTGAGTCTTTGGTGGTAGTATTTTAGTCATTGTGTATAGTTAACTTGTTTCATGCTTTAGTTTTAGTTTCATTTCGTCATAGTTAAGAGTTTTTGGTGATTTGTATATAGTTGGTCATTCACATTTGTAGTGATTTTAAGTAGTGTTGATTTTGAGTTTGGTTTGTTTGGTTTGCTAGAATGTACATATTGTTTTAGCTTACCTCTTTGTTAGCTTTTTGTCTTAGGAGTCTAAGTTTTGTGTTCTTTGTTTTGTTTTTGAGTCCATGATGGTTTGTAAACGCTAACTTCACCATCCGTTTTGAGTCTTTTGCACTTTTGTATATAACTGACATTGTTGTAACCCTTTGTTGTGAAAAGATGGCTAGGGGTAAAGGTCCAGTTCAAGAGGAACCATCTTCTAAGAGGCGGAAAGCCGATGGAGGCAAAGGAAAGGACAAAGAAGCGCGATCTTCGCGGCCAAATAGAGGTAACAATCCATTTAATCTTGAAGGAGACATGTATAATCGTTATCTTGCTTTGAGCAAGCGTAAAGTTGTCGCTACTAGGTATATGCATGATCCCTTTTTGGCTGCGACTGGCATGTTAATTGATGTTGAATGGTTGTTGAATCGTTGTGGCATGTTGCGTTTTGCTCGAATGAGAGAACCTACTTATCGCAACCTGACCTTGGAGGTGCTTAGCACTTTCGAAGTTGACTTGGCCACTCGGGATGGGGTGATTAGTTTTAACATTGATGAGGAGACCCATTCCCTAACTTTGGCTGAATTTGCTGAGATTTTTCAACTGCCTGTTATAACTGATAGAGGGACGCGAGAGGTGCCTGATGATGATGTATGGAACCCCACAACCTTTTGGCAGTTCCTTACTACAAGGGTTGATTATAACCCTCGCAAATCTAAGTGCACCGCCATCCGCAACCCGAATTTTCGGGTTACTCAGAGGATTTTATCCTGTGGAATGTTTGGACGTGGTGATAGCATGAATGTTGCATCTAAGGCTGAGTTTTATGTGTTGTGGGGGATGTATTATGGTCGACCTGATGTTAACCCCGCTGCCCTTTTTGCGCTTCATTTAGAACGACATGCTAGCCTCGGGAAAGGGGATGTGGTTATGGGGGGTCTGCTCACTATTTTAGCTAGACATTTTGGTTGGGACCATGCTCGCCATCAGCGAGATTTAGTTGGTGGACCTTTGTTTTTGGATGCCAAGACTTTTTGTTCTATGAAAATGTGTGCATTGGATGGGGCTGCCGTTTTGTGGCGGTACCCTAACAATGAGTTGATGCGGCTTCCCCACGATCATGTGTCCATCCAGCATGTCCCGAACATCCTTTTTCTACCTCCCATGGACCCAAACCTGCCCGATCTTGAGGCTTCGCTTTCCATCCGAGAGGATGGCGAGAGTGGTGAAAGTAGTGAAGATGAGCAACAAGATGAGGGTGATGGTGAGCCTACCCTTGAAGAGAGGCTTAACGACCTCCAAATTTATTGTGAGCTTAAATTTCAACGCCTTCGGGACTCCCAGGGTAGGATTGAGCGTAGTCAGGATGAGATGCTTGCTTTGATGCGATCCGTTCGTGATTGGCAGATTAACCATACCTGCAACCCACCCCCTCCTCCACCTCCATGATACCTCTTTGTGACCTGGTGTTTTCTTCCTTTGCTTCTTGGGTAATGTTTCGCATTGCGGACAATGCTCGGTTCAAGCGGGGGGGATTTGTGCATATGTGTATGTGTGTTTTGAGTCGTTTTTATTTTTGATTTTTAACTTGTTTTGAGTCTTTTTCTTTTGTTTTGTTTTCATTTTCTTTCTTTTCTAGATTTGTTTGCAGTTTTAATTTCTTCTTTTCGTAGTTCGTTTTCGTTTTCTTATTTTCTTATTTTCATTTTGAGTCTTGTAAAAAGTTTTTGAAAATTGAAAAACAATCAGAAAGTTTAAAAAAGAAAAAAATATTAAAAATTGTTAGTTTTAGGATTAGGCGAGATAGTTTTCTTTTGACTTGATTTGATCTTGTATAGTCCATTTGTGAAGTTCTGTGAATTGACATGAGTTGTAAAGCTAAATGTTGTGAGAATGGTGCTAGGAAAATGAGGTCGATTACCCTTGTCACTATTTTTAGAGCTAGTTGTGCATGTGCATATCTTTCAAACTGGGTAATAATTGTTGAGCGCTACCCGTGAGTCCTCATAAGCCTAAAAGGAAAGATTAATCATTTTTATTAGTCTTATTTTCCATGAGTGACTCACCATTGTGGCATCCTCCTTCATTTGCTTTGCATCTCCTTGAAATTGTCATGCGTTGTGCTTTGACAAGATGATAGAGGCATTAGGAATGAACCCGAAAGCCTTGGCCACCTGTTTATATCATAATATCCGTAGTTAGCCCCTTCTTGCCTTGACCATTTCTTTTCTTGATAACCCGCATTATAAGTCACTGGCCGATTACATAATTCCTATCCTTAAGCCATTGCTTGAAATGTTTTGAGTTTGAAGTTGGGTTGATTATGTTTACTTCTGTGGTTTGGTTTGTGATGGGGATTGATTTGAGTTGTAAAAATTGGTTTGATTCCCAAATATGTACATTGAGGTTGTTGGTTGGAATTGGAGCTTGCCTAGTGTGTTGTATATGTGTGTGAGTGTTTCAATCAATGAAAAAATCAATGAAAAAGAAAAAAAAAAGAAGAAAAAAAACAGAAAAAGTGTGAAAAAAAGAAAAAAAATCAGAAAATTTCTGAAAAATGAAAAAAAAGAGAATAAAGGTGTTTAGCATCGTGTTTCTTTTGTTTTGAGGCAAGTTTTCAATTGATTGTGGGGTTGATTTGTTGATTTGGATTGACTATAAGTGGTGAGAATGATAGTATGTTGAATTGGTGTGGTTTAGTTTCAAACTTTGGCTTTTAGCTCCACATATCCCAAATATTTCCCACTTCTTACCCTTTAACCCTAGCCCCGTTACAACCCATGAAAGTCCTCTTGATTGTCATTGTTTCATTGCATTTTCGCGGTGGAGAGTTGAGATTCTTAGCAAATACGTGGTTGGTTTTTGCTTTGGTTAGAGTAATGAGAGAAACAACATCATAATATATTTAAACACATGAGAGGAGTGTTTCCACATTCCCAAAAAGTGAGTTTGCTCTTCATTCTTACCTAGTTTCATGCTAAACATGTGCCTTCTTATCTCATTCGGTGATTAAGGGTGATTGGTTGAACTTGATGAGTGTCATTCTTGAATCATTTGTCTTCATTTACTTGTGTAAATTGGCTTCTTTTTCACTCTTGGGTTGTACTTTAGATTAGATTGGGTTGATTGAATTTCCTATCGATGCCATCCTTAGGAGTTGTAATTAAATAAATGTTTTCGTTTTTTTTTTTATTTTACTTTTGAGTCTTTTAATTTTTCTTTGAGTTCGTTGAGTATTTTTGTCCCGATTTCTTTTATTTTGTTTTGTTTTCTTTCTTTCCTTTTCTTTTGAGTTTTGGACTTGCTTAGGGACAAGCAAGGACTAAGCATGGGGGATTTTGATAAGTGCTTCTTGTATATATGAAAACTTGGTTATTTTGATGAGAATTTGGGGAATATTTGACATGATTATATTATTTTACGCCTGAATTTCCCGTATTACACTTGGTTTGGAGTTTGGTGAGTTTTGTAGGCAATTTGTGAAGAATCGATGTAAACCGAGCTAAAAAAATCAAGTGTAGATCCAAGTTATGAGCTTAAAGGACCAAAAAGTGTGAAGTTGGATCACCCAAGGCCCAAACAATGGCCCAAAGTACTCCTAGGCCCGAAAAAGCAGTGACACAGGTGCTCAGAGGAAGGGCACGGGTCGTGTCTATGGCCAGAACGTGAGAAAATGCAAACAGTGAGCTGACAGGGGTAGTGCCTGGGAGGCACGGTCCGTGTCATAGGCGGCACGGTCCGTGTCTACCCTGGCACGGTCCGTGTCACTTGTGTCTCTTCAGTTTCGGCGGTTTCAAGTTGAGATTTGCGCTTATATCAGAATGTTTTCGGCTGTTTGAGGAGAATCCTGATTCCACCATCCTCCATTCCATAACCTAAACCTAATCCATATCCTTCATCATCCATATTCCTCCCATCATTGAAGATTGAGAGAAGATTGAAGATTGAAGAGAAATTTGAATACACTTTGAAGTGGAGGAGCAAAAGTCCTCCATTGTTGATCCCTAGCAAGAGTGCTCTTCCCTTTGGTTTATTTCTCAATCTCTCATAGGTTTCATATGCTTTCTAGAATAGATTTCAATTGCTTTGTAGTTTCAAACATGAATAGTGAGTAGTTCCTTTTAGTTTAGGGGACGAACCATTGAAGTTGCTTGATGAATTGACTTTGTTGGATTGAATTATCATGAATTTAGTTTGTTCCAATCTATTTGGCCTTTGAATTGAATTGTTATTGCTTTTGCTTGATCACCAATTGCATGTAATTAAGTTGTTGAACGAAATACCGAAAGGAGAAGTTTGATGTCCCGAAACCCTAGGTTAAACTAATTAAAATTGTCTAGACATAGAAGTTTTAATTAGGGTTCTTGTGATAATTAGATCTTTAACCTTGACTAAATCAAAATAACCATGAAAGTAGGTTCTTGGTTAGTCTTGGCAATGCGCTCTAGTGGCAAAATCTCATTGCGAAGTATTTTATGCGATTATCGAGCCTTGATTGTGCAAACTAATGAAATGAGTGTTTAATCTATATCGTTGATTCATTATTTGACTTAGGTTTTATCCCCTGAACGCCCTTTTACCTTGGTTAATTCAGAAAAGCTTTGTGAATATTAGTTTGTTTAGTTCTTGATTGTGATTAGATTTAGAATTAGTTACTTCAAACCAAAAACCGGATCGACTTAGCGGTCAATTAGGAGGCTAGTTCAGTGCGTTGAAAGGAGAAGTCCCTGTGGGAACGACCTTGATTTATGCTACAATTTCACCCGTGCACTTGCGGCCTATCAGACACCGAGTATTTGAGCTCATAGGTATATAGTATGAGATAAGAAATAAAGGGAATAAGTCGAGCAAAGACACTTGCTTGCATGCACTGTACATGCACAAGTTCGTGTGAAAACACAGGATCATCACATGTGAAAGACCTAACCTAAAGCATGCACAACTTTTACGTAAAAAAAGTGTTAAACTCAGTCATGCACGCCAAGCATAAACCACATAAAAGCTAGACACATGTAAAGAAGCTCTAAGAAGTCTCAAGATCGAAACCTCACAAAAATACAAATTTGAGCCAAATAAAGCATGCATCGTCCAAGTGTGAACAAGCTATGTGCGCACATGAATGATTCACACCCACATCGACCAAGGATGCATGAACGAAGATAAGTACATCTCCCCCCTGCCTCAAGGTCGATCGACCCTTAAATGTCTTTAGACCCTGGTTCATCCATGCGCCATTGCCGACCACAAGGTGCATAGCATATTCCTCCCCCCTATATTCCGATCGGACCTGAATGACTTCTATCTAGATGAATGTATGCATATTCAAGCTTCCTTTGCCTATAAATACATCCTTAAGATCGAAGCCAAGCACAAGCTGATTCCCAACTACATTCTCTATACTCTCTCTTCATTCTTTCACTTATTCCATCCTCTCTTTAACCTCTATTCTACCATCTTTCTTTCCTAATCTATACTACATTCATACCATCTCTCTACTCTCTTAAACCTCCAATCTCTATTCTTATCTTATCCTTCCATTATCCCTACATAAAAACCACAAAACACCATAGAAAAGCCTAACCTTATACTACCCAAAAACCCCCACAAAAAAAGAACCTTTTTCATCCCATTTCATCCACTTCTTTACCCTAAACTTCGATTCTATTTGGCATTTCAAAGGAGTATTCAAGGAAGCTAATTCAAGAGTAAGGATCAAGCACTTCAAGAAAGGCTAGGCAAGGCTTCTCCAAAAGACATCATGTAGGTACTTTTTGTATGTTTCATTTCATGTAAATTATATTGTGTATATGTTGTAATTTTTTCATCATTTTGCATGTTGAATGAAATAATCATGTAAAGTTTCAATCTAATTTCCTTCCAAACTTTATCAAAAGCGCATTTTATAACTTTTAGTATAGTTTTTCATTTTGTGAGAGGGAAACTCAAAAGGTTCCTACCTTTCGAGTTCGTAGCCTTAACCCCGACTCCATTTCTTTGTTTCATAGGCATAGTCTTTCTTTGTTTTAATTTTTGTTTTTCTTGGCTTTTTCCTTAAAAAAGTCAGGTGGCGACTCCTTTTCAAACCAAAACACATCGGGATTGCCTAAACTGTGTCTACTATGGTTTTACAATGTACCGATGCAACTTTACGGTGATTTTGTATATTTCTAAATAATGGTTGTCTAAATTGCTTTCTTCCGAGCCTAGCATCTTGTGAACAAGTTGGATTAATCCTAAGGAGTTGGAGCAAGTAGATGTTCACTCCTAAAGTTTAGTTTAATGATTCATGGGATGCATCAAGTAAAGGGAAAGTTATTTTACAACTATTATTCATGAAATGTGCAGAAAATCCTTAAGGACTTTTCAAAAAAAAAAAAACCCAACATAAACCCCCTCATCCCGCGGATGTTTAGAAGTCTGAACGACGAGAAAAAATATCCACACTAAGACGCTGAGGATAGAAATGATATGTTTATATTACTTTTCAAAGACAGTGGGAGAAATTTCACATGGTAAAGACAGTGGGAGGCATTCTCACATGTTAAAAAAAATGGGAGGCATTCCATAGTCTCTAGTAGTGGAAACTTGTCTATTTAAAAGAACTTGACTTAGGAATGAGGAGTGTCTCAATCATTACATCCAAATTATAAAGGTTGTCATTAGAATAAGGAACTCACAATTCTAAGTGATAGTGGGAGAAGTTCTTCTTGGATTCTCAATATGATGATAAATTGCCCCAATACTATGCTCATTAAAATCTTATGTGTAGTTTGAGCTTTGTGGAAGAATATGTTCTTGACACGTTATTAGCTAGAAGTATGATCACCAGTTGATGTCTTTGTCTTGAGATTAGGGCTTTGGTGAAGCTAGGTATGACCTAAATATGGAAGTATTTGGAAACAGTCTTGGAATATTCCTAAACTATGCTAGAGGGTAAGTTTGAGGAATATCATATTTTTCGAATGTAAGGCTTTAAACTTATTAAGTAATAGACATACATGATATTTGGAAGGTGAAAATTGAGTAATGTCCCAACGCAAATGGTATAAAGATATGTACTTTAACATTGGTTATGGTTAGATCAGTAGATAACCTAGGGATTTTCCATCTCAAAAGCATCAAGAATGTTACTACACTATCTTTGTGATGAATTAATGTTCACATTCTTGATGCACAAAGACAATGCCTTTGGTTTTGAGTGGTGGTTACTTGGATATGTCTATGTCTTGATCAAGGAATTGGGTTTTTCAAAACCTATGTTGGAGAAAACATGTCATAGATTGGTGTGTGTAATCAGTAAGTGCTATTGATTAATGAAGCACATGTTCAAATATACCAGAACTCGTTTTTGGGATCCGTTCTCAACTCATAAGGTAAGTCCTTTAAAGACGATTCAAGTTGTTGTATACATGTATCGCATATTAAATGGACATGTGTTAGATGAAATGCACTCTTCTAGAATCAAGAATGATGTTTCTTTTCTTTAAATTGTTAATAACATTTCATGGTTATCTAAATTAGGCACATTAAATGTCACTAGGCTTCTGATTATCTAGTCACATAGATAATCATCCTTATTGCTTGAGCAGCGGATAGAATGAGGTTGAATCACTTTGGTACTAGGTGTATAATTTTGATTATTATTTATATTTAGAAAGTATGGAAAATAGCTGTCTTGGTATGTCCAAGATGCGATTTTGGTAATCGAATATAATGCAACCTTATATTGAAGCCTTAAACCGGGTTTTAAGAGTGACTAGGTGACGTTGTGGACGTTGATCTAGCTAAATGAGTTAGTTTTTGAGGTAAAGTTAGACTCATGATCTGCATGGTATAAAGAAAAGTGACAAACTTACCTTAGTGGGAGTTATGCTATGACACACATTTCATATTGTGTGTGTGCTAAAAGTCGATCAGGTGGAGTGAAAAGTGATTCCCTTCATTGTCACTATGTGATCCCCATAGACTTAATTGTCTACCTATACAATTCACTTAGACTTAGTGCTATGGCATGAAATCTGGGTTGGATGATGCTACTTTAGTGTGCACTCCAAGGGCTATAGATGTATCTAGTTCAGCGGAACACATTAGGAAAGCACTCCTACTCAGATATAATACCTTGAGTAGCTAAGGAAAACCGTTCCATATTCACCATATCCGTCCGAGCGATTATATTGAGAGTATAATCATTTGATATATCAGGCACAGAGGGACATTGTATGCCATTGGTGATGTCTTGGATGGTTTTGGGCATTGTCAGTTTCTTTGAAAGTGTTGTGTTGGTCAGATGGTGTTTGATATAACACTACTTGTTGCTGTTGATCGCACACCCCATTCCTTGTATGAGATGAGAGAAGAAGTATGAGATTAGAATTTCTTTGTTCGGCTTACGTGACCGAGTGGAAGCTGTTAGTAAGTTAACGACCACTTAGTTAATTATTAGTTAATTAATTAAGTAGGCTCAATTTATCTAGATACAGTTTCTAAATAATAAGGAATCATAAGCATAATAGGAATAAGACTTCCTATCTGATTTGTATTCCTACTAGGTGTTTGGGTATGTCACTAAGGGGGTGTTTGGCTACCCAGTTTTTTGGGTAGCTTTTAGCTTTTTGGATAGTTTTTAGCTTTTTGACCAAGATTAAAAAGCTACTTGAGGTGTTTGGTAAGTAGATTTTTATATTAATTTTTTGGACCCAAAAAACTAGTTTTAAAAAGCTAGTTGATGAAGCTTTTTGAGGTAGCATTTCACAAAAAGCTACTTTACCAAACACTTTTCCTACAATCAGCTAACCCAAACAACTAAAAGTCAAACAGTTAATCCAAAAAGCTATCAGCTAACGGCTACAAGCTAACAACTGGTTGCGAAACAGGGCCTAAGACTAACCTATAAATATATATATCATAACACAAGTATCAATGAATCTAATCTATTCTTTCTCGGGTGAACCACCATCGGAGGCTAGGGGATTTGAGGTGTGAATATACTGGTGACTCCGTAATTGGTTGCCACCATTTCGAGGCGTTGCCCTAAAGGACTCAACAAAGGAGATTACAGTATTCATGGGACAAGATGCAGCAATACGATCCTAAATCGCTTCCGCACTAAGGTATTTCGATACTCTATAACTATCAAATTATATTTTGCCAAATCGTTAAATTTTGTCACATGAGTTCTCTTATGTCATTTCTCCATGAGTTCAACCTAAGATAATATGTACAGTACGAATTTTAATGTTCACTTTTACTAGGAACTTTTTATAGTGATTATATTGTATAAAGAATCAAAATTAAAATTAATACTCCAAAATTTCGCTAGATGAGGTATGGAATGGTTGTATGTTGCAGTCTAACACCTAAATTTTGCTATTCTAAAAAGTGGTTTTAGTGACGCAAGATTAAGAAATCGTTCCCTACCTACTTCTTCATAGAAAAGAAGCTGAGAAGGTTTAATAAATGCATTTTACTTTGATCCATAACAATCTAAATTGGAAAAATTATTTTCTTTCAACTACTTAAGTAATCTATAATATATAATGGAAAAGAATGTGGGACCCACTGAATACTTACACAGGAGTGATTTTCGGAGATTCCACCAATGGCATGCGAGATAATTGATTTTAGTAATTCATTTATCTCTCTCTCAAAATTCACGCGTGGGTTAAATTATATGCAACTGCCTCGCAAAATTCACGCCTCTCTCTCTCTCTCTCTCTCTCTCTCTCTACTTTACACATCATTTTCAGATTCATCCCACTCCTTCTGCTACGTTCGCTCCTCCAATCGCTTCGTCTCTCCGACCGTTTCCTCTCCCCTACCCACTCTCTCAGCTTTGACTCCCGCGACAGATCCGCCCCGCCAAAGACAGAACCACCGCTTTCCGGTCGATCTTCGGCACCTCCATCAACACCAGCACCAGCACCTCCAACCCCCCTCGGACGCTCAACTACGACGTCGAGTACGGCGGCACCTCAGGCATCAACAATGGCGGCGAATTCGAATGCTCCGCCTCCTTCGCGCCCTCCCTCTGCAGCCCGTCCCAAGAGGAGAAGAAAACAATGACTCTTCCTCCTTCGGATTCTTCTTCTCCGGGCCGATTGAGCGTGGGGACTTCCATTCACGGACTTGCTCAGTCCGGCGATCTCAATTCCTTCAAGAAGCTTCTGAGATGGGTTTGTCTTTAATCTTGGTTCTTTATCTTAATTGGTTTGTTTTCTGTTGTTTTTGCTTGAATTGGGAGATGAGTCTGTGTTGGATTTCGGCGTTGTGTAGATTTTTGAGATTGGATTGTGTTGCATTTTAGTTTTGTGTTGATTTTTGAGATGGGTTTGTGTTGATTTCAGTTTTCAAAATCCTTGGTCAGACTCTGGAAGTTCACACACTAATCAAAGTGCAGGATGAAGATATCAAGCTTTTTAAACTGTGTATAATGATAATGATAATGATAATGATAATGATGATGATAATAATAGTCTGTGTTGTTCTTAAAGCTCTTTTTAAGTTTTAACTGCTTTGTTGATGGTATTTTATCTCCTAATATTGAGATAGGTATCTGAATGTAGTGATGACTTGCTTCAACTTATCTTATTCTGCATTCATATATTGTTGATTTCTCTTAATTGCAGAACAATCTCCATGAGTTATGGTCACTTCTCAACTTTCTCTTGCCAGAGATTTTCAGTTCTGCAGAAACTTTTCATAAATGGTTTCATATTTCTGGTGACAATGACCAACAGGAGGCGGTTCAACAGCTTCACAAGGTAAGTTGAAGTATAGAGGCCATTATCTCCCTCTCCTCATTTTAATGAAATTGCCCAACATAAGTGCATCTTTATCTTCAGGTCCTCCGACCCTTTCTTAATTCTTCGGAGATTGAAGTCAGATGCCGAAAAAGGTTTGCCCCCAAAGAAGGAAACAATTCTTAAAGTAAGGATATGCCAAATGCAGAAGCAGTACTACAGGGCCTTACTGCAGAAAGATCTCGAAGTTGTTAATGCTGGTGGAGAACGCAACCATCTTTGAGTGTAGCAATGCAACTCCGGAAATGCTGTAATCAACCATATTTGTTCCAAGGTGCTGAGCCGGGCCCACCGTACACAACTGGAGACCATCTTATTACTAATTATGGTAAATATCAGTAGTTGTGAGGCTTTTGTTTGGATTTATTTATCTGCGAAGCTGCAAGATGGCAACTTATGAATGGTATTCTAACATGTAATCTGATGTAGGGAAAATGGTTTTTCTTGATAAGTTACTGCCAAAGCTGAAGTCACGTAGATAAAGGGTTTTAATATTTTCACAGGTTATTATCTTCTCTGAACAGTTAACTTTATATTAGTTCTCTTTGAATGCTTTTTATGTGTTTATAAGTTACCTGTCAAAAGAGAAGTTCATTTTGTGGAGGAAACAACCTTGCTACTTCCTAGGGTGTGCCTAAAGCTACACATATGGATCTTCTTATGCTATGCTTTAGCTCAATCCTTACGTGGAATTTTCTTAGCTCTTTTGGTTTTATTGGTGTATAGTAAATGGCTACTTTGAAGCTTCTCATGCTTCAAATGTCATGTTGATATACATGAATCTTTTGCACAAAAAATAATAATATTGAGACCCTCTAAAGTTAAACTTATGAATTGAATATCAGATGACAAGGTTGCTTGATATCCTGGAGGACTATTTTATGTTCCGTGGCTACCAATACTGTCGAATCGATGGTAATACTGGTGGTGAAGATCGTGATGCTTCCATTGAGTCTTTCAATAAGCCAGGAAGTGAGAAATTTGTATTCTTACTTTCAACGAGGGCTGGAGGCCTTGGAATCAATCTTGCAAGTGCTGATATTGTCATTCTTTATGACAGTTACTGGTAAGGTTTTTCGTGTCTATAATTTCTAAGTCTATCAGCTAATTAGTTGCATCTGCAACATTTCTTTATTTGTTTTTTTAAAATCATGTGCATTTTCACAGTTTCTTTCTCTCTCTACAATTTCATCGGGAACTTGGGATTCCCCCTTGCGTAATACCTCACATATTAACAGTATTATACTCTCACGCCTTTTGCGTAATACCTCGACAACTCAGGATTCCCTCTTGCTCTCTCTACATTTTATTTCTCTTGGTGCTAACTGTTTCTCTCTCTAAATTCATATATGGGTCGAATCACAGCAGCAATGGTAGCAGCCTGAGAAGGTGTTAGAGTTGTTCGACAACAGGAAGATCTCCGGGGAGGAGCTGGGTAGAGTGATGTCGGCGCTGAGCTCCGAGACGACTCTCGAGGCGGTGGCACCCTCATAAACCATATGTCTCCTATTGTTGCCTCTTTTAGCGTCGAACGCATGTCGTATTTTTCCATTTCTTCCATAAACTATAGGGTATAACTTTTTGTATTTTTATATATGAGAGAGAGAGGGGGGAAGGCATATATATATTATCATAAAAATATAATATTGTAACTTTTTGATAACTATATTATAAAAAGTTCAGTCAAAAAAAATTATATTAGAGATCGTGCATCATTTATTAAACGAACAATGATTGTGAAAGAAGGTAGTAATTTAGCCAACCCATTAAGTTAATTTAATGGGATTAGATATTGTATTATAAGCTTTCGTTTGCATCTTTTTGGGTGGACTGGTGGTGGACCCCTCATGTTTTATTATTATGTTTTTTGGATGGCATGAGATTCACATATTTTGGTCCATTGGATGTGTATTTGGGTAAATATATAAAATACAATGTTCATGTTCTAAGGTAGGAATGGAATAGTGATGTGATAAAGTAGGATATTGCATCACCAACTTTTTAAAAGGAAACTTTTTTTTGTTTTGATTTAGTGAGAGATATGTATTAGTTGCTTAGTATTTCTGATTGGAATAAGTTATTGAGTTACTTTTTTGAATTGACTATTTATTTTTTTTATTATAATTTGTTTGTATATTTATTGTAATATCTTTTTATTATTAGATATCTACTTTTTATACACCTACCATGCATTGCACACGATGAACGGAAGGGACAATCTATATCATTTGGGTTATTGGTGATAACTAGCTGTCTATAATTTATATATCTATAATGAAAATTTATGTGTGGCCCACTGAATGCTGAAACCATATTGAATTTCGGGATCCTAGCCAATCAAATTTGAAATAAATCCTTTTGAATACAACATTTACTATTTTTACGAAAATTTAAAATTCATGCAACAGAATTCGGTTTTTCTGTAACTGCATGTCAGTTTAGTCCTACATAAAATTTAGTTATGTTCAACAAATTTTGTTTCAGTATAACTGCTTCACAGTTTAGTCGTGTAAATTACACTTGATGAGCACCACGTTTCATAAATCGAATGTAATCCATGATACCCACGTTTGCTCATAAACCCACAGCCACCCAAACCCTAGCCCCGATACTTCTTTTGACCCTCCAAATTACGTGTGAGCCCTCAATATTTATATACAAACATCCGCCCAGAGCCCAACTCCAATGCATGATTCACTCCTCCAAATTACATACCATCCCCAAAATTACACTACTCACAGTCAAATATCCCAAATAAGTAACCCCCAAATTTAGAAATATTACATACTTAAACAACCGAACTAAAATGACCAACACTAACCGTGCCAATTTTAGATTACATGAAATAATAGTGACATGAAATGATTCAAATTGGAACATGTTCCTCATATTTTGGAAACCTGAAACATTTAAGTTAAACTGGTTAAATTGAAAAATAGAATTAGCCGTATAAGAATCTCAAGAGGAACGTCATGTGTAGTTTAAACTATGTTGCATCAAAGAGAAACTTATGTTTGTTATTCACGCATGTTTATAATCTAGCTTTACACATTAGTCCATATAGCTACCAACATACGAATCCAGACAAAAAAAAAAAAAGAAAACAAACAATATCAAACAATCCCATATCTAAACTTTATTTATATCCTGATAAAACAACTTCAAAACTTCGTTGAAGTACCCTACCAGATCTAGCGTTCATGACAAACACAGTAGAGAAATGATACAGCACATTTGGTCAAATATTATAGAAAACTCCAACAATTGATATCAAAGGCAAAAATATAGAAATTAAAACCAAAAATAAAAAACCAGGATAACGGAAATATTATGATATTTTCCAAATTTTATTAATATTTCGTTTGGTTTATTTTGTATGGACAGTTACTTATTGATGACTTTTATAAAATTTCAAAAGTAACTAATTTAATTCATTCCGTGCATCGCACGGGTTGAGGCCTAGTCGACATATAATAGATCTTTGTTCATGTGTAGAAATTAATTGTCAAACTTTTAAATTTATTTAAATCTTGTCTTTAGCTTGGGAGAATTATCCTTGCATAACCTAACCTAACCTAACTTTATTTACCTTAACATCCAAAGAACATGACTTACTTTTAGATAATTTATATTTAAAATTTCTTATTCAACTCATAGAATTTATTTTTAAAAAAAAACAATGATGTGATATTTGTATACCTCCACTATTTTTCTTTTACCTAACTATCCTTTCATTAGCTTACCTAATTTATTTCTACACCCTTAAAGAACATGGTCTTTTTTTATATATATATATATATGTTTTTTATAATAGGTAATAGTTCAACGCATCGACCTTTCTGTGTAGGAGGTACACTAATCTACGGTTCCATAACGATCAACACACTATAGCATCCTGATAAATAGCAATGTTTCCCTGTAAATTGAAACTTGAAGGGAGAGGATGGAAGGGTGAGAAATTTGTCATTGACAAGAACATGGCCTTAATTAATGTATAGATTAAGGTTATCGCTTATAGTTACTCAAACATCCCCAAAAAATTGTTCGGAGGTATCCCAATACTTGGAGAAACTATTTTTTGGTAACCCAACTTTTGAAAATTGATTTTGAGGTACTCTTAATTTTTGAGTTAGTAATTATCAGGTGCTTTTCCGGTCATCAATTTTATTAAGTGACCAAAATACCATTGTTCTTCCATTCTTGAAGAAATACCCTTGAAGAAGAAGAATAATGGTATTTTGGTTATTTAATAAAATTGATGGCTAGAAAAGTACCTACCAAATAGTTACTAACCCAAAAATTAAATGTATCTCAAAATGAATTTTGAAAAGAAATACCCTTTATTGGGCCTGAATTGGCATTAACCGGACCCAAGTATGAGGAAATAACCAAAAAAAAGAAAAAACCAGACCCAAGTTTATGCAAAGAGATTTTTGAAATGGGAGGTTGAAAATGGAAATCAAAATATGTGGCCACACAGGCGGAGTTTATCTTATCCTTGAAATCGTGGCTGAGCTACAGTTGTTATCTTACTTGCCCCTTTTGCTTCAAATTGTTTGAATCGCAAAGTTCCCCAGACAGCCCTTGAGCCCAGAATAGGCAAACATCATCCATGGCTTCCTCCACAGTGTCGACGGCCACGGCTTCTCAGGTACTAGTTGTTCAGATAATGGAGCTTGTCGATCTCATTATTAAACTTTGACACGAGTTTCTCATTCTTAATTTGTTTTTGTGCTGTGGGTACAGTTATGCGCTAGTAAGAGTGGGATGTTCGCACCATCAATGGCGTTGGCTAAACCAGGAAAGGTTATGATGGGAAGGGTAAGAGTAGGAAGTTTAAAGGTGACTTCCATGGCAACAAGCATCCCCGCTGATGATAGAGTTCCTGACATGGGAAAGCGACAGTTGATGAATCTCCTATTGTTGGGTGCTATTTCTCTTCCATCTGGTTTCATGCTCGTCCCTTACGGTTCATTCTTCGTCCCTCCTGGGTAACCCTACCCTACCCTGCTTCTTTTAACTATCTTTCTTTATCTCATATCTTTAATCTTCTACTTTTGGAATTCTTTCTTCTGGGTCTAGGAATGTCATACCACTCAATATGTTAACTTTGGAATAAGTTTAGAATTAATTCAGGTAAAATTCACAAGTCTTTGGCATGTAAATTCATAATAACTTCACAAAACTAGTTCATGAAAGTTTAGCAGAGCAAGTTCATAAGGGTTTCATCCTTTCTTCATGTCATTCCATATGGTTAATAACCTTGTTAAATTATTCATATTTCATATTTTTGTATATATTTATCAACTATAGGAGTTTGATATTTATTAACCGAATCAAAAAATATAAATAATCATCTACTTTTGCGTATTCTCTGGACAAGTTATTTTCAACTTTGGATAATTAGATTTAGATAAAATTAGGATAAGTTATCATATTTTTTTAGGGAATTGTGTTTTTAGAATGAATGTTTTTTTTTGGAATTGTATTAGGTTAGGATAAGTTGATATAAGTTAAGATAAATTAGGATAAGTTAGATAAGTCAGCATAGTGACAACCAATCCAACAAAAGAATTGGGCTTATGCAAAATATAAATTAATAATTATTTTTATATATTATTTATAAGATATAATAACCTCAAAGTAATAAAACATATTTTTATACTTTTATAATATACGTATATTTTACTTTATGAGTAATTTAGGTGAAACGTAAAATAATTATCAAGATATTTATGATTTTGCTTGTAGCTTATAGCAACTGAAAATACTCTACAAACTAATTCAAAAAATTACTTAGAGGTACCCTAACTTTTGATGAAATGTTTTTCGGACACCCCAACTTTTCAAAACTAATTTTGGGATACCCTTACTTTTAGGATTAGAAATTATTAGGTGAATTTCCAGCCAATAATTTGAATTCACCAGTGAGTTTAAGGAGGGAAATTGATTAATGTTTTTTTGGACGAAAATGCCCTTTGTTTGTTAGAAAAAAAAATAAAGGTCGTTAAACAAAAATCAAAATTCCCTCTCATGGTTTTCATCCCCAATAACACGCACATACCTTACTCCACCTTCATAGCCGGTTGCCCTAATTCATTGACTCTATATGCTGCTCTCTAGAGCCACCGCTGCCAGTTCCACCTCCACCTCCACCTCCACCTCCACCGCGAACTACTAACTCACCCTCTGCGCCAACGCCGCCGTTGCTTGGGGAGAACTGAGGCTGCTGTTCTATTGAAAACCCACGTCCTCCTCCAATCTGCTTCAATTATGGGGACTCCTCATTGTTGTAAAATAACTTGTCCCGCCATTGGAGTTAAGAACCAAACTCTTGATGGAAAGTGGTGTTGTTTAACCCCAGCATGCCCTCTTGTAGCATAGACCGGAAGCTATTATCCCCTTTTTCTGGGTTCCTACTGCCACAAATACAAATACTAAGTATAACGGTTCAGATTGACTGATTTCCAGTCTTAAATACACAAAGGTTAACAATTATCAACTTACAGTATGGGTTGGTGTCCCCAGTCCAAGGGCAGGGATGAATGGCCAAGGCTAACCAGAAGGGACGAGCCGATGGTGAGGTCCATCTTGGAGCCCTGATGTGTGTCCAAGGATGATCTGAAAATTTAGAATTTTAGATTTGCCAATTAGAGGTATTTCGGTCAATTTATCTAATTAATCGGAGTTTCGTTGGAAATTGACCTAGTAATTTCTAATCCTAAAAGTAAGGGTACCCCAAAATTAGTTTTGAAAAGTTGGGGTACCAAAAAATTGTTTCTTCAAAAGTTAAGATACTTCTAATTAATTTTTTGAAATTGATTGCTTGAACTCTGTGATGAACAATTTATGAACAATTTACTATTTTGTGTAAAAACAAATAAATAATTCCGTGCAGTGGACGAGGTGGTGCTGGTGGTACTGTTGCCAAAGATGCTCTTGGAAACGATGTCGTTGCAGCTGAATGGCTCAAGAACCACGGACCTGGAGACCGCACCCTCACTCAAGGATTGAAGGTATTTCTAACCACACTATATAGTAACCATCTACTTTTCGCTGCATCGTTGTCGTAGTTTTTGTTGTTCTTATTACATCATTTGTTCCATATTAATTGTTATTTTGTTGATTGTCAAAATTTTCAATTTCATTTTTTTGATTCTTACTTTCTTAATACAATATCTTATGAACAATTATAATATTATAATTTTGGTATTTTTCATTATGAATCTGATGGTATTAATTTTATATAATAAGTCATTGTATATATTGAGAGATTTATGGTCAAAATTTTTAAAATTTGATACACAATTTCCAAATATGACAATTATTATGAAACGGAGGAGTAAATATTAATCACTCTCTTACCTCACATCTAAACATAATAATCACACTATTTTCCTACCTCACTTTTTTTTTATAACTTTCATACCTTACTAAAAAATAATAATAAAAATAATCATACCGCTCTCTTAGCTCACTTTTGTTACTCTCATACTTGAGTTAAAAATATCAAAAATAATCATACTATTCTTTACTTCACTTTTTCCTTTTTACCCACCTTTCGAGTCATCACAGCCACCATTTTTACCACATCTAATCACGTCTAGCAAATTTAACCATAACCACCACTAACCAACCACACCAAAAAATATGTCCCTAATATTTCAAGGTCAGATGTTGTAAAATAATGCTATTGCCAATTTGCCATATTCGTATGTTCAAAAAAAATTCAAAATCCATTTTGGGCTACGAAGTGACAAATGTGGTATCCGAGAACTTTGAACGGTACTTCCTCCACTGCTGCTCGGCGTTACAAAATCAGGTTAAAGTCAGTGGATCTCATATTGGCAATTTATGTCTCCGCACGATGTCATTTTGCTATTATTGATGTTTATCATTTTGCTATTATTAATTAGTATGAGACATATATTTACTAAAATGTTGTTAAAGTGCTGGTTTATTATAAATTTTGAGATTCCATTGTGGGTAGGGCTGTCAAAAAAATATCTGACCCGGAAACTCGGATCAATTCGACCTGGAAAAAAGTGGGTATAGTCATAGAATTTTCGTCCGAATTTTTGCATTGATCAATTTGACCGAAAATTCGCACACAATAGTTTCCAATTTTCTATTTTCCGAACCCGGTTTAGACCTCAATTTATACTTGTCCGATTTGTCCGCCCCTAGTCCAACTCAGGAAATATTTCAAAAAACTGGGTATCGGATATCAAGTTTTCATCCAATGTTCAATTCATCTTAACCCGGATTGATCTGAACCGAATTTTTGACGGCCCTAACTGTGGGATTTGTTTTTTCCGAGGATTGTCAGGGAGATCCAACATACCTGGTGGTGGAGAGTGACAGAACTCTCGCAACATATGGAATCAATGCAGTGTGCACACATCTTGGGTGTGTGGTTCCATGGAATGCTGCTGAAAACAAATTCATATGCCCATGCCATGGCTCCCAATACAACAATCAAGGAAGGGTTGTCAGGGGACCTGCTCCTCTTGTAAGCTACCATCTTTGTTATCCATTCTTTCATGCTACAATTACAAACATGGGTTGCATTCTTTGTCTGTCAATCGTCTCACCCAAAAAAAATTACTCGGAGGTACCTCAATATTTAGGAAAATTATTTTTGGATACCTCAAATTTTTAAAAAACTCATTTTGAGATACTTTTAATTTTTGAGTTAATAATTATTTGATGTTTATCCGACCATCAATTTTATTAATAACCGAAATAGCCCTGTTCTTCAAAGGGTATTTCGATCAATTAATAAAATTGATGACCAGAAAAACATCTAATAATTATTAGCCCAAAAATTAAGGGTACCTCAAAATGAATTTTGAAAAGTTGGGGTATCCAAAAATAGTTTACTCAAATATTGGGGTACCTCCGTGCAAATTTTTTTCATCTATGCACCTCATTTTCCCCACTCTCACCTTCTGCTTACGCCTATGTCTGTTTTCTTTGTTATGGTTGCAGTCCTTGGCACTTGCTCACTGTGATGTTGACGATGGAAAAGTGGTTTTCGTTCCATGGACTGAAACTGATTTCAGAACTGGAGATGCACCATGGTGGTCTTAAATCAATCCATTTTCTTGTTCCTTCCTCAAATTCATTCCTAAACTCTATTCTTGTCTTATGTATAATGCTTCCTTAGACATACTCTAATCATAAATTTCAGTATTTTTGTAAAATCAAATGTTTAAAGATGCAAGAAGAACTACCAGATAGCAGATACATTCTTGCAATCGGAATTAAAATCTTATATTAACCAAGGACAACCATACGAGTCAGCGGCTTTTGATGAAATTAATATTTACTGTGGTTTTTTTATGTCAATTTTATTGATAGATACTGCGAATTAGTCCACAGTTATAAATGACACTCTAATAGAATAAATTTCATTCGATTGGTATATATTTGACATTTTTTTTTGTAAATATTAAAAATGATGAATAAAAGTATAATTTTACACAATTTTATATAATGTTATAGTTATAGAAGTTGATCGTATTATTGTTTTCAATTTAATATCTAAATATATGAATGTTATACCAAGACAAGATATTTAAGAGGTGTCTTACTTGAAAATCCAGATCATTTTCGATTAACTAAATATACTGTTGCGTTTTGTGACCCATTGGATCTTCCTAGGGTCGAAAATTGGCATGGAGAATGTTATTTAACCTAGTTTTCTCCTTTGGCCGTCATAGGAGAGTTATATAGGTTATTGTTTTCTAGTGTCATGGGTTATTGACTTTTAATCTAACTCTAACTCTCTTATTCATCCTATATATATGATACAGTTTTCTCCATTTTCAATATCAATTAGATCAGAGAGATATTGAGAGAGATAGAGTTTCACCAATATTTCCTATTGTTATCCCGTGAGTTGAGAGTTTGAGAGACTGTATTGTAATCTCCATTGTTGATTGTATCACACCCTGTGATAGCGATCGAGTTATACTCCTCCCTTTTCTCATAGGGATTATTTTCTAGCTATCGCCATCCGTGCGAAATTCCAAAATTCGGAACGAGGTGGTTAACTATGTTGTGACTGCAGATGAAGGTGATCCTGATTCAGCACGGTTTATGGGATATGATCGAGTATCCTGACACGAAGACTGATGAAACGATGAGCGATGACGACTTCATGAAACTTCAGAAAGGGATTCAAGGCAGCCTGAGTGCGAGAGAGTGGAAGAAGTTAGAGAATAAGACTCTGACAAGGATTCAACTGTGTTTAGCAGAGCACATTCAGAGAGAGGTGATGCATATCGAGGAACCTTGGAAGCTTTGGGCCAAACTAGAACAGTTGTACATGTTGAAGAGTCTCGCCAACAAGTACCGGAAGATGGAGAAACTCTACAGGCTCCAAATGCCTACAGGTACTTTTATGCAAGTATATCTTAGTGAATTAGTTTCTATTATTACTAAGTTAGAATCAATGGATGTGAAACACACTGATCATGATAAGGCTTTACATTTAATTTTGTCCCTACCTACGTCACACAAACAATTTAAGGAGATCATGTTGTATGAAGAATCATGGTGTCCTTAACCTTAGTGAAGTAAAAGCTAGCTTTCTGTCGAAGGAGAAGTTTGATACTGATGAGGGCGACAACCAGGTTAATGAGGTCTTGATTATAAGGGGAAGAGGCAATAATCGCAAGGGAAACACTTGTAACGCCCCGGAAATTCAATTATAGAAAAGTCAAAGTGAAACTAATGTTAACGGAAAACGCAGCGAAAGTCTTAACATTATTTTGGGCGTCATTGTCGTATCCCCGAAGGAATACAAGGTGAGAAGGAAAAAAAACTACAACGGTTCAATTATAAAACAAACTAAACAACCTCAAGACTTAGAAGTCATCTCAACATAACTAACTTCAGATCTTTCAGAATTTAAACGCAGCTCAAGAATAAAACTAATTAAAACGAGCCAAGCCTCACTGCTAGTTCTCGTCCCCAGCATATAGATCATCATCTGAAAACAAAACATTTCAAAAATAAGGGGGAAATCTCAATAATATCTACCCCTAACCGTTAAAAACAATTCAAATTCTTTTCAATTCATTTAAGGGAGAAGGAACAAGTCGGACAATTATGAATGATAAACATAAAATATCTTTCAAAACAATAATCAACCTTATTTAAACTATCACACATATCAGTACTCAATTATAAACAATGAATTTAAATTTAACAAATTAAACTAACCCTAATTCATGCATGGAATAATCTAACAAGACCCTAACATGATTTACATACAATATTAATCATATATTAACACATAAAATTCCAACTACAACCATAATTATTTAAAAGGAAAACAAAAGAATACGATTATACTCAACTAACTCATATTCATGTTTATTACAAACCAGTAACAAGATCATGATAATCTAGAACCAAAGAATCAGAGAACATTAACTAAGGAAGGATAGGGTTTACGTAAGGGTTGGACGACAGTTAGGTTGGCGCTAGGGCAGACAGGCGACGGCGATCGGGCATGCGGCGGCTGGGTGGTCGGCGTCGGGGTTCGTCGAAGGTAGTGTGGGTGTCGGTGTCCGGCGTTGGTGATGACAACAACAACGAAAGCCACGACAGTAGCGGTGGTTGTAGGAGGTCAAAAATTGTCGGCAAATAAGAAAATTACATGTGGAAAATTGTTAAACCTCGATTTTACCACTTTTTACCTTGATTTTTATTGCCTTATTGAACTTATCTAAGTTATTTAATTTAAGTTTGATAGTATTTCTACACATCTTTGCTAATTGAGACTAATTTATCTAATTGTCTTATTTTTAGGCGGTTCGAGTGCAAATGATGATGACAATAGAGGGAAAAGATTGGAAATAATGAGCAAAAGAAGCCAAGGCAAAATTGGAATTTCCAGTTTGGCACACCTGGGTGTGCCAATCGGCACAGACACCCATGCCAGATTGCAGTATTTAGTTTCAAGTAGTTTTATTAATTAGAAAGACAGTTTTTCATTGTTCTAGTTTCTCTAGGGCTTGAGGGGAGGTTTCTTCCTAAGCCTTTATAGTTCTAGGTTTAGATTTCCAATGAAGAATTTATAAATTCAAGAAGGAGATTGAATTTAGCTTTCAATTCAAGACTAAGTTTTTCTATCCCCTTCTCTCTATTTTCTTCTATGTTTATATGCTTGTTAGATTACTTTGGCTTCTCTTTAATTGCATTAATATAATTTGTTGTTAGTTTTGTGTTGTTTGGGTAGTAATTGATGTATTCGATGATGAATTAATCTTGTTTAGGCCTAGTCTATCAAAATTCATGCTTGTAGTTAGAGGTTTTCTCTTACCCACCATGTGTTCGATGAAATGCTCGAGAGAGTTTTCATTTGTATTTCTTTAGCCAATTGATGTATGCCGAGAGGTGAGATTAATTTGCTAGTGTTGTAGATAAAATAGTTAGGGTTTCGTACATGAGAATAGTCGAATTCTAACTAGGTCTAGGGTTGCTATTCTTGTAGTTTAATTAGACTAACTCCATGAGAATAAGTAGTTGGAATAGTTAGACTAGCTGTAACGCCCCGGAAATTCAATTATAGAAAAGTCAAAGTCAACTAACGCTAACAGACAAAATTTAGCAGAAGACTCAAACTCTTATTGGGCGTCACTGCCGTATCCCCGAATGAATACAAGGCGAGAAGGAAAACTACAATTGTCTGTCAACGGCAAACCAACTAAGAAACTAGTACTTAGAAAAAAAACCTCAAAACTAACTTCAAGTTTCTCAGAAAAGAAAAGCAACATATTTAACGACTTCTAAACATTTCGTCCTCACTTCTAATTCCCGTCCCCAGCATATAGTTCTTCACATGAAAACAAACATTTCAAAAATGAGGGGGAAATCTCAATAATGTGTACCCCTAACGTTAGAAAAAAGTTAAGTTCATTTCAATTCATTTGAGGGAGAGGGAACAAGTCAATCCTTTTCATAAACCGTTTAACCCCTTAACTGTTTTCCTCAACCCAACCCATTCATTTTATTATGCGGGCAGGATATCAAATCCCATAAAGTAACATCGCCTACCAAAGGCATCAAAACATTCGCCTACCAAAGGCATCAAAGATAATCGCCTACCAAAGGCATAAATATAATAATCGCCTACCAAAGGCATCAAAGATAATCGCCTACCAAAGGTATAAATATAATAATCGCCTACCAAAGGCATCAATAATCGCCTACCAAAAGCATCAAAATAATCGCCTACCAAAGGCATCAACAATCGCCTACCAAAGGCATCAAAGTAACCGCCCACCAAAGGCATCAAAGAAACCGCCTACCAAAGGCATCAACAAAACAAACCCGCTTACTGTTTCACTTGAGTTATTAGTATATTATTCAAACTCAGCTCACAACTCTCAAGTCAACCCAACCCAGGTTATCAAAACCAATAATAAAACTACTCATAAAAGACCATCACAATTTCTCAACTCATAAATCAAAAATCACAAATAAATATCAAAAACAGATAGCCACATTTTCCACATAAAGTCCCCTTTCGGGATGCAATTCTCAAAATAGATTAGAAAACGTTAAAACACATTTAAAGAGCATCCCGGTGGGGATTAGAGCATAGACATTACCTGATTAACTTCACTTCACAGCAAAAACGAACGCACTTGAGCTCACTAACGACGCAAATTAGCTCGGGCCTAAAATAGAAATAATTATTCTAATCAAAATGCGCCCTTCGAAGTTAGTATTAACTACCTTCTACCTAACCCTCCCCTAGGAACACTATAGGTTCCTACCAATCATGAATTCAAACTTTAAATTACCAAATACATTCCAAGTAATCACGTAACAATATTAAAACATCATTTTCACTCAACAACATTTTTATTAATAAATAGCATCAATAAGACAGATTACAGAATCCACATAAAAAGGGTCATAACTTGACTTCCCGACCTCTTATGAGTCTGGTTTTGGACTTTTCGGAACCTTCGGGATGTCCACTAAAACTCTTATGCTAGCGACTAATCCTATATCAGTCTTGAAAGACTCTAAAAGTACCAAATTCCCCAACTGGTCCAGTTCTGACATGTTCTGGTAAAACGACTATAACTCGAGCTATACAACTCCAAAATCGGATCCGCAAAATTCCTATTAAAGCTAACACTTAGGGGTACCTCCAGACCAAGTATTATTAACTAGTTCAACCTACATAATTAATGGTGAATCTTAAAACCCGACCTAACAAAACTGTCCAGAATTTCGGTTGGTTTTATTCAATATTAGCAATCCAACTCGACTCTTGTTGAATCAAAACTTAATCTTTGGCCCCTAAACACTTACACAAGGTCAAAAGAAACCTCCTTTTTATTCTGTAACACCACCATAATAATACGAATAACAACATCTAGATTAATCGTTAACCATGTTTACCACCCACACGTCACATAATCCCGATAATAACAAGGCAAAACAAAGCATAACTATGTACACAATGACCATGCATATACTACCCCAACAGAGCCAATTCAATATCCACATCCCCTCTAACCTACCCACTACATTCCTAAGACATATTAAGCATATATATACTATATATAGAACCTAATAGTAATGGTAATTGCATGGAATCAGTAGTAAAAGTAATAAGAAAATAGTTAGGTGTAGAGTCTATACAACTCAAGGGGTGGTGGTCGGCTGGCGGCGACAAGGATGGCGGCAGCGACGTCGGGAAGGTGGCGGCAAGGACAGGCGACACTGAGGCGGTGGGCGTTGTCAGTGCCGGTGGCTGGGCGTGACTTGGGCATAATAGCAACAACAAAGGGCGAGGGATGTGTTCTCGCGACAAGGCGACCTCCTCCGGTGACGGCTGGCGCGGGTGTTAGTAAGGGCACGAGCGACGACTAGGTGGCGGTAGGAGAGGTGGTGCGGTGGTGTGGCGGCCGATGGTGGTGCTGAGATAACGTACACAACATCGGTAGTTTCGACAGGCCTCGATTCCGGGCTTGAGTGCGGCTGATGGCTCGAGCTTGGTGGTCCCGATGACAAGGGAGCTTGGTGGTGGCGGTGGAGCAGCCTGAGGATGGTGGTGGTAGCTAGTGTGGGGTGGAAACCCGAGAGAGAGAAACAATTAGAAAGGGGGACAAAGAGGCTCGGTTCGCAGCAGGAGGGAAAAAAAAAGAGAAGGAGGGGGTTTTATTAAAACATACTTAGGGTTTAGCTAAGAGGGGTATTTATACCCATAATTAATTACAAGAAAAATACAAATAAAATAGAAAATTAATATAGGTGAAAGTAATTAACTATTTATAATACTAGATTTTCCAAAATCTCTAAAATAACACATAATTACTAAAATAAAATACCCACATGGATAATAGTAGTAATAGCACTTAGGGTCACACACAATAATTACTAAAATACCCACACTCACATGCCACCTTCCTATGCATAAAATTACTATTCTATCCTTCGTTAGATACTACGCGGTCCTACGAACTCAAGTGTTGACCGATAAATTTCACAGAAACGCAGTATATAAAGTAACACATTAACTACGTAACGGTAAACACATTCCAAATTTTAGGGGTTTTACACTAGCCCTTGACCCTTGAGAGAGAGCTTTGGCAAGCTTTAATGGCGCAACCGATCACTCTTAATTGCTTGCTTAGAATTGGTAGATTAGGTCGTTCAAATTGATTAGTTGTTGAATACAGATTTTGTTGCCTGAACATCTTTTTATTACTTTCGTAGTTTGTAGTTATCATCATCATCGCTTCCCTGGTTCATCTACCTAACTTGAAACACTTGAGTCGGCTTTGATTGCCTGGAACACAACTCCCTGTGGATACGAAAACCGTACTCCCAAAAGTACGACAACAAAAATAAATTAAATTTATTTGGCCAAATTATTATCCGCCACGTGTAAAATTAATAATGACGGTCCATTTAATTAAATTTTAAATGGAAACGTAATGACCAATAACATCTTAGCACGTGTCAAAGATGATGCAGAAAATGTTAATTATTTCTTTATTTAAAATTAAAGGAATAGTTAATTAACTTGGCCCAAACCTACAGCCCAACTCAAACCCTAGGGGCTAGGCCTCTAGAGCCTATAAATAGGGTCCTCCCCCTTCATTTTGAAACCCCCAGAGATTCAGCAGTCAACATCCAGATGCTCTAGGAGATCAAACTGCCAGCGACCTCCAACTACCAAGCGCCAAAGATCGAAGTCTGCACAAGATCAAGATCGAGTTTCCAAGTCTTTGACACGTCTTGATCAAGAACAACGACAGAGTTCTTCAGCAAGACATTTTGCAGTCTACCCCCTGACATTCGACATTATACACTCTAGAGGCTTCAGGAGATCGAACGACAAGCGACCTCTAGCTACCAAGCGTCAAAGACCAACGTCGGCTAGTTCAACAACTTCTGTTCTTCGCATCAAAGATTGCAGTCGTCTGCCTCGTCTAGTTCATCGATCGAGACCAAGCACTAAGCCCTCGCATCCAAGAGCCGGGGGAACTACAACCAACAGCCAACATGCAAACAGTCAACCTTCGAGAAGCCTCCAGCTACCAAGCACTAAGGAGATCAAGGCTCAAGACCTTCAGCTCAAGAACTGTTATGGAGTTCTTCAGATAGACCTGCATTCGAGATTGAGACCAAGCGTCCGCGCCCTCGGCTCACCCAACTCTTAGGAGATCGAATTAGAGGACTACTTTATTATATTTAATATAGAGATTGTACCTGCATACATTAAAATATTAATACAAATTAATTTGTTTCCCAATTTCTTGTCTTTATTTATCATGGACTCGAAATTTGTGTTTACAAATTTGGCACGCCCGGTGGGACATCTCTACCTCTCATCTTTTTCTCCACGAAGTTAAATTCAACCTTCAATTCAAGTGATGTGATGGTTGTCAACATGGAAGAAAAGATAGCTGAACTTGAGGTTATGCTAAACAAGCTCACCAGGGAAAGTGAAGAGAAAGACAAGAAGATTAGCGAACAAAGTGAGCAAATCGCAAAACTGATGAAGAAGATAGAGAAGCACCCGTATCAAGACTCCGGTGAAGATTCAGACAAAGAGGAATCTGACAAAGAGTCTTCCAAGGGTGATGGCGATGGGGAAGACATGAAGAGTAACTCATCTTCAAGATCACTAACTGTGGAGCAAATTCAAAACTTGGTGGCAAATACAGTACGGACTCAACTCGGAGAGGGATCAACCAAGAGTTACTTGTATACAAAGCCCTACACGAAGAGGATCGATGCTCTTCAGATGCCACTTGGTTATCAGCCCCCAAGTTTAACCACTTTGATGGAAAGGGTAAC
Source organism: Portulaca oleracea (assembly GCA_029582165.1). Lineage (NCBI taxonomy): Eukaryota > Viridiplantae > Streptophyta > Magnoliopsida > Caryophyllales > Portulacaceae > Portulaca > Portulaca oleracea. Next base: position 37,222,475 of record CM055882.1, read on the forward strand.
CCTAAGCAACAAATTGCGCAATTCATCGAGACTTGCAGCAATGCTGGGACGAAAGGAGATCGACTGGTGAAGCAGTTCGTCTGATCATTGAAAGCGATAGCATTCGACTGGTATACGGATTTGGAACCTGAGTCTATTAACAATTGGGAACAAATGGAGCAAGAGTTTCTCAACAGGTTCTACTACGCTCAACGGATCGTCAGCATGACAGAGTTAACAAACACCAAACTGTGGGAGGAAGAGCCAGTACTTGACTATATTTAAATGATCGGACGAACTACTTCACCATTCGGCCATGCTGACGACTGGTATACTGATTTGGAACCTGAGTCTATTAACAATTGGGAACAAATGGAGCAAGAGTTTCTCAACAGGTTCTACTACGCTCAACGGGTCGTCAGCATGACAAAGTTAACAAACACCAAACATTGGGAGGGCGAGCCAGTACTTGACCATATCCATCGTTGGAGGGCTCTTAGTCTTGAATGCAAGGATCGCCTCACGAAGCTTCAGCTGTGGTATGTGCGCTCAAGGTATGCACTGGGATTTACTCTACGTCCTCAAGATGGTCAAGCATAAAACCTTTCTAGAGTTGGCGACCAAGGCACATGACATGGAGATAACCATCGCGAGTCAACAAGGAAGATCTTCCTCTTCATCTGGATCCAAGAATGGAAGTGTGTAAAATAAGAATGGCAAGTCATCAAAGGTTTCAATGTGTGAGCCAGTACGAATCTCTACTAAACCCAAACCAAAAAGGAAGATAGTAAATTCCTTGAAAGATGATGAAAGGTAGCGCCCTGCGCTGAAGGAGCTTCAAGAATCGAAATACCCATTTCCGGACTCGGATTTATCAGGAATGCTCGACAACCTGTTAGTGAGAGGAGTTATCGAACTTCCATAACCAAAGAAGCCGGAAGAAGTAGGAAGAACTACCGATCTAAGATACTGTAGTTATCATAGGGTAGTCAGTCACCCTTTAGAGAAATGCATTACACTCAAGGAGCGAATCATGAGACTAGCTGAAGATGGGCAAATTAAACTGGACTTGGATGACAACGTCGAGGCTAATTATGTCTCTTCATGACTAATACTATCCAGGGGAAATGAATGCTTGACGATTCAGTTTGGATGCCAAAAACCAGTTCCTCTTGTCGTACTAGTCCAGGTACTTCGAGATGAACATGAGCAAATACCAGAAGCTTTGGGTGAAGATGAAAGATGGAACTCGGTGGCTAGGAAGAAGACTAGGGGGCAAAGGGAAGTCCAAACACCACCACCCCAAATGAATTAAAGGAGAAGAAACAACCTGCAACCTTCAATGGAGAGGAAGATGCTGGGAGTCATCGAGAAATATAAAGTCAGTTCAGCTGAGTTGTTTGAGCGAGGCCCTCATGTTCCTGTCACATTGGAGGAATATTTTCCGAAGTACTTCTTTAGAGGAGTTTGTTGTAACTGTGAACATGGGTTCTTGCTTTGAGATCGAGGAATATGACAACGAAGGAATGGAGTATCAACCTAAGTGAAAGCTCTCCGTGTTTGACAGGTTAGAACGACTACCTTCCCGCAAGCAAGCATCTGTCTTTGAACGGATAGGCTTTCGAGGAAAGTGCAAAGCTTCAGTCTTTAGTAGGGTGGTCTGATATCAAAGCCTTCTATATTTTGAAGGATCAGACAGACTGAAGAGGTCTCAAGCTCACAACCTAGCCAGGAAAGGAGTCTTGCATTCAGCCGCCTTGGAGTCATCAACGAAGTTCAAAGCACCATCCCATCTCACATGAAGTGATTTTCAACGTTGGAAGTAAAGACCGAAGGATCCCTCAGAGTGAAGAGAAGCACTGTGATTTTCACCGGTCATCAAAGCAGAAACAACATCGACATGGAGCTTGAGCGAGAGGAGACGTTTTCTCCTATTGAAGTCAAAATCTAGGAAAATGAAGATATAGCACCTGAGCAAGAGCTTAAACTGTTCACAAAAAAAAAAAAAATCACTGTAATACTCCTGGCCCGCAAGGGTATAAACTGCGGACGGCTAAATTAATAAATAAAATCTCCATTTCTATTTTTTAAATTTGAACTACGTTTGGCTTGATCCTTATGAGTGTTCCATCCTTAAGGTACGAAGGCAATTTGGGGTCCAAACCCAAAATACAGTCATAACATAGCAAAAAGACAATGGTCATGAATTGAAAAAAAAATGAGGCTTTCAAGTCAACAAATTTTAAGACTCTGAAGTCACCAAATTCACCGACTTCCAAGTCAACAAAAATTAAAGACTTCCAAGTCAGCAAAAATTCAAGACTTTCAAATCAATAAATTTCAAGACTCTTAAGTCACCAGGTCCCTTGACTGCCAAGTCAACAACAAGACAAACACTTCCAAGTCAGTCAAATCTTGCATCAACAAATCTCCTGACTCCCAAGCCGATAAAATGAAAGACTTACAAGTCAACCAAATTCAAATCAACAAAACACAAGGACACACAAGTCAAGGAAAAAATCACGATTCCCAAGTCAATAAAGTTCAAGATTTCCATGTCAGCAATGCATACGACTCCCAAGTCAGAAAATCCAAAGACTTTCAAGTCAACAAACTTCAAGACTCTTAAGTCATCAAACCCACTGACTTCCAAGTAATCAAAAATTGAAGACTTCCAAGTCAACCAAATTCAATACTACCAAGTCGTAACAATCAAACTTTAAAGACTTTTACTTCATCACAATGGAAACTCTCAAGTCAAAAGTATAAGAAATAGACTGACTTCCAAGTCATTATGATCGTAGGCATTCAAGCCGCACTCTAACTTGCCCAGATCTTCATGTCAGTGGTTTGCTTCAAGCCATCACCATTAATGAAATACTCAGGCTGGTTGACAACTTCCTTCAAACATGCAATGTGAGGGCATCCTAGTCGTGTTGGTTGAATTCTGATCCAAGGTGACATCATCGTCCTTCAAATTAGTGGCACACTCTTTTTGCTAAGCGGTAAACTCTTTTAAGCTGGTGACATCGATGTCTCATTCATGTCAATATTGGGGGCAAACCAGCTTGCGGTGTCCTTTCGGTTAATCGATGACGCTTGTAGCCGAGAACAGATCAGGTGGCTTATCATGGATCTTCAGAAGAAAGTCTGTCTGACTCATCATAGCTCAGTAGAGAATTCAAGTTCACTCTTCATAGCACGTAGACGGCAAAAAGTCCAAGAGGAGTAATCCACAGAATCTGAGGTGAAGCGAGGACTCTATCGACCCAAACTCTACTGCCGTTTTTGAGAGAGCTGTCAAGGACAACTCTACGCCAGTAAGCTGAGAAGTATTCCACTTGAGGCCAAGTCATGACTCAGTCGACCCAGACAGTCCTAAAGAGAGCAAGTATTTGACTACTCTACGCTAGTACGCTGAGGAGTGTTCCGACGAGGCCATAACTCTGTCGACCCAAACTCTACTGCCGTTTTTGAGAGAGTTGTCTAGGACAACTCTACGCCAGTACGCTGAGGAGTGTTCCACTTGAGGCCAAGCGATGACTAAGTAGACCCAGACAGTCCTGAAGAGAGTAAGTCTTTGACTACTGTACGTCAGTACTGAGGAGTGTTCCGGCGAGGCTATAACTCTGTCGACCCAAACTTGTTGGGAATGTCCCCACAATGTTCGATATACACAAAGATTAAACCAAAAGAAATATAGTAATTATATGTCTTGCTAGAGACCTCTATAATTAGTAATTGAATATGTCTAATTACAACTATATTATTTGGTCCTACTAGGTAACACAAGTCAGTGTCCTTGAACAATGTATGTAACCTAAATAATATTGTATTATGTTTAGAAATGCGGGGAACTGATTTCTGTGAGAAATCAGCCCAACACGGGTCGTATTGGGTTCAACACAGTCAGTGGTGTCCATGGGCCGAGTTAATGGACCTTCTGGAGTCCATACAAACCATGTTGTTTCAACATGGACTGTGTTGGGCCTGAGAAGCGCGCCGTTGCGTTAATTCGGCCCTTTAGGGTTTTGATCCTTTTCCCTAGGTTTTCTAAACACTATATAAAGGGGTCTCTGTGAGAGATTATTCCACACCAACTGCCTGAGACTCTTAGAGAGATACCAGGGTGATTTCCTAAGTTCCTCTCTCTTTTAGTTTGCAGTTCTTGTTTCAGGAAACACTCTCTGTTCATACATCTTAGATTGAGATTCGTCTCGATCGGGTCGATCTAGCAATCGGGTTCCCGGAGTGCTGCGTGGACTTTTCAGTAGAGGGTTTCAGCATTGGAATCTGGAAGGTCAACCTCTTCTTCAGCCGGAATTAGCGATCAGGTATAATTACTAAAGGCTATGCAGTTGTTTTGATTAATTGTTTATAACCGTTATAAAAATTCCGCCAATTAATCTGTATCTGTTTAGGAAATAGATAATCTAAAACCTAACAGTGGTATCAGAGCCACCAATTGCATGCTACAGTATTGTACTTGTATTCATAAGTAATTTTGTCAATACTTGAACTATATTATGAATATGCTAGAGTAGATTTATGCCTAAAATTTTGAAACTCTATGAAAGTTTTAATCTTTAATGTTCATGATAGTAAATCTTGAATTTTATTGTAAAATTTCATGCTTGTTTAATCGTTATTATTTATTATTGCCTTTAAATTAATCGATTTTATGTTTGTTTAATCGTTAAATATAGCATAAACTTGATTTATTTTTGAATGACTTAGAAACAATCTTGTTTAATATTGTTAAACAGTAGGCAATACATGAAATCGGTCAAAATTCGCAAAATAGGGTTTTGTAGAATTATTTTCTGATTTAGTTTTTTTACCGTAAATTTAATGAAAAATAGAAATAAAATACCAAACGAATTCAAGATTTTCTAAAATTTTTACTAGAGGTTTATGGAAGTGTCCTGAACTTTTCATAATTTTTTTAGATTTTTCCCAAATTAAAATGAATTTTTAATTGAGTATTTAGATCTGAAGAGAATTAAAATCCGTTTAATTCTCTGAATTTTATAAATTTGTAGAAATTGGTAAAACTTCTGAAAATTTTACAGTAGGTTACTGGGTAACAATACTTTTAGGGGAGAATTTTTCCGTTAATTTATCCGATCAAATTATATTTTCTAAATTTAGATTTTCAGATCTGAGAGAAATAAATTTGTTGCTTCTCTGAATTTTGTAAATTTATAGAAATTTGCAAATTTTCTGAAGATTTTACAGTAGGTTATTGGGTAACCATTCTGTTATGGATAAACTTTTCGTGAAGTTTTGAAATCGTTTACTAATTTTCCTTTAATTTTCAGATTAACAGAAAAGTATAATTGTTTGCTTCACTAATTTTTATTCTAATTATCAAAATTTGATAAAAATATGAAAATTTTACAGTAGCACATTGGATAAATCTACTGTGTGGGAAAATTATAAAATTTGATTTTAAACTTATTGGACTATTAATATTTATTTTCCTCTTAAACGGAGAATTAAAAAGTTTAATTCCTTAAAATTTTACAATCTTTTGAAAATTCTTAAAATTCTGGAAGATCTTCATATTGGGTTATTAGATAACACTGTGATATGAAATTATTAAATTCGATAAGTTATGATAATTTTATTTAAGTTTTCATTCACGAAATTAACCAAAACTGGGAAGCAACACGGACCGTAATGATCCAACACGGACCGTGTTGCCAGCAGTTTTGGTGAATTCGTGTGTTTTAGGGTTTGTAATTAATTTTAGAAATTAATTATTAAATCCCATTACTACTAAATCAATTGATGGGCATAAAATCTATTATTTTGTAAAGTTTAGGAAACTTACAATATTTTTAAAAGATATAGTATCTTTTAGATTTCTTGATTTTAGGAAAATCGAGTATTGTGTATATATAGGTACAATATCCTAAATATATTTAGGTAACTAAGATAAAATTTGGAATTTTGTTTATTTTATTAATCATGCAAAATTTTAGTAAACCTTATTTAGTATTTGTTTCCTTATATATGTTGTGTTGCAATTATATATGCGTTTATAATCTATTAAGTATATTAAAACAAAATAAAAAGAATGAGCTATTGTCATGTGTCATGTATATGAAGATCTCCTCTTTTTAGGTAAAAAATTTTCATTGACTCATTTACTTAATGTATTCATTAGGGGTGTTAAATAGTAATAGTTTTTAATTAATAAAATAAATTACTATTAATAATGGCTATCAACCAATAAGTACACAAATGTATCTTTATGGAAAAATGAACAGATGTTGTAATCTACAAGTTAACAATTTACTCTTCTTATCATTTTTTAATGGAAACCTACTACCTTTTTTATTTAACTTGTGATATCAAAAAATTTTTATATAATTACTTACAATTATTCAAATTAACCAAAATAAAAGTACTATTACTTTTAATTATATGTGTTTAAGACAAAATTATAACACATATTTCTGGATTCTTTTATCATATTAATAATAATGTTTAATTCACCAAATTGAAAAATAAATTATTTGATAAATATTTTCTTATATATCATATATATATATATATATATATATATGAAAAATAAGTATTTCAATTTTATTTAGCTTAACACACATATTCTTATCAAAAAATGTTTAAAACTTAAGTGCCAATAGTTTAATAATTGACAATCTTTCCGTGCATTTCACGGGATGTATAATGCTAGTTTGTTATTTAAAGCATGTGTTATATATGATATAATTATTGCAATATTACATGTTTGCAAGTGTTTCTAGTATGGCCATAGATAGTCGGTTTTACTGGTCTGCGTACCGGGTTGGGTGAAATACGGCCTGTGTGTCGTCGTTGAATTAATTTTAAAATTAAATTTTCAGTTAAGTTTATTTTAATTCATGTAAGGCCTCAATTGTGAGGTTCACTTTGTAAATTTGTTGTAATTGGAGACATCAAGCTGAGTGGGAGCCAACAACAATGTAGGCGGAGATTCGAGTTGGAGCCCATCCAGGGAAGTTGCAAAACCCAGGAAGAATTTCTTGAAAACTGTCAATGCTTAGTTAAAAATTAGTTTGATTAAGTCTAGGTGGCCATACTAGGGGTTTTATTTATGCTTTAAATTCGTTATTGCATGTTTTATTATGCCTTTTATGCTTTTCGGAAGAGTTCACCTAGAATTGCATGTTTAGGATAATAAAACCTACTCTCAAAATTGAATTATTGCTCAACCTATCGAAACACCACTTAGATGGATAAATAAAGAAAGCCAAAACAAATTATTTGTCCGTCATTAATAAGTAGGGTGGGAGTTAGGTCAATTCAAATTGGCTATTAAAATAGTTTTAGGCCAAGAGCAGTGGAAGAGAAACATTGTATTCGATACAAAATTCTTGCCAAGAGCCATTTTGAATGATCGATCATAAGATGATCCACCAAAGATAACATGGGATCGAGTTTTGTTTGGCCAAACTCCACTTAAGCCCATGAGTCTTGTGGGTCTTTGTAAATTAAAACACTAAATGAGAGTTGATAAAGTGTTTTGATTTGAAGTTAAAATTAGTTTGAAGATTAATAACTAAAATTGAACCTTTATGACTTGTCAGAATCAAAGATGTCTAACACACCCACCAACAACATAGTCAACCTCCGTTCTCTTTTGGATAAAGAAAAACTCACGGGGGCCAATTTCCTTGATTGGCACCGAAACCTGAGGATTGTCCTTAGGGCAGAGCAGAAAGAATATGTTCTAGAAAGAGCCTTAAAGAACAAGCCCAAAGAAAATGCGACTCAAGCTGAAAAAGACAAGTGGCAGCGTCATTCTGATGATGATGTCTAAGTCAGGTGTATAATGTTGGCTACTATGACTCTTGAGCTTCAAAGACAATTTGAAAACAAGAAAGCACATGAAAAAATCACTCAACTGAAAAGCATGTTTCAAGAACATGCTCGAATTGAGAGATGTCAGATCAATGAGCAAATTGTTCGCACTCGTCTTGAGATTGGCAAGCCCATTGGGCCCCATGTACTGAAGATGATTGGTTTTTTTGAGTCCATGGCGCGACTAGGGTTCCCCTACACTCCTGAGCTAGCTACTGACATTCTTCTTAGCTCACTGCATGAAGGGTTCAACACCTTCAAACTGAACTACAACATGCAGGGGCATAAGAAGTCTCTAATGGATCTTCATGCGATGTTGGTCACGGCGGAGAGGGATATTAAGATAGCCCATAAGGCTAGCTCGAATGTCCTCGTGGTCAGTAACGGGAAAGGCAAGTTCAAGAAGGCTAACAAGAGCAAGAAGGGACCTACAAGTAAGAAAGGCAAGAACAAAATTGTTGTCCAAGCCAAACCTAAAGCAGGACCTAAGCCAGATGAAGAGTGCTTTTATTGTAAAGGCAAAGGACACTGGAAAAGAAACTGCCCCACCTACTTGGATGATTTGAAGACTGGAAAGGTTGTCAAGTCAGGTACAGATGTGATCGATATAAATCTTATTGTTTCTACTTTATGGGTGCTAGATACCGGTTGTGAAGCTCACATTTGTGGAAATGTATAAGGCCTCAGCAGAAGTAGACGAGTCAGTAAGAATGAAGTAAACCTACGACCAGGAAACAGGCAAAGAGTTGCGGCTGTCTTCGTAGGAACTTATAGTTTATCATTACCTTCAGGACTTATATTTGAACTAAATAATTGTTATTTTGTTCCTGCTATTAATCAGAATTTAATTTCAGTAGATGTACTTGAGATTGAAGGTTATTCATTTAATATTACGTATGGTCGTTTTTCATTTACAAAGAATGGAATCTTTTATAGTGCGGGTATTCGTATGAATGGCCTCTACATATTAGATTTAGATAAACAAATCTGTCACATCGAATAAACAAAGGCTAAAACAAAAGAATCAAATGAATCATACCTTTGGCATTGCAGGCTAAGTCATATTAATCAGAATCGCATCCTGAAACTGCAAAGTACAGGAATTCTGGAAAATCTAAACTTTGAAAAGTTTGAAGTTTGTGATGCATGTCTGATGGGAAAAATGACTAAGTCACTTTTTAATGGAACTGGTGAATGGCCAACGACTTATTAGGGCTCATCCATACTGATGTATGCGGACCAATGAGCACCAAAGCTAGAGGAGGATTCTATTATTTCATTACTTTTACTAATGAATTTAGTAGATATGGCTATATCTACCTAATGCATCATAAATCTGAATCTTTTGAAAAGTTCAAAGAATTCCAAAATGAAGTACAGAACCAACTTGGCAAAACAATAAAAACTATTCGATTAGATCGAGGTGGAGAATATTTGAGCCAAGAATTCATTAACCATCTAAAAGCTTTCGGGATTGTCTCACAACTTTCTCCTCCAGGAACCCCACAACACAATAGAGTATGTGAAAGGAGAAATCGCACTCTATTAGATATCGTGCGGTCTATGAGAGCAGAGTCAGAACTAACACTTAGCTTTTGGGGGCATGCTCTTGAAACCGCATCGCTCATTCTAAATAGGACTCCGACTAAAGCTACTGAAAAGACTCCATATGAGATACGGAGAGGAAGAGTTCCCAATCTGTCTTTTCTAAAGATTTGGGGATGTGAAGCCTATGTTAAGGTTTTACCTGACAGCAAGCTTGCACCCAGATCTGAAAAGGTTTTCTTTGTGGGCTATCCTAAGGTAACCTGATAAGTGCATTATTTGCACTTATTTCTACGTGTTTTAGAAGCATAATCATGGTATATTTAGGCCAAAAATGTTTTAAACCTTCCCCATTTCTCTATTTACGCTTGGTCTCTATGTTTTTGGTATTGATTTGTAGGTTCAGGGCCAAAAAGTTGATTTTTGGAGCAAATTTGGTAATGCCAAGGGTACCACGGGCATGAAATACTGTTGATCAGACCGTGGTAAAAATTTCAGTAAGAAACGAGCAGAAATTTGCCGGACAGCGCCAACCTCGGTCTGCCCGAGGTGACAGCCACGGACCATGGTTGGAGCTGTTTTCTCGCTTTGGCAGTTATTTTTGCGGAAATAAGCTGGGAACGCGGTTATCATTCATTCTGGGCAGAAAAGACAGAGCTTCTTTAGTAATTTTTGGACCAAAACATCTCCATCTATCGAGAATCAATCCGAAGAATTTGAAGAATTGAGATTCGAGAGGAAGCAGGTGACACTCGTGAAGTACTTTCCGCCCGGAGATCGATAGACTCTACGGAATTCCTCCTAGTGTTTGCTTTACTCTTCTTTTATTTCTTTCTTAGTTCTAGAATTGATTACCATGTTTAGAACGCATTTCTTGTTTCCAATGACTAATTGTGAGTAGATTTCGTTCTTTCTCGGGTTTTATAAACCAACGTTATGGTGTTTGATTAGAATGTTTTAGTTTGTGCTTGAATTCTTGATTGAATCAATAGAAGGTTACGTTTTTTCATGCTTACGAACGTTCTTAAGGCCTTGGATGTTTGTAATTCTGAGATTAACCTGAGAAGTACCGAAAGGTGAATTAGGGGAATTTGACTACCCACCTGTCTATCTAGATTTACGAAAGTTGAAAAAGGAGTAGTAAACTAGGGAATCATTAGATAACCTGACTTTTTGAGACCTTCAATTCTGTTTAATCTGAAAGGAAGACGAAAGTTGTTGATTGGGTTAGTCAGGATAATTCTGTTTAGCATCGAAAGGGCGATAGGATTTAGAGGTTATCGATTCTTGATTCGTTCAAGTTACTTTCTTGCGCATGCTTTAATTTGTCTTTCAGACCCTGTTGTTAAGTGAGTAAAACCCTAGAAGCCTTCATCCATTGGATTACCTCAAGCTTAACTTTTCCTATCAACCTTAGTTTTAGTTAGTTCATTAGAAATTATTAAAAATCATCAACCCGATTGGCTTAGCAATTAAGTAGAGGGATAGTTCACTGCGTTACTAGACTAAGTCCCTATGGGATCGACCTTGATATTGCTACAATAGTACCCGTCCGCTTGCGGCCCTGTCAAGTTTTTGGCGCCGTTGCCGGGGACTTTGTCCCTAGTAGTCATTAAGCGAAGACTCTCAAATTGACTAAGCTGTTTTTTTTATTTTCTTTCTTTTTCTTTCCCTTTCTTGTGATCTTTTCTTGATCTTGATTGTGTTTCATTTCTTGTTTTTGCTAGGTACTCTTGGTGTATGCAAAAAGCTCTGGAATTTGAGTTCGATCCCCAGATTGAACGCACTTTTCGTTCTAGGAGAAAGAGGTTGCGAATAGAGGAAGCTAGTAAGAAGCAAGAAGAGAAGTCTGCACCACAATAAAAAATAGCTGGTGGAGAAGGACGGCCGAAGACACTGGAACAATACTTGGCCCCGAGTGTCACAGATCCTCCCACGGCCATCAACCCTCCCAACATCGCTAACAATGACTTTGAGCTGAAGAACTCCTTGATCAATATGGTCAAAGCTACGCCATTCCATGGTCACCCTAGTGAGGACCCCAACCGACACCTCCGTATCTTCCGCCAGGTGTGCGATACGTTCAAGGCGAACGGGGCCTCACCGGATGCAATCAAGCTGCGGTTGTTTCCGTTTTCCTTGGAGGATCGAGCATGGGAGTGGCTAGATTCTCTTCCGGCGAACTCCATCACCACTTTTGATCAGATGGCGGGTGCGTTCCTTAACAATTACTTCCCGCCAAGTAAGCTGACAAGCCTCCACAATCATATATCCACCTTTGCCCAAGAGCCGGATGAGAACTTGTACGAGGCTTGGGAACGGTTCAAGGATCTACTTCGCCGATGTACACAACATGGTCTTGAGCCATGGGTGCCCATCCATTCTTTCTACAATGGAGTGGATGATCGGCTGAGGACGATGATCCTCGCAGCAGCTGGGGGTAACATCATGAGCAAGGGGGTTGATGAGCTCCACACTCTAATTGAGCAAATGGCGTCCAACAATCATCAATGGTCCAAGCCCCATTCCTCGAGAACGGGATGTAAGTATGATGTCGATGCCATTTCTGTTTTAACTGCTAAAATACATGTTGTGACTCAAAAGATAAACTGCTTGCATGTGAATGCTTCCCCTCCCCCCCAATGTGCTTCCTGTTACTCTTTTGAGCATGCGACTCTATATTGTCCTAATGGGGTGGGTAGTAGTGCGCAACCGGGCCAAGCCAACTTTGTTGGTAATCCTACCCATATACCCCTCTTCGACCCCTACTCCAACACATATAACTCAGGTATGAGAGACCATTCTAATCCTTCTTACCGGAACCAAATAGGCCACCCACAAGGACAAAGACCTTCCACTCAACCTTACCAAGCCTCTCAAAATCCTGACTTAGAGGCTATGATGAAAGTCATGCTCTTGTCCCAACAAAAGCAACTCGAGCATCAACAAAGACAAGATCAGGTGATTAAAGCTTTAGCCACTAAGGTTGACCTTTTATCCACCCACAACCAAATGCTTGAGTACCAGATAGCGATTCAGTCTGGTACTTCCACCACACCTCCTGGACCACCCGTGCCTAACCCTAAAGAGCATTGCAATGCTATAGTCTTGAGGAGTGGGACACAACTTAAGGGACCCGGGATGCCAAATGCTAACCATGGGGGGGATTTGAGTGAGAAGGATGATGAGAAAGAGAGTGAGGAGGAGAAAGACCATGAGAAAGAGACCGTCAATGAGGGTAGTGCTGAAATCCCTCGACCATCACCACCACCTAGAGTTTATGTGCCCCCTATTCCATTCCCTTCTAGGCTTGCTAAGTCTAAGACCGATGTTCAATTTGGGAAATTCCTTGGTATACTTAAAAATTGAATGTGAATGTTCATTTTCTTGATACTTTGCCCCAAATGCCTTTATATGCTAAACTCTTGAAGGAGATTATCTCCAAGAAAAGAAAAATAGATGACTGTGAGGCAATAACATTGAATGAGGAGTGTAGCTCTGCTGTCTTAAATAAGCTCACTCCAAAGCTTAAGGACTTTCCTCTTAAGGTAGGAGACTATTATGTGCTTATGGATTTTGTGATTCTTGATATGGCTGAGGACACCCGTACCCAAATTATTTTGGGAAGACCTTTCCTTGCCACTATTGGGTGTGTAATAGATGTGAAAAAGGGGAAGATGAGCTTTAAGTTTGGGGAACATGAGGTTGAATTTGATTTATTTCGTGAACATATGCCTCATAATGTTTCTTCTTGTTGTGGTGTTGATGTGGTCGAGAATGATGAGTTTGATGATGTATTTCCTGAGAGCCATGTACTTGGTGACACGATGGATTGGGTACAAGTTATTGAACCTGAACCTAACATCACCAAGGACAGGCCTTATGCTACTAATGAGGATTGGTTGAGAAAGTTTTACAGGTTTGATTCGAAGATGCCTTCCATTACTGAGGAAGGAAAGCAGTTCGACACTTGCTGGTGGGTTCGACTTCGAGATGTTGAGGGGACACATGCTGATAGTGTTCCAAAAGAGTTTGACTATGATGTGGAGCATTCTCCAGACTGAGGTGAGTTTCGTCTAACTAAAGACGTCAAACTAGCGCTTCTTGGGAGGCAACCCAAGCATTTGATTGCTTTATTAGGTTATTTTGTTTTATTTTGTTTTGATTGCGAAAACCCTCTTATGTTGAGTTATTTAAGGTGTCTGTTTAGATTTTCATTGCAAGTGTGTACTCATGAGATTCTTGGCTTGATGTAGATGATTGGAGAAACTTGGTCGTTTGTTTGACTTAGGTTGCTAGTCATGTTCGTGATTTATCTAGTCTTGATCAATTCTTGTGCATGATAATGAAGTTTTTGAGTTTGGTACATCAAAGGAACTAGTTGTAGCGATTGTCGTAGGTTAACCCGTGAGACTTCTTGAGCCTAAAAGACTATTATTTCTATAGTCTCATTTTCTTTTGAGGCCCATTTTGAAGCCACATAGCCAAAAAGTCACCCAACATTATGACTTATTTTTGCTAGCCTTTACTAACCTTTTTTCCTGTCCTGTTGTTTACCCTATTCGTGCGCACCCTTGGCCTGTTCTTAATTCTTCACCTTTTAGCCAAGTTAAGTGGAACAACAATTCAGTTGGGGGCAATTTTTGTAGTCTATTGGTATGATGACTTTGTTGGTTAGTTTGCTTGATTAGGGAAACATTGTTATTAATTGTTATTTATCCCCTCTTTTTATTTGAGTTTGAAATTGGTCTGAAGGGAAGTGAGTCGCCCTTTATGAATCTATGCTATTCACCAAAAAAAAGGGTATTGAACAAAAAAAGAAGTAAAAAAAAAAGAAGAAAAAAAAGAGAGGTTCTGAGGAATAAGGTGAATAACATGGTGGTTTTCTTGCTTATATTGACTCTTCCCTTGTTTTTCCTTCAATGCGAGATGTACATTAAAGCTTAATCGAGGTGTGATGTAAGAGGTGTTATGCTTTATGTATTGGGAATGTTGCTCTTTAGGTCCTTGGCTCTTAGCTCCACATTACCCAAACGAATTCCCTCCATACCCTACACCTAAGCCCCATTACACCTCTTGAAAAGTCCTCATGATTAACTTTTATGCATGTTGTCTATAGCGGTAGAGAATCAAGAGTCTTGTCAAGCTTATAGTAGGTTGTTTACATTGGTTGAAGGTTTTGAGCGAGCTGTTATATCTTTTGCAACCACACGAGGGGAGTGATTCACATACCCTAGAGTGAGGTCCTACCGATCCCAACTAGTTCGCCAAGCATGTGAATGGAATTTGATTGCACTTGAGTTGTGATAGATTGGATGCGTTACTTCTTGACTCGTGATTCTATTTTGAACAACAATTTTTGTTTCAATTTGATTCTTAATCTCGCTAGAGAGTCTCGTAGTGTATGCTTGTTTTGGTATTATTACGTTGCCTTTATATTGGAGAAGGTGTGCATTTTTCTTCTTTTGAGTCCTTTTTCCAAGTTTTGAGTCTAGTACTTGCTTGGGGACAAGCAAGGTTTTAGCATGGAGGGGTTTGATAAGTGCATTATTTGCACTCATTTCTAGGTGTTTTAGAAGCATAATTATGGTAGATTTAGGCAAAAAATGTGTTAAATCTTCCCCATTTCTCTATTTACGCTTGGTCTCTATGTTTTTGGTATTGATTTGTAGGTTCAGGGCCAAAAAGTTGATTTTTGGAGCAAATTTGGTAAGGCTAAGGGTACCACGGGCATCAACTACTGTTGATCGGAACGTGGTAAAAATTTCAGCAAGAAACGAGCAGAAATTGGCCGGACAGCGCCAACCTCAGTCTGCCCGAGGTGACAGCTACGGACCGTGGTTGGAGCTGTTTTCTCGTTTTGGCAGTTATTTTTGCGGAAATAAGCTAGGAAAAGAAGGGGGAACGCGGCTATCATTCATTCTGGGCAGAAAAGACAGAGCTTCTTTAGTAATTTTTGGACCAAAACATCTCCATCCATCGAGAATCAATCCGAAGAATTTGAAGAATTGAGATTCGAGAGGAAGCACGCGACACTCGTGAAGTACTTTCCGCCCGGAGATCGAAAGACTCTACGGAATTCCT
This sequence comes from Portulaca oleracea, assembly GCA_029582165.1. Lineage (NCBI taxonomy): Eukaryota > Viridiplantae > Streptophyta > Magnoliopsida > Caryophyllales > Portulacaceae > Portulaca > Portulaca oleracea. The sequence goes on from CM055882.1 coordinate 37,237,952, forward strand.
CCTAGTGTTTTCTTTACTCTTCTCTTATTTCTTTCTTAGTTCTAGAATTGATTACCATGTTTAGAACGCATTTCTTGTTTCGAATGACTAATTGTGAGTAGATTTCGTTCTCTCTAGGGTTTTATAAGCCAACGTTATGGTGTTTGATTAGAATGTTTTAGTTTGTGCTTGGATTCTTGATTGAATCAATAGAAGGTTGCGTTTTTTCATGCTAACGAACGTTCTTAAGGCCTTGTATGTTTGTAATTCTGAGATTAACCAGAGAAGTACGGAAAGGTGAATTAGGGGAATATGACTATCAACCTGTCTACCTAGATTTACGAAAGTTGAAAAAGGAGTAGTAAACTAGGGAATCGTTAGATAACATGACTTTTTGAGACCTTAAATTCTGTTTAATCTGAAAGGCAGACGAAATTTGTTGATTGGGTTACTTAGGATAATTCTATTTAGCATCAAAAGGGCGATAGAATTAAGAGGTTATCGATTCTTGATTCGTTCAGGTTACTTTCTTGCGCATGCTTTAACTTGTCTTTCAGACCCTGTTGTTAGGTGAGTAAAACCCTAGAAGCCTTCATTCATTGAATTACCTCAAGCTTAACTTTTCCTGTCAACCTTAGTTTTAGATAGTTCGTTAGAAATCATTAAAAATCATAAACCCGATTGGCTTAGCAATTAAGTAGAGGGATAGTTGACTGCGTTACTAGACTTAGTCCCTGTGGGATCGACCTTGACATTGCAACAATAGTACCCGTACGCTTGCGGCCCTGTCAAAACCAAAGGGTTTTACTTCTACAACCGTTCTGAGAACAAAGTGTTTGTGTCTCGTGAATTTTCGAAATCGTTTACTAATTTTCCTTTAATTTTCAGATTAACATAAAAGTATAATTGTTGCTTCTCTGATTTTTATTCTAATTTTCGACATTTGATAAAAATCTGAAAATTTTACAGTAGCATATTGGATGAATCTACTGTATGGGAAAATTATAAAATTTGATTTTTAAATTTATCGGACTATTATTATTTATTTTCCTCTTAAACGGAGAATTAAAAAGTTTAATTCCGTAAAATTTTACAATCTTTTGAAAATTCTTAAAATTCTGGAAAATCTTCATATTGGGTTCTTAGATAACACTGTGATATGAAATTATTAAATTCGATAAGTTATGATAACTTTATTTAAGTTTTCATTCACGAAATTAACCAAAACTGGGAAGCAACACGGACCGTACTAATCCAACACGGACCGTGTTCCCAGCAGTTTTGATGAATTTGTGTGTTTTAGGGTTTGTAATTAATTTTAGAAATTAATTATTAAATCCCATTACTACTAAATCAGTTGATGGGCATAAAATCTATTATTTTGTAAAGTTTAGGAAACTTACAATATCTTTAAAGATATAATATCTTTTATATTTCTTGATTTTAGGAAAATCGAATATTTTATATATATAGGTACAAAATCCTAAATCTGTTTAGATAACTAAGATAAAATTTGGAATTTTGTTTATATTATTAAGGGTTATTGGATGCTAATATACTGAACTTTTGGGGTGTTGGACAATAATGCACTGAACTTTGACCTTAGACAATAATGCACTGAACTTTGGGGGGAGTTGAACAATAATGCACCTATAACGATTCCGACAGTGGCTGACTCGGTGGCAATCCTACTTAATAGGTGGAGGAGATGAATTGACAAAAAATATTTAAATTTATGATATGTAAGCTAATCCACACATAAGAAAAGGGAATCAACTTTGAAAAGTGTAAAAAACCATAAAATCACATTTGTTTAAACTTGTTTTCGCTGAGAGATGGTTGCTGAAATTGATTAAAATCACATTTGCTTGTGTAGATTAGTAGAAATGTCATAAATTTAGATATTATTTAGCCAATTTATCTTCTTGGCTTGCCCTTTAAGATCACCACCAAGTCAACCATTATCAAAATCAATCCGGGTGCATTATTGTCCAACACCCCTCAAAGTTCAGTGCATTATTGTCTAAGGTCAAAGTTCAGTGCATTATTGTCCAATACCACAATAGTTCAGTATATTATCATCCAATAACTCTTTTATTAATCATGCAAACTTTTAGGAAACCTTATTTAGTATTTGTTTCCTTATATATGTTGTGTTGTAATTACATATGTCTTTATAATTTGTTATTTAACGCATGTGTTATATTTGGTATGATTATTGCAATATTACATGTTTGCATGTGCTTCTAGTATGGCCATAGATAGTCGGCTTTACCGGTCTGCGTACCGGGTTTGGTGAAATACGGCCTGCGTACCGTCGTTGAAGTAATTTTAAATTTAAATTTTCAGTTAAGTTTATTTTAATTCATGTAAGGCCTCAATTGTGAGGTTCACTTTGTAAATTTCTTGTAATTGGAGACATCAAGTTGAGTGGGAGCCCAACAACAATGGAGGTCGAAATTCGAGTGGGAGCCCATCCAAGGAAGTTGCAAAACCCAAGAAGAATTTCTTGAAGACTGTCAAGGCTTAGTTAAAAATTAGTTTGTTTAAGTCTAGGTGGCCATACTAGGGGTTTTATTTATGCTTTAAATTGGTTATTGCATGTTTTATTATGCCTTTTATGCTTTTCGAAAGAGTTCACCTAGAATTGTATTCTTAGGATAATAAAACCTACTCTCAAAATTGAATTATTGCTCAACCTATCGAAACACCACTTAGATGGATAAATAAAGAAAGCCAAAGCGACTTATTTGTCCGTCATTAATAAGTAGGGTAGGAGTTAGGTCAATTCGAATTGGCTATCAAAATAGTTTTGGGCCAAGAGCAGTGGAAGAGAAATATTGTATTCGATACAAATTTCTTGTCAAGAGTCATTTTGAATTATCGATCATAAGATGGTCCACCAAAGATAACATGGGATCGAGTTTAGTTGGGCCAAACTTCACTTAAGCCCATGAGTCTTGTGGGTCTTTGTAAATTAAAACACTAAATGAGAGTTGATAAAGTGTTTTGATTTGAAGTTAAAATTAGTTTGAAGATTAATAACTAAAACTGAACCTTTATGACTTGTCAGAATCAAAGATGTCTAACACACCCACCAACAACACAGTTAACCTCCGTTCTCTTTTGGATAAAGAGAAACTCACGGGGGCCAATTTCCTTGATTGGCATTGAAACCTGAGGATTGTCCTTAGGGCAGAGCAGAAAGAATATGTTCTAGAAAGAGCCTTAAAGAATAAGCCCAAAGAAAATGCGACTCAAGCTGAAAAAGACAAGTGGCAGTGTCATTCTGATGATGATGTCCAAGTCAAGTGTATAATGTTGGCCACTATGAGTCCTGAGCTTCAAAGACAGCTTGAAAACAAGAAGGCACATGAAACAATCACTCAACTGAAAAGCATGTTTCAAGAACATGCTCGAATTGAGAGGTGTCACATCAATGAACAAATTGTTCGCACTCCTCTTGAGATTTGCAAGCCCGTTGGGCCCCACGTACTGAAGATGATAGGTCTTTTTGAGTCCATGGAGCGACTAGGGTTCCCCTACACTCCGGAGTTAGCTACTGACATCTTCTTAGCTCACTGCATGATGGGTTCAACACCTTCAAACTGAACGACAACATGTAGGGGCATAAGATAGCCCATAAGGCTAGCTCGAATGTCCTCGTGGTCAGTAAGGGGAAAGGCAAGTTCAAGAAGGCTACCAAGAGCAAGAAGGGACCTACAAGTAAGAAAGCCAAGAACAAAACTTTTGTCCCAGCCAAACCTAAGCCATATGAAGAGTGCTTTTATTGTAAAGGCAAAGGACACTGGAAAAGAAACTGCCCCACCTACTTGGATGATCTGAAGACTGGAAAGGTCGTCAAGTTAGGTACAGATGTGATCGATATAAATCTTATTGTTGTTACTCTATGGGTATTAGATACCGGTTGTGAAGCTAACATTTGTTGAAATGTACAGGGCCTAAGTAGAAGTAGACGAGTCAACAAGAATAAAATAAACCTACGCACAGGAAATAGGCAAAGAGTTGCGGCTGTCTTCGTAGGAACATATAGTTTATCATTACCTTCAGGACTTATATTAGAACTAAATAATTGTTATTTTGTTCCCGCTATTAGTCAGAATTTAATTTCAGTAGATGTACTTGAGATTGAAGGTTATTCTTTTAATATTACAAATGGTCATATTATTCAGAATCGCATCCAAAAACTATAAAGTACAGGGAATCTGGAAAATCGAAACTTTGAAAAGTTTGAAGTTTGTGAGGCATGTCTAATGGGAAAAATGAGTAAGTCACCTTTTAATGGAATTGGTGAACAGGCCAACGACTTATTAGGGCTCATACATACTGATGTATGCGGACCAATGAGCACCAATGCTAGAGGAGGATTCTACTATTTTATTACTTTTACTGATGACTTTTGTAGATATGGGTATATCTACCTAATGCGTCATAAATTTGAATCATTTGAAAAGTTCAAAGAATTCCAAAATGAAGTACAGAACGAACTTGGCAAAACGATAAAAACTCTCCGATCAGATCGAGGTGCAGAATATTTGAGCCAAGAATTCATTAATTGTCTAAACGCATGTGGGATTGTCTCACAACTATCTCCTCCAGGAAACCCACAACAAAATGGAGTATCTTAAAGGAGAAATCGCACTCTATTAGATATGGTGCGTTCGATGATGGTAGAGTCAGCTTTTGGGGGCATGCTCTTGAAACCACATCGCTCATTCTAAATAGAACTCCCACTAACGCTACTGAAAAGACTCCATATGAGATATGGAGAGGAAGAGTTCCCAATTTGTCTTTTCTAAAGATTTGGGGATGTGAAGCCTATGTTAAGGTTTTACCTGACAGCAAGCTTGCACCCAAATCTGAAAAGGTTTTCTTTGTGGGTTATCCTAAGGAAACTAAAGGATTTTACTTCTACAACCGTTCTGAGAGCATAGTGTTTGTGTCTCGTGAATTTTCGAAATCGTTTACTAATTTTCCTTTAATTTTCATATTAAAAGAAAAGTATAATTGTTTGCTTCTCTGATTTATTCTAATTTTCGAAATTTGATAAAAATCTGAAAAATTTACAGTAGCATAATGGATGAATCTACTGTATGGGAGAATTATAAAATTTGATTTTTAAACTTATCAGACTATTAATATTTATTTTCCTCTTAAACGGAGAATTAAAAAGTTTAATTCCGTAAAATTTTACAATCTTTTGAAAATTGTTAAAATTCTGGAAAATCTTCATATTGGGTTATTAGATAACACTATGATATGAAATTATTAAATTCCATAAGTTATGATAATTTTATTTAAGTTTTCATTCACGAAATCAACCAAAAATGGGAAGCAACACGGACCGTATTGATCGAACACGGACCGTGTTGCCAACAATTTTGGTGAATTCATGTGTTTTAGGGTTTGTAATTAATTTTAGAAATTAATTATTAAATTCCGTTACTACTAAATCAGTAGATGGGCATAAAATCTATTATTTTGTAAAGTTTAGGAAACTTACAAATCTTTAAAAGATATAGTATCTTTTAGATTTCTTGATTATATGAAAATCGAGTCTTTTGTAAATATAGGTACAAAATCCTAAATTTTTTTAGGTAACTAAGATAAAATTTGGAATTTTGTTTATTTTATTAATCATGCAAACTTTTAGGAAACCTTATTTAGTATTTGTTTCCTTATATATGTTTGTTGCAATTATATATGCCTTTATAATTTGTTATTTAAAGCATGTGTTATATTTGATATAATTATTGGAATATTACATGTTTGCATGTGCTTCTAGTATGGCCATAGATAGTCAGTTTTACCGATCTGCGTACCGGGTTGGGTGAAATCTGGCCTGCGTGCCGTCGTTGAATTAATTTTAAATTTAAATTTTCAGTTAAGTTTATTTTAATTCATGTAAGGCCTCAATTGTGAGGTTCACTTTGTAAATTTGTTGTAATTGGAGACATCAAGTTGAGTGGGAGCCCAACAGCAATGGAGGTGGAGATTGGAGTGGGAGCCCATCCAAAGAAGTTGCAAAACCGAAGAAGAATTTCTTGAACACTGTCAAGGCTTAGTTAAAAATTAGTTTGATTAAGTCTAGTTGGTCATACTAGGGGTTTTATTTATGGTTTAAATTCGTTATTGCATGTTTTATTATACTTTTTATGCTTTTCGAAAGAGTTCCCCTACACTCCTGAGTTAGATCCTCACATTCTTCTTAGCTCACTGCATGAGGGGTTCACCACCTTCAAACTGAACTACAACATGCAGGGGCATAAGAAGTCTCTGATGGATCTTCATGCGAAGTTGGTCACGACGGAGAGGGACATTAGGATAGCCCATAAGGCTAGCTCGAATGTCCTCGTGGTCAGTAAGGGGAAAGGCAAGCTCAAGAAGGCTAACAAGAGCAAGAAGGGACCTACAAGTAAGAAAGGCAAGAACAAAACTGTTGTCCTAGCCAAACCTAAAGCAGGACCTAAGCCAAATGAAGAATTCTTTTATTGTAAAGGCAAATGACACTAGAAAAGAAACTGCCCCACCTACTTGGATGATCTGAAGACTGGAAAGGTCGTCAAGTTAGGTACACATGTGATCGATATAAATCTTATTGTTTCGACTCTATGGGTATTAGATACCGGTTGTGAAGCTCACATTTGTTGAAATGTACAGGGCCTAAGTAGAAGTAGACGAGTCAACAAGAATGAAATAAACCTACGCACAGGAAATAGGCAAAGAGTTGCGGCTGTCTTCGTAGGAACTTATAGTTTATCATTACCTTCAGAACTTATATTAGAACTAAATAATTGTTATTTTGTTCCCGCTATTAGTCAGAATTTAATTTCAGTAGATGTACTTGAGATTGAAGGTTATTCTTTTAATATTACAAATGGTCGTTTTTCCTTTACGAAGAATGGAATCTTTTATGGTGCGGGTATTCGTATGAATGGTCTCTACATATTAGATTTAGATAAACAAATCTGTCACATCGAATCAAAAAAGCCTAAAACAAAAGACTCAAATGAAACATACCTTTGGCATTGCAGGCTAGGTCATATTAATCATAATCGCATCCAGAAACTGCAAAGTAAAGGAATTCTGGAAAATCTAAACTTTGAAAAGTTTGAAGTTTGTGAGGCATGTCTGATGGGAAAAATGACTAAGTCACCTTTTAATGGAAGTAGTGAACGGGCCAACGACTTATTAGGGCTCAGACATACTGATGTCTGCGGACCAATGAGCACCAATGCTAGAGGAGGATTCTAATATTTCATTACTTTTACTGATGACTTTAGTAGATATGGGTATATCTACCTATTGCGTCGTAAATCTGAATCTTTTGAAAAGTTCAAAGAATTCCAAAATGAAGTACAGAACCAACTTGGCAAAACAATAAAAACTCTTCGATCACATCGAGGTGGAGAATATTTGAGCCAAGAATTCATTAACCATCTAAAAGTTTGTGGGATTGCCTCACAACTATCTCCTCCAGGAACCCCACAAAACAATGGAGTATCTTAAAGGGGAAATCGCACTCTATTAGATATGGTGCTTTCGATGATGGCAGAGTCAGAATTACCACTTAGGTTTTGGGGGCATGCTCTTGAAACCGCATCGCTCATTCGAAATAGGACTCCTACTAACGCTACTGAAAAGTCTCCGTATGAGATATGGAGAGGAAGAGTTCCCCATCAGTCTTTTCTAAAGATTTGGGGATGTGAAGCCTATGTTAAGGTTTTACATGACAGCTAGCTTGCACCCAGATCTTAAAAGGTTTTCTTTGTGGGCTGTCCTTAAGAAAACCAAAGGATTTTACTTCTACAACCGTTCTGAGAACAAAGTGTTTGTGTCTCGTGAATTTTCGAAATCGTTTACTAATGTTCCTTTAATTTTCATATTGATAGAAAGTATAGTTGTTTGCTTCTCTGATTTTTATTCTAATTTTCGAAATTTGATAAAAATTTGAAAATTTTACAATAGCATATTGGATGAATCTATTGTATGGTAAAATTATAAAATTTGATTTTTAAACTTATCGGACTATTATTATTTATTTTCCTCTTAAACGGAGAATTAAAAAGTTTCATTCCGTACAATTTTACAATCTTTTGAAAATTGTTAAAATTCTAGAAAATCTTCATATTGGGTTATTAGATAACTCTGTGATACGAAATTATTAAATTCGAAAAGTTATGATAATTTTATTTATGTTTTCATTCGCGAAATTAACCAAAACTGGGAAGCAACACGGACCGTATTGATCCAACACGCACCGTGTTGCCAGCAGTTTTGGTAAACTCGTGTGTTTTAGGGTCTGTAATGAATTTTAGAAATTAATTATTAAATCCCATTACTACTAAATCAGTTGATGGACATAAAATCTATTATTTTGTAATGTTTAGGAAACTTATAATATCTTTAAAAGATATAGTATCTTTTAGATTTCTCGAGTTTAGGAAAATCGAGTATTTTGTATATATAGGTACAAAATCCTAAATTTGTTTAGGCAACTAAGATAAAATTTGGAATTTTGTTTACTTTATTAATCATGCAAACTTTTAGGGAAGCTTATTTAGTATTTGTTTCCTTATATATGTTGTGTTGCAATTATATATGCCTTTATAATTTGTTATTTAAAGCATGTGTTATATTTGATATAATTATTGCAATATTACATGTTTGCATGTGCTTCTAGTATGACCATAGATAGTCGGTTTTACCGGTCTGCGTACCGGGTTGGGTGAAATCTGGCCTGCGTGCCGTCGTTGAATTAATTTTAAATTTAAATTTTCAGTTAAGTTTACTTTAATTCATGTAAGGCCTCAATTGAGAGGTTCACTTTGTAATTTTGTTGTAATTGGACACATCAAGTTGAGTGGGAGCCAACAACAATGGAGGTGGAGATTTGAGTGGGAGCCCATCCAAAGAAGTTGCAAAACCCAAGAAGAATTTCTTGAAGACTGTCAAGGCTTAGTTAAAAATTAGTTTGATTAAATCTAGTTGGCCATACTAGGGGTTTTATTTATGCTTTAAATTCGTTATTGCATGTTTTATTATGCCTTTTATGCTTTTCGAAAGAGTTCACCTAGAATTGCATGTTTAGTATAATAAAACCTACTCTCAAAATTGAATTATTGCTCAACCTATTGAAACACAACTTAGATGATTAAATAAAGAAAGCCAAAACGAATTATTTGTCCATCATTAATAAGTAGGGTGGGAGTTAGATCAATTCAAATTGGCTATCAAAATAGTTTTGGGCCAAGAGCAGAGGAAGAGAAAAATTGTATTCGATACAAATTTCTTGCCAAGAGTCATTTTGAATGATCGATTATAAGATGATCCATCAAAGATAACATGGGGTCGAGTTTGTTGGGCCAATGTCCACTTGAGCCCATGTGTCTTGTGGGTTTTTTTGAAATAAAACACTAAATGAGAGTTGATAAAGTGTTTATATTTGAAGTTGAAATTAGTTTTAATTTCTTTGATGATTAATAACTAAAATTGAACCTTTATGACTTGTCAGAATCAAAGATGTCTAACACACCCACCAACAACACAGTTAACCTCCGTTCTCTTGTGGAAAAAGAAAAACTCATCGGGGCGAATTTCCTTGATTGGCACCGAAACCTGAGGATTGTCCTTAGGGCAGAGCAGAAAGAATATGTTCTAGAAAGAGGCTTAAAGAACTAGCCCAAAGAAAATGCGACTCAAGCTGGAAAAGACAAGTGGCAGCGTCATTCTGATGATGATGTCCAAATCAGCTGTATCATGTTGGCCACTATGACTCCTGAGCTTCAAAGACAGTTTGAAAACAAGAAGGCACATGAAACAATCACTCAACTGAAAAGCATGTTTCAAGAACATGCTCGAATTGAGAGATGTCAGATCAATGAGCAAATTGTTCGCCTTCGTCTTGAGATTGGCAAGCCCGTTTTGCCCCATGTACTGAAGATGATTGGTCTTTTTGAGTCCATGGAGTGACTAGGGTTCCCCTACACTCCTGAGTTAGCTACTGACATTCTTCTTTGCTCACTACATGAAGGGTTCAACACCTTCAAACTGAACTACAACATGCAAGGGCATAAGAAGTCTCTAATGGATCTTCATGCGCACTTGGTCACGGCGGAGACGGACATTAAGATAGCCCATAAGGCTAGCTCGAATGTCCTCGTGGTCAATAATGGGAAAGGCAAGTTCAAGTAGGCTAACAAGAGCAAGAAGGGACCTATAAGTAAGAAAGGCAAGAACAAAACTATTGTCCCAGCCAAACCTAAAGCAGGACCTAAGCCATATGAAGAGTGCTTTTATTGTAAAGGCAAAGGACACTGGAAAAGAAACTGCCCCACCTACTTGGATGATCTGAAGACTGGAAAGGTCGTCAAGTCAGGTACAGATGTGATCGATATAAATCTTATTGTTTCTACTTTATGGGTATTAGATACCGGTTGTGAAGCTCACATTTGTAGAAATGTACAGGGCTTAAGCAAAAGGAGACGAGTCAGCAAGAATGAAGTAAACCTACGCACAGGAAACAGGCAAAGAGTTGCGGCTGTCTTCATAGGAACTTACAGTTTATCATTACCTTCAGGACTTATATTAAAACTAAATAATTGTTATTTTGTTCCCGCTATTAGTCAAAATTTAATTTCAGTAGATGTACTTGAGATTGAAGGTTATTCTTCCAATATTACGAATGGTCGTTTTTCATTTAGAAAGAATGGAATCTTTTATGGTGCGGGTATTCGTATGAATGGCCTCTACATATTAGATTTACATAAACAAATCTCTCACATCGAATCAAAAAAGGCTAAAACAAAAGACTCAAATGAAACATACCTTTGGCATTGCAGGCTAGGTCATATTAATCAGAATCGCATCCAGAAACTGCAAAGTACAGGAATTCTGGAAAATCTAAACTTTGAAAAGTTTGAAGTTTGTGAGGCATGTCTGATGGGAAAAATGACTAAGTCACCTTTTAATGGAACTGGTGAACGGGCCAACGACTTATTAGAGCTCATACATACTAATGTATGGGGACCAATGAGCACCAATGCTATAGGAGGATTCTACTATTTCATTACTTTTACTGATGACTTTAGTAGATATGGGTATATCTACCTAATGCGTCATAAATCTGAATCTGTTGAAAAGTTCAAAGAATTCCAAAATGAAGTACAGAACCAACTTGGCAAAACAATAAAAACTATTCGATCAGATCGAGATGGAGAATATTTGAGCCAAGAATTCATTAACCATCTAAAAGCTTGTTGGATAGTCTCACAACGATCTCCTCCAGGAACCCGATAACACAATGGAGTATCTGAAAGGAGAAATCGCACTCTATTAGATATGGTGCGTTCGATGATGGCAGAGTCAGAATTACCACTTAGGTTTTGGGGGTATGCTCTTGAAATCACATCGCTCATTCTAAATAGGACTCCAACTAACCCTACTGAAAAGAATCCATATGAGATATGGAGAGGAAGAGCTCCCAGTCTGTCTTTTCTAAAGATATGGGGATGTGAAGCCTATGTTAACGTTTTACCTGACAGCAAGCTTGCACCCAAATCTGAAAAGGTCTTCTTTTAGGGCTATCCTAAAGAAAACTAAAGGATTTTACTTCTACAACCATTCTGAGAACAAAGTGTTTGTGTCTCGTGAATTTTCGAAATCGTTTACTAATTTTCCTTTAATTTTCAAATTAATAGAAAAGTATAATTGTTTGCTTCTCTGAGTTTTATTCTAATTTTCGAAATTTGATAAAAATCTGAAAATTTTACAGTAGCATATTGGTGAATCTACTGTATGGGAAAATTATAAAAGTTGATTTTTAAGCTTATCGGACTATCATTATTTATTTTCCTCTTAAACGGAGAATTAAAAAGTTTAATTCCGTAAAAGTTTACAATCTTTTGAAAATTGTTAAAATTATGGAAAATCTTCATATTGGGTTATTAGATAACACTGTGATATGAAATTATTAAATTTGATAAGTTATGATAATTTTATTTAAGTTTTCATTCACGAAATTAACCAAAAATGGGAAGCAACATGGACCGTATTGATCCAACACGAACCGTGTTGCCAGCATTTTGGTGAATTCGTGAGTTTTAGGGTTTGTAATTAATTTTAGAAATTCATTATTGAATCCCATTACTTCTAAATCAGTTGATGGGCATAAAATTTATTATTTTGTAAAGTTTAGGAAACTTACAAATCTTTAAAAGATATAATATCTTTTAGATTTCTTGATTATAGGACAATCGAGTCTTTTGGATATATAAGTACAAAATCCTAAATCTGTTTAGGTAACTAAGATAAAATTTGGAATTTTGTTTATTTTATTAATCATGCAAACTTTTAGGAAACCTTATTTAATATTTGTTACCTTATATATGTCGTATTGCAATTATATATGCCTTTATAATTTGTTATTTAAAGCATGTGTTATATTTGATATAATTATTGCAATATTACATGTTTGCATGTGCTTCTAGTATGACCATAGATAGTCGGTTTTACCGGTCTGCGTACCGGGTTGAGTGAAATTTGACATGTGTGATGTCGTTGAATTAATTTTAAATTTAAATTTTTAGTTAAGTTTATTTTAATTCATGTAAGGCCTCAATTGTAAGGTTCACTTTGTAAATTTGTTGTAATTGGAGACATCAAGTTGAGTGGGAGCCCAACAGCAATGGAGGTGGAGATTGGAGTGGGAGCCCATCCAAGGAAGTTGCAAAACCGAAGAAGAATTTCTGGAAGACTGTCAAGGCTTAGTTAAAAATTAGTTTGATTAAGTATAGGTGGGCATACTAGGGGTTTTATTTATGCTTTAAATTCGTTATTGCATATTTTATTATGCCTTTTATGCTTTTGGATAGAGTTCACCTAGAATTGCATGTTTAGGATAATAAAACCTACTCTCAAAATTGAATTATTGCTTAGCCTATCGAAAGCAACTTAGATGGATAAATAAAGAAAGCCAAAGCGAATTATTTGTCCATCATTAATAAGTAGGGTGGGAGTTGGCTCAATTCAAATTGGCTATCAAAATAGTTTTGGGCCAAGAGCAGAGGAGGAGAAATATTGTATTCGATACAAATTTCTTGCCAAGAGTCATTTTGAATGAACGATCATAAGATAATCCACCAAAGATAACATGGGATCGTGTTTGTTGGGCCAAAGTCAACTTGAGCCCATGAGTCTTGTGGGTCTTTGTAAATTAAAACACTAAATGAGAGTTGATAAAGTGTTTTGATTTGAAGTTAATAGAATTTCTTTAATGATTAATAACTAAAATTGAACCTTTATGACTTGTCAGAATCAAAGATGTTTAACATACCCACCAACAACACAGTTAATCTCCGTTCTCTTTTGAAAAAGGGAAACTCACCGGGGCCAATTTCCTTGATTGGCACCGAAACCTGAGGATTGTCATTACGGCAGAGCAGAAAGAATATGTTCTAGAAAGAGGCTTAAAGAACAAGCCCAAAGAAAATGCGACTCAAGCTGGAAAGGACAAGTGGGAGCGTCATTCTGATGATGATGTCCAAATCAGCTGTATCATGTTGGCAACTATGACTCCTGAGCTTCAAAGACAGTTTGAAAAGAAGAAGGCACATGAATTAATCACACAACTAAAAAGCATGTTTCAAGAACATGCTCGAATTGAGAGATGTTAAATCAATGAGCAAATTGTTCGCACTCGTCTTGAGATTGACAAGCCCGTTGGGAACCATGTACTGAGGATGATTGGTCTTTTTGAGTCCATGGAGCGACTAGGGTTCCCCTACACTCCTGAGTTAGCTAATGACATTCTTCTTAGACTGCATGAAGGGTTCAGCACCTTCAAACTGAACTATAACATGCAGGGGCATAAGAAGTCTCTAATAGATCTTCATGCGATGTTGGTTACGGCGGAGAGGGACATTAAGATAGCCCATAAAGCTAGCTCGAATGTCCTCCTGGTCTATAAGGGGAAAGGAATGTTCGAGAAGGCTAACAAGAGCTAGAAGGGACCTACAAGTAAGAAAGGCAAAAGCAAAACTGTTGTCCCAGCCAAACCTAAAGCAGGACCTAAGCCAGATGAAGATTGCTTTTATTGTAAAGGCTAATGACACTGGAAAAGAAACTGTCCCACCTACTTGGATGATCGAAAGACTGGAAAGGTCGCCAAGTTAGGTACAGATGTGATCGATATAAATCTTATTGTTTTTACTCTATGGGTATTAGATACCAATTGTGAAGCTCACATTTGTGAAAATGTACAGGGTCTAAGCAGAAGTAGACGAGTCAACAAGAACGAATTAAACCAACGCACAGGAAACAGGCAAAGAGTTGCCGCTGTCTTCGTAGGAACTTATAGTTTATCATTACCTTCATGACTTATATTAGAACTAAATAATTGTTATTTTGTTCCCGCTATTAGTCAGAATTTAATTTCAGTAGATGTACTTGAGATTGAAGGTTATACTTTTAATATTACGAATGGTCGTTTTTCATTTACAAAGAATGGAATCTTTTATGGTGCGGGTATTCGTATGAATGGCCTCTACATATTAGAATTAGATAAACAAATCTGTCACATCGAATCAAAAAAGGCTAAAATAAAAGACTCAAATGAAAGATACTTTTGGCATTGCAGGCTAGGTCATATTAGTCAGAATTGCATCCAGATACTGCAAAGTACAGGAATTCTGGAAAATCTAAACTTTGAAAAGTTTGAAGTTTGTGAGGCATGTCTGATGGAAAAAATGACTAAGTCACCTTTTATTGGAACTGGTGAACGGGCCACGACTTATTAGGGCTCATACGGTAACGCCCCGGAAATTCAATTATAGAAATAGTCAAAGTCAAACTAACGTTAGCAGACAAAATTTAGCGGAAGACGCAAACTCTTATTGGGTGTCACTGTTGTATCCTCGAAGGAATACAAGGCGAGATGGAAAAACTACAACTGTCTGTCAACGACAAACCAACTAACAAACTCATACTTAGAAATAAACCTCAAAACTAACTTCAAGACTTTCAAAAAGAAGCATTACGTATTAAACGACTTCTAGACATGTCATCCTCACTTTTAATTCCCGTCCCCAGCATACTGATCATCACCTGAAAACAAAACATTTCAAAAAAAATGTGGGGGAAATCTCAATAATGTCTACCCCTAACGTTAAAAACAATTCAAGTTCATTTCAATTCATTTGAGGGAGAGGGAACAAGTCAAACCTTTTCATAAACCGTTTAACCCATACAACTGTTTTCCTCAACCCAACTCATTCATTTTATGATGCGGGCGGGATATCAAATCTCATAAAGTAACATCTCCTACCAAAGGCATCAAAACATTCGCCTACCAATGGCATCAAAGATAATCGCCTACCAAAGGCATAAATATAGTAATCGCCTACCAAAGGCATAAATGTAGTACTCTCCTACCAAAGGCATAAATAATCGCCTACCAAAGGCATCTATAATCGCCTACCAAAGGCATCAAAGTAACCGCCTACCAAAGGCATCAACAAAATAAACCCGCTTAATGTTTCACTTCAGTTATTAGTATATTATTCAAACTCAGCTCACAACTCTCAAGTCAAACCTAACCCAGGTTATCAAAACCAATAATAAAACCACTAATAAAAGACCATCTCAATTCTCAACTCATAAATCAATAATCACAAATAAATATCAAAACAGATGGCCACATTTTCAACATAAAGTCCCCTTTCGGGATGCAATTCTCAAAACAGATAAAAAAAAATATTAAAACACATTTAAAGAGCATCCGGGTGGGGATTAGAGCATAGACATTACCTGGTTAACTTCACTTCAAAGCAAAACGCACACACTTGAGTTCACTAACGACGCGAATTAGTTCGGGCCTAAAATAGAATAATTATTCTAATCAAAACGCGCCCTTCGAAGTTAGTATTAACTACCTTCTACCTAACCCTCCCCTAGGAACACTATAGGTTCCTATCAATCATGAATTTACACTTTAAATTACTTAATACATTCCAAGTAATCGTATAATAATACCAAGTAAACCTTTTCAATCAACAACACATTCATTAACAATATCACATAGCAAGACAGATTACAGCATCCACACAAAAAAGGGTCGTAACTTGACTTCCCGACATCCTATGGGTCTGTTTTTGGGCTTTTCGGAAACCTTGGGATGTCCACTAAATCGCTTAAGTTGAGCTCGAGACCCAACACACGCTTTCAGATCCTCAAAAACCGTCATCTTTCCAAACTCTCCAGATCTGACTTAGGTCCGGTAATCGGAGTATAACTCGGCTTATAAAATTCTAAAGTCTGGTCCGTAAAATTCCTATGAAAGCTAACATCTAAGGGAACCTCCAGTCCAAAGGGTTCGATCAAAAGACAACTATACTAATCGTGGTGACCAAATATTTAAACCCTATCAAAACTCTCTCGTACCCGGTTCCCGTTTAATTTGTAATTTTGGTTCTAACTTTCACCATTCGATCCCGGGGTCCTAGGTTGGGCTTAAAACAGTAACTAAGGTCCAAAGTAATTAATCTAATTTAACTAAGGTCAATACTTCATAAAATCTACAATTAAAACTCGCTAAAGCCATGCAACCTTAATATCCTTAAGAACATAACACCCAACTTATCACGACACCTTAAATCACACATAAAACATTAAAGAGCCTAAACATGCTTTTACTTGTAATTTACTACCATTCTCATACTCCCACAAGGATGGACAACAAGGACATGTGAATGAAAAAATAAAGAATGTATGAACACTTAAAACGAATCAAGAATCATACTTTAATATTTAACCAAACCTAAAATAGTTTAGCATGATTAAACGCGACATTAAACATGATATAACACATTACAAGATCAGAAAGAAGACATGTAGTTACTTGCTAAACCAAACAAGAATAAAACTTTGATAACTAAACACCCTAACATGCTTTACTTATATTGAAGAACCAAACATTACTAACTCATACTATCAAGAATCATCACAACAACCTTGTTCTTTATACAAGATTCAATCAAGAATCATAAATTAGTAAACAAGAATCGAACTTTAGTAATTCATTCACCTAACTTATTAAACATGATTTAAACATGATTGAAATAAAGAACATATGAAAACTTAACTTATGATTCAAGAATTAATCTAGGTAATTAAACTTTAAAAAAAAGATTCGTGCATACAATAATAGTGTTATCTAAAATCTTAAACATGCTTCACAAGAAATTAAGGTACATTAAACGATTGAACATTCATTATTTAATTACAACTATTACAACCCTAATACACCAATTTAGAACATAAAGATTACATAAAATAATTTAGACAAATTACACATATATAATACAACACAAGAACAAATAATTACAAATAACAACTTAATAAAATTACACCCTTAATTACCCTGATTACAAGATTTAAATCAAGAAATAATAATAATACAATACTAATAATAATATCAGAGATTAAGGAAAAAGAGAAAGAAAGTTTCAAAAATAGATTTAGGGTTTACGTAAGGGATTCTGGGCAGTTTTCGGCGACTTCGACAGCAGCGTGCAGGGCGGCGACGGCGGGGTCGTCGGTGGCCGATCAGAGGCGGCGGCCAGAGATTGAAACAGCTGCGGTCGGACGGCACTTGTGCGGCAATAGCAGCAACCAAGAACGTCCGCGGCTTCCTCCTTCGACTGTGGGTGTGCGACGATGGCTCCGGCGGGCGACTGCGATGAGGGCTGTGGTGCGGCGTTCGCAGGGTGGCGCGGCGATCGGTGGTGGTCGTCTGGGAAGTTGCAGAGAGAGAGAGAGAGAGAGGGAGATCGAGAGAGAGAAAAGAGAAAGGAAGAGGGAGGAGGGTGGTTGCGATGGTTTCCGGTGGTGTGGACGGCGGCGCGGCAGTGGTGGGGTGGCGCGGCAGACATGGGGAGAGAGGGGAGGGAGAGAATGAGAGGCTAGGGTTTGATTGTTAGGTTTAGGGTTTTTTGAGAGGTGAGAGGTTTTTATAATAACACATAATTAAGGCCCAATTAGTATTACTCCTAACCCTAACCCAACCCAACACTTAAAAATCTGATTTTAATAAAAAACAAACTAATAATAATAATAATAGTAATAATAATAATAATACTAATAATAATAATATTAATAGTAATCACATAGCAAATAATATTCACATAATTATTCATATAACAAATTTTAATAAACACAATAATATTAATAGTAATACTAATAATACTAAACCCACGAAATTACAAATATACCCTTGTCAGTCCCTCACGATCCGACGAGCTTAAGTGTTAGCAAAAATAAACACACACGAATAATAATAAATAACGAAGTCAAACCTAATTTACTAACGACGTCACGGTCAACATCTTTGGATTTTTTCGGGGTTTTACATCATTACCTCCTTAAAAGAAGTTTCGTCCTCGAAACTTAAACTTAAGCCTAACGGTTCGGTAACAATCCTAACAGTTCCGTTTTCCCTAAAACTTTAGGTTTTACATCATTACCTACTTAAAAGAAGTTTCGTCCTCGAAACTTGACATACTTTTAAGAGTGAAATAGGTGAGGTTATTTCGTTCTCATCTCTTCTTCTGTTTCTTAGGTTGCCTTCGTTGTGACATGATTTGCCCATCGTACTTTCACCAAGGGGACTACTTTCCTTCAAAGTTGTTTTTCTCTACGATCCAAAATTTCCAGTGGCTGCTCTTCATAGCTCAGATCTTCTCGTAGCTGAAGCGGCTCAGGATCAATCACATGAGTTGGGTCTGGAACATATTTCTTGAGTTGTGACACATGGAAGACATTGTGCACTCTTGGAAGTTCTCCTGGCTGTTGCAACTTGTACGCAACTTCTCCGATGTGTTTTAAGATTGGATATGGCCCGATAAACCTTGGTGTCAACTTCCCCGACTGACCGAATCTCATAACTCCTTTCGTGGGTGAAACCCGTAAAAACACATATTCTCCTACTTCGAACTCCAAAGGTCTTCTCCTCCTGTCAGCATAGCTCTTTTGTCGACTTTGTGTTGCCTTCATCTTATCTTGAATGGTTCGAACCTTCTGAGTAGTGGCCTGTATTAGGTCCGGTCCTATCGTTAGAGCTTCATCGATGTCTTGCCAACAGAGGGGAGTCCTACATCTCCCCCCATATAGAGCTTCGAATGGTGACATCCCAATACTAGCATGATAACTTTTGTTGTAGGAGAACTCAATGAGAGTCAACTCGTCATCCCACGAGTCTTTGAAATCTAATGCGCATGCTCGCAGCATATCTTTGAGGGTTTGGATTGTCCTCTCGGTCTGCCCATCAGTAGCTGGGTGGAAAGCGGTGCTAAACTTGAGTTTGGTACCAAACGCCTCCTGCAACTTCTTCCAAAAACCAGACTGGAATCTGGTGTCTCTGTCCGAGACTATAGAACTGGGGACTCCATGTAGTCTTACTATCTCTCTCACATAGGCTTGAGCTAGCTGGTCCAGGGACCAGTAGTTGGCGATGGCTAGAAAATGAGCCGACTTGGTTAATCGATCCACAATTACCCATATCGCATTATGTTTTCGCCAGGTCCTTGGCAGACCCACTACGAAGTCCATTGATATCGAGTCCCACTTCCATTCAGGAACATCTAGTGGCTGCAGTAGTCCGGCAGGTCGTTGATGTTCTGCCTTGACCCGTTGGCAAGTGAGGCATTTCGCCACAAAGTCCGCTACTTCTTGTTTCATATTACTCCACCAGAACATCTGCTTCAGATCCTTGTAAAGCTTATTTCCCCCTGGGTGCACAGAATATGGTGTATTGTGCCCTTCTTTTAAAATATTCCTCTTTAACTCTTCCATGTTAGGTACACAGACGCGGTTATGGAACCGTAATGTACCATCCTCGTGAATCACGAAACCAGGGGCCTTCCCTTGCAAAACCTCTTCCCGTATCTTGACAAGCTGCAAATCCAGCTCTTGAGTCCTCTTGATCTCTTCCATGAGAGTAGGTTGCAACTTCATGGCATCCAATACAGCTTTCCTTCCAGGTGTCACCACGTTAATCTCCAACCTCCTAAACTCCTCGCACAGCTCGTGCGACATCATCATCAAGTGGTTTACAGCGGGATAGGGTCTCCTACTCAAGGCATCAGCCACTACATTTTCTTTCTCGGGATGATATTGAAAGTTCACGTCATAGTCCTTTAGAAATTCCAACCATCGAGTTTGCCTGAGGTTTAGCTCCTTCTGTGTGAATAGATACTTCAAGCTTTGATGGTTGGTGAATATCTCGCAGTGTACTCCATAAAGGTAGTGTCTCCAAATCTTAAGTGCAAAAACCACTGCTGCCAACTCCAGGTCATGAGTGGGGTAGTTCTTCTCTTGTGTCTTTAGTTGTCTGGATGCATACGCAATCTTTTTCCCATTCTGCATGAGCACACAACCCAACCCACCATGTGATGCGTCAGTGTAGATGATAAAACCTTCGTTCCCTTGAGGTAGAGCGAGAATAGGGGCCGAGGTAAGTCTCTTCTTCAGCTCCTGAAACGCTTGCTCACATTTTTCCGACCACGCGAACTTTATTTACTTCCGAGTCAAATTGGTCAATGGGGTGGCGATTTTCGAGAGATCTTGAACAAATTTCCTATAATAGCCTGCCAAACCCAGAAAACTCCTAACCTCAGTGGCATTTTTCAGCGTCGGCCACTTGGTGATAGCCTCCACCTTTTGAGGGTCCACCGCTACTCCTTCCTTAGACACCACGTGTCCTAAGAACGCTACTTGCTCCAACCAAAATTCACATTTCTTAAACTTCGCATAAAGCTCGTTGCTATGCAAAGTCGTCAGCACTTCTTTCAAGTGGTTCGCATGCTCCTCCCGTGTTCCCAAGTACACCAATATATCATCGATGAACACCACCACAAACTTGTCCAGAAACGGCTTGAACACTCGGTTCATTAAGTCCATGAAAGTGGCTAGTGCATTTGTGAGCCCAAACGGCATTACTACGAACTCGTAATGACCATATCGAGTTCGGAAGGCGGTTTTAGAGATGTCCTCCTCTCGGATTCTTAGCTGGTGATAACCTGATCTCAGGTCTCTCTTCGAAAACATTGTTGCACCCCGCAACTGGTCAAAGAGATCATCAATACGAGGTAGAGGGTACCGATTTTTGATGGTAATCTTGTTCAACTCCCGGTAATCGATGCATAACCTCATGCTACCATCTTTCTTATTCACAAACAGTACGGGTGCTCCCCATGGTGACGTGCTTGGTCGTGTGTACCCCTTTTCTAGCAGTTCATCCAGCTGGGTCTTTAATTCCTTAAGCTCTGCGGGCGCCATTCGATGTGGGGCTTTCGAAACAGGTGCTACCCCAGGCTCCAAGTCGATGCAGAAATCCACCTCCCTGAGTGGGGGCATTCCTGGAATCTCCTCCGGGAAGACATCAGGAAAATCCTGAACTATCGGAATGCTCTCGATCGTAGGCTCCTCCGTCTTGGTGTCGATTACATTGCATAAAAACCATTCACAACCTTGGCCCAACAACTTCTGAGCCTTGAGGGCAGAGATAATCCTTACACCTTGAAGATGCCTATCACTCCAATGCACTACCTTCTTCCCGTTCAGTCCTACTAAGGTCACCTTTTGCTTGTAGCAATCTATCTGAGCTCTATATTTTGCTAACTAGTCCATCCCCAAAATAACATCAAACTCCATTAGGTCAAATATATAGAGGTATGCCTCAAATTCCTGACCTGCTATCACTATAGGACATCCACAATATAACTCTCCACAACTAATGGTATCCCCGGTGGGTAGGGCTACCGACATAGGCTTACTATTCTCTGAGGGTTTCATCTTAGCCTTCTCTACTATAGCTCGTCCAACAAAAGAATGACTAGCACCAGAATCAAATAAAACAGAGACATTGTAGAGGTGGAGAGAGAAGGTACCGGTCACCACGTCCGCTTCATTCTCAGCCTCATCCTTCCTCATCACATACACTCGTCCTCCTGCGTTACGCGGCGGTTGTTCCTGCTTACGAGGCGGGTTTGCTGGCCTCCCTTGGTTGTTCTGATTTCCACCGGGACCACCCCGGTTTTGTTGTTGCGGCCTTTGGTTTCCATTATAGCCTCCCCCATTTTGATATGTTGACTGCGGGGCTCTCCAGTTCCCATTGTTTCCATTGTTCCCGCCATTTCTATTTCCACCATTATGGCCCCCCGAAGGCTGTTGAGGGCACTGGCGTACATGATGTTGGAGGCTTCCACAGTTAAAGCATCCTCCTCGCACATTTCTTGCTTTACGATCCCGAGGGTAATGGCCCGGTCGACCACAAACCTTGCATATCGGGACATACGGTGGCCTACGCCCCGAAGACTGGTTTCCCTGCCATTTGTTGGGGCGGGTCCTCTTCTCTTGGTAGGGTTGAAGTGGGTTGAAACGGGGCGACTCTTTCCTCTTATGCCCCTGTATGCCAAGTTGTCGTTCCATATCGTGCATTACTCTTTCCACAGTGAGAGCAACATTAAGCATGTTCTGATAGGAAGTGAAGTCACGTGATGACATACGATCCTGAATCATGCAGTTCAATCCATCCCAGAAACGATCCATCCTCAATTGTTCACTAGACACAAGGGCAGGTGCAAACCGAGATAGTTTGGTGAACTTAGTGGAGTAAGCAAGCACGCTTCGCTCTCCTTGGCGTAAGTCCATGAATTCCTTTTCCTTCGTCTTTTGGAGGGACATAGGATAGAACCGATCTTTCAGCACAACCTTAAAATGGTTCCAATCAAAACCCGGTTCGGTTCGTATTTCCTTCACACTGGCCCACCATAGATCGGCCTCCTCCTTCAGGTGGTATGCAACAAAATCCACCCGTAACCCCTCGGGACAACGGGTTGTGTCGAAGATCTTTTCAATCTCCCTAACCCAATCTTCAAAAACTTTGGGGTCAGCTACCCCTGTATAAGTGTGCGGGTTAAAGCTATTGAACCTTTGGAGAAGAGTGGAGGGATCATCTTCCCTTTCTCCTCCTTGTCGATCCACCACCCTCTTTAGTAGATCTACGTGCTTGTTAAGCATCTCAATCATCAGCAGGCTAGCAAGGTCGTTCCTTGGTGGTGTTGTACTCGACCCTGATATCAAGTGAGGAAGACGTTGGCGATTCATTTGTGGTTTGGTAGCTATTAATTGCGACTTAGGCGCTCCGATCTCGTTGTTGGGTTGAGAACCGTTCATGTCCGACATCCTGGTTCAAAGGGTCGATTTAGACTACTTAAGGTTTAATCTCACCGCGTAAATTACCAATTCTAAGGAGGGACCATTCAATCCAGCTATCTCATAAAAGTACTAAACAGATACAAAACTGCAACATATTTCACAAGTAAGCCCAGGTAATAGCCTCATTTGAAAGGAAAGAAGAACATATATATACTAACATCTCAAAAATCAAAACTATTATTTATAATACTGGCACAACGGCGTCGTAGTTCGTATATCTATCCCCTATATTGGGGTTATCACACAAAGAAACAACACACCACACTTAGGGATATATCACAATCAAGTTAACCATGTACAAATAAGTTACAACAACCAATCCTAATACTACTATTACTGTCCCACTCATATGATCCTCCTACACAAAGGGTTCTTCCTAGCTGCGATCGGAGTGTAATCTGGATCATCAGACTCACTCCCCGAGTCCTCTTCAGGGCCTTCTCCTTTCTCCTAGTCCACCATAACCTCATCCTCGGGTTTGGTCTCCTGTTCGGGCTCATGCAGCTGTAACTCCATAAGTCACCTCGAGCTCAGAATTCCCCACAGAATCCTCCACTGGATCTTCCTCTTGGTCAATCTCAGGATCCATGTCCATGACAGGTGCTGGAGCTGGGTTTACTTGAACTCCTTCCACATTACGCCTCCAATCCTGGCGATCTTGGAAAAGACTTCCGGGATTCGGTGCTCTGACTCCACTCGGTACCTCCTACACCAACAACACGGGTGGGGATACTCCTCTACCGGAAGTGGGGGTGGCAACAATAATGGTACAACATGGCCCCAATGAGGGTCCTCCTGAAGCATGAGCAAAAATGGGTTCGCCTGACTCTCCTCGTTACCACGAAGGCATGAGTTCGGAACGTCTTTGGTGTGCTCGTCAATCTTGTCGTAGAATTTTAGCATATGAGTTCCCAGGCTCTCCTTAGGAAGAATAGAGGTATAACGATGGAAACACGGGGTGGGATGTGTAATGCCTCAGCCCCCTCCCGGGCCGCAGACATTACCGATAACTGCTTCAAGGATCGCTGACTGGCCCCACAAATCACCACAAGTCTTTCCAGCGTGCTTCGTCCTCGCTCACACGCTGCCTGGGAAAACTTCCCAGGAGGTCACCCATCCTTGACTACTCCCATCCAAGCACGCTTAACTGAGGAGTTCCCAACGGATGAACTACCATAAAAGAAGGTGCACCTTGGTGATATAAGTAGTCATTTCAATCCTTTTAAGCAACACTTTAACCACATATCCGGGATATTACATTCACCCCCACTTAAGCGCACAATGTTCTCGTTGTGCTACAATCCAATCCAGAATCTTTTGCCCGATAGGTGACTGCCCATAGCTCTCCCGTGCACTGGACGCAGCTCACGACCACGGGTCGGCTCTGATACCATCTGTAACGCCCCGGCCCCCTCCCGGGCCGCAGACATTACCGATAACTGCTTCGAGGATCGCTGATTGGCCCCACAAATCACCACAAGTCTTTCCAGCGTGCTTCGTCCTCGCTCACACGCTGCCTGGGAAAACTTCCCAGGAGGTAATGTAATATCCCGGATATGTGGTCAAAGTGTGGCTTAAAAGGATTGAAATGACTACTTATATCACCAAGGTGCACCTTCTTTTATGGTAGCTCATCCGTTGGGAACTCCTCAGTTAAGCGTGCTTGGATGGGAGTAGTCAAGGATGGGTGACCTCTGGAAGTTTTCCCGAGCGTGTGGCGAGGACGGCACGCTGGAAAGACTTGTGGTGATTTGTGGGCCCGGAGGAGGGGGGCGTTAGAGGACGATGATAACAGTGTGTGCGTTGAGCCATCCTACAGGGTTAGAACATATTAGCAACATAGAAAATTAAAGACATAATCATGTAATAATAGGAAAACATGAAACCCTTTTCCCATCCTACACTCATCACTCCGACTTAACATCCTAGGGTCCACCTAAACCTAAAGGACTCTGAGGAGCTACTAGGTCGCAACCCAGAGCTCTGATACCATTCTGTAACGCCTCAGAAATTCAATTATAGAAAAAGTCAAAGTCAAACTAACGTTAACAGACAAAATTTAGCGGAAGACTCAAACACTTATTGGGCGTCACTACCGTATCCCCGAAGGAATACAACGCGAGAAGGAAAAACTACAGCTGTCTGTCAACAGCAAACCAACTAACAAACTCATACTTAGAAATAAACTTCAAAACTAACTTCAAGTCTTTCAAAAAGAAGCATAACATATTTAACGACTTCTAGACATGTCGTCCTCACTTCTAATTCCCGTCCCCAGCATACTGATCATCACCTGAAAACGAAACATTTCAAAAACATTGAGGGGGAAATCTCAATAATGTCTACCCCTAACGTTAAAAACAATTCAAGTTCATTTCAATTCATTTGAGGGAGAGGGAACAAGTCAAACCTTTTCATAAACCGTTTGACCCATACAACTGTTTTCCTTAACCCAACTCATTCATTTTATTATGCGGGCGGGATATCAAATCCCGTAAAGTAACATCGCCTACCAAAGGTATCAAAACATTCGCCTACCAAAGGCATCAAAGATAATCGCCTACCAAAGACATCAAAGTAACCGCCTACCAAAGGCATCAACAAAATAAACCCGCTTAATGTTTCACTTGAGTTATTAGTATTTATTCAAACTCAGCTCACAACTCTCAAGTCAAACCCAACCCAGGTTATCAAAACCAATAATAAAACCACTAATAAAAGATCACCTCAATTCTCAACTCATAAATCAATAATCACAAATAAATATCAAAACAGATGGCCACATTTTCGACATAAAGTCCCCTTTCGGGATGCAATTCTTAAACAGATAAAAAAAAACATTAAAACACATTTAAAGAGCATCCCGGTGGGGATTAGAGTATAGACATTACCTGGTTAACTTCACTTCACTTCAAAACAAACACACTTGAGCTCACTAACGACGGGAATTAGCTCGGGCCTAAAATAGAATAATTATTCTAATCAAAACGCGCCCTTCGAAGTTAGTATTAACTACCTTCTACCTAACCCTCCCCTAGGAACACTATAGGTTCCTATCAATCAGGAATTTACGCTTTAAATTAATTAACACATTCCAAGTAATTGTATAATAATACCAAGTAAACCTTTTCAATCAACAACACATTCATTAACAATTTCACATAACAAGACAGATTACAGCATCCAAACAAAAAGAGTTGTAACTTGACTTCCCGATATCCTATGGGTCTGGTTTTGGACTTTTCGGAAACCTCGGGATGTCCACTAAAACTCTTAAGTTGAACTCAAAACCCAACACACGCTTTAAGATCCTCAAAAATCGTCATCATTCCAAACTGTCCAGATCTGCCCTAGGTCTGATAATCAGGGTATAACTCGACTTATAAAATTCCAAAGTCCGGTCCGTAAAATTCCTATGAAAGCTAACATCTAAGGGAACCTCCAGTCCAAAGGGTTCGATAAAAAGAACAACTACACTAATCGTGGTGACCCGATCTTTAGACCCTATCAAAACTGTCCCATACCCGGTTCCCATTTAATTTGTAATTTCGGTTCTAACTTTCACCATTCGATCCCGGGGTCCTAGGTTGGGCTTAAAACAGTAACTAAGGTCCAAAGTAATTAATCTAATTTAACTAAGGTCAATACTTCATAAAATCTACAATTAAAACTCGCTAAAGCCATGCAACCTTAATCTCCTTAAGACATAACACCCAACTTATCACTACGCCTTAAATCACACATAAAACATTATAGAGCCTAAACATGCTTTTACTTGTAATTTACTACCATTCTCATACTCCCACAAGGATGGACAACAAGGACATGTGAATGAAAAATAAAGAATGTATGAACACTTAAAGCGAATCAAGAATCATACTTTAATATTTAACCAAACCTAAAATAATTTAGCATGATTAAACACGACATTAAACATGATATAACACATTACAAGATCCCAAAGATGACATGTAGTTACTTGCTAAACCAAACAAGAATAAAACTTTGATAACTAAATACCCTAACATGCTTTACTTATATTGAAGAACCAAACATTACTAACTCATACTATCATCAAGAATCATCACGACAACCGATTTCTTTATACAAGATTCAATCAAGAATCATAAATTAGTAAACAAGAATCGAACTTTAGTAATTCATTCACGTAACTTATTAAACACGATTTAAACATGATTGAAATAAAGAACATATGAAAACTTAACTTATGATTCAAGAATTAATCTAGGTAATTAAACTTTAAAAAAAAGATTCGTGCATACAATAATAGTGTTTTCTAAAATCTTAAACATGCTTCACAAGAAATTAAGGTACATTAAACGATTGAACATTCATTATTTAATTACAACTATTACAACCCTAATACACCAATTTAGAACATAAAGATTACATAAAATAATTTAGACAAATTACACATATATAGTACAACACAAGAACAAATAATTACAAATAACAACTTAATAAAATTACACCCTTAATTACCCCGATTACAAGATTTAAATCAAGAAATAATAATAATACAATACTAATAATAATATCAGAGATTAAGGAAAAAGAGAAAGAAAGTTTCAAAAATAGATTTAGGGTTTACGTAAGGGATTCTGGGCGGTTTTCGGCGACTTCGACAGCAGCGTGCAGGGCGGCGACGGCGGGGTCGTCGGTGGCCGATCAGAGGCGGCGGCCAGAGATTGAAACAGTTGTGGTCGGACGGCACTTGTGCGGAAATAGCAGCAACCAAGAACGTCCGCGACTTCCTCCTTCGACTGTGGGTGTGCGACGATGGCTCCGGCGGGCGACAGCGATGAGGGCTGTGGTGCGGCGTTCGCAGGGTGGCGCAGCGATCGGTGGTGGTCGTCTGGACAGTTGCAGAGAGAGAGAGTGAGGGAGATCGAGAAAGAGAAAAGAGAAAGGAAGAGGGAGGAGGGTGGTTGTGGTGGTTTCCAGTGGTGTGGACGGCGGCGCAGTGATGGTGGGGTGGCGCGGCAGACACGGGGAGAGAGGGGAGGGAGAGAATGAGAGGCTAGGGTTTCATTGTTAGGTTTAGGGTTTTTTGAGAGGAGAGAGGTTTTTATACTAACACATAATTAAGGCCCAATTAGTATTACTCCTAATCCTAACCCAACCCAACACTAAAAAATCTGTTTTTTCTAAAAAACAAACTAATAATAGTAATAATAGTAATAATAATACCAATAATACTAATAATAATAATATTAATAGTAATCACATAGCAAATAATATTCACATAATTATTCATATAACAAATTTTAATAGACACAACAATATTATTAGTAATACTAATAATAGTAAACCCACGATATTACCGATATACCCTTGTCAGTCCCTTACGATCCTACGAGCTCAAGTGTTAGCAAAAAATAAACACACATGAATAATAATAAATAATGAAGTCAAACCTAATTTACAAACGACGTCACGGTCAACATCTTTGGATTACTTACTGATGTATGCGGACCAATGAGCACCAATGCTAGAAGAGGATTCTACTATTTCATTACTTTTACTGATGACTTTAGTAGATAAGGGTATATCTGCCTAATGCGTCATAAATCTGAATCTTTTGAAAAGTTCAAAGAATTCCAAAATGAAATACACAACCAACATGGCAAAACAATAAAAACTCTTCGATCAGATCGAGGAGGAGAATATTTGAGCCAAGAATTCATTAACCATCTAAAAGCTTGTGGGATTGTCTCACAACTATCTCCTCCAGGAACCCCACAACACAATGGAGTATTTGAAAGGAGAAATCGCACTCTATTAGATATGGTGCGTTCGATGATGGCAGAGTCAAAACTACCACTTAGCTTTTGGCGGCATGCTCTTGAAACCGCATCGCTCATTCTAAATAGGACTCCCACTAACGTTACTGAAAAGACTCCATATGAGATATGGAGAGGAAGAGTTCCCAGTCTGTCTTTTCTAAAGATTTGGGGATCTGAAAAGGTTTTCCTTGTGGGCTATCCTAAAGAAAACCAAAGGATTTTACTTCTACAACCGTTATGAGAACAAAGTGTTTGTGTCTCGTGAATTTTCGAAATCGTTTACTAATTTTCCTTTAATTTTCAGATTAACAGAAAAGTATAATTGTTTGCTTCTCTAATTTTTATTCTAATTTGCTAAGTTTGATAAAAATTTGAAAATTTTATAGTAGTATATTGGATGAATCTACTTTATGGGAAAATTATGAAATTTGATTTTTAAACTTATCGGACTATTATTATTTATTTTCCTCTTAAACAGAGAATTAAAAAGTTTAATTTCGTAAAATTTTACAATCTTTTGAAAATTGTTAAAATTCTGGAAAATCTTCATATTGGGTTATTAGATAACACTGTGATATGAAATTATTAAATTTGATAAGTTATGATAATTTTATTTAAGTTTTCATTCACGAAATTATCCAAAAATGTGAAGCAACACAGACCGTATTGATCCAACACGGACCGTGTTGCCAACAGTTTTGGTGAATTCGTGTGTTTTAGGGTTTGTAATTAATTTTAGAAATTAATTATTAATTCCCATTACTACTAAATCAGTTGATGGGCATTAAATCTATTATTTTGTAAAGTTTAGGAAATTTACAAATCTTTAAAAGATATAGTATCTTTTAGATTTCTTGATTATAGGAAAATCACGTCTTTTGTATATATAGGTACAAAATCCTAAATCTGTTTAGGTAACTAAGATAAAATTTGGAATTTTGTTTATTTTATTAATCATGCAAACTTTTAGGAAACCTTATTTAGTATTTGTTTCCTTATATATGTTGTGTAGCAATTATATATGCCTTTATAATTTGTTATTTAAAGCATGTGTTATATTTGATATAATTATTGCAATATTACATGTTTGCATGTGCTTCTAGTATGGCCATAGAAAGTCGGTTTTACCGGTCTGCGTACTGGGTTGGGTGAAATCTGGCCTGCGTGCCGTCGTTGAATTAATTTTAAATTTAAATTTTCAGTTAAGTTTATTTTAATTCATATAAGGCCTCAATTGTGAGGTTCACTGTGTAAATTTGTTGTAATTGGAGACATCAAGTTGAGTGGGAGCCTAACAACAATGGAGGTGGAGATTCGAGTGGGATCCCATCCAAGGAAGTTGCAAAACCCAAGAAGAATTTCTTGAAGACTGTGAAGGTGTAGTTAAAAATTAGTTTGATTAAGTCTAGGTGGTCATAAGGTTACTATACCAAATCCATTAATCTATTAGGCCCTTCTGGGAGCTTCCTGGTGTTCCTAGAGCTCTCCTCTCTAACCTAACCCTTGCTGGCCGCCCATTGAACTCCCCCAAATCCTCCCTCTCAGAGCTCCTTCTCCACGCCATGTATCTGCTGCCTTGTCACGCCTGGCTTTGGATCACCGATTGGCTTGCTTCGTGCAGATGGATTCTTGGATCTCCCTACCAGATTATCCAACTCCCTACTCTCATGATTGTCTTAGATTTTGGATGGTTTTCTTTAAATCTAAACGATTTTCTTTTTCTGCAGATAACCCCGACGCTTCACCCAATTTCTTCTTTTCAACACGTGGATGGTGGTTTACACTGTTCCGAGGTGGGCATGGCGTGCTGGCCACAGATCTGCTACGACGCTGTGTATTCTCCTCTAGCTGTGAATCATTGCAAGCTGGGTAAGTTGGAGACTTGACCTCCAAGGCCTACGATGGCTATCCTACAGGTCTGGAACCCCTATACTTTCTCCTTCTCCCCTCACACCCTGATTTTCGATAATTCTAGAACGGCTCTTGCCCTTCTTTCTGAATTGGGTCGCTACCCACGCTCATCCTTTAAATTGTTCTCGGTTTGTTGCCTTCTCCCCTCACACCGTCTTCCTCAGTCTCACTCCGTTCTCTTCTCGTTTGTCTATGTTTATCCTGATCCTTCAAACAATGGCTCTTCTGTCCATCTCATCTCTTTTCCCTCTTCTAACCCTGCAACCGAACTCCGAGCCTCTGATGGTTTGGATCCCAGTCGAGATCAACATGATCGCGACGGTTGTGTCCGAAACCTATATTTCTCCCACACTGTTAAATTCGGTATGGGCAATAACCATGATGGTAACTGCTCCATCTCTAGAGTACCGCCTGGTGACCTTTCTACCAGAAGTCCACCTAATCTCAACCGTCCCCCCGTTTCCCCCTCTACCCTAAAAATTTTTCATTCGTCCAACTCTCCTGAGTTGGACAATCTGGCTGAATGTGTCGACCCTGATGTGTTCAATGATCTTCAAAAGTTGTGTCTCTTTGGAAAGATGTGGGAGTCTGATGTTCCTATTCCTATTATAGCAGCCAAAAATAAAAGTGATTGGAAAAACTTAAGGGGTTCTGTCAAGTATGCTGACCATGGGAATGGCTGGATTCTCATCAAATTTTCTAATGTTGAGGATAGGGATTACGTTTGGTTCAATCGTCCCTATCATGT
The DNA here is from genome assembly GCA_029582165.1 of Portulaca oleracea. Taxonomy (NCBI): domain Eukaryota; kingdom Viridiplantae; phylum Streptophyta; class Magnoliopsida; order Caryophyllales; family Portulacaceae; genus Portulaca; species Portulaca oleracea. The sequence continues at coordinate 37,269,689 of CM055882.1, forward strand.
CCGGGGTTCTAATTTTGTTCTTAGAGAGAGGGTGCCCCTCTCTGATACATACTCTAAAACCATTTCCCATATTGATGTTTGGGTTTGGATTCCTAGCCTTCCTTTGGAATATTGGAGTGAAAAACCTCTAGCTACCATCCTTGCTCACATTGGTCAAGTAATCCGGATTGATCATCGTACTATCAATAGATCCAAATGTCTTTATGCACGTGTATGTGTGCATATTGACATCACTAAACCTGTGTTGGGTGTTGTTACCATCCCCTCTGCCTCTGGTCCTAAAAGGGTGCCCATCACTTTTGAAAACCTTCATGAAACTTGTGCTTGGTGTGGGTCTGCTGACCATTCTATTGAGTCTTGCCCTAACCAGATATCCCCCCCCCCCCCAAAATTGAGGTTGTTGTTGAGAAATTCAAAGCTGTCGATGTTACTGACCATGCTGGCTCTTCTCACCCAACCGTACCGATCTTGAATGGGTTAAATTGGAACCCAAAAAGCGCATTAGAAAACCTCATGGTTCCAAAGTTGCAAAGGGACAATCAGCCTTAAATTTGGTTCCTAACTCTCATCTCACGAAACCTCCTCTTGGAGAGTGTTCTATACCCCCTCTTCCCAAATCTGATGTTCAAAAATCCCTCAAAGAGAGTGATGATGAAGGGAGCTCCAACGTCCCTTTCAACAAAGGAAAGATGGTGTGCAAAGTTGATACTGTGGGGCAACCCAATCCTAAGGATATGGCTGATGATAAAAAAACATGAAGATGATGATGCAGATTTATTTTTGGATCTTGTCGATCTGGATTGATCATTCCTGTCTTCTGAGTCTTCTAAGAAGGGGAAAATGACGACTGGGGCGGACCCTTTCTATGAGAAGAATCTCTGAATGTGACCTCTTAGTTGGATGTTTAAGTTGCGTACCAATTGTGTTTTATGCATCCTCTTTTGTACCTTTTGTTTTAGTCTCTGTTATTTAACCACCCTAGCTATTTTCAGCTTGTACTCCTTAGGTCTCTATGATGCCCTTTTTAAACAGCCTGCTTTTTCCCCATTGGCATTGGCTGCGGATTGTATGTTATCTTTATTATCTTTAATGCATCTTTCTGTTTCCTTTTTATGGGGTGTTGATTCCCCTTTTTTAAGAAACATTCTCTACTCTATGATTGGCTCTGGCTCTGTTGGCGTTTTTGCGACTATCCTGCTATATAATTTATGGTTAATCCCTCAATTCCATATAAACCTGTCTGACAGACTAATGTATCTTATTAATGCTCCTGGTTATTGCATTGACTCAATCTCTTGGATTTTTGCAGGCCCTTTCCTGATTAACTATTTGGATACTGAGGAGTTCTGGTTGGTTCATGTTGTCGCCGCCTCCTGTTGGGCTGGCTGGCCATCACCACCAACCTCCTTTAAATTTGGCAGTATTTATCCTCCTTGGGTTCTTGGCTTTTGGATGGTGAATATTATAAAATTGTTCTGTGATGAGTTTTTCATCCCTCCTCTAAGACTAAATTTTGTTATGATCAATTTGCATACAACATCAATATGTACCTTTTCTTTTTGGTTGACGTACGGTATGTCTTGTTCAAAGCAACTCCTCTGGTTCTCTCTGTCAGCCGAGTTGATCAGGATGAATGTGGGTGTTGCCGCCGACCGCGGGGCTGGTTTGGGCTAGCCACCCTCTGAAGACCCTAATTTTATCTTGGTCTATGATGAACCTTGCATATTAGCTCTGAGACCAACCCCAACCCCAGTTCCTCTCCTCAGCCTAATCTCTATGCTTATTTCAATCTCAGCCTCAACTTCAACTGTACATTTTTTCTCTAGCACAAGTGTTCTTGAAATGTCAATTTCCCTTTTAATTTACTTTATGATTATGTTTTCTCTGAATCTTAGTAGACTCCCCCCTCTTAATCTGATTTTGTATCCCTCTGATAATTTCTATTCATGCATCATGACTTCTTTGACCGCGTCTAACATCAATCCTGTTCCTAATGCAGATTCTGAGAATTACTTGAAGATGGTTTGGTGCCCTTCTGACTCTCTAAGTGCTTCTTCTGGGTTTTTAGCCTGTATAAATTGTATTGATATCTATATTATCTCCTTTGTCAAAATGCACCTATTTAAGAGAATTTTTTCTCCTTCCTTAAGTATCGTTCTCCCATCTTGTTTCAAAGCACCAATTTTGTGGATTCTCTTCTCTTTAATTTCGGCTGCAGAATCTTGTATGGTATATCTAGGATCTGATCTTTGCAATAGGATGGATTGGGGCCTTTTTAAACCTTCCAATATTACCCCTAATTTTGTTATTTACACTGACTGTAATTATTTATATGCATTGTTCTATATCAGGGTGTTACTATTCAATATGCTTTATTATCTAACTATAATTATTGAATTGCCGTACTCTACTCCTATATCAATTTTGTGGTTTATTACCACTTTAATTCTGGATGCGGAAGCCTTTGTCACCAAATTATTCTCATGAAAATATTATGCTGGAACGTTCAAGGGGCCAAAAGGCCCAAGCTCAAATTTGAACTAAGACATATTAAGACGGCTTTAAATCCGGATTTAATCATCCTTCTAGAGACCATGTTCAACTAAGATAATACTAATAAAATTTTACCAAAGCTTGGCTTTAATTCCTATTTTTCCATTCCCAACATCAATGGCTCTGGAGGCATTTGGTGTTTGTGGAATTCGGACTCAATAGATTTTACTCCTATTTTTTCTAACCAAAGGATTATCCATAATGAGATTATTGACAAATCAAAAAATTGTCGTTTCCTTTTAACAGCCTGTTATGGCCCTGCGCAAGAAAGAGATAAAGATGCCTTTTGGAGTTCCCTTCTCGATCTTGCTTCCTCTGTTACCATTCCTTGGTGCCTCATGGGAGATTTCAATGAACTACTTACACCTGATGATAAGAAAGGTGGTGCTGCTCCATCTCCCAAACGGTTTATTAGACTCAACAACTTCCTTACTCAAACTCTGTACCGATGCCACTGCCTGTTGCAAACAATTTACTTGGAAAAAGCTCTGTAAAGGTCATCTAATTTACGAAAAACTAGACCGCTTACTCATCTCCCCTGCATGGGAATCCCTATTCCAGAATTATAGCTTATGTACTGGGCCTTTTACAATCTCGGACCACTCTTACATTTTCCTTGATACAAATTCCCATACCCCTCGCTCAAAAGGCTCTAGCTTCAAGTACCAACCTGCGTGGTCCTCTTACCATGAGGCTCATCGTATTGTAAAAAGATGCTGGAATACTAAGTATCATGGCACTCCAATGTTCCAGCTAAGACAAAAACTTTCCCGAACCAAATCCGATTTGAAGCGTTGGTCCAAAGCCTTCTTTGGCAATTACCGGAACAAACTCCAACGGAATACTTAACTTCTGCAATCCGTCGAGCAAAAATTAGCTAAGGACATAAATAATCTGAGGCTTAATAATTGGCTTAATCGCCTCCTCAAACAACGGGAAAAAATCCATCTTTCGAATAACAAATTTTGGGGCAACCTCAGTCGTAAAGACTGGCTGATTAATGGCGATCGAAATTCACGACTTTTCCATCTTTCTATGAAGGGTCGTAAATCGCGCTCCAAAATTATTAGCATTAAAAATGATGTTGGTTGCTGGACAGATAATATGCATGAAATCAAGGATATTTTCATTAGTAACTTCACCAAACGTTTCAAGTCTGACTCTGATCCTAGGAGAAATCTCGGTCTTGACCTTTCCCCTTGTCTCTCTGATGCTGATAACTCCTTTCTTATCAGGGATGTAACTGATGAGGAAATTGAACAAGCTATTTTCCATCAAAATAAATATAAAGCCCCATGTCCTGATGGATTCGGAATTGCTTTTTTCCAAAGCCACTGGCATGACATTAAAAATGATATCTGCCTGGCGGTCAAATCGTTCTTCCATGATGCTAAGCTTCTTAAGCAATTCAACCACACCTTGATCACGCTCATTCCTAAAATTGATCAGCCTTCTAACCCAGGGCACTTTCGCTCCATTAGTCTTTATAATAGCTTCTACAAAATTATTTCAAAAATCCTTGCCAACAGACTTCGACCAATTTTGGAAAAAATTATCGATCCTATACAAATAGCCTTCATGCCTAACTGTTCAATCCATGACAATATTCTCATTAGTCATGAAATCATTCATAAATTTAAAACGCTAAAGGGGAAAAAAAGCTGGATTGCTCTAAAGCTGGATCTGGAAAAAGCTTTCGACCGAGTTGAGTGGGATTTCCTCTTCCAAGCTCCAGCCGAATTAGGTATTCATTCCAAATGGATCTCTTGGATCCGTGAATGCCTCACTACGGTGACCTACTCTATCAACATCAACATGGAAAGATGTGGTTTCTTTAAGCCTTCCCGGGGCCTGAGACAAGGAGACCCTCTATCTCCCTATCTCTTTGCTATATGCATGGAAATCCTCACGTACAACTTAAGAATCCACTCTGTTCTTCCAAAATCAGGTATCGGCCTTTATATTGCCCCTAATTGTCCACCCATTCCTTGTCTTTTATTTGCTGATGATAGTCTTGTTTTCTGCCGAACGAATGCGACCTCGATCCAAAACCTCAAGTATATCCTTGATAGATTTGGCTACCTCTCTGGTCAATTAATTAACTTTACTAAGTCCACTTTAATTTTTTTCTCAAAATACTAATACTAGCGATAAACTGCGGGTTGCCGCTTTTTTCAATATTCCCCGTAGTGACAACCTTGGAAAATATCTTGGCTGCCCTCTTTTCAAGGGTAGGCTCTCAAGATCTACTTTTAATGATATCCTTACCCGATCTCAAAATAAGCTTCAAAGCTGGAAAACCAGGTATGTTTCTAAAGCCGGTCGAGTTGCTCTCATCCAATCTAATCTTGAATCGCTCCCCACCTATATAATGTAATGCTTTAAAATACCATCTTCTATCTCCAATAAGATTGACGCTACTAGCCGCAATTTTCTTTGGAAAGACCCGTAAACTGGAAAGGGCATCCCTTTGATTTCATGGGACAAGGTTTGCCGCCCCAAAAAAACTTGGTGGGCTCATCCTCCGCAAAGCTGAAGCTACGAGTTCAGCCTTTATCTGCAAATTGATTTGGAAATACTTATATGGCACAAGCATTTGGGCGAACATTATGAGAGCTAAATACCCCATTTCTTCAAATTTCTTTGATCGAAAGGCCAAAAACAATGACTCTTGGGCCTGGAAAACTATTCTAAAGAACAGGGAACTGATTAGTAAAGGTCTTCGTTGGATTGTTGGTAATGGTGAATCAATTAATTTTTGGAAAGATAATTGGTGCTCCCATTACAATCTTCTCTCCATTAATGGGATTACTGATCTAGATTCTGTCAATCTCAATCTAAAGGCCTCTAATTTTATCAAACCAAACCGATCCTGGGATTATGACAAATTAAGCTCTATTGTCAACTCTTTATCTCTTAACCTTATCAAAGCTATCCCAATCCCTCATTCTTCTATCAAAGATGAATGTTGCTGGGGCCTCTCTGGTTCTGGCAAGTTTACCACTAAATCTGCTACTTGGCTAACACACGTTGTTGACCCTGATTCCTCCCCCTGGAGTTTTGCTTGGATTTGGAACCTTGATATTCAGCCGAAACTCAAAACTTTCATGTGGCTTGTTTGTCACAAAGCCCTTCTTACGAAATGTGCTCTTGCCAAACGAGGTATTGTTTTAGATTATGTATGCCCCGCCTGTAAGCTAGCCCCCGAAGATCAAGATCACATCTTTTGTAATTGCCAAATCGGTCTGAAGACTTTGGCAATCGCCATAAATTGTGGGTGGGTCCTAAGTTGCCCTAATCCCGACAACTCCTCTATTTTAAACTTTTTCTCAAATTACAAAGATCAGTTCAGCCCCAGAAATATGCCTCGTTTGGTCACACTCCTTTGGAGTTTGTGGAAGGCAAGAAACGAATTAACTTTTAAGCATCATCTGTGGCGCCCTGAATCCACCTTCATAAAAGCTAAAAGTAATTGGCTTGAGTGGACCCACAGAAAGGATCTCGATGATATCTCAGATTCCTTTTTGCGCACCACGCAGAGTCACAACCGTAGGTCTTCTTATTGTTGGATTGCTTGGTCCCCCCCTTCGGCCGGTCTCATCAAGATCAACTTCGATGGTGCTAAATCCGCAAATAATGCAGCTGGAGGCTTCATTATCCGGAATTGGGCTGGGATTCCAATTTCTTGTAAATCCCTCAAATTAGGCAACGTGTCCGTCATCGTTGCGGAAGCCACCGCTCTTCAGAATGGCCTTCTAGAAGCTATTTCGCTGGGTTTTCAAGACATTATTATTGAGGGCGATAATAAAATTATTATTGACGCAATCAATGGTTTTTGTGAGATCCCTTGGACCATCAGAAAGATCATCGAAGACATTCGCCATCTTCTTGGAAGACTCTCCTCATCCACAATCAAACATGTGTTCAGGGAAGCAAACCGTGCTGCTGACTGGGTTGCCAAACATAGATTAAATATAGATGGTGTGGCATGTTGGAAGCAGAATGAGAGCAAAGATCTAGATAATATTTTGTATGAAGATAGGATTGGTATGACCCTTGAGAGAAGGGCTTCCTAATCTTCCTTTCTTATCGTTGTAAAATATATATAAAAAAAAAGTCTAGGTGGTCATACTAGGGATTTTATTTATGCTTTAAATTCGTTATTGCATGTTTTAATATTCCTTTTATGCTTTTCGAAAGAGTTCACCTAGAATTGCATGTTTAGGATAATAAAACCTACTCTCAAAATTGAATTATTGCTCTACCTATCGAAAACAACTTAGATGGATAAATAAAGAAAGCCAAAGCGAATTATTTGTCCATCATTAATAAGTAGGGTGGGAGTTAGGTCAATTCAAATTGGCTATCAAAATAGTTCTGGGCCAAGAGCAGAGGAGGAGAAATATTGTATTCGATACAAATTTCTTGCCAAGAATCATTTTGAATGATCGATCATAAGATGATCCACCAAAGATAACATGGGATCGAGTTTGTTCGGCCAAAGTCCCCTTGAGCCCATGTGTTTTGTGGGTCTTTGTAAATTAAAACACTAAATGAGAGTTGATAAAGTGTTTTGATTTGAAGTTAAAATTAGTTTTAATTTCTTTGATGATTAATAACTAAAATTGAACCTTTATGACTTGTCAGAATCAAAGATGTCTAACACACCCACCAACAACACAATTAACCTCCGTTCTCTTTTGGAATAAGAGAAACTCACCGGGCCAATTTCCTTGATTTGCACGGAAACCTGAGGATTGTCCTTAGGGCAGAGCAGAAAGAATTTGTTCTACAAAAAGGCTTAAATAACAAGCCCAAAGAAAATGCGACTCAAGCTGGAAAAGACAAGTGGGAGCGTCATTCTGTTGATGATGTCCAAATCAGCTGTATCATGTTGGCCACTATGACTCCTGAGCTTCAAAGACAATTTGAAAACAAGAAGACACATGAACAATCACTCAACTGAAAAGCATGTTTCAAGAACATGCTCGAATTGAGAGATGTCAGATCAATGAGCAAATTGTTCGCACTCGTCTTGAGATTGGCAAGCCCGTTGGGCCCCATGTACTGAAGATGATTGGTCTTTTTGAGTCCATGGAGCGACTAGGGTTCCCCTACACTCCTGAGTTAGCTACTGACATTCTTCTTAGCTCACTGCATGAAGGGTTCAGCACCTTCAAACTAAACTACAACATGTAGGGGCATAAGAAGTCTCTAATAGATCTTCATGCGATGTTCGTCACGACGGAGAGGGACATTAAGATAGCTCATAAGGCTAGCTCGAATGTCCTCGTGGTCTATAAAGGGAAAGGCAAGTTCAAGAAGGCTAACAAGAGCAAGAAGGGACCTACAAGTAAGAAAGGCAAGAACAAAACTGTTGTCCCAGCCAAACCTAAAGCAGGACCTAAGCCAGATTAAGAGTGCCTTTATTGTAAAGGCTAATGACATTGGAAAAGAAACTGCCCACCTACTTGGATGATCTAAAGACTGGAAAGGTCGTCAAGTTAGGTACAGATGTGATCGATATAAATCTTATTGGTTTTACTCTATGGGTATTAGATACCGGTTGTGAAGCTCAAATTTGTTGAAATGTATAGGGCCTAAGTAGAAGTCGACGAGGTAACAAGAATGAAGTAAACCTACGCACAGGAAACAAGCAAAGAGTTGCTGCTGTCTTCGTAGGAACTTATAGTTTATCATTACCCTCATGACTTATATTAGAACTAAATAATTGTTATTTTGTTCCCGCTATTAGTTAGAATTTAATTTCAGTAGATGTACTTGAGAGTGAAGGTTATTCTTTTAATATTACGAATGGTCGTTTCTCATTTACAAAGAATGGAATCTTTTATGGTGCGGGTATTCATATTAATGGCCTCTTAATATTAGATTTAGATAAACAAATCTGTCACTTCGAATCAAAAAAGGCTAAAACAAAAGACTCAAATGAAACATACCTTTGGCATTGTAGGCTAGGTCATATTAATCAGAATCGCATCCAGAAACTGCAAAGTACAGGAATTCTGGAAAATCTAAACTTTGAAAAGTTTGAAGTTTGTGAGGCATGTCTGATGGGAAAAATGACTAAGTCACCTTTTAATGGAACTGGTGAACGGGCCAACGACTTATTAGGGCTCATACATACTGATGTATGCGGACCAATGAGCACCAATGCTAGAGGAGGATTCTACTATTTCATAACTTTTACTGATGACTTTAGTAGATATGGGTATAACTACCTAATGCGTCATAAATAAGTATCTTTTGAAAAGTTCAAAGAATTCCAAAATGAAGTACAGAACCAACTTGGTAAAACAATAAAAACTCTTCGATCAGATCGAGGTGGAGAATATTTGAGCCAAGAATTCATTAACCATCTACAAGCTTGTGGGATTGTCTCACAACTATCTCCTCCAGGAACCCCACAACACAATGGAGTATCTGAAAGGAGAAATCGCACTCTATTAGATATGGTGCGTTGGATGATGGTAGAGTCAGAATTACCACTTAGCTTTTGGGGGCATGCTCTTGAAACCGTATCGCTCATTCTAAATAGGACTCCCACTAACGCTACTGAAAAGACTCCATATAAGATATGGAGAGGTGTTGCACAGGGGTTTGTTAGACCTCGGTGATATCGTTCTTCCACAGGGAGCTAGGGGCCTTCACAGCAATTACTTAACTCTAGGTAGGGTTTAGGATTAAGAAAGGGGAGATAGATTTTTGAGGTAAAAACATCACAAAAACACTAAGTTCGGTCAAAAGGTGAGACAATGGGTGTCGGGAGACTTTCGGGATGCAAACGGGGATAAGGAAATGGGTTTCGCAGCAAGAGAGTAATGAGAAGGGGAAATCAAATGGTAACTCCGTTGGAAAATACCCACCGGGCTTCCTTTTCAAGGATAGTCCGGATTGACTTCCCAAAGTCCATAGACAGACCCGGGGAGTCGATTAAATGGAATTTCATAGTTAGTTTCTATTCGTGTTCACGAATTAGAACACTAACTATCACAATTCCTACCTTCCAACAAGCATTGGATGTACTCGGGATGTTTTCGCACCCAATTACATCCCACTTGAGGGAAGGATAGGGTTGGGAAATTGATTTCGTAACTAGTCACTCACTAATATTGCTAACCCAATCTAATCACCAATTCACACCCTTAATATCTCCCTAACCCATTAGGGTTCTAGCCACTAAACATCCTAACTATCATGATACTAACATCAACAACATTAATCATGCTTAAAAAGATAAACAAGATGACAACAAACAAGCAACAAAATCAATCAAAGCAACAAAAGCAAAACAGAGATTAATGGATGAACTATGAAATAAAAGAGAGAAGGGTTAAGAAATACTCATTGATTGATGACAAAAAGGCAAAAACTCTGAATAATAAATGCTCAAATGCTCTAAATATGATAATAATCTTCAAACTTGAAATAAAAATTGAGAGAATCCAACACAGGAATCAATGAACTCAGCAAAATCTTCACTAACTCTCTAATCCAAAGCTTAAAATGTGATAAAAGAAGGCTAAAGTATCATAAAAGCTAGGTAAAAGCTGATTAAAGATTGTCTAAAGATTGATAAAGGATCTCTCCCAGCTAAAATGACTTAAAGCAATAAATAGTAACTCAGGTTGTTACTCAAAACTCATCACTTAATCACTACAGACAAACTGTATCCGCAGGGGACCGTGGACACGGTTAAGGTGACCGTGGCCACGGTCCTACGTAAGGCAGGAAAGTTCTCTCTTCTCTTCGCTGTACTGTGGGTACGGTACCCAGGCACCGTGGGCACGGTATAGGCGATTTAGGGTTGGCAACTCTTCGCTCCTTCGCACCGCCGTGGCTACGGTCATGGGAGACCGTGGCCACGGTCTTGTTCGGCCAACTTCTTCCTTGGGCAGGACAGTATGCTCATCGTGGCTACGGTCAGTTTGACCGTGACCACGGTCCATCTCGGGCTGCAACTCCTTCTTTGGGCGTTTGACTTCAATCTGACCGTGGCTACGGTCAAGGTGACTGTGGCCACGGTCTATCTCGGCCACTTGGTTACTTCAGGGCGTAGCGCCCGCTACGGAATTGGTCGCGGGGGCTACCCTTCGACGCCTGGGAGCTTGCACTTGTGTTTTCGCGCTTTCGACATACTCGGCCCTTCCGTTTCCGCTGCCTTTGACACGACCAGGGCTCTGGGAATCTTAGGGAATCTCGGGATTCCCAATATTTGTGCAAAAATAACCCATTTAGCATCGTTTTGAGTAAAACCTTCGGAAACTACAAAAATAAACAAAACGCATTAAAAGTTATTAAAACGAGCTACGAGACAAGTCAAAAGCCTAAGGATTTAGGCGGTATTTAGACGCGAAAACGGGTCTAAACAAGAGGAAGAGTTCCCAGTCTGTCTTTTCTAAAGATCTGGGGATGTGAAGCCTATGTTAAGGTTTTATCTGACAGCAAGCTTGCACCCAAATCTGAAAAGGTTTTCTTTGTGGGCTATCCTAAAGAAAACCAAAGGATTTGACTTCTACAATCGTTCTGAGAACAAAGTGTTTGTGTCTCGTGAATTTTCAAAATTGTTTACTAATTTTCCTTTAATTTTCAGATTAACAGAAATGTATAATTGTTTGCTTCTCTGATTTTTATTCTTATTTTCGAAATTTGATAAAAATCTGGAAATTTTACAGTAGCATATTGGATAAATCTACTGTATGGGAAAATTATAAAATTTGATTTTTAAACTTATCGGACTATTATTATTCATTTTCCTCTTTAACGGAGAATTAAAAAGTTCAATTCCGTAAAATTTTACAATCTTTTAAAAATTGTTAAAATTCTGGGAAATCTTCATATTGGGTTATTAGATAGCACTGTGATATGAAATTATTAAATTTGATAAGTTATGATAATTTTATTTAAGTTTTCATTCACGAAATTAACCAAAAATGGGAAGCAACACGGACCGTATTGATCCAACACGGACCGTGTTGCCAGCAGTTTTGGTGAATTCGTGTGTTTTAGCGTTTGTAATTAATTTTAGAAATTAATTATTAAATCCCATTACTACTAAATCAATTGATGGGCATAAAATCTATTATTTTTGAAAGTTTAGGAAACTTACAAATCTTTAAAAGATATAGTATCTTTTAGATTTCTTGATTATAGGAAAATCGAGTCTTTTGTATATATAGGTACAAAATCCTAAATCTGTTTAGGTAACTAAGATAACATTTGGAATTTTGTTTATTTTATTAAGGGTTTTTGGACATCAATAGTACAAAGTTTAAGGGTATTCGATATTAATAATACAAACTATTTTCTTGGACACTAGCAATATGAACTATTGACCTATTTTTTCCTCTAGCAGTACACCGTCGAATTGTTATGGTTTTAACTCATCGAAAAGATGATATGACTCCATAGTATATGGAGTAAATTACATCTACCCTACCTGACATTTGTGGTAATATTTTTTGCACACCTGACATTTGGGAAATAATTTTCACCTTACCTGACATTAAGTGCAAGTGATTTTTAGTGGCAAAATCCGATCACTTCTCATCAAAAATAAAACGATGAAATGATCATTTAAGTCATTTCCTTCTAAATATTAATGGACAACATGATACATTCACATAGTCATATAGGGGCGTTATTGTATTTCCTCATTTCCGATGAGAGGTGACAAGATTTTACCGCTAAAAATCACTTTCACTTAATGTCAGGTAAGGTGAAAATTATTTCCCAAATGTCGGGTGTGCAAAAATTATTACCATAAAAGTCAGATAGGGTAAATGTAAATTTACTCATAGTATATGACATGGAAGGCATGTTAGTGTCCACGTTAACATTTTCTACTCACCCTCCGCCTTCCACGTCACATATCATGGAGCCTCGTCATCTTTCCGTTGAGTTAAAACTATAACAACTCGGCCGTGTATTGTTGGAGGAAAATAGGTCGATAGTTGATACTACTAGTGTCCAAGAAAATAGTTGGTATTGTCAGTCTCCAATAACCCCAAAGTTGGTATTATTGGCTTCCAATAATCCTTTTATTAATCATGCAAACTTTTAGGAAACCTTATTTAGTATTTGTTTCCTTATATATGTTGTGTCGCAATTATAAATGCCTTTATAATTTGTTATTTAAAGCATGTGTTATATTTGACATTATTATTGCAATATTACATGTTTGCATGTGCTTCTAGTATGGCCATAGATAGTCGGTTTTACCGGTCTGCGTACCGGGTTGGGTGAAATATGGCCTGCGTGCCGTCGTTGAATTAATTTTAAATTTAAATTTTCGGTTAAGTTTATTTTAATTCATGTAAGGCCTCAATTGTGAGGTTCACTTTGTAAATTTGTAGTAATTGGAGACATCAAGTTGAGTGGGAGCCCAACAGCAATGGAGGTGGAGATTCGAGTGGTAGCCCATCCAAGGAAGTTGCAAAACCCAAGAAGAATTTCTTGAAGACTGTCAATGCTTAGTTAAAAATTAGTTTGATTAAGTATAGGTGGTCATACTAAGGGTTTTATTTATGCTTTAAATTCGTTATTGCATGTTTTATTATGCCTTTTATGCTTTTAGAAAGAGTTCACCTAGAATTGCATGTTTAGGATAATAAAACCTACTCTCAAAATTGAATTATTGCTCAACCTATCGAAAACAACTTAGATGGATAAATAAAGAAAGCCAAAGCGAATTAGTTGTCAATCATTAATAAGTAGGGTGGGAGTTAGGTCAATTCAAATTGGCTATCAAAATAGTTTTTGGCCAAGAGCAGAGGAGGAGAAATATTGTATTCGATACAAATTTCTTGCCAAGAGTCATTTTGAATGATCGATCATAAGATTATCCACCAAAGACAACATGAGATCGAGTTTGTTGGGCCAAAGTCCCCTTGAGCCCGTGAGTCTTATGGGTCTTTGTAAATTAAAAAAAAAATGAGAGTTGATAAAGTGTTTTGATTTGAAGTTAAAGTTAGTTTTAATTTCTTTGATGATTAATAACTAAAATTGAACCTTTATGACTTGTCAGAATCAAAGATGTCTAACAAACCCACCAACAACACAGTTAACCTCTGTTCTCTTTTGGAAAAAGAGAAACTCACCGGGGCCAATTTTCTTGATTGGCACCGAAACCTGAGGATTGTCCTTAGGGCAGAGGAGAAAGAATATGTTCTAGAAAGAGGCTTAAAGAACAAGCCCAAAGAAAACGCGACTCAAGCTGGAAAAGACAAGTGGGAGCGTCATTCTGATGATGATGTCCAAATCAGCTGTATCATGTTGGCTACTGTGACTCCTGAGCTTCAAAGACAGTTTGAAAACAAGAAGGCGCATGAAACAATCACTCAACTGAAAAGCATGTTTCAAGAACATGCTCGAATTGAGAGATGTCAGATCAATGAGCAAATTATTCGCACTCGTCTTGAGATTGGCAAGCCCGTTGGGCCCCATGTACTGAAGATGATTGGTCTTTTTGAGTCCATGGAGCGACTAGGGTTCCCCTACACTCCTGAGTTAGCTACTGACATTCTTCTCAGCTCACTACATGAAGGGTTTAGCACCTACAAACTGAACTACAACATGCAGGGGCATAAGAAGTCTCTAATAGATCTTCATGCGATGTTGGTCACGGTTGAGAGGGACATTAAGATAGCCCATAAGGCTAGCTCGAATGTACTCGTGGTCTTTAAGGGAAAAGGTAAGTTCAAGAAGGCAAACAAGAGCAAGAAGGGACCTACAAGTAAGAAAGGCAAGAACAAAACTGTTGTCCCAGCCAAACCTAAAGCAAGACCTAAGCCAGATGAAGAGTGCTTTTATTGTAAAGGCTAATGACACTAGAAAAGAAACTGCCCCTCCTAATTGGATGATCTAAAGACTGGAAAGGTCGTCAAGTTAGGTACAGATGTGATCGATATAAATCTTATTGTTTTTACTCTATGGGCATTAGATACCGGTTGTGAAGCTCACATTTGTGGAAATGTACAGGGCCTAAGCAGAAGTAGACTAGTCAACAATAATGAAGTAAACCTACACACAGGAAACAGGCAAAGAGTTTCTGCTGTCTTCGTAGGAACTTATAGTTTATCATTACCTTCAGGACTTATATTAGAACTAAATAATTGTTATTTTGTTCCCGCCATTAGTCAGAATCTAATTTCAGTAGATGTACTTGAGATTGAAGGTTATTCCTTTAATATTACGAATGGTCGTTTTTCATTTACAAAGAACGGAATCTTTTATGGTGCGGGTATTCGTATGAATGGCCTCTACATACTAGATTTAGATAAACAAATCTGTCACATCGAATCAAAAAAAGGCTAAAACAAAAGACTCAAATGAAACATACCTTTGGCATTGCAGGCTAGGTCATATTAATCAGAATCGCATCCAGAAACCGCAAAGTACAGGAATTCTGGAAAATTAGAGTTTGAAGTTTGTGAGGCATGTCTGATGGGAAAAATGACTAAGTCACCTTTTAATGGAACTGGTGAACGGGGCAACGACTTATTAGGGCTCATACATACTAATGTATGCGGACCAATGAGCACTGATGCTAGAGGAGGATTCTACTATTTCATTACTTTTACTGATGACTTTAGTAGATATGGGTATATCTACCTAATGCGTCATAAATCTGAATCTTTTGAAAAGTTCAAAGAATTCCAAAATGAAGTACAGAACCAACTTGGCAAAACAATAAAAACTCTTCGACCAAATCGAGATGGAGAATATTTGAGCCAAGAATTCATAAACCATCTAAAAGCTTGTGGGATTGTCTCACAACTATTTCCTCCAGAAACCCCACGACACAATGGAGTATCTGAAAGGAGAAATCACACTGTATTAGATATGGTGCGTTCGATGATGGCAGAGTCAGAATTACCACTTAGCTTTTGGGGGCATGCCCTTGAAACCGCATCACTCATTCTAAATAGGACTCCCACTAACGCTACTGAAAAGACTTCATATGAGATATGGAGAGGAAGAGTTCCTTGTCTGTCTTTTCTAAAGATTTGGGGATTTGAAGGCTATGTTAAGGTTTCACCTGACAGCAAGCTTGCACCCAGATTTGAAAAGGTTTTCTTTGTGGGCTATCCTAAAGAAAACCAAAGGATTTGACTTCTACAATCGTTCTGAGAACAAAGTGTTTGTGTCTCGTGAATTTTCAAAATCGTTTACTAATTTTCCTTTAATTTACAGATTAACAGAAAAGTATAATTATTTGCTTCTATGATTTTTATTCTAATTTTTGAAATTTTATAAAAATATGACAATTTTACAGTAGCATATTGGATGAATCTACTGTATGGGAAAATTATAAAATTTGATTTTTAAACTTATCGGACTATTATTATTTATTTTCCTCTTACACGGAGAATTAAAAAGTTTAATTCTGCAAAATTTTACAATCTTTTAAAAATTGTTAAAATTCTGGAAAATCTTCATATTGGGTTATTAAATAACACTGTGATATGAAATTATTAAATTCGATAAGTTATGATAATTTTATTTAAGTTTTCATTCACGAAATTAACCAAAACTGGGAAGCAACACGCACCATATTGATCCAACACGGACCGTTTTGGTGAATTCGTGTGTTTTAGGGTTTGTAATTAATTTTTGAAATTAATTATTAAATCTCATTACTACTAAATCAGTTGATGGGCAGAAAATCTATTATTTTGTAAAGTTTAGGAAACTTACAATATCTTTAAAAGATATAGTATCTTTTAGATTTCTTTATTTTATGAAAATCGAGTATTTTGTATATATAGGTACAAAATCCTAAATCGGTTTAGGTAACTAAGATAAAATTTGGAATTTTGTTTATTTTATTATTCATGCAAACTTTTAGGAAACCTTATTTAGTATTTGTTTCCTTATATATGCTGTGTCGCAATTATATATGCCTTTATAAATTGTTATTTAAAGCATGTGTTATATTTGATATAATTATCGCAATATTACATGTTTGCATGTGCTTCTAGTATGGCCATAGATAGTCAATTTAACCGGTCTGCGTACCGGGTTGGGTGAAATATGGCATGCGTGCCGTCGTTGAATTAATTTTAAATTTATATTTTCAGTCAAGTTTATTTTAATTCATGTAAGGCATCAATTGTGAGGTTCACTTTGTAAATTTGTTGTAATTGGAGACATCAAATTGAGTGGGAGCCCAACAGCAATGGAGGTGGAGATTCGAGTGGAAGCCCATCCAAGGAAGTTGCCAAAAACCCAAGAAGAATTTCTTGAAGACTGTCAAGGCTTAGTTAAAAATGTGTTTGATTAAGTCTAGGTGGCCATATTAGGGGTTTTATTTATGCTTTAAATTCGTTATTGCATGTTTTATTATGCCTTTTATGCTTTTCGAAAGAGTTCACCTAGAATTGCATGTTTAGGATAATAAAACCTACTCTTAAAATTGAATTATTGCTCAACCTATCGAAACACCACTTAGATGGATAAATAAAGAAAGCCAAACCGAATTATTTGTACATCATTAATAAGCAGGGTGGGAGTCAGGTCAATTCAAATTGGCTATCAAAATATGTTTTGGGCCAAGAGAAGAGGAAGAGAAATATTGTATTCGATACAAATTTCTTGCCAAGAGTCATTTTGAATGATCGATCATAAGATGATCCACCAAAGATAACATGGGATCGAGTTTTGTTGGGCCAAAGTCCACTTGAGCCCATGAGTCTTGTGGGTCCTTGTAAATTAAATCACTAAATGAGAGTTGATAAAGTGTTTTGATTTGAAGTTAAAATTAGTTCTAATTTCTTTAATGATTAATAATTAAAATTGAACCTTTGTGACATGTCAGAATCAAAGATGTCTAAGACACCCACCAACAACACAGTTAACCTCTGTTCTCTTTTGGAAAAATAGAAACTCACCGGGGCCAATTTCCTTGATTGGCACTAAAACCTGAGGATTGTCCTTAGGGCAGAGCAGAAAGAATATGTTCTAGAAAGAGCCTTAAAGAACAAGCCCAAAGAAAATGCGACTCAAGCTGAAAAAGACAAGTGGCAGCGTCATTCTGATGATGATGTCCAAGTCAGCTGTATCATGTTGGCCACTATGACTCCTGAGCTTCAAAGAGAGTTTGAAAACAAGAAGGCACATGAAACAATCACTCAACTGAAAAACATGTTTCAAGAAGATGCTCGAATTGAGAGATGTCAGATCAATGAGCAAATTGTTCGCACTCGTCTTGAGATTGACATGCCCGTTGGGCCCCATGTACTGAAGATGATTGGTCTTTTTGAGTCCATGGAGCGACTAAGGTTCCCCTACACTCCTGATTTAGCTACTGACATTCTTCTTAGCTCACTACATGAAGGGTTCAACACCTTCAAACTGAACAACAAAATGCAGGGGCATAAGAAGTCTCTAATGGATCTTTATGCGATGTTGGTCACGACGGAGAGGGACATTAAGATAGCCCATAAGGCTAGCTCTAATGTCCTCGTGGTCTATAAGGGGAAAGGCAAGTTGAAGAAGGCTAACAAGAGAAAGAAGGGACCTACAAGTAAGAAAGGCAAGAACAAAACTGTTGTCCCAGCCAAACCTAAAGCAAGATCTAAGCCAGATGAAGAATGCTTTTATTGTAAAGGCAAATGACACTGGAAAAGAAATTGCCCCACCTACTTGGATGATCTGAAGACGGGAAAGGTTGTCAAGTCAGGTAAAGATGTGATCGATATTAATCTTATTATTTCTACTTTATGGGTATTAGATACCGGTTGTGAAGCTCTCACATTTGTTGAAATGTACAAGGCCTAAGGAGAAGTAGACGAGTCTGCAAGAATGAAGTAAACCTACGCACAGGAAACAGGCAAAGACTTGCGGTTGTCTTCGTAGGAACTTATAGTTTATCATTACCTTCAGGACTTATATTAGAACTAAATAATTGTTATTTTGTTCCCGCTATTAGACAGAATATAATTTCAGTAGATGTACTTGAGATTTAAGGTTATTCTTTTAATATTACGAATGGTTGTTTTTCATTTACAAAGAATGGAATCTTTTATGGTGCGGGTATTCGTATGAATGGCCTCTACATATTAGATTTAGATAAACAAATCTGTCACATCGAGTCAAAAAAAGGGTAAAACAAAAGACTCAAATGAAAAATACCTTTGGCATTGTAGGCTAGGTCATATTAATCAGAATCGCATCTAGAAACTATAAAGTACAAGAATTCTGGAAAATCTAAACATTGAAAAGTTTGAAGTTTGTGAGGCATGTCTGATGGGAAAAATGACTAAGTCACCTTTTAATGGAACTGGTGAACGAGCCAACGACTTATTAGGGCTTATACATACTGATGTATGCGGACCAATGAGCTACAGTGCTAGAGGAGGATTCTACTATTTCATTACTTTTACTGATCACTTTTGTAGATATGGGTATATCTACCTAATGTGTCATAAATCTAAATCTTTTCAAAAGTTCAAAGAATTCCAAAATGAAGTACAGAACCAACTTGGCAAAACAATAAAAACTCTTCGATCAGATCGAGGTGGAGAGTATTTGAGCCAAGAATTCATTAACCATCTAAAAGCTTGTTGAATTGTCTTACAACTATCTCCTCCAGGAACCCTACAACATAATGGAGTATCTGAAAGGAAAAATCGCACTCTATTAGATATGGTGCGATCGATGATGGCAGAGTCAGAATTACCACTTAGCTTTTGGGGGCATGCTCTTGAAACCGCATCTCTCATTCTAAATAGGACTCTGACTAAAGCTACTGAAAAGACTCCATATGAGATATGGAGAGGAAGAGTTCCCAGTCTGTCTTTAATTTTCTAAAGATTTGGGGATGTGAAGCCTATGTTAAGGTTTTACCTGACACCAAGCTTGCACCCCGATCTGAAAAGGTTTTCTTTGTGGGCTATCCTAAGGAAACCAAAGGGTTTTACTTCTACAATTGTTCTGAGAACAAAGTGTTTGTGTCTCGGAATGCTTTCTTCCTATTGAACGATTTTGTATCTAAGAGAAAAAGTGGGAGAGAAATTGAACTAGGTGAAGTTCAAGAGCCACAAACCACTTCAAATCTTATCCCATACCCCGTCACCACTACTTGCATTCCAATCTCTGTTGATCCTCAACAAGATAGGAATGATGAACTGGTAGTCGGGGGACAGGTAGATGAAGAAGTAGGGAATGTGGACATACCCCTTCGTAGGTCGAGTAGGGACATTCGCCCTCCCGAGAGATACAGTTATCTCATTACATCGAAAATCAACATATTCCTTGTGGAGTATGATGAGCCCGAGACCTACAAACAAGCTTTAGCGAGCCCAAATTCTAAGAAATGGCTCGAGGCCATGAAATACGAGATAGACTCCACGTACGAAAACAAGGTTTGGACCTTGGTTGACTTGCCTGAAGGCGCTAGAGCCATCAGAAACAAGTGGGTCTTCAAAGTGAAAACCGACATGGATGGTAAACCTAGTGTTTACAAAGCACGGCTGGTGGCAAAAGGTTTCTCTCAAATTCATGGTATTGACTATGAAGAGACCTTCTCCCGAGTAGCAGCTTTTGAATCTATCAGGATACTCCTTGCCATAGTTGCATGGTATGACTATGAAATGTGGCAAATGGACGTCAAGACTGCATTCTTGAATGGGATTCTGGAAGACGAAGTGTATATGACACAACCTGAAGGTTTTGAAGATCCCAAAGGTTTTGGGAAGGTCTGTAAGCTGCAAAGGGCCATTTATGGCCTCAAGCAAGCTTCAAGGAGTTGGAATCAAAGGTTTAATCAAGTAATCAAAGAGTTTGGTTTCTAGAAAAACAAAAAAGAGCCTTGTGTTTATAGCATACTCAGTGGGAACAAAATAGTCTTTCTAGTTCTGTATGTGGATGATATACTCCTCATTGGAAATGACATTCCCATGCTAGAGTCTTGTAAGACTTGGCTTAGGAAGAATTTCTAAATAAAGGATCTCGGTGAGGCGCAGCACATTCTTGGAGTAAAGATCCATAGAGATAGATCAAGGCGTTTAATTGCATTGAATCAAACAACTTATATTGATAAGGTGTTGAATCAATTCAACATGCAGAACTCCAAGAAGGGATTCATTCCCATGGTTCATGGCACATCACTTGGTAAAACAGATTGTCCTCAAACATCTGAAGACCAGGAAAAGATGAAAAATATACCTTATGCCTCGGCTGTAGGGTCTATAATGTATGCTTTGAGATGTACAAGGCCTGATATAGCTTATGCTTTAAATATGTGCAGCACGTTTCAAGCCAACCCTGGTGAGAAACACTGGATTGTTGTGAAAAACATACTTGAGTATCTGAATAGAACTAAGGAGTTGTCCTTGGTCTATGGAGGTGAGAGACAGCTAAGTGTAAAAGGTTATACAGATGCCAGTTTCATGACAGATAAAGATGACTATAGTAGCCAATCTGGATACGTCTTTTGTCTAAATGGTGGAGCAGTGAGCTGGAAGAGTTCCAAGCAAAACATTGTCGCTGATTCTACAACTGAGGCAGAATACATCTGTAACGCCCCAACCTTAATCACAATATTAAGACTATACTTAAAATCCCAAACCTGTGATTAGCGCAGCGGAACACCTTAGGTCGAGGCATCACCGCCGTCTCCCAAAAGAGACAAGGCAACAACACTAAAGAAACTTCCAAAACCACAAGATAACTTACTAGCTTAAAAACCTTCATATATAAAACTTATACAACCTTTGGATAAACTACATAAACTTAAACATAGCTTAACAACTAAACGACTTCCAAAATCCTGCTCGCCCTTGCTAACCGGTGATTTCCTTAGAGAACTACCTTGACAGCCCTGAATTACCTTGGAACCGACTTGTCCTTTCCTTGGGAGCTCGAGCCTCCTAAAAACAAAACCATAAAACATCGCAAAAGTGAGTGGGGAAACACTCAGTACATAAACCTCCAACACGTCAAACCGTTCGAAAACGGTTTTAGTGCCACATTTAAATTCATTTTGAAAACGGGAAAAGGGGATAAACGATAACTTGCAATGATGTGCATAAAACATAAACATGAATAACATAGAATAGAGGTATATAGAAAATACGTGGAACCCTTATGATCGGTGGAAGCACCTCACACGCGCATGCCCAAATCGATCTAGATTTGGATTGGGTGATCGCTACTGTCGATAATCGCCGTGTCTAGGACACTGATCAGGAGCATCTAAAAGGCTAGCACTTCACGTAACTAGCTAAAACATAAACATAGAATACATAAAATGGGTCCACTTTTGAACATAATGATATCATAAAACATAAAACTTGACATGTCATAAATTGAATGAATCATGAATATAACTTAGATCGTAAAAGCTGGACAATTTGCGTACCTTGGGACGCTAAAGATCTTAATGGATGACTCGGCTTGAGATGGCTTTGGAAGCTTGTCAACTAAGATGAAAATAAATAGAAATGAAGAACCGAATAAGGTTCTAAATTAGACTCATAAGTTTAGAAACTAAGTAATATAAATGAAATGCTTTAGGAATAAAATTTCAGGTTTATATAAAAATAGAGTTTGAAGGATAACTTGAGTTAGAAAAATCGGAATGACATAAAAGAGTACATTTCGAAATAGGGAAAATCATGATCTTTAATTTTGTTAACAGGGCCGAAGGCTAAAAATGAGTGGAAGGGCTCCAAAACGGGCCCGGATAGAAACTGGAGTTTAGAAAACTTAGGATTTTCGGGTTGAGATGATATAGAAATGGAGAAATTGGAAGGTGAAATCAGTGAATGAACTTGGACCTTGGGTTGACGGATTAGATTGATGAAGGATGACCCTTAACGATTAGAAATTAGAAAGGAAATCATTGAACTCGAAGACGGCTTAAAGACGTGACAATTGAGATGAGATATGACGAAATGTGAATAAATTGTCGGTTTCGGGATGTGGTTGAGCGACAAAGATTGAGTCGAATTGTGAGAGAATAAAGCCTTAGAGCTACTTATAGCTTGGAGGTTGATAAAATTAGATGAGAGACTTGGTTAAATCAGAAACCTCGAGCTTTCATTGCTAGAACTTAAGAAGAGAATTTAGAACTTATATATAGTTTATAACTTCTACGAAAGAGACCTTAGGACAAACTTAGGTCTTCAAACCATGCTTTTCACTCTTAAACTTATACTATAAGGTCATGATATACATTCATAACTTCTCGCATCTTAAAAACCTCTATTGAAAGCATTTAAGACCCTTAAGATGGAATTTTACACAACCCAATCTGGGCAGAAACTCGATTCTGGACAGCCCTGCTTCCCGGGCTCATAACTCATACTCCCGATATCGGATGACTACGAACCATACCTTTCTGGAAAGCTTGCAATATGACCTAAAACTTTCATGTTTACCACAAAAACTAGAAAGATCTCCAAAGGGACGAAAAACAGCCCTCAACATACTGATCCAGAATTCGTATATAAAATCGTGAGGTTACGGTTTTGGTCGTAACTCGGGCTATACAAGTCGGAAATTAGAAATTCCAAAGCCTATAGTTAGCTAACACCTTGAGCTATCATATGGAATAAAAATCTGGGTAAAAATCCCACTTTTATATTGCTGTAAATTTCCAGAATTGAGACAGTGACTAACTTGCTCTTAATTTCAGCTCTAAAGATACTTTAAGCCCTTAATTCATACTAATTCTCAACCAAACTTCACTTTGGCTATAATCCACTATATTTCCAGAATTAAACCTTGAAAGTTAACCCATCAAAGAGCTTAAATCCCACATGCAACCATTGATTAAACACAAACTCCACATAAAGGACTTGTTCTTGAACTCTTTCACCAAAAACTCACTAATTCACCCAAATTAAACATGATAACACTAAAATAATAAACTTAGCATACACAACCAGCCCTTAATACTCAGCAACCTACCAAGAAATTCATATGCATCAAGATTATAACAACATGCATCAAGAATTTAACAAGAAAACCTCAAGAACTCATCCAAATACACATGCACATACTCCAAACTCAAACCCTAACTTAACCAATCCAATTATACACTTGAATTCATGAATTTAGAGAGTAAAAGAGAGTAAATTTACAAAAGAAACATATATAAAACATGAATTTTCAGATTAGGGTTGTAAGAAATTGAAATTGGGGGTTTGAGAGATTACCCTTGAGGTTAAAAATGGATGAAAACACAAGTGAGGGAGGAAGAGGAGCAACGGCGGCGGCGAAAGGTGGCGGCGGCCGGCGCCGGTGGCCGGAAACACGTGGTGGCTGCTGGTGGTCTGCTCGGCCAGAGGGAGGAAGAGGGAAGATAGAGTGGAGCCTTTGAGAGATTGAAATAAAATGATGTTAAAATGACTAAAGCCCCCCCTCCCTTACTAGTAATATATAACTATCCTCCATTTAAACTAAATTAAAATTACTTAAAAATAATAGGACAACAAGTTAATTAAACATTTAGATAAAGATAATAGGGTGATAAAAGTTAGGATGAGATAAATAATAATGGTAGTGGCAAATTGAAATAGTGGGTTTTGTAGAGAATGAAATTTAAGAGTAATAAATTGGTAACAACTTGGTAAAATAAATTAGGACTTGGATTAAAATAGGATAAAATGAGTAAAATTACCACTTGAAACAATATAAAGGGAATGAAATTAAATAAATTAAAATTGGAACGGTAAAATATATATAGAGATCGGGGCGGATAAATATTAACAGTTTCTCGGTAAATAAATTTATAACGTAAAACATATGACTTGAAATACTTTAACTTATTGAATAAATGTGTAAAGTAAACTTTTAAGCCGATAGTTCGGCACCTTAGCCATCTCCTGCGCGAGACTTGACACCGAAGAAAAATAAATAATTAAAAGTAAAAACGAAAAATTTATACGCAATTTAAGTAATTACGGTAATTAGTACTTAATTAATCGTAATTTTTGGGCGGGTTGTTACAACATCGAAACATCTGAAGCGTGAAGGAGGCAATGTGGGTGAAGAAGTTCATCGAGGAGCTTGAAGTTATGCCTAGTATTGCGGAAGGCGTGGACCTATACTGTGACAACAGTGGGGCCATTGCTCAGGCAAAGGAACCTAGAGCACACAGCAAAGCTTAGCATGTGTCCAGAAAGTATCACATCTTTCGAAAGATTATCCAGGAAGGTGATATTAATGCGTGCAAGGTTCATACGGATGAGAACGTCGCCGATCCGCTTACTAAACCCCTGTCGCAAGCGAAGTATGAGAGTCTTACTCATGCAATAGGAATTAGACATCTTGAATGATGTTATTAAGTTACATTTTTGAACATTAGATGGCTCATGTTTTGTAATAGTTATGTATTCATCATTTATAAATAAATTCAACCTTTACATAAATCGTGGTTTAGAATTATGTAAATGTCCAAAAGGTTTAGCAAATTCAAAATGGGAAATTGGATGAGGTCTGATTTCTGAAACCCCCTTAGTGAACTTGATGACGCTAATCCTAGTCGATAGTCGACATGTTTCCTAATTGTATTATCACATAGGGATAGTGATGATATTAACACAATTAGCATGTAGGATTGAAGTGATGATCGAGTTTCATGATCATATTGACGTATTGACATCATAAATCAATCACATGGGTATTGTTGAGAACAACTACCGAACTGACCCCCAGTGGGAGCTCTTTAAGTTGGGAATTGTCATAGGAGCTCTCACCACTCAAAGTTCCTGAATCCTAAGTTTAGTACACAGACTGCATGATCTGTTGTGACTTTGGAGCGCGTCAAATGCCTTTCGCAACAGTAGGCTGTAAAGACGGTGTTTGGGTTACAACTGGATCATGTGAGAATGTGTGTTTGAACAAGATAGCATTGTCCTCCCTATTAGGGACAGTTGTCTTATTGGCCACTCGGTGAGATTGGACTGAAAATGCTTGGCCGAGCTCAGTTGAATCAATAGTTGATCATCTGCTTTTCAAAGTCTAAACTCGGAGATCGAGGAACGTTTCAGACCTTACATAAGGATGACATCAGCTTACCTTATCCGAACATCAGACAGTAAGTGACAAGGGAATTCAAGGAATCGAACACTTGTGGGACAAGTGGGAGATTGTTGGGAATGTCCCGACAATGTTCGATATACACGAAGATCAAACCAAAAGAAATATAGTAATTATATGTCTTGCTAGAGACCTCTATAATTAGTAATTGAATATGTTTAATTACAACTATATTATTTGGTTCTACTGGGTCACACAAGTCAGTGCCCTGGAACAATGTATGTAACCTAAATAATATTGTACTATGTTTAGAAATGTTGGGAACTGATTTCTGTGAGAAATCAGCCCAACACGGAGCGTATTGGGTTCAACACGGTCTATGTTGGGACACCACAGTCCGTGGTGTCCATGGGCCAAGTTAATGAACCTTCTGGAGTCCAACACAGATCGTGTTGTTTCAACACGGACCGTGTTGGGCCTGAGAAGTGCGCCGTTGCGTTAAGTTGGCCCTTTAAGGTTTTGAACCTTTTTCTTAGGTTTTCTAAACACTACATAAAGGGGTCTCTGTGAGAGATTATTCCACACCAACTGCCTAAGACTCTTAGAGAGATACCAGGGTGATTTCCTGAGTTCCTCTCTCTTTTAGTTTGCAGTTCTTGTTTCAGGAAACACTCTCTGTTCATACATCTTAGATTGAGATTCATTTCGATCGGGTCGATCTAGCAATCGGGTTCCCGGAGTCCTGCGTGGACTTTTCAGTAGAGGGTTTCAACGTTGGAATCTGGAAGGTCAACCTCTTCTTCAGCCGGAATTAGCGATCACGTATAATTACTAAAGCCTCTGCAGTTGTTTTGATTAATTGTTTATAACCGTTATAAATATTCCGCCAATTAATCTGTATCTGTTTAGGAAATAGATAACCTAAAACCCAACAAAACTGTACTGTCGTTTTTGAGAGAGTTGTCTAGGACAACTCTACGTAATAATAACGTAATAATAAAATAACACATAATAGTCGCATAATAAAAGTATAATGCGTACTGCTTGAAATCTAAAAATACATAATACATTATTAGAAATGTAAAATGGCAGAAAAGCTTTTAAAAACTTTTATTTTAGAATTATAACACAATACTAATACTTTAACTAAGGAATTACCAAATCAGCTACACTTCGCAATTATAAATGATAAACATAAAAATATCTTTCAAACTATAATCAACCTTATTTAAACTATCATGCGTATCATTACTCAATTATAACCAACAAATTCAGATTTAACAAAGTAACCTAACTCTAGTTCTTGCATGAAATAATACTAACAAGACCTTAACATGATTTACCCATAATATCAATCACGTAACAACACAAAAAAAATTCCGAAACTACAATCATCCTTAATTTAATTACAAAAGACTGACTATTTCCAGCTACTTAATCATATTCATGCACTAATAATCAATAATTATAGGATAATCAAGAAAATACAAGAAACATAACATATCAGCATACGAAACAAAAAAAGAACAGGGTTTTACGCAAGGAGTTGGTCGAAGGCTGGGGTGGCGGTTGACGATCGGCGTGGGGGTCCGGGTTCGTCGAAGGTTATGGTCCGAACAGCAAGCGGCAGCAAAGACGACACACGCAGCAACAACACGACAGTAGCGGTTCCTTCCGTCAGTCATGGGCGTTCATAGCAACGTTCAACGGCAACAGTGGTGTGCAACGGCCGTCAGGGAAGCGGCTATGGTACGACAGCGGCGGCAATAAGAATGGAGCAAAGGGAGAAGGAGAAAAGGGAGAAACCGAGAGAGAGAAACGGGGGGGGAGTATCACGTAGGGTTTTAGAGCTAGTGTTTATCAAAGGTTAAAAACTCAATTAACTTTTAATTACCTCCCCAAGTAACCCTAAATTTGATCTAATTCTATTAATAAAACCTCTAACCGACTAATTCTAGCTAAAGAAGGATTACTATACTACTAATCTACTAACAAAGATTAATTAATAATAATAATAATAAACCCGCTTAATGTTTCACGTTGAATTATTAGTATCTTATGCAAAACTCAGCTCACCACTCTCAAGTCAAACCCAACCTAGATTATCAAAACCAATAAGAAAACCACTAATAAAAGACCATCCATTTTCTCAACTCAAACCTAAGTATAACAACTACAAACAGTTGTCTAAACATTGATGGTGACATTTCAACATAAAGTTCCCTTTCGGGATGCAATTCTCAAAACAGATTAGAAAACATTGAAACACATTTAAAGAGCATCCCAGTGGGGATTAGAGCATAGACGTTACCTGATCAGCTTCATTTCACTGCAAAGAACGAACACATTTGAGCTCACTAACGACGCGAATTAGCTCGGGTTTAAAATAGAAGTAATTACTCTAATTAAAACGTGTCCTTCGAAGTTAGTATTAACTACCTTTTATCTAACCCTCCCCTAGGAACACTATAGGTTCCCATCATTCATGAATTTACACTTTAAATTACCCAACACATTCTAATTAGTCAAATAACAAAACCAAAACAACTTTTTCACTCAACAACACATTCACTAATAATTAATATCAACAAGACAAATTACAACATTCACATAAAAAAGGGTCATAACTTGATTTTCGAACATCCTATGGGTTTGTTTTTGGACTTTCTGGAAACCTCGGGGTGTATACTAAAACTCTTATGTTGAACTCAAGACTAAAAACACACTTTAAGGTCCCCAAAAACAGACATCAATCTAAACTATCCAGATCTGACCAAGGTCTGGTAAATGGGGTATAACTCGACTTATACAACTCCAAAGTCGAAATCGTGAAATTCCTATAAAAGTTAACATCCTAAGGAACCTCCAGCTTAAGCAATTCGGCTAACAGACGAATATACACTTTATGTGACCCGTTCTTTACACCCTATCAAAACTGTCCCGTTCCCGGTTCCCATATGGTCAATAATTTCGGTTCTAGCTTTCACCAATCGATCACAGGTTTCTAATATAGGCCCTATACAGTGGCTAAAGTTAAAGTTTCTACCCTAATCCAATAAGTTTAAAAACTACCACTTATAACCAACGCTTTAATCCTTTTTAGGTAAAGAACTTGATAATAATTAATAATAAAATAACACATAATAAAAGCATAATAAAAGCATAATACGTACTACTTGAAATCTGAAAATACATAATACATTATTAGAAATGTAAAACGGCAGAAAAGCTTTTAAAAACTTTTATTTTAGAAATATAACATAGTACTAATACTTTAACTAAGGAATTACCAAATAAACTACACTTCGCAATTATGAACGGTAAACATAAAAATATCTTTCAAACTATAATCACCTTATTTAAACTATCATGCGTATCATTACTCAATTATAACCAAAGAATTGATATTTAACAAAGTAACCTAACTCTAATTCATGCATGCAATAATACTGACAACACCTTAACATGGTTTACCCATAATATCAATCACGTAAGAACACAAAAAAAACCCAAACTACAATCATCCTTAATTTAATTACAAAGGACTGACTATTTCATGCTAATTAACCATATTCATGCACTTATAATCAATAATAATAGGATAATCAAAAAACTACAAGAAACATAACATATCAGCATACGAAACAAAAAAAGAACAAGGTTTTGCGCAAGGAGTAGGTCGAAGGCTGGGGTAGCGGTTGACGATCGGCGTCGGTGGTCGTCGGAGGTTATGATCCGAACAGCAAGCGGCAACAACGACAACACACGCAGCAGCGACACGACAATAGCGGTTCCTTCCGTCAGTCATGGGCGTTCACAGCAACGTCCAACGGCGACGGCGGTGTGCGACGGCCGTCTGGGAAGCGGCGATGGTACGACAGCGGTGGCAATAAGAACCGAGCAAAGGGGGAAAGAGACTAGGGAGAAACCGAGAAAGAGAAACGGGGGGGGGGGGAGTATCACGTAGGGTTTTAGAGCTAGTGTTTATGCATGGTTAAACACTCAATTAACTTTTAATTACCTCCCTAACTAACCCTAAATCTGATCTAATTCTATTAATAAAACCTCTAACCGACTAATTCTAGCTAAAGAAGGATTACTATACTACTAATCTACTAACAAAGATTAATTAATTAATAATAATAATAATAATAATATTGCTAAAATTAGTAGTACCACTGCTAATGTAAAACTAAACTAATATCATATGACAATACTACTCTCACCAATCTTCACGTAATCTATATATTATAATAGAAATCATTGTAGGTGTCACGAAATAAAGCCGCGGGAGTGATTGTAGGGGAATTAGCCAATCACAACATAGAAAATTATATTTTTTTCTATTTTCTATTTTTTTATTTTCAATCCGGATTTTATTTTAAAATTAAAAAAACCAGAGAGTATCACTAATCTTTGACTGCTTCGGACTCTAAATTAAATTATTTTGTTGCAAATAACAGTAATTATTTTGGTGTTGTCTATAATAATAATAATAATAATAATAATAATAATAATAATAATAATAATAATAATAATAATAATAATAATAATAATAATAATAATAATCTATATATGTAAAACCCCGAAAAATCCAAAGATGTTGACCGTGACGTCGTTAGTAAATTAGGTTTGACTTCGTTAATTATTGTTATTCGTTTGTGTTTATTTTTGCTAACACTTGAGCTCGTAGGATCGTGAGAGACTAACAAGGGTATATCGGTAATTTCATGGGTTTAGTATTATTGGTTTTACTCTATTTTAGTATTATTATTAATATTTTTTGTGTTATATGAATAATTACGTGAATATTATTTGCTATGTGATTCTATTAATAATAGTATTATTAGTATTAGTTTTATTATTATTACTACTATTATTATTATTATTATTATTATTAGTTGTTTTAGAAAAATCTGTTTTAATTGTTTTAGTGTTGGGTTGGGTTAGGATTAAGAGTAGATTAAGTGAGCCTTAATTACGTGTTAGTATAAAAACCACTCTTTCTCTCTTAAAACCCTAATAACAACCAAACCCTAACCCTACACTCCTCTCTTTTCCCCCTCTCTTTCTCTCTTCCTGTGTCTCTGCTAGTCCCACTGCGGGCCACCGCTGTGATCACGGACGCCACCACCATCCTCCCTCTTGTCTCTCTTTCTCTTTCTTTCCTTGACTCTCTCAAACCCACCTTTCTCTCTCGCCGCCACCGGACACCACGGGCCGCGCCCGCGCCACACCCAGCCGCTCGTCGCTCCTGCACCCGGCGCCGAAGTCGGCCATTCTTTGTTGCTACTCTTGTTCTTGATCGGACCACCACCGTCGTAGCCCTGCTGTCGCCGCCCCTACCGCCGTCGCACCCCCGGTGTGCCCTAAACCCTAACGTAAAACCCTAATTTTTCTTTCTTTGAAACTTTTCTTTTTCTTTCTTTGTCTCTGATTATTATCATTATTATTGTATTATTATTACTGTTTCTTTTGTTAAATCTTGTAAATTTGGGTAATTAAGGGTGTAAATTATTAGGTTGTTGTTTGTAACTAAATGGTTCTTGTATTGTTTTTATTTACATGTAATTTGTCTAATTCTTTATATGTAATCTTGTATGTTTTAATTTGGTGTATTAGAGTTGTAATAGTTGTAGTAAAATTATTATTGTTCAATTGTTTAAGATACTTGTTTCTTGTGAATCAAGTTAGGGTTTTAGATAACAATATTAATGTATGTACGAATTCGTAAAGTTTAATTACCTAGTTTAATTCTTGAATTATTAATTAATTTTTCACATATTCTTTAATTCAATCATGTTTAAATCTTGTTAAATAAGTTAGGTTGTTTGAGTTACTAAAGTTCGATTCTTGTTTACTAACTTATGATTCTTGATTGAATCTTGTAAAAAAAGAAATTAGTTGTTAGGATTCTTGAATGGTAGGTTGAATGTTTATATGTTCTTTATAATTTATTCACATGTTCGTTAAGACCTTTCTTGATTCTTGATTAAGAAATTCGTACTTTATAATTTATTCACATGTGTAGGATAATGTTGTTAATGTTTCATGTGTTATATTTTGGTATTAGTGATAGGGAACTTGATGTTTGGACTTTAGATGGTTTAAACTAATTACCTTGGACCCTAGCTACTGTTTTAGGCCCAAATTAGAACCCCGGGACCGAATGGTGAAAGTTAGAATCGAATTTATAATTTTTAAATAAGAACCGGAATCGAGACAGTTTCGTTCGTGTCTAAAGATCGGGCCACCACGAAATTTACGGACCCTTTGGACTGGAGCTTCCCTTAGATGTTAGCTGTAATAGGAATTTTACGGACCGGACTTTGGAATTTTATAATTCAAGTTATACCCCGATTACCAGACCTATATCAGATCTGGACAGTTTGGGAAGATGAAGGTTTTTGAGGACCTTAGAGCGTGTATTGGGTCTCGAGTTCACTTAAGATTTTAAGTAGACATCCCGAGCTTTCCGAAAAGTCCAAAACCAGACCCATAAAATGTCGGGAAGTCAAGTTACGACCCTTTTTGTG
This sequence comes from Portulaca oleracea, assembly GCA_029582165.1. Taxonomy (NCBI): domain Eukaryota; kingdom Viridiplantae; phylum Streptophyta; class Magnoliopsida; order Caryophyllales; family Portulacaceae; genus Portulaca; species Portulaca oleracea. The sequence goes on from CM055882.1 coordinate 37,301,785, forward strand.
TGGATGCTGTAATCTGTCTTGTTAGGTGAAATTGTTAATAAATGTGTTGTTGGTTGAAAAGGTTTACTTCGTATTATTATGCGATTACTTGGAATGTGTTAGGTAATTTAAAATACAAATTCATGATTTATAGGAACCTATAGGGTTCCTAGGGGAGGGTTAGTTAGAAGGTGGTTAATACTAACTTCGAAGGGCGTGTTTTGATTAGAATAATTATTCTATTTTAGGCTCAAGCTAACTCACGTCGTTAGTGAGCTCAAGTGTGTTCGTTTTGCTGTGAAGTGAAGTTAACCAGGTAATGTCTATGCTCTAATCCCCACCGGGATGCTCTTAAAATGTGTTTTAATGTTTTCTAATCTATTTTGATAATTGCATCCTGAAAGGGGTCTTTATGTGGAAAATGTGGCCATCTGTTTTTGATATTTGTTTGTAATTGTTGATTATTGAGTTATTGAAATTGAGATGGTCTTTTATAAGTAGTTTTATTACTAGTTTTGATAACCTGGGTTGGGCTTGACTTGAGAGTTGTGAGTTGAGTTTTTGCATAAGACACTAATAATTCAAAGTGAACCATTAAGCGGGTTTATTGTTTTGATGCCTTTGATAGGCTAATCCTTTTGCGGGCGATAACCCGGAGACCAGGAGTTGATGCCTGTATGGGTTATGTGTCAGGAGATCGAGGTCTCATACCTGATATAGGTTAGATGTTTGTGATGCCTTTGGTAGGCGAATGTTATGATGCCTTTGGTAGGCGATTGTTTTGATGCCTTTGGTAGGCTAATATTTTTGCGGGCGATAACCCGGAGACCAGGATTTGATGCCTGTATGGGTTATGTGTCAGGAGATCAGGGTTTCATCCCTGATATAGGATAGATGCTTTTGATGCCTTTGGTAGGAAATTGTTTTGATGCCTTTGGTAGGCGAATGTTACTCTAAGGGATATGGTATCCCGCCAGCATAATAAAATATGGATTGGTTGGGTTGAGGAAAACAGTTAAGGGATTGAAGGTTTGTGAAATGGTTTGACTTGTTCCCTCTCCCTCAATTGAATTGAAATGTACTTAACTTGTTTTTAACGTTAGGGGTAGACATTATTGAGATTTCCCCCTCATTTTTGAAATGTTTTGTTTTCAGGTGATGATCCATATGATGGGAATGGGAAATAGAAGTGAGGACGACATGTCTAGACATCGTTAATTTTTGTTATGTTCTTTTTGAAAGACTTGAAGTTAGTTTGAGGTTTATTTCTAAGTACGAGTTTGTTAGTTGGTTTGCCGTTGACGGACAGTTGTAGTTTTCCTTCTCGCCTTGTATTCCTTCGGGGATACGGCAATGACGCCCAATAAGAGTTTGAGTCTTCCGCTAATGTTAGTTTGACTTTGACTTTTTATAATTGAATTTCCGGGGCGTTACAGAATGGTATCAGAGCTCTGGGTTGCGACCTAGTAGCTCCTCAGAGTCCTTTAGGTTTAGTTGGACCCTAGGAAGCTAAGTCGGAGGGATGAGGGTAGGATGGGAAAAGGGTTTATGTTTTCCTATTACTACATGATTATGTCTTTAATTTCTGTGTTGCTAGTTTGTTCTAACCCTGTAGGATGGCACAACGCACACACTGTTATCGTCATCCCACCCCGTGTTTTCATCGTTATACTCCCATTCCCCCCAAGGAGAAATTGGGAACTCATATGATAAACTTCTACGACGAGATTGACAAGTACACCAAAGACGTTCCGAACTCATGCCTTCGTGGTAAGGATGAGAGTCAGGCAAACGCATTTTTGCTCACGCTTCGGGACGACCCTTGGTGGGGCCATACTGTACCATTATTGCTACCACCCCCTCTCCCGGTCGAGGAGTATCCCCACCCGTGTTGTTGGTGTATGAGGTACCGAGTGGGGCCAGAGCACCGAATTCCGGAAGTCTTCGATGAGATTGCCAAGATTTGGAAGCGTGATGTGGAAGAAGTTCAAGTGAACCCAGCCCCAGCACCTGTCATGGACATGGATCCCGAGAGTGACCCAGAGGAAGATCCAGAGGAGGATTCTGTGGAGGATTCCGTGGAGGATTCTGAGCCCGAGGTGACCTCTGGAGTTAAAGCTGCACTTGCAGATGAGCCTGAACAGGAGACCGAACCCGAGGATGAGGTTATGGTGGACTGGGAGACAGGAGAAGAACCCGAAGAGAACTCGAGGGATGAGTCTGATGATCTAGATTGGACTCCGATCGCAGCTAGGAAGAACCCTCTATGTAGGAGGATCATATGAGTGGGACAGTAGTAGTAGTATTAGGATTGGTTGCTGTAACTTATTTATGCATGGTTAGTTTGATTGTGATATGTCCCTAAGTGTGGTGTGCTGTTTCTTTGTGTGCTAACCCCAATATAGGGGATAGAGTTACATACTACGACGCTGGTGTGCAAGTATTATAAATAATAGTCTTGATTTTAGAGATGATAGTATATATCTTCTTCTTTCTTTTCAAATGATGCGCGATGAAAGAGTATGTGGAATATGATGCTATTATCTGGGCTTATCTGTTGAAATATATTGCAGTTTTGTATCTGCTTAGAACTTTTATGAGATAGCTGGATTGAATAGTCCCTCCTTAGAATTGGTGATTTACGCTGTGAGATTAAACCTTAAGTAGTCTAAATCAACCCTTTGAACCAGGATGTCAGACGTGAACGGTTCTCAATCCAACCACGTGTCGGGAGCGCCGCAGCTGCGCAAACAGCGCCCTCAAACGCGCTGATCAATCGCGTCTTCCTCACTTGATATCAGGGCCGAGTACAACAGCACCAGGGAATGACCTTGCTAGCCTATTGATGATTGAGATGCTTAACAAGCACGAGGATATACTGAAGAGGGTGGTGGATCCACAAGGAGGAGAAAGGGAAGATGATCTCTCCGCTCTTCTCCTAAGGTTCAATAGCTTTAATCCGCCCACTTATACAGGGGTAGCTGACCCCAAAGTCTTTGAAGAGTGGGTTAGAGAGATGGAAAAGTTTTTTGATACGACACGCTGTCCTGAGGAGTTCATGGTGGATTTTGCTGCATACCACCTGAAGGAGAAGACCGACCTATGGTGGGCAAGTGTTAAGGAGATACGGACCGAACCGGGTTTTGACTGGAACCATTTTAAGGTTGTGCTGAAGGATCGGTTCTACCCTATGTCTCTTCAAAAGGCGAAAGAAAAAGAATTCATGGACTTACGCCAAGGAGAGCGTGGTGTGCTTGCTTACTCCACTAAGTTCACTGAACGATCTCGGTTTGCACCTACTCTTGTGTCTAGTGAATAATTGAGGATGGATCGCTTCTGGGATGGATTAAACTGCAAGATTCAGGATCGGATGTCATTACGTGAGTTCACATCTTACCAGAACATGCTGAATGTTGCCCTCACTGTAGAAAGGGTAATGCACGACATGGAGCAACAACTTTGCATACAAGGGCATAAGAGGAAAGAGTCGCCCCGTTTCAACCCACCTCAACCCTACCAAGAGAAGAGGTTCCGCCCCAATAATTGGCAGAGCAACCCAATCGTTAGGCTTAAGTTTAAGTTTCGAGGACGAAACTTCTTTTAAGGAGGTAATGATGTAAACCCCGAAAAATCCAAAGATGTTGACCGTGACGTCGTTAGTAAATTAGGTTTGACTTCGTTATTTATTGTTATTCGTTTGTGTTTATTTTTGCTAACACTTGAGCTTGTAGGATCGTGAGAGACTAACAAGGGTATATCGGTAATTTCATGGGTTTAGTATTATTGGTTTTACTCTATTTTAGTATTATTATTAATATATTTTGTGTTATATGAATAATTACGTGAATATTATTTGCTATGTGATTCTATTAATAATAGTATTATTAGTATTAGTTTTATTATTATTACTACTATTATTATTATTATTAGTTGTTTTAGAAAAATCTGTTTTAATTGTTTTAGTGTTGGGTTAGGTTAGGATTAAGAGTAGATTAAGTGAGCCTTAATTACGTGTTAGTATAAAAACCACTCTTTCTCTCTTAAAACCCTAATAACAACCAAACCCTAACCCTACACTCCTCTCTTTTCCTCCTCTCTTTCTCTCTTCCTGTGTCTCTGCCGTCCCAGCCGCGCCGCCACCGCCAGACCGCCGCCGCCGGACGCACCACCACCATCCTCCCTCTTGTCTCTCTTTCTCTTTCTTTCCTTGACTCTCTCAAACCCACCTTTCTCTCTCTCTCGCCTTCTGCCACCGCGACGCCACCGTCCACACCACCGGACGCCGCCGCGACCACCGCCACACCCAGCCGCTCGTCGCTCCCACCCAGACGCGAACGGGGTCGAAGTTCGGCTGCTGTTGCTGCCGCGCTGCTGCTGTTGCTACTGGTTGCTGATCGGACCACCACCGTCGTAGCCCTGCTGTCGCCGCCTCTGACCGCCGCCCCTACCGCCGTCGCACCCCCAGTGTGCCCTAAACCCTAACGTAAAACCCTAATTTTTCTTTCTTTGAAACTTTTCTTTTTCTTTCTTTGTCTCTGATTATTATCATCATTATTGTATTATTATTACTGTTTCTTTTGTTAAATCTTGTAAATTTGGGTAATTAAGGGTGTAAATTATTAGGTTGTTGTTTGTAACTAAATTGTTCTTGTATTGTTTTTATTTACATGTAATTTGTCTAATTCTTTATATGTAATCTTGTATGTGTTAATTTGGTGTATTAGGGTTGTAATAGTTGTAGTAAGATTATTATTGTTCAATTGTTTAAGATACTTGTTTCTTGTGAATCATGTTAGGGTTTTAGATAACAATATTAATGTATGCACGAATTCGTAAAGTTTAATTACCTAGTTTAATTCTTGAATTAATAGTTAAGATTTCACATATTCTTTAATTCAATCATGTTTAAATTTTGTTAAATAAGTTAGGTTGTTTGAGTTACTAAAGTTCGATTCTTGTTTACTAACTTATGATTCTTGATTGAATCTTGTAAAAAAAGAAATTAGTTGTTAGGATTCTTGAATGGTAGGTTGAATGCTTATATGGTCTTTATAATTTATTCACATGTTCTTTAAGACCTTTCTTAATTCTTGATTAAGAAATTCGTACTTTATAATTATTCATGTTGTAATTAAATGGTCTTGAAGTAGTATGTTTTAGATTTCATGTGCAGGATAATGTTGTTAATGTTTCATGTGTTATATTTTTGTATTAGTGATGGGGAACTTGATGTTTGGACTTTAGATGGTTTAAACTAATTACTTTGGACCCTAGCTACTGTTTTAGGCCCAAATTAGAACCCCGGCACCGAATGGTGAAAGTTAGAACCGAATTTATAATTTTTAAATAAGAACCGGGATCGAGACAGTTTCGTTAGTGTCTAAAGATCGGGTCACCACGGTTAGTGTAGTTATCTTTTGATCGAACCCTTTGGACTGGAGCTTCCCTTAGATGTTAGCTGTAATAGGAATTTTACGGACCGGACTTTGGAATTTTATAATTCGAGTTATACCCCGATTACCAGACCTAGATCAGATCTGGACAGTTTGGGAAGATGACGGTTTTTGAGGACCTTAAAGCGTGTATTTGGTCTCGAGTTCAGCTTAAGACTTTAAGTAGACATCCTGAGCTTTCCGAAAAGTCCAAAACCAGACCCATAGGATGTCGGGAAGTCAGGTTACGACCCTTTTTGTGTGGATGCTGTAATCTGTCTTGTTAGGTGAAATTGTTAATAAATTTGTTGTTGGTTGAAAAGGTTTACTTGGTATTATTATGCGATTACTTGGAATGTGTTAGATAATTTAAAGTGTAAATTCATGATTGATAGGAACCTATAGGGTTCCGAGGGGAAGGTTAGTTAGAAGGTGGTTAATACTAACTTCGAAGGGCGCGTTTTGATTAGAATAATTATTCTATTTTAGGCCCAAGCTAACTCGCGTCGTTAGTGAGCTCAAGTGTGTTCTTTTTGCTATTAAGTGAAGTTAACTAGGTAATGTCTATGCTCTAATCCCCACCGGGATGCTCTTAAAATGTGTTTTAATGTTTTCTAATCTGTTTTGATAATTGCATCTCGAAAGGGGACTTTATGTTGAAAATGTGGCCATCTGTTTTTGATTTTTTTTTTTGTAATTGTTGATTATTGAGTTATTGAAATTTAGATGGTCTTTTATAAGTAGTTTTGTTACTAGTTTTGATAACCTGGGTTGGGTTTGACGTGAGATTTGTGAGTAGAGTTTTTGCATAAGACACTAATAATTCAAAGTGAACCATTAAGCGGGTTTATTGTTTTGATGCCTTTGATATGCTAATATTTTTGCGGGCGATAACCCGCAGACCAGGAGTTGATGCCTGTATGGGTTATGTGTCAGGAGATCTGGGTCTCATCCTTTATATAGGTTAGATGTTTGTGATGCCGTTGGTAGGCGAATGTCATGATGCCTTTGGTAGGCGATTGTTTTGATGCCTTTGATAGGCTAATATTTTTGCGGGCGATAACCCGGACACCAGGATTTGATGCCTGTATGGGTTATGTTTCAGGAGATTAGGGTTTCATCCCTGATATAGGATAGATGCTTTTGATGCCTTTGGTAGGCGATTGTTTTGATGCCTTTGGTAGGCGAATGTTACTCTAAGGGATATGGTATCCCGCCTGCATAATAAAATATGGATTGGTTGGGTTGAGGAAAACAGTTAAGGGATTAAAGGTTTGTGAAATGGTTTGACTTGTTCCCTCTCCCTCAAATGAATTGAAATGTACTTAACTTGTTTTTAACGTTAGGGGTAGACATTATTGAGATTTCCCCCTCATTTTTGAAATGTTTTGTTTTCAGGTGATGATCCATATGCTGGGGATGGGAAATAGAAGTGAGGACGACATGTCTAGACGTCGTTAATTTTTGTTATGTTCTTTTTGAAAGACTTGAAGTTAGTTTGAGGTTTATTTCTAAGTATGAGTTTCTTAGTTGGTTTGCCGTTGACGGACAGTTGTAGTTTTCTTTCTCGCCTTGTATTCTTTCGGGGATACGGCGGTGACGCCCAATAAGAGTTTTAGTCTTCCGCTAATTTTTGTCTGTTAACGTTAGTTTGACTTTGACTTTCTATAATTGAATTTCCGGGGCGTTACAATATATTATAATAAAAATCATTGTGGGTCCCAAGAAATAAAGCCGCGGGAGTTATTGTAGGGGAATTAGCCAATCACAAGATTAGAAAATTATAGTTTTTTTCTATTTTGTTTTTTTTATTTTCAATCCGGATTTTATTTTATAAGTAAAAAACCAGAGAGTATCACTAATCTTTGACTGGTTTGGACTCTAAATTAAATTATTTTATTGCAAATAACAGTAATTATTTTGGTATTGTCTATAATAATAATAATAATAATAATAATAATAACAATAATAATAATAATCTATATAATAATAATAATAACAATAATAATAATAATCTATATAATAATAATAATCTATGTATATAATATTAATAGTTAATTTTTTGGGTCCCGCTAAATGAAGAAAGGAGATTAATTGTAGCGATTTCGTCCAATCAGAAGATAGATAAATACTGAATTAACTACCTCCCTAACTAACCCTAAATCTGATCTAATTCTATTAATAAAACCTCTAACCGACTAATTCTAGCTAAAGAAGGATTACTATACTACTAATCTACTAACAAAGATTAATTAACAATAATAATAATAATAATAATAATAATAATAATATTTCTAATACTAGTACTACCACTGCTAATGTAAAACTAATACTAATATCAAATAACAGTACTACTCCCAAAGATCTTCACGTAATACTACAAATGATAATAATCTATTAGTAATAATGATAATCATAATAATGATAATTCGATTTCATCTCCTCCTTGGCTTCCAAGATGACTATTAGGACTCGGGGAATAAATTCCATTGGCGTCCCAAGATGACTTTGGTTTTGGCATAGTTTTCCTATCACACTTTCACTAGAGTGACGATCTTTCATCGTAGTTACTTCTTTCTTAAATCTAGAATCTCCAGCGTGCGTTCTTCGTAGGTCAGATCCTCTTTCCGCCTCCGGATTCTTATCGTAGGTCTTTTTTTAGTTCCAGGCTCTTCTCGGGGCTATATTCCATACCCACCTCGGGTTTTTAAGTCTTTCAGATGAACTAAAGTCTCATGCTCATAGCAAAGGCGACGATATACAATCCAATATATGAAAAATAAAATAATCAAGCGCGCACTTACAACATATAAGAAATCCATGAAACATACAAACATTCCATACCCCCATCCTACACTCATCACTCGGAACGTAGCATCCTAAGCCCTAACTAAAACCTAATAGACACTTAGGAGCTACCAGGTCGCAACTCAGAGCTCTGATACCATTTTGTAACGCCCCGAAAATTCAATTATAGAATAGTCAAAGTCAAAATAACGTTAACGGAAAAAAATTTCAACGGAAGTCTCAACTCTTATTTAGGGTGTCACTGTCGTATCCCCGAAGGAATACAAGGCTTAAAGCAAACTAATAACCGTTCAACTATAACAAACTGAACAACTTCAAACTTAGAAAAACAAACTCAACATGACTAACTGCAAGTCTTTCTAAATAAAAAAAAAAATAACACCACTAAATAAAACTAAGCATGCCAAGCCTCATTGCCAATTCCCGTTCCCAGCATATAGAGCTTCACCTGAAAACAAAACATTACAAAAATGAGGGGGAAAACTCCATAATCTCTACCCCTAACCGTTAAAAACAATTCAAGTTCATTTCAATTCATTTAAGGGAGAGGGAACAAGTCAAACTTTTTCATAAACCGTTTAACCTTTACAACTGTTTTCCTCAACCCAACCCATCCATTTTATTATGCGGGCGGGATATCAAATCCCATAAAGTAACAACGCCTACCAAAGGCATCAAAACATTCGCCCACCAAAGGCATCGAAGATAATCACCTACCAAAGGCATAAATATAATAATCGCCTACCAAAGGCATCAACAATCGCTTACAAAAGGTATAAATATAATAAATCGCCTACCAAAGGCATCAACAATCGCCTACCAAAGGCATCAAAATAATCGCCTACCAAAGGCATCAACAATCGCCTACCAAAGGCATCAAAGATAATCGCCTACCAAAGGCATCAAAGGAACCTGCCTACCAAAGGCATCAATATAATAAACCCCCTTAATGTTTCACTTTGAATTATTAATATCTTATGCAAAACATAGCTCACAGCTCTCAAGTGAAACCCATCCCAGATTATCAAAACCAATAAGAAAACCACTAATAAAAGACCATCCAATTTCTCAACTCAAACCAAAGTATAACAACTATAAACAGTTATCTAAACACAGATGGCCACATTTTCACATAAAGTTCCCTTTCGAGATGCAATTCTTAAAACAGATTAGAAAACATTAAAACACATTTAAAGAGCATCCCAGTGTGGACTAGAGCATAGACATTACATGATTAGCTTCACTTCACTGCAAAAAACGAACACACTTGAGCTCACTAACGACGCGAATTAGCTTGGGCCTAAAGTAGAAGTAATTACTATAATTAAAACGCGCCCTTCGAAGTTAGAATTAACTACGTTCTATCTAACCCACCCCTAGGAACACTATAGGTTCCCATCATTCATGAAATTACACTTTAAATTACCCAACACATTCCAATTAGTCACATAAAAAAACCAAAATAACTTTTTCACTCAACAACACATTCACTAATAATTAATATCAACAAGACAGATTACAACATCCACATAAAAAAGGGTCATAACTTGACTTTCCAACATCCTATGGGTCTGTTTTTGGACATTCTAGAAACCTCGGGGTGTCTACTAAAACTCTTATGTTGAACTAAAGACTAAAAACACAGTTTAAGGTCCTCAAAAAATAGACATCAATCAAACTATCCAGATCTGACCAAGGTCTGGAAAAAGGGGTATAACTCGACTTATAGAACTCCAAAGTCTGAATCGCGAAATTCCTATAAAAGCTAACATCTTAAGGAACCTCCATCTTAAACAGTTTGGCCATCGGACAACTATACACTTTATGGTGACCCGTTCTTTACCCCCTATCAAAACTGTCCCGTTCCCGGTTCCCATATGGTCAATAATTTCGGTTCTATCTTTCACCAATCGATCACGGGGTCCTAATTTGGGCCTTAAACAGTGGCTAAGGTTAAAGTTTCTACCCTTATCCAACAAAGGTCTAAAAACTACCACTTATAACCAACACTTTAACCCTTTTTAGGTAAAGAATTTTATAATAACGTAATAATAAAATAACACATAATAGTCGCATAATAAAAGCATAATACGTACTGCTTGAAATCTGAAAATACATAATACATTATTAGAAATGTAAAAGGACAGAAAAGCTTTTAAAAACTTTTATTTTAGAATTATAACATAGTACTAATAATTTAACTAACGAATTACCAAATAAACAACACTTCGCAATGATGAACGATAACCATAAAAATATCTTTCAAACTATAATCAACCTTATTTAAACTCTCATGCGTATCATTACTCAATTATAATCAAAGAATTCAGATTTAACAAAGTAACCTAACTGTAATTCATGCATGAAATAATATTAACAAGGCATTAACATGGTTTACCCATAATATCAATCACGTAACAACACAAAAAAAAAAAACCAAACTACAATCATCCTTAATTTAATTACAAAAGACTGACTATTTCCAGCTACTTAATGTTGGAGTATTTCAAGAGTTTAGAGGCATAAAAGTGTAAGGTATAAGCATAGTATTGACCCGGAGGTCGAATAAGAGCTTAACAAAGAAAATGGACTCAACACGGATCGTGATCAGTATGACACGACCCGTGTTAGCGTCTAGAGAGTTAAAAAAGTGAGCACAAGATCAACAAGGACCGTGTTGATCCAACACGGATCGTGTTGGCTTCAACACGGACCGTGTTGATTCAACACATGTCGTGTTGAGCACTGCTGGGATTGATTTTGAAATCCCTTGATTTATACCTCATGGTAAATTGAATTTGAGCATGTTTTGGGATATTATTTGCCTGAGAAATCAGTCATTATTTCTCATCAATAATATTCAAACACATCCCTTGGATTATGCTCTTGATTATTGGCAAGTTTGACTAGCTTGTTGGCTCCTAAGATCACTATAAAAGGTGGATGAATTGTATATTCATCCACCACCTCTTTTCTCTTCTTCTTTCTTCTAGAGAGCATTCAACACGTTCTTAAGGTGTTGACTGCAGCAACTCTTCGAGTTCCTTTTGAGAAATTTTGTAACTTTGCTAACAAGAAGTTAGGTTTTACCCTTGAATCTTTTCACGGTCTAGTGAATAAGTCTTAAGGGGAGCCGGTGTAACCGTCGACTCCTAGCCACCCAAGTGATCCCCCATCTTCCATGTGATCGTGTTTTCTCCATCTCATTGTTTTTCCAACAATCTTAAGACTTATTGTCACCATGGATGATCGAGTTTGAGGGATGAAATTTCAAGATCAAGATGCATGGAACCGAAAGATAAGTTTATGTTGATTTACAAGTTTTTGTTTATTCAAGTTTATTATTTTTTTATCAAGATTATTAATCAATTGTGATTAGTTAGATTAATGTAGTTAAATTACCGATTTGTTGTGGCAATGGTGATTGATGTTTATACTCAAGAGGTTCAAGGAGTATGATAAGATTGCTTTCGTATCGAGATATGTTTTTATTTTCATTAAGTTGGATTTTATTTAATTTAAGTGGCACAAGTTATCTTGGTTTGAATTGGGTTAATTCAAATGGATGGATTTATTAGAAACATGTTGAGATTTGTTATACACCTTGTTAAGTCACCATTTATAAGTTTTCAAGAAAGTGGTGTGTTGAGGTGTTTTGTGAGTACACGTTTTCTTTTCCATTTGCCAAGTCTTTTAAGCGTGATTTTGTTATTTCTCAAGTAAATCAAAAAGTGCCATTGTTAAGTGAGTTTATAAGTTTTATGGCATGGATTTTTAATGATTATGTACATATATATGTGGTGTATTCATATATGAGTTGTTTATTGAATATAAAGCATGATAATTGTTTATTAATGTTATCATGATTATTTGACTACATGAGCTTATCAATTTGTTGTTAATTGATGTAGTGACAAGCATGAATGTTTTTTGTATTCATATATGTACATGTATAAGTATGTATGTCAATCTATATTATTCACATGTTTAAGTTTATGTAATGACTAGTATTATTCTCCGTTAAAGATAAAAGCATGCTTGAAGTTAAGACAATGTTTATTCATGAAAGTTCTTGTTTCATTAGTATATATAATTTTAAAATATATACTTGTGTTGTCTTGTATGATTCATTTCTTGTTAATCATACATAATATGAAAAAGGTGTAAGTGTTCATGAAATGTATGAGTTTGCATGGAAATTTGATAAGTTGTGAGAATATGGACTCGTGGTAATTTGCCTCAAGATGAATACATGTGATTAATTCTTATTTGTTTTTATTATGCAAAGAAGGTTTATATGTTGCTCATATGTCTTAAGTCTTTGCATGTTTCTTTCAAAATTCAAGTTGATTGTCTAATGTGAGTTCATGTTTATGATGTTTAAAGTTTTGACAATCATATGTTTATAAGTGCTTGAAGAGTATTCATGATCATAAGTTCTTTAAAAATATATGTCAATATATATATTTTGATTAGCACTTATGCAAGTTTGCGTTGTTAAAATGTCTTGATTGATCAAAGTTTCAAGTATGCTAGTATGCATGTTACCAATCAATCATGTTACATAGATTTTTATGGCATGACAAGTTCAAGAGTATCATATGATGTTAATTAAGTACTTGTGCTAACTTTGTTAAAAGTATAAGATCAAGTCAATTCATATGATTACATTGAGTGAATAAGTTAAGCCATGCCATGTTTTCTTATTATTAAGATATAAATAATGTATTTTGTTCATATGAGTACAAGTAGAAATGTATATTTCTTGCTTGTTATGGTAGTTTTCATGCATAATATCATTTCAATAAGTTTAGCATATCCAAGTAAGAAATAATGACGGTTGATGTGATTATTATAACCATAATGGTGTCGGTGTGTCATAGGTAACATAGAAACAAATTTATTTAAAAGTGCAAGCTTCTCATGCTCAACGATCTTGTTATTATCAAAATGATTTTGCTGTTAAGTGTTTACTTTTGTCATATATGATGTTTCTTCATGAGATAAAGTAAATATTTATGAGAAGGTTCATACTTTGTATGGTCCGTATGCTAATACATTTTGCTTACATATTAAGGCATATGGTTAAGGCGAGTTAAATATATGATTCTGTATATAAGGATAATTATGGTTCTATGTATTCATGTGTTTAAGTTGAATACATGCATGTACTTGGCTTTACCGCCAATTTATGAGATTATAAGTGTTCATCTTGTATGAATATGGGAAGTATGTATCTACTATAAGATAAGTTGCATAATGTGTGCATGTTAGACTATGTACATGATCATTTATTTTGAACGCATGATGTTCAGATAACTTCGTGTATTATAAAATTGGATGATCATTGTTTCATTTGTTAATAGTCTATTAATTAAAAGTTTACATGTTTGATATGTAGGATTCAATCAAGTTTGCTACAAAGGGAAATGCATATGCCTCTTATATACATTTGTTTGATCAATCCTTAAGTGGTTATGGGTTAATATTATAAGTACGATTGGCATACGGGACGAATGATTATGAGTTGCATGGTGTAATATTTAAGACGTGGATCTAATCATGTATAAGGAAACATGACCCTAATTAAAATGACGTTTGATCATATAAGTAAAGGTCATATAACTATAAGATAATCATTCAAGATCAACTGAGGTTCTATCTCGCCTAGCCAATGTTAAAATATGTAATAAGTTTCATTACATATGGTATTCAAGTTTATTATATACAAGCTTTGTAGCAAATAGGATTGAAAGTGTAATGTTTTAAGTTACACATAAGATGGAATCTAATTTCCATGAAACTTGAAGTGGTTTTATCAAGCTTAGTTTGGAAGAGATCTCTTCCATGAAAAACCAAATACCATTTTGATTAATACAAAGGCTATAACTATGAAATCCAAAGTTATTTGGAAATAGTTATTCAAAGAACACGAAAATCAAATGTTAGTTTGATTTACAAGGTTCTAAGGTGATAAATTTTAACTATGAAATCCAATAGCTATTTGGATATAGTTATGCGAAGAATATGGAAAATCAAAATGTAAATTTGATTTATAAGGTTGATTCTAAGGTATAAGTAGTGGTTATGTAATCCAAGGTAATTGGATGAAGACATAGTGATAAGGAAAAGAATGCGAAAAATCAAAAGAAATTTTGATCTTGTAAGCATTTCATTCAAGGTAACTGTACAAGTAGTTTAACATCTTCGACAAGGCTATAGTAATATATTTATAAGCATTACAAGGATTATCCATGTTATTTGGATAATGTTATAATCCAGGTTTGAGTTCAAGAGATTTTGGCATTACAAAAGAATGTATAGTTCAAAGGTTTGTCGCCTACTAAAGCATTCGTTTGTAAGTTCAAATATGAACTCCATATTTTTAGAGTTTACCAAAGCTTATAATTCGATGGCTTAGTCGTACTATGATAAGTGGTAAAGTATTTCTTACCTAATCCTATAGTGTGATGGTGTAATCACAACTATGATGAAAGAAAGAAATACTAAGTTTAAGATATGATCATCATAAGTAAGGTCATGGAAAGATATGTATGTATCTAGTGATCTTAGGTAATTGAGGGCACTCAAAAGTATCATGATCAAATTCTTGCAAGATCACAAGTGTATCTAGTGATCCTTGATAAGGGGATGAGAGTAAATCCCACTTATAAATTGTCATCAACGAAGCTCCAACTCACGCTTGACATTTTTTGTTAAGCCTGAGTTCAATGGTCGACGACATTGAATGATAATGGGAGTATCAAAATATTTAAGATAAATCATTCCAAAGACAAGATGATGCTCAAGAACCGTAATGTTCAAGAGGTTTGAGTCTATGACTTATTAGTAGACTTTGAATCGATGAGATGGGGAGCTCAATTACGGGGCGTAAAAGTCTGCCTATGCGAGGATGTGAAGTGAGCCGCCTCAGATAGCCTAGGGCTGGGCTTGATTGTTCTCGTAGAGGGTATGGAACACATGGCCGATTTGAAATAGTGTCTTTGTTTTAAGCAAGGTTTTGGGTTATGTGTGTGATATGTATCCAATTAGTCAAATAAGGTTGTAAAGTTCAAAGACTTATCTACTTTATCATTCAAACTAATTGAAATTATGTACACAAAGTGAAAGTTCAAGTCGAAAGGCACTTTCATGACGCATAACAACTCCACAATTTCTCGGGTGTTGAATCTTTCTAGAAGTCGCCATGTATGGCGAGGAATGCAAGTGTGGGATCTCGGGATATTTCAAGTGGTACTCTTGAAATGGCAGGGGATTGTTGGAGTATTTCAAGAGTTTAGAGGCATAAAAGTGTAAGGTATAAGCATAGGATCGACCCTGACGTCGAATAAGAGCTTAACAAAGAAAATGGACTCAACACGGATCGTGTTCAGTATGACACGACCCGTGTTAGCGTCAAGAGAGTTTAAAAAGTGTGTACAGAATCAACACGGACCGTGTTGATTCAACACGGGTCGTGTTGAGCACTGCTGGAATTGATTTTGAAATTCCTTGATTTATGCCTCGTGGTAAATTGAATTTGAGCATGTTTTGGGATATTATTTGACTGAGAAATCAGTCATGATTTCTCATCAATAATATTCAAACAAATCCCTTGGATTATGCTCTTGATTATTGGCAAGTTTGACTAGCTTGTTGGCTCCTAAGATCAGTATAAAAGGTGGACGAATTGTGCATTCATCCACACCCTCTTTTCTCTTCTTCTTTCTTCTAGAGAGCATTCAACACGTTCTTAAGGTGTTCGCTGCAACAGCTCTTTGTCAAATATGATGTTTCTTCATGAGATAAAGTAAATATTTATGAGAAGGTTCATACTTTGTATGGTCCGTATGCTAATACATTTTGCTTACATATTAAGGCATATGGTTAAGGCTTGTTAAATATATGATTTTGTATATAAGGATAATTATGGTTCTATGTATTCATGTGTTTAAGTTGAATACATGTACTTGGCTGTACCGCCATTTTATGAGATTATAAGTGTTCATCTTGTATGAATATGGGAAGTATGTATCTACTATAAGATAAGTTGCATAATGTGTGCATGTTAGACTATGTGCATGATCATATATTTTGAACGCATGATGTTTACATAACTTCATGTGTTATAAAATTGGATGATCATTGTTTCATTTGTTAATAGTCTATTAATTAAAAGTTTACATGTTTGATATGTAGGATTCAATCAAGTTTGCTACAAAGGGAAATGCATATGGCTCTTATATACATTTGTTTGATCAATCCTTAAGCAGTTATGGGTTAATATTATAAGTACGATTGGCATACGGGACGAATGATTATGAGTTGCATGGTGTAATATTTAAGACGTGGATCTAATCATGTATAAGGAAACATGACCCTAATTTAAATGACGTTTGATCATATAAGTAAAGGTCATATAACTATAAGATAATCATTCAAGATCAACTGAGGTTCTTTCTCACCTAGCCAATGTTAAAATATGTAATAAGTTTCATTACATATGGTATTCAAGTTTATGATATACAAGCTTTGTAGGAAATAGGATTGAAAGTGTAATGTTTTAAGTTACACATAAGATGGAATCTAATTTCCATGAAACTTGAAGTGGTTTTTTCAAGCTTAGTTTGGAAGAGATCTCTTCCATGAAAAACCAAATACCGTTTTGATTAATACAAAGGCTATAACTATGAAATCCAAAGTTATTTGGAAATAGTTATTCAAAGAACACGAAAATCAAATGTTAGTTTGATTTACAAGGTTCTAAGTTGATAAATTTTAACTATGAAATCCAATAGCTATTTGGATATAGTTATGCGAAGAATATGGAAAATCAAAATGTAAATTTGATTTATAAGGTTGATTCTAAGGTATAAGTAGTGGCTATGTAATCCAAGGTAATTGGATGAAGACATAGTGATAAGGAAAAGAATGCGAAAAATCAAAAGAAATTTTGATCTTGTAAGCATTTCATTCAAGGTAACTGTACAAGTAGTTTAACATCTTGGACAAGGCTATAGTAATATATTTATAAGCATTACAAGGATTATCCATGTGATTTGGATAATGTTATAATCCAGGTTTGAGTTCAAGAGATTTTGGCATTACAAAAGAATGTATAGTTCAAAGGTTTGTCGCCTACTAAAGCATTCGTTTGTAAGTTCAAATATGAACTCCATATTTTTAGAGTTTACCAAAGCTTATAATGCGATGGCTTAGTCGTACTATGATAAGTGGTAAAGTATTTCTTACCTAATCCTATAGTGTGATGGTGTAATCACAACTATAAAGAAAGAAAGAAATAATAAGTTTAAGATATGATCATCATAAGTAAGGTCATGGAAAGATATGTATGTATCTAGTGATCTTAGGTAATAGAGGGAACTCAAAAGTATCATGATCAAATTCTTGCAAGATCACAAGTGTATCTAGTGATCCTTGATAAGGGGATGAGAGTAAATCCCACTTATTAATTGTCATCAACGAAGCTCCAACTCACGCTTGACATTTTTTGTTAAGCCTGAGTTCAATGGTCGACGACATTGAATGATAATGGGAGTATCAAAATATTTAAGATAAATCATTCCAAAGACAAGATGATGCTCAAGAACCGTAATGTTCAAGAGGTTTGAGTCTATGACTTATTAGTAGACTTTGAATCGATGAGATGGGGAGCTCAATTACGGGGCGTAAAAGTCTGCCTATGCGAGGATGTGAAGTGAGCCGCCTCAGATAGCCTAGGGCTGGGCTTGATTGTTCTCGTAGAGGGTATGGAACACATGGCCGATTTGAAATAGTGTCTTTGTTTTAAGCAAGGTTTTGGGTTATGTGTGTGATATGTATCCAATTAGTCAAATAAGGTTGTAAAGTTCAAAGACTTATCTACTTTATCATTCAAACTAATTGAAATTATGTACACAAAGTGAAAGTTCAAGTCGAAAGGCACTTTCATGACGCATAACAACTCCACAATTTCTCGGGTGTTGAATCTTTCTAGAAGTCGCCATGTATGGCGAGGGGAATTTACCCAAGTGTGGGATCTCGGGATATTTCAAGTGGTACTCTTGAAATGGCAGGAGATTGTTGGAGTATTTCAAGAATTTAGAGGCATAAAAGTGTAAGGTATAAGCATAGGATAGACCCTGACGTCGAATAAGTGCTTAACAAAGAAAATGGACTCAACACGGATCGTGTTCAATATGACACGACCCGTGTTAGCGTCAAGAGAGTTTAAAAAGTGTGTACAGAATCAACACGGACCGTGTTGATTCAACACGGGTCGTGTTGAGCACTGCTGGAATTGATTTTGAAATTCCTTGATTAATGCCTCGTGGTAAATTGAATTTGAGCATGTTTTAGGATATTATTTGACTGAGAAATCAGTCATGATTTCTCATCAATAATATTCAAACAAATCCCTTGGATTATGCTCTTGATTAATGGCAAGTTTGACTAGCTTGTTGGCTCCTAAGATCAGTATAAAAGGTGGACGAATTGTGCATTCATCCACACCCTCTTTTCTCTTCTACTTTCTTCTAGAGAGCATTCAACACGTTCTTAAGGTGTTGGCTGCAACAACTCTTTGTCAAATATGATGTTTCTTCATGAGATAAAGTAAATATTTATGAGAAGGTTCATACTTTGTATGGTCCGTATGCTAATACATTTTGCTTACATATTAAGGCATATGGTTAAGGCTTGTTAAATATATGATTTTGTATATAAGGATAATTATGGTTCTATGTATTCATCTGTTTAAGTTGAATACATGTACTTGGCTGTACCGCCATTTTATGAGATTATAAGTGTTCATCTTGTATGAATATGGGAAGTATGTATCTACTATAAGATAAGTTGCATAATGTGTACATGTTAGACTATGTGCATGATCATATATTTTGAACGCATGATGTTTACATAACTTCATGTGTTATAAAATTGGATGATCATTGTTTCATTTGTTAATAGTCTATTAATTAAAAGTTTACATGTTTGATATGTAGGATTCAATCAAGTTTGCTACAAAGGAAATGCATATGGCTCTTATATACATTTGTTTGATCAATCCTTAAGCAGTTATGGGTTAATATTATAAGTACGATTGGCATACGGGACGAATGATTATGAGTTGCATGGTGTAATATTTAAGACGTGGATCTAATCATGTATAAGGAAACATGACCCTAATTTAAATGACGTTTGATCATATAAGTAAAGGTCATATAACTATAAGATAATCATTCAAGATCAACTGAGGTTCTTTCTCACCTAGCTAATGTTAAAATATGTAATAAGTTTCATTACATATGGTATTCAAGTTTATGATATACAAGCTTTGTAGGAAATAGGATTGAAAGTGTAATGTTTTAAGTTACACATAAGATGGAATCTAATTTCCATGAATCTTGAAGTGGTTTTTTCAAGCTTAGTTTGGAAGAGATCTCTTTCATGAAAACCAAATACCGCTTTGATTAATACAAAGGCTATAACTATGAAATCCAAAGTTATTTGGAAATAGTTATTCAAAGAACACGAAAATCAAATGTTAGTTTGATTTACAAGGTTCTAAGGTGATAAATTTTAACTATGAAATCCAATAGCTATTTGGATATAGTTATGCGAAGAATATGGAAAATCAAAATGTAAATTTGATTTATAAGGTTGATTCTAAGGTATAAGTAGTGGCTATGTAATCCAAGGTAATTGGATGAAGACATAGTGATAAGGAAAAGAATGCGAAAAATCAAAAGAAATTTTGATCTTGTAAGCATTTCATTCAAGGTAACTGTACAAGTAGTTTAACATCTTGGACAAGGCTATAGTAATATATTTATAAGCATTACAAGGATTATCCATGTTATTTGGATAATGTTATAATCCAGGTTTGAGTTCAAGAGATTTTGGCATTACAAAAGAATGTATAGTTCAAAGGTTTGTCGCCTACTAAAGCATATGTTTGTAAGTTCAAATATGAACTCCATATTTTTAGAGTTTACCAAAGCTTATAATGCGATGGCTTAGTCGTACTATGATAAGTGGTAAAGTATTTCTTACCTAATCCTATAGTGTGATGGTGTAATCACAACTATGAAGAAAGAAAGAAATAATAAGTTTAAGATATGATCATCATAAGTAAGGTCATGGAAAGATATGTATGTATCTAGTGATCTTAGGTAATAGAGGGCACTCAAAAGTATCATGATCAAATTCTTGCAAGATCACAAGTGTATCTAGTGATCCTTGATAAGGGGATGAGAGTAAATCCCACTTATTAATTGTCATCAACGAAGCTCCAACTCATGCTTGACATTTTTTGTTAAGCCTGAGTTCAATGGTCGACGACATTGAATGTTAATGGGAGTATCAAAATATTTAAGATAAATCATTCCAAAGACAAGATGATGCTCAAAAACCGTAATGCTCAAGAGGTTTGAGTCTATGACTTATTAGTAGACTTTGAATCGATGAGATGGGGAGCTCAATTACGGGGCATAAAAGTCTGCCTATGCGAGGATGTGAAGTGAGCCGCCTCAGATAGCCTAGGGCTGGGCTTGATTATTCTCGCAAAGGGTATGGAACACATGGCCGATTTGAAATAGTGTCTTTGTTTTAAGCAAGGTTTTGGGTTGTGTGTGTGATATGTATCCAATTAGTCAAATAAGGTTGTAAAGTTCAAAGACTTATCTACTTTATCATTCAAACTAATTGAAATTATGTACACAAAGTGAAAGTTCAAGTCGAAAGGCACTTTCTACGCATAACAACTCCACAATTTCTCGGGTGTTGAATCTTTCTAGAAGTCGCCATGTATGGCGAGGGGAATTTACCCAAGTGTGGGATCTCGGGATATTTCAAGTGGTACTCTTGAAATGGCAGGGGATTGTTGGAGTATTTCAAGAGTTTAGAGGCAAAAAAGTGTAAGGTATAAGCATAGGATCGACCCTGACGTCGAATAAGAGCTTAACAAAGAAAATGGACTCAACACGGATCGTGTTCAGTATGACACGACCCGTGTTAGCGTCAAGAGAGTTTAAAAAGTGTGTACAGAATCAACACGGACCGTGTTGATTCAACACGGGTCGTGTTGAGCACTGCTGGAATTGATTTTGAAATTCCTTGATTTATGCCTCGTGGTAAATTGAATTTGAGCATGTTTTGGGATATTATTTGACTGAGAAATCAGTCATGATTTCTCATCAATAATATTCAAACACATCCCTTGGATTATGCTCTTGATTATTGGCAAGTTTGACTAGCTTGTCGGCTCCTAAGATCAGTATAAAAGGTGGACGAATTGTGCATTCATCCACACCCTCTTTTCTCTTCTTCTTTCTTCTAGAGAGCATTCAACGCGTTCTTAAGGTGTTGGGTGCAACAACTGTTTGTCATATATGATGTTTCTTCATGAGATAAAGTAAATATTTATGAGAAGGTTCATACTTTGTATGGTCCGTATGCTAATACATTTTGCTTACATATTAAGGCATATGGTTAAGGCTTGTTAAATATATGATTCTGTATATAAGGATAATTATGGTTCTATGTATTCATGTGTTTAAGTTGAATACATGTACTTGGTTGTACCGCCATTGTATGAGATTATAAGTGTTCATCTTGTATGAATATGGGAAGTATGTATCTACTATAAGATAAGTTGCATAATGTGTGCATGTTAGACTATGTGCATGATCATATATTTTGAACGTATGATGTTTTTTACATAACTTCATGTGTTATAAAATTGGATGATCATTGTTTCATTTCTTAATAGTCTATTAATTAAAAGTTTACATGTTTGATATGTAGGATTAAATCAAGTTTGATACAAAGGGAAATGCATATGGCTCTTATATACATTTGTTTGATCAATCCTTAAGTGGTTATGGGTTAATATTATAAGTACGATTGGCATACGGGACGAATGATTATGAGTTGCATGGTGTAATATTTAAGACGTGGATCTAATCATGTATAAGGAAACATGACCCTAATTAAAATGACGTTTGATCATATAAGTAAAGGTCATATAACTATAAGATAATCATTCAAGATCAACTGAGGTTCTTTCTCACCTAGCCAATGTTAAAATATGTAATAAGTTTCATTACATATGGTATTCAAGTTTATGATATACAAGCTTTGTAGGAAATAGGATTGAAAGTGTAATGTTTTAAGTTACACATAAGATGGAATCTAATTTCCATGAAACTTGAAATGGTTTTTTCAAGCTTGGTTTGGAAGAGATCTCTTCCATAAAAAACCAAATACCGTTTTGATTAATACAAAGGCTATAACTATGAAATCCAAAGTTATTTGGAAATAGTTATTCAAAGAACACGAAAATCAAATGTTAGTTTGATTTACAAGGTTCTAAGGTGATAAATTTTAACTATGAAATCCAATAGCTATTTGGATATAGTTATCACGAAGAATATGGAAAATCAAAATGTAAATTTGATTTATAAGGTTGATTCTAAGGTATAAGTAGTGGCTATGTAATCCAAGGTAATTGGATGAAGACATAGTGATAAGGAAAAGAATGCGAAAAATCAAAAGAAATTTTGATCTTGTAAGCATTTCATTCATGGTAATCAGATAAGTAAGTAGTTTAACATCTTGGACAAGGCTATAGTAATATATTTATAAGCATTACAAGGATTATCCATGTTATTTGGATAATGTTATAATCCAGGTTTGAGTTCAAGAGATATTGGCATTACAAAAGAATGTATAGTTCAAAGGTTTGTCGCCTACTAAAGCATTCGTTTGTAAGTTCAAATATGAACTCCATATTTTTAGAGTTTACCAAAGCTTATAATGCGATGGCTTAGTCGTACTATGATAAGTGGTAAAGTATTTCTTACCTAATCCTATAGTGTGATGGTGTAATCACAACTATGAAGAAAGAAAGAAATAATAAGTTTAAGATATGATCATCATAAGTAAGGTCATGGAAAGATATGTATGTATCTAGTGATCTTAGGTAATAGAGGGAACTCAAAAGTATCATGATCAAATTCTTGCAAGATCACAAGTGTATCTAGTGATCCTTGATAAGGGGATGAGAGTAAATCCCACTTATAAATTGTCATCAACGAAGCTCCAACTCACGCTTGACATTTTTTGTTAAGCCTGAGTTCAATGGTCGACGACATTGAATGATAATGGGAGTATCAAAATATTTAAGATAAATCATTCCAAAGACAAGATGATGCTCAAAAACCGTAAAGCTCAAGAGGTTTGAGTCTATGACTTATTAGTAGACTTTGAATCGATGAGATGGGGAGCTCAATTACGGGGCGTAAAAGTCTGCCTATGCGAGGATGTGAAGTGAGCCGCCTCAGATAGCCTAGGGCTGGGCTTGATTGTTCTCGTAGAGGGTATGGAACACATGGCCGATTTGAAATAGTGTCTTTGTTTTAAGCAAGGTTTTGGGTTATGTGTGTGATATGTATCCAATTAGTCAAATAAGGTTGTAAAGTTCAAAGACTTATCTACTTTATCATTCAAACTAATTGAAATTATGTACACAAAGTGAAAGTTCAAGTCGAAAGGCACTTTCATGACGCATAACAACTCCACAATTTCTCGGGTGTTGAATCTTTCTAGAAGTCGCCATGTATGGCGAGGGGAATTTACCCAAGTGTGGGATCTCGGGATATTTCAAGTGGTACTCTTGAAATGGCAGGAGATTGTTGGAGTATTTCAAGAATTTAGAGGCATAAAAGTGTAAGGTATAAGCATAGGATAGACCCTGACGTCGAATAAGTGCTTAACAAAGAAAATGGACTCAACACGGATCGTGTTCAATATGACACGACCCGTGTTAGCGTCAAGAGAGTTTAAAAAGTGTGTACAGAATCAACACGGACCGTGTTGATTCAACACGGGTCGTGTTGAGCACTGCTGGAATTGATTTTGAAATTCCTTGATTAATGCCTCGTGGTAAATTGAATTTGAGCATGTTTTAGGATATTATTTGACTGAGAAATCAGTCATGATTTCTCATCAATAATATTCAAACAAATCCCTTGGATTATGCTCTTGATTATTGGCAAGTTTGACTAGCTTGTTGGCTCCTAAGATCAGTATAAAAGGTGGACGAATTGTGCATTCATCCACACCCTCTTTTCTCTTCTACTTTCTTCTAGAGAGCATTCAACACGTTCTTAAGGTGTTGGCTGCAACAACTCTTTGTCAAATATGATGTTTCTTCATGAGATAAAGTAAATATTTATGAGAAGGTTCATACTTTGTATGGTCCGTATGCTAATACATTTTGCTTACATATTAAGGCATATGGTTAAGGCTTGTTAAATATATTATTTTGTATATAAGGATAATTATGGTTCTATGTATTCATCTGTTTAAGTTGAATACATGTACTTGGCTGTACCGCCATTTTATGAGATTATAAGTGTTCATCTTGTATGAATATGGGAAGTATGTATCTACTATAAGATAAGTTGCATAATGTGTGCATGTTAGACTATGTGCATGATCATATATTTTGAACGCATGATGTTTACATAACTTCATGTGTTATAAAATTGGATGATCATTGTTTCATTTGTTAATAGTCTATTAATTAAAAGTTTACATGTTTGATATGTAGGATTCAATCAAGTTTGCTACAAAGGGAAATGCATATGGCTCTTATATACATTTGTTTGATCAATCCTTAAGCAGTTATGGGTTAATATTATAAGTACGATTGGCATACGGGACGAATGATTATGAGTTGCATGGTGTAATATTTAAGACGTGGATCTAATCATGTATAAGGAAACATGACCCTAATTTAAATGACGTTTGATCATATAAGTAAAGGTCATATAACTATAAGATAATCATTCAAGATCAACTGAGGTTCTTTCTCACCTAGCCAATGTTAAAATATGTAATAAGTTTCATTACATATGGTATTCAAGTTTATGATATACAAGCTTTGTAGGAAATAGGATTGAAAGTGTAATGTTTTAAGTTACACATAAGATGGAATCTAATTTCCATGAATCTTGAAGTGGTTTTTTCAAGCTTAGTTTGGAAGAGATCTCTTTCATGAAAAACCAAATACCGTTTTGATTAATACAAAGGCTATAACTATGAAATCCAAAGTTATTTGGAAATAGTTATTCAAAGAACACGAAAATCAAATGTTAGTTTGATTTACAAGGTTCTAAGGTGATAAATTTTAACTATGAAATCCAATAGCTATTTGGATATAGTTATGCGAAGAATATGGAAAATCAAAATGTAAATTTGATTTATAAGGTTGATTCTAAGGTATAAGTAGTGGCTATGTAATCCAAGGTAATTGGATGAAGACATAGTGATAAGGAAAAGAATGCGAAAAATCAAAAGAAATTTTGATCTTGTAAGCATTTCATTCAAGGTAACTGTACAAGTAGTTTAACATCTTGGACAAGGCTATAGTAATATATTTATAAGCATTACAAGGATTATCCATGTTATTTGGATAATGTTATAATCCAGGTTTGAGTTCAAGAGATTTTGGCATTACAAAAGAATGTATAGTTCAAAGGTTTGTCGCCTACTAAAGCATATGTTTGTAAGTTCAAATATGAACTCCATATTTTTAGAGTTTACCAAAGCTTATAATGCGATGGCTTAGTCGTACTATGATAAGTGGTAAAGTATTTCTTACCTAATCCTATAGTGTGATGGTGTAATCACAACTATGAAGAAAGAAAGAAATAATAAGTTTAAGATATGATCATCATAAGTAAGGTCATGGAAAGATATGTATGTATCTAGTGATCTTAGGTAATAGAGGGCACTCAAAAGTATCATGATCAAATTCTTGCAAGATCACAAGTGTATCTAGTGATCCTTGATAAGGGGATGAGAGTAAATCCCACTTATTAATTGTCATCAACGAAGCTCCAACTCATGCTTGACATTTTTTGTTAAGCCTGAGTTCAATGGTCGACGACATTGAATGTTAATGGGAGTATCAAAATATTTAAGATAAATCATTCCAAAGACAAGATGATGCTCAAAAACCGTAATGCTCAAGAGGTTTGAGTCTATGACTTATTAGTAGACTTTGAATCGATGAGATGGGGAGCTCAATTACGGGGCATAAAAGTCTGCCTATGCGAGGATGTGAAGTGAGCCGCCTCAGATAGCCTAGGGCTGGGCTTGATTATTCTCGCAAAGGGTATGGAACACATGGCCGATTTGAAATAGTGTCTTTGTTTTAAGCAAGGTTTTGGGTTGTGTGTGTGATATGTATCCAATTAGTCAAATAAGGTTGTAAAGTTCAAAGACTTATCTACTTTATCATTCAAACTAATTGAAATTATGTACACAAAGTGAAAGTTCAAGTCGAAAGGCACTTTCATGACGCATAACAACTCCACAATTTCTCGGGTGTTGAATCTTTCTAGAAGTCGCCATGTATGGCGAGGGGAATTTACCCAAGTGTGGGATCTCGGGATATTTCAAGTGGTACTCTTGAAATGGCAGGGGATTGTTGGAGTATTTCAAGAGTTTAGAGGCAAAAAAGTGTAAGGTATAAGCATAGGATCGACCCTGACGTCGAATAAGAGCTTAACAAAGAAAATGGACTCAACACGGATCGTGTTCAGTATGACACGACCCGTGTTAGCGTCAAGAGAGTTTAAAAAGTGTGTACAGAATCAACACGGACCGTGTTGATTCAACACGGGTCGTGTTGAGCACTGCTGGAATTGATTTTGAAATTCCTTGATTTATGCCTCGTGGTAAATTGAATTTGAGCATGTTTTGGGATATTATTTGACTGAGAAATCAGTCATGATTTCTCATCAATAATATTCAAACACATCCCTTGGATTATGCTCTTGATTATTGGCAAGTTTGACTAGCTTGTCGGCTCCTAAGATCAGTATAAAAGGTGGACGAATTGTGCATTCATCCACACCCTCTTTTCTCTTCTTCTTTCTTCTAGAGAGCATTCAACGCGTTCTTAAGGTGTTGGGTGCAACAACTGTTTGTCATATATGATGTTTCTTCATGAGATAAAGTAAATATTTATGAGAAGGTTCATACTTTGTATGGTCCGTATGCTAATACATTTTGCTTACATATTAAGGCATATGGTTAAGGCTTGTTAAATATATGATTCTGTATATAAGGATAATTATGGTTCTATGTATTCATGTGTTTAAGTTGAATACATGTACTTGGTTGTACCGCCATTTTATGAGATTATAAGTGTTCATCTTGTATGAATATGGGAAGTATGTATCTACTATAAGATAAGTTGCATAATGTGTGCATGTTAGACTATGTGCATGATCATATATTTTGAACGTATGATGTTTTTTACATAACTTCATGTGTTATAAAATTGGATGATCATTGTTTCATTTCTTAATAGTCTATTAATTAAAAGTTTACATGTTTGATATGTAGGATTAAATCAAGTTTGATACAAAGGAAATGCATGGCTCTTATATACATTTGTTTGATCAATCCTTAAGCAGTTATGGGTTAATATTATAAGTACGATTGGCATACGGGACGAATGATTATGAGTTGCATGGTGTAATATTTAAGACGTGGATCTAATCATGTATAAGGAAACATGACCCTAATTAAAATGACGTTTGATCATATAAGTAAAGGTCATTTAACTATAAGATAATCATTCAAGATCAACTGAGGTTCTTTCTCACCTAGCCAATGTTAAAATATGTAATAAGTTTCATTACATATGGTATTCAAGTTTATGATATACAAGCTTTGTAGGAAATAGGATTGAAAGTGTAATGTTTTAAGTTACACATAAGATGGAATCTAATTTCCATGAAACTTGAAATGGTTTTTTCAAGCTTGGTTTGGAAGAGATCTCTTCCATAAAAAACCAAATACCGTTTTGATTAATACAAAGGCTATAACTATGAAATCCAAAGTTATTTGGAAATAGTTATTCAAAGAACACGAAAATCAAATGTTAGTTTGATTTACAAGGTTCTAAGGTGATAAATTTTAACTATGAAATCCAATAGCTATTTGGATATAGTTATGCGAAGAATATGGAAAATCAAAATGTAAATTTGATTTATAAGGTTGATTCTAAGGTATAAGTAGTGGCTATGTAATCCAAGGTAATTGGATGAAGACATAGTGATAAGGAAAAGAATGCGAAAAATCAAAAGAAATTTTGATCTTGTAAGCATTTCATTCAAGGTAACTGTACAAGTAGTTTAACATCTTGGACAAGGCTATAGTAATATATTTATAAGCATTACAAGGATTATCCATGTTATTTGGATAATGTTATAATCCAGGTTTGAGTTCAAGAGATATTGGCATTACAAAAGAATGTATAGTTCAAAGGTTTGTCGCCTACTAAAGCATTCGTTTGTAAGTTCAAATATGAACTCCATATTTTTAGAGTTTACCAAAGCTTATAATGCGATGGCTTAGTCGTACTATGATAAGTGGTAAAGTATTTCTTACCTAATCCTATAGTGTGATGGTGTAATCACAACTATGAAGAAAGAAAGAAATAATAAGTTTAAGATATGATCATCATAAGTAAGGTCATGGAAAGATATGTATGTATCTAGTGATCTTAGGTAATAGAGGGAACTCAAAAGTATCATGATCAAATTCTTGCAAGATCACAAGTGTATCTAGTGATCCTTGATAAGGGGATGAGAGTAAATCCCACTTATAAATTGTCATCAACGAAGCTCCAACTCACGCTTGACATTTTTTGTTAAGCCTGAGTTCAATGGTCGACGACATTGAATGATAATGGGAGTATCAAAATATTTAAGATAAATCATTCCAAAGACAAGATGATGCTCAAAAACCGTAAAGCTCAAGAGGTTTGAGTCTATGACTTATTAGTAGACTTTGAATCGATGAGATGGGGAGCTCAATTACGGGGCGTAAAAGTCTGCCTATGCGAGGATGTGATGTGAGCCGCCTCAGATAGCCTAGGGCTGGGCTTGATTGTTCTCGTAGAGGGTATGGAACACATGGCCGATTTGAAATAGTGTCTTTGTTTTAAGCAAGGTTTTGGGTTGTGTGTGTGATATGTATCCAATTAGTCAAATAAGGTTGTAAAATTCAAAGACTTATCTACTTTATCATTCAAACTAATTGAAATTATGTACACAAAGTGAAAGTTCAAGTCGAAAGGCACTTGCATGACGCATAACAACTCCACAATTTCTCGGGTGTTGAATCTTTCTAGAAGTCGCCATGTATGGCGAGGGGAATTTACCCAAGTGTGGGATCTCGGGATATTTCAAGTGGTACTCTTGAAATGGCAGGGGATTGTTGGAGTATTTCAAGAGTTTAGAGGCATAAAAGTGTAAGGTATAAGCATAGGATCGACCCTGACGTCGAATAAGAGCTTAACAAAGAAAATGGACTCAACACGGATCGTGTTCAGTATGACACGACCCGTGTTAGCGTCAAGAGAGTTTAAAAAGTGTGTACAGAATCAACACGGGTCGTGTTGAGCACTGCTGGAATTGATTTTGAAATTCCTTGATTTGTGCCTCGTGGTAAATTGAATTTGAGCATGTTTTGGGATATTATTTGACTGAGAAATCAGTCATGATTTCTCATCAATAATATTCAAACACATCCCTTGGATTATGCTCTTGATTATTGGCAAGTTTGACTAGCTTGTTGGCTCCTAAGATCAGTATAAAAGGTGGACGAATTGTGCATTCATCCACCTCTTTCTCTTCTTCTTTCTTCTAGAGAGCATTCAACGCGTTCTTAAGGTGTTGGGTGCAACAACTCTTTGTCATATATGATGTTTCTTCATGAGATAAAGTAAATATTTATGAGAAGGTTCATACTTTGTATGGTCCGTATGCTAATACATTTTGCTTACATATTAAGGCATATGGTTAAGGCTTGTTAAATATATGATTCTGTATATAAAGATAATTATGGTTCTATGTATTCATGTGTTTAAGTTGAATACATGTACTTGGCTGTACCGCCATTTTATGAGATTATAAGTGTTCATCTTGTATGAATATGGGAAGTATGTATCTACTATAAGATAAGTTGCATAATGTGTGCATGTTAGACTATGTGCATGATCATATATTTTGAACGCATGATGTTTACATAACTTCATGTGTTATAAAATTGGATGATCATTGTTTCATTTCTTAATAGTCTATTAATTAAAAGTTTACATGTTTGATATGTAGGATTAAATCAAGTTTGATACAAAGGGAAATGCATATGGCTCTTATATACATTTGTTTGATCAATCCTTAAGTGGTTATGGGTTAATATTATAAGTACGATTGGCATACGGGACGAATGATTATGAGTTGCATGGTGTAATATTTAAGACGTGGATCTAATCATGTATAAGGAAACATGACCCTAATTAAAATGACGTTTGATCATATAAGTAAAGGTCATATAACTATAAGATAATCATTCAAGATCAACTGAGGTTCTTTCTCACCTAGCCAATGTTAAAATATGTAATAAGTTTCATTACATATGGTATTCAAGTTTATGATATACAAGCTTTGTAGGAAATAGGATTGAAAGTGTAATGTTTTAAGTTACACATAAGATGGAATCTAATTTCCATGAAACTTGAAGTGGTTTTTTCAAGCTTGGTTTGGAAGAGATCTCTTCCATGAAAAACCAAATACCGTTTTGATTAATACAAAGGCTATAACTATGAAATCCAAAGTTATTTGGAAATAGTTATTCAAAGAACACGAAAATCAAATGTTAGTTTGATTTACAAGGTTCTAAGGTGATAAATTTTAACTATGAAATCCAATAGCTATTTGGATATAGTTATGCGAAGAATATGGAAAATCAAAATGTAAATTTGATTTATAAGGTTGATTCTAAGGTATAAGTAGTGGCTATGTAATCCAAGGTAATTGGATGAATACATAGTGATAAGGAAAAGAATGCGAAAAATCAAAAGAAATTTTGATCTTGTAAGCATTTCATTCAAGGTAACTGTACAAGTAGTTTAACATCTTGGACCAGGCTATAGTAATATATTTATAAGCATTACAAGGATTATCCATGTTATTTGGATAATGTTATAATCCAGGTTTGAGTTCAAGAGATTTTGGCATTACAAAAGAATGTATAGTTCAAAGGTTTGTCGCCTACTAAAGCATTCGTTTGTAAGTTCAAATATGAACTCTATATTTTTAGAGTTTACCAAAGCTTATAATGCTATGTCTTAGTCGTACTATGATAAGTGGTAAAGTATTTCTTACCTAATCCTATAGTGTGATGGTGTAATCACAACTATGATGAAAGAAAGAAATAATAAGTTTAAGATATGATCATCATAAGTAAGGTCATGGAAAGATATGTATGTATCTAGTGATCTTAGGTAATAGAGGGCACTCAAAAGTATCATGATCAAATTCTTGCAAGATCACAAGTGTATCTAGTGATCCTTGATAAGGGGATGAGAGTAAATCCCACTTATAAATTGTCATCAACGAAGCTCCAACTCACGCTTGACATTTTTTTTTAAGCCTGAGTTCAATGGTCGACGACATTGAATGATAATGGGAGTATCAAAATATTTAAGATAAATCATTCCAAAGACAAGATGATGCTCAAAAACCGTAATGCTCAAGAGGTTTGAGTCTATGACTTATTAGTAGACTTTGAATCGATGAGATGGGGAGCTCAATTACGGGGCGTAAAAGTCTGCCTATGCGAGGATGTGAAGTGAGCCGCCTCAGATAGCCTAGGGCTGGGCTTGATTGTTCTCGCAGAGGGTATGGAACACATGGCCGATTTGAAATAGTGTTTTTGTTTTAAGCAAGGTTTTGGGTTGTGTGTGTGATATGTATCCAATTAGTCAAATAAGGTTGTAAAATTCAAAGACTTATCTACTTTATCATTCAAACTAATTGAAATTATGTACACAAAGTGAAAGTTCAAGTCGAAAGGCACTTTCATGACGCATAACAACTCCACAATTTCTCGGGTGTTGAATCTTTCTAGAAGTCGCCATGTATGGCGAGGGGAATTTAACCAAGTGTGGGATCTCGGGATATTTCAAGTGGTACTCTTGAAATGGCAGGGGATTGTTGGAGTATTTCAAGAGTTTAGAGGCATAAAAGTGTAAGGTATAAGCATAGGATCGACTCTGACGTCGAATAAGAGCTTAACAAAGAAAATGGACTCAACACGGATCGTGTTCAGTATGACACGACCCGTGTTAGCGTCAAGAGAGTTTAAAAAGTGTGTACAGAATCAACACGGACCGTGTTGATTCAACACGGGTCGTGTTGAGCACTGCTGGAATTGATTTTGAAATTCCTTGATTTATGCCTCGTGGTAAATTGAATTTGAGCATGTTTTGGGATATTATTTGGTGAAATCAGTCATGATTTCTCATCAATAATATTCAAACACATCCCTTGGATTATGCTCTTGATTATTGGCAAGTTTGACTAGCTTGTTGGCTCCTAAGATCAGTATAAAAGGTGGACGAATTGTGCATTCATCCACACCCTCTTTTCTCTTCTTCTTTCTTCTAGAGAGCATTCAACGCGTTCTTAAGGTGTTGGGTGCAACAACTCTTTGTCATATATGATGTTTCTTCATGAGATAAAGTAAATATTTATGAGAAGGTTCATACTTTGTATGGTCCGTATGCTAATACATTTTGCTTACATATTAAGGCATATGGTTAAGGCTTGTTAAATATATGATTCTGTATATAAGGATAATTATGGTTCTATGTATTCATGTGTTTAAGTTGAATACATGTACTTGGTTGTACCGCCATTTTATGAGATTATAAGTGTTCATCTTGTATGAATATGGGAAGTATGTATCTACTATAAGATAAGTTGCATAATGTGTGCATGTTAGACTATGTGCATGATCATATATTTTGAACGCATGATGTTTACATAACTTCATGTGTTATAAAATTGGATGATCATTGTTTCATTTCTTAATAGTCTATTAATTAAAAGTTTACATGTTTGATATGTAGGATTAAATCAAGTTTGATACAAAGGGAAATGCATATGGCTCTTATATACATTTGTTTGATCAATCCTTAAGTGGTTATGGGTTAATATTATAAGTACGATTGGCATACGGGACGAATGATTATGAATTGCATGGTGTAATATTTAAGACGTGGATCTAATCATGTATAAGGAAACATGACCCTAATTAAAATGACGTTTGATCATATAAGTAAAGGTCATATAACTATAAGATAATCATTCAAGATCAACTGAGGTTCTTTCTCACCTAGCCAATGTTAAAATATGTAATAAGTTTCATTACATATGGTATTCAAGTTTATGATATACAAGCTTTGTAGGAAATAGGATTGAAAGTGTAATGTTTTAAGTTACACATAAGATGGAATCTAATTTCCATGAAACTTGAAGTGGTTTTTTCAAGCTTGGTTTGGAAGAGATCTCTTCCATGAAAAACCAAATACCGTTTTGATTAATACAAAGGCTATAACTATGAAATCCAAAGTTATTTGGAAATAGTTATTCAAAGAACACGAAAATCAAATGTTAGTTTGATTTACAAGGTTCTAAGGTGATAAATTTTAACTATGAAATCCAATAGCTATTTGGATATAGTTATGCGAAGAATATGGAAAATCAAAATGTAAATTTGATTTATAAGGTTGATTCTAAGGTATAAGTAGTGGCTATGTAATCCAAGGTAATTGGATGAAGACATAGTGATAAGGAAAAGAATGCGAAAAATCAAAAGAAATTTTGATCTTGTAAGCATTTCATTCAAGGTAACTGTACAAGTAGTTTAACATCTTGGACAAGGCTATAGTAATATATTTATAAGCATTACAAGGATTATCCATGTTATTTGGATAATGTTATAATCCAGGTTTGAGTTCAAGAGATTTTGGCATTACAAAAGAATGTATAGT
Source organism: Portulaca oleracea (assembly GCA_029582165.1). Taxonomy (NCBI): domain Eukaryota; kingdom Viridiplantae; phylum Streptophyta; class Magnoliopsida; order Caryophyllales; family Portulacaceae; genus Portulaca; species Portulaca oleracea. The sequence continues at coordinate 37,335,928 of CM055882.1, forward strand.
TCAAAGGTTTGTCGCCTACTAAAGCATTCGTTTGTAAGTTCAAATATGAACTCTATATTTTTAGAGTTTACCAAAGCTTATAATGCAATGGCTTAGTCGTACTATGATAAGTGGTAAAGTATTTCTTACCTAATCCTATAGTGTGATGGTGTAATCACAACTATGATGAAAGAAAGAAATAATAATTTTAAGATATGATCATCAAAAGTAAGGTCATGGAAAGATATGTATGTATCTAGTGATCTTAGGTAACAGAGGGCACTCAAAAGTATCATGATCAAATTCTTGCAAGATCACAAGTGTATCTAGTGATCCTTGATAAGGGGATGAGAGTAAATCCCACTTATAAATTGTCATCAACGAAGCTCCAACTCACGCTTGACATTTTTTGTTAAGCCTGAGTTCAATGGTCGACGACATTGAATGATAATGGGAGTATCAAAATATTTAAGATAAATCATTCCAAAGACAAGATGATGCTCAAGAACCGTAATGTTCAAGAGGTTTGAGTCTATGACTTATTAGTAGACTTTGAATCGATGAGACGGGGAGCTCAATTACGGGGCGTAAAAGTCTACCTATGCGAGGATGTGAAGTGAGCCGCCTCAGATAGCCTAGGGCTGGGCTTGATTGTTCTCGCAGAGGGTATGGAACACATGGCCGATTTGAAATAGTGTCTTTGTTTTAAGCAAGGTTTTGGGTTGTGTGTGTGATATGTATCCAATTAGTCAAATAAGGTTGTAAAGTTCAAAGACTTATCTACTTTATCATTCAAACTAATTGAAATTATGTACACAAAGTGAAAGTTCAAGTCGAAAGGCACTTTCATGACGCATAACAACTCCACAATTTCTCGGGTGTTGAATCTTTCTAGAAGTCGCCATGTATGGCGAGGGGAATTTACCCAAGCGTGGGATCTCGGGATATTTCAAGTGGTACTCTTGAAATGGCAGGGGATTGTTGGAGTATTTCAAGAGTTTAGAGGCATAAAAGTGTAAGTATAAGCATAGGATTGTTCTGATGTCGAATAAGAGCTTAACAAAGAAAATGGACTCAACACGGATCGTGTTCAGTATGACACGACCCGTGTTAGCGTCAAGAACGTTTAAAAAGTGTGTAAAGGATCAACACGGACCGTGTTGATTCAACACGGGTCGTGTTGAGCAGTGCTGGAATTTATTTTGAAATTCCTTTATGTATGCCTCGTGGTAAATTGAATTTGAGCATGTTTTGGGATATTATTTGACTGAGAAATTAGTCATGATTTCTCATCAATAATATTCAAACACATCCCTTGGATTATGCTCTTGATTATTGGCAAGTTTGACTAGCTTGTTGGCTCCTAAGATCAGTATAAAAGGTGGATGAATTGTGCATTCATCCACACCCTCTTTTCTCTTCTTCCCTCTTCTAGAGAGCATTCAACACGTTCTTAAGGTGTTGCCTGCAACAACTCTTTGAGTTCCTTTTGAGAAATCTTCTAACTTTGCTTACAAGAAGTTAGGTTTTACCCTTGAGTCTTTTCACGGTCTAGTGAATAAGTCTTAAGGGGAGCCGGTGTAACCGTCGACTCCTAGCCACCCAAGTGATCCCCCATCTTCCATGTGACCGTGTTTTCTCCATCTCATTGTTTTTCCCAACACTTAACCATATTCATGCACTTATAATCAATAATAATTGGATAATCAAGAAAATACAAGAAACATAACATATCAGTATACGAAACAAAATAAGAACAAGGTATACGCAAGGAGTTGGTCGAAGGCTGGGGTCGCGGTTGACAATCGGTGTCGGGGTCGGGGTTCGTCGGAGGTTATGATCCGAACTGCAAGTGGCAGCAACAACAACACACGCAGTAGCGACACGATAGTAGCGGTTCCTTCCATCAGTCATGGGCGTTCACAGCAGCGTCCAACGGCGACGGCGGTGTGCGGCAGCGGCAATATGAACCAAGCAAAGGGAGAAAGAGAATAGGGGGAAAGCGAGAGAGAGAAACGAGGGGGGGAGTATCACGTAGAGTTTTAGAGCTAGTGTTTATGCAAGGTTAAACACTCAATTAACTTTTAATTACCTCCCTAACTAACCCTAAATCTTGATGTATGCTAACTCACTAAGATCATAGTGTTGAGCTAGAACACACCATACAGTCACACATACACACAACTGGATGCTTGAACTTACAACAACTGATAGAAAGCAACAAGCTGGAATAGAAGACAACCCAACAACAGAATAAAAGGGATAGGCTTGCTTATAGTTAATACAGACACACCACAACTGCAGTCAAGGGCAAGGAATCTCACAAACATGCCTCTACAGATACACTAAAGCATGGATGATCAAGCTCAGTTTACACTTGCTGGATTTGCCAATTTTCGGTGACAGGAACTGATTGAACCAAGATTGAGAGTTATAGGACACTCACAAACTTTCCGAGGTACTGAGACACTCGAGAATACTATTGAATGAACACTGAGATATCCTTCATTGATAGAAAACTTCAGAATATAAAGAAAATTAATCAGTTTGATTAGCAGCTGCTTAAGCATAAGCATTCTGCCTAATCTCCATGGATTATCCTAAGCTACAAAGCCTGAAACTAATACATATGATTACATCCTAGTGATCTCGAGTACAAAATGTAAGAAAATAAAAGGAAATTACTGAGCTAAGCTCTGATTGGACCAAATGCCCAAAGGGTGGCAAAATGAACCAATGAGAGGCTTTCCTCTTCTAATGGGTAAAACTAAACTTACTGAGGTAATTCTCGCGCCAACACTAACCTAGAAATAATCTCAACAGGTTAAAGTCATGCTGGAAAGACCAAAATAACCCATGTGATAAAAAATCAGAACATATAGGCCCAGAGCTGGGGTTCTGGAAAAACTGATAAAAACAACCCTGCTGGGATTGCTTGTTCTTTCTTCTAAATCTTACTCGTGCCATGCTTGATCATGCTGGGACTTTGCTTGGACTTGAAAAGGACATGGCAAGGAACAAAAAACTCCTTGGAAACATTGGCTGAAACTTCCTCAATCAAGAGATACAACATTGAGAAAGTCAGCTGCTTGGACTGTTGCTGCTGGGAACTGGAATTGGCCTGGATGACCAATGTTGATGGGCTGAGTGGCTGCAAATGCCAGGGCTTGCTTTACAATGGTGTAACAAGCATGGATGGATGCTGTTGGTTGTGTAGTGGCCGCTGGTGATGCTTAGAACCACCTGCTAGAACTTTGGACTGTTGAGAAGTCTGCTAAGTGGCTTCTTTGTATGTCTTTGGGCTTTGTGACTGCTTTGGAAGGATGGTCTAGTCTTTGAGTTGTGCGAAACAACAAGTTCTCCTCCTCCTTGTGCTGCTGCTGCTGTAATTACTTGTGAAGATCCCTTGGAAGCCTCCTTTGCTGATGGAGTTGCTGTTGTTGACTGTTCTGTGTGATGGTCTCCATCATCCTCCCCAGGTTGAGGAAAGTTTGTCCTCAAACTTTGAAGGTCTTCATCTGCTGGATAGTATGGTCGAAGATCTGCTATATTGAATTTTGCTGAGCCTCCATACTCTTCAGATAGATCCAATTTTTAAGCATTATCTCCAATTCATTCAAGCACTTCAAATGGGCCATCTGCTCTTGGCAATAGCTTGCCTTTTCTTTTGCTGGGGAACCTGTCCTTCCTGAGGTTGATCCAAACTAAGTCTCCTGGCTGGAAGGTCACCTTCTTCTTGTCCTTGTTTGCTGAAGTAGACACCTTTTTAGTATATTTGGCAATTCTCTCCGTCACTTGCTAATGAAGCTCCTTGATTTGATCTGCTCCTTTACCTGCTTCAAAACTAAATTTGACTGACGTAGTTAGTGGAACTAAATCCAAAGGGGAAATTGGATTTTTACCATAGACTACGTGGAATGGAGAGTAACATGTGGCCTTGGATGGTGCTTTGTTATAACCAAACTCAACATGGGGCAATAGAGTATCCCATCCTGCTTTATTTTTGTGGATCAATGCTCTCAATAGGACTCCAAGTGTTCTATTAGTAACCTCTGTCTGGCCATCAGTTTGTGGGTGGAAAGTGGTGTTGTACTTGAGCTGGGTGCCTAGTTTCTTCCATAGAGTGACCCAAAAATGGCTCAAAAACTTGGTATCCCTGTCAGATACCATTGTTCTTGGCACTCCATGCAATCTAACAATTTCTTGGAAGAATAATTCAGCAACTTTGGTGGCATCAAAAGTGGTATGGCAGGGTATGAAATGTGCCATCTTTGAGAATCTATCAACCACCACCATGATTGAATCCTTCCCTCTCTGAGTTCTTCGCAAACCTACAATGAAATCAAGGCTTACATCTTCCCAAGGGCTGCTGGGAACTGGCAATGGTGTGTACAAGCCTTGGGGTAGGCTGTGTGACTTTGCCAATTGACACACATTGCACCTCTTCAATAGATGCTCCACATTTTTCCTCATCTTTGGCCAATTGTAATGCTCTGTCAACATCAACAATGTCTTCTCAACTCCAAAATGTCCTGCTAAGCTTCCTCCATGGACTTCTGTGATTAACAACTCCCTGAAACTGCTCTTAGGGACACACAATCTACTTCCTTTGAACAAATATCCCTGGTCTATAGTACAGGACCACAGGATTCTTCTGACGACATGGTACACCTGCTTGAAATCCCCATCCTCCTGATACAAAGCTTTCAAATGCTCAAAACCAATAATTCTAGAATCAAGCATATGAAGCAACATGTACCTTCTACTCAATGCAACTGCTCCTTTGTTTAGTACTCTTGATTTATGGTGGATCATGAAGTGAAACTGCTGCATATACTCTACCCAAGCAACATGCGTGGTATTGAACTTGTGCTGCCCTTGAATGAACTTCAAGGCCTCATGATCACTGTGAAGTATGAACTCTGCTCCAATAAGGTAGTGCCTCTAGTGTTGAAGAGCTCTGGTGATGGCATAGAACTCTTTATCATAGGTGCTATATTTCTTCTTAGCATCATTTCACTTTTCACTAAGGTAGGCAACTAGCTTGCCCTCCTGGCTCAATACTACTCCTATGCCGACTCCTGAAGCATCACATTCTATTTCAAAAACTTTGCTGAAGCTGGGTAGTGCTAGGACTGGTGCTGAAGTGAGCCTTTCTTTGACTTCTTCAAAGGCTTTCTGGGCTGCTGTTGTCCAAATAAAGGACTTCCCTTTCACCACTTCAGTCATTGGTGCCAGAATGGTGCTGAAATTCTTGACAAATCACCTGTAAAATGAAGCCAGGCCATGGAAGCTCCTGACATGATGAATAGAAGTGGGCACAGGCCACTCCCTGATTGCTTGAAACTTCTCATTATCAACATGAATTCCTACTGCTGTGACAATGTACCCCAAGAAGTTCACTTGGGATGTAAAAAAGTGACACTTCTTGAGATTCCCAAATAACTCCTCCCTGCTAAAAATTGGTTAAAACCTCCTACAAATGCTTGACATGCTCTTGCTCAGACCTGCTATAGACAAGAATATCATCAAAGTATACCATAACACTCTTGCCTATGAGTGGCTTAAGGACCTGATTCATGAGTCTCATGAATGTAGATGGGGCATTAGTCAGACCAAAAGGCATGACCAACTATTCAAACAACCCTCTATTGGTCTTAAATGCTGTTTTCCACTCATCTCCATCATAGATCCTTATCTGGTAGTATCCACTCCTCAAATCAATCTTAGAAAAGACTGTTGACCCATGTAACTCATCCAACATGTCTTCAAGTCTAGGTATAGGGTACCTATACTTGATTGTGGTCTTGTTAATATCCCTACAATCAATACACATTCTTTGGCTTCCATCTTTCTTAGGCACTAACAAGGCTAGGACTACACATGGACTTAAACTCTCCCTAATCATTCCCTTTTCCAACAACTCATCCACCTGCCTCTCTATCTCATTGGTATCTGCTGGTGTCATCCTATAAGCTGGCTTATTAGGTAACACTGCTCCAGGCACTAAATCAATTTTGTGCTGGATATCCCTTTTAGGTGGCAAACCAGGTGGCATTTCATCAGGAAATACATGCTGAAACTGCTGAAGTAAAGGTAGGAATAAAGGGTGGTCATTTTGTGGTGCTGAGGGTTCTTCAAGGTCTAAAAGGATCAAGTCCTTCTGTGTGCTAAACTCATGATGATCAGATAAAAGCAACACATCAAGACTAGGTTCAAGACACAGGGTTTTGGCTTTTTTCGTTAACTATGAGGGTTTCATGGGGGTTAGGATAATCTTTCTGTCGTTTAGGGTCAGGGTATAGGTATTAACTCTTCCACAATGATTTACTGATCTATCATACAACCAAGGTCGACCCAAAAGCAAATGACATGCATCCATAGGTAAGACATCACACCATACCTCATCTTTGTATGATTGACCAATTGAAAAAGCAACAAGGCATCTAGCAGAAACTTTGATACCTTTGCCTGAACTGAGCCACTAGATGGTATATGGAGCTGGGTGGGGCTTGGTTGCCAGGCTTAGCTTCTTCACCATAGTGCTGGATGTTGCATTGGTACAGCTTCCACTGTCCACAATCACTGAGCATACTTTCCCTCCAATAGTGCATCTTGTATGAAAGATATTCTCCCTCTGCTCTTCTGCTTCCTCTACTGCTGAGCTACTCAAAACTCTTCTTATCACAAGCATTTCTCCCTCATCTGGACCTTCTTCAATAACCCCATCATCATAAATAGGATCTTGCTCATGCTCTTCATACTCCTGTTCTCCTCCCTGCACATGTTCAGGATCAATAAATTAAGCTGCTTGGTACTCAGCAAGAGTAACCATTCTCTTGTTTGGACATTCTGAGGCAATGTGCCCTAGTTCTTGACACCTGAAACATCTTCTCTTTGTATAGGACCTGCTGATAGGGGCTGGGGTTCTTTGTGGAGGATTTTGTGGCTGATTTTGTGGGGGTCTTGGGGCTGGATTTCTGGTTTGAGGTGGAGGTGGAGGTGGGGGTGGATAGGTCTTTTGTGGGGCATTATATGGTTTGTAAGGGTTTGGCTTGGCTGGTGCATAAGGTTTGGCTGGATATCTGCTACTGCTGTACTCCTTTGCTTTAGACTTCTTCTATTGTTCCACTTTGTGAGCCAGAGAACTTAGCTCATCAAGGGAATCATAGACCTGCAGCTCTACAATGTTCTTGATGCCTTCATTCAAGCTGCAAGGTACCTGATATAAGTTTGTACTTCATTCTCCTGAATATTACACTTCCAAAGCAAGTGCTCAAACTCTTTTGTGTACTCTTCTACTGACTTGTTCCCCTGCACAAAATGTTGCAACTTGTTGTAGTTCTCCTTCATGTAATTGTCTGGAAGGAACTTCTCCTTCAACTTCTGCCTCATCTCAAGCCAAGTACTCACTCTAGCCTTTCCAATCTCCATTCTCCTTCTATGCAGATTAGTCCACCAAGTAGAAGCATAATTTTTTAACTTTAAGGCTACTAACTTCACCTTGTTTTCTTCTGAGACCTCCTTCAAATCAAAGACTCTTTCTACTGTCTATAACTAATCTAGTAAAACATCAGGGTCTAGTTCTCCTGCATACTCAGGTATATCAATCTTGAAATCAAGTTTCTCAACCCTCCTATCTTCCCTTCTTACTTCTCTTTCACTCTCACTGTTTTCCTCAGGCTCACTGACTCTAGGTGATCTTATTATCCTTCTCTTCTCCTGGGTGTAGGTCTAGGACCTCGACCTCCTCTCCCTGTCCTACTGAAAGGATTCTCACCTTCTCCTTCCTCCATCTCATCATCAGTCTTCTTATTCAACTGATGTCTGTGCAATCTCATATAAAAATTCAACTGCTCAATCAAAAATTTCATTTTCTGTTCTACTTCTTCCTTCTCTTTCAGAGTTTGTTCTAAGACTTCCTGTGGTGTTTTACTAGTTCCGGCCATTTTACTAAAACAAGAAAACACACTCCAAGAAAGAACACAATGCTCTGATACCAAGATGATGTATGCTAACTCACTAAGATCAGAGTGTTGAGCTAGAACACACCATACAGTCACACATACACACAGCTGGATGCTTGAACTTACAACAACTGATAGAAAGCAACAAGCTGGAATAGAAGACAACCCAACAACAGAATAAAAGAGATAGGCTTGCTTAGAGTTGATACAGACACACCACAACTGCAATCAAGGGCAAGGACTCTCACATACATGCCTCTACAGATACACCAAAGCATGGATGATCAAGCTCAGTTTACACTTGTTGGATTTGTCAATTTCTAGTGTTAGGAACTGATTGAACCAAGACTGAGAGTTATAGGACACTCACAAACTTTCAGAGGTACTAAGACACTCGAGAATACTATTGAATGAACACTGACATATCCTTCATTGATAGAAAACTTCAGAATATAAAGAAAACTAATCAGTCTGATTAGCAATTGCTTAAGCATAAGCATTTTGCCTAATCTCCCTGGATTATCCTAAGCTACAAAGCCTGAAACTAATACATATGATTACATCCTAATGATCTCGAGTACAAAATGAAAGAAAATAAAAGGAAATTACTGAGCTAAGCTCTGATTGGACCAAATGCCCAAAGGGTGGCAAAATGAACTAATGAGAGGCTTTCTTTCCTCTTCTAAGGGGTAAAACTAAACTTACTGAGGTAATTCTCGCGCCAACACTAACCTGGAAATAATCTCAACAGGTTAAAGTCATGCTGGAAAGACCAAAATAACCCCTGTGATAAAAAATCATAACATATAAGCCCAGAGCTGGGGTTCTGGAAAAACTGATAAAAACAACCCTGCTGGGATTGCTTGCTCTTTCTTCTGAATCTTACTCGTGCCATGCTTGATCATGCTGGGACTTTGCTTAGACTTGAAAAGGACATGGCAAGGAACAAAAAACTCCTAGCAAACATTGGCTGAAACTTCCTCAATCAAGAGATACAACATTGAGAAAGTCAGCTGCTTGGACTGTTGCTGCTGGGAACTGGAATTGGTCTGGATGACCAATGCTGATAGGCTGAGTGGCTGAAATTTCCAGGGCTTGCTTTACAATGGTGTAACAAGCCTGGATGGATGCTGTTGGTGGTGTGGTGGCTACTGGTGATGCTAAGAACCACCTGTTGGAACTTTGGACTGCTGAGAAGTCTGCTGAGTGGCTTGTTGTATTTGCTGAGAAGTCTGCTGAGTTGTGTGAAACAACAAGTTCTCCTCCTCCTTGTGCTGCTGCTGCTGTAATTACTGATGAAGATCCCTTGGAAGCCTCCTTTGCTGATGGAGTTGCTGTTGTTGACTGTTCTGTGTGATGGTCTCCATCAAATCTGATCTAATTCTATTAATAAAACCTCTAACCGACTAATTCTAGCTAAAGAAGGATTACTATACTACTAATCTACTAACAAAGATTAATTAATAATAATAATAATAATAATAATAATAATAATAATAATAATAATAATAATAATAATAATAATAATAATGCTAATACTAGTACTAGTACTACCACTGCTAATGTAAAACTAATACTAATATCATATAACAATACTACTCCCACAGATCTTCACGTAATACTACAGATAATAATAATCTATCTGTAATAATGATAATCATAATAATAATGATAATAATGATAACAATAATAATAATAATTATAACAATAATCACATGACAATAATGCTCACATAATTATCCACTTAATAATTATAATAAGTAATAAAAACAAGACTATTAATAATAATAAGATGATCAATAATAATAATAATAATAATAATAATAATAATAATAATAATAATAATAACCCATGATATTATCGATATACCCTTGTTAGCCCCTCAACGATCCTAGCTTTTGCGCAGCTGGGCCTCCAAACCTGGCCATATTGCTACAGATTTCCCCCCTCATTTTAACCCTACTTTTCAACCCTTATTTCTCCTATAAAAACCCCATCCATCTCCATTTCATTTTACACCGAAATCACCCTGACGTATTGACACTTGGTGATTTCATCTTCTCTTCTCCCTCTCTTATTGTCTCATTTTGCATACACTTAATTGGCATTTAGTTTCTCTCTCTCTCTCTCTCCCTCTCTTTATTCATCACTTGTGATCTTGTGACATGAGTTCATAATGAACTCCACCTAAATAAACTTGAATGCTTGTAAATAAAGATTCGTTCATACTTAATTTCATTTTATTTCTTGTACATTTATTTCTCGCTTTTATTATTGCATTTGCATATAACTAAATAAAATAAATTACATTGATTAATACTCCATTTCTACTCTACCCTTTTTTCTCTTCTCTTCTCTTCTCTTCTCTTCTCTTCTCTTCTCCTCTTCTCTCTTCCTTTTTTTTTTATTAACCGGTTTAGTAGAGTCCGTTCGTAGAACGGGCGAATTCGAGAATTTTTATTCTTGAATTCGTAACCTTACCCCCGGATCCGAATCTCATGGGTCGTGGTTTGTGGAGTCTTTTAATTTCGAGTGTATTAATTCTCGTTTAAAAATTAATTGGCGACTCTTCCTCTTTCTTTTTCATTTCTCTTTTTCGGGTTTTCTTTTCGGATTCCATAAAATTCCGAACCAGAGACTGGCGCAATACCTGGCGGTATGCATGCCAGTTCCCTGGTTGGGATCTAGCTTCTAGGTTTGGAAGCAGGCTCCGAGACCGAGATCGACATAATACCTAGCGGTATTCTGGCCGGTCCCGTGGCTCGGATCCAACTTCCAGGTTCGGGACTCCTTCCCGGACCACTGACTGACAGAATACCGCTAGGTATTCACACAGTCAGTGGTCTCGGTCCCGGTCTTGAGCTTCTCTATTTGCTGTCTTTTTTTTATATCTCTTTTTTCTTCTTTTTTCCTTTTTTTATTTTCTATTTGTTTTTTGAATAAGTAAAATTCCCGGATTTTAATAAAATCCAAAAAGAGTTTACTTAAGTTATTTGTTTAATTAATAAGAAATGCAAGTAAATCCCTTGAAAGAAAAGACACCCCTTTCGACTCACCATACAACGCGTGGGACGCCAATGGAATTTATTCCCCGAGTCCTACAAATGGCGACTCCACTAGGGACTTACTTTAAGACGGTAAAACTTAAAAAGCCAATTTTTTTTTAGTAGAACAGGGGAAATCATTTTTTGTTAATTTTTATTATTTAGTTAAGCATCAAGCATTCGGACCTCCATCTCGATTTTTATAAATCGGGATGAACCCATAGGTACCGTCTAGGTTTTTAACCCAAAATTCCCTTTTCGGGTAAAGTATATTTCCGACTTTATAAAGGAATGAACCTCACATTTCAAGAAGATCGCAAATTGCTTTCACACTCATGAAGCACTCCAAAATTCTCAGGATTATGAATTTACATTTTCCCTTTAATTTTGTGAGAAACACACGGGTCACATTAGTATTAACTCTATAGAATTTGTTGCACGTGAGAGACATGAGTATGTTAGTTTTAGGTATCCGACCTTAGACTCCTGAATATAGAACATTGGTTAGGTGCATTACCTATTTGTATGCTATGTGCATTCTTATTGTGCTATGTGTAAATTATGTGCTATATGTTTTCCCTTTTGTTTTAAGAGTCGGTCTCATGTTTCATCCCCTCCAAATGTTGCCCTAGTTTGGGTAATAGTCAAACAAAGAATTAAAGAAGGCCTAGAGTCTCTCTTGGGCCCGAGTCAAAGAGGTTTGATCAAGCCCAAGATCTTAGTCTGACTTTGTCCAACCCTTGATAGCATTTGATCCATAAAGCGTGTATCCATTCGTCATTCGAATCTGACTTCATTAAGACTTTGATGTTGACTCGATCTTATGACAGCCCAATGGACCTTCCCCTTCCCATATGCATAGTTCCATCCTAGGCTAGAGGTCATCCTAGTAAAAAAAAAAAAAAAAAGGTCAGCATAAATGCATCGTCTACGCTAACTGATCTCATATAGGTCACTAAGTCATGACATGCATCGGGTAGGCATGTGTCGACAGTTAATATTCTTCAAATACGAAATTTCCATATAGGCAAAATAGGACCTAAAGAGTCAAGAGTTAAGTCCTGGGCTAGAGTTGGATCTCGAAGACTGACAAGTTTCTCACCAATCCCGTCCACAGCACTGAACCGAATCTTGTCCGCCGACACCGACTCAGATACCTCCTCCCGAACCTCCCTCATAGACAGTGGCACTATGCCCATTCCATCCGACTTCATGGCTGAAATTAATAATCAAGATCAGGAAACTCATGGCCAGCCAGTTACGGCAGCGGACCTCTCAGCCTTAGTGCGAGACATCTATAGCCTAATTGATACGAGGGCCAACCAACAAGATCGAAGTATGGAAGGTGTTGTACGTCCCAAGCTATTCAAACAATCAATGAAAAGATAGGAATAGGGCAAGATACCCCTGATGAGGATGAAAGAAGCGTGCATACTGAAAGGACTATACCCCAAGATGAGCAGTTGATGCCATTCAGGGACAGTAGGGTCGACAATCTTCAAAACTTGCTAAGACAAATCCCTCAATTTAGAGAACATTTTCTAGATATTGGCTTACCAAGCACTCCTCAAGCTAAGCTCCCTAACAAATTCTCTTTGCATGAGAAACAATTTAAGGCCATGGGGAATCCTACTCACTATGTGCGTAGCTTCGCACGCATGATGGTCTTAAAGGAAGTGGACCCTAGCTTATACGCACATGTTTTCCCATGGACCTTGAGCGATGAAGTCCTACAATGGTACTACACCTTTGTGGATGTCCAAGAGAATTTGGAAGCTAACCTATAAAGCTTTCATCCAGCAATATGCAGCTAGTTAAGACACTGATGTAACCATCAATGACATGGCGGCAATCAAGCAGGGCGAAGGAGAACCATTCACAAGTTACTTTAACTGCTGGAGTGCACAAAAGGCCTTAATGACTGATAAGGTAACCTTGGATTACCAGATCCAAGGACTGAAGCCATGGTATGCTAGTTGATCCCAGATTCTCTTTGCCTGAGAAAATATTTAAGGCCATGAGGAATCCTACTCACCATGTGTGTAGCTTTAAGCGCATGATGGTCTTAAAGGAAGTGGACCCTAGCTTATACGCTTATATTTTCCCAAGGACCTTGAGCGATGAAGTCCTAAAATGGTACTACAACTTTGTGGATGTCCAAAAGAATTGGGAAGCTACCTATAAAGCTTTCATCCAGCAATATGCAGCTAGTTAAGACACTGATGTAACCATCAGTGACATGGCGATAATCAAGCATGGCGAAGGAGAATCATTCACAAGTTACTTTAACCGCTGGATTGCACAAAAGGCCTTAATGACTGATAAGGTAACCTTGGATTACCAGATCTAGGTTTTCATACAACGACTGAAGCCAAGGTATGCTAACATGATGGAATGCCAGTTGATCCCAGAATTCTCAGCTTTGAAGAAACTGGGATTAATGGTAGAAGCCAAGCTGGAAAAGTCTGCGACATCATCTAGATGGAAGAACTCCACTTCCACCAAAAGGGTTTGTGGAATATCCAACCAGCAGGCAAAAGTTGTCGAGGCTCTTGTCATTCAAAAGTTGACCTCTTATACGCCTATTGACACCTCTTATGCTGAGGCCTTAGATCATCTTGTGAAGAAGGGAAATATTGAACTTCCGCCTATCAAAGCCGAACCTGAAGTAAAGGGGAAGAGTTGGGACGCGGGAAAGTTCTATAACTACCATCGCATGCGAGATCATGACATAGAGAGGTGCTTTACTCTCAAAAATCTCATAGAGGGAATGATTTGTGACCAGACATATCCCCTGCCCAAAGCGACCCAACAAAAGCCCAACAACAAGAATAATCCAATCGGGGTCACCATGATATCCAACGCCTCAGGAAGTTGGGACCCCACCATCTTCATCACTGACATAGGAACCCCAAAAACCGAGGTTGACACTCTGTACTTCAAGCATGTCAATGGAATATGGGATAGCGATGAAGAGGTTGTGTATCAAACTGACATGACTTCCTGGGAATTTGACCTCGAGGATACATGCGAGGAGATCACTCCTAAGGTCCAATCACTCAAGATCGACCACGAAAATGAAGAAGAAAATCTAACTAAGGAGACCGAACAGTAAAAAATGAACCTCAAAGTCACACAAGAGGATCATCAGTTTGATGACCAGACTGATACTGCTTTTCTTACTAGGTTGGGGAGAACCAACCAGAAGATCCCAACTCCCCCACCACCAGTTGTTCCTCCGCCTCTGAACAAACAACCAACTGAGGCAATCCCTATAGAGGACGCGCTCCTTAAGCAGTTCAGGAGGACTAAAGTTGACCTCACAATTTGAAACTGCTAAATACTTCTCAAACACACCGTCAAGTGCTCTTGAATGCACTGAACAGAATCCAAGTCCCCTCAGACACCCCGCCCAAGGACCTCGTTGCATTTGTAACTACACCGAAGTTGGGCATCACCTTCGATGAGGCAGACTTACCAAGGGAAGGGTATGCTCACAACAAGGCCCTATACCTAACCATCATGTGTTCCAACCAGGTTTTCCCGCTTGTGCTGGTGGACAACGGATCGGCGAATCAACATATGTCCGTGGAGAACTGCCCAAAAGTTAGGTATTCAACGACACCATCTGTCCCAACAAATTGTTCAACTCCGTGCTTATGATAATTCCCCGAGAAGGACTCTGGGTTCGGTAATATTACCCATAACCATGGAGCATGTAACTCGAAATGTCGAATTTCTGGTTATCGACATCCCGACCTCTTTAAATCTATTACTTGGTCGTTCATGGCTACATGAGAATAGGGCGGTTTCTTCAACTCTACACCAAAAGGTGAAAATGATAATTCATGGCGAAGTCATCACCATAGGAGGCGAGGAGATTTCTGCAATCGTCACCTCTACAATGCCCGTACTGGAAATTGAACAGAACTCTATGGATGAAGAGTTTCACAATTTCGAGTTTGTGGCCATTGTTCAAGCTGCAGTATAGTGCGAGTTTAGATTGTCGTATCCACAGGGAGTTGGGGTACCGAACCTAAAAGTCACTCGAGCTCTCACCTACTAGGTTGGGGGTTCATCATCCTTTGAGAGAAGGTTTTCAAGCGAACACAAACAAAACATAAGAAAGGAAGAAAATGGGCTTCGGAGGCTTTTCGGGATGCAAACGGGGATAAGAAAATGGGTTTTGCAACAAGGGAGTAACAAGAAGGGGAAATCAAATGGTAACACCGTTAGAAAATACCAACCGGGCTTCCTCTTTCAAGGATAGTCCGGATTGACTTCCCCAAAGTCCATAGACAGACCCAGGGAGTCGATGAAACGGAATTTCCTAGTTAGTTTCTATTCGCGTTCACGAACTAGAACACTAACTATCCCAATTCCTACCTTCCAACAAGCATTGGATGTATTTGGGATGTTTTCGCACCCAATTACATCCCACTTGAGGAAGGATAGGGTTGGGAAATTGATTTCCTAACTAGTTACTCACTAATATTGCTAACCCAAACCTAATCACCCATTCACACCCTTAATTACCCCCTAACCCATAGGGTTTCTAACCACTAATCATGATACCAACTAAGCTAACAACATCCAAACCAAACCTAAACATGATTTCTAACATCAAACTACCATAAACAAGCAAGAACAATGAAATAGCAAGCAAAGCAATTAAGAACAAGCAAAGTAATAAGCAAGGTAATTAATAAAAGAGTTAAGGGAAGATAATACTTATCAAAATGTTGTAGATGAACAAAGGAAAGCAATAAAAAGATGATCCAACAATCTTTCAATTGATTGAATCCCCAAATCTTCAATAATAAACACAAATCATCAAAACCCTAGATTAATCTCTTTCTAATCTCCCTCTAAAATCCACTTATTACAAGTTGAAATAATGTCTAAGTCTATCCCTAGATGCCACCTAAGAAATCGTCAACTAGGAGTATATATACAAGGCAAAACTGTTGGCCAAAACGCAGCACTTCAAGCCGAAAACATGCGCAGGACATAGGGAGACCGTGGCCACGGTCAAGGAGACCGTGATCACGGTCTCGTTCTGTCCAGCGACAAAAGGCCGAAGAGTCGCAGCCCAGCAAGGGGGTCGCTGGCGCAACCACTACCGTCGCAGGCGCGACGAGCGAAATATGCCTTGGCGATTTTCTCCTTTGAGGCGTCGTGGCTACAGTGTCTCCGACCGTGGGCACGGTATTTCTCGGACATCCTGACCCTCTGCATATTCCCACCGTGGATACGGTAGCCGGGACCGTGGCTACGGTCACTCTCAGCTTCAATTGCGTTCTAGGCGTAGCGGGTGCTACGCCATTCGTGGCTGGGGCTACGCTTCGGCTTTCGTTCCCTTTGATCTTCCTTCTTTCCGAAGCATGTAACGCTCGATCCGAAGGTCGTAGCATGCGTTACTTCACTAATTGGCACCAAAGGTCGGGAGTGTGGTCCCGGGTCGACTCCATCTCGGTTTCCGGTCCGGCTCGGCTCGGGAAATCACCAAGAAAGTTATAAAAAGGCCCGTATTTCTACGTTTTTGGTGAAAACTCCAAAATCTACAAAATAACCAAAAACACATTAAAAGCTATGAAATTAAACCACGAAACGAGTTAAAAGCCTAAGGATTTAGGCGGTATTTAGACACAAAATTGGGTCTAAACACCCCCCCACACTTAAACTTTTGCTCGTCCCTAGCAAAACAAAACAAAACAAATAAGAAAACTAAACACCAACTCCTCAGTCGTGGGAGGAAACGAGTGTATTTAGCGTATGCACCAAGCCCTTTGAACCCCCCGGTAGCCCGGGTGGATGAGATGGACTCGTGAGGGTTTGTAGCGGTTGTGCCCACAAAAGCCAAAGAAAAAGAAGAGAAGGAAAGTGAAAACAAAACCAAAGAAAACACAAGGAAAGAAAAACAAAGGCTTCGATTCTCAAGATCTCGCAATCCAAACTAAGAAAACGCGATTAAACCTCCCAAAGTTACCCTTAGGGGCATGTCACAACACCATACTGAGATAAAGGTTGATCTTAAGGATTTTCAACTCCCTTCACCTTATACCAAGCGAAACCCCACATGAAAAGGTTTTAACAGGAACCAAAAGACTCTAAAAGCTTGCGTCCGAATTTGAAAACCACGAAACAACCAAGAGGAGTGTTTCCCTCCCTTACATTTGGTCGCCCTTGGCTTAGTGAGGGTCGTAGGTGATGCAAGGGGAGGCCCCACTCTTTTAAGAAGCAAGAACTTTTTCTTTTCTTTCTTTTTGAGTTAGATTTACCAACGAAAATTGCTTTTCTTTTTCTCTCTTTTTTTTTCTTTTTGGTTTTTAAAAGTCGGTATTAGCCTTACTTTCGGGAATTGGACGGCCCATATAAGGGGTATACCCTTCCAACACGGTTTTTTCCATTCGCCTCTCCGTCGCAAAGCGATATGGGAGGAGGGTTAAGGGGTATCCATGCCGTACCACGAATACCGGGCCCGTGTAGGTTGGCTAAGTGTGGGTGGTTAATGTCTACAGCGACACGCTCCACTTATTCAGGTTATTGTATCTTATGAAAGCTTTTTCATTCTTTTCTCTTTTTTTTGGCACTTTTTGCTTTTGCTAAGCGAGAAACAAAACAAACCCGGACTCAAGCTCCTAAAACCTCCCGGTTCCAAGAAAAAGAGAAAGGAACGGGGGTCTCACTAGACACTTAATGAAAGGAGTCTTTAAAGGTAAAACTCGACTAGAACCTGAATTAGGGTCGAAAATGCTCCAACCGGTTACTTTTAAAGAAGTTTAAGAACGGCTTCTCGACTCCGAAAACGAGTTCCAGGAAACAAAACCAAACAAAGACAAAACGAAAAGAAAAACGAAAAGGTTTTCACTCCCTTTTTTCTCCTTTTTCAAACAAAAATTTTCAAATTTTAGCAAAAACTAGGAAAACAAGGAACAAAATGACTAGGTGATCTACCCTTGAAGCAGAATATTCCCCCCCCCCCCACACTTAAAACTCCACAATGTCCTCATTGTGGGAAGGAGTCACATGAAAAGGGTAGAGAACCTACAAAAACACAAACAAAAACAACTAGCAAGAAGAAATGATGGTGACCCGAGCCCACACGGCTCCAACAGCAATATATAACCCAACACAGACATTCAAAAGGGGTTCGCCACCCAAAAGTAAAAACCAAGCATGCAAAAAGAAAATAAACCAAACAAACAAAAATAAAGAAAGAAATAATTACAAAAAGAGAAAGGGTGGAACGAGGTTACCATAAAGTCTTCACTAAAAGCAAGAAAACACTTGGATAACCTCGATTACCAATGGAGCATCAACCACTCATTATTCTTCAAGATTTGGGCCTTCAAGATCGAAAGAATTCAACGCCCGTAGGAGAAGATCATGCATCCTCGAATGCATTTCAGAACCATGAATGTATGAGAACACAAAAATCAATGAGTCATAATAGGTAAGTGTTCTCAACATTTTATCAAAAGCCTTAGAAAAATCACTAGAATGACGAAATAAGTGAAGGAGCATGATTTTTCTAGGCGATTCTTCTAGGTAAACATGATATGGGTCAAACAGGGGATCATAACCTCTAAAGGTACCTAGAGACTCAAGGCATGCATGATTGGATGAGGGAGTGATAATCAAAGAATGAATGGGGATAACATGAATGGGAGAGGGGGATACATCATCACATTTAAAGCACATAGAAGGGCTGTCAACTTCCTCAACAATATCATCACAAACAAGTCCCAACCCAAGATTATCATCTAATACATTATCCTCATTACATGTATGCAAAGAAAAAGTAGGACTACTCTCCAAGGCAACACTCTCAACATCGCATAAGGTTCATCATTATCAACATCAAGGGTGAAAGTGAAGCACTCAGGTTTACAATCCATATAAAATGATTCATAATCACACACATTTGCATCATGAGAGATAGTTTCTACATAATGAGGCACACAAGTCAAAGACGAAGAAGGAGAGCCATTATCACCATTTTGCACAAAGGGGGATCAACATGAATCTCAGGGGATAATGGGGAAAAAGACTCAACTCTACTTAAAGCACATTCCTTGGGAGAGGAAGGTCTTGACATGTGAGCATACTCAAGTCGGGTTTCACACATTCTAGAAACTATCAAATTAAGCTCTTCATTGAGCTTCTTCTACTCTCTAAATAGTTGTTCCATGTTATATTCAATAAAGGTCGGGTCAACAACATGAGTAGAAGAGTCGGAAGCATGAATAGATGATTCAAATTGATCACATGGGGAAGGGACATGCATAGGAATAGAAGGAGGAAGGGAAGAGGTACTCACAAATGAATCTTCATAATATGCTTCCCTTGTTTGATCCATAAATGGAGATTGAGTATGCAAATCAATACAAGGGAAAGGGGAAACATTGGCACATAGATTTTCAAAGTGAGATCTAACATAATAAGCACATAGATTATCAGAATAATAACCCGAAACATGACAACTCTTCAAAAAAGCACGAGTATCCTCGGTCAACCAATTAATAAAATCCCAAGCCTCGTAATCATTTTTAGCATTAAAACCATAGTGAATGAACAACTTACGAGTCTCAAAATTCACACCCTCCTTAAAGACACATAAAACTTCCCCATAAGAAAAATCATAACCAAAAGGGGCCCAATAATCAAGATAAGCATCCAATCTATCACGATAATCACAAAATAACTCATGCTCATCTTGAGGGAAGCTAAAACATGCCATTTTCTCTTTTTTTTTCAGATTTTAATTTTTCAATTTTTTTTTCTTTTTCTTTTAAAACCTAGAGGGAATGCTCAAGAAAACTAAAAGGTCGGTCATGCAACTCCGCAAGAACGCGCCATTTTGTTCAAGCTGCAGTATAGTGCGGGTTTGGATTGTCGTATCCACAGGGAGTTGGGGTACCGAACCTAAAAGTCACTCGAACTCTCACCTACTACGTTGGGGGTTCATCATCATTTGAGAGAAGGTTTTTAAGCGAACACAAAAAAACATAAGAATGGAAGAAAATGGGCTTCAGAGGCTTTTCGGGATGCAAACGGGGATAAGAAAATGGGTTTTGCAACAAGGGAGTAACAAGAAGGGGAAATCAAATGGTAACTCCGTTAGAAAATATCCACCGGGCTTCTTCTTTCAAGGATTGTCCGGATTGACTTCCCCAAAGTCCATAGACAGACCCGGGGAGTCGATGAAACGGAATTTCCTAGTTAGTTTCTATTCGCGTTCACGAACTAGAACTCTAACTATCCCAATTCCTACCTTCCAACAAGCATTAGATGTATTCGGGATGTTTTCGCACCCAATTACATCCCACATGAGGGAAGGATAGGGTTGGGAAATTGATTTCCTAACTAGTTACTCACTAATATTGCTAACCCAAACCTAATCACCCATTCACACCCTTAAGTACCCCCTAACCCATAGGGATTCTAACCACTAATCATGATACCAACTAAGCTAACAACATCCAAACCAAACCTAAACATGATTTCTAACATCAAACAACCATAAACAAGCAAGAACAATGAAATAGCAAGCAAAGCAATTAAGAACAAGCAAAGTAATTAGCAAGGTAATTAATAAAAGAGTTAAGGGAAGAGAATACTTATCAAAATGCTGCAGATGAACAAAGGAAAGCAATGAAAAGATGATCCAACAATCTTTCAATTGATTGAATCCCCAAATCTTCAATAATAAACACAAATCTCCAAAACCCTATATTAATCTCTAACTAATCTCCCTCTAAAATCCACTAATTACAAGCTGAAATAATGTCTAAGTCTAACCCTAGAGTCGCAGCCCAGCAAGGGGGTCATGGCCGCGACCACTACCGTCGCGGTCGCGACGAGCGAAATATGCGTTGGCGATTTTCTCCTTCGAGGCGTCGTGGCTACGGTGTCTCTGACCATGGGCACGGTTTTTCTCAGACATCTTGACCCTCTGCATATGCCCATCGTGGCTACGGTAGTCAGGACCGTGGCTACGGTCACTCTCGGCTTCAATTGCGTTCTGGGCGTAGCGGGTGCTACGTGTTCGGCCTCGTTCCGAGCCGAAATTCTTCTCTTTTATAGGGTATATTTGCTTGTTCTAACCCCTATTTATATATTAGATATAATGATTTAGTGTTTTGTAGGAAAATAAGGAGTTCGAAGAAGTTTGGGCTTAATTGAAGGTTTTTAGGGAATCCCGAGCTATTTCCCGAGTCAAACCAAGTCAACCCGAGCTGAGAGCCAAGTCAAAGCAAGTCAAACTGAGTCGAGTGCCGAGGCGAAACCGAAGCCGGAAATTCCATATCAAGATTGGCGCAAAACAGGGGAACGGTACCAACTCAAAGGTTTGTTATACGTGTGCCTTCACTCTTTGAGTCATAACTCCTTCGTTACAACTCCGATTGGTCTGAAATTTGGGGAGCTTAAAGTACACACCGAGAGTTTTCCATGGATATCTTACGGGCCTAAAACAGAGTTCGGATGAAGAAGTTATGCGTGTTTGAAGATGGCAGGGAAAAGCTGCCCAGAACAGTGACTCGCCCGAGCCAGGCTTCTGGGGCAACAAAGACATAAGCTAGGAGAGCCGGACAGTAGGCTTGCTCGCCCGAGCCACCTCAATGGTTCGCCCGAGCCACTCTGTCTGCAGACAAATTGACGCGCGTGCTGCGATTTGTTTCTAGGGTTTTGGGTTGTATTTTTCCTTCTTCTATAAATACCCACTTGTATTAATCTAAGAAAGAAATCAATTAGCCTAGGTAGTTTAGGAGTAGAATTAGATTTATTGCTTTCCTTTTTTTGCTTTAATCTCTCATTAATTGTTCTTCAAGTTTTCAATTGTTCTTCATTGTTCTTCAAGCTTTCTTTGATTTCTAGCATTTGTATTCAAACTTTCTGAAGCTTTCTCAATCTCTCTCAAGCTCTCTCTTGTCTTCATTGAAGTGTTTTACAAGCTTTCTCTCCCTCTCTCTCTCTCCCTTTCTCTCTCTTTCTCTCTCTCTCTCCTTTCAAATGCCATTGTTGACTTGTTTTCCAAGCTTTCTAGTGTTAGCCACAATCAACTCCATTTTTAGTGGGGAGAAGGCTCAAGGAACTCCAATTCTACTTACTAGTGAGAATTTGGGGGATTCTTGGTAATCCAAACAACAATTTCTTGTTTGTTCGGGGGAAATTCAAGTGTAGATTGAAGGTTTATTGAAGATTAGTCATCGAAGGTATAATTTCTCGTTCCCAATTTCATTGTTCATTCATTGTCATCGTTCATGCCTTTTAATCGCTTTCATCCTTAAGTGCTTCCTTTATTGCTTTCTTTATTATTATCTTGTCTAGATTAGTTTATTGCTTTATTTACATAATTAACCGCTTTCTGAATTGAGAAAAACCCCTTACAAAAACCGATTTACCTTAATCAAGCCTAACACCCATCCCTGAGATCGACAATCCTTACTTTTTAAACCACAAAAATTACAACCGAACAATGGCGCCGTTTCTGGGGATGGCGTTATTTGGTAGATTAGGCTATTGGTTTGTGTGTACATAGTTTATTGCTTTCTCGATTATGCTAAAAAAATGTAGCAAAAAAAATTGAATATCGAAAAAAGTGAGAAAAGAAAAGAAAAAAAATGGAAAAATAGAAAATTAGAAAAAAAAAGAGAGTTATGGATAGTCCCCAATTCCCTCAATTTGAGCATGAAATATTTTGGAGGTATTTTGCTAGATTGCATGACTACCGTGTTCAATGTGAATTATATGGTATCTTTTATGATACATTATCTCTTTTGGGAATTGTTAGTGAGGGTGTGAAGTATGAGACCCGAAACCTTTTAGATTATCACGGGTTTTCTTGTTTAGGTGAAGAAAAAGCATGGGAGTTACTTTAATGGTTGTCTAGGGATTCCTATGAGTTTGAACAACAAAATGTTAGTCCTAGTTTCGAACCTCCTTTTGCACCACCCTTTGGGACAGAAACTGAACAATCATGTGAATACCCCGTGTATGTTGATGATCAATCTTATGATGGGGGATATGTGGAAAACTGTTATGATCTTTCCCATAGTGCCGATGTTGAGTCACCTTCCGTGTGCTCCTTGTGTGATTCGCCGTATCATAGTTCAATTTCTTGTTTGCAAGCTACAGTGGTTTCCTTCAAGGTAGAAGTAGAAAAATTATGTGCGAACATGAATGAGTATATGCGTGAATTTGTCCATGAGAGTAATCAAAGGGTAGTAACTCCTTCTACACAAATGGTTGATTCGAATGTTGAAATAGGTCATTCATCGTCTTTGAGTCCTGAAATGCATGTTGATTCTGCTGTGTATGATGAGGATGATGACTATTATAACCGACCATGCCTTGGTCTACTTATTAATTCCTTAGCTCCAGCCCCACCTAATGAGCATGAGGAACATGATGATTTTGTGTGTGATGATGTAGAATTAGTTGAAAACATGCTAGATGATGAAGTATTGTCCACACCCTTGTCCATGCCTTTATGTGAAGAAAAGATTGAGTTTAGTGAATGCCATAATGTAATTGAGCATGACCTTGTTGAGAGTGAAATTGAATCTGTTGTGATTGAATGTGTGGTTGATAACGATTTGTTCACTTTCATTGAGGATCATTGCATTAGTGAGGCATTAGCTACCCTTGTATGTGAGTCCATTGATGTGCATACCTGTGATGATGAGCATAATTCTTTGGGGATTGATCATGATGGTTTGAACTTGGTTGTTGTTGATGATGCTTTTCATGGTGACATGCTTTATGAGTCATTCACGATGAGTTATGACCCTGAACCTTCCACTTTGACTTTCGATGTTGCTTTGGATGATGCTCCTTTGTCTTTTGATGTTGATAGTTCTTCTAGTGGGTCTGATATTGATGAAGATGAAGATGTGCTTGTGTGTGATGTTTGGAGTGTTATGATGTGGTCTAACCCTCTGTTTTCCTTATCACCTATTGACGATTGTGATGATTATTTGGATGAGAGTGGTGATTTGAAATTTGTGATTGATGAAAATTGCATGGAAATTGAGTTTGAACCATTGTTTGCATCCAAGTCTTCGCATGAGCATGTTCTGAAATGTGTTGTATTGCCTCCTTCCGTTGATTTGTATACCCAATCTCCATTTTCGAGTCAATGGGAGGATCCATTTGTCATGTCTTCTTTCACTATGTCTAGGAAAGTCTTGTACATTCATGTAGTTCGTTCTTTCTATGACTTTTCTAAGGCATTCGATAAACTGTTTAGAGCACTAATGTTTGTTGATGTGCTATTGCGAGTGTGCTCTTACCGACATCATTCTGAGATGCATGAGAGGATGCATGATTTGTTACTCCGGGCGTTGAATGGTTCTGACTTGGTGCCCGATATCGTGAGGTGAGAAGGAATGAGCTTATTGATATGAAGCCTTCTAGGTAATATCTTTCCTCACCATTTTGTGTATATTTAGTGAATCGGTTCTGTTTTCTTCTTTTATTTTCTTTTTGTGTGTGTCTTTTTCTTTTATTTTGGGGTGCTTGCTTACTTACTTCTGTTGCTTTTGAGGACACGACAACCTCTTTGTGTTGGAGTGGGAGGGTAGTATGCATTCCTGTTTTCGAGTCGAAGAAAATAAAAAAAAAAGTCGCTTTCATCCTTAAGTGCTTCCTTTATTACTTTCTTTATTATTATCTTGTCTAGATTAGTTTATTGCTTCCCTTTACTTTATTTATTGCTTTCCGCATTGAGAAAAACCGCTCTACACAAATCGATTACATTAATCAAGCCTCACACCCATCCCTGTGGACCGACAACCTCAACACATAAAACCACAAAAATTACTAGCGAACAATGGCGCCGTTGTCGGGGATGGCGTTATTTGGTAGATTAGGCTATTGGTTTGTGTGTACATAGTTTATTGCTTTCTTGATTAAGCTAGAAAAAAAATGAAGCGAAAAAAAATTGAATATCGAAAAAAAAAAGTTAGAAAAAAAAAGAAAAAAAAAGAAAAATAGAAAAATAGAAAAAAAAAGAGAGTTATGGATAGTCCCCATTTCCCTCAATTTGAGCATGAAATATATTGGAGGTATTTTGCTAGATTGCATGACTACCATGTTCAGTGTGAATTATATGGTAACTTTTATGATACATTATCTCTTTTGGGAATTGTTAGTGGGGGTGTGAATGATGAGACCCGAAACCTTTTAGATTATTTCGGGTTTTCTTGTTTGGGAGAAGAAAAAGCATGGGAGTTACTTGAATGGTTGTCTAGGGATTCCTATGAGTTTGGAAAACAAAATGTTAGTCCTAGCTTCCAACCTCCCTATGCACCAACCTTTGGGACCGAAACTGAACAATCATGTGAATACCCCGTGGATGTTAATGATCAATCTTATGATGGGGGATATGTGGAAAACTGTTATGATCTTTCCCATAGTGCCGATGTTGAGTCTCCTTCCGTGTGCTCCTTGTGTGATTCGCCGTATCATAGTTCAATTTCTTGTTTGCAAGCTACATTGGTTTCCTTCAAGGCGGAAGTAGAAAAATTATTTACGAACATGAATGAGTATATCCGTGAATTTGTCCATGAGAGTAATCATAGGGTAGTAACTCCTTCTTCACAAATGGTTGATTCGAATGTTGAAATAGGTCATTCATCGTCTTTGAGTCCTGAAATGCAAGTTGATTCTGCTGTGTATAATGAGGATGATGACTATTATAACCGACCATGCCTTGGACTACTTAGTGGTTCCTTAGCTCTAGCCCCACCTAATGAGCATGAGGAACATGATGATTTTGTGTGTGATGATGTAGAATTAGTTGAAAACATGCTAGATGATGAAGTATTGTCCACACCCTTGTCCATGCCTTTATGTGAAGAAAAGATTGAGTTTAGTGAATGCCATGATGTAATTGAGCATGATCTTGTTGAGAGTGAAATTAAATATGTTGTGATTGAATGTGTGCTTAATAACGATTTGTTCACTTTCATTGAGGATCATTGCGTTAGTGAGGCATTAGCTACCCTTGTATGTGAGTCCATTGATGTGCATACCTGTAATGATGAGCATAATTCTTTGGGGATTGATCATGATTGTTTGAACTTGGTTGTTGATGATGATGCTTTTGATGATGACATGCTTTATGAATCATTCACGATGAGTTATGACCCTGAACCTTCCACTTTCACTTTTGATGTTGCTTTGGATGATGCACCTTTGTCTTTTGATGTTGATAGCTCTTCTAGTGAGTCTGATATTGATGATGATGAAGATGTGCTTGTGTGTGATGTTGGGAGTGTTATGATGTGGTCTAACACTCTGTTTTCCTTATCACCTATTGATGATTGTGATGATTATTTGGATGAGAGTGGTGATTTGGAATTTGTGATTGATGAAATTTGCATGGAAATTGAGTTTGAACCATTGTTTGCATCCAAGTCTTCGCATGAGCATGTTCAGAAATGTGTTGTATTGCCTCCTTCCGTTGATTTGTATACCCAATTTCCATTTACGAGTCAATGGGAGGATCCATTTGTCATGTCATCTTTCACTATGCCTAGGAAAGTCTTGTACATTCATGTAGTCCGTTCTTTCTATGACTTTTCTAAGGCATTCGATAAACTGTTAATAGCACTAATGTTTGTTGATGTGCTATTGCGAGTGTGCTCTTACCGACATCATTTTGAGATGCATGAGAGGATGCATGATTTGTTACTCCGGGCGTTGAATGGTTCTGACTTGGTGACCGATATCGTGAGGTGAGAAGGAATGAGCTTATTGATATGAAGCCTTCTAGGTAATATCTTTCCTCACCTTTTTGTGTATATTTAGTGAGTCGGTTCTCTTTTCTTCTTTTATTTTCTTTTTGTGTGTGTCTTTTTCTTTTATTTTCGGATGCTTGCTTACTTAATTCTATTTCTTTTGAGGACACGACAACCTCTTTGTGTTGGAGTGGGAGGGTAGTATGCATTCCGGTTTTCGAGTCTAAGAAAATAAAAAAAAAAGTTGCTTTCATCCTTAAGTGCTTCCTTTATTGCTTTCTTTATTATTATCTTGTCTAGATTAGTTTATTGCTTCCCTTTACTTTATTTATTGCTTTCTGCATTGAGAAAAACCCCTCTACACAAATCGATTACATTAATCAAGCCTCACACCCATCCCTGTGGACCGACAACCTTGATTCATAAAACCACAAAAATTTCAACTGAACAATGGCGCCGTTGCCGGGGATGGCGTTATTTGGTAGATTAGGCTATTGGTTTGTGTGTACATAGTTTATTAATTTCTTGATTATGCTAGTAAAAAAATGTAGCGAAAAAAAAAATTAATATCGAAAAAAAAAGTGAGAAAAGAAAAGAAAAAAAATAGAAAAATAGAAAAAAAAGAGAGTTATGGATAGTCCCCAATTCCCTCAATTTGAGCATGAAATATTTTGGAGGTATTTCGCTAGATTGCATGACTACCGTGTTCAATCTGAACTATATGGTATCTTTTATGATACATTATCTCTTTTGGGAATTGTTAGTGAGGGTGTGAATGATGAGACCCGAAACCTTTTAGATTATTTCGGGTTTTCTTGTTTAGGAGAAGAAAAAGCATGGGAGTTACTTGAATGGTTGTCTAGGGATTCCTATGAGTTTGGAAAACAAAATGTTAGTCCTAGCTTCCAACCTCCCTATGCACCAACCTTTGGGACCGAAACTGAACAATCATGTGAATACCCCGTGGATGTTAATGATCAATCTTATGATGGGGGATATGTGGAAAACTGTTATGATCTTTCCCATAGTGCCGATGTTGAGTCTCCTTCCGTGTGCTCCTTGTGTGATTCGCCGTATCATAGTTCAATTTCTTGTTTGCAAGCTACATTGGTTTCCTTCAAGGCAGAAGTAGAAAAATTATTTACGAACATGAATGAGTATATCCGTGAATTTGTCCATGAGAGTAATCATAGGGTAGTAACTCCTTCTTCACAAATGGTTGATTCGAATGATGAAATAGGTCATTCATCGTCTTTGAGTCCTGAAATGCATGTTGATTCTGCTGTGTATGATGAGGATGATGACTATTATAACCGTTCATGCCTTGGACTACTTAGTGGTTCCTTAGCTCTAGCCCCACCTAATGAGCATGATGAACATGATGATTTTGTGTGTGATGATGTAGAATTAGTTGAAAACATGCTAGATGATGAACTATTGTCAACACCCTTGTCCATGCCTTTATGTGAAGAAAAGATTGAGTTTAGTGAATGCCATGATGTAATTGAGCATGATCTTGTTGAGAGTGAAATTTAATCTGTTGTGATTGAATGTGTGCTTGATAACGATTTGTTCACTTTCATTGAGGATCATTGCATTAGTGAGGCATTAGCTACCCTTGTATGTGAGTCCATTGATGTGCATACCTGCGATGATGAGCATAAATCTTTGGGGATTGATCACGATTGTTTGAACTTGGTTGTTGATGATGATGCTTTTCATGATGACATGCTTTATGAGTCATTCACGATGAGTTATGACCCTGAACCTTCCACTTTCACTTTTGATGTTGCTTTGGATGATGCACCTTTGTCTTTTGATGTTGATAGTTCTTCTAGTGAGTCTGGTATTAATGAAGATGAAGATGTGCTTGTGTGTGATGTTGGGAGTGTTATGATGTGGTCTAACCCTCTGTTTTCCTTATCACCTATTGATGATTGTGATGATTATTTGGATGAGAGTGGTGATTTGGAATTTGTGATTGATGAAAATTGCATGGAAATTGAGTTTCAACCATTGTTTGCATCCAAGTCTTCGCATGAGCATGTTCAGAAATGTGTTCTATTGCCTCCTTCCGTTGATTTGTATACCCAATCTCCATTTACTAGTCAATGGCAGGATCCATTTGTCATGTCTTCTTTCACTGTGCCTAGGAAAGTCTTGTACATTCATGTAGTTCGTTCTTTCTATGACTTTTCTAAGGCAATCGATAAACTGTTAAGAGCACTAATGTTTGTTGATGTGCTATTCCGAATGTGCTCTTACCGACATCATTATGATATGCATGACAGGATGCATGATTTGTTACTCCGGGCGTTGAATTGTTCTTACTTGGTGCCCGATATCGTGAGGTGAGAAGGAATGAGCTTATGGATATGAAGCCTTCTAGGTAATATCTTTCCTCACCTTGTTGTGTATATTTAGTGAGTCGGTTCTCTTTTCTTCTTTTATTTTCTTTTTGTGTGTGTCTTTTTCTTTTATTTTGGGGTGCTTGCTTACTTACTTCTGTTTCTTTTGAGGACACGACAACCTCTTTGTGTTGGACTGGGAGGGTAGTATGCATTCCAGTTTTCGAGTCTAAAAAAATAAATAAAAAAAGTCGCTTTCATCCTTAAGTGCTTCCTTTATTGCTTTCTTTATTATTATCTTGTCTAGATTAGTTTATTGCTTCCCTTTACTTTATTTATTGCTTTCCGCATTGAAAAAAACCGCTCTACACAAATTGATTACATTAATCAAGCCTCACACCCATCCCTGTGGACCGACAACCTTAACTCATAAAACCACAAAAATTACAACCGAACAATGGCGTCGTTGCCGGGGATGGCGTTATTTGGTAGATTAGGCTATTGGTTTGTGTGTACATAGTTTATTGCTTTCTTGATTATGCTAGAACAAAATGTAGCGAAAAAAAAATTGAATATCGAAAAAAAAGGTGAGAAAAGAAAAGAAAAAAAATAGAAAATTAGAAAAATAGAAAAAAAAAAAAGAGAGTTATGGATAGTCCCCAATTCCCTCAATTTGAGCATTAAATATTTTGGAGGTATTTTGCTAGATTTCATGACTACCGTGTTCAATGTGAATTATATGGTATTTTTTATGATACATTATCTCTTTTGGGAATTGTTAGTGAGGGTGTGAATGATGAGACCCGAAACCTTTTAGATTATTACGGGTTTTCTTGTTAAGGAGAAGAAAAAGCATGGAGTTACTTGAATGGTTGTCTAGGGATTCCTATGAGTTTGAACAACAAAATGTTAGTCCTAGCATCCAACCTCCTTATGCACCGCCCTTTGGGACCGAAAGTGAACAATCATGTGAATACCGCGTGTATGTTAATGATCAATCTTATGATGGGGGATATGTGGAAATTTGTTATGATCTTTCCCAAAGTGCCGATGTTGAGTCTCCTTCCGTGTTCTCCTTGTGTGATTCGCCGTATCATAGTTCAATTTCTTGTTTGCAAGCTATAGTGGTTTCCTTCAAGGCGGAAGTAGAAAATATATGTGCGAACATGAATGAGTATATGCGTGAATTTGTCCATGAGAGTAATCATAGCGTAGTAACTCCTTCTTCACAAATGGTTGATTCGAATGTTGAAATAGGTCATTCATCGCCTTTGAGTCCTGAAATGCATGTTGATTCTGCTGTGTATGATGAGGATGATGACTATTATAACCGACCATGCCTTGGGCTACTTAGTGGTTCCTTAGCTCTAGCCCTACCTAATGAGCATGAGGAACATGATGATTTTGTGTGTGATGATGTAGAATTAGTTGAAAACATGCTAGATGATGAACTATTGTCAACACCCTTGTCCATGCCTTTATGTGAAGAAAAGATTGAGTTTAGTGAATGCCATGATGTAATTGAGCATGATCTTGTTGAGAGTGAAATTGAATCTGTTGTGATTGAATGTGTGCTTGATAACGATTTGTTCACTTTCGTTGAGGATCATTGCATTAGTGAGGCATTAGCTACCCTTGTATGTGAGTCCATTGATGTGCATACCTGCGATGATGAGCATAATTCTTTGGGGATTGATCATGATTGTTTGAACTTGGTTGTTGATGATGATGCTTTTCATGATGACATGCTTTATGAGTCATTCACGATGAGTTATGACCCTGAACCTTCCACTTTCACTTTTGATGTTGCTTTGGATGATGCACCTTTGTCTTTTGATTTTGATAGTTCTTCTAGTGAGTCTGGTATTGATGAAGATGAAGATGTGCTTGTGTGTGATGTTTG
Source organism: Portulaca oleracea (assembly GCA_029582165.1). NCBI lineage: Eukaryota > Viridiplantae > Streptophyta > Magnoliopsida > Caryophyllales > Portulacaceae > Portulaca > Portulaca oleracea. Next base: position 37,366,918 of record CM055882.1, read on the forward strand.
GAGTGTTATGATGTGGTCTATCCCTCTGTTTTCCTTATCACCTATTGACGATTGTGATGATTATTTGGATGAGAGTGGTGATTTGGAATTTGTGATTGATGAAAATTGCATGGAAATTGAGTTTGAACCATTGTTTGCATCCAAGTCTTCGCATGAGCATGTTCAGAAATGTGTTGTATTGCACCCTCCCGTTGATTTGTATACCCAATCTCCATTTACGAGTCAACGGGAGGAGCCTTTTGTCATGTCTCACTTCACCATGCCTAGGAAAGTCTTGTACATTCATGTAGTTCGTTCTTTCTATGACTTTTTTAAGGCATTCGATAAACTGTTAAGAGCACTAATGTTTGTTGATGTGCTATTGCGAGTGTGCTCTTACCGACATCATTCTGAGATGCATGATTTGTTACTCTGGGCGTCGAATGGTTCTAACTTGGTGCCCGATATCGTGAGGTGAGAAGGAATGAGCTTATTGATAAGAAGCCTTCTAGGTAATATCTTTCCTCACCTTTTTGTGTATATTTAATGAGTCGATTCTCTTTTCTTTCTTTTTTTTCTTTTTGTGTGTGTCTTTTTCTTTTATTTTGGGGTGCTTGGTTACCTACTTCTGTTTCTTTTGAGGACACGACAACCTCTTTGTGTTGGAGTGGGAGGGTAGTATGCATTCCGGTTTTCGAGTCTAAGAAAATAAAAAAAAAAAGTCGTTTTGTCAATATTTTAGTTTAGTTTCTTAGTTCATTAGCCCTTAGTTTCTTGTATAGTTTGTTTTTCTTTTTGATCTTGCATGTGAACCATCATACATAGTATGTTTTTCTTGTTTATTTCTGACCTATGTGTGATGTTGTTTGGAACGTGGATTGAGTGCTTTTATTGATGATTATGAGGTAACCTCTTTCCACCCTCTCTTTATGTGTATATATCGATGATCCATGATGCATGTTTGATTTTCTTTTTGGGTGGCGAACCCCTTGAGTGTGATTGTTTGGAATATTCTGTTATTGGAGCCGTGTGGGCTCGGGTCGCCACCGCTTTTACGTGATAAGTGTTTTGTATATATGTTTTTCTTGGTTTTCTACCTTACTCGTGACACCCTTCTCACAATGGAGACATTGTGATGTCTTGTGTTTGAGTGGGGGGGGTGCTATTTTCCATTTGTCATGGGTAGACCACCTAGTTGTTGAGTCTTTTGTTTTTGTCTTTCGTAGTTTGTGTCTAAAATCTAAAAAATTTTGTGTGAAAGAAAAAAAAGGGGAGAAATGTTGTGAAAAACCCAAAAGTTGTTTTTCTTTTTGAAGATGTTTACGTTCATAGTTGTGTAAATAGTTGTCTAATCAGTTGATTCAATCAGTTAAAAGAGACTGGTATGAATAATGATGGGCCTTGGGAAGGATTTTTTCCATAACTTATCTCTATTAGACCTCTACATGGAATGGGAAAGCGGAACCCTCAAATCTTATACGCCTTGACTGTGAATTCTTACCTAACTTAGACGGTTTTAGTTGTTCAATTGCTTAAGCTCTTAATTAATGCATTAAATAATTCTTCTGGCCTCTAGTCATGAGTTGGTTTGGGTGGATCAGACCCTATGCCCCTTAAGTGCAATGACTCACATATGGAGAAACCCAGGAGGGTAACCTCACAAGGCCGGTACTTAAATCCCGCAAAACCCGACACAAACGCTCTAAAAGACACAAAACGGATTGAGTGGAAATAAAAGAGCGTAGGTTTTGAAAAAGAAAGAAAAGAGCAAAGCAATAAAAAGGAAAAAAGACTTGAGCAAAAGAATGGTAAGAAAGAGAAAAGTAAAAAAAGAAAAGAGCAAAGTAAGAAAAAGAAAGAAAAGAGAGCAAAGTAACAAAAACAAAGAAAAGAGAGGTTGAAAGAAAAAACCAAGAGTGAAGTAGGATAGATAATCCCGAGTTTGAGCATGAGAACAACTCTGATTGTCTGGTTTAGGATAGGAAGGACCGACTAGAGCCCACTTGCACATATGCACGAGGTGTTTTGCTCATCAGGAAGTGTTTTGGTTCAAAATCTCAAAGATTGGCAGTTTTCCAACCTTCGTGTCTTAATTTGTTTATACTTGCTTCTTCCAATTGATTGTTGAGGCAGGTTGGGGAACTAGGTGCATGATTGGGGACGGGAATATCTTCTTTGCTTTTGTTTTGTTTCGTTTTTCGGTTTTCACTTCTTTTTCTTTCCCCTTTTTCTTTTCTCGTGGCTTTTGTGGGTATAGTTGCTATAAACCCTCACGAAACCTACCTCGTCCACCCGGGCTACCCGGGGGTTTCAAGGGCTTGATGCATGTGCTAAATGCATCCGCGATTCCTGCGAAAGTGAGTTAGGTTTTTAGTTTTTCTTTTTAGTCCTTTTCTTTGTTTTTAGTTTGCTCGGGGCGAGCAAACCCTTGTGTTGGAGTGGTGTTCGGTCTCGTTCCGAACCGAATTTCTTCTCTTTTATAGGGTATATTTGCTTGTTTTAACCCCTATTTATATATTAGATATAATGATTTAGTGTTTTGTAGGAAAATAAGGAGTTAGAAAAAGTTTGGGCTTAATTGAATGTTTTTAGGGAATCCCGAGCTATTTCCCGAGTCAAACCAAGTCAACCCGAGCTGAGATCCGAGTCAAACCAAGTCAACCCGAGCCGAGAGCCGAGGCGAAACCGAAGCCGAAAATTCCATATCAAGATTGGCGCAAAACAGGGAAACGGTACAATCTCAAAGGTTTGAAATACATGTGCCTTCACTCTTTAGGTCATAACTCCTTTGTTACAATTCCGATTGGTCTGAAATTTTGGGAGCTTAAAGTAGACACCGACAGCTTTCCATCGATATCTTACGAGCCTAAAACAGAGTTTGGATGAAGAAGTTATGCGCGTTTCATGGCAGGAAAAGTCGCTTGCAATGTGGCTCGCCTGAGCCATCTGGCGCTCGCCGAGCCAAAGCTTCTGGGGCAACAAAGACACAAGCCAGGAGAGCCGGACAGTAGGCTTGCTCGCCCGAGCCACCCCAATGGCTCGCCCGAGCCACTTTGTCTGCTGAAAAACTAACGCGCGTGCTGCGATTTGTTTCTAGGGTTTTGGGTTGTATTTTTCCTTCTTCTATAAATACCCACTTGTATTAATCCAAGTTATATCAATTAGCCTAGGTAGTTTAGGAGTAGAATTAGATTTAATTGCTTTCCTTTATTTGCTTTAATATCTCTTAATTGTTCTTCAAGTTTTCAATTGTTGTTCATTGTTCTTCAAGCTTTCATTGATTTCTAGCATTTGTATTCAAACTTTCTCAAGCTTTCTCAATTCAAGCAAGTTTCCATTGAAGTTTTACAAGCTTTCTCTCTCTTCTCTCTCTCTCTCTCTCTCTCTAATTTCCATTGTTGACTTGATTTCAAAGCTTTCTAGGGTTAGCCACATCAAATCCATCTTTTAGTGGGGAGGAGGGTCAAGGAATTCCAATTCTACTTCCTAGTGAGAATTCGGGAGATCCTTGGTAATCCAGTCCACATTTTCTTGTTTGTTCGGGGGGAATTGCAAAGGTAGATTGAAGGTTAGAAGATTTTGGTCATCAAAGGTATAATTTCTTGTCTCTAATTTCATTGTTCATTCTAGATTTCCATTCCTTGCTTTAATTGCTTTATTTGATTTCATGCTTTTAATTGCTTTCTTTGATTCATGCCTAGGTTAGATTTAATTGCTTCCCTTTACATTATTTATTGCTTTCCGCATTGAGAAAAACCCCTCTACACAAATCGATTACATTAATCAAGCCTCACACCCATCCCTGTGGACCGACAACCTTAACTCATAAAACCACAAAAATTACAACCGAACACTTATAAAACCACAAAAATTACAACCGAACACTACGCCATTCGTGGCTGGGGCTACGCTTCGGCTTTCCTTCCCTTTGATCTTCCTTCTTTCCGAAGCATGTAACGCTCGATCCGAAGGTCGTAGCATGCGTTACTTCACTAATTGGCACCAAAGGTCGGGAGTGTGGTCCCGGGTCGACTCTGTCTCGGTTTGCGGTCCGACTCGGCTCGGGAAATCACCAAGAAAGCTATAAAAAGGTCCGTTTTGCTACGTTTTCGGTGAAAATTCCAAAATCTACAAAATAACCAAAAACACATTAAAAGCTATGAAATTAAACCACAAAACGAGTTAAAAGCCTAAGGATTTAGGCGGTATTTAGAAACAAAATTGGATCTAAACAGCCATACTCAGTCTGAATGAGGCCCCTTTTGATTTTGACCCATATTCTAATCGAAAGATCACTACAAGAAATATGACTTTTACCAACAGGGCTCTATCTGTTGGTATAAGTGAATTTTCTGTTGGTAATAGCTTTTACCAACAGATAATTATCTGTCACAAAACTGTTGGTAAAAACTCCGTTGGTAAAGGTAATACCAACAGATAAGTACATCTGTTGGTATTGTTTAGTAACACCATCAGATCAAATATGTTGGTATTGCATACTGCCTTTACCAACAGATATTGAACTGATGGTAAAAATATTTTTACCAACAAAATAAATTGTTGGTGTTACAATTTTGGCGCCAAAACTTATCATAGCCTTCATGTATCTGTTGGTAATAGTATTCTGAACATGCACACATCTGTTGGTAATAATCATATAGCAAAATCCTATATTTATTAATAATTACATTTTTGTCACCACCTGCTAGTTGTAAGTGCCTCTTTCAGTATATCCCTATATTAACAAATATATGTAAATATTTGCTCCACCTAAAAAGAAGAATAGACCTGAAATTATAATTCATTTGAAAGAATCACATATTATAGAGTAACAAATACATTGTTGTAAAGTTAGCTAGAATGTATGGTTTCAATTTACTAAAGAAAAACCTACTAATAACTTGCTTGTAACAAGTACTTACATAACTAAAAGCACAAGTCCAAACATCTATATATATATATATATATATATATATATATATATATATATATATGATATCATAATCTTGATCTTGAACTTCGTTATCAAGATCGTGGTATTCTTCATCATTTTGGCCCTCAGTTTCTTCAAATTCAAGTTCATTTTCACATTCGGTAACATCATGCTCCAGCAATAAAGGATAAGGCAAGCGACAATCCCTACAATATATTAATGACAAAAATAAATTAACGCGACTAATAAAAACTAAAAATTAAAAAAATCAGAGTCATTAATAAATGGAGTACCCAAGTGATGACAAGGCAAGCAGTAGTCAAGCAAAGCTTAGCAATGATCTTATCCTGTATTAGCTATGCTAATCTCACCAAGGTCCCCCTTTAAAAATCAGAGACATTAAAAATTTTAAAAAAATCAGAAACATTGAGAGCTATCTAATTTATTATTTAAAATTCTTACCATAGGTTTTCTCATCATTGTTATTTCAGCCAAAACTCAAATCTCAGAGGAAAATGTTCAAGAATATAGTAACACATATTCCACTCTATGCTTAGTCATTCCTCAGGGCATTAGCTCTGCTAATCTCACCAATGTCCCCCCTGTTGTTGGCCTTTGTAAGCCCCTCACTTCCCCCTTTACATTTCTATACTAATTTATCTACCTTCTTACCGTAAGCTTTCTTATTATTATTATTTAGAATTCTATGCACTAAACTGTTCAAGAAAGAAGCAACAATAAACCTAGTATGCAAACTAAACAAAACAAGGACAAATAGAGATAACCAATTAATTAAGAACTTACATTAATTAGAGGGTGATTAGCAGAATACGATCACTTGGTTAAGACCGGGGCAACCATCCAAACAGAGTGAGCAACAATCAGGTCCAGAACTCCACCTGTTTAAATGATTTCCATCAACAATTAAGTCAAATCTGATTAATTCTCTTTTAAGATAAAATGGACAACAACTACTACTACTCCTAGTTTGATCCCACTACAAAATGAAATGAAGAATGCCTTAATACTCTGCACTTTTAGGCTACTGTATGTCTGTACCCTACTTTTATGAATATTTATATCATATTCCCACATCATATCCTTGTGTTCATCCTGGCATATGCAAGACATGCTATAATTGCACCAACTTGCCTAAAGTATAGCTAATCCGACCATCCATTCAACAGAATACAAGATTAAAAGTATCAGAATCACCCCAGGAAGATCCTACGAGTTATAGGTGCATATAAACCTATTACCCAACTGCTGCATATATATCGATTACTTACCCCAACAATAATCATGATGTCACAATGAAACCCAAACAAACATATGCCAAACTTATTGAATTAGGAGATAGGTGTCTCACCATCTCATTGACTACAACTAGTAAATCCTTGCGAGCCTTCGCAAAGTGTTTCAGTTGGCCGCCAATCATGTGAAGGGTCAACGATAATGACATACCAGACCTCTGCACTTTCACAGCTAGCATCTCCGGGAGTGCAAGTGAGCTCCAAGACTTGAATCATTAATGAAGATATTTAGATTAAATCTAATGGAAGAACAATATTCACCAAATAAATCACAAGAGAATCACAAAATGAAAAAGTCTATAACACTAAAATAACACCAACAATCAGTTGTAGAATTGACAGATGCTCCCAACCTTTATACACATGTCCTAAAGAAGCAGCAACAACTGGTTTTACGTTGATGTCTGCAAATATAAGGTCCTCTTTGCATCCACATTTTAAGTCTATTAGACTTTCCATTAGAGGTATTATGACGGACAACAAATGAATACCTGGACTGGGCAATGATATGGAGGATCCACTGAGCGAAGCCTTTAAACCGTTTCCAGATGTCCAAGATGGTATTTGTAGGTTAAAAGTAGTTGTGCCAAAGCCTTACATTAGATAAGCACATCAAACCTTACATTGTGTTTCACCTTAAAGAGGAATCAGTACAACCTAAGCAATAACAAACAGGCTGCTGAAATAACTCATAATAAATAGCTCAATAGTTAGGTCACCAAACATAAACAACATAAGGGCGACAAATTCAGGGGGGTAAGAGCATTTTAGTTTTCATTATGACAAGTATATGTTTTATTAGAAGTATATAAATAAATAAATAACCGATGGCACTATTGGTTTGAACCTTAGCTGGGTCTGCCATGTCTAGGACTTGTTCAGAAACATTGGACTGTGCACAGACTACCCTCATGAACCCAGCTGCCTGGTGCATTGTTCCCTCTCTTACTCCTCACTTTTCGCCCCTATCCTTGCATTCCCTACATTTTCAGCATCGATTGGCCACTGGCTGCCTTATGGTGGTCGTTTGATGTGCTGGAGTTGTCTACTAATCATTTTTTTTTTGTCTATTCCCTTCTTCTAGTCTATTTCTTCCTACCATTATTCATTCACCAAGATGTGTTTGCAAGTTCAACATTTGATGTTTTAGGGAAAGGTAACAAGATCAGCAAGCACACTGGGATGTTGGAGAATCATAAAATCATAAAAAAAAATCCAACATTTCCTCAAAAAAAATAAAAAAAATTATCCACCTATCGTTAAATTTCCCTGTTCAAGGGCTGAAACAACAATCTGAGCCTGATTACACATAAACCTAACAGCTTATGAGTATCATAATCACACACTTCTAGCCATTTTTCACTGTTTGGTGAATTATGTAACAAACTATAAAGAGGATAGCATTACCAAAAGTAAAATTTCTTGTGGTACTGGAAGATACACAACTGCTCGAGATAGAACATTCAGGAACCGGGATGCTAAGATGGTTGGGATTAGATTCCCTGCTTGCTTCACACTCATTGATGCTACTAGTATCAAGCTCTTCATCATTTTCATGTTTCTGAAACAAATACAGGGGGATCAACAGAACATTGGTGTCTTGACTATAGAGGGAGCTCAAATAAAAAACAATGAAAACCGTGAATTTGCACACTGAAAAGATAGAGAAAGCTCACATGATACACCTTAAGAGATTCAGAAGCTCTGGGTACATCATAGAGAAAGCAACAACTAAAGATATAATGTCATTATGCAAGCCATAAGTCCTAGTGAGCCAACCAACTTCATTCTATACAGTACATAGAAATTGTTGAGTTGTTCATCTATTAGTGTACAAACAAGAGATCTAGACTACATAATAGTAAGTTTCTTCATAAAAGGACATTTCCAGCAAGATTCATGAGTCAGTGTGTTCATGATCAATAAGAACACAAACAGAAAGTTGATTCAGACTAATGGCATACGGAAATAAAAGAAAATAAACATAACTTCTTCCAATCAAAACTTCTTCCACCACCTAAATGAACATAACTTCTCAAAAGAAAATAAACATTCCCAGCAAGATTAATTGATGAGCTGTTACAACTAATCAATGCCATTACAAAACAGTTCAAACTTGATTTCAGGGATAATACCTTCATTGGCCTAATCCTAAACATGTATAATTTGCAATAGCCCAGAAAACAAATACCCAAAGTTTGTACAAGAAAGGAAAAGGAGAAATTTAGGGTTTCAGAGAGAAATATCCATGAGTTTTCACCAAGTACCTTCATCGGCCTAAATATATATACTGAGTCTAAATCAAGAATTAAGAATATCATGAATCACCAGAGTCATGATTAGGGCAATCGAGCGAGGAGAGCAGAAGAAAGCAGCAGATGAATCAAGAATTACCAGAGCAGAGCGTAAACGACGCGGCGACGTGGTGCTGATGGAAAACGATGCGGCGACGGCGAGCAGATGGAGGACGGGGACGGCGACGGCGATGGGGAGCAGACAATCGTGGACGGCGACGGTGAGCAGTGTGCGAGGAGGGGTCGTGACTCATGATAGGGTTAGGGAATGGGAGCCAATTTTTCAATTTGTTAAGTGTGTGTATTTGCAATTTTTTAGTGGACTTGGCGCCTATGTGTTAAGATTGATACCAACATTTTTTTTATCTGTGGGTAAAATCCCAACAATACCAACATATAATTTAATTGTTGGTACTGTAAATTTAATACCAATAGTTAAATTTGTATCTGTTGGTATTAAATTTTTTTACCAACGGATAAAATAACTGTTGGTAAATTATTAATAATACCAACATATGTTTTATCTGTTGGTAAATAAGTACTTTTACCAACAGATAGTATATCTGTCACTGGCAATCTGTTGGTAAAAGTCACTTTTTTTGTAGTGGATCAACGCGATCTTGTAAAATATGGGATTTTTTTTAGAGCAATCTCTAGCGAATCCAAGCAAGAATCCTAACTTCCCTAATGCCTAGAAGCTATTACTCCTTTCGTCTCGGGTATACCCCAACCGAAGAAGAAATTAGACTTGCTAAATGCGCAATTGCGAGGAAGAGGAAAGTCGATGATCCACCACTACTCTCTGAGATCAGACCTTATCCTCTGACCCTCAACGAGCAATGGTTTAAAGGGAGATGACTTTCCCTACTATGGGTTCCCGGAGCCTTACTACTTGAAGGAGGAAGGTATCCAAGTTGGGAGAAGAAACCCCCTCTTAAATGGACTCACTTAGCTAGAAGTGGCATCTTTGGTCTTCTGTTTGGCCAAGAGGCTCACCACGACGACGACCCGGGTAATATTCTTGTCACCGCCCTTTCCAACACGAGATTTGACCCAAGTAAGGTGATAACCGAAGATGGTAACTGCCGTGAGATATCGTGGGTGGACGTCGATACTGGAAAAGAATTCACTATAGCCTTAGGAGAGTCCTCTAAGTCCACTAAGTCTAGTCCTAGTTTCCCTTATGTTGAGTCAGAGTTAGTTGAGTAAGTCCTAGAGTTTATCTTTGATGTATCCGTTTTTCTTGATCCAATAAAATGAATGTTTGTTTGCTTATCCTATTCTCTTTCCCTCTTCCCTGAACTGTTTTTGCCAACAGTTATGATGAATTAACGGACTTAAAAGAATTAATAAAAGTTGTCGAGGAACATGAAAATCACACAACCATAATAAAGGAAACAATAAGCATTAATGTAGGAACCTTAGAAACCCCTCGAGAGTTGAATCTTGGGAAATCTTTAACTTTTGAAGAACCAGAGGAATGCACTGAGTTGCTAAGAGAGTTCGTCGACGTGTTTGCATGGTCCTATGAGGACATGCCGGGGATCGACCGAGAGATTGTCGAACATTCTCTCCCTTTATATCCGGATGTAAAGCCAGTCAAGTAAAGACCTATAAGGATGAAACCTGAATATTCACACAAAATTTTATCAGAGGTAGTAACAGCAAAAGGCAGGTTTTATTAAGGTGATTGAATATGCAGATTGGTTAGCCAACATTGTGCATGTATCCAAGAAAGACAGAAGGGTGAGGATGTGTGTTGACTATTGAGACTTGAACAAAGCAAGTCCTAAGGACGACTTTCCATTGCCTCACATCGACATTCTGGTAGATAACACATGTGGGCATGAGTTATTATCCTTTATGGATGGGTATTTGGAATTTCCACTATGTAGTAATGTCCTTCGGGTTAAAGAATGTCAGGGCTACTAACCAAAGAACGGCAACAACCTTACTATACGACATGATGCACAACGAAGTGGATGATGGAGATCAACCCACACCTCCTCACTTGGTACAAGTATGCAATGACGTCATCCATGAATCCAAGAAGGGCCTTGGCAAAATGGGAGGCCATTCACCCTACGTGAGGCCCTCTCTATCATTCTCAATACCTCGGGATTGAGACCTCTCCTCCATTTTATGCCAAGGAGACTTTTGTAGCATGATGTCCAAGCTTCCCAGATTGCCCAAGAACAAGTCAGCTGAAAAGGCATTTGCATTCTGCACAGCTATTTCAAATCTGGGTACGTATATAGGACGTTTACTTGGAGACGATTATTTTTGAAGTGAAATGATGAGGTTAAGCTTGTTCTTTTGATTTAGTGCTTGTTTTTCCCTCATCATAGTCCAGCCATGAAGTTAAGAAGAACGCAAATAGATAGAATGTCATTCCTCCAGAATGATGCCTATTCTGTTTGTGTCATTATCTCAAAGTTTAGCCTTCTTGTCCACTTTTGCCCTTGGAGACTTTGGTAGAGGGTTCAAAGAGCTTTCCATAATGTCCAAGTTTGAAAGGTTTGGAGGCCATTTGAATCCTACACAACCGTTTGCTTCTGGACGTGCGATAAGGACCTTTATCTGCGGTCTGTTCGATATTTTGATGTTCTTTCAAGGGTATTTTGGTCTTTTTACTAGGTATTTGGCTTTCTCATATTATGGGATGACCAAAGAAGACTCCAGCTGATTTGGAACAAAACCTAACGTGTGTTTTCATTTGGCAACCAAGGATTGGGATCCAAGTAAGATGCTCCAATGGAGAAGTGCCACGTGTAATGCTACGATTGGACCTCCTTGCAATCCAATTGGACGAAAGCCTCATGGTTAAGATATGTATTAGCTTGATCAGTTGTAATTAGTTTAATTAAGCAGGATTAGGAGGTTTCTTCGTCGTTAGGAAACCTCACTCTAGATGATTTAGCTACTTAGTGTGCTAGCTTGCTAGCTTTAATTAATTTCTTTATTTCTAGTCGTGTACTATATAACTCATGTAATAGCATTCATCCAAGACACATGACGTTTATGAAATAGAAAGCTTTGAGCTTCTGGTTTTCGAATATCTAAAACTCTCATCCGACTAAATCTACTTCAGTATCTAGGATTGGAATTCCTAGTGGTGTTATATAGAGCTTGGTTGTTTCAATGGTTGTGTGTCAGTATCCATTGAGGTATATTAGTCCTTGCCCTTGTGTTTGGAATCGTGGTGTGTCTGTATCGATCTCCATTCACTTGTCCAAACTAGTGATAGAATCGTGGTGAGTCTGTATCGGTATCAATCTCTAGTTAAATCCCTTTATTTCAAGCATTTTCAATTCCTTAGTGTTGAGTTCAAATCTGTTTGAGTGAGTTCTTGAACCTTCGTGAGTTTCTTGATGTTATATAGTCTATGTGAACCTGGTTCTAATCGCCATTTGAGTTAAACACATCATTCTCCATTTGTAGTTGATGTTTCTTCCTTTGGCGTTGCTTCGCTGAACCAACGTATGGTCCTTAAGCTGGTTCTTGATGTCCTTCGTGAGTCTTTGCCATTATATGGTTTATGCAAGTTTGGGTTCTCTCATTATTCTCAAGATAAAATCATCATTTGCTGTTGTTTCTCTCATTCGATTTGGTTCTTGATGTCTTTCGTTAGGTCCTTGGGTTTTTATGATGTTTCCTAGCTTGCTGAGTTAAAGGTCCTTAGGTCTGGGTTACATCATAATTGGTATCAGAGCTACCTACCATCTTGGTGAGTGAGTTTTGATTCTTTTAAGCCTAAACACGTTCCCAATCATCCTAAACACAAAGCTACAAAAAAACCCTTAGTCATGTCAACCCACCAAGCTCCCTCACAAAGTAATGTCCAGATTATGAAGGAGAAGGCAGACCTTGAGAATCGTGTGAAGTTCCTTTCAGCTCAAGTTCAACATTATATGTATTCGCCACGAGAAGAGCTAAGGGAATCCGAAGGGGAAGGTTCTAATTCTGGAAACTCATTAAATGAAGAAGTTAAGGCCCTCAGCCATCCTAGAAGACGTGAACCAAGAGAAGATAGGCTAAACTTCAAGGTAGATGTCCCTGAATATGGAGCTTATCTTGATCCTAAAGGTTTTCTTCATTGGTTGCAGACCATAGAACGTGTCTTTGATCTCAAGGACATTCTTGATGATAAGAAGGTCAAGTATGTAGCCTTGAAGCTGAAAAAGCATGCCACAATATGGTGGACCAACCACCAGAAGAAAAGAAAGGGCTTGGGGAAAGATAAGGTTCGAACATGGGAGATGATGAAGAAGAAGCTTCAATCCAAGTTTCTTCCAGCAAGTTATCTCAAGGATAACTATTTCAAGCTTCAACAATTGGTGCAAAAAGAAGAGTGAAGAGAAGAAAGTGTCCAGCAAACCTCAACCACATTCATGCCCATTTCCTAATCCATCTTACACCCTACAAAATGCCCAGCCTCACACCCCCTCAAAAGCATATTACCCAAGGAAGTGCTTTAGGTGCCAAGGACTTGGACACGCTTTGTCTGAATGTCCCAGCAAACATTTGGTTCCTCTTGTTGAATACCAAACTGCCTTGTTCGGTGCCCTATAGCAAGAAGAGGAAGAGGAATGCGTAAATGAACCTTTTGAGGATCTCATCTATGATGATGGAGTGGAGGATCTTGATGAAGACGAAATGCTTGTTGTTGGAAAGGTCCTTGGTAGTTCTTCTGTACATAAACCAAAATTGGAAGATGAATACGAGAAAGAGTTTATGGGTGAACCGGTTTATGTTGAAGAGATTGAAGAACCTGATGAAGGTGAAATGCTAGTGGTGAGAAGAGTCCTTAGTGGTTCTTCTATGCATGAAGGTCGTAAGCAAAGGGAGGACAACTTTCATTTGAGTTGTGCTAACAATGGTAAGGATTGTGCCTTGACCATTGATGAAAAAAGTTGTGCTACTGCTGCATCCCTACTCGTGGTGGATGAATTGGAGTTCCCAACCAGCCTTCATCAGCCTCTGTGCATCATTCAGAACCTCAACCAGAGCAAGGACATTCATATGCATAGTCAATGTGTGATGAGCCTCTCAATAGGAAACACATATCATGATTCTTTTTGGTGTGATGTTTTACCTCTTGGTGTTTGCTACATTTTCTATGGCAGGCCTTGGTTGTGTGAAAGAGTCGTGAACCATGATGGGAGAGCCAATGACTATTTTCCCAGCCACTAAAGAAATGTCCTCACCCATTTGAAGCCATCCCATTTTGTGATACCCAAGGAGAGTTTAAAGTGTGAACCCAACTTGGTTACCTTATTGATAGCTGAACATCACGAGTTTAGCAATCATATGGACCTTACCCTTACAGACCAAAAAACAAACCCAAACTCCTCAAATAGCCACCCGCTCCTTACCCCTCTTTTGGAACACTATTCTTATGTGTTTCCGGAAGATATACGACCTGGTTTACCTCCTGAAAATGAGTTCCAGCAAGTAAGAAAGAAGGTAACCAAGTTTAACTCAAATAATTTGGCTAATGAAAGAAAGAATAAGATGGTTTATCTGCTGGGTGATCTTGTTTGGATTCATTTAAAGAAGGATAGATTTCGATCCAAGAGAAAAGGGAAGAGATGAAGGTCCCTTTGAGGTCCTTGAGAAGGTAGGAGACATTGCTTACAAGTTGGATCTTTCGGATAAACATGGTGGGAGTACAACCTTCCATATAGTTGATTTGAGGTCTTACCATTCTCAGATAGAGGACCTTCCAAGTTTGAGGACAAACTTTTCTCAACTTGGGGGGTATGATGGAGATCAACCCACACCTCCTCACTTGGCTTAAGTATGCAATGACGTCATCCATGAATCCAAGAAGGGCCTTGGAAAAATGGGAGGTCATTCACCCTACGTGAGGCCCTCTCTATCATTCTCAATACCTCGGGATTGCGACCTCTCCTCCATTTTGTGCCAAGGAGACTTTTGTAGCATGATGTCCAAGCTTCCCAGATTGCCCAAGAACATGTCAGCTGAAGGGCATTTGCATTGTCCACAGCTATTTCAAATCTGGGTACGTATAGAGGACGTTTACTTGGAGACGACTGTTTTTGAAGTGTGATGATGAGGTTAATCTTGTTCTTTTGATTTATTGCTTGTTGTTCCCTCATTTTCGGACGTCACATAGTCCAGCCATGAAGTCAAGAAGAACGCAAATAGATAGAATGTCATTCCTCCAAAATGATGTCTATTCTGTTTGTGTCATTATCTCAAAGTTTAGACTTCTTCTCCACTTTTGCCCTTAGAGACTTTGGTAGAGGGTTTAAAGAGCTTTTTATAATGTCCAAGTTTGCAAGGTTAGGAGGCCATTTGAATCCTACACAACCGTTTGATTTTGAACGTGCGATAAGGACCTTTATCTGCGGTCTGTTCGTTATTTTGGTGTTCTTTCAAGAGTATTTTGGTCTTTTTACTTGGTATTCGGCTTTCTCATATTATGGGATGACGAAGGAAGACTCCAGCTGATTTGGAACAAAACCAAATGTGTGTTTTCATTTGGCATCAAGGATCGGGATCCGAGTGAAGTAAGATGCTCCAATGGAGAAGTTTCACGTGTAATGCTTCGATTGGACCTCCTTGCAATCTAATTGGACGAAAACCTCATGGTGAAGATATGTATTAGCTTAATCAATTGTAATTAGTTTAATTAGGCAAGATTAGGAGGTTTCTTCATCGTTAGAAAACCTCACTCTAGATGGTTTAGTTACTTAGTGTGCTTGCTTGCTAGCTTTAATTAATTTCATTATTTCCATCCGTGTACTATATAACTCATGTAATAGCATTTAGCCAAGACACATGACGTTTATGAAATAGGAAGCTTTGAGCTTCTTGTTTGTGAGTATCTAAAACTCTCATCCGGTTAATTCTACTTCAGTATCTATGATTGGAATTCCTAGTGGTGTTATGTAGAGCTTGGTTGTTTCAATGGTGGTGTGTCTGTATCCATTGAGGTAATTGAGTCCTTGCCCTTGTGTTTGGACTCGTGGTGTGTTTGTATCGATCTCCATTCACTTGTCCAAACTAGTGATTGAATCGTGGTGAGTCTGTACCGGTATCAATCTCTACTTATATCGCTTTATTTCAAGCATTTTCCATTCCTTAGTGTTGAGTTCAAATCTGTTTGAGTGAGTTCTTGAACCTTCGTGAGTTTCTTGATGTTATATAGTGTATGTGAACCTGGTTCTAATTGCCATTTGAGTTAAACACATCATTCTCCAGTCGTTGTTGATGTTTTCTTCCTTTGGCGTTGCTTCTCTGAACCAACATAAGGTCCTTAAGCTGGTTCTTGATGTCCTCCGTGAGTCTTTGCCATTATATGGTTAAGTTTGGGTTCTCTCGTTATTCTTAAGATAAAATCATCATTTGCTGTTGTTTCTCTCATTCGATTGGTTCTTGATGTCTTTCGTTAGGTCCTTGGGTTCCTATGATGTTTCCTAGCTTGCTGAGTTAAAGGTCCTTAGGTTTGGGTTACATAAGTGGAGGTATATGTCGACGATATGATTGTCAAATCAAAAAAACAGACAGAACATATAGCCAGTTTGAGAAAGTTTTTCCTCTAACTAAGAAAGTATAATATGAGGCTAAATCCACAAAAATGTACCTTCGGGGTCACCTCCGGCAAGTTTCTCGGCTTTGTAGTTAGCTCGCGGGGTATAGAAGTAGACCCAGCTAAGATTAAGGCTATTCAAGACCTTAAACCGCCCAAGACTGAAAAGGAAATTCGAGGGTTCCTTGGAAGAGTTCAGTACATAAGCCGTTTCATCTCGAAACTAACCATGACGTGTGAGCCATTGTCCAAAAAACTAAAGAAAGGGATAAAACCATAGTGGGATGAAAAATTCCAAGATGCCTTTGAAAAGATCTAAGAGTACATGACACATCCACTGGTGCTAATGTCGCCCGTATCGAATGAACCGCTTCTTCTATACCTCACCATTACCGATCGATACAGCTATGGGGGCAATGTTGGCTCAGAAAGCTGAAAGTCGAGAAAGGGCCATCTATTACTTGAGTAAGAAGTTCTAGGAATATGAGGTTCGCTACATAGAATAAGAAAAAATGGCCCTGGCCCTCGTTTGGACTACCAAGAAGCTTCGCCATTACATGCTTTCGCACACAGTGCACATCATAGCAAAAAAGAACCCGGTCAAATATGTCTTAGAACTACCAATTGTCAACAGTAGGGTGGCTCGATGGATGGTGATGCTCTCCGAGTTTAATCTCAAATACGTACCACAAAAATCCATCAAGGGAAGGGTTGTGTAAGACTTCTTAGCTGATTCAGCTTCAAGTGAACCTCACCAAATGAAACATAAGAAATGCACTTTAATGGAGCATCCAACCAAACGAGATGTGGAGGCGACATTATCATAATCTCGCTCGAAGGAGCACATACACCAATATCTGTGAAACTTGACTTTGGGGTTACCAATAACATAACTGAATATGAATCTTGTATTCTAGGCATAGAGGCTGCACTGGAAATGAACATCAAGAGGTTGAGGGTCTCTGG
Organism: Portulaca oleracea; assembly: GCA_029582165.1. NCBI lineage: Eukaryota > Viridiplantae > Streptophyta > Magnoliopsida > Caryophyllales > Portulacaceae > Portulaca > Portulaca oleracea. The sequence goes on from CM055882.1 coordinate 37,383,961, forward strand.
AGACTCCAACCTTCTAATAAATCAAGCCAATCATAATTGGAAAGTAAGGGATGAAGATATGGCTACCTACCAACCATACTTGACTAAACTTTCCGAGAAATTCGACTACATCACCTTCACATATCACAAGCGAGAAGACAATGAACTAGCCGATTCCTTAGCCAAGCTCTCATCATTAGTGGTCATCCCGGCGGGAATAAGTGAAATGCCTATAATAGTCCAAAGAATGGGTGAACCGACATATGTAGACTCCTTAGACACGTGCGATATTAATCCGGATTACTGGTATTGTGACCTTTACATATACCTGACAAAAGGGGAATACCCAGACGGAATTGAACCTAGGGTGCAAAGGGCTATTCGACTTATGGCAGCTCAGTACTGCATAATTCAGGATAGACTCTACAAGAAGACTAGCACGGGTTTGACTTTGCTGAGTGTCGACAAGGAAGAGGCAGAGAAGATTATGGAGTCTATACATAGTGGAGAATGTCGTCCATATATGAATGGCAGGATCTCAAATAAAAAGATTTAGAGAGCTGGTTATTACTGGACCACTATGGAGGCTGATTGTCATGCCTTTGTTAGGAAATGCCTCAAATGCCAAGTTTATGCGAATTTACAGTATCAACCAACCTATCTCACTACATTGACTTCCCCATGGACTTTCTCAATGTGAGGAATAGACATCATCGGTAAAATATCTCCTACCAGTACCGGGGGCCATGAATTTGTATTAGTGGTCGTTGACTATTTCACAAAATGGGTTGAAGCGGCATATTACGCCAAAATCACTTCCAACCATGTTGCTAAGTTTATCCAGCAGAACATCATCTGTAGATATAGAGTACCACATGAAATAATAAATGATAACAGAAGACATTTCATGAAGGAAGTCACTGAATTGCTTGAAAAATACAAGATTCAGCATCATCACTCGTCAGTTTATAGACCACAAGCCAATGGCGCCGTGGAGGCAAGTTTTGGTGGACAGATTTTACATCAATGTTTATAATCCATAGATCCAAAGTATGTTTGCCATGAAAGTAATTCTTTAGTGGTCAATTAAGAAAATGGTGTCCTGTTAACCATGGAATAAAAGTTAATCGTGGCTAGTTTGTGAATTTGGCCATGACAAAAGCATTTTGTTGCCAGTAATCGTAGCTAATTTGTGAATTTGACCATTATAAAAAAGATATTGTGGCCAATAGTCGTGGCTAGTTTGTGAATTTGGCCATGATAAAAATATCTTGTGGCCAATATTCATGGCTAGTTTTAAAATTTTGCCATGATAAAAATATATTGTGGCCAATAGTCATTGCTAGTTTGAAAATTTGGCCATGATAAAAATATATCGTGGCTAGTTTGTAAATTTGGCCATGATAAAAATATTATGTTGCCAATAGTCATGGCTTGTTTGAAAATTTGGCCATTATAAAAATATATTGTGGCCAATAGTCATGGGTAGTTTGAAAATTTGGCCATGATAAAAATTTACCGTAGCTAGTTTGTGAATTTGGCCATGAAAAACATATTTGGTGGCTAATTGTTTATATTTGCCAGTGAAAAATCATTTTGCGGGCTCGAAGGTTCAACTTTATATGCTCCTACAAAATGTATTTGGTGGCCAAACTTGTTGAGCATTATTATTGATTAGTAATGACAGTGAATACTTGAATATCTTGATATTTTTATTAGATGAAATAAACTTTTTTCTTGCTAATGATTTACAATGGTGCCAATAAGTCACTAAAAAAGTCGTTGCTAGAGATTCTACATACTATGAACAATCTTGGTGTAACACCCCGGGTATATCGTGGCTAGAGAATGAAACTCATGTTCTTGTGAGATTTCTGGTAGGATTGAATGAAGGCATTAAAAACGTGGTGGAACTGCATCCCTACACTACTTTGGATGAGCTTAGTTCTCTGGCTCACAAGGTAGAATTCCAAAGAAGGTCCAGATGAAAGGAGTTTGTTGTGAAAACCCCCTACAAACCACAACCTAAGCCCTTTACCTATCCCAGAACCTACCCCACAGCGCAAAGAACCCCCTTTACCCCAAAATATCCAACCAAACAACCTACCCCATCACAAAAACAACCCCCGGCTCCTCAAAGAACCCCAAACCCTTTTGCTACTAATAACAGGAGATGTTTCTGATGTCAAGGACTAGGGCACATAGCTTCAGAATGTCCTAATGAAAGAGTGGTGACCTTGGCTGATTACCAAGCTTCATGGTTTGCTGAACCTGAAGTTGAGGAGGAATAGGAAGTACATCCAGAAGGAGAGATGCCTGATCCAGTGTATGATGAGGTCGAGGAAGGTCCTGATGAAGGAGAGCTATTGGTGATAAGGAGAGCCCATAACAGTTCTTCTGTGAAGGCAGGACAGGAACAAAGAGAAGCCTTATTTCATACAAGATGCACTGTGAAAGGAAAGGTCGAGCTTGCTCGATCATTGTAGATAGTAGCAGCTGTACAAATGCAGCTTCACAGGAAATGGTGGAGAAGTTGCAGCTGGAGACTTAATCACATCCAGCACCCTATTCTATTCAATTGCTGAAGTCTAGCAGAGGCATTCCTATCACATAAAGGTGTTTAGTGAGTTTTTCAATAGGCAAATCATATCATGATGGTGTGATGTCTTGCCTATGGATGCATGTCATTTGTTGTTGGGAAGGCCTTGGATGTTTGATAAGTCTGTGCAACATGATGGTAGAGCTAATACTTATACCTTGGTGGTGAACCACAAGAAAATAACCTTAACCCCACTCAAACATACCCAGCCCACAAAGAACATTTACTTTGAGCCTACCCTTGTTCTTTTGCTAGCTGCTGAGCATCATGAGTTCAGTGCTTGTAAGGATCTCATTCTATTATCCTCTGATGAACCACAAACCCCTCAAAATAACCATCCCCTACTTGTCCCACTCCTGGAAGAGTATGCATTTCTATTTCCAGATGAGATGCCCCCACGATTGCCCCCCAAAAGAGACATCCAGCACAAGATTGATCTAGTCCCAGGATCAGTTTTGCCCAATAAACCTGCTTACAGGATGGCTCCAGCAGAAATTGCAGAGATTCAAAGGCAAGTGGATGATCTTCTTAGCAAGGGAATGATCAGGGAGAGCCTAATAAGTCCATGTGCAGTACCTGCTCTGTTGATTCCTAAGAATGATGGTAGCCAAAGAATGTGTATGGATTACAGAGCTATAAATAAAATCACAATCAAGTACAGGTTCCCAATACCTAGACTTGAAGATCTTCTTGATGAACTCCATGGGTCTCAGGTGTTTTCCAAGATAGATTTGAGAACTGGTTATTATCAAATTATAATTTATGAAGGTGATGAATGGAAGACAACATTCAAAACAAAGGGAGGTCTGTTTGAATGGCTTGTAATGCCCTTTGGTCTTACAAATGCTCCTTCTTCATTCGTGTGGCTTATGAACCAGGTACTGAAGCCTTTGATTGGAAGTTGTGTAGTTGTATATTTTGATGATATTTTGGTTTATAGTAAAACAGAGGCAGAGCATCAACAGCATTTGAAACAAGTGATGGAAATTCTGTCTAAGGAGAAGCTTTATGGGAATTTGAAGAAATGTCAGTTCTTTACAGACCAAGTTATTTTTCTTGGTTATGTAGTATCTGCTGATGTCATTCCTAGGTCTATGGTTTCAGACAGGGATACCAAGTTTCTTAGCCATTTCTGGGTTACACTATGGAAGAAAATGGGAACTCAACTCAAGTTTAGTACTACTTGTCATCCCCAGACAGATGGTCAAACTGAGGTTACTAACAGAACCTTAGGTGCACTCTTGAGAAGCCTTGTAGCAAAAAGCAAAGGAAGTTGGGATACTATGCTACCACAGGCAGAGTTTGCTTTTAATAGAACCCCTAGCAAAGCTACTGGTCATTCGCCTTTTCAAGTGGTTTATGGTCTGAATCGAATCACTCCTTTAGATTTGGTACCCCAAGCTACTTCAATCAATTTTAGCTATGAAGCTGATTTAAGGGCCAAGCAAATTAAAGAGTTCCATCAACAAATACAGCAGCAAATTGAGAAGCACAATGAGAAGGTAGTTGCGCAAAGAAATCAAAAGAGGAGAATAGTTGTGTTTACACCAGGTGATTTGCTATGGGTACACCTCAGGAAAGACAGGTTTCCTAGCAGGAGGAAAGGGATGCTTGTTTTTGGGGCTGATGGTCCATTCGAGGTGCTTGAGCAAGTCAATGAAAATGCTTATATGTTGGCTTTATCTGAAGACTTTGGTGGAAGTGCAACTTTCAACATTACTGATCTTAGACCTTATTATCCAGCAGAGGAAGGATTACCAAGTTTGAGGTCAAACTTTTGTGAACCAGAGGAGGATGACGGAGGTCGATCTACAACAGCAATGCTAGCCGAGACAGTAAGGACAGAAGAGAGGACTTTCCATCCTGAGGTCCTTAGCAGGTCCTTTAATCAATGGGACTTAGCTGGGAATTCAGGAGGGATCAAGTCCTTCCTGTAGAAAGCATGAAGTATTTTGGCAGACAGGTCCTTGGGAAATTTTGAAGCATTCAAAGGAAGTGAGGTGATCACCCCAGGATCTTGTGAAAAAGGCAGCCTTGGCCTTAGAACTTAAGTCCAGTTGATGCTATTAGACCTTAGCAGAACCCCAACCTGTGAAATCAGGGTTCATGTCTCCTTCAAGGTCTATTACAAGCTGCAGTAACATAAGGCAATGACATTTGGTGGTTGCCCTGTGTTCCTAAGGTCATTTACTACTACTGTTCGAGGAGTGCAGGTGACTGATGTCCTTGGGCATTTTCTACAGCATGTTAGTTCATGAAGGCAGGCAGCATTATGCAGCACGGACAATGTTAGCATTTTCAACAGCATTGAGGACATTTGATCATTTTCCTTCCAATAATCAAATGTCCTTTAGATGCTAATATTACCAGCAACCTCAGCAGCCATGATGAAGATTATAATAAGCCTAGTGGAAGCATGACTAAGGCTCGATAAGCAGCTGCTGACATTCTCTAATCCAGCCAGCAACCTTTATATTTTCTTTTGCTGTTTTCTTTGCATAATCTGATGTAATTATGTATTAAATAGCTTTCTTATCTATCTTAAGTTAGCTTAGCAGCAGATTAGAGGTTTCCTAATGCTTAGGAAAGCCTTAATCAATCGGTACAGCCAGCTACTTGTTGAAAGTAGCAATATAAGCAGCTCAGATTGTATTTTTGCATTCAACTTTGAGTGAATGAATGAGAAACCAGTCGAGCTTGCTCCTATAGGTCAGTGAGTGCCTCTAAAACTCTCCATTGTTTCTACTTGTCTGCAACTAAGCTTTGGCAAGCTTAGAAGGTGTTAAGTAGAGCTCGGTTTATGCTATTGGTGGTGTGGTCTGTATCCAGTGGCGTGAATTAAGTTTGCCCTTGTGCTTCTTGCTGTGGTGTGGTCTGTATCAGTAATAGACACAGGTTTTCTATCTTCTTTTATTTTTTTTTCGTTCCTTGATGCTATTCCATCCCTAGGAAGAGCTTAAGTTGAACAAAAACTGGACAGTAAGATCCTTGGTGTAGTCCAGGCCAGTGCACTCTGATTTCGTTTGGTCTGCACATACATCAGCTTTGGTATCAGAGCTGTGTGACTTTCTTTGTGAGTTTCTTGCTGGGTACATGATGTCTTCTAGTAGAACTGCCGAGGAAGTGGCTGAACAAGCTCTTAGGGAGAAGGCTGAGTTGGAAAAACAGGTGCAATATTTGATAGATAAGTTGAAGAACTATTTATATTTGAAGAAGCAGAATTTTAAGGAAGACTCTGAATATGAAGAAGAAGGGAGTACTTATTCCAGTAATGCTTTTGGTGAAGAAGAGGGTCCTAGTGGAAGTAAGAAAGTTAGGACTAGACAAAGGAAGGCTGGAATGGATGACAAATTAGATTTCAAGGTGGAAATTCCTGAATTTGAAGGTCAGTTGAACACTGAGGTGTTCTTAGACTGGCTGCAGACTGTGGAAAGGGTTTTTGATCTGAAGGAGGTTTCTGAAGAGAAGAAGGTCAAGCTTATTGCTCTGAAACTGAAGAAACATGCTTCAATCTGGTGGTCTAATCTGCAGAAAAGAAAAATAGAGAAGGGAAAAGAGAAAGTTAAGACTTGGGAAAAGATCAGGGAAATCAAAAGTCTAAGTTTTTTCCTATGAATTATCTTAAGGAGAATTATGAGAAATTGCAACATTTGGTGCAAGGCAGTAGGTCTGAAGAAGAATACACAAAGGAGTTTGAGCCTCTTTTGTGGAGGTGTGATCTCAAAGAAAATGAAACTCAAGTTCTGGTGGGATTTCTAGCAGGATTGAATGAAGGCATTAGGAATGTGGTGGAACCGCATCCCTATACTACTTTGGATAAGCTTAGTTCTTTGGCTCACAAGGTAGAATTGCAAAGAAGGTCCAGATGAAAGGAGTTTGCTGTGAAAACCCCCTACAAACCATAACCCAAGCCCTTTACCTATCCCAGAACCTACCCTACAGCCCAAAGAACCCCCTTTACCCCAAAATATCCAACCAAACAACCTACCCCATCACAAAAACAACCCCCAACTCCTCAAAGAACCCCAAACCCTATTGCTACTAATAACAGGAGATGTTTCAGATGTCTAGGACTATGGCACATAGCTTCAGAATGTCCTAATGAAAGAGTGGTGACCTTGGCCGATTACCAAGCTCCATGGTTAGCTGAACCTGAAGTTGAGGAGGAATAGGAAGTACATCCAGAAGGAGAGATGCCTGATCCAGTGTATGATGAGGTCGAGGAAGGTCCTGATGAAGGAGAGCTATTGGTGATAAGGAGAGCCCTTAACAGTTCTTCTGTGAAGGCAGGACAGGAACAAAGAGAAGCCTTATTTCATACAAGATGCACTGTGAAAGGAAAGGTCGAGCTTGCTCGATCATTGTAGATAGTAGCAGCTGTACAAATGCAGCTTCACAGGAAATGATGGAGAAGTTGCAGCTAGAGACTTCATCACATCCAGCACCCTATTCTATTCAATTGCTGAAGTCTAGCAGAGGCATTCCTATCACATAAAGGTGTTTAGTGAGTTTTTCAATAGGCAAATCATATCATGATTTTGTTTGGTGTGATGTCTTGCCTATGGATGCATGTCATTTGTTGTTGGGAAGGCCTTGGATGTTTGATAAGTCTGTGCAACATGATGGTAGAGCTAATACTTATACCTTGGTGGTGAACCACAAGAAAATAACCTTAACCCCACTCAAACATACCCAGCCCACAAAGAACATTTACTTTGAGCCTACCCTTGTTCTTTTGCTAGCTGCTGAGCATCATGAGTTCAGTGCTTGTAAGGATCTCATTCTATTATCCTCTGATGAACCACAAACCCCTCAAAATAACCATCCCCTACTTGTCCCACTCCTGGAAGAGTATGCATTTCTATTTCCAGATGAGATGCCCCCACGATTGCTTCAAAAGAGACATCCAAAGACAAGATTGATCTAGTCCCGTGGATCGGTTTTGCCTAATAAACTCGCTACAGGATGGCTCCAGAAATTGCAGAGATTCAAAGGCAAGTGGATGATCTTCTTAGCAAGGGAATGATCAGGGAGAGCCTAATAAGTCCATGTGCAGTACCTGCTCTGTTGATTCCTAAGAATGATGGTAGCCAAAGAATGTGTATGGATTACAGAGCTATAAATAAAATCACAATCAAGTACAGGTTCCCAATACCTAGACTTGAAGATCTTCTTGATGAACTCCATGGGTCTCAGGTGTTTTCCAAGATAGATTTGAGAACTGGTTATTATCAAATTATAATTTATGAAGGTGATGAATGGAAGACAACATTCAAAACAAAGGGAGGTCTGTTTGAATGGCTTGTAATGCCCTTTGGTCTTACAAATGCTCCTTCTTCATTCGTGTGGCTTATGAACCAGGTACTGAAGCCTTTGATTGGAAGTTGTGTAGTTGTATATTTTGATGATATTTTGGTTTATAGTAAAACAGAGGCAGAGCATCAACAGCATTTGAAACAAGTGATGGAAATTCTGTCTAAGGAGAAGCTTTATGGGAATTTGAAGAAATGTCAGTTCTTTACAGACCAAGTTATTTTTCTTGGTTATGTAGTATCTCCTGATGGCATTCCTAGGTCTATGGTTTCAGACAAGGATACCAAGTTTCTTAGCCATTTCTGGGTTACACTATGGAAGAAGATGGGAACTCAACTCAAGTTTAGTACTACCTGTCATCCCCAGACAGATGGTCAAACTGAGGTTACTAACAGAACCTTAGGTGCACTCTTGAGAAGCCTTGTAGCAAAAAGCAAAGGAAGTTGGGATACTATGCTACCACAGGCAGAGTTTGCTTTTAATAGAACCCCTAGCAAAGCTACTGGTCATTCACCTTTTCAACTGGTTTATGGTCTGAATCTAATCACTCCTTTAGATTTGGTACCCCAAGCTACTTCAATCAATTTTAGCTATGAAGCTGATTTAAGGGCCAAGCAAATTAAAGAGTTCCATCAACAAATACAGCAGCAAATTGAGAAGCACAATGAGAAGGTAGTTGCAGCAGCAAATCAAAAGAGGAGAATAGTTGTGTTTACACCAGGTGATTTGCTATGGGTACACCTCAGGAAAGACAGGTTTCCTAGCAGGAGGAAAGGGATGCTTGTTTTCGGGGCTGATGGTCCATTCGAGGTGCTTGAGCAAGTCAATGAAAATGCTTATAAGTTGGCTTTATCTGAAGACTTTGGTGGAAGTGCAACTTTCAACATTACTGATCTTAGACCTTATTATCCAGCAGAGGAAGGATTACCAAGTTTGAGGTCAAACTTTTGTGAACCAGAGGAGGATGACGGAGGTCGATCTACAACAGCAATGCTAGCCGAGACAGTAAGGACAGAAGAGAGGACTTTCCATCCTGAGGTCCTTAGCAGGTCCTTTAATCAATGGGACATAGCTGGGAATTCAGGAGGGATCAAGTCCTTCCTGTAGAAAGCATGAAGTATTTTGGCAGACAGGTCCTTTAATCAATGGGTTCATGTCTCCTTCAAGGTCTATTACAAGCTGCAGTAACATAAGGCAATGACATTTGGTGGTTGCCCTGTGTTCCTAAGGTCATTTACTACTACTGTTCGAGGAGTGCAGGTGACTGATGTCCTTGGGCATTTTCTACAGCATGTTGGTTCATGAAGGCAGGCAGCATTATGCAGCACGGACAATGTTAGCATTTTCAGCAGCATTGAGGACATTTGATCATTTTCCTTCCAATAATCAAATGTCCTTTAGATGCTAATATTACCAGCAACCTCAGCAGCCCTGATGAAGATTATAATAAGCCTAGTGGAAGCATGACTAAGGCTCGATAAGCAGCTGCTGACATTCTCTAATCTAGCCAGCAACCTTTATATTTTCTTTTGCTGTTTTCTTTGCATAATTTGATGTAATTATGTATTAAATAGCTTTCTTATCTATCTTAAGTTAGCTTAGCAGCAGATTAGAGGTTTCCTAATGCTTAGGAAAGCCTTAATCAATCGGTACAGCCAGCTACTTGCTGAAAGTAGCAATATAAGCAGCTCAGATTGTATTTTTGTATTCAACTTTGAGTGAATGAATGAAAAACCAGTCGAGCTTGCTCCTGTAGGTCTGTGAGTACCTCTTAAACTTTCCATTGTTTCTACTTGATTGTAACTAAGCTTTGGCAAGCTTAGAAGGTGTTAAGTAGAGCTCGGTTTATGCTATTGGTGGTGTGGTCTGTATCCATTGGTGTGAATTGAGTTTGCCCTTGTGCTTGTTGCTGTGGTGTGGTCTGTATCAGTAAGAGACACAGGTTTTCTATCTTCTTTTATTTGTTTTTCATTCCTTGATGTTATTCCATCCCTAGGAAGAGCTTCAGTTGAACAGAAACTGGACAGTAAGGTCCTTGGTGTTGTCCAGGCCAGTGCACTCTGATTTCCTTTGGTCTGCACATACATCACCCATACTCGTTAGTTTACGGGATGGAGGTCGTATTACCCATAGAGATAGCAATACCTTCCTTGTGGATAGTGGCAGAAAGCCAAATCCCCGAGGTAGATTGGGGTAGAACTCGATATGAAGAACTGACTTTGATTGATGAACAAAGGTTGAGAGCCATGCATAATGTCCAAGTTTATCATAATAGAATTTCAAGGGCTTTTAACAAGAAAGTGAAGCCTAGAAATCTTAAAGAAGGAGATTTGGTTTCAAAGGAGATGAGAGCACCAGTTCAAGATTCATGAGGGAAATTCAAACCAAATTGGAAAGGTCCTTACATCATCAAGATTCTACTACCGACAGTCCGGCAGGAGCTGCAATCTTAATCACTCCCGAGGGCGAGGAATTGTCTCAACCAACCAACTTAGATCAATTAAAAAGGTTTTATGCTTGAGAGTTTATGTGACATAGGTAAGACACTTGGTTCGGCCCAGAAACTTAGCAATGTTTATAAAAAGGAGTGGTGAACTACGAAGGCCTGATTCTACTCCTGTAGATACATAGGAAGCCCGCGAGGGTCCGGGCCATATCATTAACTTTTCTTTTTCTCTTTGTTGGAAAGCAATAGATATAATGAAATTCATAAATGTTATTGATATTTCATATTAATAATAATAAAGTTCGCTACATTGCTTTAGTTTCCTCCTAAGAAATAAATCACTACCGAAATTGAAATATAATAATAATAGTTCTAAAAGATCACAAGAACACACTTGTGACTTTATTTAGCATCAAACTAAAGATAACTATTGGCTTAAGTAGAATCAATCTTTCTTCTCTTTCTCGGCCCTCTTGTTAGAACCAGCATCTTTGTCTTTTGGGGGTTGGCGTTCCCTCTTCTTAGGCTTCTCTTTGTAGACTTGAGGCTCTTTCCCATTTCCCTTCCAAGAAGGTTGGGATTCAGCTCTTCTAGGAGGAGACCTAGGCTCTCTAATAACCAAAGAAGGCAATGCAGGCTCCTTGGTACCATGCCGAGTTGGGGGCTTCTTCACAGTAATCTTCTCTTTCTTTTTCTTCTGAATAGCATCCCACCTCTTGTACTCAAAGTCAAGCTTGCTAAAAACTGAAAGTTGTCCTTTCTCATCCTCTTCCCTTAGCTTCCTTCGTTCCTCAGGGTTCTTCTCAATCAATCACTTGATGAAGGCTTTGGTCACATGAGTAATAGCAATCTCTGTCTTATCCTTGAGGGCTTGAATAGCAGGAATACTCCAATAGGTGGCCCAAGCCTTTGCCACCACATCAATGACTTCATGAGGCTTCTGAGGAGTGCAGTCCAACAAAGAAATGAGTTGTTTCCTCCCCATTTGTCGCATCACCCTCAAAGGGAAAAAATAAGTGCAGTGGGTGAGACTAATCAACCTCACATGAGCAGTCCCATACTGTGGGCAAACATAATGATGAACCCCCCCCCCCACCCTCTATCCACCAATCGACAGGAGGACCCTTCTTGAGGCACCTAATCCAAGAGCTCATGGACTTCTTTTCATCCAAGTAAAGCTTGCGGTGCAGGATCCTATGAATCTTCCAATCCATTGCAGTCGATGGAGGAGCCATCTGCCTCAAATGCTCCATCAGCCAAATCTGCATGAAAACAAACCAGGTCAATCAACGAGATTAAAAAAAAAAATATGACCCAGACTGGACAGAATTCAGCAGACAGAGTAGCATACATGGAGGCATGCCAGCCTACCCAGATTGTGCAAAAAAAAATAAAAAACAAAAAAATAACTCTGGACAGAGCATCATACCTGCAGGCATGGTAGCCTGCCTAGAGTTCTAAACAACAAGAAAAGACCGATTGACCGACACTAGCTGGACAGAATGGCACGCTTGGAGGCATGACAACCCGACTGGCATCAAATCTGATAAAACTGTACAGAAAAAGTAAGAAAAACTAGACAGAGCAGGATGCCTGGAGGCATGACAGCTTGACTAGACTTGAACTTAACGACACTGTGCAGAAGAACAAAAAAAAAAAAAAAACTGTACCGATTTCAATACCTGCAGGCATGACAACCTGCCCAGTATTCTGAACAGAAAATAGATCGTACCTGGAGGAGAAGAGGACTTCCCCGCCACGACTCAGTTTTATCTTGATCATCCGGACCCATGATGGTTTCACCTAGCACCAAGGGAGTAGGATTTCTTCCACCGCTCATGCCATCCAAAACATTGATCAAACACACCGGGATGGTCCCCGATCCTCCGTGATGGAAGAGGAATTGTCCTAGGATGCATAAAGCCAGCGCTCTAACCCTAATCTCGGGACCAAGGTCTAAGGTTTCAGGTGATTGGAAATATTCCAAGAGGGCTTGCAAGTGTATCTTTCCACCAATCAAGATACTCCCTAAGACTTTTTCAGGTAGACGTAGCAAACGTTTGAATTTCGAAGGTGCATCGTCAAAAGGAATGGGTAGTGCAGGCCAAGCTAAAGAATCCACACCCAACAGAGCATTCCACTCTTCAACCAAAGGACATAATTCAACATCCCCAAAGCAAAAAACATGCATCCCGGGATCCCATAATGTAATGCATGCCTAGAGAAAATCTAGAAACAAAACCACTTGTTTCAAGCTCAGGAAAATTGAAAGATTGTACCTTTGGAGTTCCTTCTTCTCATTCTTGGAAAGAGAACTCAACAACGCAGATAGCTTCTTCTCAAAAGCCATGGATGTCGGCACAAAAATCGAGGGAGGACGACAGGTTTTTTCGAGGTAGGAAGCTGGACAGTTTTACAGGATTTTTCGCGTCAGCAGTACACTACCTACAATACCTGCAGGTATTTGTAGACAGAACAATAGACTTTTGGGCACGAAACCCTTGGCGCTGACTGGACAGGCCTAGGATGCAAACCTGTAGGCATGCTAGATTATCGGCCCGTTTGTTTTTATTCTCTAGCGTTCTTTTTTTTATCACCTTTTCCCTTGTTATTTTTCACCTTTTCTCTTAGTAATTTTATTTATTTCTCGTCTTTTTTTATTATTTTATTCTATCTTTAACATTTTCTCCTCTTCGTTTTATTTATTCTTTTATCTTTTACTATTTCATCTATCACTTTTTTTCCTCTTTATTTTATTTATTCTTTTATCTTTTTAAATCTCATCTCCTTTTCTTTCTTTATATTTTCAAAAAAAGAGAGAATATAATGATAAGTTTCAGTGTTATTTTGGCATGTCCCGAAATTAATAACAATTAACATCCCGACACTTAGGATCTTTCTTTTTTCTTTTGTTATTTTTTATTTTTGGGAAGTGGGGGGCTGCACGCCCCACCTTACATCTGCATTTTAGGATGTAAATTTTGAATCATAGGATAGAAGTACATAATAGTCTCTCTGCATACATTGTCTTAGAGTCTTAGTGCATACATGCATCATAATGAAACATAGATATGTAAAGTTTCATCATGCATAATACATATGTAAAGTCTCATAATGCATACATAAATTCTTATCCTGCATTCAAAACCTAGCCTACATCAGAGAAAGCGAGAAGAACCGCGAGAGCTATGACGGCTGGAGCTCGAACCAGCTGGACCAACATCATGACTACCTCCAGGAGACTGTCCACCCCATGTCAGATCACCAATTGCACCAAAAAGGGCGTACACAAATGCATTACCTGTTGGAGCAGTAGGAGGTAAGCTACCAGGGGCAGGCTCGTGGCGACCCATGGGGAGCCAACAGGATGAAGATGGAACATCTCGAGGAGAACCAAAACTCCCGAGCACCTCTGTACCTCCCTGACTCCCAAGTACTTCAGTATCGCCTGAACCGCCGATAATCTCAGTACTTGAAAACTTCCCAGAAGCAAGCACCTCAGTATCACCAGGCTGGACAGAATTACCACCTGTCATGCAGGAGCCATTAGAACACCGACCAGATCTCCCATCATACTGGCAGCTCGCGCGACGCTCAGTATGATGGCTCGATCTATAAGTACAATGGCCAACAGAGCGACCTGAAGAGCGGTGGTCTGAATGAGTCAGAGCTCTGTATCTTGGCGCTTAAAGGACTGACCATGACTAGGAGGCGTCAACCCGGCGTCACCCCCGCCAAATGAGTAATCGTAGCCATGAGACGAACTGTGACCTCCATGACCACTCGACCTTAAGATTTGTTCTTCATTACGGGAATGGTTGGCATGAGCGCCACCTCCTCTGCGCGACATCTATATATCACGAAGTCGCTCCTGTAAAAGCACATCATCGGACGAACTAACATTCCAAGCCGATTGGTGTTTAGACCCAATTTTGTGTCTAAATACCGCCTAAATCCTTAGGCTTTTAACTCGTTTCGTGGTTTAATTTCATAGCTTCTAATGTGTTTTTGGTTATTTTGTAGATTTTGGAGTTTTCATCGAAAATATAGCAAAACGGGCCTTTTTATAGCATTCTTGGTGATTTCCCGAGCCGAGCCGGACCGGAAACCGAGACGGAATCGACCCGGGACGGCACTCCCAACCTTTGGTGCCAATTAGTGAAGTAACTCATGCTACGACCTTCGGATCGAGCGTTACATGCTTCGGAAAGAAGGAAGAACAAAGGAAGGGGAAGCCGAAGCGTAGCCCCCGCCACAAATGGCGTAGCACCCGCTATGCCCAGAGCGCATTGGAAGCCGAGTGTGACCGTAGCCACGGTCATGGCTACCGTAGCCACGGTGGGCGTGTGCTGGGGGTCAGGATGACCGAGAAAGACCGGACCGACGGTCTTTGGAAACCGTAGCCACGACGCCTCGAAGGAGAAAATCGCTCGAGAAACTTCGCAGGTCGCGCCCGCGACCCCCCTACTGGGTGGCGACTCTTCGGCCTTCAAACGCTGCGTTTTGGCTATCTGTCTTGGGGGTTTAAATAGCTCTTTTGCTGCGATTTTGGGAGAGAGGAGATTCGACCTATCGAGGGGTTAGACTTAGACATTATTTCAGCTTTTGTATTAGTGACTTTTAGAGAGAGATTAGTGAAAGATTAATATAGGGTTTTGGAGATTTTGTGTTTATTATTGAAGATTTGGGTATCCAAACAATTGAGAGATTGTTGGATTATCTTTTTATTTCTTTCTATTGTTCATCTACAGCACTTTGATAAGAATTCTCTTCCCTTAACTCTTTTATTAATTACCTTGCTAATTACTTTGCTTGTTCTTAATTGCTTTGCTTGCTATTTCATTGTTCTTGCTTGTTTATGGTTGTTGGATGTTAGAAATCATGTTTAGGTTTGGTTTGGATGTTGTTAGCTTAGTTCTTATCATGATTAGTGGCTAGAAACCCTATGCGTTAGGGGGTAATTAAGGGTGTGAACGGAAGATTAGGTTTGGGTTAGCAATATTAGTGAGTAATTAGTTGGGAAATCAACTTCCCACTCCTATCCTTCCCTCAAGTGGGATGTATTTGGGTGCGAAAGCATCCTGAATACATCCAACACTTGTGTTGGAAGGTAGGAATTGGGATAGTTAGTATTCTTGTTCGCGAAAACGAATAGAAACTAACTAGGAAATTCCGTTTCATTAACCCCCGGGTTTGTCGATGGAATTTGGGGAAGTTAATCCGGACTATCCTTGAAAGAGGAAGCCCGGTGGGTATTTTCTAACGAAATTACCACTTGATTCTCCCTTCTTGTTATTCCCTTGTTGCAAAACCCATTTCCTTATCCCCGTTTGCATCCCGAAAAGTCCCCGAAACCCATTTTTCCATTCCTTGACCGACCTTAGTTTTATTTGTTGCGTTGTGACCCGTTTCAAACCGATATCCTTACCTTAGCAATCTCGACCCGACCTTTGACCTAATCTATATGACCAAGGCCGCCAGCTCCCTGAGAAGAACGATAAAAACCGATGTCTCACAAACCACGTTACACAAAATGGCGCCGTTGCCGGGGAGCCAGCGCCCCTAGTTTTAGTTGCTTGGTTTTTGGTTATTTAAGTTTGCTTTCACGCTAGAAATCAGATTGTGTTAATCCAAATGAATTTGATGCTTCTTCATTTCTTGTAGGAGTCTTCGCGTTCTAATGGGTGAAGCTCAAGCTAGTTCACCCCGTACCCTTCTATCATATGTCGTTCCATCATTGGGTACGGGAGGCAATCCTATCACGTTACCACCATTACCACCCGATGATTTGTTCGAGTTTAAACCGCACTTACTTGAAGTCTTCGAAAGGAACCCGTTTCATGGGGACGATGCTGCTGGAAGTCCCATTGCTCATATTGATAAATTCGAAGACCGGATTAGCTTTATTCACATTCCAAAGATATCATCAGAATTTTTGAAATTGAAATTCTTTCCTCTCACTCTTGGGGGGAAAGCAAAGATATGGCTACAAACATGTCCACCAGGTTTTTATTCTTCATGGGAGGCACTCAAAGGAGATTTTATTCACCGTTTCTTTCTGGTGGAGGAGAGACACTGACTTCGAGCAGAAATTTTAAGTTTCAAGCAAGGGCCGGGAGAGAGTCTTTTCGACGTTTGGGGGAGATTTAAGAGTCTTCAACGACAATGCCCTCATCATAATTTACCGGATTGGATGTTGCTTCAACATTTCTTTCATGGGCTCCGTGGTCCTCTTAGAGAATCTATTGATAATGCGTCCGAAGGGATGTTCCTAAAGAAGACTGCGGAGGAAGCCAATATTTTTCTTCATGAGCTATCTCAGAATGTGCCTAATTGGGGAGGCCGCCAAAATTCAGGAAATGGGGATGATTCTTTGGAACACAACCCCACCATCAAGCTTTTAATGGCTACCGTCCTTGACTTACAAAAGAAGATGGTGAATGATGAAGTTTCCAACCAGTTGAACTTAGCCCGAGGTATGCAAGCCTTTGCATCCATTTCCGCGCCACGTCTCGAGCATCGATGTGTGGAGTATCGTCAAGTAGAACATGTGAATGTCGTTTATTCCAACCAACTTTATTCCCATTCTTATGAGGATTATGATCCTGGTTATACGACATTTTCCTATCCTACTTTTGATCCTATTTCTCAAGTTCATAACCATCACACATATTTTCAAGAAGAGTTTTCACCTCAACCCACCTCACAACCCCAATTTTCTCAACCATCCCAAGATTCTATGATTGAAAAGTTGTTGCAACAAATTGTGGCTAATCAAGAAAGTGAGGGTGCTCGCCTTAGAGACCTTGAAACCCAAATGACCCAAGTTGCTCAACAAGTATATTATTCTCAACCCATTCAACCTCAACTCATCCAAGGGGAGCAAGTTGAAGCCATTACCCTAAGGAGTGGAAGAAAAATTGAAGAATCTATGGTAATGGAGGAGAATGTGGAGGGGGAGAGACCTTTGGGAGAGAATGAGGGAGTTGAGGTGGATAGCAATAAAGAGGAGGACTTAGAAGTTGAGCAGGCTAGGATTGAAGAAAAGGAGAATGACGTTGTGGTTAATGAGGCCGAGGATGAAGATAAAGAGAAGTTGGAAGAGATGGTAGAGAGAGAGAAAATACGAGAGAAAGGAAAGGAAGTCTTGAGGGAGGATATTCATGTAAATCCATTGGAGAAACCCGTTTCATATAGACCTCCAGTTCCATTTCCCGGAAGATTAGTTCAACAAAAGAATGATGATAAATTCTCCAAGTTTATTTTGATGATGAAGAAGCTCAAAGTTAATATACCATTTTTAGATGCCATGTCGGAGGTCCCTTCATTCAAGAAACATCTCAAGGACCTTTTGACGAACAAGAGAAGAATAAAGGAGTCGTCGACCGTTAATCTTACGGTTAGTTGCAACGCCATTATGGGAAGCAAGTGTCCCGAGAAACTAGCCGATCCCGATAGTTTCTGTATTCCATGCTTAATTGGTGATAAGAAGATTGATAATGCATTATGTGACCTGGGGGCAAGTGTGAGTGTCATGCCACACTCTATATGTAAGAAGTTGAACCTTGATGACTTGACCCCTACAACTATTAATTTGCAAATTGCGGACTGGAGTGTTAGGAGGCCCTTGGGAATATTAGAAGACATCCCGGTTCAAGTGGGAAGTTTCCTTATCCCTTGTGACTTCGTTATTTTGGAGATGGATGAAGATTGGAGAAATCCTATTATTCTTTGTCGACCCTTCTTGGCTACCGCAGGAGCTATTATAGATGTGAAAAGAGGTCGTTTGTCTCTTCATGTGGGTAGCGATCGTATTGATTTTGACATTGACCCTTCAAGAATGAAATCCCACATAGAATCTCATTTTAAGGCCAATGCGGTGGTAGGCATCTTGGATGAACCCCAAAAGGAGTCTTATTTTCTTGAAGTTGAGCCCGATGATTGGGAAGAAATCAAACATTTAAGGGTTTCGCATCCAAATATAAGCAAATTTGAGGACATTTACTATGATCATCCTCTGAAGATCATTCCATGGAGGAAGGAGATTTCTTTGAGCGAAACCTATGATGAATGCGACGAAGTCAACGAGTTGATCTTCAAAGGTCCTGGGCCTGGTAAACCACCAAACACCAAATTGAAGTTACTTTCTACTTCTATATCCTCATGGCCTACTAAGTTCTTGAGGAAGCGAGATTCGTTTCTAGGCAAGGGTAGGAGATGTTGGAAGAGAAGAAGGAAACGGTTGTGGAGAAAGCCAAAGGAAATGCTACCTGGATATCCTAGGCGGATCATTAGGCTACCGGAAGAGCGTCCCATGACATTCATGAACCTCTTTGAGAATCATGGGAAAAAGAGGAAGAAGAACTGGTGGAAAAGGTTGATGATGTTTTTGGTTTGTGTCCCGAGGATTCCAAGAATCAAGTAAGTATTTAGGTCGAGCTAGGGACCTTAAACAAGCGCTCTATGGGAGGCACCCCATAATTTTTGAGTTCTTACTTCAAATTTTTAGTTTTTTTTTTTTTTTGCATTTTTGCATTTTTCTAATTTTATTCATTTTCCTTTTTCTTTAATTTTTCTTTTTAGCTTTCTTTAGGTTTTTTCTATTTTTCTAGTCTTGTTAGTTTTTCTTTATTTCTTTCTCTTGTAATTGAGGTATTAGTTCTAGGTTTGAAATGAAAAAGGTTTGAAAAAGAAAAAAAAAGAGAGAGAAAATGATGTGAAAAATATAGAAAAAAATGGAAAAAGAGTTGGAGTTGAAAAATAAAAAAATTGAAGTTGGAAGGCAGGAAGAATGTGTTAGTGAGTGAGTGAAGTTTTGAAAAATATTTGAGTGTGGAGGGAGTTTGAGAGTTGGAAAATCTTAGATTGAAATTGAGGAAGTATGAAAAATTGAGTGTTGAAGTATGATAATTTTTAGGAGTTGGAATTTTGAATGATTTGGAGTTGTTTGTGCATTGACAGCAGAGCAGGTAGCAGGCGCTACCTTAGTCGTAGCACCCGCTACGATGCAGCGACAAAGAAGCCAAGCGCTCTAGGCGAGACCAGAGCTACGGTGTAAGACCGTGCTCATGTACCGCGCTGCAACCCCCAGCGCGCCCAACACTCCTAGCGGCTCCAGCATTGTCGCGCCCGCGACGTGACACTGTCAGCGAATGTTTTTCGGCTCAAATTCCCGATTTCCTTCCCACTTTTCTCATTTCTTTTCTTTCTCACTCGACACTCTCACCCTCTCTACAGCCCTAGACCTGCGAACACCTCTCTCTCACACCCATTCCTTCCCTCTAAACTCTCAATTCGTCCTTCTCTTTCTCTTCATTTTCGATTCTAAACCCTAAGTTCTCCCCTGCTGCGCGAAACCTGCTGCTGGGATTTGAATTTTTGCCCAGATCTAGTCCAACTGTGCGGCATTGTTCGAGCAACTGGTATACATATCTAAGTGAGGTATTTCTTGTGTTAATTGTGCGAAATTCCCTCCCTCTCTTCTGCACTTTGTTCGTTTGTCATGCTTTGCTGAATTGGGTTCGATTTTGTCAATTTTCACTCACGATTTTGCCCTGCTATCTGCTGAATTCGAATGTTGGTTCTTTCTTAGTGTTTGTGTGTTTGGTTTCAGTTTTCATCTGTTGAAACGCACGCACACTAGTAGCA
Organism: Portulaca oleracea; assembly: GCA_029582165.1. Classification (NCBI taxonomy): domain Eukaryota; kingdom Viridiplantae; phylum Streptophyta; class Magnoliopsida; order Caryophyllales; family Portulacaceae; genus Portulaca; species Portulaca oleracea. The sequence continues at coordinate 37,403,946 of CM055882.1, forward strand.
CTATGAGTTCTTGTTGATTAACAAACACACCTACGCAGTGAAGTGCTTTTGTGAGCTGTTTTGGTATTCTTTGAGTACATGCTATGCTATTGCTTGGTGTTGGTGTGATTAGCTACTGTTTTTCATCTGGGAAACACGCACACACTCTGATTGTGCTAAGAGATTGTCGATTCACACCCACACCCACACAGTACACTTTGTAAGTAAGTTGTCTCTGTGTTGTTCTTGCATTTTGTTTATGTTGGTTGTGTATTTGGTTCATTTTGACAAGCAAAAGTCGTTCCTCCTTGGTAAATACACGTTCAAGGGCTCCGATCTAAGGTAATCTCTAGTGAATTTTTGTTCATAAGCTTTTCAAACTCACGCGTTTGTTGCTTGTGTCGATTGTTTTTGGTTTACCTTTGAGTTTAGGCACTGTTATTTGCAAAATTCTTGCGAAGTCTTGATTTTGCTCATCATAAGTGGAAGGAGCAAGTGTCCACGAGTCGAGGAAGCTCCTTCTTCGCAACCGGGGCCATCCTCATTCACAAAGGATCGTTACAAAGCGCAAACGGCAACACTAATTCGGTGTGAACCATATGCGGATTTGACTTTCCGGGAAGAAGACCATAAACGACAGTATGAAACGTTCCAAGCACAGAAAATATGTGCACCGGATATTTATCATGCGGCGACGATTGAAGCCATCCATTGCAAGCCGAGCTTCGATTACCTCATTGGTGTTCTTGGCTGAGAGGTATTCATCATGATTGACGAATCGATCGTGGATCAACCCGTCCTCGAATTTTTAAGCTCCTTGAAGGTTCACAATGATGGCAAGAAGAATGTGCATTTTGAATACCGGGTCGCCAACAAAGACAAGACATGCACCTTGAAGCGTTTTTGCCAACGGTTGGGGTTGCCCGAGGATGGGAGACTCTATTAGCGATGCACGAATTTTGATGAGCAGAAAGCAATGATGAACTTAACTAGTTGGAGGAGAATGAATCTTGGCATGAGGGGCGAATATCCACGATATCATTGTCCCCGAAACTCTAAGGGGTGTGACTTCTGCAATCCAGTTGTTCGAATCTTCCATAGAGTTGTGACTAGTTCGGTGTTTGGGAGAGATGATGGACGCCCCAAGGTTCGAAAGGATGATCTTTTTGTGATCTACAATGCCATAAGGGGTAAGCGGGTCAACACCGGATCTTGCATTCTACACTGTCTCCGGGAGATTAGCACGGAAACCTAACCCACTACTATCGGGATGGGGCACATCATTTGCCACTTCCTAGTTCAGGAGGGTTTTGGGAAATATTTGAAGAATTGGAAACCACGCTATGATCCGGATCCTATCAACAAGCTGCGGTTGCAGAAAATGAACATCCTCGCCAAGCACCCAACTGCCACGATCTATTGCCACGGATACGACAACAACACGAAGATTCTTTTGGATCCCGACCATGCCGAGGAGTGGTTGGATATCACTAAGAAACACAACTGGTCTTGTGGTCAGGTTCCTAGTGACCGCAAGGTTGGTGGTCCGGATGGGTCCAGTGGCGAGGAAGAAGAGGAGGACATTGAGGAAGGAGGGGAAGAAGAAGAAATTGAGGAGGAAGAAGAGGAGTATGCCGGCCACGGTGAAGCTAGTGGAAGTCAGAGTCACCCATGGGAAGCTTCATTTGAGCATCTCAACTCCCAATTTGAACAATTGAGAGTTGACCTTCGAGAGCAACGAACGATACTCCAACGTCAAAACAACTTGTTGGAGACCCAACAAGATCTGTTACGTGCCCAGCAGTCTACACTTCAAAGGCACGAGGAGTATCTTCAACAACAAAACCAGTATTGGCGTGACTGGGGGTATTATCATTATTCCATTGCGAACCATCCCCCGGCACCACCGGAGTACATCAACAGCTATTATCCCACCTACTTTCCATATCACCCATATCCTCCCCCGGGAGGATCCGAGCAATAATTTGTAAGTGTCCCCACTCCCACTTTACTCTATTGATTTTATTTACACTGTTAGTGTTAGATAAGTGTGGGGGGTGCTTTATTGGGAAGTTGGAGGGAAAGTGTGCTGGTTAGTCGGTTTTGTTGAGTTCGTTGTCCCCATGGTTTGAGTTATTTCACATTCATTGCTTCATCATTGGTTCGGCCAGTTACGAGAGTTGTTTCACCCTCAATTCCCGCCTCAAACTAGTGAGATTCGGGATTGAGGTTAGTTAGTGTCATCAATGTACATGTTGTGAATAGTTTGTCTTTTCTTTAGATTTTAGTCTCTAGTGTCTTGTTTATTTTTCTGTTTCTGTTCTTTTTCTTTTATGCATGCGACATTCACACTTACTATGCTTTTCTCGTTTATTCCTAACCCAAGTGTGATGTTTTCCCTGGATCGCGGATTGGTTCGTTAATAAATTGAAGACCTCGAGGTAACCTCTTTCTGCATTCTTTTTTGTGTATATATATTGATCCATGTTGCATGCATAATTTCTCTTTTGGGTGGTGAACCCCTTTGAGTGTTTGTGTTGGGATATATTGTTGTTGGAGCCGTGTGGGCTCGGGTCGCAACCATTTTTACTTGCTAGTTATTGTTTGTTTGTTTGTTTTTGTAGGTTCTCTAACCTTTTCATGTGACACCTTCCCACAATGAGGACATTGTGGCGTTTTAAGTGTGGGGGGGGGGGCGATATTCTGTTTCAAGGGTAGATCACCTAGTAGTTTTGATCTTTGTTTTCTTAGTTTTCGCATAAAATTTGAAAATTTCCGTGTGAAAAAGGAAAAAAAAGGGAGTGAAAACCTTTAAAGTTTTTCTTTTTGTTTTCGCTTTGTTTTGCTTTGTTTCTTGGATCTTGTTGTCGAAATTGAGAAGTCGTTCTTAATCTTCTTTAAAAGCAACCGGTCTGAGCATTTTTGACCCTATCTCGGGTTCTAGTCAAGATTCACCTTAATTAGACCCCCTTCATCGAGTGTCTAGTGAGACCCCCGATTCCTTTCATGTTCTTATTGGAACCGGGAAATTCTAGGGGCTTGTGTCCGAGCTTGTTTTGTTTCCTTGTTTAGCAAAAGCAAAAAGCAAAAAGTTCAAAAAGAAAGAAAAAGAAGTTATAAGATACAATAATCTGATTAAGTGGAGGGTGTCGCTGAAGACATTAACCACCTTACACTTAGCCAACCTACACGGGCCCGGTATCAGTGGTACGGCACGGATACCCCTTAACCCTCCTCCTATATCGCTTTGCGACGGAAAGGCAAATGGAGAAGACCGTGTTGGGAGGGTATACCCCTTATATGGGTCGTCCAATTCTCGAAAGTAAGGCTAATACCGACTTTTAAAAAGAAAAAAAAAGAGAAAAGAAAAAGCAATTTCGTTGGTAAAACCAACCCAAAAAGGAAAAAAAGAAGAAGTTTTTGCTTCTAAAAAGAGTGGGGCCTCCCCTTGCATCACCTACGGCCCTCACCAAGCCAAGGGCGACCAAATGCGAGGAAGGGAAACGCTTCTCTTGGTTATTTCGTTGTTTTTGAGTTCGGACACAAGTCTTTAGAGTCTTTTGGTTCCGGTTAGAGCCCACTTGAGAGAGGCATAGGGTTTTGCTTGCCATAAGGTGTAGGGAGTTGAAATCTTCAAGATTGGCTTTTATCTAAGATTGGTGTTTGTGAGATTCTCCTAACAGTTGCTTTTGGAGGCTTAATAACGTTTTCTTAGTTTTGGTTGCGAGATCTTTTGAATCGAAGCTTTTGTTTCTCTTTTCTTTTGTTTTTCTTCGATTTTGTTTTCACTTTCCCTCTCTCCTTTTTCTTTGGCTTTTGTGGGTACAGCCGCTACAAACCCTAACAAGTCCATCTCGTCCACTCGGACTGCCGGGGCGTTCAAAGGGCTTGGTGCATACGCTAAATGCACTCGTTTCCTCCCACGACAGAGGAGTTGGTGTTTAGTTTTCTTATTTGTTTTGTTTTGTTTTGCTCGGGACGAGCAAAAGTTTAAGTGTGGGGGGGTGTTTAGACCCAATTTTGTGTCTAAATACCGCCTAAATCCTTAGGCTTTTAACTCGTTTCGTGGTTTAATTTCATAGCTTTTAATGTGTTTTTGGTTATTGTGTAGATTTTGGAATTTTCACCGAAAACGTAGCAAAACGGGCATTTTTATAGCATTCTTGGTGATTTCCCGAGCCGAGCCGGACCGGAATCCGAGACGGAATCGACCCGGGACTGCACTCCCAACCTTTGGTGCCAATTAGTGAAGTAACGCATACTACGACCTTCGGATCGAGCGTTACATGCTTCGGAAAGAAGATGAACAAAGGGAAGGGAAGCCGAAGCGTAGCCCCCGCCACGAATGGCGTAGCACCCGCTACGCCCAGAGCGCATTGGAAGCCGAGTGTGACCGTAGCCACGGTCATGGTTACCGTAGCCACGGTGGACATGTGCTGGGGGTCAGAATGACCGAGAAAGACCGTACCCAAGGTCTTTGGATACCGTAGCTACGACTCCTCGAAGGACAAAATCGCCCGAGAAACTTCGCAGGTCACGCCCGTGACCCCCCTGCTGGGTGGCGACTCTTCGGCCTTCAAACGCTGCGTTTTGGCCAACTGTTTTGGGGGTTTAAATAGCTCTTTTGCTGCGATTTTGGGAGAGAGGAGATTCGACCTATCGAGGGGTTAGACTTAGACATTATTTCAGCTTTTGTATTAGTGACTTTTAGAGAGAGATTATTGAAAGATTAATCTAGGGTTTTGGAGATTTTGTGTTTATTATTGAAGATTTGGGTATCCAAACAATTGAGAGATTGTTGGATTATCTTTTTATTGCTTTCTATTGTTCATCTACAGCACTTTGATAAGAATTCTCTTCCCTTAACTCTTTTATTAATTACCTTGCTAATTACTTTGCTTGTTCTTAATTGCTTTGCTTGCTATTTCATTGTTCTTGCTTGTTTATGGTTGTTGGATGTTAGAAATCATGTTTAGGTTTGGTTTGGATGTTGTTAGCTTAGTTCTTTTCAATGATTAGTGGCTAGAAACCCTATGGGTTAGGGGGTAATTAAGGGTGTAAATGGGGGATTAGGTTTGGGTTAGCAATATTAGTGAGTAATTAGTTGGGAAATCAACTTCCCACTCATATCCTTCCCTCAAGTGGGATGTATTTGGGTGCGAAAGCATCCCGAATACATCCAACACTTGTGTTGGAAGGTAGGAATTGGGATAGTTAGTATTCTAGTTTGCGAAAGCGAATAGAAACTAACTAGGAAATTCCGTTTCATTAACCCCCCGGGTCTGTCGATGGACTTTGGGGAAGTTAATACGGACTATCCTTGAAAGAGGAAGCCCGGTGGGTATTTTCTAACGGAATTACCACTTGATTCTCCCTTCTTGTTATTCCCTTGTTGCAAAAACCATTTCCTCATCCCCGTTTGCATGCCGAAAAGCCCCTGAAACCCATTTTTCCATTCCTTGACCGACCTTAGTTTATTTATTGCGTTGTGACCCCTTTCAAACCGATATCCTTACCTTAGCAATCTCGACCCGATCTTTGACCTAGTCTCTATGACCAAGGCCGCCAGCTCCCTGAGAAGAACGATAAAAACCGAGGTCTCACAAACCACGTTACAATTGACCAGTAGTGACACGACGACAAGAGGATTCGCCGAGCACAAGATTACGGAAATCCCCAATTGAAAAGCGAGGAGGTTCGGGAACACGTTCAGGAGGACCACGTTTAACACTAGAATGGCGAGGGATTCCACCATAACCCCCACGGCCACCTTGAGAATGCAACTTAGATGAACTAGATTCGTCCGTATCAGTAGACTGAAATTCATTGTGGCTAGAGTCAGAGTTATTAGGAGGCCCCCGATAGCGGCCCGAAGAGGAAAATCGCCCTCGTATGTGTCTTCCACAGGAGGCACAAAGCCGACACAACCTCTTGAAGCTCCAAAGAGAGGGCTAAAAAATGGGAACAAGAAGAAATTCAGTGGAGGGATCCCGAATAAAAAAAAATGAAAAATGGTGGAGAAAGCGAAGACTCACCAGAACCTCCGAATCATGGGTAGGATATCCATCATCGGCAACCAGGCGGATGAAACCCGGTAAATCATACTGCTGAGCAGGGTCCACTAGCTGAAAAAAAAGGGGGGGCATGAATGAGCTCAACAAAGACAATAAATAGATGAAGGGTAAATTGCAGCACTTACACGTCGATGAGCCAAACGATCCAAGTATAACTCCACCGCTCCGGCGTGATATTCATTATCATAGCGGGTAGCCAATGTTCCCGAGGAGTCCCGCGACACGCAGCTACCAAGTCCTCATAACTCAAAGTTCAAGGGGCCATCATCTCGGCCGGAGGGTCCGCAGGGATCTAGGGATCGTAGAAACCCAAGATTTGGGAAGAGACCCTCTCACCCAAGAACCAGAAGAAGCCATAGGGGCCTTCCAAAAGGGTCTTTGATGTAGTAATGTCATCTGCACGGATCCTCACCCCGGTTCTGTCATCAAGTTCATCCCAAGGACTCCAATTCACATTCTCCTGATTTCAAGAGATGATACGCTGTGAGATGAGATTCGACTGATAAATTAAATGCAAAAAAAAAAAGACATATCGGGGTCGCATTGGTCAAAAGAGCGAGCAAGTTCTGGATAGTGTCTGAACTCTGAACCCCATCTGTCAGGACAGGCCATCGGTTTTGACCATCCCATAGCTGCGACACTACTAATTAATCCCGACATTAAACTCTAAAAACCCGACGTCATAAGAAACAGTAAAAGGCAAATTTTTGGGCCTCAACACATGACAAGGATGGTTCAAAGTAATTGGGCCTAGGAATACAAGTCACCAAGCCCAAAAATCACAAGGAAAGTACAAAGAATGCACATGGGATACCAAGAACCAATACATGGAAATTTTATGAGACATAATTCGAATAAATTTTTGGATTATACTCTAAAATTAATGAAGAATAATTTTATGAGAAAAACTCTATATTTAATAGCACCAAGTCACAAAGCCCACAAGATATATACGTGCCCCAGAGACAATTATTTTTGGACCAAAGGGGGCTTCAACACAAATGGGCCCATGCATACAAACTATAAGCCCAAAAGTTGAGAGAGACATATAAAGCATGAAAGGCTTACCGGGATGTCCGACCTACGAAGCCACACATGCTCGTTCGGGTTATGCGTGAGGTTCACGAGGATGAATCCACCTTCAGGAAACCACTCCTTGGCGAAGAACGAATGATGAACCCAATTTTCGGCAAGAGGAGCTATATGACCTCATGGTTTCAAAGGTTGCGTCATCGTCAAATGCAAACTACAAAGCACAAGAGAATGCATTCAAAATCCCGAAACTAAGCAAAATCCGGACCTGAAACCATACTTGGCGGTATAGGTCTACCCCAGGATGTACAAAAAGGTGACCCAGAAGCCAAAGTAGGTCTATTTCGGGTCTGAACCCGAGACCATACCTGGCGGTATGCTCTCTGTCTCGGTAGAATTTTGGTAAATTACCGGAAATGAAGGCTTGCAGAATCTGAAATTTTAAGCCGGAAAAAGCATCATACAAGGCGGTATGCTTCCACCTGCAGTCCCAGTTTTAAATTTTGCGAACCAGTAACATCACAGCCAAAATGACAGAAAAAAAGAGTAATACCTGGCGGTATGGCTATGAAATTTCCAGATTTGATTTCCAGAACAGATGGAGCTCAGGCGAACTTTCAAGCTTCGGCTTCAAGATTCAAAATTTCTAAATTCAACCCCGAAATTTGAGTTGCGGGAGACTTGAAGAAAACACTACCAAACTCAAAAGGAAATCAACTCGGAAAATTCGGGCTCAGGCTGCTAACATACCAGGCGGTATGCGCTGCCATGGTTAGCCCCAAGATTCGAAATTGCAGCATTGATATTTGAAACTCAAGCTCAGTCACAGTGATACCTAGCGGTATGCTTGTAGTCTTCAGTTCAAATTTGACTTTGGAAAATCAAAAATTCGAGCACCGCAAAAATGGAGTGCAAGACCGAGGCAGCTGCAACCCGGAAAAGTACTATACCTGGCGGTATGGCCTGGCGCGAAAATCGAGACAGTTGCAACCCAAGTGTTGACCGGTGGAGTTCAGCTGCAACCGCGCGACATACCTGGCGGTATTCTCTTGCCTGCTAGGGTCGGTGCTCTTTTCTTAGAGAGAGAAAGAATGAGTGGAAGTGAGAGAGTGGAAGTGCAGATGAAGTGCTTGGGTGTGTGGATGCAATGAAGACACAACCCTTTTAAAGACCATTCCCACACTCCTCAACTTCCCACCTACCCCATTTTAAATTCAAAATAAATAATTGTTTGACCGGTCTAGCAAGCATTGACCAGGAAATTATTAGGAGAATTTAAAACTTTTGTTTTAATACTCAAAAACCAAAAAAAAAGGAATACTGTTGAAAAAAAAACAAAAAGGAAAAAATTATTATTTTTAATAGAAAATACGGGGAATATAATTTCCGTATGACTCAGAAAATAATTGCGGTATCACATTTGCCTCGTCTTCATCAAATTGAGCGACATCGGGAAAGACTGGACAACATCAGAAAAGATTGAACGACATCGGGAAAGACTGAAGGAAATCGGGAAAGATTGAACGACATCAGGAAAGCCTGAAGGACATCGAGAAAGACTCAACGACATCGGGAAAGACTGAACGACATCGGGAAAGATAGAGCGACATTGGGAAAGACCGAACGACATCAGGAAAAATCAAAGACCACCAAGTTATAAATTGATCATCGTCTTATTCAGACTTGATCAAAGTGGGGGCTAATTGTAGACACTTGATTAGTGTCTCATACTTATGTAATTTTATTTATGTTTATTTTATTTCATTTTTATTTTAGAAAATTGCTAAGGAAAGTGAAATGCAAAAGAGAGAAAAACCCAAAAAAAAAATTAGCCCAATCCTGCCTTTGCACGCGGCCCGAGGCAGAAGCAAGCCAAATTAGGCATATCCAGCCCCATACCGCCAGGTATTGCTGGCGGGTTCTGCCCGACCCGGGGCGCTTCTAACCACCTCGGGAAGCATGCCATGACCTAGCATTTGCGCAGCTAGGCCTCCAAACCTGGCCATATTCCTACATATTTTCCCCCTCATTTTAACCCAACTTTTCAACCCTTATTTCTCCTATGAAAACCCCATCCATCTCCATTTCATTTTACACCGAAACCACCTTAGTGTATTGACACTTGGTGATTTCATCTTCTCTTCTCCCTCTCTTATTCTCTCATTTTGCATACACTTAATTGGCATTTAGTTTCTCTCTCTCTCTCTCTCTCTCTCTCTCTCTCTCTCTCTGTTTATTCTTCACTTGTTATCTTGTAACATGAGTTAATAATGAACTCGACCTAAATAAAATTGAATGCTTGTAAATAAAGATTCGTTCATGTTTAATTTCATTTTATTTCTTGTACATTTATTTCTCGCTTTTATTATTGCATTTGCATGTAACTAAATAAAATAAATTACATTGATTAATACTTCATTTCTACTCTTATCTTCTTCTCTCTTCTTTTTTTTTTTTAATTAACCGGTTTAGTAGAGTCTGTTTGTAGAACGGGCGAATTCGAGAATGTTTATTCTTGAGTTCATAACCTTACCCCCGGATCCGAATCTCATGGTTCGTGGTTTGTGGAGTCTTTTAATTTCGAGTTTATTAATTCTCTTTAAAAATTAATTGGCGACTCCTCATCTTTTTATTTTCATTTCTCTTTTTTCGGGTTTTCTTTTCGGATTCCAGAAAATTTCGAACCAGAGACTAGTGCAATACCTGGCGGTATGCATGCCAGTTCCCTGGTTCAAATTTGGCTCCCAGGTATGGAAGCAGGCTCCGAGGCCTAGATCGACATAATACCTGGCGGTATTCTGGTTGTCTGATGGAGACCATCCAGCAAGTCCAGCAATAGCTCAAATGTCACCAACCAGTTTAGATCAGAAAGAGGAAGATGATTCAGCAACAGCAACAACACGAGTAACTTCTTCATCATCTTCATCACCCAAGGAAGATCACACAGCAGCTTCAGCACCAGCAATGACAGTCACAAGCCTTGTTAAACCACACTCAGCAACTGTTGGAACATTTCCGGCGAAAGCAATGAGCTTCCATCGGCTTTCAGCAGTTCAGGAGTTCTACAGCAACCACCAACCCACTAACTTCATCCATCCGGACTTGCTACACCTTGGTAAGGCAAGTTCTGGCCAGCATAGCCACTCATTCCACCAGCATTGGCCATCCAGGTCAATTTCAGTTCCCAACACAAGCAGTCCAAGCAGGCATCTTTCTCAATTCTATATCTATGAATTATGTGAGATTCAGCACAAGTTCCCCGGGAGTTTTTTGTTCCTTGACATGTATTTTCTAAGGACAAGTCAAGTCCCAGCATGATCGAGTAAGAAAGTATCAAGTTCTGATCAGCGTAACAAGCTGACCTGCAAGGTTGCATTATCGATTTTCGAATCGATCTGTGGCTAACTTATTTTGATGCAGCTACAATGAGGGTTAACTAAGTCTTTTCCAGCCTTCCTTAAGCTATTGAGGTTATATCTAGCTTAAGAAAAGCCCGGGAAAGTAACTGAGATAACTTATTTTTACCCCCCAGCTAGGAAAGGTTCTGATTGGCTGAAATTGCCAACCCTTGGGGGTTTGGTCCAATCAGAAGCAAGCTTTGTTTTTCTTTTCATTTTCAATTGTATCTGGATGATATTAGCTAGACTAAGATGTAATATGATGTATTTAGTTTAGTTATGCAGCTAGCTTAGAAGGGAGATTAGCAGGTTGCTTAAATTAAGTGCCTCTAATCAAACTGCTTTAGATTAGTTATTTATAGTGTAAATTCAGCTGCTTAAGAACACAATCAGTGATATTTCAATAGCATTCTGAGTGCAAAAGTTGAGCCTCTTGTTTGTGAGGGTCCTTAAACTCTCAATTGGTTAAATCTACTTCAGTATCCAGGAGCTGGCAAGCCTGGTGGTGTGTGTAGAGCTTGTTTGCTTCAGTGGTGGTGAGTCTGTATCTGTTGAGGTAATCAAGTCCCTGCCCTTGTGTTCATTCTGTGGTGTGTCTGTATCAGATTGAGCATAAGTCTATCTTTTATTTCCTTATTGGGTTGTGAAGAGGTCCGGGTTCCATTCTCCTCTTGGTGACCTCTGCCAAGCGAGCTGCTTCGTCCAACTCGAGCCTTGAGTTACAATTTCCGGTCACTTCTGGAGTTGCGAGGCTAGTCTCGCCCATCCAATGGATGGGCCCCGGGGCTCCTTAGGGAGGCCCGCTCACAACACTGACCCCGGAGGCCTCGGGACTGGACCGGGCCGTCTCGAGACTAGACAATAGGAGGTATCGGAGTGCGGGTGTTTAAACCCCTGGAAGCAATAAAATCGAAGCACCGAACTTGGCGTCAGAGGGCCTGCTCGCCCGAGCCAAGCTCTTGCCAGATGTCGTCGTGCGCGGACTTGGCGTCTTACAGCAAGGTGTCGCGACTCAGTGGACCTGCTCGACAGAGTCACCCTTTGGCTCGCCCGAGCCGTGCTTCTGCCAGGTCTTAGTCGTGCACGCAACCACGCGACCAGTGGGCCTACTCGCCCAAGCCGCTCCTTGGCTCGCCCGAGCCGAGCATTTGCCAGATCCTAGTCGTGCACGCAACCATCCACTCAGACGGCCTGCTCGCCCGAGCCATCGTTCGGGAAGACGCTGTTTTTACTCTGTTTTAACTTAATTTCTGGTTTAGTATAAATAGCTTGTTATCATGTTTTTCCAGGACACTTTTTTTACTTATTAAAGAATATGCTTATGCATTGGTTAGGGTTTCTCCTTTTTCTCTCAAAATCTTGCTTTACTTTATCCATTAATTAATGGTGGTGTTTGCAAGTCATATATTTATTGATCATTTGGTGGATTAATCCTTTATGATGGTCATGGTGGGATGCTAGGCTTTGGTGGTGGAATCTCCTTTATCCAAGTCATATCCAAACCTTTTGGGTGTCCAAGCTATTGTTAGATTGTTGATTCCAGTCTCTCAAGCTAGTCCATCATTCTCTCTCCTTACGCCACGCTCCATTTGGTATCAGAGCACAAGGTTATTCATCTAGCTTGAGTTTTCCATTGTTCTTGCTAGTTTGTTCTCTATTGTTGGGTTTTTGGTATTTTGATTGAAATATTGGTGTTCCCCAACCCTTGTGACTCCAAGTGTGTTGGAGAAATTGTTATTGCTATTGTGTTTGTTGATTTTGATGCAAATGGGAGCTTGGAGGAAGAGTTGGAAAATTTGTGCCCTCAAGGTGTTCGATAAAATGCCCAAGTGAGAAAAACACAAAGAACCCTTAGCCAAACACAAACCAACCACAAAAAAACCCTAAAACTCTACAAAAATACCCCAAACACAATGCGTCCCATACCTTTCCCTCGATATGGATGGTCACGATGATTCCGATCGAGAGGAACCTAGCCACCGGAGGAGTTTTCGAGTCCAAGGAATTGAGGACCGACTCGCCACGATGGACGAGAGGTTTACTTCTCTTGAGAATCGTAACGCCAACATCGAGCGGACTCTTCTGGAGATTGCGGCACAAATGAACAATTTGACGGTACAACGTCAAGGTCAACCACAAGTTGAACGACGGAGGCGAGCACAAAATCCCTATCCATCCTCCTCCAAACTTTGAGTCGAGTGACGATGCTAGAGGCTCTCCACGACACCGAGTTCGTCGGAATGTGCAAGATCCACCCCCTCGTGACGACTTCCAGGACATTAAAATGGACATTCTCGAATTCAACGGCTCCACTGACCCGGGTGACTACATCGAATAGATCCAACTAATGGATAGGATCGTCGAGACCAAGGATTATGATGATGAGAAGGCTTATAAAATCGCAAGCTTGAAACTCACCAGGGCCGCTTCGCTTTGGTTTGAAAATATGAAGTTGGAACGGGCTCGTGAAGGGAAGGCGAGGATTTCTACTTGGACCCGGCTTAAGCAAGTGATGAATCGCCGCTTTTTACCAAACACTTACCGTCACGACGTTCTGAAGAAGGCATATGCCCTTACCCAAGGCAAACGAACCGTCGGGGAGTACATATCGGAATTCGAGCAACTTCTTATCAAAAGTGGTCTCCAGAAACCAGAAGATCAAACCATGATGCGCTTCTTGAATGGCTTGGATTCCACCATCGCTAAAAGGGTCGAGATTCAACCTTACTATTCCCTGGATGAGTTGTGTAGCTTGGCCCTTCGAGTTGAACGACGTCGGAAAGAAAAGGCTCTCACCAAACCGATTTCACGCAACTACTTTCCACCGTCAAACCGTCCTCCTCTTCAATCGGCCACCCCCAAACCTAGTGAGACATCCAAGTTCCCTGCGACACCCCGAACTGATAAAGGGAAGGGACTTGTTGTGGCGTCTCCTACGGGAACCACTCGTCTTGTGGAAGGGAAGAAATGCTTCAAGTGCCATGGATATGGCCACTTCCAGGCCGATTGCCCGAACCGACGGACCTTGACTCTCAAGGAGGTTCAGGACATTGACGAGGAATTGCAAGGAGCCAAGGATGAGCCTGAATTTGTTGTCGAGGATGCATACACTAGTAAAGAAGGAGAAACCGCAGCTGTTTCACGTGACCAAGGAGGCGCTCTCGTCTTGAGGCGAGCTTTGCATGTTCAAGAAGCCCCTCTTGATAGAGCCTAGCGGGAGACTATATTCCAAACACAATGCTTAGTTGGGGGCAAGGTGTGCGAGCTCATCATTGACGGGGGAAGCTGTACTAATGTGGCCTCTACCTATATGGTTGACAAATTGGGATTACCCCTATTGCCTCATCCCCGTCCCTATTCGCTGAAATGGCTCAATGACCACGAATGCATTAAGGTAATCAATCGTGTCTTAGTGAATTTAACTTTTGGCACTAACTACAAGGACTCTATTGTTTGTGATGTTGTCCCCATGAGCGCGTGTCACGTATTGTTGGGTCGACCATGGCAATTTGACAAGAAGACCACTCATGACGGATTGAAGAATACTTACTCCTTTATCCACGAGGGCAAGAGGGTTAAACTCCTTCCACTAGCACCACATGAAATATCACCACCTAAACCTGGGGCGGGAAGTGAGGAGCCAAACACTTGAGTGAGACACGGGTCGAGCGAGCCCTAAGTAAGGGGAAGGCTATTTTTGCCTTGCTCCTCTTAGAGGCGAACACATGTGAGGAAGTGAAACCTAAACACCCTCTCATTGCCCCTCTTCTTGCTAATTTTGGAGATGTGTTCCCCGAAGAGCTCCCACCGGGTCTACCTCCTATCCGAGGTATTGAGCATCAAATCGACCTTATACCGGGCGCTCCACTCCCCAACAAGGCGGCATATCGGTGCAACCCGCAAGAAACAAGGGAGTTACAAAGACAGGTTGACGAGCTTATTTCACGAGGCTATGTTCGAGAGAGTATGAGTCCGTGCTCCGTTTCGGCCCTCCTGGTGCCGAAGAAAGATGGAACCTTCAGGATGTGTATAGATAGCCGAGCCATCAACAACATTACCATCAAGTATCGGTACCCTATACCGAGGCTTGATGACATGCTCGATGAACTACATGGCTCCTGTATCTTCTCCAAGATTGATCTACGGAGTGGCTACCATCAAATCCGTATGAAGGAAGGCGATGAGTGGAAGACAGCGTTCAAGACAAAGGGGGGATTATATGAGTGGCTTGTCATGCCATTTGGACTTTCCAACGCCCCGAGCACATTCATACGTCTTATGAACGAGATGTTGAGACCCTTTATTGGTAAATTCATCGTGGTTTATTTCGATGATATTCTAGTATATTCGAGGAGTGAAGCAGAGCATATTGTGCATTTGGAGCGGGTGTTCGAGGTTTTGCGGCAACAACGGCTTTACGGCAAACTGGAGAAGTGCGAATTTGGCACTCCCCAAGTCACCTTTCTTGGGTATATTGTTTCCGGCACGGGAATTTCTATGGATCCTTCAAAGGTGGAGGCCATCCGCTCTTGGCCCTCTCCCTCTACCGTTACGGAGGTGAGGAGCTTCCACGGTCTTGCTTTGTTCTACCGCCGGTTCATTAAGGGCTTTAGTACCCTTACTGCCCCTATTACCGAGTGCATGAAGAAGGGCGCCTTTGAGTGGACCCGAGCAGCCCAAGGAGCTTTTGATAAGCTGAAATCCCAACTTTGTGAAGCTCCGGTGCTTGCTCTCCCAGATTTCACACAAGCCTTCGAAGTTGATTGCGATGCTAGTGGTGTAGGCATTGGAGCCGTGTTGATGCAAAACCAACGTCCTATCGCTTATTTCAGTGAGAAACTTAGCGGTTCAAGGAGGAACTATTCCACGTATGATAAGGAGTTTTATGCTCTCGTACGAGCTCTAGATCATTAGTCACACTATTTGAGGCCGAGCCAGTTTGTCCTTCATTCAGACCATGAGGCGCTCAAATATTTGAATGGACAACACAAGCTTAGCTCCCGGCATGCTAAATGGGTTGAGTTCCTTCAAGGATTTAATTTTGTAGCGAAACACAAGAAGGGGAGTGCAAATGTGGTCGCCGATGCGCTTTCGAGGAGACACTCTCTTCTTTCCGTAGTTGAGGCAAGGGTACTTGGGTTTCAGCACCTAAAGGAGTTTTATAAGGAGGATGATGACTTTAAATCACACCTCGATGGTGGTGATGGACCGTATTTGCTACAAGACGGATTTCTCTTCATGGGCAACAAATTGTGCGTTCCAAAATGTCCGTTGAGAAAGCTTCTAGTGCGGGAGGTTCATGGAGGTGGACTCGCTGGTCACTTCGGTATCGATAAGACCATCGACATGTTAAAGGAGCACTTTTATTGGCCGAAGATGGGAGGCGATGTGCAGGACGTGGTATCGAGGTGTATTATTTGTCACCATGCCAAGAGCCAGTTCCACCAAGGGCTTTATACACCCCTTCCGGTTCCGAATGGTCCGTGGGAGGATTTGAGTATGGACTTCATTGTAGCTCTTCACCGAACCGTGCATGGCAAAGATGCAATTCTAGTCGTCGTTGACCGCTTTTCTAAAATGGCGCATTTCATTGCCTGCGAGAAAACCGATGACGCCACACATATTGCCACCCTTTTCTTCCGAGAGGTGGTGCATTTACATGGTGTCCCGAGGACTATTGTGTCGGATCGTGATACTAAATTCATGGGTCACTTTTGGAGGTCTTTGTGGAAGCTCTTGAGAACGAAGCTTTTATTTAGCACATCGCATCATCCTCAAACAAACGGCCAAACTGAGGTAACTAACAAGACTCTCATTACATTACTTCGGGGTCTTGTGAGTCGGAGTCTACGAGATTGGGATGCCAAGTTATGTCACGCCGAGTTTGCTTATAATCGGTCCCCCTCTCTTGCTACGGGTCATTCGCCCTTTCAGACTTGCTATTGTATCAACCCCATCACTCCTATCGAGCTCCTTCCTCTTCCTTTAGAGTCGAGGGTTAGCTTTGAAGCAAGTGAGAAGGCCGCTGAGATCCAGAAGCTTCACCGGCAAATTCGAGAGAAGATCGAGCGCACCAATGAACTTTATAAGGCCCGAGCCAACAAGCATCACCGTGGTATCACGTTCAAGCCCGGGGACTTGGTTTGGCTACATCTAAGGAAGGAACGGTTTCCTTCCCGGAGGAGTAATAAGCTAATGCCACGAAGCGAGGGACCGTTCAAGGTTTTGGCCAAGATAAATGACAATGCCTACAAGCTTGATCTTCCGGGTGACATCGGTGTTTCATCAACCTTCAACATCGGGGACCTCTCACCCTACATTGAGGATGTTGAACCCTACGTGGATTTGAGGGCAAATCCTCATCAAGAAGGGGAGGATGAAGAGGTCCGGGTTCCATTCTCCTCTCTGGTGACCTCTGCCAAGCGAGCCGCTTCGTCCAACTCGAGCCTTGAGTTACAATTTCCGGTCACTTCTGGAGTTGCGAGGCTAGTCTCAGCCATCGAATGGATGGGCCCCGGGGATCCTTAGGGACGCCCGCTCACAACACCGACCCCGGAGGCCTCGGGACTGGACCGGGCCGTCTCGAGACTAGAGAATAGGAGGTATCGGGGTGCGGGTGTTTAAACCCCTCGAAGCAATAAAATCGAAGCACCGAACTTGGCGTCAGAGGGCCTGCTCGCCCGAGCCGAGCTTATGGCTCGCCCGAGCCAAGCTCCTGCCAGATGTCGTCGTGCGCGGACTTGGCGTCTTACAGTAAGGTGTCGCGACTCAGTGGACCTGCTCGGCCGAGTCACCCTTTGGCTCGCCCGAGCCGTGCTTCTGCCAGGTCTTAGTCGTGCACGCAACCACGCAACCAGTGGGCCTACTCGCCCGAGCCGCTCCTTGGCTCGCCCGAGCCGAGCATCTGCCAGATCCTAGTCGTGCACGCAACCATCCACTCAGACGGCCTGCTCGCCCGAGCCATCCCCTGGCTCGCCCGAGCCATCGTTCGGGAAGACGCTGTTTTTACTTAATTTCTGGTTTAGTATAAATAGCTTGTTATCATGTTTTTCCAGGACACTTTTTTGACTGATTAAAGAATATGCTTATGCATTGGTTAGGGTTTCTCCCTTTCTCTCAAAATCTTGCTTTACTTTATCCATTAATTAATGGTGGTGTTTGCAAGTCATCTCTTTATTGATCATTTTGTGGATTAATCCTTTATGATGGTCATGGTGGGATGCTAGGCTTTGGTGGTGGAATCTCCTTTATCCAAGTCATATCCAAACCTTTTGGGTGTCCAAGCTATTGTTAGATTGTTGATTCCAGTCTCTCAAGCTAGTCCATCATTCTCTCCCATTACGCCACGCTCCAGGTTGTCATCCATTTCAGCCAATTGCATCCAATTAGCTTTGTTTTAAAACCTCAACTGCAAGTGTGATTCTATATGGTGTATTGTAAGTTCTATACTCTGATCTTTGGGAGCTTGCGTACATCATCTTGGTATCAGAGCATTGCGTTCTTTCTTGGAGTGTGTTTGCTTATTTTAGTAAAATGGCCGGAACTAGTAAAACACCTCAGGAGGTCTTAGAACAAACCCTGAAAGAAAAGGAAGAAGTAGAACAAAAAATGAAATTTTTGAGTAAGCAGTTGAATTACTATATGAGATTGCATAGACATCAGTTGAATAAGGAGACTGATGATGAGATGGAGGAAGGAGAAGGTGAGAATCCTTTCAGTAGGACAGGGAGAGGAGGTCAAGGTCCTAGGCCTACACCCAGAAGAAGGAGGAGAGCTAGGAGATCATCTAGGATCAGTGAACCTGAGGAGGATAGTGAAAGTGAAAGAGAAATAAGGAGGGAAGATAGGAGGGTTGAAAAGCTTGATTTCAAGATTGAAATACTTGAGTTTGCAGGAGAGTTAGACCCTGATGTTTTTTTGATTGGTTACAGACAGTAGAGAGGGTCTTTGATTTGAAGGAGGTTACAGAAGAGAATAAGGTAAAGTTAGTGGCTTTGAAACTAAAGAAGTATCCCTCTACTTGGTGGACTAATCTGCAGAAGAGGAGAATGGAGATTGGAGAAGACAGGGTGAGCACTTGGAGAGAAATGAGACAGAAGTTGAAGGAAAAATTCCTTCCAGACAACTACATGAAAGAGAACTACTTCAAGTTGCAGCATTTTGTGCAAGGCAACAAATCTGTGGAAGAATACACAAAAGAGTTTGAACACTTGCTTTGGAAATGTAACATGCAAGAGAATGAAGTGCAAACTTACATCAGATATCTTGCAGGTTTGAATGAGAGTATCAGGAACATTGTTGAATTGTAGGTTTATGATTCCCTTGATGAGCTGAGCTCATTGGCTCATAAAGTGGAGCAGCAAAAGAAAGCTCGAGCAAAGGACTATAGCAGCAGCAGGTACCAGGCCAAGCCTTATACTCAAACCAAACCCAATCCATACAGCAAGCCTTATATTCCCCCACAAAAAGCCTATCCACCCTTACCCCCACCTCAAGCCAGATATCCAGGCCCAATACCCCCACAAAATCAGCCACAAAATGTCCCACAAAGAACCCCAGCCCCTGCTAGCAAAGCCTACCCAGACAGAAGATGCTTCAGGTGCCAAGGACTTGGGCATATAGCATCTGAATGCCCCAACAGGAGAGCAGTCACATTGGCTGAGTTTCAAGCAGCTCTTTTGCTTGATCCTGAACCTTTTGATGAGGAAGGGTAGTATGAAGAGCCCCATGGAGACCCTGTGTATGATGAGGAGGAGGTTGAAGCAGGACCTGATGAAGGGGAGATGCTTGTGATCAGGAGGATCTTGAGCAATTCAGCAGTAGATGAGACAGCAGAGTAAAGGGAGAATATCTTCCACACCAGGTGCACAGTTGGTGGGAAAATTTGTTCCTTGATCATTTATGGCGGTAGCTGCACCAATGCAGCCTCTGAAACCATGGTGAAGAAGCTCAATTTGGCTACCAGCATTCATCCAACCCCCTATACCATACAGTGGTTGAACCAAAGTAAAGGTATCAAGATTTCTTCTAGATGCCTTGTCAATTTCTCAATTGGTTCATCTTATAAAGATGAAGTGTGGTGTGATGTACTTCCCATGGATGCCTGTCACCTATTGTTAGGAAGACCTTGGATGTATGACAGATCTGTTAGTCATGATGGGAGAGCAAATACATATTCCCTTTGTCTAAGCCACAAAAAGATCACCTTTACCCCTCTTAGACCATCCCAACTCACAAAAAGACCTAAAAACCTCATTGTTGAACCTACTCTTGATGTCCTTTTGTCAGCTGAACAACATGAGTTCAGTGAACAAAGTGGACTCATTTTGCTTGACATTGAGGAAAACCTACCCCCACAAAATAATCATCCCCTCTTCTAGCCTATCCTAAACCAGTATTTGCATGTATTTCCTGAAGAAATGCCCCCAGGCCTACCCCCTAAGAGAGACATACAGCACAAAATAGATCTTGTTCCAGGATCTGTTTTACCAAACAAACCTGCCTACAGAATGACCCCAGCTGAGAATATTTTTTTCTTGTTTTCTACGTTAGCTCTTTGATATCCGTCAACATAATTGAGGCGAAAATAGATTTAATTGAGGCTAAAATAGATTTAATTGAGGTTAAAATAGATTTAATGAGGCTAAATAGGTTAGCTGTAATTAGGAAAAATGCTATGTTCAATGAATCTTCATCATGATGCTTTTGTTCATTATTGTTGTTGGCTTTCTATTGTTTTTGGTTTAGGAAAGTTATTGTATAGACTAGTATGCTTGAGCCCTTGAGTTGGATTGAGTCTAGTGTTAATTTCTAAGATTCAAATCAATCAACAAAAAGGAATGAATTGATAGAGAAAAGGTCATTGGTGCATTTGTAGATGTTCGCCTTAAGGTATATTGGTCCTTTAACTATTAGAAGGGAAATAGGTCATGTTGTTTTTAGGAAGCTCTACCACTTAAAGCAATATTTTCCTTTTAGAAATGGGAGGACATAAAGGCGATCATAACCATCTCGTGCACTAGACACACAATAGCAAGTAAGGTTGTAAGTGATGTGGTTTGGAAGGTAAACCAAACCATGGTTAAAATGATGGTCTATATTATTTTCAAAAACCAAAGCAAACCATATTATGTACGATTCAGTGTTGGATTTATAATTAGCTATGATGAGAAGTGTGAAATTACATCCTTGAATAAATTATTAATGTTGGAATTACGAATATTTGTACACAATTAACTTATCAGCTCATGATTTATAATGATCTACAACCAAAACTTATAAAAAATGAAACTTATAAGACCTAAAGAAAATCATAATCCAAACTTAGAAATTTTTTTATACCAAAGTCGGAACCGAAGACAAAAGACCTAACCTAGAAGGGTTTGGTTTGGTTGGTATACGGTCGAACCAAACATATGACACTCCTCATACCAAGATTTTTGAATGGAATGGAATATGTATTGTGTATTTTACTTGCTAACCTGGAAATTGCATGGACCAAAAATTGCAGATGGCATAACTAAGGCCCTATTAGGCAAACAATAGTTGGCTGATAGTTGTTGGCTTTTTACATTAGTTGTTTACCATTGAGTGCTTAGATTGGCTATTTGCATTAGTTGTTTAGATTGATAGTTTGGAAATGTGGTGCTTGGTAAAATTAATTTTTTTCTATATAAAATATTTGTTGACATTTCATTTATACTAGGGTTGTTCATCGGTTCAAAACCGAACCAAACCGGTCCGAACCGAATAAACCGAAAACCGAATAAGGGGTAAAGTCCAAACCGAAAACCGAACCGAATAAACCGGTTCGGTTTCGCTTCTCGGTTTATCCGGTTCAAAACCGAATAATGCACACTTTTATACGGGACTTTCACCGGAAGGAGTCAAACCGAAAACCGAATAAGGGCTAAAGTGTAAACCGAAAATCGAACCGAACAAAAACCGGTTCGGTCTAACCCGGTTCGAACCGGTTCGGTTCTCGGTTTATTCGGTTCAAAACCGAATAATGCACACCCCTAATTTATACCCTTTGTGACCAATTTGTATAAATTATTTATATGATGGCATGTATGTAACTTTTGGCAAATTTTGGGTTCAATGGTAATATCTACAAACAACCAATACCAATAGACTGCTCCTTTCAGCCAATTGAAACTCTATGTATTGGTCCCAATTAGCCAAGTGAATAGACAGTTACCAAACACCTATTTAGCCTATTTGCTGATGAAATCTTCCACTATGTCATTTTTCTCAATAAGCCATTCAATAAGATGTTTACCAAACGCCCTAAAGTTCTCGATAAGCTATCCAATAGGATGTTTACCGTACGCCCCAAAATATTCCCCTATAATTCAGAAAGTTTCTTTTTCAAATTATTCTGGAACCTCGGGTTTGCTCTTTAAGCAACACAGTATCTTGGTTATTCCCATTCGTTTCTCTACATCAATTGTGGGTAATTTCTCTACTTGTGTTTTTTTTATTTATTTTTATATTTTGAGGATGAGCAATTAGATACCTATTGAATGACCACGAAGGGGATGTTGTCCATTATAAATGATGATTAAAGAAAAAAGAACCAAAAAGCATCAACCCCTTAGGTTTCTGCTTGACATCAACTACACAAGTTTTTCAAAAAATTAAATATGAAGTCATTTAGCATTTTATCCTTGTCCTCAAGAATATGTGAATTTTTTTCTTCCAAGTGCACCACCAAAATTTGACACGCCAGGAATTAAACTCCTTTCCAATGTTTTTCTTCATGACACTAGGACATCTTTTTAAGTGCAGAGGTTGCAGCTAACTAATCCCTATCAAAGAAAATGCCAAAGGACAAAGAGTGAAGACCCAATGGCAATGAATAAAAACGTAGTTAATGGACTTCTCCTCCTCAACAAATAAAGAACACCTACTAGCCAGCACAAAATTTCTCATCTTAAGCATGTCTTCAGTGGGTATCTTTCCTTTGATTGATGCTCAAGGAAGAAAACAAGCTTTAGTGGAAGCTTAAATCTTCCAAATAGCTAGATGCAGAAAGTCTCTGACGCAACTCCTTATACATATCTTTGCAGAAACTATTCATAGTAAACTGCCCACTTAACTAGGAGGACAAATGATGTCGTTGTTGCCTTCGAGAGTTACTTCAATATCAACTAGCAAATCCAGAAAGTTGAACCCACTTTCTTCTTCTGAGTCATTCATGCTTATTGAAAAATTTAAGTTTCAATGGTTTTGATTACCATCCAAGACGGCATTCCTTGAACAGATGCCTCTTTCAGTTGCAGCATCTTGAAAATATCCAAAAATTGAGACTTTCATATGTCTCTTTCAGATGCCTCTTGTGTTCGTCATCTTACGATTTATTTGTATGCTGGAACACTAGACTTTTTGCGTATTAAATTAGAACCTACAAGCTTATTGGACATCAAACAAGCATATGCTTTTTCAGCACTTGCCTTAGCTGTAGTAATCATTCCATCTTTCTTAGTTCTTATGCAGGACTTGTTTTTAAACCTAAGAACTAAGAAGGTTGGTGGACTTTCTTTCACAAAATGATTTTTGAGCAGCTAGAACCGCATGCCCAATGGCACATGCAATTGAGTGAACAAGAATTTTATGGAGCAACGGATGAAATACCCTTTGTTCCATATCAAAATTCATCATTGTTCTGGAGCTGCCTTGAGATGTAGGCCCTATGTATTGTCCCAAAGTTGGCACGCTTTCCTCCTTCGGGTTGTTCCCTCAAAAAGAACATATGCATTTATGCACATCTGATAAAAATTCATGACATCCTGTGTAGGAAGCATGGAATAGTACCCATGATTGAATAAGGCAATATAGAAATGTGTCGTCCACCTGTGAGAAAGTTTAATGGTACAAATTGCCTTGATAAGATCCCGGATAGGAAAGCAAGATCTTTTGAACTCTAGAATCAGATAAGATCCCGTATACTGATGCACATTAGGGCCTTAGGCTCTTTACTTTTGAATACCAATGCATTAGCTTGGTTTACATCATCAGTGCACATGAGTTTGCTGTTACTCTATATGTCCTATGTTTTATTTTATTTTCTTTTATAATTTTAAATATGCTTTTTAGTTGAAATATTTTCTGTTTCTGTGCTGAATGACACTTTATGCTGTTTGCTTTTGAATAACAATGTTGATGGATCTGTGGTTCTTTTCTTGCACAAACTGGAGCTATGATTTTTTTTTTGTTTTCTAGCCAACAAGTTTATTCATTCTCGATATCTCTTTTGTCTGCATCTTACTTTATTTTAGTTTTTGAAGATTACTACAATGAAGGAGAACTACTTAACTTCAATGCTTTCTTGTGCAGTTTGTTATCGTCTCTCTTTCTGGATGGGGCCTACTTTTGTTTGGAGGTTACAAGTTCTTTAGTAAGGGTAAAGGCAAGGAAGAGGTAATTGAATTTGTCTTTAGGATTTACTCTTTTGTTCCTTTGGCATTTGGTTTAAGCATGCTAAAGGATGCTTGTCCTTTATGTATTTTTTTAATATTGTTTTATTAAACTTGAAGTTGTGTCATAATAAGTAATGTTGTTCATTGTCGATCCTCCGTATTTTTTTAAATGATCATTAGGTTTTCCATTCTTTTTGTGAGTGATTTATGATTTAGATGGTCATTAGCTTTTGTTCTGCACCCTATTGTCTAAAGGTATCCTCTCTTTTTTTTCTTTTTTTGAGAAGGTATTCTTCCATATGGTTGGTGAGTTAAAAGGTCTTTATGGAGTCAAATTTTGTTGACAAAATACTCATACTTTGACTGCTCCATCCTTCCCATTTATTTGTCGCTTTGAATTTTGTTACAAACTTTAAAAGATATGATAATTAATTTGTCAACATATACAATAATCTAATGTATAAAGCTACAATCATATGATTGGTGATGATTAGTACTATTACAAGAGTATAGCATTGTAACTTGAGTTAAATACGTAAACATTTTATGTGAGAAGTAGCCTGTCAAAGGAAATTGGAGTAAATATTTCTATTGGGAATGACAAAGTAACAATTTGTAAGGGCAAATATGGTAAATAGTGTTATTTATGATATCGTATTGGAATTATAAAGTGATATATATAGTGGAAAATATTAAATTACTGACTAAGATGGTGGAAAATAGAAATTATTTAAAAGGACAAATATTATGGAAAAGTTAAAAATTACTTAAAATGACAGAGATTAAGGACCTAACATATTCTATTCTCTTTGGTAATCCCTTTGTTCTTGTCGAGTTAATTGTTTGTTATTTAAATTAGCGTAAGGAAAGGTTGGATAAGACAAGGTTGGGTGAAGTTTAACTATAGTGAAAAGTTGAGTGTTAATAAACATGGAAAAAATTCGTAAACTTGTGTCGGGTTAGGTTAGTGGGTAATAACCCACCTATAGAATAGAGCTTAGTGAACGTTAATACCCATGTTTTCATAGGTGAAGTTAGACCCGACAAATGGGTGAATCAGTTCTTGTTGGAATCAAGTCGACCAACCTCGATTCTGGTTGGTCAGGTGAGGATCGGGTTCGGGCTAACTTCGGGTGGGTCTTTTTGAGGTTGGTTCGGGTGAGGTGCTTTCAGATTGGGTTCTTGTTCAATTTGGAGTCATTCGGGTGTGTATTTAATTGTGTTACTTTTCGGGTTGCGGTTCACATCAGCTTTGGGTGGGGTTTTCTTCAGGCTTGGGTCAAAAGATCAAGTCATCCATCTGGGTGTCGGTTCGGGTCCGAGTTTGGTTTTTTAAATTCGAGTTTCAAGTCAGGTTTGCGAGGTCTAGGTGAAGTGACCTTTTAATAACTTTAATAGAAATAAGGGAATGTGACCAGGGGTGGAGTTAAGTGGGTTTACGTGGTGGGGTTAAGCGACCCTGCTTTTTGGAAAAAGGAAAATATATATTGATGTTTTGCACTAAAGTAAATTTATATAATATTTGTTATAATTCATAAAAAGTCATGAAATGTCAATTGTTTCAGCAGTCAGTTATGTATTTTTATTATCTAAGTCTTTATTATATTTACTTAATTTTAATTTCGTGGAGCGTTAAATATAATTGAAGATAGTTTACTTCCAAGAAAATATAATTTTTATTTATACATTTTTTTAATTTTCAAATGTCAAATTAACAAGCATTATTGAGTCTTTAATTAATTTAGATTAATTTAATTGTTTGAACCAATATCTAGTCGACTTCTGTTGCATTTGTTGGTTATTACGTGTGTTTGTGTTGATTTATGGTTATTATTCTTGACTTTTGTGTCTATGAATAATATTTTTATGCTTATATAATTCAAATATTTGGAAAATTTGATCATATGTGAATGTGAAGCCAATTACTTGAATTTGGGTTAGTTAGGTGTAATTATTGAATCATCTTAAATGAGTTGATAACAACTTTTATTTATTATTTAAGTTAAAATGTTAATATTAAAATTGAAGAAAAATTGTGTACATTATATATACAATATATTATATATCATATGATATTTATGATTTATTTGTATTTAATTTTTAATTTTTTAATTTTGTTAATTAGATGTAGAGTTTTCATTTACTCATCTTTAGACCCCTCTAAATATAGTTCCTGGATTCGCCTCTGATATGTGACCATGCTTTCATGACGGTTTGTCAGGTCTAGGTGAAGTGACCTTTTTATAACTTTAATAGAAATAAAGGAATGTGTCAATGTGACCATGCTTTCATGGGCGAACCTTTGAATGAATGCCAACAGAAACAAAGGAATCCAAATAGATTCTTTAACATGGAACATCAACTCCTAGTTTGTGCCTTATTATCTTTATTTTTAGCAACTCAACAGGCGGTTGCTAGAAGATTTCATAGTATATCGGGGGAGAAGCTACCCGAAAAGTCATACTGGATGCGCCATGAATTTTTGTGAAAAATTGCAAATGATATTGATGGTCATGGGTTTGCATGTCAATGTCTTTGCTCTATTTTTATAATTTTTTTTGTTGATTGTTTGTACATTTTTGTTTGTTTATTCAGGTGAAGTCATATGCATAAAATGTGAACATTATTAAATTTAATGAGTGAAAACTGCACTTCTACTTTGATAACCAGATCTAGAAATTGGAGCATTTTTATTTTAAATAAATCAGAAACAGTCCAAATATATCTAGTGGTAAAGTGTTGTTTATCAAGAGGACATTATGAATTTACTGTAATTTGAATCTGTTCAGTGCATACACCCCATTCTTGGTCCGTTTCGTTTACATATTTATGCTTCCTTATAATTGTTGTATTTTCCCCTTTTCTGGCAGAAGGTAGCTGAAGTTGTTTAGTAGATGGGAAAACTCACTAGCGTGAATGAACTTTCTACATCTACAATAAGATTATTTCTGGACAATGTTCAATGAGGTGTACAGCATTTGCCAGTCTGTTGTTGATGTCATATGGCTCTGAAGTCCTATAATGTTTGCTTTCATATGTTCAACTTTTCATAGTTTTTACTGTTGATGACAACACATTTTGGTTGGATGTCTTGTGTTATTTTTTTGTTTGGTCGTTTGGTTGACTTATTTGTTTAGTTGTCGGTGAGGGAAAATGAGATGTGGACTACCGTCCTCTTGGTTTTCTTGTCCATTCAGGATTGAGAATCAATGCATGAACGCTATCTCATGCTTTTCCCTCACCTAACCACAAATCAGTCATTCACAGTACATTGCAATGAGGCAACTGGTACTGGTGAATTTTGGATTTGATGCTAATTGAATAAAATTCTTACTGCCTGAGAGGTAGAAATATACATGGGGTGACTGTGTAACAAGTTATGCATGTTGTGAGCCTATGAACATTACTGCTTACTGAAACGCGTTTACACCCCGATGATAGTTTAGAACACTACGTGTCATACCTAAGCAGTGCAAGTGGGATCTGGTGACCAGCTCAGCTAGTTGAACTGCCTAGAGGCTAAGGGCCTAGAGAATCACAGAAATTCAGTTGGCTTGGTCTACCTCCTTAACCCATGGTCAGATGATTATATGAACCCTTTGTGTAAAAACTGATGAGTTGGCTACTCACTGTTCATGCTGAGTTTTCTTAATCGACAAGTTGTTTGTTGGTCTGGTCAGGCCTAAGCAAATTTACATGAGCAGAGTTGCAAGAGAGACAGACACAGAGAGAGAGAGAGAGAGAGAGAGGTGATGTGGCTTGTGATATCTGTTGGTTTTTTAATTGAAGTTTCTGTTTTATATAATTTTTGGTCTTCTACATTTTACTATTAACAAGTAAGGTATACTAGGCCTTTTGCTTATCAAGAGTTGAAATGTTGCTGTTTGGGATATGAGGTTAGGGAGACGACTAATTGACCCACTCCCACCGGTTTTCTCATTGGGTTGGATCTGACAACATACACTACATACACTGATCTTGTGTCCATGGAGTCCATGACTATGGAGTTACACATGCTACTCATTGACTTTTGCTTGCATTTTCTGTCTGCTAATTGTGAAAAGGATGCTTTCAAAGAATCTATCCCATTACTGTTCTTAGTATAACAAAAAGACAAATCAAAGCTAAGAGCAACAGCCGAGCCAAAAAATTTTGTAGGTGCTATCGGATGAAACATAGGTTTGTTCCCCTGGCCAAGGCTAAGTATATAATCTTCATGTTTCTACAATTTATGCTGAAGATGTTTTAATTGTATTGTCTAAAATTTAGTCTCAATTTCATAGAGTTAATTACATTTACCCTACCTGACTTATGTGGTAATAATTTTTGCACACCCGACATTTGAGAAATAATTTTCACCTTACCTGACATTTAAGTGGTCATAAATTTAAAGCCCCTCAGGTATGTTATAATGGATTTTTTAGTGACTTTTCCGGTGAACTGTAAAAAAATAAATATGAAGTGACCTTTATGCCCTTGTTATTATTTCCTTTGACTTTCAATTAAATGTGAAATGACTTTTGTACCCTTAGTATTAATTGTTATGGCATTTTAAAACCCAACCACTCCACTGATTCCTCTCCCCAGCCCCCCCTCCCATACAGAAAATGAAAGCCGAACCCCTCCCAAACCACCGTGTCTGTCTTCTACTCTCCAACATAGTCTTTTCCTTCTCAAATTAAAGGGCAGCATCGTAATTTCAGATAGTGATATAGGGGTATTATTGTATTTTTCCATTTCCGATGACAAGTTACCGAATTCTAACACTAAAAATCACTTTCACTAAATGTCAGGTAGGGTGAAAATTATTTCCCAAATGTCGGGTGTGCAAAAATTATTACCACATAAGTCAGGTAGGGTAAATGTAATTAACTCCAATTTCATATGTGTGATTAGATTCATAAAATTTTTGGGTTTAAGCTTGATGTATATAAGCTCAAACTAAACAAGGAATTCTACAAACTTATAGACACCACAAGAATCACACACACTCGTTTGGTGCAAGAACCAAATCAAATGGATGCAATAAGTATCAAGGAACAAAAAAACAAATGAGATAAAAGATTGAACAAGTGTTTAACAATCGATACAGCCACACCACGATTGAATCAAACACAAGGGCAAGCTTGATAATCTCGTTTGGTTATAGATTCACGTTCCAAAGAGATTGATCAAGTTCTACCTATCATCACTTGATTGTTAATCAAGATACTGAAGTAGAAATTGAGAGTTTGAAGACACTCACAAACTGAAATACCTTCCGGTTGTTCTTCTTTGATAATAATCTAAGGCTATGTTCAGCAAAATTAGTGTTTTATAGCGGATAGCGGTTTATATAGCGTATAGCGGTTTAAGTAGCGGGTAGCAGATGACTGTTCAAATAAGAATTGTGTTCAGTAAATTTAGCGGTTTAATTAACAGATTAATGTGAATTGACATAAAAAGGTATCAATAATTTCCAAAGATGAAATTTACAAAGGGTATTTTTTGACCGAAAAATATGAAACGCTACTCCAAACGCTAAACGTTAACATTATTAGCGTTTTACAAAATGCTCCTTAAAACGCTAAACGCTCCTCAAAACGCTAGCTTACCGAACGCTAATATTTATGCAATTAGAGTTTTGACTTGGTCAAGACGCTAAACGCTACGTCAAACGCTATTGCCAAATACGGCCTAAGTGTTCTTGAGCTATTACAAAGAGAATACATATACTAGCTGCAACACACGTAAAGGAAACCAAGCAAGCAAGCACACATACTGATTGTTGGTTAAACTCTCAAATTAGAGGTTTCCTAAACATGAAGTAACCTCTAATTTGGTGTAGTTAAGCTAATTACATCAGAATTAAGCTAATACATAACTTCATGGTGGAGTACTCGACTAGCATGGAGGCAGCAAAGACCAATCAGATCATCACACATGGTACTTCCTCATTGGCTCCCCTTGGTTCACATAGATCCCAATCTGTTGCTGCCAAGTGAAAACACAATGTAGGTTGGCCTTCCCAATCAGCTGGAGTCTCCCTTGGTCATTCAATAAGGAGTGAAAATCGAATACCAAGTGAAAAGACCAAAACGCCCTTGCAAAACATCAAAATAACAAGCAGCTCCCAAATAAGCTCCATATCGCATGTCCAAGATTGAAATGGCTGTGTAGAACTCAAATGAACTCCAAATCATGCAAACTTGGACATTCTGGAAAGCTTATTGAATCCCCAACAAAAGTCTCCCATCGTAAAAGTGGAGGAGAAGTTTCAATTTTGAGATATTGAGACAAGTAGAGAAGGTGTCACATAGGGTGAATGACCCTCTAAACTACTAATGCACTTCTTGATTTCTCCCACGACTAAGTAACAAGCTTGAACCAATTGGACTTGCATAGGCTGATTCCCATCAAAGATCTATCTATGTCTGGTTTCTGTGTTCTTGCATCTTCTTCTTGGTTAACCTTAGCTATATCTTTTTCACTGGATATCTATTTTTTGTCATTTTCTGTGGCACAAACAATTCTTAGTTTTTAAGCATCAAAAAACTCCTTGTAGTTGGTGTTATGTCCTGCACTGACTGAAGTGCTTTGTTGCTGATTGGCTCCCATGTTTGCTCCCTCACAACTTAAGTCATACTCCCCTCCCATGTTGCCACTATGTTCCTTTTATCATACTCTACAGCTTTCTCTGAATATGTTGAGTTACAAACCTACCTATAAGCTTTGCCCCAATCCCTTGTTTCTTACCTTGTCTCTCCACATCATGACATTTGGACCTAAACCATCTTCAAACTCATTTGGCTTGCTTCTACTGAAGCATGTATCCTTCGCTTACATGGCTATCGGATTCACCTTCAACTTGTGTGCTTGTTTCATTTGTCGCCTTCTCAAAGTCAGTTGTTTTCTTTTTATTTTCATTTCTTCGTGTCAAAACACCTACATCACTCAGCTCTTGGGTTTCACTATTGATAATGTGCCCCTTGCCTGTCTCAGCAATCCTCTCATTTTTCATCCTCGGATCATTTTTAGTTGTGTTGCTAGCAAAAGTATCGTGCATGGTGTTTTCAATTTTGACATCTTTGATGTTTGTTATTTCCATAGTAGGAGAATCAATCTTAGGGATAGGGTTGCTGAGTGCTTGGATAAAAATGTCACTCAACTTTTCATTTTAGTAAAAAATGTCATTGGCCTTTAGAAATTGTCAAATGCATTCATGTTTCCAAATTGGTAAAAAATGTCACTCAAAACTATTTTAAACCTACTATAGTAGGTAACTCTAACCATGATTTTCGCAAAAAAAAAAAAAAAAAAACCGAATTCTCCCCACGTCATTTCCCTTGTTTCATCACCTCCCCTTGCTTGACTATCACCATCACCACTACATAGCCACTATTGTTCCCACCACCATCACACCATCATGCAGACACCACAATGGATAACCCCCATTTCCTCAATCTTTCCTTGGCTTCTCAAATACCCCTCTAACTCTATAAACCACCATCTAATACCCCCAACGCCGCCACTACCACTACCACCACCACCGAATCACCATTGCCTCCTTCACCATCTCCGGCAACCCTCATCGGTGCTTGCGACTGCTTGGTGCCTACTTCGACCTCCAGTAATGTTTGTCCCCTTTTCTCTTTAACTCCCTCCATTCAAACCCCCACTTAAATCCTTACTCACAGCCACCACTCTCGCCACTCTAGACATGTCTTTGAACTTTCAATTTATATTGATCAACTATACTCGTAATACACATACGTTTGTTTTTAAATCTTAAGTGCTAAAACTTTGACACTATTATCCGGCCTTGTGTCCTTATCCTTAGTAAGTGTTTCGGAACTTTAGCCTGATTAAATGTACAAAACCTATACACTTCTTATGTAGCAAATAAATTTGATATATGTATACTCAACTTATGCAAACAACATAGACCATTCTCAATCACGATTATCCGGAAACCTCATAAATTAAACTTTATGAACTTGTAAAACATCAAAGAATAACCATTTCCATAATCATGAATTATAGTCTATCACAAGTATGCATAATTCCTTTTGAAAAACTTCCTTATATCCTACTACATGCTCTTATAAATTTGAAAATTTTAACAAGGACAAACATGTATTCAACTTATATTTATGAATACATTAAAACACATGAGTAATCATGATCAATCTTATACTATCTAAACATATTTGATGTTTTATATGCCACTACTCATTGAATACATATATGTAAACATATACCCATTAACATATAAACCATACAGAAGTATGAAATCTTCTCGTATATCTTATGCAGTGAATTCACTTATTTCATAAAGAAATTTATCTTATAATGAACTTGCATAAAATCTTAATAAACTCTTATCATATTAAAATATGATTTAATAACATGAGAAGCAAACATCAATCAAACATGTAGATAAACTTATGTCCATGTTACTTATGAATAACTTGCATTACTTGAGAATATAGTTGCAAGTACATGACTCACAACTACCTAAATCAACATATAGTAAATTAGGCAAAACTTGAGCTTGCTAACATGATCAAACTTGTAAACACAATATTAAGTGAATAAAACTCCACTCATATTTCCTTGTCAAGATTAAAGCATGTTCTTGTCTACTTATATTTCCATGAATAAAAGGAAATTAACAACTTATGATTCTATATACTCATGTAATCACATAGATCAATTTTGCACTTAGGAAAAAACAAGCAAAATTGCCTTAAACACTTATGGGATCAAGTGGTTATTCTTAAACTTGTCATGCCATAAACAACATAGAGTCAAATACTTATTTCAAACAAACCAAAACTTAAGTCCTCTTAGCATGCTTGAATAAATCATAAAACTCTATAAACATTAATAAACATGAATCACATGGCAAGACACTTGTAAATATGCATGAAAGTCAAAACTTAAATAAATTTCATACATGACTTGAACTTAGTACAAACTGTAAAACCCCGAAAAATTCAATTTCGTTTACCATTAAAATTCCTAACGTGCGTTTTATTCTATTATTTGTTTATTTGTTTTCACACGGAGCTTTTAGGACTGCAAGTGAGTTCGTTAGAATTTTTAGTGTTCTAAAAATATCAGTTAGGAATTTTCGGGCTTTGGGTAGAATTTTATTTGGATCAGTTGTGGAAATTTTATCTGGTTTTGTTTATGTTTTCGGGTAAAATTGTTGGGGGATATAGTATTAACATTAGGGGTATTTTTGGTAGTAATTCTATGATGATGTCATCTTGATGACCTCACCTTTTCTTACCTTTTTCTCCTAATTTTATCAAAAACCCTTTCCCAAGTAAATTGAATTAACCGTCTGGTTGCTGCAAAACAAACCCCACTACCCATCCAAACCATCCCATGCCCTATACTCACCCTACACGTGCCCCCTTCTTTCTCTCTCTCTTTCTATCTCTTTCTCTCTCTCGGATTCCTCCTCTCTCTCTCTCTCTTTCTTCTTCTCTCTCTCTTCCTTTCTCCTTCTATTATAACTACTTGCTGCTACTGCCCGACTTTCACCACCACACCACCATCGCACCACCTCCACCCTTCTCCTCCCTCTACTCCAACTGCCACCAGTGTCGACCGCCACCTGCACTATCACCTCAACCACCGCAGACCACCACCACCTCGCCCCACCGTCACCGACGCACCAACCAACCTCCCTGCCCTACTTTTCTTCCCCGACTCTTCTTCTTTTTCCCGACCCCGACCAGCAACGCCACCACGACACTGATGATCCCCCCAGCTTCCGACGACCCCATGCCATCTCCGACCACCCTTCGGTGACGCACCTCAGGACCGCCGCCCAGAACACCTCTAAACATCATCCCATTCTCTCTCCCGTACCCTAGCTGCATTGCCTTTCCAGTTGCTGTCGCTCCGTCACCACCGACGACGACCCCACCGCCACTGCCGCTTCTTCCCAGTCATTACGTGTTGCTGCTGCCGCCGTCCGACCCTCGTCGGACCACTAGTCTGCCACCATCTTAGTAAAACCTTGCACCCTGTCTTATATGTTTCTTCCCCTGTTTCCATTAATATTAGTATGATGTTGATGAATGGAACTATTATGTGTGTGTGATGATTAGGATCACGTAGGTATAATTTGAGTGGTTGTGCTCTCCTTAGTATTAATATTATATGTTAGTAAGAGAATCTGATTAATGATAATTGGTGTTAGTATCATGTGTAGGTTAATTATTATTATTATGCTTATGTTAACTAGTAATATTGCGCGCGCGTTGCGCGCTGCCGAGATAATTGGATGGATCAACATAATGTAATTATAAGATTGATAATTTTATAAGATCTTCTCTTTTTGTTTGCATTCCTGGAATCTCTATTGCAAAAAGACAATTACCATAGGGAGCTAATTGTTAGTATGTGTAATGCCATAAAGGTTTTGTATCTCTCTTCTAGTAGTTTGCAAAAAATTATGGTTATGACATGGCGAGTATACTGGACTTGGTGGCTATGAATAGATCCTCCCTCTTAACAACGCCAGTCTAAATTGCTTCTGCATGTACGTGCCTCTGCAACCTCTACTTCATTCTAGTAATCGAGTGTTAACTGTAAAAGCCACCAAAAACAAGCACAAAATGTACCGAAATAAAGGAAACCCACCTCAAGCTGTCAAAATTCAGTCTCAACGTACTTATAGTAACCTACAAAAAATGACAAAACCAAGCAAATCCACTCAACATTTATGTACATGTAAAAAAAAACCATGGCAAAACTACTGCAATCAAATAAACTTGCCTTGAATTATGGCATGCAAGTGACCTAGACTCGAATGTTTGACAGTATTGCGAAAGCAGACAATATAAATCAAGTATCTTTTTCGAGGAAACCAACCTACTAACTACTAAGTCAAGTTCATAACATTAAGAGTGCCAGACTAATTATTGTAAGCTTGAAGTACCTTAAACTTCACCTCAATAGATAGATAGATAGATAGAGACATGAGATAGTAATTGGGACATTTGTTATATTTCCTCTAAAGAATATGGAGTACATTCACACACAAGTGACATAAAAAAGGAGTAGTTAGCTTAACTCTTCATAACATATTCTAGTCCTCTAGCTGATAGCCAGCAGAACCAGCTAGGTTTTTTTGCTGTGCATATGAATAATGCTATGATATCTAACAACACGCTCTATTCCAAGTTTCAAATAAAAGCTCTTAGATATGTGTATCTACCTGTCACTTAATCTCTCTAATGAGGTTTAATCAAGCAGTCACTATTAATTTTCCATCTTGCAATGGCTTGCATTTCCGACGACCTCTTTTGAACTTTGGCTAGATGTTTGTAAATAAACTGCAAATTCAGCAGAAAGAATGAGATGCAGATGATATAGTAAAGCTCAAGAAATCAAAAAGATAAAAAGGTTGTTTAATATAATACTACCCCAAATTAGTAAAATCAGTAATTAATAAACTATTGGGATTACAAAATGACAGATAATTAGAAACAGGAAAAGTTAGTTAAATTGACCGATAAAAAAGAACGGAGGGAGTATTAATAAGAAACTAAATCTGCCCTCCACCACTCAGAGTTAACCTCATCAACCATTATAAAGCACGCTACCATTGTTTATGACATGTAGCAAACATAACAATCACAACTATACAGTAACTTCCTAAAGTGAAGTTCATTCTCTACATTTGTTATTTTAGGCTCCCTTACTCTAATATTTTATCAATATCGAAAAACGCACACAAGCCCCCATAACAACTCTATGAATTGTCTTCCAAAGAGGCACATGAGTCTATTGAAGTTAGATCTAAATATAACCTATCCTTTTCTAGAATGGGGCCACTCTCAAAGTAAGGATCATTGAACCATGTCATAAAGAACTCGATCCCAACTAATCTCATTTTAACTTTCAAAACATGATGAATCCCTGCAAGTTAGCACCTTGACTTTCTCTTCTCATCGTTAAGCACCACGAAAATGCACAGTGGATGATATTAAGTGTTACAACTTGTTCAAGTACAGTAGACTAAAACTCATTAAGACAAGTACCATCATTTGACTCCCTTCTACATCTACCACTCCAAGGGTTATTTTAAGCATAATCTAAAGTCATGTTGGTGTAGATCCCTTTTTTTTATCCATACAAAAGGAAATAGGGGATATGTTGTTCAAAGGATGGGTTAAGCTATGAAGCTTACTTATATATACAATCATGGCTTCCACCAGTTTACAACTATTGATCTTAACTTCTATATTAATTTGCATTGTCCTACAACTTCCACTGTCTTCGATTCACACAAGCAATTTAACTTTAACACACATCTCACAAGTCTTAATGCTATGAACCTTAATAAATTCTTTAAAATCTGCTTTGAAATAATGTAATAAGTTAAACCCAATTTAGAACAAAAACCTTAAAAATTCAGTCAAAATTACAAGGCAGTACCACAATTAGGAGAAAAACTCTGATTTTGAGTCTGTATTTTTTACCCACAACTACAATGAACATCAACAAAAGCACTCAAATCGATAACGAAACTCTAAACCTACAACAATCAAGCAAACAAGGCAAAGTACACAAGAACCCACGCAATTTTGTTTCTTTCATGCTTTTATGAATCAAAATCAGGGCTATATAAAATAAAATTAAACAAAACACCAATCAAATCCAAACTAAAACATAAATAATCAATCAATTGCAACAAAAAAATGAGCATAAAGAAAATGATCATGATTGCATACTTTTTATAAAAAAAAAAACTAATTAATGGCAATAATGTTAGAGATTGTTCAAATGAACAATACCTCATAATTTGGGAATTTCGATGAAGAAAATTGGAAAAAAAAGAAGAAGAGAGGTGTAAACACAAATTTCCGAGTCTAAATAAATAAACACAAGAAATTAGTGAACAAATATAATTGTATTAATTTCAAAGGTTTTTGGGTACAATCTCTATGTATTTGTTACAAAATAAAATGTAACTTCTCCGATTCGATCTCCTTGGGTGAACTTGAACGAGTCTTGAATGAATATGGTTTTGGATGAATGTGATCTTGAATGAATATAGTCTTGAGTGAATATATTCTTGGATGAATGTGGTCTTGAACGAGGATCGTAGAGACTTGATCCCGATCAAGAGGAAGTGGTTCGATCTCCCACGAATGGACGGCACGAGCTTAGACTTTGTTGTGCTTCTTGTCTTCGAGAAAGAGAGAGTGAGAGCTTTTGAGTCTTCTTTTGATGTTTTTCTGAACCTCCCCAAAATGAAGGAGAATGGTCTCTATTTATAGAGAACTTGTGCTAGCCTTTGAGCCCATTTAACTCTATTAAAAAAAGGGAGAAATATTTATGTGTCACCCATGACACGTGGCGTAATTTAATTGGCCAAAATATAATATCATTTAATTTATAATTAAATGATCCACCGTAATTCATTTTGACACATGGCGGGTTATAATTGGCCAAATTATTTTAATGTCCACGTGGCGAGTCTTGATTGGCTGACAAATTTTTGCCTTCTACAAATGCCCCCTCGAGAGTTGATTGCGCTTACGACTTGGTAGTAATGGTCGCGGTCAGGTCTCGAAACTTGAACATGACACTTGCACGACTATCCTGGTCGATTTTTGACTTGATAGGATAGTGAAGAAAAATTCAACTTATTCCATCTAACCCATAAAATTGAGTCGGACTATGAACGGGAATAAATTTGATAAGGCTTTTACATGGGGCTCTATGCTCCACTAATTACTAATTAGCGTATGAATGGAAACCATGCCCAACACAAGTCTTTTTTCCAATTTTGTAACCTGTCAATTTTGCAACTTTTCTTTTGTTTTCGTTAAGTCTTCACACCATAATTTGGAAGCATATATATTTGCAATATGATAATCTTCATCAGGAAAGGGAGCAAAATCATCATATCCCTAATTCTTCTCAAATTACGATTGCTCCTATCTTCCTCCTCCAATAATATATAAATCTTCCAATTATGTAGAGACATAATATGCAAGAAAAGCCAGCCATTGAACGCCACATATATTGTGCAATTTGAAGCCGTGGGTATGATATGTCGACTCATGTCTTCACATTGGTCTACCTACGGTCACTGTCTCCTTGTTTTCGTATCTCCACCGGTTTCTCTTCTCTCTCTTCCATGGCTGAAAGTCCAGACCCTTTATCAATGGAGGATGCTAATCTGAATTGAAAGTCGGTACTAGAAATACCTCTGATATGCGGAAGCGGATCGACTTGCCGATATGTTGTTCCACAGAATCACAGTCTTCACGTTTGATGTCGCGTAATTGCCGATGGCTACCACGATACGGAGTCACCGGAAAAAATCACACCCTAAACCTCTTACGAAATTAATAGTAATTTTATAGACAGACAGAGAGAAGAAATGAAAATGAAAAATGAATTTCCATCAACCAGAAAATTTCTCTCATTAGGGACATATTTATAGGTTGACTTTTGTACATAATAACTGCCTATGGATAAGAACTTTCATTCTTATCCTTATGTGGCTGTTATCAACTTACAGCTCCCACTCAGCCACATAAGCTGAACAGGGAAAAAATTCTAATCATGTACTTCTCTCCTCGTTTCATACAAGGAATGGGGTGTGCGATCGATAAGAGCAAGTAGTGTTATATCAAATCACTATCTGACCAATATAACACTGTCCAAAGAACCAACAATGCCCTAAACTATCCATAACATCACCAAATGGCATACACTGTCCCTTTATGCCAAACGATATATCATTGATTATATTTCCAGAATATAATCGCCCGGGCTGATATGGTGAATAAGGAATAGTTTTTCTTAACTACTCATGGCATTTCATTTTAGTGAGATCGCTTTCCTAGTGTGTTCCGCTGAACTGTATAATTTCATAGTTCTTGGAGTACACACTAAAGTAGCAACCATCTCACTTAGACTCTATGCCATAGTATTGAGTCAAAGGGAATTGCAAAGATGTAGACAACGAAATCTACTAGGATCACATAGTGACAAAGTAGGGAAAAATTGTCACTCCACTAGATCGACTTTTAGCACACACAGTATGAAATGTGTGTCGTGGTATAACTCCCACTAAGGTAAATTCGTCACTTTTCTTTATACCATGCGGATTACAAGTCTAGTTTTACCTCAAAGACTAACTTGTGACACCTAAGCAATGTACTCAGCAAAGCTTAGTCATCACTGATCCGGCTTAAGGCTTCAATATAAGGTTGTTTTATATTCGATTTTAGAAAAATCTCATCTTAGACATACTAAGGCAACTATTTAATTTCATTATTTATACTACCGAAGTATAAATATCACCAACGTTACACACTTAGTGCCAAAATTGGTTAAGTCTCAACTTAACTACTACTTAAGTGTTAAGGTTGATAATCTGTGTGACTAGATTATCTGAAGCCTAGTGACTAACACATGTGCCTATTTAGCAACCAAAAAAGTAAACAACACATTAAACATTTGGGTAAAGAAGAAACATCAATCTTTATTACACTGAAATGTTAATTGTGAATAATATGTCCATACAAGATATCTCATACAACTAAACTCTCTTTAAGCCTAAACTCATCATGTGAGCTTTGAACACATCTCTTGGGGTAGGCTTAGTTAGAGGATCAGCTATCATCTTATTAGTAGATAGGTATCTTACAACAACTTCCTTTTGTTTTATTGCGTCCCTCACAAAGTGGTAGCGCCTCTTGATATGCTTAGCTTTCCTATGAAACTTAGGATCCTTAGCATATTGAATAACAGCAGTATTGTCGCACCACATCTCCACTGGATCATCAATTCTCGAGGTGAGATTGAGATCTTGGAGAAAGCTCCTAAGCCAAACCGCCTCTTGAGCAGCGAGGCAACAAGCAACATACTCGGCTTCCATGGTCGATAATGATATGCAGTCTTGCTTCTTACTGCACCAAGATATCGCTCCCCCACCAAGAGTGAAAACATAGCCTGAGGTTGACCTCGACTCATCAAGATCACCACCCCAGTCTGCATCAGTGTATCCCCTCAGCTTTAGGTCTCCACCTTGGTAACATAATACCAAGTCTGTGGTTCCCCGAAGATAGCGCAATATTCTTTTGACGGCTTTCCAATGATCAGGTCCCGGGTTGTTTTGGTAACGACTTACCAATCCAACTGCGAAGCAAATGTCAGGCCGTGTACACAACATAGCATACATTAGGCTTCCTATGGCACTAGCATAAGGGACCTTACTCATTCTCTGCTTTTCAGAATCTGTCTTAGGGCATTGGTCAAGACTTAAGGTCAAACCCTTTTCAACTGGAGTGTCAACGGGTTCGGATTGATTCATTTGAAACCGTTCTAGAACCTTCTCAATATATGCCCTTTGGCATAAACCAAGAAGTTTCTTAGAGCAATCCCTAATGATCTCAACACCCAGGACATACCTGGCCTCACCCATGTCCTTCATCTCAAAGAGGAGGATGCTTTCCTTAACATCATTGATCATCTCCAAGTTGTTTCCAGCCAGTAGTATGTTATCAACATACAACGTAAGGAACATAATCCCTAGTGACGTTCTCTTGACATACACACAGTGATCTTCAGAAACCATAGATAAGCCAAAAGAAGTAATGGCTTCATGGAATCTGAAGTACCACGATCTGGAAGACTGTTTGAGACCATATATGGATCTTTTGAGGCGACAAACCTTGTCCTCATTACCTTTTGACACAAAGCCAACAGGTTGTTCCATATAAATCTCCTCCTCAAGATTACCATTGAGGAAAACAGTCTTTACGACCATTTGGTACAACTCTAAGTCCAAATGGGCAACCAGGGCTAGAAGCAGGCGAATAGAAGTCATTCTCACCACAGGAGAAAATGTTTCTTCATAGTCTACACCCTCAACTTGTGTAAACCCTTTCGCCACTAATCGAGCTTTGAACTTATTAATTGACCCATCTGCTCGACGTTTAACTTTGAAAACCCACTTGTTTCTAATAGCCTTGCGTCGAGGAGGAAGATCAACTAGTTCCCAAACTTCATTCTTTGCCATTGAGTCCAACTCATCTCTCATGGCATCCATCCATTCCTTATGGTTTGGTGAATCTACAGCCTCTGCATAAGAGGTTGGTTCTTCTATTTCTAAAGGCATGCAAAAGAACATTTCCCCTTCGATTTGAAAAAATCGTCGAGGAACTCTTCCTCGCTCACTCCTTCGGAAAATTTTAGGACTTGGTTCTCTAGTTTGATGCGATTCAGAATCCCTCCCCCTTTTCATATGAGGTGTGGGGTTCTGATCACCTGGAGAATTACTCCCACTTTCCCGATGGATTGTGGTTTCCTGATCAGAAGCTGGAGATCGAGAACGATCTTCATTTTCATTTTCAGGAGGTGAAGATTGAGGACGTTCCTCACTCTCTGGCTGATTCTCCTGAGTAGGGTCTGGTGGACCACTCCCACTAAGGTTTGTAGGTCCACTCCCCCTATCTTCATCATTAGGTAGAGAACTACCATCCTCGGTGTCATGGCGGGTAGTCAAATCCTCCCCCTCACCGAGAGATGGTTGTTGCAACTCATACAACTCCATGTCCTTTTTAATTTCACCAATACTTGGGAACTCATCCTCA
Organism: Portulaca oleracea; assembly: GCA_029582165.1. Taxonomy (NCBI): domain Eukaryota; kingdom Viridiplantae; phylum Streptophyta; class Magnoliopsida; order Caryophyllales; family Portulacaceae; genus Portulaca; species Portulaca oleracea. The sequence goes on from CM055882.1 coordinate 37,445,471, forward strand.
AGAAATTCGACATTTCGGGACTCAAATTCCGACATGCCACCATTTGGATGGTCTCCGTACATAACATAACCTTTTGAGCTATCAGGATACCTAATAAATACCATTTTGGTAGCTCTTGGACCAAGTTTTCCATGTCTATGAGTTGAGTTGTGTACATAGCCAGCTGAACCCCATGGACGTAAATGGTCTAGAACGGGCTTTCTACCATTCCATAACTCATATGGAGTAGTGGAAATACTCTTACTAGGCACTCGGTTTAGGATATATGTTGCCGTAAGCAAAGCATCCGCCCAAAAGCTAATTGGAAGACTAGCCTGAGCCATCATTGACCTGACCATATCAAGTAATGTTCGATTCCTCCTTTCTGTAACACCATTCTGTTGCGGAGTTCGAGGAATCGTGAGTTGCCTACGTATGCCCTTTTCCTCACAAAAAACTTTAAACATATCAGAAAGGTATTCACGACCACGATCAGTACGAAGGGACTTAACTCTTCGATCTAATTTGGTCTCAACTTCCGCCACAAAACGCTTAAACACATCTAACGCTTCGTAACGGTGTGATAAGAGGTACACGTACCCATATCGTGAATAATCATCAATTAATGTGAGGAAATACCAAGCACCATGTCGTGCTTTAATGGTCATAGGTCCACATATGTCGGAGTGAATAAGTTCTAAGGGACAAGATGCCCTAGAAGCCTTGCCAAAAGGCTTCTTGGTCGCCTTACCAGCTAAACATGGCTCACATCTAGGCAACTTAACCTTAGTGAGCCGGTCCAAAAGACCTTCTTTAGCTAGTCTAGTCATTCTATCCTTGCCAATATGTCCTAATCTAGCATGCCATTTAACAGATTCAATAACAGGATCAACAAATGAAACAAAAGTAGAATTACTATTGCAAATGTCCAAATCCAACACAGGAAAATCATTTACAAACGATGCGGTGCCAAACAGTTTACCGTCAAACATAGTGTCTAATCCATCACATCTAGAAACAAACTGAAACCCTACTTTAACTAAAGAAACAAATGAAACAAGAGAACAATGCACCCCAGGTGCGTAGAGAGTGTCCAAGAGTAATAACATATTTCCTCCACGTAGCCTGAGCTGATATGTTCCCACACCGAGAACATCTTCCTTAGTGCCATTTCCCAATGTCACACTTTGTAGACCCACCGGGTAAGGATGAAAGTCTACAAAACCAGCTCGGTCCGGAACTATGTGCTTGGTGGCTCCCGAGTCTACAATCCAATAAGGAAAGGAGTTAGCAACAAATGCATGGGAACAAACAAACACATTAGAGACACTTGTAGGAAGAAGTACCTTAGAAGGCTCGGGACAATCCCTAGCACAATGGTCATTCTTCCCACAATCATAGCACTTCACATGTGTCATACTCATCTCTTTGTTACCTTTTGGTTGGTTCAATAAAGCGGAAAGCAATAAATTATGTAAATAAGCAATAAACTAACCTAAACATGATGATAATTAAGAAATCCATAAAAGATGAAAGCAACTAAAAGCATGAAATTAAGAAAGCAATAAAACTAAGACTAATTAATGAAATTAGGAACAAGAGATTATACCTTTGATGATCCAAACTTTCACTAATCTTCAATCTACTTGGATTTCTCCCGAACAAACAAGAAATCGTGAATTGGATTACTAAGAATCCCCAAATCCCCACTTGAGAGTGGAATTTGTGACCCTTAATCCCCCTTTTCACTAAAAGTTGGATTGGATGTTTTTGTGGCTAACAATATGAACTTTCAAAGGCAAAAGTAAATCAAAACTAAGCACAAGGTAATAAAGATTAATGAAGGCTGAAATTACTTGAAGAAAATTGATTACAATCAAGAATCCCAAAAGCTTGAAGAACAAGACAAGAGAGAAAACTTAGAGAGAGAAAATAGAGTTTAATTAAGAAAGCATTAAAAACCCCTAATTACAAACTAAAAACTTCAGCTAATTGTTCCTAAAAGAGTCGCAGCTATTACTCTTTATAATACCCTAAGTTTGTTTCACAAAACGCAAAGACTTTGTTCCCAGTTATACGAGAATTTGGAATTGGCTCGGGCGAGCCAAAATCCTTTCAGCGGCGGGCGTTCGTTACTGTCCCTCGTTCTTGACTTTTCTTGGCTCGGAAGCCCGGCTCGTAGCGGGATTCTTGCTCGGCGGCGAGCGTTCGGTTGCTGTCGCCGTTCTTCTTGACTTCCCTTGGCTTTCGAAGCCCAGCTGGCCGAGGATTCTTGCTCGGGCGAGCATGCTTTCTGTCCCTTCAATGCCTTAGCCAATTTTATCGAATTTTTCCTAGTTGATGCACAGAAGCCCAGCTCGGCCGAGCAGGATTCTTGCTCGGGCGAGCAGGCTCTCTGTCTCACCTCCCCTTGGTTCAAATTTTACTCGACTATTTTTCTGTTCTCCAGGAACACTGCCGGCGAGCCACCATTCTGCTCGGTCGAGCAGACCTTCTGTCTCACCCCCTGATTGGCAAGTTTTTGCTCCGTTTTGTCGCCTTTTTCGATCGCTTACTTATTTTCCTACAAAACTACAAAAAACTCACAACTAGAATAACACACGGGGTTAGAACATACAAAAAATCCCTAATAAAGAGAAGAATTCGTCTCGAAACGAGACCGAACACCACTCCCACACAAGGGTTTGCTCGCCCCGAGCAAACTAAAAACAAAGAAAAGAACTAGAAAGAGAAACTAAAAAAAAACCTAACTCACTTTCAGAATCGCGGATGCATTTAGCATATGCATCAAGCCTTTAAACCCCAGCGGCCGGGTGACGAGGTAGTTCGTGAGGGTTTATAGCAACTATACCCACAAAAGCCATAGAAAAAGGAGCGAGGGAAAGTGAAAAACAAAACAAGTTCAAAAGAAAAGAAAAAGAGAACTGCTCGTTTCAATGAATCAAGCTGTTTCAATTAAGAAAACGGTATTAATCCTCCGAAAGGAACCGTTATGAGCATCTGACAACGTCTAACCCAAACAACTGCCAATCTTAGAAATTTTTAAACCAAAACACTTCCTGATGAGCAAAATACCTCGTGCATATGTGCAAGTGGGCTCTAGTCGGTTTTTCCTATCCTAAACCAGACAATCAGAGTTGTTCTCATGCTCAAGCTCGGAATTATCTATCCTACTTCACTCTTGGTTTTTCTTTTAACCTCTCTTTTCTTTCTTTTTCTTACTTTGCTCTTTTCTTTTTACTTTGCTCTTTCTTTTTTTACTTTTCTCTTTCTTACTTTGCTTTTTTCTTTCTTTTTCAAAACCTACGCTCTTTTATTTCCACTCAATCCGTTTTGTGTCTTTTAGAGCGTTTGTGTCAGGTTTTGCGGGATTTAAGCACCGGCCTTCGCAAACCAACCCATACGTGAGTCATTGCATACGTGAGTCATTGCACTTAAGGGGCATAGGGTGCCGATCCATCCAAACCAACCCATGACGGTAGGCCCGACAATAATTATTTAATGCATTAATTAAGAGCTTAAGCAATTGAACAACTAAAACCGTCTAACTTAGGTAAGAATTCACAGTCAAAGCGTGTAAGAATTGAGGATTCCGCTTTCCCATTCCATGTAGAGGTCTAATAGAGATAAGTCATGGCAATTGTCCAAGTTATGGTCGAAAATGCTCAAACCGGTTTCTTTCAAAGAAGATTAAGAACGGCTTCTTGATTTCAACAACGAAATCCAAGAAACAAAGCAAAAACAAAAAAAACGAAAACGAAAACTTTGAAGGTTTTTCACTCCCTTTTTGCTCCTTTTCACAAAATTTTTTTCAAATTTTTCGACACAAACTACGAAAAACAAAAACAAAGACTCAAAACTAGGTTATCTACCCATGACAAATGGAAGTATCACCCCCCACTCCCACACAAAACTTCACAATGTCCCCATTGTGAGAAGAAGGGTGTCACAAATAAGGTAGAAAACCTAAAAACACACAACAAACACATAATAAACAGTAAATGGTGGCGACCCGAACCCACACGGCTCCAACAACAATGATATCCCAACATTCACACTCAAAGGGTTCGCCACCCAAAAAAAAAAAAATTAAGCATGCATCATGGATCAACAATATATTCACAATGAGAAGGATGGTTAAAAGATGATACCTGAAGATCGCCAAGTTAAGCACATCCAAGCACACGATCCACGAACGCAATGTCAGAAAAAGAAACTTCAAATATTCACAAATGTACATGATCATTGACTAACCTTAACCCCGAATCTCACTATATGAGGCGGGAATCAAGGGTGAAATACCGTGCCACTGCCCAGAAACATTACACAACCCCTCGCGCATGTATATCTCAAAATGAAAGCACACAACGAATGCAAAATAACAGAGGGGAGTGCGAAATGCTCACAATCACTGCTCCTCACCTCCCGGAGGAGGGTATGGATAGTAGGGAAAGTACGCTGCAATACCGGTTGACATAGTCGGGTGGTGCGGCGATAGCATAGTGATAATAACCCCAATCTCTCCAATATTGATTCTGTTGATGGAAGTACTCATCATAACGCTGAAAGTATCCTTCGTGCCGTTCAAGGGTCGACTGTTGCGCACGAAGGAGTTCCTGTTGACTTTCCATCAAGTTGTGCGTACTTTGTAGCAAAGTTCGCTGTTCACGGAGGTCGACACTCAGTTGGTCTAACCGACTTGCCAAGTGCCCCATCGTAATCTCCTGGGAAGTACTACCACTAGCTTCACCTTGGCACGCTTCCTCTTCTTCCACATTTTCGCTCACAAATGGGTCATCGGGCCCCCCAACCCGACGGTTGCTCCTTGGATCTTCGCCACATGACCAGTTATGTTGATTGGTCACATCCAACCAACGTGCAGCTCGCGCGTGGTCCAAATGAATGGAAGTTGCATACTTATCTGAGCCATGCTTGTATATATGCTTGGTGTTGTGACGCTCAAAGATACCCATGCGTTGCAATCTAACACCATCGATGGGGTCGGGAAAATACCTTGGGGTGAACTTGTGGATATATCCTCCAAAACCTTTCTTCATCAAAATGTGGCAAATGATATGCCCCATTCCAATTGTAGAGGTTAGGTGTTTAGAGGTAATGTCTTTGAAGCAGTGCAAGATGCATGACCCCGTGTTCACCCGCTTCCCTTGGAGGGTGTTAAAGATGATGAACAAATCATCCCTCCGCACATTTGCCCTCCCATCGTCTCTTCCGAAGACCGAATTTGAAACTATGCGATGAAAAATTCGGATCGCTAAGTTACAAAAATCACGAGACTTGGAATTTCTGGTCAAGAATAAGCAATCCTCAAGAGCATTCGCCGTTTGATGTTTCCGACGCCAACAAGTGAGACTCTTCATAGCAGCTTGCTCATCGAAATGCGCATTATCCTCATAATACAACCCGTCGCCGGTGAACCCAAGTACTTGACAAAATTCTTGCACCGCACGTTTTCTCCTTGTTGTCCACCCTATATCGAAACTTAGCTTGGCGTGTATCGACATCCTCAACTTGGAAGGAACTGAGGAACTCAAGAATTGGTTGATCGTAAAGAGACTCGTCAATCTTGATGAAGGACTCCCAACCCAAGACCCTTATAATGTAATCAAAACTAGGGCCACAATACACCCTCTTCACGGTGGCTTCATCATAAACGTCCGGAGCACAAAGTTTCCGGTGTTGATAAAGCTCATATCTCTCGCGATGATGCTCATCCCGGAACCGAATTCGCATGGTCGAAGAAGCGTGGGCGTGGCCTTAACGATCTTTATCCACCGCTGCCGATGAAGATTCGGGCGGTGGGGAAGGTGTACCTTCCTCATCGGTACGGGCTCTCTTAGATCGAACCATTGTAAACTTCAAAACACACTAACAACTCAAGAACCTCCAAATAGCAATCAATACACACAACACACAAGCCCTAAATCTGAGGAACAATCACAAGTAGCACCCAATTTAACCTTAAAATCAAATTTGAAAACACTAAGTGTGAATGTTACCTCCCAAATAGGCACCAAATACCAAGTGGCAACACAAATCGGGCAAAGAGCAAGTAACCCGGGACCTTGAGACCTCCCGACCTTGGCAAAACCCTTCTTTCCCCCCAAACCTCAGAACAACCCACACACCACATACAAGACAAACAAAGACTCCCAAAGACAAAGACGCAGACGTAATGCGCAAAGACTCGGGCCAAGAATAAATTTCACAAACCACGCAATGACCCAAAGAAGCAATTTCGCACAATTAGGGCACAAAAATTCAACCCAATCTGGAAAAATTGAAGAATTTAGCAAAGATTAGGGATTAGGGCCTGATGCTAGGGGTTGGAGGAAGGGAGAGAGAGAGATGAGAGAGAAAATAAGTGAGAAAGAATGAAGAAAGTGAGAGAAAAATGAAATAAAACCCCCGTAAATCGACCGCCACGCTGCTCGCCCGAGCAACGCTTCTGGACCGCTAGGTATGTCTGTCAGACTTCTTCCCTCGGGTGCTTCAGTGGACAAGCTCGACCGAGCACAAATTTTGCTCGCCCAAGCAAGGTTTCTGTCGACCGCCGTCTTCGATGCAGGATTCTCTTTCAATTTAGGCATGATGGACTTGCTCGCGAAGCAGATGTTTTGCTCGCCGAGCGATCCTCCGAAATATTTCCTTCTCTTCCTCCTTTACTCGAAAACTCCTCGCAAGGCCGCCGCTTGAGCCAAAATTGTGCTCGCCCGAGCAGGTGTTCTGCCAACAATGCAAGGAGTTAAAATTTTTCAAGGAAATAAACCTTCTCACCTCTACTAAAAATATGTTCAAAACCTCAATCTCGCAAAAACCTCCCGGGACATTTCAAAATCAATAATCTAAAAACTAACCTCAACAAAACAAAATCTTTTGGGTTTTTCAAAGATTTCACATAAAAAGAAAAGCCGGCATGCATGCCTCCCCACTCCCACACAAAAAAGGCCACACTATGTCCTCATTGTGGCAAGAAATAAAGGAAGACAAACACCCTAAAAGAATAAAAATAAAAAAAATCTAAAAACTAACAAAAAGAATGAAAAAGAGTTTTCTCACCAACCAACTCCAAAGAAAAAGAAGGATAATACCTGATTAGATCTCAAATAATCATCACATGACTTGTAAATGGAGATTGAGTATGCAAGCCATGAAATGGTGAATATATGTGAGCAATAAATGATCCTTCCTTCTCGTTAGTGCATGGTTAAGAGAGTTAAACAAAGAAACAAACAAGTAAAAAAAAAAATGAACCAATTTACAATATGTACAAAGATGTTACCTCAATATTCTTCAATCAATATATGGGACATGGAATGTTACACACTCCACATCCACTTTCTCTGGAAGTTCCAAAAAGGGTTTCAACCTGTGACCGTTAACTTTCCACATTGATGCATTAGTGGGGTCCTTGATTTCAACAACTCCCGAGGGAAACACAGCGGTCACAATGAATGGACCGGTCCACCTAGACTTCAATCTACCCGCAAACAAATGCAAACGTGAGTCATAAAGGAGGACTTTCTGCCCCGGAACGAAGGTTTTTCTAAGGATCACCTTATCATGTAAGACCTTCGATCGCTCCTTACTTAATCTTCCATTTTCGTAAGCTTCCCTCCTTAACTCCTCTAGCTCACCCAAGTTCAACTTCCTAATGTCCCCAGCTGCTGACAGGTCAAGATTCAAGGCTTTCAAAGCCCACCACGCCCTATGTTCGAGCTCTACAGGCAAATGACAAGGTTTCCCAAAGACTGCTCTATACGGTGACATTCCTATGGGAGTCTTGTAAGTCATCCTATAGGCCCATAAAGCATCGGTCAATTTAGTGGACCAATCTTTCCTATTCTTTGACACTGTCTTTTCAAGAATTTGTTTAATTTGCCTATTGGAAACCTCAGCTTTGCCATTTGATTGAGGGTGATAGGCGGTAGTCATTCTATGCTCAACAGAGTATTTCTTAAGCAAAGCCAAAGAACGATTATTAAAGTGAGTCCACGGTCGCTAATGATGGCTTTAGGTACCCCAAACCTAGAGAAAATGTTTTCTCAAGGAATCTAGTCGCAACCTTAGCGTCATTTCTTTTCGACTAATCGCTTCAACCCATTTTGACACATAGTCCATCAGAAGAATATACTCATTCCCAAAAGAGGTAGGAAATGGTCCCATAAAATCAATGCCCCAAACATCAAATACATCCACAAAGATCTCGGTTGTAAGGGCATCATGTTTCTTCTAGAGATCTTACTCAAACTCGACATCTAAGACAACTCTGGCATAAGTATGGGCATCTCTAAAGATGGTAGGCCAATAGAATCCACTTCAGAAACCTTATACACTGTCTTTTCCCACTAAAATGCCCCCACACGGTCGTGACAAAACGAAAGGACATCCATGATAGACTCATCCGGAACACACCTTCTAAGAATTTGATCAGGACAATACTTAAACAGATAGGGTTCATCCCATATGAAATTTTTGACAATGTGAAGGAACCTATCTCTATCATGCTTATTCCAATCATTGGGCATTTCTCCCGTGACTTTAAAATTAACAATGTCAGCAAACCACGGTTCTACTCCTATGCTAAGAATGCGTTCATCAGAAAACAAGCATCAATAGGAGACTCTATCACATGTTCAGTGCTATCCTAGAAAGGTGGTCCGCTCAAGTTATCGATCCTTTCCTATCACGGATTTCACAATCAAACTCTTGAAGTAACAACACCCACCTAACCAACCTAGGCTTAGACTCTTTCTTCTCCATCAAATAGCGAATCGCCGAATGGTCAGTAAAAACAATCACTTTAGACCCCAACAAATAAGCCCGAAATTTCTCAAATGCATAAACCACAGCTAGGAACTCTTTCTCAAATGATGTAATTCTTGTGCTTCATTTAAAGTATGACTTGCATAGTGTATCACGAGTGTTTTTGTCAATTCGTTGTCCTAAAACCACACCTATAGCAAAGTCAGAAGCATCACACATCAACTCAAACGGTTCCCCCCATGTGGGAGGTTTGAGAATAGGAGGCGATATCAAGGCATCTTTAAGTGCATTAAAGGCCTTCAAACACTCATCAGAAAAGTCAAAAGCCACCTCCTTGGCCAATAAAGCAGAAAGGGGTTTGGCAATCTTGCTAAAATCACGAATGAATCGACGATAAAACCCAAAGATGTCCTAAAAGGATCTAACCTCCTTCACACAAGTGGGGTCAAGTTCCTAACTATGTCAATTTTTGCTTTATCCACTTCGATTCCATCTTTTGAAATCACATGGCCCAAAACTATCCCCTTCGCACTAAAATGGCACTTCTCCCGCTTTAAAGTCAAGTGTTTTTCTTGCACCGACTCAAGACTCTACTCAAATCGACAAGCAATCATCAAAGGTGGTGCCAAATCGAGAAATCATCCATGAAAATTTCAACACGCCATCAACAAGGTCCGAGAATATAGACACCATACAATCGTGAAAAGTAGCGGGCGTTGCAAAGTCCAAGGGCATCCTACGGAAAGCAAACGTACTAAATGGGCAAGTAAAGTCGCTTTCTCCGATCACACTGGCTATAGAAATCGAGTATACCCGAATAGCCATCTAGAAAACAAAAGAAGTCGTGCCCCCGACTTTTCTAACATTTGATCCATGAAAGGTAATGGAAAATGGTCTTTTCTCGTAGCCTTATTGAGTTTCCTGTAATCTATGCATACTCTCCATCCCGATGGAATGCGGGTCGACACTAATTCACCCCTCTCATTCTCCACCACTGTCAACCCGGCCTTCTTAGGGACTACATGTATAGGACTAACCCACTTACTGTCAGAAATCGGGTAAATGATGTCATTATCTAACCATTTCAGAATCTCCTTCTTAACCACCTCCTTCATTTGGGGATCGAGTCTCCTTAAAGGGTCCCTCTGGGCTATACTATCATCTTCCAAAAATATCCTGTGTTGCACAATAGATGGACTAATCCCCCTAATGTCTCCAATCATCCATCCCAAAGCCCCTCTATTTATCCTAAGAACCTCGACTAGTTTGTTTTCTTGGTCCTCTCCTAGGTTCGAAGCTATGATAACCGGGTAAGTCTCACTAGGGCCAAGGAAAACATACTTTAACTCGGAAGGAAGGGGTTTAAGTTCAAGGGTTCTAGAAGATGGTGGCTCAGGTTCTATGATATCAGGCACATGTTGAGAGGCAAACAGAGATTCATAAAGCAATTCACCGTCAAACACATCAGAATCACATAATGAGGTTACACAGTCGGGGTCGAATCCTAACTCAACAAGATCCCTCACACAAGGGGCAACATCCAGATCAGCAGGGTTATCACTCTCTCAAGGTCACTAATCCAATTCACAGCATTACACTCTTGCTCATCATGTCCTAATGGTGACTTTTGTAGGTCAAAAATATTCAATTCCATAGTCAAATTCCCAAAAGTCAGTTTCATTCTCCCATCTTTACAATTAATCCAAGCATTAGATGTAGCTAAAAAGGGTCTACCTAAAATGACCGGAATCTCGTCACGAGGACTATGAACCCTAGCTGTCTCTAACACAACAAAGTCCACAGGGAAGACAAAGGTCCCGACTTGGATCAACACATCCTCAACTACCCCCCTAGGCACTCTCGTAGACCGATCAGCTAATTGGAGAACCATTCTTGTAGGTTTCAATTCCCCCAACCCCAAGGTCTCATAGACATGTAAAGGTAGCAAGTTGACACTCGCCCCTAAGTCAAGGAGGGCTCTCTCAATCTGATCGCTCCTATGGTAATGGAAATAGTTGGGCATCCCGGGTCCTTATATTTCACGGAACTGACTAGACAAGATGGAGCTCACATTAGAGGCCAAAAGGCCTTCTTAGGAACTGAGTTGCTCTCTTGTACACAATTCTTTGAGGAACCTAGCGTAGGAAGGACATTCTTTGAATAGCGTCCAACAAGGGAATGTTGACCTTGACTTGAAAAAGTCTCCTAATCTTTTCAAGAAATTTCAGATCCTTAGTTCCCCTCAACCTTTGAGGAAAAGGTGGGGAAGGCTTATACGCCACCGGTTGAACAGGATTGGAACTAGGGAGCACTCTAGGTGAGGTCTTAGGACTCGGGTTGTCACCTAAGTTGGTCAACCTCTCTTCCTCGCACGGCTCATCCTCAACTAGCTCATCACAAGGTCCAACACTCACATGTTGTTTCCTAGGCGAATCTGAAGGTAATTCTCTAATCTGATTGTCCACTTCCCTTCCTGATCTAAGAGTAATCACCGCATTAAGCCCCCTAACATGGTTTGGGTCACAAGAGGACGAACTAGAAGCTTTCCCCTTAGGGTTCGCCTCCGGTTGTCCAGGAAAAGTTCCCCTATCCCTATTAGACATCATGAGTTGGGCTACACTCTCATTCAATTGTTTCACCATTTTCGCCATGTCACTCATCGTATCCTCAACCCTACTCAAACCAGACTCTAACTCTTTGTATTTCCTATCCCCTCTATCCTCACCTTGGTATCCTGGTGGAGGCCTGTATGGGCTATCTGGGGATGGACGGTCTGTCCTCGAGGTGTTTGATAAGCAACCTGAGGCGGTGGTCTTGGTTGGGTTTGATGTTGGTGAGGGGGAGGTGGGTTTTCTTGGAAACTTCCTCCTTGGTGCATCGGTGGCCTCAAAACATTTTGGTTATCCGGCCCGTAAGACAAGAAAGGGTGTTTTGGCACCCAGGAATTGGTAGTAGGCGATCGGTTAAACATAGCATTCACATTTTCCACATTAGTTGACACATGTTGCAAATACAAAGGACAATTAGCATATACATGGTCGTGTCCTTGGCACCAAGCACAAATCAAAGAAGATTGAAGGTTCGAGACACGGGTTGCTCTGACGCATTCGGTTGGGTCTTAGACGCTAGTCTTTGTTGAGCTAAGGTTTTTATCATGTTCTCTAGAGAAGCAAACCTAGCCTCGCACTCCAAGACTCTCACTCACCGCATGAACCCCTCCCCGTGCATTAGACAACTGTGCCCCTATGGACTCATCCCTAGTGTTTCCCCATTGCATTACTCTTTCTGACATACTCTCCAAAAAATCCCAAGCTTCCTCCGCAGTTTTATCCATAAATCCCCCTTGACACATAGACTCTAAGGTCACACGGGTTTCCTGGTCTACCCCCTCATACACTATCTGGCACAGTCTCACTAGGTCAAACCCATGGTGGGGAAATTGGGACAAAAGATTCTTGAACCTCTCAAAAGCTTTCCAGTAAGGCTCCCCCTTATCCTGTCTAAACTTCAAGATGGAGTTTCATTTGAACGCCATGGAATTTGGGAAATACCTCTTCATAAATACCTTCAAGAAACTATCCCATGAGTTTATGGACTGGTTTGATACTATACATCCACCTCTTTGCCGAATCTCGCAGAGCGAAGGGCAAATATTTCAACAGAACATAATCTAAAGCTACCCCAGGTGGTGTGACCATACTAAGGTACTCCTTATACTCTGCTGTCCAGATAAGTGCCAACCCCGTCCCAGTAAAAAGAGGTAGGTTTTGAGTATGATACTGTCTGGGATCAAACGTAACTCCCTGAGGTAGGGTCGGTAACACAAAGCACGATGGAGGCGGGTCATAAGATGGATAGAGCTGGTCGCTCAAGGTAACCCTCGGTCCTTCCTCACCCATGTTAGGCGGGTCGACTAAAGGTTTCTCTACCCTAACCAGTCTACTAGTTTCCGGTTGTCGAACCCATCCTATCGAATGACGCACTTTCTCTTTTTTAGTTGGTTTTTCTATTTTTTAAATTTTTAGTGATTTTTACACTTGATACTAAACAAGCAAAGCAATTAAACTATTCACACTATTCACAAACAAACCAATTCTAAACTCCCAAATAACGCCATCCCCGGCAACGGCGCCATTGTTCGGTTGTGTATTTTTGTGGTTTTGTAAGTTAAGGTTGTCGGTCCACAGGGATGGGTGTTAGGTTTAATTAGGGTAATTGGTTTGTGTACAAGGGTTTTTCTCAATGCGGAAAGCAATAAATTATGTAAATAAGCAATAAACTAACCTAAACATGATGATAATTAAGAAATCCATAAAAGATGAAAGCAACTAAAAGCATGAAATTAAGAAAGCAATAAAACTAAGACTAATTAATGAAATTAGGAACAAGAGATTATACCTTTGATGATCCAAACTTTCACTAATCTTCAATCTACTTGGATTTCTCCCGAACAAACAAGAAATCGTGAATTGGATTACTAAGAATCCCCAAATCCCCACTTGAGAGTGGAATTTGTGACCCTTAATCCCCCTTTTCACTAAAAGTTGGATTGGATGTTTTTGTGGCTAACACTATGAACTTTCAAAGGCAAAAGTAAATCAAAACTAAGCACAAGGTAATAAAGATTAATGAAGGCTGAAATTACTTAAAGAAAATTGATTACAATCAAGAATCCCAAAAGCTTGAAGAACAAGACAAGAGAGAAAACTTAGAGAGAGAAAATAGAGTTTAATTAAGAAAGCATTAAAAACCCCTAATTACAAACTAAAAACTTCAGCTAATTGTTCCTAAAAGAGTCGCAGCTATTACTCTTTATAATACCCTAAGTTTGTTTCACAAAACGCAGCACTTTGTTCCCAGATTATACGCAGAATTTGGAATTGGCTCGGGCGAGCCAAAATCCTCCGAGCGGCGAAAGGTGCTATTGCTGTCCCTCGTTTCTTCTTGGCTTTTCTTCGAAGCTCAAGCCCGGCCGAGCAGATTCTTGCTCGGCGAGCGGCGTTCTGCTCATTCGCCCTTCGCTTTCTTCAGCCTTCCTTCAAGAAATCGAAGCCCGGCCGAGCAGGATTCTTGCTCGGGCGAGCAGGCTTTCTGTCCCTTCAATGCCTTAGCCGATTTTATCGAATTTTTCCTAGTTGATGCAATTTCAGCCCGAGCAGATTTCTTGCTCGGCGAAAGCGTGCTCTCTGTCTCACCTCCTCGTTAAAATTTTACTCGACTATTTTTCTGTTCTCCAGAACACCGCCAGCGAGCCACCATTACGCTTTCGGCCGAGCGGACCTTCCGCTCACCCCGATTGGCAAGTTTTTGCTCCGTTTTGTCGCCTTTTTCGATCGCTTACTTATTTTCCTACAAAACTACAAAAAACTCATAACTAGAATAACACACGGGGTTAGAACATACAAAAACTCCCTAATAAAGAGAAGAATTCGTCTCGAAACGAGAGCGAACAATATCGCACTGAGCAATCCTTTTTAAACCACTCCTGGTATATGTCCAACTCCTTCTTATACTCAACAGAAGTAGTATCAATGTCCTTCTTGGTAACAGGATCATAGATAGTAGGGGGGGACATTTTGGTAGTGAGAAAGTCTGAACTATGCCCACGTTCATTAAGATGGTACTTAACCCTCCGATGCCAAACGTCATAGTTGGACCCATCCAACTTTTCAGTTACAGATGCAGATGAAGAATTTATCACAGGGGTCTTAGAAGTTTCCATATCTACAAGTTTTAAAAAAAAAACTTAGGACATTTAGGCACATTGTTTTCAGAATTAAAATTCCATAAATAACATCATTCATATCATATGATCGAAAATTTCGCTCGGCTCATAATCATCACATATAATAATGAACTAGAAATTCCTAGAAAATTAATTCAATATGCTATTCATATAAACAAATTCATATGAATCATGGAAATTTAAACATATTAAAAAAAACCAAAATTATCACATAGAAAATTTATTTTCTACTTTATATAAAACTAATAATCTATAAAGTATATTCCAAAAAACAAATTCTGGATACGACATCATGAATACTCGCATTCAATTTAAATTCTAAAAAAATTTAGAACGTCGTAATAATTCATATAACATAATCAAACTAATTAAATTATGAACTATATGAATCTAAACATATGAAAACATTTATATTATTTGCATATGAAACAGAGCATGTAAAATAAAATTTACATAACCAATATGCAACAATAAATTATATGACATAAACGAATTCATAATAAAAAGAAAATACACAATCTAAAAAAAATATAATCACATAGATTATAGACAATCACACAAAGGACTAAACAAATATAATCACACAGATTATGTCTATACTTAATTAACTCACAATTAAACATAATCACACAGATTATAGTAATTATACCACCAACCAAAAACATGAAAAGGAAAAGAAAAAAAAATATTTCACTTAGAAATAATCATATTAATCACAAAGATTAAAACATAATTAACAAAAATAATAAAAGATTGAAGAGGAAGCTGACCCAAAAAAAACACTGTAAAGGAGGGCCCAAAACAAAAAAAAAAAACTTGTAATGCTTATGTGTTGACCATCACAAAGGAGTGCTTCAAAGACAATCTGATACTAACTTTATTAAAAAAAACCCAAGAAGAACTCCCTCACCGACACTTTCTCTCACAATTATTCCTCTTCTATTTTCTTTCTTGGCTCTCATCCCGGACTGGCAGACTCTCTCTATGCCTTTTTCTCTTCGGTCTATTTCGCTGGCCATGGAAATCTGCAATTAAGCACGGTTCCACCATTTCCACGCCCCTTTCTCGGTCTATTCTGGCTTTGGTGGCCCACAGCCGCCGCCGGAAAAACAAAAAAAAATCCCAGATGATGTCCAAACCGCCACACCCAAAAACTTTCAAGGTCTCGATCTAAAACTCCGGCATGAATTCTGAGAAACCAACATGGCCATCGCGTAGATCGGCGACCGGCGAACACGATGGCGTAGGCCGTGAAGCCATCGCGCCACTTCCCGCCGACGCGTGACCCACACGCGCGTTCGTTTCTGGCAGTTCTCATCCGTTTTCGGTCGAGTTTGTGGAGATCGGGGTTTGGTTGGGTGAAAATGAAGAAGAAGGAACCCCTGGGGTATCCGTTGGCGGCGCGTGACCTACAAGCGCCACCCTTCTTCGGCGGTTTTGATGGGTAAAATTCAAAATCTACTTACAATCTTGAAACTTTTTTTTTGTCGCTTTCTGAGAAAAACTTCGATAAATTAACACAAAATTCATCTTCTTTACTCCCTTTATGAGATTCACTTAAAACTTCATCATCTTCTTTCTTTCTCTTATCCAGAATCGGGTTGTTTTCTGGAAAAAAAAATTTGGGAGATTTTTGATAGAGAAATCTGGGTGGTCGGTCAAAACAGAGAAGGGTGAAACATATCTACCGATTTGGTTCTTTATCCTTTACACATAGATTAAGGAGAATTCTTTTTTGGTTGATCATGTAATTTTAAACGCGAAATCCAAACATGCAAAAGACAAAACACACAGTTTTTGAACATGATGGGAACAATACCGACAAGGTTGGCTCTAATACCACTGAAAGTCGGTACTAGAAATACCTCGGATATGCGGAAGCGGATCGACTTGCCGATATGTTGTTCCACAGAATCACAGTCTTCACGTTTGATGTCGCGTAATTGCCGATGGCTACCACGATACGGAGTCACCGGAAAAAATCACACCCCAAACCTCTTACAAAATTAATAGTAATTTTATAGACAGACAGAGAGAAGAAATGAAAATGAAAATGAAAAATGAATTTCCATCAACCAGAAAATTTCTCTCATTAGGGACATATTTATAGGTTGACTTTTGTACATAATAACTGCCTATGGATAAGAACTTTCATTCTTATCCTTATGTGGCTGTTATCAACTTACATGAATCAACCCCAAAATGTCGCCAATCCATCGGACAGTTCAGAAGCACGACCGCCCACTATTCGAGTCGTCCCGGTGACCTGAGAGAAGCTTGTTGTGCTAGTGCCATGGGTGACTGTGTTCCGTGGTTTAGTCACCATCTCTGCTGTAATGAACACTCCTCTAGCTTGACTCGGGAAGGTGACGACCGTCCGATGCTCTGCACAACGAGGCATATCGAGGGAAACGTGGCTAGGTCTCGGAATGAGGTGAAGACGAAGATGGCTCGGGCCTGGATTCCATCAAGGGTGTTGAGCAAGGTCCGAACAAGATCACGAATGCTCGTTTCAATGTCAGATACAAAATGCTCAATGGAAACACCAAGTTAGCTTTAATGGCTTCTTGTGTTGTTCTTCTAACCAATGAAGTGCTGCCATCTCAATACATTCTTCCACAATTAATCGAACCCTTGCTGTATTAACATGAACACATGATTGTTGCCCTTCTTTTCATTTTACAGTGATGCTTGTGATAAGTGAAAACTAAGACCATTTCTGGTTCTTTCACGTGATGACATGCCACATGCCCCTTTTTTCTTTTCTTTTCTTTTTTTTTTTGTATGCAGGTACACACTTAGAACAGACTGATATTAATTACAAGTTGAAATATATATATATTTGGTGGACGAGTAGCCATGTACAAAATTTGCCGACTTGGAAGTCGGGAGCAATTTTGACGGCGAGACTTAGAAGTCCATGATCTTTAATTGGACCATCTTGAAAACAATTTGATGATCGGAAGACAAGCGGTGACCTTTGATTGTCCTCCTCAGTTGGGGACATCAATTCGGCCCGTCTTGAGCATGTATTGGCGATCAAAAGACAAATGGTGACCTTTGATTGTCCTCCTCTGTTGGGGACATCAATTCGGCCCGTCTTGAGCATGTATTCGTGACCAGGAAGACAACTTATCCGCATGAGTCTGTATCACGCCTTTGAACACTTGATCCTCTTGATCTTTGATGCGTCGAACGTCTCGACCTTGCAAATTCAACGTTCTTTGATGACTTCAATCTTGGACTTTGTTGACTTGGGAGTCTCAAACTTGAAAATCTTGAATTTTGACTTCGGAGTATTTAACTTGGATGACTTGAGAACCTTTTATTTGAAGATCTTGGTTTTGACTTGGAATTCTCTAATTGTGGTGATTTGAGAATCTTTTTCTTGAAAATTTTGAATTTGGACTTGTGAATCTTGAGTGTTGATGACTTGGAAGTCTTGGATTTTGACTTGTGAGTCATTAACTTAATGACTTGAGAGTCTTTGATTTCAAAATTTTGAATTTGGACTTGTAAGTCTTGATTTAAATGGCTTGAGAGTCTTCAATTTTGATGACTTGAAAGTGTTGATTTTGGATCTGTGAGTTTTTTTTTTTTTTTGTGGATGACTTAGAAATCTTGAATTTTGACTTGTGAGTCTTGATTTGGATGACTTGAAAGTCTTAAATTTTTGGCTTGTGAGTGAAAGTCTTGAATTTTTGACTTGTGAGTCTTGATTTGGATGACTTGAAAGTCTTGAATTTTTGACTTGTGAGTCTTGATTTGGATGACTTGGAAGTCTTGATTTGGATGACTTGTGAGTCTTTTTTAACTTGACTTGACAACTTGCAATAAGTTCAATCATATTCATCGCTTTCGTCTTTATCAAACACGATCTTGCCTTCATTTTTAAGCCTCGTGACTAGCTCTTTAAAAGTATGACACTTCTCCAACGAATGACTAATGATCCTATGATACTTGCAGTATTTAGGGTCATTGATTCTTCCAACTTCATTTGGACGCTTCGACTCTGGAAGTTTAATAATTCCTTTCTGAAGAAGTTTATCAAGTATTTCATGTGTATCACCATCGGAAAAAGGATATTCTTTCTCTTCAAAAATCATAGATGAAGGAATTCCTTTTGACGTGCCCCCCAAGTGAAGTTTGCTTCTCCTTGACGCTTGGTCTTCTTGCATCATGTTTGAAAATTGTGAGCTCCATGTCATGTGCTCGCGTTGCCAATTCTTGAAAAGTTGTTGGTTTACTCATATGCAGAACATAAAGCAGATCCCATTCCATACCTTGTATACACATCTCGACAGCGGAGGCTTTAGACAATCGATCTTTACACTCAAGGCTGAGTGACCTCCAACGATTGATATAGTCCAAGACTGGCTCCCGGTACTATTGCTTCGTGTTTGTCAACTCCTTCATACTAACGGTGCATTGAGTGCTGTAAAATCGATTAAGGAACTCTTGCTCCATTTCTCCCCAACTGCGATGGACTCCGGCTCCAAGTCCGTATACCAATCAAAGGCTATTCCTTTAAGGGTTCTAACGAACTGCTTCACTAGTTGATCTCCGTCAGTCCCAGCATTATTGTAAGTTTCGATGAAATGAGCTATATGCTGTTTAGGATTCCTTTTACCATCGAAGTGAGTGAATTTCGGCGGTTGATAGCCGCAAGGCATGCGAAGTGCATCAATCCTCTTTGTGTAAGGCTTCTTGTACAATTGAGTTTTACGAGAGCCTCCCTCGATCTGAACTTTTATCGCATCGGCTACTAGTTTTTGGATATGCTCCAGAGACACTGTGCCCGAGCCAAAACCTTCTTTATATTTCTCTTCTTCGTCGGAGTCTTCGTGATTGGATGCTTCATCGGAATCTTCATCTCCCGATCCTTCGTCAAATTTGCTAGCGGGTCGCTTGTTTAACTTCTTTGTCAATTCCTTGATCCGTTCATCTTGCCACTTAATATGCTCGGTCTTTTCCTCGCTTTTTTTCTCAAGTCTTGTCAGCGCGACCTTCATAGTCTTGAATTCTTCTTCATAGTTAATGGCATCTGTGACCATGACGGGCATAATAATGGTGTCGATAGAGTCGGTATCAGAATCGGATGAGAGAGGATCCCTTGGTGATTTTGGCGTGTCCTCTCCATCTTCATAGTCTTCATCCTCTTCACTCAATGGTTGGTGGTGGATTTCATACATCCATTGAGTGACCATCTTCTTCGAATGGTAAATAGTTCGTTCTTGGAGAAAGAGATGAGAGACAGAGATGTCCCACCGAGCGTGCCAAAATTTGTAAACACAAATTTCCGGATCTAAATAAATAAACACAAGAAATTAGTGAACAAATATATATTAATTTCAAAAGATTTTGGGTACAATCTCTATGTATTTGTTACAAAATAAAATGTAACTCCTCCGATTCGATCTCCTTGGGTGAACTTGAACGAGTCTTGAATGAATATGGTTTTGGATGAATGTGATCTTGAATGAATATAGTGTTGAGTGAATATATTCTTGGATGAATGTGGTCTTGAACGAGGGTCGTAGAGACTTGATCCCGATCAAGAGGAAGTGGTTCGATCTCCCACGAATGGACGGCACGAGCTTACACTTTGTTGTGCTTCTTGTCTTCGAGAGAGAGAGAGTGAGAGCTTTTGAGTCTTCTTTTGATGTTTTTCTGAACCTCCCCAAAATGAAGGAGAATGGTCTCTATTTATAGAGAACTTGTGCTAGCCTTTGGGCCCATTTAACTCTATTAAAAAAAGGGAGAAATATTTATGTGTCACCCATGACACGTTGCGTAATTTAATTGGCCAAAATATAATATCATTTAATTTATAATTAAATAATCCACCGTAATTCATTTTGACACATGGCGGGTTATAATTGGCCGAATTAAAATTATTTTAATGTCCACGTGACGAGTCTTGATTGGCTGACAAATTTTTGCCTTCTACAAGAGGATCAGGTAGGTAAAGAGGGAAAAAGATTGAAATAAATCATGGAAACTCACAAGTTTCTCCTTTGATTGTCCGCTATATCTTCTTGCTCAAGTTCTAAGCTAAATCAGAGTTTGAACAATCACCCAAAATTTTATCACAAACTGATGTTCCATACCTTCAACTTTGATACCACCCCTACAACAGAATCAACATCAGACGAAAAAGTTAAAATTAAACCCAACATGAAAACACATTAATCTTAAAAAATTACAAAATCTGAAAAATTAAAACAGAAGCTTGAGATTTTGATCAAGATGGTTCTAGAACATGCATCCACATTCGATATTTTACACTTGCTCCACTTGAAAATTTCAAAAGCAACCCACAATGAAGCTAATATTCCTTGATTTACTGCCCTCAAATCTCAATCCCCGTCATATTTTAGAATAAATGGATAAAACAAGGACCTCTATAATCAAATTGTAGAAAAAGAATTGAAGGATTGCTCAACATAGTCAACTACACAGGTTGAGCCGACAGAAAAAATAATCCATTTAAACATAGAATGACCAACCCAAAGATTGACAATTTGAAATTTGAAATAACAATGAAAAAGATGAATAAATGACACAGAACATCACTTCCAATATAATTAGAAGAACAACATCGGTGCATTCTCGAGTCAAGTTAGCCGCAAGCTTGCAATGGTGGAGTTTAATATGGAAAAGAAACGTACCAAGAATTAGACTTTAAAATTTAAAAATCAAGAAATTATACAAGAAACAGAATTAACATAAAAAAAGAATTCATATTCATGCCCAATTTCACACGCAACAAGAAAATATGTAAATGGATACCTTCAGTTAGGGTACTTACAACAAATTTAACCCAATTTTGAACCAAACCCCCAAAAGTGTGAGATAAAGGATGGTGCAAATCAATTGGTCCTTTTGGTTCAAATTGAAATCAGAGCTTATCAAGAACATTTGGCAATGATTCTTTGCATGTTCTTCCCTGAAGACTATGAGATAATAGATAGGGGAGTAGAGGAGAGATAGGGGAGATCAGTAGATAGAGAAGTTGAAGAAGAGGAGTGATAGATGAAGAATGCCAGACTAACCATACAATGAAGGTCTGTGTAATAGTGACAGATGAAGCAAAATAGGTTGTGCGTGGCGATTGACAGAAAAAACAGACCATCACTTGTCTTCTCGGTAGTGTGCCTTTTGGACGAAAATAACCCCAGTTCACTGTTCATTGGAACAATAACAAATTCACTGTTCATGGCAATAGTACAGTGAACAGTTATGGGGATTTTGGCATTTTAAATATACTGATATATGTGTAATATAAGTAGCAATCATGATTAGTGATACTTGAGTGTTTATTAAGGTTGATAGTCTTTGTTTATAGTATGAATGTGTTGGAGTGTTATATTATTTATAAATGTGTTCTTATCATGATTATTAATGTTGTTGGACCTTATTTTAGCTTGTTAATACTAGAGTGATTTATGAAAATTATTTGAAATAATTTACAAGT
This sequence comes from Portulaca oleracea, assembly GCA_029582165.1. Lineage (NCBI taxonomy): Eukaryota > Viridiplantae > Streptophyta > Magnoliopsida > Caryophyllales > Portulacaceae > Portulaca > Portulaca oleracea. The sequence continues at coordinate 37,467,457 of CM055882.1, forward strand.
ATTATATGTTTATATTTCATATTTTATTATTAAGTTTCATATTATTACTACTCATAAGTTTCGTATTATAAATATTAGGTTTCATGATTTTATTAAGTTTCGTATTATTATTTTTAAGTTATTAAGTTATTATTAAGTTTTCATAAGTAAATATTAAGTTTCGTATTTTATTATTAAAGTTTCATAAGTTATTATTTAGTTTTGTGATTTTATAAAGTTTCGTATTATTATTATAAAATTTTCCTAAATTATTATTAAGTTTCGTGATTTTATTAAGTTTCGTAGTATTTTTAAGCTATTGTATTATTATTATTAAGTTTCCATGATATTATTAGGGTTCCATATTATTTCGAAGTTTCATGTTATTAGTATTATACGGTTTCATGTTATTAGTTTCATGTTATTATTATAAAGTTCATGTTATTAGTTTTATTTTATTATTATTATTATTATAAATTTTTGTGTTATTATTATTATTATTGTAAGGTTTCATGTATTATGTTCCTTGTTGTTATAAAGTTCTCATGTTATATGGTAATATGAGTAGTATGTTCAAAACTCGTTAATATTATTATTAAAGTATTAGTATCGGGTTATGGTTTTAAATGTGTTGTTCCAATTTTATTATTTCACCTTTCGAAAACGTGTGTTGTGATGTTCATGTTTTCTTAATAGTTACGCTCGATACATGGTTAACTAACTTATAAGAAAAGGCTAAGGTTGGGGTATGGTAGGATTCGTGCGTAACTAATTTTCGTAGAAGTCGACTTTTAATTTTAAAAGTTTATATTCGAATTCTAGGTCCGAGCGAGACGACGCGATAGTTAGCTCCCGTGTGTAAGTGTTGCAGTAAAGAGAAGTTGTTCAGGTAATGTCTATGTCCTAATCCCCTTTGGGATGCTTTTTTATGTGTTTTGTGATTTTAATATGTTTTATGGAGCTTGCATCCCGCACGGGAACTTTCTGTAAAGTCAGACTGTCTGTTTTGGATGTCTGTGAGTTCTTTTCTGAATTGAGTAAAATGTGACAGTCTTTTAAACTCTGAGTTTTATTCTGTCAGTTTTGGAAACTGGGTTGGGTTTTGTTTAAAGTCTGACGTCTGATAATGCATAAGATACTAATAATCAAAGTGAAACCATAAGCGGGTTGCGGGTAACGACCCTTAGACCAGGATTTGTTCCTGCAGCAGAGTTACCAAGAGATCGGGGAGTCCCTATATTATTTTTGAGATTGTGCACACATCTGATTCTGTTTCTAGGACTGGCCATCCATTCCGATTCTGAGGATCTGAGATCCTGTTCTCATTCTGAGTTCTGATATTATGGGGATAAGCAAATCCCACCCGCATAATAAAATTCTGATTGTTTTCTGAGGAAAGGAATACTCTGTTTCTGATTTCTGATTTTTGATTACTCTGTTTCTGATTTCTTATTTTTTATTATTCTGTTTCTGATTTCTGATTTCTGATTCTGAGTTTAAAAAGGGTAATTGAGGTTTTTGGAACGTTGTGTTTTCTGAGTTGGAAGCTTGTTCTATTGGTTTCAAAGTTCTGTTATTTATGAACTCTGGTTATTTCGTATCTCTTGTTATTTCTGATCTCTGGTTATTTTTGGGTTGGGATTCAAATGAATTGCGAAAGGGTTTGACTTGTTCCCCTCCCCTAAATGAATTGAAATGAACTTTGAACTGTGAACTGTTTTGACAGTTAGGGGTAGACATTATTGAGGTTTCCCCCCTCATGTTTGTAAATGTTTTGTTTTCATGTGAAGATCAGTTATGTGATGGGGACGGGCACTAGAGTGAGGACGTTAGAGTTAGCCGTTTTGAGAATAAAGTCTAGTTTATGTTTAGACTTGAAGTTTAGTTGATGTTGAGTTTTCGTTGTTCTAGAATTCGAAGTTCGTTTCGTTTGTTAAAATCAAAGTAACAGTTACCGTTTGTTGTTAGTTTTCCTTTCTTGCCTTGTATCTCTTCGGAGGTATGGCAATAACGCCCAAGCAAATAAAATGAGTAAAAAGAAAAAAAAATGAGTCTTCCGCTATTAATGTTAGTCAATGTTAGACTTTGACCGTTAAGTTTAGAATTGAAATTCTGGGGCGTTTCACAAACACTCAACAAAAATCATATGAAATTTCCTTTGCATAAATGCATAATTAACTAAGAAAATTAGTCAAATAATCTTATAGGTTCAACTTGTTAGAAATAATCATGAGTCCTTATTTATGCAACATCTTATACTTATGCAACATCTTATACTTATGCAACATCTTATAAGAATATGAAACTTTCTTACCAAATTTATACATATTATGAATTCGCATACTTGAATCCATATTATATATACTTAATAATATTTTGAAATCGGTTTTGCTAATCGTCGCCCTAAGGCCGATGGTTAAGAAAAAATATTATCCACTTTATGTTTTGTAAATCATGTATATATGGTAAAAAAAAATTATCTTTACAATAAAATATAGTTATTATCTAATAAAATCTAAAGAAATCTTATCATTACCTAATAAATATTATATAATTATCTTTATAATGGTAGATTTGAAAATAGTTATATGGAGTTCTAAATATATTGAAATATTGTGTGGAGGCCGCCAAAACTCCAATTGTCGTCAAACTCCCAATTGCATGCTCCCATATTCCACCCAAACTCCTAATTGTGCCCAATTGCCACCAAATGTGGAGTTTTAAGAAACGCATGCAATTAAGCACCCCTTTCAGAACCTCCCCTTATTTCTTGAAACATTTCTTAACCAATTTTGTGTATCAATTCATAAGGGTCCATTTGCAAAGAAATATACAAAACTCTAGCGCTCGGAAATAATCGGGTCCGGGTAAATTCAGGTCAGATAAATTCGGTCAATGTCAAAATTCAAACGAGAAATTCATGTTCGGACCCAGTTTTATTTCGGTTCGGACGAAGCTAAAATCGGGTTCGGAAAATATAAAAAAGAGAAATTTTATGTCCAAATATTCGGTCAATAACAACATTCGGACATAAAATTTGGGCATAAAAGATTTTTCGTCCGAATTTTGTTATTGACTAAATTGATCGAATATTCGGACATAAAATTTCTCTTTTTTCTGTTGTCCGAACCCGATTTTAGCTTCGTCCGAATTGTTTGACCCCGTCCGACTCGAAATAAAACCGGGTCCGGACATGAATTTCTCGTCCGAATTTTGACATTGACCGAATTTGTCTGACCTAAATTTACCCGAACCCGATTTTTTGCCAGCGCTAGAGTTTTGCATATTGCTTTGCAAATGGATCCTTATGAATTGATACAAAAAATTGGTTCAGAAATGTTTCAGAAAATAGGGGGAGGTTCTGAAAGGGGTGCTTAATTGCATTCGTTTTTTAAAACTCCACATTTGGTGGCAATTGGGCACAATTAGGAGTTTGGGTGGAATACAGAAGCTTGCAGTTGGGAGTTTGACGGCAATTGGAGTTTGGGTGGCCTCCACGCAATATTTCAATATATTTAGAACTCCATATAACTATTTCTAAATCTACCATTATAAAGATAATTATATAATATTTATTAGGTAATGATAAGATTTCTTTAGATTTTATTAGATAATAAGTATATTTTATTGTAAAGATAATTTTTTTTACCACATATATATGATTTACAAAATATAAAGTGGATATGATTCTTTTTTAACCATCGCCCTCAGGGCGACGATTAGCAAAACCGTTTTGAAATAGCCTAGACAACTTGTGTGTATGTACCTAAAATTTATACATACTGTTAATCATATAAACATGATTAATCCTTTGTCTTTCTTAATGACTTGTGTATTCTTAAATTTCCAATAGGAAACTATATTAGCCACTTACAAACTTGTACAAAATAAATCACATATGATTTCTCATATATAATTACTTATATGGCTTCTTGTACACAAACTTGCTATTTCATCTTAATAACCACATAGTGTTGCCAAATAATTTATCAACATATATAATCACATATATATGTACTTGTAAAATAATGATAACTTATTATGCTTTTTTTATTACAATACTTATAAGTATAATAAAAAAATATACTCATGATAATAATAGAAATTTGAACCTTGATGCACACATAACTTATAGTGGACTTCTCAAAAACTTAAATCAATAACATGCCATTTGTATGCATTCAAACAATTCTCATAAAAATTACACTTATATGCAAAGCACATCTTAATAATCAAATTCATATTTGACTTTCAATTGCATAAACTTATTTCAATCATCAAAAAATAGAATCATAAACTTGACATAACCAAATAGAATTTCAGGGCAACTTATAAATTAGAAATATAATACTTTTGTCAATACTTATATTCTATTTTCCATGCTTCAAACTTAAGCATAAAATTAACTTGTTAATCATGCTATTAAACAATACTTGAATAACAATAGGCAAAAACTTTAAGCATGAAATCACTCATACCTATCACTTATAAACATGGAATAAAATTTCCAATCATGATATGAAATAAAAGGTCTAATCCACTTATACTCATCCTTCATATTAATATCAAAATATAATAGGCGGAATAAACTTAATGATACAAGAACATGTGAATAAACATGGAAAAAATTCAGATTATAAGAAGCAAAATATAATCTTGCCACAATGAATTTCCACATTAAACACCTTAAAGACTTGCAACTTAATTAAAACATCCAACCAAGGAATATTTTAATGACACTAACATCATTCTTGAAACTTCCATGTAACTTAATATCATAGCCAACTTAAAACATACGGCTAAATAAACTTTGTAACTTATGTAGGTGTTCAATGGTGCACTTAATAATATAAATAAATAAAATAAATACTTATTTTGACTTTTTCTTGCTTCATCCTTCAACAACTACCTTATCATCGAATTTCAATAAACTTATCCTTAATGACAATTCTTATGAACCAATTAAACATGTCAAAGGTAGTAAAACATATTCATGGCATTGGTATTAACTTGATAAATATTAAGAGGCAACTTAAACATGGTCAATGCACATGCATATAACCCCCAAATAAGCAACAACTTAATTACCTTTGACCTTCTAGTAAATGACTTGTTGTTACCTTGCCTTTAATCCATGTAAACCTCATTGTATAATCACGCAATAGTTCCCATCATGAACATCAAAATCTTGTACTTGTATTGCCACTCTTGTGTATCAATTTCTCATCTATACCAAACACGCATAGATAAACAAATGATTAATAAACTTTTAACCATTAAACTTGCTTAATAAAACTTAATAAACTTGTATTGAAAAATTGATACTAATAAACTTGTAAAATATAAACTACTTATCTTTGTAATCCCTCTTGAATCTTGGATGTCCAACTCTTAGCCTCCTCCAATCTTGTCTCGTAAAATGGTTTTTAAGATTGTTGGGAAAATGATGTTTGACCGGCTTGAATCTTCATCATCTTCACTTGGCTTGACTTCTTGATCTTCTTGCGGTATGTATGACAAGATGGAGATATGACTTAATAACCAAATGGTTATCTTGTTTGGAAATCGCTAAGAGTCATGGACGCCAAACACATTTTCCTTAAGAACTATTTACTGTACCGTAAATGTTCAAAGGGATAGAACTTAGCTCTTGTTGCACTCAAGATATAGGTTTCTCACTTGATTCTCTTAAGTATAGCTGCAGTCTATACTTGAGATGATGTGATTATAGAATGGAAGAATTGATGCTTGTGATGCTCTCAAATGGCTTGGGAATGTCTCCTATTTATAGGAGACTTCCACATCTAATTCGACCCTAATTTCACCCTTTAGTCAAAGGCACAATTAAGATCCGTAATGATGGATTATGACCTTGACTTGGTCAACTAATATAGTTGTTGGAATACATATAATATCAGACTTAATATTGATATCATAACTTAATACATAAGATTATATAGCCGTTAGTCATTAAAACAGATTTTGGGTTCCAACACGGTCCGTGTTGGATCAACACGGTCCGTGTTGCCTCACGACCCGTGTTGAGCCCATGATTATTTTTCTTGCTTTCTGGTGACCAACACGAACCGTGTTGGTCTCTTATGGACTCGTGTTGATCATATTCTTGATGTTTATCTTATATATGATCCTTATACTTGTTCCACATGATTCCTTATGCTATATAAAATTCTTATACTCGTGAAATAATTCTAACAAGAGACACCTCTAGCTAGTGTGTTTTCATATAATATAAGTGTTGTTACCGAGAAAAATATCTCTGAAACTTTTCCAAAAGTTATTGCGATTATTTTTCCATGTGAATCTCCTAGTTGACATTCAATGCAACATTTGCATATATAGGATATAATATGTTAAGAATATATAAGTAGTAAGATGGTTGTTTTGATTTGAAAAAAATGCATACATAGAGAGTTATACTTTACAATTATAGTAGATGGTGTAGCATCCTTTTCTACGCAGGAATGACAAGAGTATTGTAAATTGTAATCCACGGGGGCGTCAATTGTTTTTAGGTACTTACTACAACATAATACAAACTTCTGTTTCTTATGAATAACAGATGTCCGACATTGGATTGTAAATATTTGACCATGCAAATTAATGTACGATTACGACAGACATTAGGGAGTATCTTACTTCGTAACACTTCTAATTGGGATCCTTTTGAAATCCTAGTAGTCTTTTCTCTTTTCTTGACTTGGGTGGGTACTCTAAGTGCCTGGTAATTCTAAGTTGGGTGATTTTATGGTATGTTTCTGCCACATATTCATCATTTCCCTCTATACGTATCATCAGTAAGGCTTTGACTTACAACTAAATGGAAATCAACAATAAGCGGCAGAATGAGAAGACAGAAAAATTAGAGCAGAAATTTAACTTGAAGATAAAAACAGGAAGAAATGTGATCTTGTGACAAGAAACTTCTATGAAAATTGGGTTGAAAAAAATGGAAAAAAGGACAAATTTGAAGAACAAAAAAACCCCTAGATAACCGTTTATGTAAGGAAGTCTATAAGAAATTGCAAAAATTGAAGAATAAACAATAAAGAACAATGAAAAATGAATAATGACAACATACCAATTATAACCCTAAAAAACATATCAACTGTAACCCTTACATTTTGAGACAAAATCATCCTCACATACAAATAAAGAACACACATTTGGAAACTGGTGATAAAAATAACTGACAAAACCAACAAAAGATGACAAATTTCTTTTAGGCATATAAGAAGAGTCTCACCTCAAACAGTTGTATGACCATCACCATCATCTTCTTCCAATTAAAACTTCTGAGATTGGGAAGTATTGGCCCCAAAATCATCCCCAAACATAAATAAACAACAAAAAATTGGGAATCGATAACGGAAATTATGAACAGAACTATCGAACAATAACAAATTTCACTCTCACCTCAAACAATTGTAAACTACAAACGAAATTCATACTGAATTCTTGATCCTCTTTCTGGGTATTAAAAAATTATCGCATTTCTGTCACTTCAAATCTTTATTTCTCGTTACATCCGACCATACATTTCGTAATCCATGGCTCTTTCTTCTGGCTCCCGCTAGAAGGCAGGTGCTCAATAGATGGAATCATAAATGAGCGAAAGTCGGCACCAGACATGCGTGTTTAGATATGAGAACTAGATGCAAGGCTATTTATTAAACATCAAAATAATTACAAAATTGATAAGTCACTGAAAAGAAAAAAGAAAACTCTCAAGGAAAATACAGATGGTTAGAAGGATCAAGCTTTAGGCGCCGCTTTGCCAGAAGGAGTGGAAGATTGAAGAGGTCCGTTGTGACTCGAAGAACGAGTGGTGTTGTGGTGATGACTTCCTTAATTATCGTTAATAAATTGGCACTTTAATAAAAAAATTGTGTCAAAACAATTAACACAAAGAAATTATGCCTAATTCTTATGTAGTGCTTTGATGGAAAATATTAAACATATGTAAAACATACCTTTGACTCTTGTATATATCACCTCAAAGAGCTTATACAACAACATACCACAGGAAAATTTGATATGATTCAACTAAATATTTACATAAACTAAGTTTTCCCATCATCTTAGACTAAAGATTATGTGAACGGCGAAAGCTTGAAGTTGCATAACACAACCAGATTGGAAATGTCCAGAAAACTCTTGAGGGATTCTCATACTCCTTAGATTGAAGAGCGAGCTTGAGTGGAAGAAGAGGAAGAGGAGGTGGAAGTGGTAGTCTCAGGGCATGAAGCGAGTGTTCTGGCGGCCGAAAGTAGGGAGGCTCCGGTGAAGGAGGTGAGTTTCTCAGTCTAGGGAAGTTTTTAGTTGGAGGAGAGAGAAAGAGAAGGAAGGAAGGAAAATGGGGAGGTGGGAACTGAGGACGGATGAAAGTGCCAGAGAATGAGCCATCCCTAACTCTTCTGGCCCGCGACCCGATCCAATTTGTTTCACTTAATTTCAGCCCAACCCAGGAGGCCCCCGACCCAACTCTAAGCCCAACTTCAAACAATTTTTCGTTCACCCAAGAAATTTAATCCTCTTTTATTGTATAGTAGAAAAGAGAAATATTATTCAAAATTTTGAAATTTTAGAATAATTTAAATATGATAGATATGAAAATAATTTCTGTGAATCATAGACATAAGACTAATATTTTACTCCCTTCGTTTTATATTAATTATCATAATTTTGACTTTCATGATTTTCAATTTCATTATTTGATTGAAAATTTCTTATCATCATTAATAATTGCAGTAGTATTTTTTTTTTGTCAAGAATCTAATAGTGATAATTTTATATAGCAACAAAATTTATGGTCAAAATTTTAAAAATCTGAATGTATATTTTCCAAAGATTGACAATTTATGTATGTATAATATGACAATTTTTAAAATTTGAATGTATATAATATATGAAAATTCTACCATAGTTGAATTTATTTTCAACTACGGTAGTTGAAAATTTTATATCATTCATTTATAAAAAAATAAATCATATTTTTTAAAAAGATTTATATCCTCCTAAACATGGTTAATGTAACAGTGGTTTTGTGGACCTCGGTTTTGTCGTTCTTTCTCAGGGAGCTGGCGGCCTTGGTCATAGAAACTAAGTCAATGGTCGGGTCGAGATTGCTAAGGTAAGTTATTTGGTTTGAAAAGGGTCACAAAGCAAGAAACAAAACTAATGTCGGTCAAGGAATGGAAATTTGGCTTCGGAGGCTTTTCGGGATGCAAACGGGGATGAGGAAATGAGTTTTGCAACAAGAGAATAACAAGGAAGAAAATCAAGTGGCAATTCCGTTAGAAAATACTCACCGAGCTTCCTCTTCCGAGGATAGTCCGGATTAACTTCCCCAAGTCCACCACGGACCCAGAGGGTTAATGAAACGGAATTTCCTAGTTAGCCTCTATTCACTTTCGTGAGTAGAGTACTAACTATCCCAATTCCAACCTTCCAACTCAAGTGTTGGATGTGTTTGGGGACTTTCGAACCCAAATACATCCCACTTGAGGGAAGGAAAGGAGTGGGAAATTAATTTCCCAACTAATTACTCACTAATATTGCTAATCCAAACCTAATCACCCATTCACAACCTTAATTACCCCCTAACCCATAGGGTTTCTAGCCACTAATCATGATAAAAACTATGCTAACAACATCCAAACCAAACCTAAACATGATTTCTAACATCAAACAACCATAAACAAGCAAGAACAATGAAATAGCAAGTAAAGAAATTAAAGAACAAGCAAAGTAATTAGCAAAGTAATTAATGAAAGAGTTGAGGGAAGAGAATACTTATCAAAATGCTGTAGATGAACAAAGGAAAGCAATAAAAAGATGATCCAACAATCTCTCAATTGTTTGAATCCCCAAATCTTCAATAACCACAAACCCCAGAATAATCTCTCACTAATCTCTTTCTAAAATCCACTAATTACAAGCTGGAAAATGTCTAAGTCTATCTAGAGTCGAACCCCCTAAAAATCGCAGCCTAGGAGCTATTTATACAAGTGAAAACAGTTGGCCAAAACGCGTTGTTTCAAGCCCGAAGAATCGCACAACAGCAGGAGGGTCGCGGGCGCGACCAGCGAAGAACTCCAGGCGATTTCTCCCTTTGAGGGTCCGACTCACCGTAGGTGCGGTCTTCCTCGGCCCAGCGGTGGTAGTGAGCGCTACCCTAAGGGTGGCGGGGGCCACCCTACCTCTTTTCGTTCCTTTGTTTCTTCCTTCTTTCCAAGGCATGTAACACCCAATCCGAGGGTCGTAGCGGGTGTTACCTCACTAATTGACACCAAAGGTGAGGAAAGTGGTCCCGGGTCAACTCCGCCTCGACTTTCGGTCTGGCTCGGCTCGGGAAATCACCAAAAATGCTCTAAAATGGCCCGTTTTACCTCGTTTTGAGTAAAAACTCCAAAATCTACAAAATAACCAAAAACGCATTAAAAACTATGAAATTAAACCACGAGACGAGTCAAAACCCTAAGAATTAAGGTGGTATTTAGACACAAAATAGGGTCCTAACAGTTAATTATTGTATCAAGTTAGTTTGATCAACCTACATTGATTTTGAATTTTTATGGTAAAATTAATGGCATTTTCACTTTTCAACTACTATAGTTGAAAAAAGTTAACTATAGTAGAATTTCCTTTAAAATATTCAATTTTGTGAAAAATTATAACTTAATATATAAATTTACTTATTGTAATAAGTCTTATGGTAAATATATATATTAATTTTAATTTTTGAAGCAAAATTAAAGACAATTATACATTTCAACTACCATAGTTGAATTTAATTCAACTAGAATCTCCCATATATGACACAGATGGGGTAACAAATCAGAATTTTAAGTTGGTCAAAATGTCTAGGGTTTAGAGTGGCGAAAGAGGGCGAACGGTTACAGCTGTGTAAAATGGCCTGGGACTGACATGCTGGTCACTTTCCCGTTGGACTTCTCCGATGGCTACACCGTCTTACCTTACTCCGCAGCATTTGGCTGTAACCTCCTCCCACCATTGTCGACCAACCTCCATATCCTTCCTCGTCTACCGCTCTTGTTTCCACTTAGTTCCACGGCGTAATTGCGATGTGAAACAGTCTATAGTATGCTGCGCTTCCGCTAAGAAGCCCAGGTATTTTTCATATTTGATCATCTAGCTCTTCAATATCGACTAGTTTGTACGCATTTTTGTTCTCTTACTTGACTAATTTTATGGTTCAGCAGCAGGAAGGTGATGAGCGATGGGGATCTCTGCAATAGTATCCGTCAATTTGTGGCTTCAGTTGGACTGCCTGCGGGTCACGTACCCTCCACCAAAGAGCTTGCTGAGCATGGGAGGTTTGTAAAATTTCATTTCAGTTTTGTCCCGAATCCTTGTCTATATTCTTTTTTTTTTGCTTCCGTTAACTTGGTTGCATAATATGACGGAATCATATGGCAGGGGAGGTCTATTCATGACATTGGGTGTGATTTTGTGAACATTCTAAGGATGAATTTGAAATGGCTTTCTTCGTTTGGCCTTTAGAATCAGGAGAATAAAAATTGGAGAGTGTAAAAGAGGGGTTGAAAAAGATGAAGAGCCAACATCTTCATGTATCTGATAATTTTGGCAGTGTTCTTGACTACCAGCTAGCATGGTAGTATTACTTAATGCGTTTTTAGCTTTTACTTTTTACTCCCTCCATCCTGCAATGATAGTCCATTCTAGAGAATGCAATTTTTAAGGGGACATTATTTAATGCAATGTTTTGTGTTAATTTTAGAGGAAATAGAAGAATTTTATTAAAATTGATGGAGATCAACACACATCCACAACCTTAATCCAGGTGTGCTATGTTGGCCATCTAGCCCAATATATTCCAAGCATATCACACAAGTATGGATACACAGACAACACTACAGCAGATTTTGTGACTTCAGTCTCTCTTAATTGAGGTCTTTGTAAGGGAAGAGCCCTAGGAGTCTTTTGAAGGGCATTATTTAAGGCTTCCAGAAAGCCTATATACATCTATGCTGGTAGATAATTGGCCTACAAACGCAACCATTTTCCCAGTCTGGGTTTTTCTAGAACCCCAGTTGTGGCAGGCTATCTGTTTTAGGCTCGTGTGTCTTCATTTGGTAACTAAAATAGCTGCTTCCAAAGCCATTGGAATCCTTGGTGAGTTCCCTAAATCTGGTCCAAGAGTGCATCTAACTGCTATCCCAGAACATCTTCGACAGTTCAATCAGTTCAGACATGTTTGGAGGGAGCTGCTGAAGTCAGCTATTACAAGGGTTATTCTGGTCTTTCCCCATATGATCGAGTTACCCTCAGTAAACATGAGTTACTGTGGATATTAGTAGTTGGGAATTCACTTGGTGCAACTAATATTCACGAGGAGGTGGAGTAATTGCATGGTTAACCATCTGCTGGACCAATAAGAAACATTGGGATAAATCAGAAATATTGGGACAAATCAGAAAATGTAGCAACAATAAGCAAGTTTTTCTCAGTTTGCTAAATCAGATTAAGGAGATCACCACAAAGCAAGCTAAACATGTTGAAACCCCTTCCCGATATGGTGAAATGAGTGTTGAAGTGATTCCTAATTTTGTATCGGTAGAGGAAAAGGAATCTGGATTGTTAAGAAAAATGTGGATGTGCCATGTGCGTATACCTACTAGATTGTCTGGTTGAGCAATTATAGGTCAGAGTTTCCCCAATATGGGACAAACCCTAGGGGATGCTTGAAGAAGTGTTCAAAGTATTTTGATCCATGTAAGAAACTTGATTCATAGAAACTTGAACCGACATCTCTATACATGATAGGAAAGACAGAGACATAGTTAAATGGATGTTTCCCCAATGTAAATGTGATATGGGAAGATTTATGGTGGATGTTTGTGCTCAACTCAGAGATAAGATTATTCTTGTTTTCTTTTCTTTTCTTTTTCTTTTTTGTTTTTTTTTTTTTGGGGGGGGGGGGGGTTCAAGTGATTGGAGAGTCCAACTACTTAGCCAAACTAGGTCAACTGAAGAGTGCTTGGAGATTTGAGGAGGTTGAATGTCGCATGATGGTGAAAAATCCCCTATTACATGTAGACTCTTTTGTAGATAGTTTCGTAATTTTAAGGTTGTTTCAACTCCACATATCAAATAATCTGTAAGGCTTTTAAGCCAAAAACCTGAGTTAAACAGTGAACTACGCATGGTGACAAGGCCGCACGGGTACGGTGTGGCACGTCAAGTTCGATTGCACAGGGACTCAAAGTATTCTAGCAACTAACCATATTGCTAAGCTAATCGGGGTTTGACATTTTTCAAAGTATTCTAGCAACTAACCTAAACTTATGCTAACAGGAAATGAATCTAAGGGTAAATCAATGGATGAAGACTTCTAGGGTTTTACTCACCTAACAAAGGGGTTTGATAGTTAAGTCTCAGCTTGCACATTTAAACACTCAATCGAATCAAGAACTGATAACCGCTGGAATCTTATTTCTCTTTCGATGCTAGATAGAATTATTCTAATCAACCTAACAAACAACTCTCTTATGCTCCTCAAGTTAATCAGAATTGAAGGTTTTAGAAGTCAGGTTATCAAATTGGTCTCTTAATTTACTAATCTTTTCTCAAATTTCGTAAACTAGGCAGAAAGATTGGTGGTCGGATTGCTCCAATTCACCCTTCGGTACTTCTCGGATTAATCACAAAATACAAGAATTTAAGGCCTTAAGAACATTTATAATCATGAAGAACACAACCTTCTGTTGATTCAATCAAGAATTCAAGCACAAACTAATAACATTCTAGCCAAACACCATTGCTTTGGTTTGTAAAACCCTAGAAAAATGAAATCTACTCACTAATAGACATCAAAGGTGTGAAATATGTTCTAAACATGACAATCAAATCTCAAAACAAAGAAAGAAATGCGAAAAGAATAGGGCAAACAATGAAGCGAATTCCGTAGAGTCTCTCGATCTTCGGGGCAGAAATGTCTCCACAAATGCTCGAGCTCCTCTCGAATCTCGATCTCTAACGTGTTTGGAATGGAAGGTGAACTTTTCTCTCCGTTTTTCTGCTTCAGGAAATGACGTACTCCTTTCCTTTTTCTTTCTTTCTTCTTCTAACTGCCATCAAAGGGGCTGCTGCGCGAAGATAGCGTCCACCACGGGCTGGCCGTGGTGAGCGTTGTCTCGCCTTTTCTTGTTTTGCTTCTCCCGATGTTTGTGCCACAGTCTCTTTACTCGTGGTGGAGGCCCGTGGTAGGCTCAGACTTGCCAGAATTTGCTCCCAAAGCCACACTTTGCTCCTAAATCTGCACGTTTTCACCAAAAACACAAAGAACAAGCGTAATAGGGAAGTAGGAGAGAATATGCTCATTTTCAATCTAAAACTTCCCTAATTCTACCATTAAAGTCCCCTCAAAATCAAGGCAAATAATGCACTTAACAAATCCCTCCATGCTAACTCCTTGCTTGTCCCCAAGCAAAAACAAGACTCAAAACGGGACGAAGAGACTCAAAATAAAAGATAACAAAAGGAAAAGCTCGAACTAAACTATTTACACAACCCCCTTAGGTAAACACCAGTAGAATTCTCAAACTACTAAGTCTAATCAAACACAACCCCAAAGTGATGAAAACATTTAGCACAAGGAAGAGGGCATTTTTCGAAAAGATTTTGAAGAACTACACTATCAAGATCAAACCAATCACCCCGCCATCACCAATGCTAGCAAGAAAACACATGTATGATCGCGAACCTAGGAAGGTTGAGAGCAATCCTTACTGTTGGGAATGTGGAAACACTCCCCTCGTGTGTTTGAAAATGTATACAATGATGGTTCTCTCAATACTCTAATCTAAGAAACAATCTACCATATGCTTGTTAAGCATCTCAATTCTCCACCACTAGTATGCAACATGCAAATGACAATCAAGAGGTCTTTGAAAGGGTTGTAACGGGGCTAAGGTTAAGGGTAAGGGACATAAAGTATTTGGGTAAAGTGGAGCTTAAAGCCAAGCTTGGAGCTAAACCTCACCAAATTCTTGCATTTGTTAAACCTCACCACTCATAAACAATGAAAACAAACCCGAGACTTTGTTGGAAACTGCCTCAAATCTAGTAAACACCTTGCCTTAAACACTTTATTTTTCTCCCTTTTTTTCTTTTGTTTCTTTGAGTTTCTCTCATTTTTTCTTTCTTTTCTGATTTCCTTTGCTTCTCCTTTTTTTTTTTTTTTTGCTTTCGTTTTTTCGTTTGAGTGTAAAAGACTAAATAGACCCATATGTAAAACTCTTGGCAAGTTCCCAACATTCAACCCATCACGAAGCTACACAAGCGGGGATCAAACTCAAGATTTTTTATTCACAACATCCCCTACAGACTAGCCATGAAGGTACCATCATCAACCCCACTTATCACACTCAGACCACTCTAAGCAATGGCTTAAGGTTAAGAAATATGTATTCGGCCAAAGGCTATAATATAGGTTCAGAAGGGGAGTGATCAAAGGTTAAAAGAGCGGGTTAAAAGCGGATAAACACATATATACGGGTGGCCATTTGGCTATGTAGCTACGATATGTACAAATGAATGCCTTAATCATATTGTCAATGCATAATGCAAAATGTAGTTTCAAAGAAATGCAAAGCAAGTTCTAAAGATTGCAACTAAGGTAGAACCACACATGGAAATATGAGATTAATAAAAATGATTAGTTGTTTTGGCTTAGTGGTCTCATGGGTTAGCGCTCAACAACCAAGCAAAGATCATGATCGTTCATATGCTAAGTTTACTTCAAAGGATTAAGAAAGGGCAATCGATCTTCACTATCAAAATGCAATTCCAAACCAAGAAATTTTCGAAAATTCTTTTTGAAACTTGAATCACAATTGGGCTATGCAATGACTAAATGAAGCCGCAAGAGAAGATTACTTAGCTTACAATCATCACCGGAGGATATTCTACCTAACCCAAGGCTACTCTTTTTTTCGAATTTTTCAAATTTTTTTAAGCGATATAAGCTATAAGCTTATATGCAACTTATATGCTCATGCAATTACCTAAAAAAGGATTAGAAAAATGAGAATGAAGACTCTCCTAGATCTTAGAATGCAATCTACATGCCATGACAAGGATGCAAGGTATATACAGATGTAGGCATGGAACTCACTTCTCAACAGACATCAACAAGCATCAATCAAAACTCAGCCAACCAAATCATTCAAACCCACCCCTCCATGCTAGGACACAACATTGTCCTCAATGTTAAGAAAAATCATAATCATAGGAGGGGGAAAAGACAAGGACCAAAGCATCACTCATCAGGAGGAGGTGGGGAATAGGGGTAAGGGATGTAGGAACCATGGGACACAAACCGATCACGCATAGAAGTTAGGCACTCGCTCATATGGGTCAAGTGGTGGTTCTGCAACACAATCATGCTACGGAGCATAGCATGCTCCGCCCGAACATACTCCCTAAGGGAGGTTTGCTCATCGCGGATTTAGCGAAGTGCGCTGGAGAAATCACGCATGTCAAAAGCATAAGAAGATGAAGGGCCAAACAAGGAAGGGGGATGAGGTTGCTCTTGGTCAGGCTCGTGTTCTTGCTCGATAGGGTCCTGGGGAGCAGGGTCGGCATCTTGCTCGGGTTGGATAGAGAAGTTGGCACGGTTTTGTTGGTGGTTCGGGCTACATTAGGCAACTGCATGAGCTGCCTATTGGGGTTCCTCCAATAAATGTTAACCCCTTGAGAGACTATGAAAAGCATGGTAGTCAAACAACCTAATCAACAACTTTAGTGTGCCCTTTAGGTTAAACAGAATTGAAGGTCTTAAAGGTCAGGTTATCAAATTGATTCCCTAGTTTACTACTCTTTTCTCAAATTTCGCAAGTCTAGGTAGACAGGTTGGTAGTCAGATTACCCTAATTCACCTTTCAGTACTTCTCAGGTTAATCTCAGAATTACAAGAATTCAAGGCCTTAAGAACACTTATAAGCATGATAAACACAACCTTCTATTGATTCAATCAAGAATTTAAACACAAACTAATAACATTCTGATGTATGCTAGCTCACAAAGATCAGAGTATTGAACTAGAATGCATCATACAACCATACACACAACTGACTGCTTGTAACAACAATAGCTAATGGAAAGCAATTAGCTGGAATAGAAGACAACCCAATAAGGAAAATAAAGGATAGGCTAGCTTACAACTGTTATAGACACACCTTCAGTTGCAATCAAGGGCAAAGGACTCTCTCAAACATACTCCTACAGGCACACCAGAGCATGGATGATCAAGCACAGCTGACACTTGCTGGATTCTTGCCAAAATCCAGTGACAGGAGCTGATTTAACCAAGGATTGAGAGTTATATGTTACTCACAAACATTCAGAGGTTCTAAGACACTCGAGAATACTATTGAATAAACACTGATGATCATTTCATTGTTGGAAACTCAGAATATAAAGACTACTAACATTTTGATTAGCAGCTGCTTAACATAAGTTAATTTGCCTAATCTCCCTGACTTAATCTAACTTACAAGGCTTAAGATAAATACATCTGATTACATCCTAATCTAACTAATATGATCTGGCTTACAAGTTGCAAGAAAATAAAAGGAAAAATACAAACTAAACTCTAATTGGACCAAATGCCAAAAGAGTGGCAAAATGGACCAATTAGAGGCTTTCCTGCCTAAGGGGGTAAAACTTTAAGTTACTGAGGTAATTCTCGCGCCAAAGTTAACCAGGATGTAATCTCAATAGGTTAAGATCGAGCTAGAAAGACCAAAAGAACCCCTATGGACAGATAACAAAAGACTTAGCCTCAGAACTAAGGTTCTGGAAAAATTGATAACAAACAACCCTGCTGGGATTGCTTGTTCTGAGGCTTGTAACTTGTTGCGGTCATGCTCAAATATGCTGGGACTTGGTTTGGACTTGAAAATGGCATAACAAGGGACAAAAAACTCCTAGGGAACCTTGGCTGAATCTTCCTCAATCCAGAGATATGACATTGAGAAAGATTGCTGCTTGGACTGTTGTTGGGAACCGGATTTGGTCTGAATGACCAATGCTGATGGGCTGAATGGCTGAAGGTGCCAAGACTTGCTTCACGAGTGTGTAACAAGCTTGGATGGATGCTGTTGGTTGGTTGGTGGGCTTCTTTGCCGAAATCCTCCGCCGTAGTAGCCGAATCTGGGTGACTTCTTTGAATTGCTGTTGGTCTGGCTGGGATTAGGAAGCTCTGCTTCGCTGGAGATGCTTCCTTAGTTGCTGAGTTTGGTGAATCAACACGGTCTCCTCCTTGTCACTTCTTTGAAGGGCCGTGGTGAAGTTCCTTCGATGCCTCCTTTCTTTGATGAAATTTATTCTTTGCTCTTCATGATGGTCTCCGTCACATTCTAATCAAACACCATAGTTTCGCTTCGTAAAACCCTAGAAAGAACGAAATCTACTCATGAATAGACATTGAAAACAAAAATTGCATTCTAAACATGACAATCAATTTTTGAAACTAAGAAAGAAATGCGAAAAGAGTAAAGCAAACAGTGAGGCGGATTCCGTAGAGTCTCTCGATCTCCGGGCGGAATTACTTCACAAGTGCCGCGCGCTTCCTCTCGAATCTCGATCTTTTGAAATCTTCGAATCGATTCTCAATGGATGAAGGTATTTTGTGGTGGAAATACTCAAGAACTCTCCTCTCTGCTGGGAATAACCGATCATCTCGCTGCTTCCCTCTCTTCCCTTTTTATCTGACGCGGAAATAACCGCCAAAGCGCAAAGCCAGTAGCCACCACGGTCCGTGGTGGCCACCAGGGGCAGCCCGTGGTGGGCGCTGCTTGGCGCTTCTTTGGTCGGTTCTTCCTGAAATTTATACCACAGTTTGATCAACAGTGGTTGATGCCCGTGGTGCCCTTGGTCTTGTCAGATTTGCTCCTAAAATCAGCTTTTTGCTCCTGAATCTGCAAATTAACACCAAAAAACGCAAAGACCAAGCGTAAATAGAGAAATGGGGAAGATTATATACATTTTTGGCCTAAATCAACCATGATTATGCCTCTAAAACACTTAGAAGTAAGTGCAAATAATGCACTTATCAGACATCGATCACACGCGAGCACATAATTCCTTGCATCCTTAGTGAGAGTCGACTAGTAGAAACCAGCTTGCAAGGCGGTCTTGTCGGGCCCGAAATGTCCACCATATGTAGTGGCGTGGCAATGATGTAGCACCCCTTGAACTTCACTTCCACAATGCATCTTCAATAAACCCTATTGGCACACAACTTGAATAAAAGTGGTTCTTCCCATATGTAACTCTTCACCTCAAATAAGAACCGCTTCTTTTGTTGAAAGGAGAAATCCGACGGCATCACACCACATACAAGGCAGTTGACGTAATCGGCATACCATGGAGTGAAAGGGGTAGATACGACCATAAGCTTTTCCTCCGGAAAAGAATTGTCGATGGGTAGCTTCTCTTTCGGCACGTGCTCCAATCGAGAGAGATGGTCGACCACCACGTTTTGCAACCCGGGCTTGTCCCGAATTTCCAAATCGAACTCCCGGAGTAGTAACACCCAATGAATGAGCCGAGGCTTGGAGTTCGATTTCTTCATGAGGTGCCGTATGGCGGCATGATCGGTGAACACTATCACTTTGGAGTTGATCAAGTACGATTGAAACTTCTCCAAAGCGAAAACGACCGCCAAGAATTCCTTCTCCGTGGTTGCGTAGTTGATTTGAGCCTCATCCAGAGTTTGGCTCGCGCATAATAAATGGCAAATGACTTGCCATCTCTCCTTTGCCCCAAAACAACCCGCAATGCGAAGTTGCTCACATCGCACATCACTTCAAACGGTAAATTCCAGTCCGAGGCTTGCATGATGGGCGCGGTGATCAAGGCCTCTTTCAACCTGTGGAAGGCACTCAAGCAAACATCATCAAATACAAAAGGCACATCTTTGACAAGTAGTCGGGTGAGAGGCCTAAAAATTTTGGAAAAATCTTTGATGAACCGTCAGTAGAAACCAACGTGTCCAAGAAAGCTCCTCACACTCTTGACGGAGGTCGGAGGTGGTAGTCTTTCAACCACCTCGACCTTTGCTTTGTCAACCTCAATGCCTTCGCTTGAAACCACATGACCGAGGACTACACCCTCTTGCACCATAAAATGGCACTTTTCCTAATTCAAAACTAGATTGACTTCTTCACAACGAGATAACACCTTAGCCAGATTATTCAAACAATGATCAAAGGTACTACCATAAACTGAAAAATCATGAAAACCTCCATAATGTCCTCAATAAAATCAGAGAAAATAGCCATCATACATCATTGAAAAGTAGCAGGTGCATTACACAACCCAAATGACATTCTCCTGTAGGCAAAGGTATCGTAAGGACAGGTGAAGGTAGTCTTCTCTTGGTCACTAGGGTGGATAGGGATTTGGAAAAACCCTGAATACCCATCTAGGTAGCAAAAGTAGGAATTATTCGCCAGTCTTTGAAGCATCTGGTCGAGAAAGGGAAGAGGGAAATGGTCTTTACAGGTGGCGTCATAGTTACCAGAGTCTGGGATCGATGTGGGTCGAGGATCGAAAACGGGATCGAAATCGTAAAATTTCTAAAATCCAGATCGACGAGGGTAGGGTAAGCGGGAACGGTATTCGGGAATGTAATTAGCCGATAAATATTTTATGGATCGATAAATAAAAATTTGATCTCTAATTTTGAATTGGTAGTTTATAAAATCCTATTTTTTAAATTATTTATTTTATCATATCGTATAACAAAATTGGGTATGATAGATCATACTACTACGGTAAGAAATCAGTCTGAATGGAGAGGAGGAGGATGATGATGATGATGATGAGATGATGATGATGATGATTATAATAATAATAATAATAATAATAATAATAATAATAACAATTATAATTATAATTATAATTATTATAATAATTATAATGATAATAATAATAATAATAATAATAATAATTGTAATTATAATAATAATAATTATAATAATTATAATTATAATTTTATAAAATTATAATTATAACTAATCCAAACCCTAAATTTCTCAGTAGCTCTAGTCGCACGCCCCACACTCTACACTTCAGTCTCACTCTCTACTGCTTCAATCTCTCACACTATCGCCGGTGGCCAGAAACCGATGACTGATGTCCGGAGAAAACCATACTGCTGGAGTCGCACTTCCTAGTCGACCTAAAGCCCCCACGTTCCTCCTCGACAACTCATCAAATGGTCATGCAATTGTTAGATCTAGGGTTTTCGCACGTTCGTCTCTTCAAATTCAACTTCCGGCGGTCGGTAACCGGCGACTAGTAGCCGGAGAAAACCCACCGGTGAAGTCACAACTGCCACTCGATCCAAAACCCTCAACTTCCACCTCGAACACCCACCATTGTAAGTGAAAATCAGATCGGTCAAATATATCGATCTGGGTCGAGATCCCTGCCGATCTAGGGCGGTATCGATCTCCGATTGGGATCGCCAATCCTGGAACGGGGATCCGAGGGGGGGGGGGTGACCGATTTAGGAAACTATGGGTGGCGTCATTTAGTTTGCGATAGTCAAACACATCCTCCACCCTGTAATAGTCCTAGTGGGAATCAACTCATTGTTATCATTGCTTACTACCGTCATCCCCCCTTTCTTAGGTACAACATGTACTGGACTCATCCATTCATTATCCGAAATAGGATAGATGATTCCAGCATCAAGCAATTTCAAGACCTCCTTTTTCACCACCTCTTTCATGTTAGGGTTCAACCTTCTTGTTTTTCAATGGTGGGTTTATAGTCATCTTCCATCAAGATCCTATGCATGCAAACTGAGGGACTAATGCCCTTAAGGTCATCTATGGTATAGCAAATGGCCCTACGATGCAACCTAAGTACTCTCAACAGAGAATCAACTTCAACAGAACTCAGATTCGCATTCACAATCACAGGATAAGTGGAATCAGAAAATTCATACCTTAAGGAAGAAGGGAGAGGTTTCAATTCCACCTTTGGAGCTTGCTTCCCATTTGTGGCTTGCTCACTTTTGCTTTCATTCTTCAATGCCTCCACCGTTTCTAGCTTCCATGGAGTCTCTCGGGATGCCTCCAAGAGCTTGACACACGTAGCAACCTCGGGATCATGATCCTGAGTTGTATTGTTAGACAACAAACAAAGCTCAGGAGGATCGTTAGAGCAATGGTTAGTGCTATCTTCCCTCAGAATGGAATCAAGGATATCCACTCGAAAGCAATCATCAACAAATGCAGGGAATTTAGCAGCTTCAAACAAGTTAAACTCAGCTCTTTCATCTCCTATACAAAAAGACATCCTACCATTTTTCACATCAATACAACACCCAGTTGTAGCCATGGAAGGCCTTCCAAGAATAATAGGGGTATGGGTGTCTTCCTCCATCTCTAAAATGACAAAGTCAACAGGAACAAAGAAACTCCCCAGTTTAATGGGAACATCCTCTAAGATTCCTATGGGGAACTTGACTGATCGGTCGACCAACTGGAGGGAAATGGTAGTGGGCTTTAGTTCACCCATACAAAGCTTTTGAGATAAGGAGAGGGGCATAAGGCTCACACTAGAACCAAGATCACATAATGCACAGTCAATAGAGATTTTTCCAACCTCACAAGGAATGGTGAAGCTACCGAGATCCTTAAGCTTCGGGGGAAGCTTGTTTTGGAGCACGACACTACACTGTTCCGTCAACGCCACTGTCTCATGCTCTTCCAGCTTCTTTTTATTTGTCCAAATCTCCTTCAAAAACTTAACGTAGGAAGGCATTTGAGACAGGGCGTCGGTGAAGGGAATATTGATATGGACTTTCTTGAGGACCTCCAAGAATTTCTCAATTGTTTATCACTCTTAGCGTTAGCCAATCTTTGAGGGAATGGCACAGGTGGAGTGTAAACTTTTGGGAAACTTTTGTCGAATCCTTAGAAGGCTCCTTCTCACCTTGCACATCGACATCAATCACAAGTCCTTTGGAGGACTCACTTACCTCTTCATGCACACCAACATTCACATCATTCACAACATTCTCAGCAACATCATCATTTACATCAACAACAACATGCTCATCACTTGCACCCTTAAGCCCCGCTAATTGTGTTTCACTTCTTAAGGTTATGGCATTGCATTGGTCCTTGGGGTTTGCTACAAGTTGGCTAGGAAGCTTACCTGGAGGAGTAAAGGAAGCACTAGCGTGGCTAGCAATTTGAGTTTCAAGCATTTTGTTATGAGTCGCCAATTGGTCGATTTTGTTAGCCAAAAGCATGTGTTCCATCATCGCCTCCAAGCTAGGCTTTGTTATGAGTCGCCAATTTGAGTTTCAAGCATTTTGTTATGAGGTCTCGGTACTAGCTAACCCATTAGGACAAAACAGGGTCTCATGCTCAAATGAATTACATGAAGCACATGGTTGGGGAGGGTTGGCATTCACTCACATTCAAGCGGTCCATCTTTTGAGTCATAGCATCGATTTTAGAAGTTAATACAGGAATAGCATCAACTTCGAGCTTACCTCCCGTTCTCGAGGAACGGGGTTTGGACCACTGATAACTGTTCAACGCCATCTGCTCGATCAAAGTGTAGAGCTCGTCTACTGACTTGCTCATAATGTTCCCCGCAGCTGCTACGAGAATCATTGCCCTCAGCTGATCGTCCACTCCATTGTAGAAAGCTTGGATTGGCACCCATGGCTCAAAACCGTGTTGCGGACATTGGCGAAGCAGATCCTTGAACCTCTCCCATGCGTCATACAGGGTAAATTTGATTCCGTGAGCTCATCAGCTTGCTTGGCAGGAAATACTTAGCCAAGAACGCAGTAGCAAGCTGATCGAAAGTGCTTATGGAATTTGTCAGAAGGGAGTCTAGCCACTCCCACGCCCTTCCCTTGAGTGAAAAGGGAAACAATCGCAGCTTGATTGCATTCGGTGAGGCCTCCTTCGTCTTGAAAGTATCACACGCTTGACGGAAGATACAAAGGTGTCGGTTGGGGTCCTCGCTAGAGAGACCACAGAAAGGTGTGGCTCGTACTAGACTGATGAGGGAGTTCTTCAGGTCAAAATCATGCGCCGCCACGTTAGGAACGTTAATGACTGTTGGAGGGTTGGTGACATTCGAAGTCACATATTGGCTAAAAGTCCTTGGTTGTTCTTCTTCACCGGCCATTCTGGATTGCTATGCAGATTTTGCTTCTTGTTTCTTACTAGCTTCCTCTTGTCGCTGTTGCTTCCTCCGAGAATGAAATGTCTGTTCAATCTCAGGATCGAACTCGAACTCTGGAGACTTTTGCATGCACCAAGAGAACCTAACAAAAAGAAACAGAAACAAAGCAGCAAGAAACCAAAATAGGAAAAATTAGGATCACAAAGAGAAAGGGAAAGAAGGAGAAAGACAAGGGAAAAAAAAAACAGCTTAGTCAATTTGGGAGTCTTCGTTTAAGGGCTACTAGGGACAAAGTCCCCGACAACGGCGCCAAAAACTTTGAAGGGGATTAAAACCTTACACGCACCCAACACTACCACCTTGAAGGGGATTGTACCAACTCTGACAAGGTTCAAACCCAATGCAACTTAGGTCCTTGGCTTGTGCCATCTCTGTTCTGTGTCTCTACTATCCTTTACTGTTCAGTCTCAGTTGAGAGAATGCTTATGATTTATTTAGATTGTAGTCTTTAACATTTCATATCAGTATACTTTCCTTAAGTGTCAGAGGCCAATCACTTCACTACAATTATTGAGCCTTATTCTCTGTGTTGGTGACTATGCATTAGCTACATTTGTGCTTCATCGAACAATGCTTTAAAGAATTGTATTTGAAAAAATTTCAGCATTTTGTGTGATAAAAAAGTTGGGCATATGAATATTACTCAGATCTTTGTTATTTTTTATTTTTTATTATTTATTATTTTTTAATTTTTTGTTTTTATATTACAGAAAAGACCTTGCAAATGTTGTTAGAAGGAGAGGACATAAATTTATCAAAGAACTTCTATCTAGCTCAATAGAGACTGCAATGGAGGGGTTTGATTTACAGAAAAACATGAATGATGAAGGAAATAGAAATAGAATATATGTTGAAGAAACAGGTCAATATTGCTACCTCTTATGGACTCTATTTTGAAAAGCATAACTGTTTGGGATATTTCTTGACTGCTTTCTATAACTGAAAAGGTGAGCAGGGCCAGGCCAATAATATGGATGAAAATTCAGCAGATAGTCTTCTAAGGGATGAGGGCTCTACTGAAAACAGCTTGCGGATGGAATTTGAATCTGCCATTGGTTCTGATGATCATAGTGAGATATCAGGAGAATTGCCACCTCCTTTGGATGAGAATGGAAGTGATACAGTTGAAAAGTTTGATGCTCCATTGATGAATGATGTCACTGATATCGATGATAGAACGATGACAGAATATGAATCAGCTATCATTTCTGATGATCAAAATCATAGATCAACAGAAACACTAGTTTCCTTACAGGAGAAGGTCAAAAATTTTATGATATATGGGCAATTAGATACGATTGAAGGTAACTCATAATTATTTTCTTTAAGTGTTTCATAATGAAATGAGAAATTGTGTAGATTTGTCATGTTTTGGCTATAGGATGTTAAACTTCTTTCAATTTCTCACTTTTGATTTGTGGTTTTCCCAATTTACCTGTCCACTTTTATAGGATTATTTTAGACTTAAATATTTTTATTAGTTTGTAGTGCTCTGTTACATCCATTAATGATGAAGTGGGTCATTTACTTTTGCTTTGCGAATCTTTGTGCACCGGCAATTGGATTGGTCTTTTCGTTCTTTTTGCATAGCACACAATTTTTCTATTATTTTTATTTTTAATGTCGGATTTGTGTTGTTTAGATGAATTTGGAAGTGGTATGGATATTGATGGAAAGAAAGAAGGTGAACATTCTACTACTGAGAACCTTGTTGAGGATGAACTAGTATTCCAAAGTGAGATGGATAGCAGACATGTGGGCATCAACAACATTAATTTGGGATTGAATGGTACATTGATGTCATCAACACTGCCTGATTCTGATTCTACAAGGTAGCCTTCCCCACTGGCCCTCCCTTCCATCTTAAGAAGGGGGCGGGGAAAAAAAAAACGAATTGTCCTCTTGCTAGTTTGTGAGTAGGGGTGGGAATTGATACTAATGGGTGGGTAAAACCCATTAGAGATGGATAATGGGTAGGATGGGTTTGGGTTACCCATAATTTGATGTGGGTATCCATTATTCATGGGTATCCATATACCCATTGATGTCTTAACTATATGTATATCGAGTTGTATTGCGTTTATATACTGAAATTTAAGGTAAAATTCAACTTTATCGGTTTGACATGAAACTTTGTAATACGATAGTATTGATTAAAAAAATATCATATATGAATTTTGAGCTCCTAATTCTTTTTATTCGATAACATCTATAGACATTTTTTGCTGCAAAAACTAATTGAAACTTTAAATTAAAATTCAATTTTAACGATTTAAATTGGAACTTTATAATATGATAGGATAGATTAAAAAAAGTTCAAATATGAATTTTGAGCTCCAAATATAAATTTATTATCTAAAACGTTAGAATACAAAATAAGAATAGATAGTTGAATAGTTGGATACCCATGAATACCCATGGGTAATACCCATGGAAGTAATACCCAAGTGGGTAATATCCATGTGGGTATTAAGAGGCATGGGTAGGGTATGGGTAGGGTCTTATAATCTTTGGGTAAAACGTGGGTATGGACTGTGCGCATCCATACCCACCCAATTCCCACCCATATTTGTGAGCAAAGCTAAGCATCTTTGAGATTTACTAATATTGTGGGTTCCATGCGGTTATATGCGTACTAACCCTCAGTGGAAAATTTATGCATATAATATTTTGAGGGAGTTATCTTTCCTAATGTTGATGAATGTCATAAGAATGTTCCCATGAGTTTTATTGTGCTTTATGAGACTTTTTTAGTAGTGTTTTCTTTGTGTCATGGACCCATAAGAATGTTCCCATAATTTGGCACGTTATGTGGTTACATGCGCACAACATTAATATTTTATTTGTGTCACTATATTTAGGCTGTGAATATCCATTATAGTTGATCCTTTTCATTTCACTGAATTTAGTAATGTTTTGCCATATTACTGAAGTACTGTTTCAAAAGCCTTTTCCATTGTGCAATACACGTTAATCATCTAGAGGTTCGGAAGGATCTACATATCAAGTGTCCAATCTGGATACTTGAGTTGAACTGTGAGTTCATGAAGTATTGGACACAGATGGTTTTTCTGTGATCTCTTAACTTGTGCCTCTTTATGCTATAGGTACAATTTATCAGCTCAAGGACAAACACATGTTGACCTTAACAAGGATATTAATAAGGTGATTTGTTTATCTATTTTTCATCATGATATGCATCCAATTTCCTCCTTTAAACACCTAATGTGCAGCTGATCTTTTTCCACTTTAGTCCATCCATGCCATCACAGTAGAGAGTGACGATGAAATTGATCGTCTTAAACGTATGTTGGTAAGCATTACCATATATGTTATCTCATGCATATTATTGTTATTTTCTTCTCTATGTGAACGCCAGAAAATCTTTTATGGAACTCTTTGAAATTTTCCATCTTTTGCTTCATCTGCTAATTCTATGTGCCCTTGTGTTATCTCACTGATTCTTTGTTCAAGACAGCATCAAAAGGAATTGGAGCTGTCTCAGTTGAAGGAAGAAATAGAGAAGGAGAAGGTATTAATATCTTTTAGTGTTTTCTGTTTTAAGCAGCCAGAGAGGTATAGGCAGAAGTTGGATCCCGCCTTGCGGGCCCTTCTCCCAGGGGTGCTAGACATCTGAAGTCACAACTCTCAATAATACTGGTTACTGCCTCGATTCGATAATCATAGTCACTTATACTATTTTTTTTTGTTCCACAATATTTGTCACTTTAGAGTACATTTCAATAACTACTTAATCATTATTCTTTTCAACCTATTGTTTTCAATTCTTTACATTCCCAATAAAATTAATAGATAATACTTTACATTTTAGGGGTAAAATTGTTGTTATTATAGATGGTTTCAATTTTCGTAATTCCATGGTATTGCCCCACTATTCTTAAACGACTATCATTGTTATGAAATAGAGGGAGTAACAGGCATCTTGCAATAGTGATTGTCCTTAGGTTTAAGAAATTAGTTAATTTTGCTAAAATCAGTAGGAACAAAAGAGGTGACACTGAGGCTTCTTTTAGCCAATAGCATACATACACATTTTGGCCGAACATACATACCCACATATGGGCAGGACACCTCTTTTGGACAATAGCAAAGGCATCCCATTCTAGCCTAGTCCCAATGATACTAGTCAATGAAAGTCATGCAATAGTATTTTGGAATTTGAGGACCATAAGTAGGAGATGGATTTTGAGTTAACTTGCAAAGATGGAGGAAGGAGGAAGCGTTTGTTGGACCTTAGAATCCTTGAATGTTAAGTCACAATGAACTAAAAGAGGGCTTGCGTAAAGAAAAAGTGTTGTTTAGGAATTCCTAGGCTACTTTCATTGCGATTATGAACTCCCTTTTAAGGGAAGATCTAAGTAAAGTTTCTGAGGGGATTTCAATATCTTTATTAACTATGTATTATCCCTTAATTTTGACATACTTTATAATTATCTTTATTCCTATAGATTTTATCCCTTTAAAGCATTTAGCTAAGATCTAGCACCCATTAATCTTACCCATTGGCCAAAGGTCACTCATAATTATGATCTTAACATAGGTTATTTTTGTAGGCATTTTTTTGAACTAATGTGCCTAAGACTGGGGTTAAACAAATAAGATAGGTTACTTTCCTCTAGGGGTTTCCGTAAGTTATACCATCCACGGATACCTAAATGACATTCTACATGGAGAGGTTAAAAATTTACTATGCTTTTGATTATAGTGTGCCAAACTGTTACCCTATCTATGCATCTTAATATGGACGATAAAGTTCAAAAAAATATTTAACTAGAAGGCAACTTTGAACACACTTAAGGGGTACTTCAGCTGAAGAGGATTTTGTGTATAAATCCGAAGTAAACCAATTAAATACTGAGTTGTCTATCAAATTTGACTCTGTTCAAAGGAAAAAGAACAGCCTGATATCACTTTGTTTCTGAACCTAAAATTCTGGGGAGCTCCGTGACAACACTATTCATATATGAGTGTGGTGTACATGTGGGTGTGGGCATCAGAGAGTGTGTGTGTATCTCTCTCTCTCTCTCTCTCTCTCTCTCTCTCTCTCTGTGTGTGTGTGTGTGTGTCCTGCAAGTTTCCACAAAATTTATGCATGCTGCTGTTGTCTACAGCAAGCGCTGTTACTGTTGCAAACTAAAGCGGAAAATGAGATTAGCAAAGCTCAAAAGCTTATATCAGAAAAGGATGCAGAATTACATGCTGCTGAAGAAAGCCTCTCTGGACTTGTAGAGGTAATTATTCTGCCATTAAGCTATATAGGAAGGGTCAATTGATCGTGTATTCAGTTTCTTCTTTTTCATGGCTTTTGCTTGGAAGAATGCAGCAAATTGTTATGCCTTTTCCTTCCTCACCTTGGAATCGGTATTTTAATGTTGTGTCTGAAATCTGTTTAATGTTTTATGGATTTCTTTCCTAGGCTAAGATTCAATATTTTGGAGATGGAGAGACGGTGGAGGTAGCAGGTAGCTTCAATGGGTGGCATCAAAGAATTAAACTGGAGCCTCAACTATCATCACCCATGATGGAAGCTATTGGACCAAGGTGCTTAATATCTTTCAATTACGTGCATTTTACTATTTTATGAATTGATCCCTCCAACGATATAGGCCTTCCCTTCAACCTTGACTTTGGGGTTGGCTGACACATAGAAGTGGACAGGTTTGGGGTTATGTTTAATGATGTGGCTACAATAGTTTCCCCCTCTATTGTATTTCAATAGCATTCTTGGGTGTTTGAGTTTTTTTTTTTTTTTTAATTATTTTTTTTTGTAAATTTTGGGGTGTTAACAACACACACCATGTAGGTAAAATCCTGCCACGGTCCTGTCATGAGGCACTTCAGATGGAAATCTGCTAAACAAATATTAGGTCACCCAGTCTAGTAAGACTAGATTACTATCCATGTATAGTACATTATAGTCCAACATGATTTATGTATTCTCAAGAATGGATGGGAACACGAGTAACACACATCAAAGACTTCAAGCAAGAACACTCACCCGATTTTCTCAACCAAATCAAGGCTTGATATACGAAAAGAACACCAAGAACAACAAGACTCTTGAATGACCTTTATCCAAATCAGCTTGGTGAATCAAGCATCAAAGAAAGACAAACAAATGAAGAACAAGATAGAACAAGTGAATGGCGATTGATACAGTCACACCACAATCTCATTCACAAGGGATGGTACTTGTAATCTCGCTTTTGGATAGAGACACACCACCAAAAGATTAAAAACTAGCTCTACAAAACAACACTTGATTAGCGAAATCAAGATACTGAAGCAGAAATTTTGAAAGTTATTAGAACGCTCACAAACAAAGGAATGACCTAAAGCTTTCACTCATATTCATCAAAGTCATCTATGCTGCAAATGAGTACATATGCGTGATATATAGCTAACTCAAAATAATTATAACACTTAGGGCCTGTTTGGAGAGAAAAATAGAATGGAATAAGGGTGGGATAGGTATCCAATTCCTTTTCTTGGTGTTTGGTGAAGCATTTCTGGAATGGGATTGGGAAACCCCCAGGTTTCTAATCCCCCTCAAAAGGGTGGAATTAGAACCCTCTCCCATATATGGGGGGTATCAAAAGGGTGGAATTAGAACCCTTGCCTTCTTCCAACAATGGTTGCTGCGGGAATGGGTAGAGAGTGGTGGTCGGCGGAATCAGAGGCGGCCAGAAGGTGAGTGGTGGTCGTGCCTATTTGGGTTTTACATGGCGTTTTGGGGGTTGCGATTTCTGGGCTTGGTCGTGCTAGTCGGTGTGAAGTGCGAACAAGTGGTGGTCGTGCGAGTGCGAACAGGTGGTGGTGGCGAGTGCGAACAGGTGGTGATGGCGGAAGGTGGCAGTGGAAGGAAGGTGGTGGCGGAAGGTGGTGTCTGGTGGGTTGCGATTTCTGGGTGTAGATTAGGGTTTGATTCCATTCCCTTCTCTCACCAAACATTTTCTATTTTGGAATCAAATTCCATTCCCAACCCTCTAGATATCTAACTCCACACCCATTTCATTCCATTTTTCTCTCCAAACATGCCTTTAAGGTTTCCTAATCATGAAGAAAGGTACAAATCATGATTAAAATGGCTATATGCGTAAACCAAGCTGGTACGTTGCTTCCCCTTGAGGTTTTCGTCCAAAATAGTGGCAAAATGGGCCAATAGGAATATGCAACATGGTAGCTCTCCAGTGGACCAGCCAAAGACAACTCCATTCTAACAAGGACACCTCTCTACTTGCTTGCTTGCTTGGTACTTCCAATCAGCTAGAACACCTCCTCAACGTAACAAAGAGAGGGAAATTCGATTATAGCATGAAAAGACCGATTTGCCCTTGATAAAACTCCAAAAAGACCGAATGTATGTATGTATATATGTATGTACATGTATGTATGTATGTATGTATGTATGTATGCATGCACACATGATGCAAAATTTATTGTGCACATGTAACAGAATATGGAGCCAAAAGCAATGTCGCCGCTACAGTGGTTTTCTGAGTTAAGCTGCCTGGAAATTTGAAACCTTTGAGGGGTGCTTTATATAATGTAGGCAGCAATTTCAATTTCTAATTCTAGGGTTTTTCCAAATGGTTGGATAGATTTTGCTTTGATTTTTCAATGTGGTCTATCTTTAGATCCATCATAATTTATGTTTCATATGCATTTATATTTTCTCACCAAGAACAGTCATGAAATGGGACTTCACCATGTGCATAATGTTTTCAGGAAATCTAGGCTTTGGTCAACAACCTTGTGGCTTTATCCTGGTGTATATGAGGTGCAGTTTCTATAATTCAAATATGTTGCTTTGTCATTAGTATTATATGACTATGGATCCATCTTCCTATTCTTACACCCCCCCCCCACCCCCCCACAAAAAACAAAATTCATTTTATAATTTTATTGTTCCAAAACAACTCGTAGTCTATGCACTTTTTATTTTTATTTTGGTCAGAAACGTTTCATGGATTCCATCATGTTGCTACAATTTTGGATTTTCTTCTATCCCTATCATATACCTCCTGTTCAAGTACATTCTGAAACAGACATCGTCAATTTGCAGATAAAGTTCATTGTTGATGGGCAATGGAAGATTGACCCTCAGAGAGAATCCACAAGCAAGGGCAGTATTGAGAACAACATTCTTCGAGTTGATAGATAATATGGCCTCTGCTACCTTCCTGCGAACATGTAAAATAGTTTACTTGTCTGTGCAGAGTTTAGAGTTTTAGTGTTAAAAATGTCATTTACAAGAAGTATGGAGCCAATAATATTCCAGCCACTATTGTTTTAATTTTCTTTCCTAAAACTGTCACTCAAAGCTGGACCTAGCAAAAAGGTCCTTCACGTAAGGCACAAGTCTAGTCTAGATTCTGGGGAATTCAGAGTCGATCAGTTTTCGGTTTGGGTTAGTTTCAGTTCAATTATTGAAGTTTGGGTCAGATGTGGGCTCTGTTCGGTTGAAGTTTTGGGTCAGGTCTACTTCGGGTATGCTACAGTAGCTTGGGTCTGGGTTGGATATGGTTTGATTTGTTTTGGTTCAGGTGATTGTTGGGTTGGGCCCCAACTAGTTTAGTTAGAAATAAGTTTAGTTGATTTTGGGTCAATGTAAGATGATTGTACTTTGGGATGGATGGGCCTTGATTCCATGTAGGGTTGAGTTGAGCTACTATATATATCACATACACCCGGAGCATGTGTTCCAAATATTTGTGAGTGAACAATCATGCTAGTCAAAGTGAACAATTATATTAATTAGAGTGAACAACCTAATATACTTGGGTGAACAATTATAAAATCTTGAGCACATGCTCTAAGTGCACCTAATAAATTGCAGTTGAGTTAGATATAAGCTAATAAGCTGGACGGGTTAGTTTCAACCCAATGTGAATCATTCCACCGTTAAATTTAGATGGAAATTATCTGACCTGAAAGCAATCCGACCCGAATATAAATACAACCTTGGATTCATTTGAAAGCAAGAACCTGAATTAACTCGATTATATGGAAATTATCTGACCTGAAAGCAATCCGACCAGAATATAAATACAACCTTGGATTCATTTAAAAGCAAGAACCTGAATTAACTCGATCCGAATTTGAACGTACCCAACTCAACCCAACCTGGGAAAAATTTTCAACCGAAGAGCACGATCTTGGTCAAACTCGATCCGACTCGGTCAAGATCAGTCCGGAGTGAAACCGAATCTGAAACTTGCCCAAACCAAATCCGATTCGAGCTGGAGCACGAATGATCCGAACAAACCCAAACCTGAAGTCATCTGATCTGAACCCGTTCCGACACATCCGATTGCTAGGTCTAAGTTACACTAGACACAAATTAGAATTCCACCTTCGCACGTGATTTTGAATTATATATTTATATTATTGATGAATGGCGATATATTACTTTTCCCTTCAGTCTTATTTCTTCAACTTTAGTTATTTATACATTTGGGAAAATAGATGCAATGATGTAGACTGCATTTGGTTGGGTCCAAAATTGGGCATGTTTTGGTTTGGGTTTAGGGGGTTCATGCTATTCTTCATTTCAGTCTATGTTAAGCTAAGGTGAGCACTGGATTGGTTCAAAATCTGGCACGGTGGAGTGTATTCTTGATGGGAAGTGACTGCTTGAGCTATTGAGAAAACACGAGAGGATACCAAAAATCCAATGACGAATGCGAAGAACACCGAAGAATTCAAAGAACACCGATGAATATGAACTCGGATATGATCTTGGATAAAGACAAAGCACCACCAAGATCTAACAACCATCATGCATTGACAAAGGATTATCCACCACAGGATAATAATGAGTTGACTTAATTCACCACTTAACTTGAAATTAGGATGAGAACATTAAAGACTTTGAAGAGATTTTTGAGTGGTCTCAAAAATACCATTTCATTAATCAATCAAGTTAAACTCTCTCTTTCCAATTACCCATATATATAGGTAGAAGAGTGGACTTAAAACCCAAGAAAGAGTTAGCTAATGGGTCTAGTTATCCCAAGTTTAATTACAACCTAATGGTTGTGTTAGGAAAATTGAATTGGACAGGTCGGTTAAATAGGTGTGACCGAGAACTGGTGCAGTGAGCAGTCAGTTTGAACCATAAACTCGTTCAAGCAATTGAACTGGAGGCAACTGCTCGGAATTGGCCAAATCGGTTGCCGATTGAACCTGGCGGTCAACAGCTTAACTAGAATTTCAGTTAAGTTAGAAAAAAAAAAAATCAAAATTGTTGCCGAAAATTGATTGATCCAGTTTTGAAAAGTAGATCTGGTATCCTCGTCTGCAAACTTAATTTTTGCTTTCACGTGGCAGGATTGTTGTGTTTTGGTTTGTGAAATTCCCTAGCATCTTTTGCCTCAGCTACAGGGTCACAAATTCACACACTGTGGATGAAGAAGAGAAATTGAGAGAGAAAAAGGGAAGCAGGAGTTGCAGCACCAGAGCAAGTTAAGCATATTATAGCAGTGGGAATTGGCAAATAAGAAGAAACCTCGATAACCTTTAAAGTAGACGTATGAATACCCGAGATAGAGAAGAGAGAGATGAGCCAAAGGGGTTGAGTTTGAGATGGGTGAGCAGAGTACTTGATAAAAAAATGTCACTAAATTTTCCTAATTAGTCAAAAGTGCAATCAAACTATGAAAATTGTCAAAATGGTCCCTCAAGTTTCTAAAATAATCAAAACTGCTACTCTAATAGGCAATAGCTGGTTAAGGATTGTTTTTATTTTGAAAAAAAATTGAAAGCCAAAAAATTAAAAGGAAAATTGACCACAGTTGTTGCTTCCCCTTCCCTCCATTCTCAATTCCTCCAACTCCTTCATCTTCCTCATCTCCCAAAACAACACCCAGAGAACCTTTGCAAAATCCTAACCCTAAAACATGGAACTGGAGTAGTATTGAGCAATGGAAATGACCGACGGTGCAGTGGTGGTCGGAGTGTGTTGGCGTCGAAGACCAAGTAGTTGCAGTGGTCATTCACACTTGTGATCCAACAATGTCGATGAAAATCGAGTAGGGTATATGTTTATGCATGTTTGCGATGGTGTTTGAAGTTTGAAAATCGCAAATTTATAGTCATTTGGGGGTTTATTGATGGCTAAATTGGTATTGTAAATGTGCATTTGAGTGAATGTTGTAGTTTATGAACAATTGAATTTTTGGTAATTTAACCCTAATTGGTCTGTTTGTTGCTGGTATTAGGAGAATTGTTAAATTAAATTTGGAGGGTTGTTGATGTATGTATACTCTAGAATGGATGAGGAAACATGAGAAAACACACACCATATTAAACTAGTATCGATTCGTTTGGTTCTTGAACCAAATCACTTGGGTAAAACAAGAATCAAGGAACGAAAAACGAATGAAAAGAAGGACAGAACAAGTGATTGATGCTCGATACAGACACACCACGAACTTAATCAATCTCATTTTTGGATACAGACACACCACCAAAAGATTAAAAAAAAAGCTCTACACAACACCATTTGATTTGCCAAATCAAGATACTGGAGTAGAAATGAGAGTTTTAGATACTCACAACAAGGAAAGCTCTTGGTAGTTCTTCTATTCATAAAAGTCTAATGAAGATGAAACTATTACAAGGGAGTATAAATACACGGCTGAAACAAAGGGAAGCAAGCAAGCACACAAGCTGGTAGCTCTAATTACAACAACTTAGCTTTCCTAATTATGAAGAAAGCTTTAATCTTACTTAATTAACATAACTACATAAGAATTGAACTATCACAATTCCTCAGCATGAAAAATTCGTCCATCATGGTGGCAAAACGGACCAATAGGAGCGAGCTAGATGGTACTTCCCAATAGGGCTAACGTAAGACACTTACACTACAAGAAATATGGTTATTTGTAGCATTAAATTTTGCCACAAAATATAAAAATATTGCTACAATAGGCTTTTGTAGCATTTTTTGGAAATGCCACAAAGATGCCACAAATGTCTTGTTACAAAAGGCTTTTGTGTCAATTTTAAAATTGCCACAAATTATAAGGTTTTAGTGGCATATTTTGAATTGCTACAAATGTTAAAATGCTACAATATCCTACAATTTGTAGCAATTTTACTTTGCCACAAAACTAACTTTGCCACAAATGTACATTATTTGTGGCATATATGATTTGCTACAAATAATATTTTAATTCTAAAAGAGCATTTGTGGCAACTTACATTTGCCACAATATGTATCTTTAATTATTGAATAATTGTAATATAATTTATAATGTTGTTTGTAATAATGCATGTAGGAGATAATCATGGTATGTGTGTGTGTCTATATATATATATATATATATATATATATATATATGTACGTATAAAACAGTGAACTCTTATTAAGGTAAAAGTACAAGATTTAAATGATATATAAATATTTATAATATATATCGTAGACAATATATACTAAACATGGAAAGAAGACTTTGTTCATAAATCATAATTTCTACCTATCTAAACATAAGAATTGTTCTAGTTTCGTTTCTTGGAGCGATAGGGGTAAGCACCACTATTGTTCTAAACTAAATAAGAAAAATAAAAATAATATCATGAATAGCCTAAACTAACATCTTCATGCTTGAGAGCCTCAATGAACTTTGCATCTGCAACATCATCTTTGTTTGCATTACATATCGTGCAAGAAGTCCTTGATTGAATGTGTAACTGCAAAGAGAAAACAATTTCTTTAAAAGTATTTTTAAAAATATACTACCAAAAACCGACAACATTTCACCTAAAAATTGGTAATATCCTAGACAAAGTGCCTTAAATATCAAATTCACATAAGTTTCAAAAAAAAAATTCACATAAAAATAATTACCTCAAAGGCCACACGCCGGAGTACATCACGAGCTACACGCTTGAAGTCCAACCAGATACATATACATAAAAATAAATCTATACATGGCAAGATAGTCACCATACCTTTAGTATTGTCTATTAGGACTTGGGACATGACCCGCGAAAGATTAGAATCATCACAATTAGGTCATTTGGCAAATGAATTAATTAGCTTACCCATCAAAAGCTCATTTTCCTCTGGCAGTTTTGGTTAAACGATTGGAATCACCACAATTAGGAACTCCGTTGACATGATTATAACTTTATAAGCACACATAATGTAGTTGGCTCTTGCTTGGTGAATACACTTTCAGGTACAATACTTTCTAGTGAGAAACACTAAATGTCACTTGTCATGGATGTGATCATTTATCATTTTGCATAGTTTAAGCCATGATTTTGTCATTTAGGAGTTATTGGAAAATACTAAATGTTAAAGGAGATGATTCTACTCATATGATGAGGTGGATATTATGATAGACTTGGTTTATAGTGAAAATTATTCAACATGAACGGTGACAACTGATTAAGTAGAGCTTTATTTTATTATAATCTTGCTATGACTCTTTATAATCTGCCTAAATTTAATGCCTTGTTCAATCCTTATTTGTAACATCCTAAAATTTTATGAATATAGTAGTAAACATAGTAGTGGGAAACAAAACAATTATGTAAATAGTTATAGTTGTAACATAATTAGCGTGGTAAATAATAGCAATAGCATGATAAAAGTAATGAGTCTAGCAATAACAATTCTTGTTACATGATTGTTTAATGATAAATAATAATAAATTACTAATAGTGTAACTATAGTAGTATTATAAAAATTATAATTATAGTAATACTGTAATAGTAATAATAATAATAATAATAATAATAATAATAATAATAATAATAATAATAATAATAATAATCTTTGTTGGTCCTTATAACTTCAGTTGCATTATTCTTTTTCTCTTTGGTCTTGATCGTGTATGACTTGTTTGATCAAAAATTGTTGCATGTTTGATTAAAAATTGCTACTAGCTCATCAATGTGATCATAAACTTCCTCCGTTATTTCATTACTGCATTGATCGTTCATCGCTTGGTTGACTTCATATCCATTGGAAGCGAATAATTGTTAGCTTTAATTGCTTTAGTTTGTTGGTTTATCTAAAGTCATACTCTTGACTGTTTATGGTCGCATTTATAAACAGTTCATGAGTTCAAGTGCTATGTGATATAGTATGTTTAAGATTATTAAAAGTTCCAAGAATCTTTTAATGATGTGAATTGGCAATGATGGCTGGTGCTTGCTTGAGGTGAATTTCTTATATATGCCTAGCTATGTTTCTTTTATCAGACTTTATGCCAGTGATGTTTGGATAGAGAGAATGATTAGAGTAAAAGGTGCCTGAAAAAGATAGCTTCTCCACCTCTTCCTCTATTTTCAGCCCTCTAGAGACTTGACCTAGGGAAAGAGGAGTCTAGGGTAGGGTGATCCAACAAACAATATATATATGATGAATGAGCATAATATTCTAACCCAAGGAAATAAATGGGAAATTCCAGAGAATTCAATCAGAGCTTCGATCTGGCAGAATCATATCAACCTCCATTTGAGAGGCTCAAATCTAATCACAAACACGTCCTTAATCTGGCCTCCGCACAAATCAAAACGACAATCGTAGGTCAACAATGATAATTCCTATATCATTCACATTCTTATTAGTGGATAGTACTAAGCATAGTCTAGTCACTTCTTTGGCTTCTCTTGTAACTGCAAATGACCTACCCTTATGGATCAAACATCAAGTTAGCAAATGCGAAGAAGTACTATATATGCTTCTAAAGCCTGTATGTTTTTGGATAAACAACTCATTGATCAAGTGCTTAGATTTCTACGCTCTGCACTATGTCATTCACCTTTTTCACTTACATCTTCTATGGGGGATGACCTTCTTCATTTACTTGGTGGATGGTGAATATTGCTAGATTAGCACTGATGGTTTACATGGTTTAATATCTGTGCATAAGACGAGAACTACGGGAGATTCTTGTCAATCGTTTTCGTCCTAGTAAGGAACTTCTCCTATGTACAAGATTGTATAAATTTTCATATTATACAGACTTTCTTTCTCTAATTATCCCATTTGACCACATGTTGAACCTTACAAGGGAGGCCCAAAGGAAATCCAAGTGCACTCTATGAAACACAATTGAGCGCATTGGGCGAGGGGGAGGTTGTATAAGGATCCCTTCTCCCCATTATCTCTTTTTATCCCCTGTAAGACCAAAAGATTTTGAGAAGCTAGTTGTTCGCTATTAAATGTCTTTAACGTTTAATAGAATGATCTTTAACTCCACTCAACATACATGCCAATTGAGTGGTTCTTTACTATCATTAGCCCAAATATCATCCAAGAATCCTAGGCCCTCTCCATGACTTTACCTGTGTAACACTCCTTTCTGTCGTCAAATGCATGCCTAATACACATACAACACAAATAATGTGGTTGCTGGTTTTTACTATTGGGCGGGAATGTACATACTCTGAGCTGAATTTGTTTCTAATTTTGATTTAATTTCTCCTACAAAGCTTAGTTTCCTATATCTCACCAGCCAATGTTTTTTCTTTATAATTCATAATAAGATTCAAACTCTACCATAAAAACAAGCATCTCAAAACCCAGAAATCAATTAGTTAAATTGATTGATTGAAAGGGGGAAAACCAAATGATACTTCCAAACAGAAGAGGGAACAAAGTATGCATTGTCAGAGTGCTCAAGTTAATGGAACCATTGTGAATTTGTGAGACAATAGAGCCAATACCAGAAACACATGCAACCAGCGGAGAGAAACTAAGGTTGGCATACACTAGTGACACATTGATACAAATGCACCAACCAGGGCTCCAAAGACCTTGCTCGAGAACCCAGTACCACTGACTTCTTTGACCCATCTTCCTCTATTGTTGTAAAACTAATCTCAGCAATTGAGTAATTATGACCAAAAACTATAAACCACCTCTGAAATATTAACAGATCAAGAATTTGGAAAGAATCACTTCTCAATTGAAGTGACACAAAGGGTTAAACTTGGAAATCTTCAAAAACGAAACCCAACAAAGTGAACAAACCAAATTCAACCTGGAAATTTTCAAAACCGAAACCCAACAAAGTGAACAAGCCAAATTCATTCAAACGAAAACAGATAAATTGAATTTAAATTACAAAATAAAAAAGGAACTGCATCACATGAATAGATTTGATTCAACAACAAATAGATTACAAGAGGCTAAACAAATATGAAGAATTCACCTGGTGCTTGCTGGAGGCAGTTTGGAGATCGATCAGGCGGCTTGATGTACTGTCCACTTGCTCGTGATGGCAATTTTATGGCTCATCTAACAGTTTGGTAGTGAGTAGAGGTCGAATAGCTTGATAATGGTGAGGGAAAGGGGTAGCAACAATAGAAGGCTTCTTCTTGTCAGATATACAAGAGATGGGGCGCATAGAAGAGAGGGAGGAATACAGATTAGGTTTTTTGGTAGAACGCGTTAATTTCTTCGTAATATTTTTTAGATCAAGTTTACTTAAAATTAATCGCAGGAGTACTAATATGAGGGCGTAAAATTAAGAAATTAGGGAAAATTTTGCATCTATTAAAAATTTGAGTAATTCCCCCCCCCCCCCCCCCTCCCAACCAATTGTCGCCAATTGTGGCAATTTTGAATGATTGCTACAATAGCAGACTATTTTGTGGCAACTTTTGTATTGCCACTGTTAATAGACCATTTTAGAACTTTTGTAGCAATTTTTATATTGCCACAAAAGAATTGCCACAAAAAAGCAATTTTGTTGTAGTGATAAAATACATCCCTATCCATCGTTCTTTTCTAATCCCTTCATAATCACCCTCATTACAACCATATAACCTTCCATACACCATTTTCTCCTAGCCACCCACATTACTTCATCAAAGTTTCAAGACATGAGGGAGACAACTCAAGGGATCAAAGTCATCATCGCTACATCTTAAGCAAGGTTCGATTTCTTTATTTTCATTATTGTAATTAATCATGTAATTCTTTCTTTAATTCCGTGCTTGTACATATTTTGTAAAATGAAAACCGCATTGTTTTATATTGCATGTTTTGAATAATAATTCCGCGAAATTAATCAAACTTCTCCCCGCTCATTTTCTTTTCAATTTTTATTTTAGTAGAGTCTGTTTTTATAAACAGGCGGATTCGAGAGTTCTTATAACTCTCGAATTCGTAACCTTACCCCCGTATCTAGAAATCGGGTTCGTAGACCGGAGTCTTTCTTTTTGTATTTAATGGTTTGTCAATTTCCTTATATCGCCTGGTGACTATTTTGCATTATATAAATCCGTTTAATTATTTAAAATGTTCAGTTTTTGCATAAAAATAAATTAAAAAATGATTTCATTCACATCCACCACCAATTC
Source organism: Portulaca oleracea (assembly GCA_029582165.1). Classification (NCBI taxonomy): domain Eukaryota; kingdom Viridiplantae; phylum Streptophyta; class Magnoliopsida; order Caryophyllales; family Portulacaceae; genus Portulaca; species Portulaca oleracea. Next base: position 37,509,082 of record CM055882.1, read on the forward strand.
AAAGCTAGGCCCGAGAGGAATGGACTAGAAATCGATAAAACCTAGGCGGGCTTTATCAATTTCAATCCACCCCTCTCTAGGCCGAGGAGGAAGAAGACCCAGCCCAGAGTCCATTAAAACCTAGGCGGGTTTTAATGGGTTCTGGCGGCCCACTTCTTCCTTCTCGAGCCTGAATTGAATGTTTTGGATTGGGATTGAATTATTATTAACTTATTTTGTGCAATTTCGAATAATTTAAATAATAAAAAAATGGGTTTGTAAATAAATAAAGTTTCATCACCCCGAAAATGAATTTCAAAAAATAAAAATATCCTTATTTAAGGATTAAGAAACCTTAGTCGGCTCCCGATCACAAATGTAGCGCGTCACGACAAAAGGGTCACCACCTTTTCTCGGGGTCCTACAATTATTATATGCAAAACTTGATGCCATTAATGAGAAAATGGAAAGAATGCATGTGAATGTTTCCCCTCCCTCTAAATGTGCTTCATGTTATTCTTTTAAGCATGCAACTCTAAATTGTCCTAATGGGGTGGGTAGTAGTAACCAACCTGACCAAGCTAATTTTATTGGAAACACTACCTAGAGACTGCCTTTTGACCCTTACTCCAACACATACTACTCCGGTTTGAGATACCATTCTAATCCTTCTTACTGAACCAAATGGGTCACCCACAAGGACAAAGACCTCCCACTCAACCTTACCAAGCCCCTCAAAAGCCCGACCTAGACGCTATGATGGCATCCATGCTCCAGGCCTAACAAAAGCAACTCGAGCATCAGCAAAGACAAGATGAGGTGATTAAGGCCCTAGCCACTAAGGTTGACCCGTCCTGGTATACTGAACCAAATGCTTGAGAACCAGATCGCTATTCAATCTGGTATTTCCACCACTCGTCCTAGATCACCCGTGCCTAACCCTAAGGAGCATTGTAATGCCATAGTTTTGAGGAGTGGTACACATCTTAAGGGACCCGAGATGCATGCTAAATGTTAAACATGGGTGGGGGAGGGTTTGAGTGAGAAGGATATTGAGAAAGAGAGTGAGGAGAAGAAAGATCAGAAGAGAGAGAGACCATCGATGAGGGTAATGCTGAAATCCCTCAACCACCACCATCACCACCTAGAGTTTATGTGCCCCCTATTCCATTCCCTTCTAGGCTTGCTAAGTCTAAAACTAATGTTCATTTTGGGAAATTCCTTGGTATGCTGAAAAAGTTGAATGTGAATGATCATTTCCTTGATGCTTTGTCCCAAATGCCTTTACATGCTAAATTCTTGAAGGAGATTCTCTCCAAGAAAAGTAAAGTAGATGACTGTGAGGCAATTGCATTGAATGAGGAGTGTAGCTCTGTGGTTTTCATCAAGCTCACTCCAAAGCTTAAGGACCCTGGGAGTTTCACTATTTCTTGTGGCCTCGGAACCATAAACATCGACCGTGCTTTATGTGATGTGCGCTCAGTGTGAGCTTGATGCCTTATTCCCTTTACATGAGACTGGATTTAGGAGAGCTTAGACCTACCGCCATGTCACTGCAAATGGTTGATTGTTCTGTTAAGTACCCAATGGGTATTTTAGAGGACTTTTCTCTTAGGGTAGGGGACTATTATGTGCCTGTGGACTTTGTGATTCTTGATATGGCCGAGGACACCCGTACCCAAATTATTTTGGGAACACCTTTCCTTGCCACTATTGGGTGCGTAATAGATGTTAAAAAGGGAAATATGAACTTTAAGTTTGGGGAGCATGAGGTTGAATTTGATCTGTTTCGTGAACATATGCCTCATTCTGTCTCTTCTTGCTGTGGTGTTGATGTGATTGGGGGTGATGAGTCTGTTGATGTTTTTCCTGAGGGTCATGGACTTGGTGACGTGAAGGATTGGGCACATGTTATTGAACCTGAGCCTAACATCACCAAGGACATGCCCTATGCTACTAATGAGGATTTGGTTGAGAAAGTTTTGCAGGTTTGATTCTAAGATGCCTTCCATTGCTGAGGAAGGAAAGTAATTCGACCATTGCTGGTGTGTTCGACTTCGAGACCTTGAGGGGTCACGTGCTGATGGTGATCCGAAAGAGTTTGGCCATGACATTCTGGAGCATTCTCCTAGTTGAGGTAAGTTTCTTCTAGCTTAAGATGTTAAACTAGTGCTTTTTGAAAGGCAACCCAAGCATTTATTTGTTTTCTTATGATTTGTTTTTGTTTGAGTTAGTTTGATTTGATTACGAAAGCCCCTCCCTTGATTGGTACTTTATGGTGTATATTCCAATTGTCATTGCAAGCGTATTCTTGGGAATTCTTGGTTTGATGTGGATGATAGGAGAGACTTGGTTACTTGTTTGATTTAGATTGCTTGTCTTGATTGTGATTCAACTAGTCTTGAATGATTCTTGTGTATGATAGTGAAGTTCTTGTGTTTGGTACATCAAATGAACTAGTTGTTTGCGATTGTGGTAGGCTAACCCGTGAGACTTTTTGAGCCTAAAAGACAATCATTTTTATAGTCTCATTTTCTTTTTTGAGTGTGACCTTACCATGTTTTCATCTCTAGAACTTGATTTGACTCTCTTTGAAACTGCATTTGACGTGTGCATTGTGTTAATATGATTGAGGCCCATTTTTAAGCCACAAAGCCAAAAGCCACCTGACAATATGACTTCTTTTTGCTAGCCCTTGCAAAGTTTTTCCTATCTTGATTGTTTCACCTATATTGCGCACCTTTGGCCTGTTCTTAATCCCATATCTTTCTAGCCAAGTTAGTGGAGCAACAATTCAATTCATCAACTGGGGGAAGTTTTGTAGTCTTTTTGTTGGTAACTTTGTTGGTTGTGAGTGCTCGATGAGGGGGAATGTTGTTGATCATTATTTATCCTCTAACTAGCTTCGAAGCTTTAATTGGGTTGAAGGGAAATGAGTCTGTTTTCATTTATTCATGTTATTTACAGAAAGAAAAAAAAAGAAGAATGAATCATTGTTTTGAAAAAAAAAAAAAACTGAGAGAAGCTTTGATGAATATGGTGAATAGCATGGTAGTTTTCTCGTTTATGTCGACTCTTCCCTTACTTTTCTTCGATTGGGAATATATTTGTGCTTGATTGCGGTGTGAAGTGAGAGGTGTTATGTTTTATGTATTAGGAATAATGCTCTTTAGGTCCTTGGCTCTTTAGCTCCACATATCACAAATGATTTCCCTCCTTACCCTACACCTAAGTCCCGTTACAACCTTTGAAAAAGTCCTCATGATTAACATTTATGCATATTGTCTATAGCGATAGAGAATTGAGAGTCTTGTCAAACTTATGGTAGTTTTCCTACATTGGTTGAAGGTTTTGAGCGAACCATCATATCTTTTTCAAACACACGAGGAGAGTGATTTACATATCCTAAACTGAGGTCTTATCGATCCCAACTAGTTGGCCAAGCATTTGAATGGAATTTGATTGTACTTGAGTTGTGATGGATTGGTTGTATTGCTTCTTGACTTGTGATTCTGTTTCGAATAGCATTCCTTGTTTCGAATTGATTCTTAATCTCGCTAGGGAGTCTCTTTTGTGTATGCTTGTTTCGACTTTCTAATGTGCCCTTTTATTGGAGGAGGTGTGTGAGTAGTTTTCTTTTCAAGTCATTTCATCTAGTTTTGAGTCTTATACTTGCTTGGGGATAAGCAAGGAGTAAGCATGGGGGGATTTGATAACAACTTTTTATGACTATGTTTTTGGGGGTTTTCGATAGTGAATTAGAGATAGTTTTATGTGTGAACCTTGACTTTTATCCCAATTTCCCTACTACACTTGGTGTTGTTGTTTTTTATGTGAATTTGTAGGTTTTGAGGCCAAAACACCAATTTTCTCTCAATTTCTGGCAAGAGTGAAGACACCACGGGCCTCTACATGTCAAACTCAGACCGTGGAGCAAATTTGGGACGGAAAGGAACAAGGGAGGACCGGGAAGTGTACACCACAGTCTGACCATGGTGGGTGCCACAGTCCGTGGCGGTTCAGCCTTCTTGCGCCGCTTCGTTGTGCAAAGGAAAGAAGAGAAAAGGCAGGCAACAAGTACCAGGGGCAGCCCGTGGTGACTGGCGTGCTGCGGATGGCCGTGTGTCGCAAGAAAGAGAGCAACAAGTGACGGTTCTTAGGCATTCATCAAAGGACCCAGCCGTTCATTCATGCCATCATCCATTCTTGAGGAGAGAAAACAAGGAGAAACCCTAATACACTCATCCACTCATTAATTCCTCCATCAAGATTCATGATTGAGATCGATTCGAAGAGAAGTGAAGTAAAAGATTCGGGAAGAAATCATCAATACTTGCGAGGAAGACTCCACCCTGGGATCGAAAGACCCGAAGGTTGTATTCCTTATTGTTTGTATTTCTTTTCGATTTCTTTCATTGTTTTGAGAATCAATCATGATGTTTGGAACTTGTGTTATATTTTTTTTTTACGATGAGTGAGTAGTTTCTTTGAATTCTAGGGTTTTGCAACCCGAAACAATGTAGTTCGATTGAATATTATTAGTTTGTGCATGAATTCTTGATTTAAATCAATTGAAGGTTGTGTTTTCCATGTTTATGAGTGTTCTTGTCCGGTCTCGTTTCGAGCCGAATTGAGATCATTTATAAGGTGTTTTGCTTGTTTTAGTCCCTTGATTGTGTTTTAATCATGATGATTTTATGTTTTTGTAGGATAATGAAGAGTTGGAAGGAAAACCGAACCAAAAGAATAAAAAATAGCCCAACATCACAGGTGTAACGCCCGCTACTACTAGTGGGCCGCTCGCCACAGCTGGGCAGAGAAAGGTCGCACCTACGACTGAATGGTAGCGCACGCGACCATCCTTGAGTAGTCTTGGATGGAAATTCATCCAGAACAAGGTCGCGCTTGCGAAAAGAAGTCTCGCACCTGCGAACATTTGTGTAGCGCCCGCTACAAAGTCCTTCACGCCCGCGACCAGAGTTGGGAGATTTGGGATGGAAAAAGAACCAGAAGCAGCTCGCACCCGCAACCCCATATGGTGCCGCCTGCGACCTCCCTTAATTCCAAAATCGCCTGCTTCTCTTCGCTGTGTCGCACCCGCGACAGATGATGTCGCGTCCGTGACGGGTGTGTTTCCTGCGCAATTTCTGGGCCAAAACGGCAGTGCTTTGTGCAACCAACAGCCCTTGTATAAATACTCCTGGTGACGTTTTGATCAATATCTTAGGGTTTTAGCTTAGTTTTATCTTTCATTATGGCTTAGCTTATCTTTCATGCTTTAGAATTAGATTGAATTCAGATTTTCATCAAGTTTTAGTTTATTTCCAAGCTTTCTCTAAGTTTTCTTTCATTGTAATCAATTCTCTTTCAAGCACTCTCAATTCAAGCAATTCCCAAAGCTCTTGTTCTTTAAGTTTTCATTGTTGATTTACATTCAAGCTTTCTAGTGCTAGTTCACCAAACTTCCAATCCAACTTTTAGTGAGGAGGAGGATTAAGAGTCACAAATTCTACTTCAAGTGAGGATTTGGGGATTCTTAGTAATCCAAATCACAATTTTCTTGTTTGTTTGGGGGAAAATTCAAGTGAAGGTTGAAGATTCAATGTGAAGGATCCATGATTTGAGTGAAGATTTAAAGCATTCTAGGTATAATTTCTTGATCTCAATTTCATTGTTAGATTTAGTTTTATTGTTTTCTTATTTGTTGCTTTCAATTGCATTCTTCTTTCTTGTCTATTAGAGTTAGTTCATCTTGTAGTTCATGCTTTCTTTAGTTTTTATTGCTTTCAATTCTTATTAGTTTAGTTTATTTTCATTATTTACTGCTTTTTGCATTTGGAAAACCCCAATCAAACCAATTTCCTAGAAACCTAAACACCCATCCTTGAGGTACGACAACCCTACTTCTAGAAACTACAAAATCTACAACCGAACAGTTCTTTACGCTTGGAATGCTTGTAATTAGATATTAACCTAAGAAGTACTAAAAGGTGAATTAGGATAATATGACTACCAACCTTTCTACCTAGTTTTGTAAAATTTGAGAAAAGAATAGCAGACTAGGGAACCTCGTGATAACCAGAATAGTTTAGACCTTCAACTTTCACTAACTTGAAAAGCACAAGAAAGTTGTAATTTAGGTTAATCGAGCTAATTCTATTAGCGTCGAAAGAGGGGTAGAGTTCTTATGGTTGTCATTCTTGATTCATTCTTGGTTGTATGATTGTGCAGGCTAGATTTTAGTAATCGAACTCGTTGTTAGGTTAGCATCTCCCTAGAAGTCTTTCTCTCTTGATAGAATCTGTGATTGATTTTTCCTGCTTTATTATTTCTGATTAGTTGTTAGACCTTTACAAAACCCAAAACCTGATTAGCTTAGCAATCACTTAGAGATTAGTCTATTGAGCTGCTATTTGAGTCCCTACGGGATCGACCTTGACGTGCTACTACGTACACCGTGCACTTGCGACCTTGTCAATCACGTAATCCCATAAACTTTTCTCATCGTCTTTCTCCATCAACTCTCATCACTTACTATCATTCTCTCTCACATTCTCTCCCACAATTATCCTAGCCATCATCATCCTATCATCCATACACTACAGTTCTCACTATTCTCAAACATCCATCATTTCATCCAAGTTTCTAATCCAACGTCGTTCGTCATAAGGAGATCGATCTTCTGTTTAAAGTAAGGTTTGTGCATCTTTTATATCCAATCATGTAATTTTTATTCTTTAAGTTGGCTTACATGTACATTATTTTGTAAAAACATCATATTTTAATCTTTGCATGTTCGGAATATAATTTTGTGAAATTAATTAAACTTCTCCCCGCTCATTTGATTTCAAGTTCGATTCCAGTAGAGTATGTTTTCAAACAGGCGGATTCGAGAATTCTTTAATTCTCGAATTCATAACCTTACCCCTGGACTTAGAATTCGGGTTCGAAAACTGGAGTTATTTCCATTTTTATTTTCTAGGTTTGTCGATTTCTTCAAATCGGCTGACGACTCTTTCTTTCTTTTATAACCTCGTTTTAATTATCATAAATACACGTTATTACTCCGAAAAAATACTTATTAATATTTTTTTACGTTTCCATCACACAAGCCTAAGGCTCGGCTGAGGGAAGATGGGCCTAGAAAATAGCAAAGGCCACATGATCTATGCTATTTTCCACCCATTTTCGCTGGGCCGAGGAAGAACAGGCCCAACCTTGGGACTGTCGTAGGTCGCGCGGCCTACGACACCCCCTGGTGGCCCATAGAGTGGACTCACTTTACTGGAAGTAGCATATTCGCCATGTTGTTCGGCCAAGAGGTGGCACAAGAGAAATCTGAAGATGATGTTGTTATCGCTGCACTATCTAACCCAAGGTTCGATCCAAGTCTCCTGATCGCTGGAGATGGAAGAGATAATGCGATCTCATGGGTCGATGTTAAGGAAAACAATTTCTTTCTATCTGTAGGAGAGTCTGTTCCTAAGGTCATAGAGTCGGGTCCTAAGGGTCTAGAGTCAAGTGAGGCTGGTCTTGAGTCTGCTGGCGCATTCAATAAGATGAACATTTCTGCTTACTCTGATTCTTCTTCCCCTTCCCTGAACTGTTGTGTCAACGATAATCTTGAACTTAATGAACCCTTAAATGAACTTGCTAATGAACCTGAGCACAAAATGGCGGTGTTAAAAGACACCATCAACATAAATGTGGGTATAGAAGAACGATTGCGAGAGTTGAAGTTGGGTAGCTCTCTAACCGAAGAAGAGCGACTAGCACTCACGGAGCATCTCAAAGAGTTCGTAGATGTGTTCGCATGTTCTTATGAGGATATTCCATGGATTGACAGAGACATCGCAGAGCATACCATACCATTGCTCCCTAATGTAAGGCCGGTCCTGCAAAAGGCCGGAAGGATCATACCAGAATAGGCTAAGAAGATTGAAGAAGAGGTGGCCAAGAAGCTCAACGCCAAGTTCATTAAAGCGTTCTAATACATTGAATGGATTGCCAATATAGTCCTAGTACCTAAGAAAGATGGTAAGGTACGCATGTGTGTTGATTTCCGAGACCTCAACAATGCCAGTCCCAAGGATAATTTTCCATTACCTCACATCGATGTGTTGGTGGTGTAGACACCGGATTTTGTACCGGTATTAGTTTTAGTTATTTGTAAAAAATAAGCTAGCCGAGTAATTTAGTGGCATGCAAACCCATTTCTTTTCTAACCCGGAAGCGAGCAAAACTGGCCAACAGAAAACCAGCCCAAACCCGTCTGGGTTGGGCTCACGTTATTTCCGCCTCCAGCCCAAACCCGTCTGATGTTCATCCAGTTTTCATTCCATCCTCCAGCCCAAACCCGTCTGGGTTTATTGATTCCGCGGCTATAAACTACAACCCTAAACATACCCCTAATCTCCTCATTCCACTATAAATTAAACCCGAATCCCTCTCATTTTCACACACGACATTATGCTAGAGTATTGACACTAGCATATTCTCTCTACCTCTTCTCTCCCTTTGCATGCTACTTCACTAAAGGTTAGAATAATTATCGTTAATGTAAACCATGTAATATAACCTATCGAATTCACGTATCATTTGTTTTTTTAATTCAATATTTTGCATGACGTTAATGTTAAACTTGTGAGATTCATACTTAATTCCCCCCTTTTAACTTTTTCCCGCTTTGATTTAATTCTAGTAGAGTCTATTCGGTTGAATAGGCGGATTTGACAATTTTAATTGTCAAATTCGTAACCTTACCCCCGAATCCATCTTTGGATTCGTAGACCGGAGTCCGTGTCAAAATGGTTTGTTGTTTTTCTCCTAAAAATTCAACTGGCGACTTTCATACTTCTGTATATTCCTTTTTTATTTCCGTGGTGCACTCTTATCCTTTCGAGGAAAATGATAGAATAAAATGAGGATATGAAGGTGTGAACTCGAACGGGTTCTGAAGCCCCTTCCTTATTCCCCTTTTTATGGTTTCTTTGATCTAATTTGTGGATAGCGCAAAAGGTAACCCGGTTTGGTTCAATCCATGAACCCAGGCGGGTTTACTGTCTTCTTTTCACTTTCTTTTTGCTTCGCTATTTCTTCGGTCCAATTTGCGGATAGCATCTGAGTTAACCCGGCTCGGTTCAATTCATGAACCCAGACGGGTTTATCACCTTCTTTTCAATCTTTCCTTTAGTTTTTTTTTGGGGTCTACAGCAACGAAACCCGGTTTGGTTCAAGCGATGAACCCAGACGGGTTTTCTTGTTTTCCCTTTCCTTTTATATCTCTTTCTTTCTTTTTCTTAAAAAGGGTGAATCTCGGGATTATGACGCATAAATCGAATTAATCTATCAGCAAAAATATTCTTAAAAGTTCAACCTTATTTAAGGTTAAGCAAACCTAGTCGGCTCCCAATCACTTTTAAGTAGCGCCGCGAAAAAGGTCATCAATTTTTCGGGGTCTACAGATTGGCGACTCCACTGGGGACTTAAACTTAAAAAGAGGGTAAAACTTGAAAGAATTAAATTTTAGTGAATTTTGTAAAAAAAAGGGAGGAATTAATTTATTTCACATTTTTATCATTTTTAGGCATATTGCATACCAGGCTACTCTTGGGCCTTTATGGCTGGGGAGCACAAAAGCGTTGGTTTAGGTTGTAAAACTAGGAATCAGTCCCGAGAGCGGGAGGTCACTACTTGTGGGATGCACTTACACAGCCAAGCATTTGATCTCTCCTCTCACCCGTGTTACACTCTAAAGGTTTCCTTGAAATCCAAAGAGCAACACCCCACACATTTTTCCTATGAATTCCATATAAGGAAAATGCACCGGGGTGAGAACATGTGGTACCCTATTCATCTCCCTAAACCTAGAAAAACCCTGGATCTAAAGCCATGATTAGGCTCATCCCGCATCTGTATGTCATGTAAATTAATCCTGTAAAAGTTGAGTCCAAGTGTCTAGCCTGATCATGAGTGGAACGTCATTCTAGCCCGCGTAGGATCATATGAGAGACGGACGGGCCTAAACCCAGACGGTTTTGATGGGCCTGGCCTAGTTGGACTCACTGTGGAATCCTGTCTATGCCTATTTGAAAGGGAGGGATTACAGTTCAAACCCAGACGGGTTTGGGCCTGTTTTTCTTCTCCTTCCACATCGGGCCAAACTGTTCGATACTGCAGTCAGCCCAATCCACTTACTACTGATCCTATTCAGCCCTTTATGACGCTCCTTGAGTCAGATACCCAATGAGTATCAGTCCTGTCAGTCATCATGCTAAGTCCATATAGAGTTAGGACATGCACTCCCACAAAAGTGGGTGAGTCGCCCTTATGTCAGCATGTAGGCGTCATGTCCATGTCCTAGGTTCATATAGGTCCATTAAGTCATGCATGCATTGGACGGGTGGCATAAAGGTTCTTTCGAGCACTAATCAGTTTCCATGCAGGCAAGATAGCAGACCATCTCCGAGCTCGCATCCGTGACCCACAAACCGGCAGACTTATTCGCAATCCCAACTACAGACCGCCGGCCCAATCCAGTGAATCCAGTGAATCCACCATGTCAGGATCCCTCGCCAACAACCTTTTCGGGGAAAATTCTGGTGACAAGCAACTTGATGGGTCGCAGACGGGCATAGAAGCAATTGCCATTTGCATGGCAGACCAGGAGGACAGAACCAATGAGAAGCTAGAAAAGAAATTCAGTGAAAATCAGCAAACCATGAATGGCGTGCTGGAAGCCATTAAGCAGATCAACAAAAAGCTGGGCCTCGAACTTGAGGAAGAGGAAAACTATTATGGCTCCGAGTCTGAGGCCGAGGCTGATGATGGGGCTGGAGAGGGTCACCCCAAATCCAAAAATGGAGGCCCAAAACCTAAGTCATTTGGTGAAGTCAAGTCCAAACTTGTACTGAATAACTCTAAAACTTCGGAGGACCCCTATGTCAAAAAACTTGAAGAGAAGGTCGATATGCTCACCAGAAGGATGATGAAAGCTGATCCGACCTTCACCGACGCCTGCATGGATTTGGCCATCCCCAAACACCATGTATCGAGAATAAGGGACAAGGTTGAGGTGCCAAACATAAAATTTAGGCCCTCTGAAAACCCATCTCATCACTTGGAGGAATTCATGAGGCTGGCTCCCCTCCATAAGGTAGATGAAGGTCTCTACACCACGGTCTTCCCTTCCACTCTAGAAGGTAAGGCCAAGGTATGGTACCAAAATCTACCTCCGCAAGTCAAGACCAATGCAGATGAGTTATTCAAGGCCTTCATAAGTCATTTTAGTCGCCTGCAGCAAAAGGAGGTCACCGTAGATGACCTAACTTCCATGAAACAAAGGGAGGACGAATCATTCCTCTCTTATTACGAGCGATGGCACTCCATGCTGTCCGAAATTGATGAGTCTGTCCCCTTTAGGATGCAATTAAGCACTTTCAAGCAAAGTATTCATTCCCGCATCACACGGTATTTTGGCTTCCAATCCATTAAAGACTTTGAAACCTTAAAGGACTTGTGTGTTCAAATTGAAGCTGCTAACAATGAGAAAAGCACACAACATTCTGGTTGGAAAGGATCTAGCTCCAACAGGAGGGCCACTAGCGCGCCTAGCCCCTCTCAGAAAACTGTTGAGACTAATTCCATCCAACGAAGGCCATACACCCCGAAGTATGACTCTTACCACCCGCTGGACATGTCTTATGCCAAGGCATTGGAAAGGCTGGTGAAAAAGGGCATCATCCAATTGCCCCTGCCGACGCCTGAACCTGATGTTAAGCCTCCAAAGTGGGACGGGAACAAATACTGCAATTTCCATCGCTGTCGAGGTCACGACACTGAAGTATGCCGGTCTTTGAAAAATAAGATCGAAGGGCTAATCCGGGACGGTGTTATTCCTCCACCAAACCCGTCTCGAAGACCCAACAACAAGGAGAACCCTTTGCCTAATCACACCAATGCCATCTTTTTGGAGAAGAACCATGTTGATCCGTCCACTCTCATCACCGAAATGGGTCAACCTATCCCAGTTATTCCCCCGCTTACGAAGGAACTCGTCGTCAACGGCATTTGGGACAGCGAAAGTGAAGAAGAAGGTGAAGAGTCCACTGACCCTGAAACCGATAGACATCCGTTGTACGACTCTTCTGACGAGGGAGAAGATGTGGAAGAAGTAACAATTCCCCAAGCTGCAGTCCTTACTCGGTCCGGCCGCTATAACAAGAATGCTACCTTGTCAGCAGCGACGGGAACCCCTACACCTCCACCAGAAGATCCTTTCCTCACACAGCTGAAGAAAACCAAGGTCGAAGTCACGATTTGGCAACTTTTGTGTGCCTCGCAAGACCATAGGCAAATACTGCTGGATGCCTTCAATAAGCTCATGGTCCCTACCTCAGCATCACCAGAGGATATCATCTCTCACATCATCTCCGGGAAGCCTACCATCACCTTCGGGGATGAAGACTTACCTGAGGAAGGAGGGTCTCACAACAAAGCTCTTTACCTCACCGCCATGTGCTCTACTCAAACCATACCACTTGTTCTCGTGGATAATGGTTCTGTCAATGTCTGTCCATGGAGAACCGCACAAAAGTTGGGAGTTCAAAAACAGCATTTGACACAAAATACTGTTCAGCTGCGCGCATACGATAACTCCCCTCGCAAGTCGCTAAGATCGATTGTGCTTCCCATCACCATGGACTACATAAGTAAGAACGTTAAATTCGTCGTTCTTGACATCCCGGCATCTTTCAACATGTTGTTGGGAAGGCCTTGGTTACATGAGTGCAATGCTGTCGCCTCCACCTTGCACCAGAAGGTGAAATTGATCATTCAAGGCCAAGTGGTCACGATCTCAAGTAAACCTCTCAGTGCTGTTTTTGACCCCAAGAAACCCACACTCGAGATTGAACATAGCTCAGCTGACGAGGAGTTGCACAACTTTGAGATGGTAGCGGCTTTGAGCCAGGATCAAACTCACTTTGACTTCGATCCCTACTCAAACCCTAATATCCATGCTATATTGAGGAAGCAAGGTCATTTTCCGGGGATGCCACTCGGGCGAAATCCTAAGAACAAGTTGGCGCCAAATTTCAAGGTGTTCAAGAACAAAGGAAGGTTCGGGCTAGGCTACAAACCAACTGAGGAGGAAGTGAAACTGATGAAGCTAGCCATGGCTAAACAGAAAAGATTGGACAACCCTCCAACCCTATACCAAGTCAAACCGTATCCACGCACTCTTAATGGACAGTTCTTGAGAGAGGGTGATGACTTCCCTTATTACGGCTTCCCAGAACCACATTACCTAAAACCTCAGGGTATCCTAGTGGTAGGATTAGAAATTTTAAATGACTGTGCCGTCACCACGACCGCCACATTCATCCCGCCTAGGGGAAGTCGTCCACCTTTGGAATGGACCCACTCACGAGGCGCATTTTGGAATCCTCTTCGCAAGAGGCGCGCAAGAAGGAAGAAGTCGTCCGATCCACCATCGCCGCACTATCCAACCCAAGCTTTGATCCAAGTCTGTTGATCGGAGAAGACGGCGGCCATCGTGAGATCACCTGGATCGATGATGAAGAGAATAAATTTACACTTTCTGTAGGAGAGTCTGTCCCAAAGGTCATAGAGTCAGGTTCTAGTAGTTCTAAGTTGGTCGGGGTTAACCCAGAGTCTGCTAATGTATCTGTTTCTGCATTTAATAAGATGAACATTTCCGCCTACTCGAACTGTTGTGCCAACACTGATAATAAATATGCTGAACCTTTAAAAGACCAAAATAAATTAACAGAAGCCATGGATGCATTTGAGGAAAAAGTGGCGATCATTGAAGATACCATAAGCATAAATGTAGGGACGGAAGATAACCCCCAGGAGCTCAAATTGGGTAAGTCCCAATGCATAAGGAGTAACAGGATTTCACAAAACTTCTTAAGGAGTTTAAAGATGTGTTCGCATGGTCGTATGAGGACATGCCAGGTGTCGACAGGGATATCGCTGAACATATCCTTCCATTATATCCCGACGCTAAGCCAGTGCGGCAAAGGGCTCGTAGAATCAAGCCAGATTGGTCAAAGAAGATCGAAGATGAGGTAATGGAACAGTTAAAGGCCAAGTTCATACGAGCAGTGCACTACCCCGAGTGGATAGCAAACATTGTCCCCGTTCCCAAGAAAGATGGGCGAGTAAGGGTATGTGTTGACTTTCGAGATTTGAACAAAGCCACCCAAAAGATGCCTTCCCTTTACCACATATCGACGTCCTAGTAGACAACACTTGCGGCCATGAGCTGTTGTCCTTCATGGATGGCTACGCAGGGTATAACCAAATCAAAATGGCAGAAGAGGACATGGAAAAAACATCCTTCACCACTCCATGGGGTACGTACTGCTACACGGTAATGCCTTTCGGCCTAAAAAACGCAGGGGCCACGTATCAGCGCACCGCGAATACCCTTCTCCACGACATGATGCACAAGGAGGTAGAGGTATACGTGGATGACATGATCGTCAAGTCCAAAACCAGGGAAGAACATCTCCCAAATCTTCGCAAGTTCTTCCTTCGATTAAGGAAATACAACATGAGGCTCAATCTCCGAAAATGCGCATTTGGGGTTACATCAGGCAAGTTGCTAGGTTTTGTGGTCAATCAGCGCGGGATCGAGGTGGACCCATCAAAAATCAAGGCAATTCAAGAGATGAAACCGCCTAAGACAGAGAAGGAAATTCGAGGTTTCCTTGGTCGTGTACAATACATCAGTCGGTTCATTTCCAAACTCACTATGACTTGCGAACCACTATTCAAGAAGCTCAAGAAAGGAGTAAAGGTGGAATGGGATGATCAGTGTCAAGCAGCCTTTGACAAAATCAAAGAGTACTTGACCCATTCCCCTGTACTAATGCCGCCGGTACCAGATGAGCCTCTACTCCTTTACCTCACAATAACCAACTCTGCGATGGGGGCTATGTTGGCTCAACAGGTAAAAGGAAAGGAGAGCGCCATCTATTACCTCAGCAAGAAATTCGGTAACTGTGAGAGTCGATACACCAACATTGAAAAAATGGCTCTTGCGTTGGTTTGGGCAACGAAGAAGCTTCGACATTATATGTTGTCACACACAGTGCATGTGATCGCTGAGTGCAACCCAATCAGGTTCATCATGGAGCAACCCACAATCAATAATCGCATAGCTCGATGGGTAGTTATGTTATCAGAGTTCAGTCTAAAGTTTGTGCCTCAAAAGTCCATCAAGGGAAGAGCCATCTCGGACTTCCTGGCAGACTTTCCTTGTCAGCAACCTCCAAACACTAACTTGGAGTTCCCAGACGAAGAAGTCTTTCATACTGACGAGATCACGTGGGAAATGTATTTTGATGGTGCTTCTAACCAAATGGGATGTGGCGCAGGGGTGCTCTTAATATCACCTGAAGGGGAACATCACCCCGTTTCTGTTAAACTTGAATTCGACGCGACCAACAACGCGGCCGAGTATGAAGCTTGCATCATCGGATTACAAGTAGCATTAATTATAGGAGTAAGGCACATCAGAGTGTTTGGTGACTCTAGCCTTATCATCAATCAAGCCAAGAACACCTGGAAGGTCAGAAATGAATCTTTAATGGCTTATCAACGCCGGTTGTTGGACTTTGCGACGCAATTTGAGCACATTGAATTCAAATACCTACCCAGAGATAATAATGAGTCGCGCACGCCTTAGCTAAACTCTCCTCCATGATTGCCATTCCAATAGGAATTTACGAATTTCCTATAATGCAGAGCGCACGACCAGCCGCTATGTGTACTCGTAGAAGAGCCCATCGAGACTCGAATGCATGGTTCTTCGACATTTATACGCATTGAAGAAAGGAGATTATCCGCCGAGGTGATTCTAAAGGACAAAGAGCGATCAGAATGATGGCAGCACAATACTGCATCATTCACGATCGACTTTACAAGAAGACCGCTACAGGCATTAACCTACTTTGCGTTGATGCCAAGTCAGCAGAGGAGTTAATGACCTCCATACATGGAGGAGAGTGCGGACCACACATGAATGGCAGAATGTTAGCGAAAAAGATTCAAAGGGCAGGCTATTTCTGGTCCACCATGGAGGCCGACTGTCTCAACTTCGTTAGGAAATGCGCCAAGTGTCAGGAATACGCCAATTTACGACATCAGCCATCTTCCTATCTCACTACATTGACATCCCCTTGGCCATTCTCAGTATGGGGAATAGACATAATTGGGAAGATACATCCCACGGGTACTGGAGGACACGAGTATGTGTTGGTAGCCGTTGATTACTTTACTAAATGGGTAGAGGCTGCCTCCTATGCAAAGCTCACCTCGAAGCATGTAGCTAAGTTCATCCTGAACAATATCATTTGTAGATACGGGGTGCCACACGAGATCATCAGTGATAATGGGAGCCATTTCAGGAAGGAGGTTGAAGCATTGTTAGCTAAATATAAGATCAAACATCACAAGTCCTCGCCCTACAGGCCCCAAACTAATGGAGCGGTAGAGGCGACCAACAAAACCCTCGCAGGAATCATTAAGAAGATGGCACTAACATACAAGGATTGGCCTGATAAGCTTCCTTTCGCCTTATGGGGATATAGAACTTCAATTCGAACAGGAACGGGAGCAAGTCCTTTCGCCTTGGTCTACGGAATGGAGGCAGTGCTTCCAGTTGAGCTCGCCATACCATCACTCCGCATACTTGCAAAGTCAACTACTGGTTGAATGGGCTAGGGCGGATATGAAGAGCCGACGCTTGACGAGAGAAGGCTTAGGGCCTTACACAACGTGCACTTGTATCAGGCTCGCATAGCTAGAGCTTTCAACAGGTAGGTTAAAGTCCGGGCTCTTCGAGAAGGAGATTTAGTGCTTAAGGAAATGAGGGCACCCATTCAGGATCCAAGGGTAAATTTGCCAAATCGAAAGGGCCTTATGTCATCGGACAAATCGCCGGGAGAGCGGCCGCTTAGTCACTACGTATGAGAAGAATTAATACGGCCCACCAACCCGGATCATTGAAGAGGTTTTATGCATAACAGTGGTCGATCGAATCGCCAAGCAACTAGAAGGTCAATTTCTAGACACTTGTAATGCCCAGCGGTTTGGGGCCTCACAATGGGCGCATCCAGATAAAACCCAGCGTTTGGACCTCACCAGGGCCGATTCAGCAAGAACCTGCACGGGTTTTGGGCCTCGATTGAGAAAGCCGCAACTTAAACGGGCTCGCCGCAGATCGGGTTTCGGGCCACAAATTGTGCACCAACAAACAAAAAAAGGAAACTTCGTTGTAAATAACGACTACTATTGTTATTCATAAAGGAGAAATTCATTACAAATACTTGGTCTTTCGAATAAATAGTGCAATTACTCTAATTTTAACTAACAAAGGTTTAGCTAAAATATTATCAAAAATAAATTGGCGCGCAGCTTCAGGCCTGTTTCATTTACTTCTTATCGGCAGACTTTCGTCCAACCCCGGTCTCTTTAGTGCCACTAGTCCCTCCCTCAGTGTTCTTAGGACGGTACCTCTTCTTCACATTCTCCTGAGCAACCGCGGAGGCTTTTCCTTTTTCAACAGATGTATCAGTGCCTTTCGGTATAGGAGCCCGAGGCTCTCTCATCACAACCCCGGGAAGTGACGGGCCAAGCCTGTTTTTCACATCAGTTTTAGGGCCCAATCGATCTTTCACAGTGATCCTGGGACCCAAGCGCTGCAATACATCAGCCTTAGGGCCCAGCCTATCTCTTGCAGCAGCTTTCTTCTGTCTAGTTTCCTCGGCCCTCCTCGTTACCACTACGGCCGTCAACCAGTCTTGATAACCAGGAACAGCCATTTCAGACACATGCGCTTTCGAGGGAGCACGAATAGTGGGCCGTTTCTCCCAATATTTCAACCAAGATTCTACAACACTCTTCTTGAGATGAAGTAACTTCGGGGCATCATGAGTTTTGTCAAGCATACGTTGCCTCAACCCCATTTGTCTCATGCCCCGCTCGGGGAAGTAGAATGTTAAGTGTGTCAAGCTTGCAACGCATACATAGGGGTTTCTTTGATCACAAGTGATGTACTCTGGAATGTGCCAATTTTCAATCCACCACTTTACCACGATCTCTTCAGGTTTCCTTAGCAGCTTGACCCATTCAGTTACTGATCGACGCCCGGGATACTTTCTCTTGCGCTGACAGAAATTCGCCAGCGGTGTCGCAGATTCCGCCTTTTCGACCAGGTTAAGGTGCTCTATTAACCAAACCTGTGCCGCAAAGTAGATTAATAAATTCGAAAACCCAGACGGGTTTGCTGTTGTACAGGTAAAAAAAAAAAAATAAAAAAAAAACGTGGTTTACCTGCAGAATCAAGGGGCTGCCTCGGTAATCGTGCTCCGGGTCCTTGTCATCAAGATACATCAACGTTTCTCCCAGAATCACCGGTACAGGATTGTAACCACGAGCCATGTCCTCCACCACGTAGATCAGATTCGCGGGACCCGTCCTTCTGCCGCCATGGTAGAAGCAGAATTCTCCCAGCATTAAACTTAAACTTAAAAAGAGGGTCAATCAGTCTTGATTCTACAACACTCTGTAGACCCCGAAAAATTGATGACCTTTTTCGCGGCGCTACTTAAAAGTGATTGGGAGCCGACTAGGTTTGCTTAACCTTAAATTCTCAATCCTCGTCATGCCAGACCTCTGTATCGCCACCACCACTGGCGCTATTAGCCCCATGGGCTCCGCTTCCACCAGCTCCAAAGTAAGTGTCCCACTGGTAGTAGGAGGAGTCTACCACCTCTGTATCGCCACCTGAGCCAGATAGGTGCAACACTTCGGTACTGCCTGCATTAAGCCAAGAGTGTTCTGGAACCTGCCACTCTTGATTACCTCCAAGCCACCCCTGTGGAGTAGGCCAAGAAGATCTTACTACAGGCTCTGGGATAGACCATCCCGGCCTTTCCTGAGTTTGTTCCCATCCGCACGCTCGAGGCTCAAACCTCCTTGCGGAGGAGTAACGGGTACAACGGGTTGGGACGGAAGCACTGACGAGGCGTCATCTGCGAGGGCACGGTTATACCCCACAGATGCACCCGAATCACTGCAAAGCACCACGGTAGGATCGATAACCTAAATCCACAGTCGGTGCAGGAGACGCAGGAACGTACTCAGGCATTCCATAAGGGTACTGAGGCAAAGGATGAGAGGATTGGCGCATAGACCCCGAATGATGAGATTCTGGAGGGGTACCCAAATGCATCGAAATGCCTTCTTGCTCGCTGCACACAGCTCCACCAACAGCGCTAGACTCGGAGCCTGTCTCCACCACAAAACTGGGGGCACCACGACGAGAGCCGCGACTCCGATGAGAACTCCCATGATCATGAGACCTCACCTGATGTTCGTGCTCACCTAAAGACATGGAGGATATGCTGTTCTCCACAGACCGCTGAAAGTTGTGGCCAAAGCCCGTGTCTCCGTAGTGAGAACTGGTTGAATGACTATCTTCGAGTAAAATACCTTTCCCACGGTCATCGTGAGCCGGCATGCCCATGCTCCGCCTACTCCTCTCCCCGTGCCTTCGGAGAGCAGCTTCGCCCCCATAAGATCGCCTCGCGTCGGCCATGAAGGAAGAATGTCGAGGAGGGTCCATCTGCTCCGACCGGCCACGAGGCACGTGCGCATCCGAATGGTGAGGAGGATCCACAGGACGAGACTGTGCATCATCATCCACGTTTGCGTCCCCAACCACAGAACCCGCAAGGTCTTTCTCACGAGCCCACTTGAGTGTGAAGTAATTTTTGAGGAAACCTTTTGCTTGTTTCCATCGCCACTGCACAGAATGAGGAAAGTTGGTCAAAGTTTGAGCAAGTTACAAGCAAGCAAAGAAAAAGGGGGATCACCTACCGGCTTTCCCAGGATCTTCTCTAGTTCCGGTTTGATGTCCTCACTGGTCGCCCTCGGGTAGCCACAAACCGTGTCCCCAGAATTGCTCTGACTCTTCTCGTCATCCTCGCAATAGGGCCCCAACTACAACAAGCAAAGAAATGGTCATATTAGGCGATAGTAGAAGGAACATAAAAAGAGCAAATGGAGGTCTTCTTCCCCACCTTTCTAAAGGCCAGGCGGTCCCGATATTGTTCCCATTCCTCCCAGAATTGGGCGGGCGATGCCATTGATGCATGATTAGTGTACCAGGAACCCCTTAGTCACGCAAACGCCTCGGCATGCAAGGCTCGCGGATCATTCATGGTCTCGGGAGGGTCTGATGGTATTATCCACATTTCATGGCCTAGGGTTTGCCTCGTAAGTCTCTCACCAAGGCTCCAGATCCAACCGGACGGACTCTCCATCACCAAGCGCAGGCTACTATCCCTATGCGCCGCATTTCGTGAGGGAATAAAGTCTTGCGGAATCTCGAAGCCAACCTAGGCATTCCAAGTGACATCATCCTACACAAGTAAAGGAAACATAAGCACCAAAGAAATGCAAGAGAGATTATATGAAAGAGGTGAACTCAACCTCTTCAAGGTGATCCAAGATGCGGCGCAACTCATCTAAACTCCCAAATGGTTTCTTCTTGTGCTCAAGGTAGTTTTTGTGCCATCGTTCTGCGGCCGGCACTGCCTTGACGTGTCGAGTAGGGATAGTGAATCCCTTAATGTACTCATACCCCCACACCTGCAAATACGTCAATACCGAGACTCACGATCTAAAAAAGGAGAAATGCATATAGAAGAGAAGCGTCTCGAAGATTACCTCGAGCACCTTCCACATGCTCGGACCGCTCATCTCCCGCGGACTCTCCGGTGCAAAGAATGGGTCCACATCAGCGCCAGGCCGAACACCAATGCGAAGCCAACGAATGAAGTTAGCATATGCAGCCTTTGCCCAGTTCCGATGAATGACTTGTTCTAAATCAAGGAGATTCTTCATCCAAGTCAGATAAACATCATCCCCTCGATTGGCAAACATTGTGGCAGAGATAAAATATGCCAAGAAAATGAAACGACGCTGAAACTCATCCATATGAGTGAAGTCGGCGTATGATGACATCTTGAAGGAACCGTAAGAAAGCTTCATCTTCCGACCAAACCGGCGCTGCTCAAGTGCAGTTCTAGTAATTCCATCACCGATCCGCATAACAGGTCAAATTCGATATCTTGACCACCCCAACAGAGTCTTGAATCATCACAAAGTCAACGGGGGATATGGCCATCTCTCCTACAGGGAGGTGGAAAGTGTTGGTGGAGTCCCAGAATCTCTCTGCAAGCGCACGCCCCATCACCCGTGGTGTACTAGGTTCCCAGGCCTTGACACATTTCCAGAAGAGGTCGAATCCCGACTCTTCTAAAAGTGCAAGCGCCCAATTATCTTCCGCAAAATGCTCCACCACCTTGATCGGTTTCCGCATGTTGCCACCGGTTCTGAGGGAATCTTCCTGAGGATCCACCATGGAAAAATTCAAAAAGGAGGCAAGTCACTACAGCAACTATCAAGTGATCCCTAGTTTAGCAAAAGCTAAATTGAACTTCCACTAAATTGGGGGCTAAAAAAAAGAGGATCACTCGGCCCAACGCGAACGGTTTGGGGGCTTTTCTTTTCTCGGCCCAACGCTAAATTGGGGGGCTTCTCTTCTCTGGGCCCAACGCTAAATTGGGGGCTTCTCTTTTCTCGGCCCGAAGCCCAACCTAGACGAGTTTTGGGCCTGTTTGGATTTTTTTCTTTTGTTTTCCTTTCGACCGAAAAAAGGGATTTGGGCCACTCCTTTTCTTCCTAACCCAGATGAGTTTGGGCCAAAAAGGGGTTGGTTTCGTCCTAACCCAGACGGGTTCCGTTCGAGTTTAACTTTTCTTCTCCAAGCCCAACCCAGACGGGTTTGGGCCACTCTTTTCCCCCTCATTCAGTTGCAGCCCAACTAAGACGGGTTTGGGTTTGCTATGCGCTCTATTCTAAAAATCGGCCTATCATCCTCGGTTCTCTAAGGCCCGATTTGAATAATACGGGTAATCGACACAGATTACCTCATTATTTTTAGCTAAATCAACAAGCTAGAATTAAACATTTCTACTTGCAAATTTATGCTATGATTAAGAGCAGAGTCAAGGAGAAGACATTACCCGGACATGTGAATGCTTGTTCCATACGTGATTCCACGGTTCGGGCACCAGTATCGACGGTTCCCAACCCGGCCTAGGAGTCCATGCTCGCCGGGAAGACATTTCATGTGCCCAGTTTGTCGCATGGGGTTGAACGGGCGGATCTCTAACTTTCCTAACCATTATTTCCTAACTAGTGAATAAATGGGTTTTGAGCAAGGAAAGGAGGTTGGAAGAAGAAGGTGCATGATTAAGGGTGTGAAGAGGCTCCTTTTATAGGAAGAGTGGTTGCATGCACACCACACAAGTGGCCAACCGACGGGCCCCCGCATTAGAATCATGGAAGGCATGCATTGGCCGAATATCTATCCTAAAATCCCATGAAGCTTATCCTAAAATTCTAAAAAAAAAAAAAAAGCGGAACCCGGACGGGTTTGCAGGCCATTTCAGGGCCAAAGTCGTCGCAGCCCGAAATGAGCCCAAACTCGTCGCTGCAATTCAGGCCCAATTCGAGCACCAACCCAGATGGGTTTGCAGTCCATTGCAGCCTGATATAAGCCCAAGCTCGTCAGGCCTTGAAATAGGCCATCGCAGCATAAACCCAGACGGGTTTACAGCCTGAAATAGGCCCAAAATTCAGGCCCAATGCAATTCGAGCATTTCCCATAAAGCAATGGCCAACTCAAGCCCATTTCTAAGAGCTAAAGCACGACTGACAGGTAAATTTTCTGACTCGCTCTGATTTTCAGATAAACTGATGCCCTCCTTCTCTTTTTGCAGAACAATGCACAAAATACGTCGGTCGTCAGGCGGTTACAAAAAGACGAACTCATCTTCAGCGGCCGTCATCGGGCCCTCACAATGCGATGACACCCTTTTCAGCACACAGACAAAAGTCCCGCACTCCACGGCGAAATGAAGTGCGTGACCTCGATCTACCTCACGGCGAAATGAAGTGGATCAACTCCTCTTCACGGCGAAATGAAGTATGTCACCCCGATCCACCTCACGGCGAAATGAAGTGGATCACCTCATCATCCTGGCATGCGTCACGGCGAAATGAAGCATGCCTCCTTAGATCCACCCCACGGCGAAATGAAGCGGATCGACTCCGACCAGCTTTACGGAAGAAACTAAGCAGGTCAACCCACGCAGACACAGGTCTTGCACTCCACGGAGAAATGGAGTGCATAACCTTGATCTACCTCACGGCGAAATGAGACGGATCAATTCGGTCAGCTTTACGGAAGAAACTAAGCAGGCCAACCAACATCGACGCAGGACCAAGCTTCCAAGCGTCAACCAGCTTCAGAACAGGCTTCTGATTCATATCCAAGATCATCAAGACTACTTTGATCATCGTTTTACTCAAACTCGATCAAAGTGGGGGCTATCTGTAGACACCGGATTTTGTACCGGTATTAGTTTTAGTTATTTGTAAAAAATAAGCTAGCCGAGTAATTTAGTGGCATGCAAACCCATTTCTTTTCTAACCCGGAAGCGAGCAAAACTGGCCAACAGAAAACCAGCCCAAACCCGTCTGGGTTGGGCCCACGTTATTTCCGCCTCCAGCCCAAACCCGTCTGATGTTCATCTAGTTTTCATTCCATCCTCCAGCCCAAACCCGTCTGGGTTTATTGATTCCGCGACTATAAACTACAACCCTAAACGTACCCCTAATCTCCTCATTCCACTATAAATTAAACCCTAATCCCTCTCATTTTCACACACGACATTATGCTAGAGTATTGACACTAGCATATTCTCTCTACCTCTTCTCTCCCTTTGCATGCTACTTCACTAAAGGTTAGAATAATTATCGTTAATGTAAACCATGTAATATAACCTATCGAATTCACGTATCATTTGTTTTTTTAATTCAATATTTTGCATGACGTTAATGTTAAACTTGTGAGATTCATACTTAATTCCCCCCTTTTAACTTTTTCCCGCTTTGATTTAATTCTAGTAGAGTCTATTCGGTTGAATAGGCGGATTTGACAATTTTAATTGTCAAATTCGTAACCTTACCCCCGAATCCATCTTTGGATTCGTAGACCGGAGTCCGTGTCAAAATGGTTTGTTGTTTTTCTCCTAAAAATTCAACTGGCGACTCTATATTCATACTTCGGTATATTCCTTTTTTATTTCCGTGGTGCACTCTTATCCTTTCGAGGAAAATGATAGAATAAAATGAGGATATGAAGGTGTGAACTCGAACGGGTTCTGAAGCCCCTTCCTTATTCCCCTTTTTATGGTTTCTTTGATCTAATTTGTGGATAGCACAAAAGGTAACCCGGTTTGGTTCAATCCATGAACCCAGGCGGGTTTACTGTCTTCTTTTCACTTTCTTTTTGCTTCGCTATTTCTTCGGTCCAATTTGCGGATAGCATCTGAGTTAACCCAGCTCGGTTCAATTCATGAACCCAGACGGGTTTATCACCTTCTTTTCAATCTTTCCTTTAGTTTTTTTTTGGGTCTACAGCAACGAAACCCGGTTTGGTTCAAGCGATGAACCCAGACGGGTTTTCTTGTTTTCCCTTTCCTTTTATATCTCTTTCTTTCTTTTTCTTAAAAAGGGTGAATCTCGGGATTATGACGCATAAATCGAATTAATCTATCGGCAAAAATATTCTTAAAAGTTCAACCTTATTTAAGGTTAAGCAAACCTAGTCGGCTCCCAATCACTTTTAAGTAGCGCCGCGAAAAAGGTCATCAATTTTACGGGGTCTACAGGTGGATAGCACTTTTGGACATGAGCTCCTATCCTTCATGGATAGATACGCTAGGTATAATCAAATTGAGATAGCAGAAGAAGACATGGAGAAGACTTCGTTTACCACGCCATGGGGGACATATTGCTATGTAGTCATGCCGTTTGGTCTTAAGAACGCAGGTGCTACATACCAAAGGACCATTAATACTCTACTCCATGACATGATGCATAAGGAGGTGGAGGTCTACGTGGATGACATGATTGTCAAATCCAAGACAAGAGAGGAGCATGTTCCCAACCTCCGCAAATTCTTCCTTAGACTTCGCAAATACAAAATGCGGCTTAACCCAGCAAAATGCGCTTTCGAGGCCACCTCAGGGAAATTTCTAGGCTATGTGGTCAGCCAATGGGGCATTGAAGTGGATCCCTCCAAAATAAAGGCCATTCAGGATTTGAAACCGCCCAAGACCGAAAAAGAGATAAGGGGATTTCTAGGGCGAGTTCAGTACATCAGCAGATTTATCTCTAAACTCACCATGACTTGCGAACCTTTATTCAAGAAATCGAAGAAAGGGAGTAAGAAAGAGAGGGATGACTAAATCCAAGATGCCTTCGATAAGATCAAGGAGTATTTACAACATCCGCCGGTCCTCATGCCGCCAATACTTGATGAACCTCTCCTCCTTTATCTTAAAGTAACTAACTCCGCAATGGGGGCTATGTTGGCACAAAAATAAAAGGTCAAGAGAGCGCCATCTATTACTTGAGCGAGAAATTCCTGGAATATCAGAATAGGTATGCTGACATAGAGAAGATGACTCTTGCCTTGGTATGGGCCACCAAGAAACTGAGGCATTGCATGCTTCCACACACCGTATATGTCATAGCCGAAACCAACCCCATCAAGTTCATTATGGAACAACCCACCGTCAACAATCGCATTGCTCGTTGGGTAGTCATGCTTTCATAATTCAATCTTCAATACTTACATCAAAAATCCATTAAAGGCCGAGTTGTCTCTTATTTCTTGGTTGCATCCCCATCACACGAACCTCCAAGCACTCATTTGGAATTCCCAGATGAGGATATCTTTCTCACCGATGATGCGACATAAGAAATGTACTTTGACGGGGCCTCCAATCAGATGGGTTGTGGAGTAGGGGTCCTTTTGATCTCACCAGAAGGAGCACATATCCATGTGTCTATGAAGTTGGACTTTGATGCAACCAACAACGCTGCAAAATACGAAGCATGCATAATGGGAATGCAGGCTGCTTTAATCTTAGGAGTGCGCCACATAAAGGTATTTGGAGATTCTAGCCTCATCATCAATCAGGCTAAGAATGCATGGAAGGTCATAAATGAATGCCTTATGGCATATCAGCAGAAGCTTTTAGAACTTGCTGACCAATTCGAGAAGATCAGTTTTCAGTATCTTTCAAGGGATCACAACGAACTAGCTGATGCATTGGCCAAATTATCCTCTATGGAGTCCATCCCGACAGGCACTCTCCAACTACTTGTGATAGTAGAACGACAATCTGAACCAGCATATATCTGCACCACAGATATTCTGCGGAAGGGAGAATACCCAACCGAGCTAGATGTCCGAGGAGAACGAGCAATCAAATCTTTAGCAGCACAGTACTGCTTAATCCAAGATCGTTTGTACAAGAAGTCAGCTATAGGCATCAACTTATTGTGTATAAATGCCAAGACTAGAGAAGAGGTCATGACTACGGTACATGGAGGAGAGTGCGACCCTCACATGAATGGGCGCATGCTGGTTAAGAAAATTTAACGAGCAGGATACTATTGGACAACCATGGAAGCAGATTGTTTTGATTTCGCCCGAAGGTGTCACAAATGTCAAGAGTATGTCAATTTGCAACATCAACCTCCATCGTATCTGACTACCTTGATGTAACCATGGCCATTCTCCGTATGGGGTATCGACATCATTGGCAAGATACACCCTACAGGAACGGGAGGTCACGAATATATTTTGGTCGCCATTGATTACTTCACTAAATGGGTAGAGGCAACCTCGTATGCCAAACTCAAATCCAAGCAAGTGGCTAAGTTCATCCTTCGGAACATCATATACAGGTATGGAGTACCTGATGAGATCATCAGTGATAATGGGAGCCACTTTCGAAAGGAAGTAGAGGCGTTGCTCACCACATACCATATCCAGCATCACCGATCTTCGCCCTATAGACCCCAAGCTATAGGCGCAGTAGAGGCTGCTGTTCGGTCTCGTTTCGAGCCGAATTAATATCCTTTATAAGGAATTTTGCTTGTCTTTAATAATTAATTTAGGAATTTTATTATGTTTTTATGTATTTTGCATTATTATTAGATTTTATAGTATTTTATTATTTTTGTTAATTATAAATCAAAATAATAAAACAAATAAAATTAGAAAATAATTAAAATAAAATAAAACCTAAACTAAACCAAACCCAGCCCAACTCACCCTAGAACCCAATCCAATTTCCTTTTCTCTCCCTCTTCGGCCCAAATCTCACCCACACCCCTAAAACCCAGCTACAAGCCCAGAAACCCAAAGCCCAAAACCCTTTCCTAATCCGTCTACCCAACCCCGACCCGCCTAACCCTGATCCAGACCCGTTTTTCCCTTTCCCTCTCAGCCGACACAAAAACCCACCCCAAACCCTAATACTAACCCCATTTTCCCCTTTCCCCTTTCTCTCTCTTCCTCACTCTTTCTCTCTCATCCCCTCGGATCCCTTTCTCTTTCTTTCTTTCTCCTTTCCTTTCCCGATCCTCCTTCTTCCTCAGATTCTTCTTCTTTTCTTCTTTCTTCTTTCTTCTTCTTCCTGTTGAACACTCATCATCATTCTTCTTCTTCTTCTTCTCGGATTTCTCAGTCAACAAACATACACCCAACAACCATTCCACCGCCATCATCATCGAGCTCCCTTTCTCTTCCCTTTTCTAGATCTCTTATTATCTTCTTCTCATCTCATCTCAATTTCTCATCAATCTCTCGATTTCTCACTTTCTTCTTTTCTTATATTACAGATTCGAGTTCGAGGCGAAATTCATCATCATCACCAACCAAACACATCTAAATCGTTCAAATTTGAGGAAGATCAACGGTCGAAAATTGAAGAGGAAGCTCGATGATGTGTATAAAAAGGGAAGAAGGAGGAAGACAACGGGGAGTCCATCGTAGAATCGATGAACCGAAGGTCGGATTTGGGGGGTGACAACCCAAAATCGCGATCAGAGAGTTAGAGTAGAATTTAGGTCTATGTTTATCTGCTTTCAATATTTTCAATTGGATTTCAGTTGAGTTACATCACTTTGGATTTATTTACTGTTTTGATTTTAAATTCATGCAATTCCTGTTGTTAAACAATTTCTGGGATTTTTGTTCTTGAATATTTGAATTTTCGATTCTGGGTTTGGTTTAGAATTCGGTGTTTTGTTCGGTTGGTAATGAGTTAGTGTTCGAATTTTGGTTTGAATGTATTCGATTTGGTGTTTAATTTCTGAGAGTTGTTTTGAAAATTGTTCTGAGTTTGTTCGATTTGTGCTTAATTCCTCTGTTATCTGTCCTTTCTTTCTCTGTTTTTGGTTTTCTTTCGGTCTTCAGGCAGTAGCAGTAGCAGTAGTATTTGGTTAAGGCCAGTTAGTATTAGTTTCATGAGGTGTCTTTGCTTGTTTTGATTAGTTTAGATTATTAGGGTTAGGGTTAGTAAAGTTCTTATTCTCTCTTATAGATTGTCATTAGATTAGCCACAAAAACAATCAAACTTTTAGTGAGGAGGATTAAGGGTTTACAAATTCTCCTTTATGGTGAGGATTTGGGAATCCTTAGTAATCCAAATCACAACTTTTTAGTTTGTTCAAGGAAAGTTCAAGTGAAGTTTAGTTCATCAATGATAAAATTTCTTGTTCCCAATTTCATTGTTAGAATTTAGTTTTATTGCTATCTTATTTCTCGCTTTTTATTGTTTTCTTAGTTTAGATTTATTTTCTGTCAAAGTTATTTTAGTTCATCTTTTGATTTAATGCTTTCTTTTATTGCTTTCAAGTCATATTAGTTTAGTTTCTTTAAATTATTTACTGCTTTTCGCACTTTAATTTATGTTTATTTAAATTATTTATTGCTTTTCGCATTTGAAAAACCCCTTACTCAAACCAATATCCTGATAACCTAAAAACCCATTCCTGCGGATACGACAACCTTTAGGAATATTTTTATTCCTAAAAACCCCCCTAAAATGCAGACGAACAAAATGGCGCCGTTGCCGGGGATGGCGTTATTTGGTTGATTAGGTTATTGGTTTGTGTGTATATAGTTTATTGCTTTCCATAAAAATGTAGTAAAAAAAAAGTGGTTTAAACAAAAAAAAAAAAAAAAAGAAGATATGGCTAGTCCCCAATTTCCCCAATTTGAGCATGAAATATTTTGGAGATATTTTGCTAGATTACATGATTATCGTGCTCAATGTGAATTGTATTGTATCTTTTATGGTACAGTAGATCTTTTGGGAATTGTGAATGAGGGTGTAAACTATGAGACCCGAAATCTCTTAGAATATTACGGGTTTTCTGATTTAGGAGAAGATGCTGCATGGGAATTACTTGAATGGTTGTCTAGGGATTCTTATGAATTTGAGCAACAAAATGTTAATCCTAGCTTCCAATCTCCTTATTATGCACCACCCTCTGAGACTTTAGCCATACCAACTTATGAGTACCCCCAAAATCTGAATGGTCAATCTAGTGGTGGGGAGTACATGGAATATTTTTGTGAATCTTCTCAATGTCCCGATAGCGAGTCGTTTCCTCAGTGTTTTGTATGTCAAGCTTGGGGTCATTCATTTAACGCTTGTCCTGAATACCCTGCATTCAAAGCTTTTATGGATGGGTTTGATTCTGCTAAACCTGAATTAAATAATGCTCGTGTGTGAAATAGAGGATGAGGACGATGGTCCAATGTTCATATTTACTAAACCCTCTTCCCCTTCACCTGTTGACAGTATAGAAAAATCATGTGATACTGAGTTTGATCAGGTTAGCAAGCCCATTAGTGAGAATACACTTGAGGACGAGACACCTTTGATTGAGAAGAATTCTGAAAGTAGTGGATTAGGGCGTGATGATGTTGTGCTTAAGGAGAACATTCTTAATGAATCTTTAGTCACACCTTTGTCCATACCACTATATGAGGAGGGGATTGAATGTTTTGATGTTAATTCTGACGAGGAGTCTTGTGCTAGTTCATTGGCCGATCTTGTTGATCTACACGCTCAATCTCCACGTGTGGATCAATTTGAGGATTCATCTTTAGTTACTCCATCCCTCTCCCCTCCAATTCAGGATCTTGATTTACATGATGTATTGGTGTGTGAATATGAGTCTTTCATGATGGGTTATGCTCCTGAGCATTCCACTTTCACTTTCGATGATGTTCTGAATGATGCACATTTGTCTTCTGATACCGATGATTTTTCTGATGAGTCTGAAATTGATAAAGATGATGATGTACCTTTTTATAATGACAAGAGTGTTGTTATGTGGTATAACCCTACCTTTTTCTTATCACCCACTGATGAATTGGATGAAAATTGTGAATTGGAGTCTATAATTGATGAAAATTGCGTGGAGGTTGAGTGTGAGGATTCTTTGTGTTTTAATGAACTTGAAATTTTTTCCCCACCTCCCCCTCATGTGATTTGTTTTCCTACACCCCTTTCTCATGAACCTGAGTTTTTGAAGTCCCTAGGTCTTTTAGGAGGGTTTAATTTCCTGAGTGAGTTCTATGGCACCTACCTAGAGGACTTGCCTTGGAAAATCAAGTTTGTGCCTTCATTTCATTATTTTACTGATTATTCAAAGGCATTTGATAAACTATTAAGAGCACTAATGTTTGCTGATATACTATTGAAATTGTGCTCTTACATTCACCACTTGGAGATGCATGCTAGGATGCATGACATGTTACTACGGGCGTTGAATGGTTCTGACATGGTGCCTGGCGTCTTGAGGTGAGATGGAGTGTCTGATGCTCCATAGATGGTTTTATTCTGAAATTTCATTGTTTGGGTATACTCAGTACCCAACCAGGTAATATCCTTCCTTATCTTTATTTATTTTTTTTCAGTTAGTAATTTACCTTTCTTGTCTTCTTTCATTTTCTTTTTGTGTATTTCTTTTCTTTAGTATGCTTGTTCCTCTCTGTTTCACTTGAGGATATTGCAACCTTTTTGTGTGGGAGTGGGGGTAGCATGCATGCTGGCTTGTGTTTTTCTTTTCCTTTGTGAGTTTTTCTTTTGTGTGATCTTTGTTTTCTTTTGTGTGTGGTGTCACCTTAGTCACAATGAGGACATTGTAGAGTTTTTGTGTGGGAGTGGGGTGGCACGTGTGCCTTTTTAATTTTTCATTTTCCTTTTTCTTCCCCCCCTAAAATTTTTTTTCCCACCTTGTAGACCAATTAGACTTTCAGTTTGTCTTACTTCACCTTGAAAATTTTGGTTGAGAACTTAAAAGTTTTTGAAACTGAATTTGCAAATCTTCTGATTGTGAGTCAAGTAATGAATAGTGTGTTTAACTGCTTTGACTATCTTAGTAAATGTAAATATGCGTGCCGCAAATCTTTGGGCTAGGTTTAGTTGAATGATCACTTTTATCAATTCTTTTATTTCCTGAGTGACTCCACCATTGTTTGCACCTCTAGAACTTGTTTTGCATCTTGTTTATTACTGCATTTTTGCATTACACATTGTGACAATATGATTGAGGCAATTCTTTATTCATTAAACTACATAGCCAAACAGCCTCCCTAACAATATTATTACTGTTCTTTAGCCCCGCCTAACCTTTGATTACCTCTCTGCTTGGATATTGTGAAAGTTCATTAATCCAGGAGTGACAATTGGTTCGGTGTTGCTACAAATGAAGTGAGATGTTGGGGTGTGAATTTTATTGAATTGGGACACAATACATATCCCAATTATTATGAGTTAGCTAATTGGTTGTGATGTTCTTTTGATGTATTGAGGTCGAAGCTAAGTTTATATATATATATTCGTGTTTCTTCTCCCTTGATGTCGATCGTCAATGGGGGTGATGTTGGCGCATAATGATTTGTACCCAAGATGGAAGACCGTTCCTCCGAGAGAGGACATAGCTCTTTCATCCCTAACCGAAAGACATGCATCTTCGGATCCCAGAAAGTCTCGACAGCATGAAGGAAGTCAAAATTCACGCGCACTTGCCGCAAGCTCAACAAGTATATCAGCTTGTACCTTCCGAGCTCCCTTTTATCCTCTTTGGATAGCGAGCTCATCCAAGTAGCCAGTGTCTTCTCGAATGCCATTGAAATTGTGTTTATTTGTTGTTCTCTCTGAGGATGATCAAGCTAGAAGATGATGAATGAGGTTCACGTAAATAAAGAGGGATATTTATACACCTCAACCGAGCTCAAATATGGAACAAAATTGCATACAAACGATCATATGGCCGTCGCTCCTCAAATCCCTTGATTTGAGCTCATCTACCAATGGCTACAAAAAAAGAGAGAAAATTAAAAGCAGGGCCTACGCTGATTCAAACGCCTGGGCGCGTGCCTGGGCCCGACCCACTTCCCTCCTCCTCTCAGCGTAGGCCACCTATCCTACGGCGCAGCTAGGCCCAAATTCTCGGCAGCCATGAGTTGCAGCGTCTGTGTGTGCTATTGGGCCCCTATCATGGGAAATCGTCAGCCAGTGCGTGTATTTTATTCGGGTTTTAATGTCGACCCAATAGCAGTTTGCTCTAAAATTAAAGCTCGAGATGTTCTGACACTTAAGTTTTCTTTTTTCATTTTATCCTTTTTTTTTTTGTTTAGGGGGAGCGGGATTAATCACGTCATGTAGGCAAGAATGGCACAATTGCATAATAATAAAGAGTCGATAAATGAGCATTCATAAGCATTATACATCCACTGAGTCTTGCATTAAGCATTGCAATAAAAAAAATTTAAAGAGTCTGCATTGCGTTTGCATCATCAGTCAAACCACATCAAGGAGTTTGAGTCAACGCTATCCTCGGCCATGTAACCGCCAGCATTTGAAGTCCCAACATTTGAAGCACCTGCAGTACCGAAGTAAGTGTCCCATGAATAATAATCAGGAGTGCTTGCAGGATCGTAGCCGGCCATGAGTGGAAGTGGAAGAATCGGAGGTGAAAAAGGTGGTGAAGGCACAGGAGGAGGAGAAGGAGTGCCTCGGGGATGCTCCGGGACAGGAGATGGATCCCTCGGGGGAACCGGTGCTGGAGACGGATTTTTTGGTGGCAACGGCACAAGCTTAGGAGCCTCTAGCGGAGCCAGAGATGTCCGTGAAGGGGATGATGTAGGAGACCCCTGAGAAGCAGCCAACCATGAATGTTCAGGAACGTACCACCCAATAGACGAGGCAGGCCAAGTAGACTCTGCTCCATATCCCGGCATCGGCCACCCAGAAGAGCCAGACCCTCCCAACCAAGAGTGCTGAGGTACCGGCCACTCCTGTAAACTGGTTGGCCAAGAGGACCCTACATCAGGAGTGGGCACAGACCACTCCCCGGAATAAGTGTCATAGCCTTGGTACATGCCAGAACCACCCAGGGATGGAGTGATAGGGTTGACGCAGTAGGGCTGCTCGATCGCTGTGGTACCCACAGATGCCCCTGAATCACGATCCCTCACACTATCTCTCGACCGCAACGACCAGAGCGCGCCGAAGTGGGAGTTCTATGAGAACGGGAAGGCCGATAAATAGCACTAGACTCCAAAGCATCCTCAACCCAGAAACAAGGAGCTCGAGTATCTTCACCATATCTTCCGTTGTTGTAAGACCCCCCCTGGTCGAAATGCTCCTCCAAAGACGTGGGGGCTCCGAGCGAGAAGGAATTACATTCGAACGTCGAGGCGGTTCTCGGGGCACAGATTCCACAACGGCTTCCAAGTCCTGACCACTAGCTACAGCTCCCTGATATCTCCCTGATCCCGTGAACATCCGATAGAAGAACTTTTCCATCGTACTCTCCTTTTTGACCAAACGGCGAAACCGTTCCCATCTCGGGTGAGAAAAAAAGATAGGAGTCAGAGGCCCTCATATAAAGAGAAGTGACAGTAATCAAAAGGGAAAAAGATTACCGGTCTTCGTTCATACTGTGGACATTTTTCCTCGTCGTTCGGGCTTCCGAACATCCACGTGGATTGGGGTGTGATTTGATGATTTGTGCTGGGGTTTGAACCTTTGAAAAAGACCCTTTAAGAACTTTAATTACATATTTCAAGAATAATATTTGTAAAATTACTTTCCCTTGTGCATTTTATGAGTCATTGGAATTAAACGTTTAAGAATGAACATCCACTTGTTCAAAATGCTTCCAAATTTAATCCAATTTGCTCATTTAAATGTTAGGCTCGAAAGAAAGCAATTTATGCAAGAACTATTTAGAAATACATAAAGAAAAGCCTTAAAGTTGCATCGGTACATTGTAAAACCATGTTTTACCACAGTTTATGCAACCCGATGTGTTTTTAGTTCGAAATGGGAGTCGCCAACCGACTTTTTAAGGGAAAATCCAAGACAAACCAAAGAGAAAAGAAAGAAAGACTCAACTTACAAACCAAAGAATGGAAGAAAGTACAACATGTACACTTTATTTACATAAAAGGGAAACAATTAAAAGCTTATATTGTGACCTTTCTTTAAGGAAGCCTTGCCTAGTCTTTGTTGAAGCCTTTTTGATTGCCTTTTGGAAGCCTTGAATGCTCCTCTTGAAGATGCCAAAATGGTGCCAAAAGTGGATGGATAAAAGTATGGAAAAGGGGTAAGAAAAGGGTAAAAAAAGGCTCTTTTTATGGTGCTTTAGGTAGTAGAAAGGTTGGGCTTTTTGTGAGGCTTTTAGGAATTTTATGGAAGATAGAATAAGAATGAAGATAAGAGTAGAAAGATGAAGATTATGATGGTAAGAATATGGTAGAGATTAGAGATGGAGATGATAGGAAAGAGGGTAGGAAATAAGGATAGGAATAAAGGCTCTTTGGTGGAATTTTGTAGTGTTTATGTAAGGATAAGGGGGATAATATGGAGATGAATATTTAGAAATTTAAGAAGGTGGAGTAATGGAGATGATAATGGTAGGAGAAGTGATGGAAAAAGGATAAAAGAAGGGTACGGAAAAGAAGCTCTTTTTGTGGGTTTATAGGATAGTTTTGTGATGTTTTTAAGAGGCTTTATGGGGCGTATCGGGCGAGGACCCAAACTTCGATTTATGTGTTTGCAAAACATCCCCACACTACCTTTGACAATCACAAGCGAATTCACATCAAGGTCGGGTGCAGGGTGCATTTTAAGGTGGACCTCGGACCTTGGAGGCATATTCGGACCAACTTTGGGTGTGGTATCCACTTCAAATGGGACCCCAGACCATGGGAGTTGAGCTACGAATCCTTATCGGGACCTACTTTGGGCCTTTAAAAGGGTTCGGAGTCCTTCAGCAAAAATAAGCGCAAACGGGTCAACGTAGGTTGTTGGAATGGACGTGCCTTCATTCTATGGGTCATTACTCTTTCAATACAACTCGGATGGGTCTTAAATTTAGGGAGGTTAAAGTAAACACCGAGAGCTTTCCATCGATATATTATGGGCCTAAAACAGAGTTCGGATGAAGAAATAATGCACGTTTGAAGTCGGCAAGGAAAAGCTGCCAAGAACACTGTCGCGTCCACGACCGACTTTTCACGCCCGCGACGCCTTACTGCTTCCGGTTGTCGCGCCCAAGACAGGAGTCGGACAGATCATTGTCACGCCCGCGACCTAGCTCGTCGCACCTGCGACCTCCTGCCTTGCTACCGAGATTTTGGAGTTTTACTGTTTTACCCCCATTTTGTATAAATACCCCCTTAGCTTATTTTTCAAGTTAGTTTTTTTGCTGAATATGAATGTGATGCTTAATCATTGTTAGGGTTTCTCCCTTGTTCTCTCAAAAATCTTGTTATCTTTATCCAATCAAGGTTGGTGGTGATTCAAGTCATTCCTTTAGTGATTTTTTAGCGGATTACCTTGGATAATCATGGTGGGGTGTTAGGCCTAGAGTTGTGGTTCTCCTTCCTCAAGGTCATATCCATCCTTTGGGTGTTCAAGGCCCTTGTTCATGTTAAATATCGATCATCGATCATCACTCAATCTAATCTTCTCTCATCCACACAACGACAACGCTCCATTTGGTATCAGAGCTAAGGGTTTCATTTAGCTTGAGTTTTTTCTTTACTTTAGCTAGTGTGTTCTCTAGTGTTGGATTTTGTGAGTTGTATGCAAATATTGGTGATCCCCAACCCCATTGCTATCAAAGTGTGTTGGAAAATATTGTATTGTGTTTGAATTTGTATTTGTTGGATTTGAACTCATTTGGAGCTTTGAGGAGAAGTTGGAAATTAGTGCACGGAAGGTGTTCGATGAAATGTCTAAGTGAGAAAAACACAAAGAACCTCCATTAAGAATCGGAACTTCAATATCGTGCGGACTCTTGACAACCTTAAGGTCCAAGTGAGCAACCTAGCCCAAGAGTATCAAAGACAACCTCGAGATGAATGAAGGAGGTCCATTCTTAGCCCTATCTGTCCTCCTCCCTCCTACGAGTCGAGTGACGATGATAGAGGCTCGTTTCGACGCCATCATCGATGGGAAGCGGTTGAGAAGTCCCTATGAGATGAAATCTATAATATCGAGACTAAAATTCCGGAATTCAGTGGCTATACCGGCCCAGAGGACTATCGTAAATGGGTCCAAACCTTGGAGAGAATTTTTATAACTAAGGAGTATAGTGATGAACAAGTCTTCAAAATTGCGAGATCGAAGCTCACTAATTCTGCATCTCTTTGGTTTGCAACCGTCAAATTGCAAAGGACTATGGAGGGTCAATTGGAAATCACCTAATGGACAAGACTAAAGCGATTGAAGGATCGACGCTTCTTTTCTAACCCTTTCAAGTGTGAGGTTAACCATGAGGCCAAGTCATCACTTGATGGGCAAGGACGACTTAGGCAATCAAAGGTCGATCACATGCCCAACGAGGGAGCTTTCATAGAACCTCGTGAGGCTTTCGACGCTATTGTTGAAGCTCCATGCCATGAGAAGGTTGAGAAAAAGAAAAGTTCAATGAACAGGGTTATGGTCCTTGAGGCCATTGAAGGGAAACCTCTCGAGCTTCTTGAAGTACATAGTGAACTTGATGAAGTTCCATGCCAAGGGGAGGAAGAGAACATCGATCTTGCCCTTCCTCTCTTCCTCATCGAAGAATACCAACAAGAGGCTGCGATGATCATCGCGACATCGCTTTTGGAGGGGTCACGCAACAACGGAGTTGTCACCAACACCTCTCACAGCCAAGTCATTTATGATCTCCCCTATGAGTAAAATGAGGTGACTTTCAACTCACCTATGAAATTCATTGAGACTTGCTTGGATGTCGGATGTTACGACATAAAGTCTGTGGGTGAGTCATGCATGACCTTTTGGAGACATTGGTTGTTTGAGAATGTTTATTGACGTGATAAGTTGTGTAATGAGCATGTGATGTCCTCGATCGAAAATTCTCTATGCTTGGAGTGGAATGCTAAGAATCTTGGTGTTCGTTTTGTGTTTAGTGGCGAATTTGGGATTGGTGATGCCCTGATTCTAGTTCAACCTAAGTTTTTGAGCTCTTCATTTGTGTCGTCCTTTAATGAAAATTGCTTGCATGTTGGCCGTTGTGAAG
Source organism: Portulaca oleracea (assembly GCA_029582165.1). Taxonomy (NCBI): domain Eukaryota; kingdom Viridiplantae; phylum Streptophyta; class Magnoliopsida; order Caryophyllales; family Portulacaceae; genus Portulaca; species Portulaca oleracea. The sequence goes on from CM055882.1 coordinate 37,546,651, forward strand.
TGAACTATTTGAGTATGCCATACATGATATTTGGGCGTCATTGGTTATTCGAGAATGTGTTTTTGATTGGGTGGTATTGAAAATTTGGTATGCAATGCTTGTGGGAGTGTTTGTCAAATGAAGATCGTTCTTTTGAATTTGATCTCGTGAATCCCTTAACCCAACATCAAACCAAACCCAGGGTGGGAAGTGCGTTGAGGAACCTTCTCATGTTGAGAAAAACATGGGATAATTGTGCTCTTGGTGAGGGCAACCGATCTATAGCTTTGTCTTTACCTTGTAGCAAACCAAGTGAGAAAGAGTGTTCCCAAACTCTACAAATTATTCTCGTCCTTCCCTTAATCCGTTATCTCCACACAAAAAGCCTCCAGCCACATTCTTTTATTTGGATGATGGATATATAGTGGGTTTCGAAGCTTGTTGGGTGCCTCGTATGATTGTTCACGGCGATCAGGATGTTTGGAGTTCAAGGGTGCCAAGTTGTGGAGAGGGCCTCGATTTTTACTCCCAAGAGTTTAGGGCAACTCTTTTTCAAGAAGGGGAGTATGGGGCATATCGGGCGAGGACCAAAACTTCAAATTATGTGTTTGCAAAACCTCCCCACACTACCTTTGAGAATCACGAGCGAATTCACTTTAAGGTCGGGTGCGGGGTGCATTTTAAGGTGGACCAGGGACCTTGTAGCCATATTCGGACCATCTTTGGGTGTGGTATCCACTTCAAATGGGACGCCAGACTATGGGAGTGGAGCTACGGGTCCTCATCGAAACCTACTTCGGGCCTTTAAAAGGGTTCGGAGTCCTTCGGCAAGAATAAGCGCAAACGGGTCAACGTAGGTTGTTGGAATGGACGTGCCTTCATTCTTTGGGTCATAACTTCTTCAATACAACTCTGATGGGTCTTAAATTTTGGGAGCTTAAAGTACACAGAAAGTGCTTTCCATCGATATATTATTGGCCTAAAACGGAGTTCGGATGAAGAAGTTATGCGCGTTTGAAGTCGGCAGGGAAAAGCTGCCCAGAACACCTTCGCGCCGCGACCGGCTTTTCACGCCGGCGACGCCTTACTGCCCCCGGTTGTCGCACCCAAGACAGGAGTCGGACAAATCATTATCACGCCCGCGACCTAACTCGTCGCACCCGCGACCTCCTGCATTGCTGCCGAGATTTTTGTGTTTTACTGTTTTACCCCCATTTTGTATAACGATTGACAGGACTGACAACCCTTCTTTCTACTTCGTTTTTTATTTATTTACCGGAAAGCAGGTATCATAAAGGACTGAATGAAACCAACAACGTGCAAGTTATAATTGATTTATGGACTTAATTACCAAATTTGATATGGTTGGGGCCTAACCACGAGCCGGCCAAAAGTGTGACAGATTCGATAATTAACTCGATAAATTAATTTACTCTAGCCCGGTGATTATTATGCAGTCTAAGACTTTTACCCACTAACTTTGTTTTGACTTTAATCATGTTTATTGGACCTTCATTAAGGAGGCGTAGTAAAGGGCCATTTAGAATCATCAGAGGCGAGTTGAGTTTACTTTATGAACCAAGGTAACTAATCCTTATAGATAAATGGGCCCAACCGTTAGGTCAACCATAATTTTTGAGGTTAATTAACCTAGTTGTAAACATGACTCTTCTTGGCCCAATTACTACTATATAGACTAGAACACCACTCCTAAACTTAGGTCGACTCTTTACAACAAAAGTAAACACATAGCACATAGCATACATATGAACAAAGGGTATCATAAACCAAGGCTCTATGTACAAGAAGGGATTATTGGCTAGATAGGCTTATCGGCCCATGTACTCACCCCCGGATGCATTCTCGTTGTAAAAGCAACTTGAATGTAGGGTGTTGCTCTTCGAGGCTTGTGTGGAGACCTCGAAGAGTGGTGCATGAGTGGATGTGGTGACTAAGTCTCATCCGGTGTAAAGGCACCATCAGAGTATAGCCTGTCCTACATCCCATGGGTAATTTTTGTAGTTTTAAGGAAAAAACTAAATCGCCGCTTTAAGTGCAACCCAGTCCACATACGTGACCGAGAGGTTGCCCGGTATATACAATGTATTTATGCCTAAAAAAATAATGACTTAATACTATAAAGAATTTATTTTCTTTCCAAATTTTTAAAGCATACTAAACTTTTTTCAAGCTTTACCCACTTTTAAAACTCCCCTGTGGAGTCGCCAAAACTCCTGTGGATATTTTTCCTCGCCATTCGAGCTTTCGAACGTCCACGTGGATTGGGGTGTGATTTGATGATTTGTGATGGGGTTTGAACATTTGAAAAAGACCCTTTAAGAATTTTAATTACATATTTCAGAAATAATATTTGTAAAATTACTTTCCCTTTACTTGTGCATTTTATGAGTCATTGGAATTAAACCTTTAAGAGTGAACATCCACTTGTTCAAAATGCTTCCAAATTTAATCCAATTTTCTCATTTAAATGTTAGGCTCGGAAGAAAGCAATTTATGCAAGCATTATTTAGAAATACATAAAGAAAAGCCTTAAAGTTGCATCGGTACATTGTAAAACCATGTTTTACCACAGTCTATGCAACCCGATGTGTTTTTAGTTCGAAATGGGAGTCGCCACCCGACTTTTTATGGGAAAAGCCAGGACAAACCAAAGAGAAAAGAAAGAAAAACTCTGCGTACGAACCCAGGAGTGGATTCGGGGGTAAGGCTACGAACTCGAAAAGTAGAAACTTTAGGAGTTCGCCTCTCACAAAAGGAAAGACTTTACTAAAAGTTTTAAGTGTGCTTTTATAAGATTTGGAAAGAGAATAACTAGGAACTTTACAGAATTACTTCATTGAAGATAATAAACAAGAATGGAAGAAAGTACAACATGTACACTTTATTTACATAAAAGGGAAACAATTAAAAGCTTACATTGTGACTTTTCTTTAAGGAAGCCTTGCCTAGTCTTTGTTGAAGCCTCTTTGATTGCCTTTTGGAAGCCTAGAATGCTCCTCTTGAAGATGCCAAAATGGTGCCAAAAGTGGATGGATAAAAGTATGGAAAAGGGGTAAGAAAAGGGTAGAAAAAAGGCTCTTTTTGCGGTGCTTTAGGTAGTAGAAAGGTTAGGCTTTTTGTGAGGCTTTTAGGGATTTTATGGAAGATAGAATAAGAATGAAGATAAGAGTAGAAAGATGAAGATTATGATGGTAAGAATATGGTAGAGATTAGAGATGGAGATGATAGGAAAGAGGGTAGGAAATAGAGATAGGAATAAAGGCTCTTTGGTGGAATTTTGTAGTGTTTATGTATGGATAAGGGGGATAACATGGAGATGAATATTTAGAAGTTTAATAAGGTGGAGTAATGGAGATGATAATGGTAGGAGAAGTGATGGAAAAAGGATAAAAGAAGGGTAGGGAAAAGAAGCTCTTTTTGTGGGTTTTTAGGATAGTTTTGTGATGTTTTTAAGAGGCTTTATGGAGCGTATCGGGCGAGGACCCAAACTTCAAAACCTCCCCACACTACCTTTGAGAATCACGAGCGAATTCACATCAAGGTCGGGTGTAGGGTGCATTTTAAGGTGGATCCGGGACCTTGGAGGTTAATTCGGACCATCTTTGGGTGTGGTATCCACTTCAAATGGGACCCTGGACCATAGGAGTGGAGCTACGAGTCCTCATCGGGACCTACTTCTGGCCTTCAAAAGGGTTTGGAGTCCTTCGGCAAGAATAAGCGCAAACGGGTTAACTTAGGTTGTTGGAATGGACTTGCCTTCATTCTTTGGGTCATAACTCTTTCAATACAGCTCTGATGGGTCTTAAATTTTGGGAGCTTAAAGTAAACAACGAGAGCTTTCCATCGATATATTATGGGTCTAAATCGAAGTTTGGATGAAGAAGTTATGCGCGTTTGAAGTCGGCAGGGAAAAGCTGCCCAGAATACCTTTGCGCCGCCACCGGCTTTTCACGCCCACGACGCCTTACTGCTTCCGGTTGTTGCGCCCAAGAAAGGAGTCAGACAGATCGTTGTCACGCCTGCGACCTAGCTCGTCACACCCGCGACCTTCTGCCTTGCTGCCGAGATTTTAGAGTTTTACTATTTTACCCCCATTTTGTATAAATACCCCCTTAGCTTATTTTTCAAGTTAGTTTTTTTGCTGAATATGAATGTGATGCTTAAGCATTGTTAGGGTTTCTCCCTTGTTCTCTCAAATATCTTGTTATCTTTATCCAATTAAGTTTGGTGGTGATTCAAGTCATTCCTTTAGTGATTATTTAGTGGATTACCTTGGATAATCATGGTGGGGTGTTAGGCCTAGAGTTGTGGTTCTCCTTGCTCAAGGTCATATCCATTCTTTGGGTGTTCAAGGCCCTTGTTCATGTTGAATATCGATCATCGATCATCACTCAAGCTAATCTTCTCCCATCCACGCAACGACAACGCTCCATTTGGTATCAGAGCTATGGTTTTCATTTAGCTTGAGCTTTTTCCTTGTTCTTGCTAGTGTGTTCTCTAGTGTTAAATTTTGTGAGTTGTATGCAAATATTGGTGATCCCCAACCCCATTGCTATCAAAGTGTGTTGGAAAATATTGTATTGTGTTTGTATTTGTTGGATTTGAAGTGATTTGGAGCTTTGAGGAGAAGTTGGAAATTAGTGCACGGAAGGTGTTCGATGAAATGTCTAAGTGAGAAAAACACAAAGAACCCTTATCCAAACACTAGCCAACTACAAGAAAACCCCTAAGCTTCACAAAAACATTCCAAACACATACCGTCCTTCACCCTTTCTTCGATATGGATGGCGAAGATAGCTCCGATCGAAAGAAATCAAGCCACCGGACAAGTCCTCGAGCTCTAGATATCGAGAACTGATTCGCCACCATAGACGAACGACTCACCTCCATTGAGAATCGGAACTTCAATATCGTGCGGACTCTTGACAACCTTAAGGTCCAAGAGAGCAACCTAGCCCTAGAATATCAAAGACAACCCCGAGATGAATGAAAGAGGTCCATTAGTAGCCCTATCCGTCCTCCTCCCTCCTACGAGTCGAGTGACGATGATAGAAGCTCGTTTCTACGCCATCATCGACGGGAAGCGGTTGAGAAGTCCCCACGGGATGAATTCTATGATATCGAGACCAAAATTCCAGAATTCAGTGGCTATACCGGCCCAGAGGACTATCGTAAATGGGTCCAAACCTTGGAGAGAATTTTTGTAACTAAGGAATATAGTGATGAGCAAGCCTTCAAAATTGCGAGATCGAAGCTCACTAATTCTGTATCTCTTTGGTTTGCAACCGTCAAATTGCAAAGGACTATGGAGGGTCAATCGAAAATCACCTCATAGACAAGACTAAAGCGATTGACGGATTGACGCTTCTTTTCTAACCCTTGCAAGCGTGAGGTTAACCATGAGGCCAAGTCGTCACTTGATGGGCAAGAACGACTTAGGCAATCAAAGGTCGACCACATGCCCAACGAGGGAGCTTCCATAGAACCTTGTGATGCTTTCGACGCTATTATTGAAGCTCCATGCCATGAGAAGTTTGAGAAAAAGAAAGTTCAATGCACGGGGTTATTGTCCTTGAGGCCGTTGAAGGGAAACCTCTCGAGCTTCTTGAAGTACATAGTGAACTTAATGAAGTTTCATGCCAAGGGGAGGAAGAGAACATCGATTTTTCCCTTTCTCTCGTCCTCATCGAAGAATCCCAACAAGAGGCTCCGATGATCATCGCGACATCGCTTTTGGAGGATTGATTTATTACGGGATCAAAGAATGAATCTTGATCAAGTAATCATCAATGCACGTGCAACCAAACTAAGGAATAGGGATGCTTCACGTGATAATGGAGAAAGAGGAGAAAGATTCACGTGAATAACCTGGATCTATGAAAGCTTTTATGACGTGGGGTCTTTTGTGGATAAAAGAAACAAGAAAGATTGTTTCTTGGATGGGAAACAGAGGGGACGACGTGAGGGAAGAGGGAGGGAGTAGCTATTTGGCGTGAGGCCTTTGTGAGAGAGAGAAAGAGAATGGAGAGAAAGTAAGAAGTTTGTTGGAGGAGAGAGAGAGAGTTTGTTATGGAGAGAGAGTGAGTTTGTTGGAGTTCTTTTGTGAGAGAGGGGAAGAGAGAGACGTTGATGAGAGGGAGGGAGAAAGGGTTGACATTGGAGTGGGGATTGAGAGCTTTATGAGAGAACTTGACTAGCTGATTAGACCCAATTTTGTGTCTAAATACCGCATAAATCCTTAGGCTTTTAACTCGGTTCGTGGTTTAATTTAATAACTTTTAATGCATTTTTGGTTATTTTGTAGATTTTGGAGTTTTTACCGAAAACGTAGCAAAACGGGCCTTTTTACAGCATTTTTGGTGATTTCCCAAGCTGAGCCGGACCAGAAGCCGAGGCGGAGTCGACCCGGGACCACTTTCCTCACCTTTGGTGTCAATTAGTGAACTAACACCTGCTACGACCTTCGGATCGGGCGTTACATGCTTCGGAACGAAGGATGAAACAAAGGGGAGGAAAGTCAAGGAGTAGGCCCTGCCACGATTTTGGTAGCGCCCGCTACCTCTGCATGGCCGAAGAAGACCCCACCCACGGCGAGCCAGACCGCAGCCACGGTCTCTCGAAGGGAAGAAATCGCCCTGCACTTTTCGCAAGTCGCGCCCGCGACGAGGTGGGTCGCACCCGCGACCCCCCTGCTGGGTTGTGATTCTTCGGGCTTTGTACGCTGCGTTTTGGGCATTTTTGATCCTTGGTATAAATAGCTTCTTTGCTGCGTTTTCAGGGAGGTGACTTTGGGATAGAATTAGATAATTTCCAGCTTTGTATTAGTGACTTTTAGAGAGAGATTAGTTAGAGATTAATCTAGGGTTTTGGTGATTTGTGTTTGTTATTGAAGATTTGGTCTTTCAAACAATCGAAAGATTGTTGGATTGTCTCTTTATTGCTTTCTTTGGTTCATCTACAGCACTTTGATAAGTATTCTCTTCCCTTAACTCTTTTATTAATTACTTTGCTAATTACTTTGCTTGTTCTTAATTTCTTTTCTTGCTATTTCATTGTTCTTGCTTGTTTATGGTTGTTTGATGTTAGCAATCATGTTTAGGTTTGGTTTGGATGTTGTTAGCTTAGTTCTTATCATGATTAGTGGCTAGAAACCCTATGGGTTAGGAGTAATTAAGGGTGTGAATGGGTGATTAGGTTTGGGTTAGCAATATTAGTGAGTAATTAGTTGGGAAATCAATTTCTCACTCCTATCCTTCCCTCAAGTAGGATGTATTTGGGTTCGAAAGCTTCGGAATACATCCAACACTTGTATTGGAAGGTGGGAATTGGGATAGTTAGTACTCTATTCATGGAAGTGAATAGAGGCTAACTAGGAAATTCCGTTTCATTAACCCTCCGGGTCCGTCGATGGACTTTGGGGAAGTTAATCCGGACTATCCTCGGAAGAGGAAGCTCGGTGGGTATTTTCTAACGGAATGGCCACTTGATTCTCCCTTCTTGTTATTCCCTTGTTGCAAAACCCATTTTCTCATCCCCGTTTGCATCCCGGAAAGCCTCTGAAGCCCGTTTTCCATTCCTTGACCGACCTTAGTTTTGTTTCTTGCTTTGTGCCCCTTTCAACCCGATATCCTTACCTTAGCAATCTCAACCCGACCATTGACCTAGTTTCTATGACCAAGGTCGCCAGCTGCCTGAGAAGAACAATAAAAACTGAGGTCTCACAAACCACGTTACACAAAATGGCGTCGTTGCCGGGGAGCAAGCGCACCTAGCTTAGCTCTTTGTCTTTAGGTTGTTTAAGATCATTTCACTTGCTAGAGATTGTGTTATCCTTGGTTATTGGAAATTTGATTTTTCTGTTTGTTCCTTTTGTGCAAGCGGACTCGATCTCGACGAGGCCAAACTCCTATAACTCCATCGAATCCGAACCCGGAGAGCATTATCCGCCAAGCAAACGCCGGCTCGAGACGAAGAAGACAACAAAGGGAGCGAGAGACGATCGAAATTCCAATGTCTGACGGAGCAAGATCCACCCCGTACCTTAGCATCATATTCCTTACCATCGTCGGGTACGGGAGGCGATCCCATCATATTACCTGCATTACCACTGAACGCAACGTTCGAGTTCAAGCCATATTTGTTGGAGATATTCGAGAACACTCCGTACCATGGAGGAGAGCATGAAAATTATATTGACCACATTAACAAGTTCGAGCAACGCATCGGCTTCGTACAAATGAATGGAGTCTCCGCCGAATACATGAAGCTAAAGTTTTTCCCTCTCACTTTGAAGGGAAAAGCGCTATTATGGCTCAACACATGTCCGCCCGGAACCTATTCTGCATGGGATGCCCTTAGCCGCGACTTTCTTCAAAGGTTTTTCCCCAATGATGAGACATGTCGGTTGAGGCAAGCCATCATGAGCTTCAAGCAAGAGTCCGATGAGTCTTTATTCGAAGCATGGGGGAGATTCAAGGGTCTCCAACGGAGGTGTCCCACCACAATCTTGAGGATTGCTTATTATTGCATCATTTTTATTCCGGACTGAGTAGCTCTTTGCGAGAATCCATCGATCATGCCTCGGGGGGCATGTTCCTCAAGAAGACGGCGGAGGAAGCAAACGTATTTCTTCACGAGTTATCACAAAACTCTCCTCATTGGGGAGGCGGCCGTGGTCCAAGAGATGGTCCTCCTCTTGAAAGAAATCCTACTATTAAATTTCTCATGAATGTCGTTCTTGAGATGCAACAAAATTCGGCTTTGGAAGAGACCACGAGGCAAGTAAAGGCAGCTCAAGAAGTACATATGCTTATTCCGGATGCCCGAGTTCTTGTATGTGATTTTTGTGGAGGGCCACATTCTTTGAAGCGGTGTGAAGAGTATCAAGTCGAGCAAGTCGAAGCTATTGATCCCAACAACAACCTCTCCTATGCCAATCAAAACCCCGTTCGACCTCGTGGGAATTATGCCTACAACCAACAAACTCCGTTAACCCAAAATCCACCCCTCGGTTTCCCAAATCAAAATCGCCGCCAATATCACCAAAACCATCACCAAGGTCAACCTTCCCAAGCACCCAAGCCACCACAACCAGAAACCATTGAGCAAACCCTTCAAAAGATGGCCTTATCTCAAGAAAAGATAGCCCTATCTCAAGAAAAGATGGCCTTAGATCGAGAAAGAGATCAAGCACGCATCAAGAACCTTGAGTTACTATTGGCTCAAATGGCGCAACAATCTCAACCCATTCAATCTTTGCCTAGCCAACCCCAACCAAATCTGAAAGGACAACTTAATGCTATAACATTGAGGAGTGGTAGGGAGATTGAGGGCCCTAGGATGGTAGAAGAGGATGTTTTGGGTGACAAAGAGGGTGATGTGGTAGATGTCACGGAGGAGGAAGATTTGATAGAGGAGCGGGAGAGTGAGTCAGTCTTGGGTGAGGGAGTTGATGGAGTACATGAGGAGGAATTGGAAGAATCTAATAAAGAAAGAGAGGAGATGGAGAGGGTAAGGAAAGGGAAAGGAAAGATGGTGGAAGAAGAGCCGATCCAAACCATTGAGAAACCAAAGCTACCGCCGGTCCCTTTTCCCGAGCGGTTAGCAAAGCCCAAGTCCGATGCGAAGTTTTCAAAGTTCATTGAGATGCTCAAAAAGCTTCAACTGAACATTCCATTTCTTGATGCTATTTCCGAAGTCCCATCTTTCAAGAAACATTTGAAGGAGCTTCTCACAAGCAATAGGAGGATTCAAGAGAGATCTACAATTCATTTGACAGCGGATTGTAGTGCCATTATTGATAACAAATCACCGGAGAAGTTAGCCGACCCCAGAAGCTTTTCTATTCCATGCACCATTGGTGACATGCGGATTGGCTGTGCTTTATGTGATCTAGGAGCGAGTGTCAGTGTCATGCCTTATTCGATTTGCAAGAAGTTGAATCTCGACAATCTAGCTCCTACAACAATTAACCTCCAATTGGTCGATCGTTCTGTGCGAAGACCTTTGGGAATATTGGAGACATCCTGGTCCAAGTAGGGCGGTTTTTTATTCCTTGTGATTTTGTGATATTGGAGATGGAGGAAGACAACAACATCCATATCATTTTGGGAAGGCCGTTCCTTGCCACGGTGAGAGCAATAATTGACGTGAAGAATGGAAGCATGTCGTTGAATGTCGGGAATGAAAGCATCATTTTTCAACTTGAGGGGTCATTGAAAGGTCCTTCGTATGGGGACTCATGCTATGCTATTAATATGATGGAGTTTCTTGTTGATGAGTATATTGAGGACTCCCATCTACTTGAGTCTACTTGCGATGATCCCTTGGGAGCTTGCCTATTGGAGTCGTTCCAATTTGAGACCGACGACACCGATATTACTTTCTTCACCAACCTTCTTGACTCATCACCCATGCATGAGGAGATTATTATTGACGAGCCTTATGTGGAGTGCATAGAGATTCAAGATGCGATCTACAAGGGTATGTCTTCCTCTCAAATTCAATCTTCTACTCCTTTAGAGCTTAAACCTTTGCCCCCTTCCCTCCAATATGCTTTCTTGGATGATGTGAAATCTTGCCCGGTCATTGTGAATGCGAAATTGAATGATTCTGAATTGTCCAAGTTGCTTGAGTTGCTTAGAAAACATAGGGGTGCACTAGGTTATAAGATAGAAGATTTGAAAGGTTTATCCCCTTCTATATGCATGCATTCGATTGACTTGTTAGATGATGCAAAGCCTACTAGGCAACCCTAGCGTCGATTAAATCCCAATATGCAAGAGGTGGTTAAAAAGGAAGTAGTGAAGTCGCTAGTTGCTGGGATCATCTTCCCCATCGCAAATAGCGAATGGGTAAGCCCGGTTCAGTGTGTACCCAAGAAGGGTGGAACGACTGTAATTAAAATTGACAAGAAAGAACTAGTTAGTACCCGGACCGTCACCGGTTGGCGGATGTGTATTGATTACCGCCAACTAAACAAAGTAACAAAGAAGGACCATTTCCCCCTTCCCTTTATTGACCAGATGTTGGAACGGTTGGCGGGTCACTCGTATTTTTGCTTTTTGGATGGCTACTCGGGTTTCTTTCAAATTCCAATACACCCCTTACATCAAGAGAAAACTACTTTCAATTGCCCGTATGGTACTTTTGCTTATCGTCGCATGCCTTTTGGGTTATGTAATGCACCGGGGACATTTCAACGTTGCATGATGGCTATCTTTAGTGATTTCATTGAAAAATGTATGGATGTCTTTATGGACGATTTTTCTGTCTATGGTAATACCTTTGATGATTGTTTGCTAAATTTGGAGAAAGTGCTAACCCGTTGTGAGGAAGTTGATCTAGTATTGAATTGGGAGAAATGCCACTTCATGGTGGAACAAGGTATTGTATTGGGTCACTTAATCTCTTCAAAGGGCATCGAAGTGGACAAGGCTAAAGTTGAGGTTATAGAGCGCCTACCACCCCCAGTTTCTGTTAAGGGGGTACGTAGCTTCCTTGGCCATGCCGGCTTTTATCGTCGGTTCGTCAAGGATTTTTCCAAAATCGCTCGACCTCTAACTAACCTCTTGTGCAAGGATGTCCCTTTCTCTTTTACTAATGAGTGCCTTGAGTCATTTTATAGGTTGAAGCAGGCTTTGATTTCCGCTCCGGTAGTTCAACCTCCGAATTGGACACTACTGATGTATAATGGGATCAAAGAGATCTCATTACACATAGAATTTAGGATCTTTATGAACAAAGATAAGAATCTTCTTCTCTAAGTTCTAAAGGATCAACTAAACTCAATGAAAAGAGATGGAAAACGAAAACAAAGAATGGAATTCGTTTACCAAAAGATGATAATGGATGAATGGATGATGAACGATTGAATGAACGCTTGATGAATGTTTGATGATTGAATGGATGAACGAACGATTGAATGATAATGGCGTTTGAAAGCTCCACGAGGATACAGACACACCACCTCAAAGAACTCTTCAATTATACTTTTCACCACCAAGGGATGCCAACCCAAGGCTAGAAGTAGAGCTATATTCGAAACTCCCTCAAGAGAAACGAAAAGAACTAGCACAAAAGCTAGAGAGAAAACAACATCATGTGTTTACTTTGTATTTGATTATTGAATTGAATGAGATTACAAGGCACCCAAGGGGTCTATTTATACTAAATGAAGTCCCCCTTGGCATGTGAAATGAAAGAAATACAATGGTTCTAGCTTACATCATCCTATACAAGTGTGACATCATAAAGAAACAAATGTACATAAGCTAGATTAAAACAATGATAACTTGCTCGTTTCTTGTCCAAACTTCAAGATTCAAAAACCATTGTGAAACTCCTTTGATGTAGAACAATTGACCTTTGGATGATTTTCACAATATCTTCTTGGTTCTTGAGATATAGAGCAAATTACCAAACTGCCCTTGATGAAACCATTCAAACGTGAGAGAGACTTGAGGGAATGGAGCTCCTTTTCCATGTAGTTAAGTATTTGGCTCCCATGATGCATATTTGATGTCTTCCTTGATGACCTTGATGTATATGGCTATCAAATATACATCAACTACCCTTTGAGATCATGGCCGACGCAAGTGACTTTGCCATGGGAGCGTGTTTGGCTCAAACAATAGAGAAAAAACCAAGAGTTATCTACTATGCAAGCCACACGCTTGATAGCGCTCAAAGGAACTACACGACCACGGAAAAGGAGCTTTTGGCAATCATCTTAGCTCTCAACACATTCCGGCAATACCTTATGTTCTCCAAAGTGGTAGTCTACACGGATCATGCCGCGATTAAGTATTTGATGGGAAAGAAGGAAACAAAGCCGAGGCTTATACGGTGGGTCTTGCTTATGCAAGAATTTGATTTGGAAATCCGCGACAAGGCCGGCAGGAAGAATGTCGTAGCCGATCACTTCTCGCGAATTCTTGTCGATTTGAAGGACACCCAACCGATTGTAGATGCTTTCCCGGATGAGCGACTCATGGCTATCAACTCTCACCCGTGGTATGCGGACATTGTGAACTATTTGTCCAGTAAAGTGACTCCTCAACATCTGAACCCTCATCAAAAGAAGAAGTTTTTCCATGACATGAAACATTACTTTTGGGATGACCCCTTCCTATTCCGGTTATGCAACGACGGGATGTATCGGCGATATATTCCCGAGAGCGAGGTGCAATCTGTTTTGACACATTGTCACGAATTCCCGGTGGGAGGTCACGGTGGTTTTCAAAAGATGGCAGCGAGAGTCTTACAAGCCGGCTATTGGTGGTCGACTCTTTTTCGCGATGCCCATCTTCATGTCAAGCAATGTAACAAATGCCAAAGGTCCGAAAATATTTCCCGAAAGAATGAAGCACCATTGAACTTCATCCTTGAGGTCGAGCTTTTCGATGTATGGGGGTTGGATTTCATGGGTCCCTTTCCGTCATCACGAGGTTTTCAATACATCCTAGTGGCGGTAGACTATGTTTCGAAATGGGTCGAAGCCATCCCATGTGTGAAGTGCGATGGCAAGTCCGTGTCGAGATTCTTGAAAAAGATTCTATTCCCAAGATTTGGTATTCCAAGGGTTATCATCAGTGACAACGGATCCCACTTCATCGAGAAGAAGTTCGGGTCCCTTTTGGCAAAGTATGGCATCAATCATAAGAAGGGACTCCCTTATCATCCACAAACACAAGGGCAAGTAGAAATCTCAAACCGTGCTATCAAAGATATCTTAGAAAAGACGGTCAGCTCTTCACGGAAGGATTGGGCAGAGAAATTAGATGAAGTCTTGTGGGCATACCGCACCGCCTTCAAGACACCGATCGGTACTACTCCGTACCGTCTTGTCTACAGGAAGGCATGTCACTTTCCCGTAGAGCTTGAGCATAGAACGATGTGGGAAATCAAGAAGTTGAATTTCGATCTCAAGGCGGCGGGAGCTAGTCGCTTATTTCAATTAGAAGAACTTGAGGAGCTGCGGCGTCATGCTTATGAAAATAACAAGATCTACAAAGAAAGAACGAAAGCATGGCATGATAAGAGTTTGAACCTTCGTGAGTTTGTGTTAGGCGATAGGGTTCTCATCTTCAACTCAAGGCTGAAGTTATTCTCCGGGAAATTGAGATTAAGGTGGTCCGGACCTTTTGAAATTGTGAGAATTCTTCCCGCCGGAGTGGTTAAATTGAAGAACGAAAAAGGGAATTGTTTCAAGGTGAACTCATCAAAGCTTAAACCATACTTCATGGGCGAGGACTACGCGGGGACAGTTGTGGTGTACCTCGCAAACTTTGAAGATTGAAAGCATCGGGGTAAGTCAAGCTAGGACCTAAAACAAGCACCCGGGAGAGGTATGAACTACTTCCCTTTCTTTTAGTGTTTTCTTTCATTTTCTTCCATTTTATTTCTCTTGTTTTAGCATTTTCATTTTCTTTATTTTTGTTAACATTTGAGAAAAAGAAAGAAAAGAGTAGAAAATGAAAAAGTTGAAAAAAAAATCGAGAGTGAAAAGAGGTTCTATGAAGGACGTGATTCAAAGCGGTTTTTGAGTGTTGGGAAAGTGTCTTTGAATGTTGATTGAGCGAGAAAGAAAAGAGAGTGGATAATAAGAGGGTAGATTTTTGGACTTAACAATTTTATCCGAGTTTTTGAGCCTTGTAGGTGCAAGGGAGTGATCGAAGAGGATCGTGCCCATGGTGGCTTGCACCGTGGCCACGGTCCAGTTGTGCAAATTTTGGCCAGTTTTCAAGTCGAGTTAGACCGTACCCACGGTGGTTTTGACCGTGACCACGGTGAATCGAAATTCTGCGAATATTTTCGGGGGTTAAAACTCTTTCTCCTTCATTTCTCTTTCAATTTCTTCTTTTCCCTCTCACTCGAAAATCCCTCTTTAACCTAAAACCCTAAATCCCTTGCCCAATTTGACAAATCCATCACAAAATCTTTCCCTTCTCTCAAATTTCTCCCTCGTTTTTGCCCTAGCTGCGCTGCATTTCGATTTCTCCACTATTTTCGGGGTTCTTGAGGAGAAATTTCTGGGTTCTCGTTCTTGTTGGGGCTCGATTTTGGCAAAGCATCTCTTCAAAGTCTTCAACCCAGGTATTCCTTGTTTGTTGGTGCATCAAATCTCGTTTTTCTTGCACATTTAGGTCGATTATTTGTGCGATTTTGTGGGTATTGGGTGAATGCTTTTGGATAAGTTTGGGAATGCTGATTTGATTGTTAGCTTGGAGATTGGAGTGTCATTGGTGAGATTCTTGTTTGGGATTTTGTTGTTCTTCGGGATTTTGGGTTAGTGTTGTTGTTGTGCTTCGTTGTTGTGGTTGTTTTGCCTTCAGTTGTTTCAATGGGACGAGCTAAACATGCCCGGTCCGAGCCGGAACCGACCCCTGTCCCATCTACTTCTGCTGAACCCGACAAGACCCGCTACAAGGGTCAACCCGCCTCCGTAATACAATGTGACCCGAAAGTCAACGTCAGCTTCCGGGACGATATGCATAGGGCGAGATACGACAGGCTGAAAAAGCGAAAGATCTGTGCTCCGGACTTGTGTCATGAGGAGACAGCTCGGGATGTCTACTGTAAACCGAGCATGGACTTTTTCATCAAAGTCATGGGCTGGGAAATTTTCGCCACAATCAACGAGCCCATCATCGAGCAACCGGTACTTGAGTTTCTGCGTTCTTTAGTGGTGAAGGAAGACGTCACATCCAATGCCTCTTTCTCTTACATTATGGCCAAGAAGGAGGTAGAATGTACGATCCAGGACCTTTGCAATGCTCCCGGCCTTCCTGAGGATGGTATCTTCTACGGGGAGTGTCTCAATTTTGATGAGCAAGAAGCCATGCGAGCCCTCACCTGTTGGAGGAGACGATATCCTAAGGTTCGAACCCGGAAATTGCAATTCCATTGCCCAAGCAATTCTAAGGCCAGAGACTTTTGTAATCTGAGCGTCCGTATCTTTCACCGCATCATCTCAAACTCCGTCTTGGACCGCGACACTGGACGTTCAAGCATTCGAAAAGACGACCTCTTCATCCTCTACAACGCGATCAATGGTCGCCGGGTCAACACCGGCTCATGCATCCTCCACTGTCTTCGGGAAATAAGCCTTGAAACCCGGAACATGACCCTTGACATGGGTCACATCATCTGCCATTTTCTAAGGAAGCAAGGGTTCGAGTCTTATCTAGACAAGTGGACTCCACGGTACTTCCCTGATCCTATCGACGGTGTTCGCCTACGGAAGATGGAATTCTTGGAGAAAAACAAAACGCGAACATTTTACCGCCATGGAAACGACCCCCATAGCGTCGTGGTTCATCTGAGCGACGACCATGCCGAGAAACGACTAGATGTCACCAACCAATGCAATTGGTCGTGTGGCCAAACTTTTGGGAGCCGTTTTATGGTGGGTTGTCCCGGGGAGCCCGAGGAGGAGGGTGAAGAAGAAGCTGAGGAAGAAGAAGAAGAAGAGGGTGAAGAAGGACAAGAGGAGGAAGGCGAACCGAGCCAAGCACGGGACGCCGCCTTGGAGCGTATCAATGAGCAGCTCCAGAAGCTTCATGACGAATTTCAAGAACAGCGGGAGCTTATCCAAAACCAGCAGACCCTGATCGAGAACTTGCAAGGGTTGATTGAGACCCAACAAGAGATGCTAGCTAGCATCCAATCACAGCTCCAACCCCGTCCTCCTCCGGGAGGGTCCGCTTGAGGACCGATTGTAAGCATTCCAACCCCCACCCGATCTTTATAACTGTTTTACTTTATATTGTGAAGTATAAGTGTGAGGGGATGCTTCATCGGGGTATGGATGCAAGGTCTGTTGGTTTTGGTTTGTTGGCGTTTCGAGTTCTTTTGGCATGTTCTAGCATGTTTTGGGGTTGTTTATTTAGGATGCTCGGGTTTGGCTTGCGTTGTTTGACTTTTGATTGTAGCGGGGATATCTTTTGGTTGTATGATGATTGTCTTTGTGGGCTAGGGACGGTTTGTTTCATCATATTCTGAATGTATTTTGGTTATGGCTGGGTTTATAAGAATGTTGTTTGAGATTAATGCAATGAATTGTTTGTTTTGGTTAGTGTGTATTGAGTTTCACCTTTATTTCCCGCCTCAATGAGTGAGATTCGGGGATAAGGTAAGCAATTGGCAATGTACATATTGTTTATAGTTTTATTTTTCCCCTTTGTAGTTTTTTTTTCAAGTCTAGTTAGTTTTTTTCCTTTTTCTTTTGTTTTCATTCTCGCATGTAAAGTCGTCTTTTGCTCTAATATCGTTTTAATTTGCTTGAACGAAGACCTCGGATCAAAGTTTCAACGCTTATGAAGAGTTTGAGGTAATATCTTTCCACCTTACTCTTTCTTATGTGAATTCTCATCATGATCCGTCGCATGCTTGATTTTCTTTTGGGTGGCGAACCCCTTTGAGTGTTTGTGTTGGGATATATTGTTGTTGGAATCGCGTGGGCTCGGGTCGCCACCACGTTTACTTGCTAAATGTTTGTATTTGTTTGTTTTTGTAGGTTCTCTGCCCTTTTCATGTGACACCTTCCCACAATGAGGACACTGTGGCGTTTTAAGTGGGGGGGGATATTCTGTTTCAAGGGTAGATCACCTAGCTGTTTTGGTTTTTGTTTTCTTAGTTTTTGCCTAAAATTTGAAAAGGCGGAAAAAAGGGAGTGAAAGCCCTAAAAGTTTTTCTTTCAGTTTTGTTTTCGCTTTGTTTTGCTTTGTTTCTTGGATCTTGCTGTCGAATTTGAGAAGTCGTTCTTAATCTTCTTTAAAAGCAACCGGTCTGAGCATTTTCGACCCTGTCTCGGGTGCTAGTCATGACTTACCTAAATAGACTCCCTTCATTGAGTGTCTAGTGAGACCCCCGATTCCTTTCATGTTCCGATTGGAACCGGGAGATTCTAGGGGTTTGTGTCCGAGCTTGCTTTGTTTTCTTGTTTAGCAAAAGCAAAAGCAAAAAGTTCAAAAAGAAAGAAAAAGAATTCATAAGATACAATAACCGGACTAAGTGGAGCGTGTCGCTGAATGACATTAACCACCTACACTTAGCCAACCTACACGGGCCCGGTATCAGTGGTACGGCACGGATACCCCTTAACCCTCCTCCTATATCGCTTTGCGACGGAGAGGTGAATGGAAAAGACCATGTTGGGAGGGTATACCCCTTATATGGGTCGTCCAATTCCCGAAAGTAAGGCTAATACCGACCTTTAAAAAGAAAAAAAAAAAGAAAAAAAAGGAGAAAAAAAAGAGAAAAAGAAAAAGCAAATTTCGTTGGTAAAACCAACCCAAAAAGAAAAGAAAAAGTTTTTGCTTCTAAAAAGAGTGGGGCCTCTCCTTGCATCACCTACGGCCCTCACCAAGCCAAGGGCGACCAAATGCGAGGAAGGGCAACGCTTCTCTTAGTTATTTCGTTGTTTGTGAGTTCGGACACGAATCTTTAGAATCTTTTGGTTTCGGTTAGAGCCCACTTGCGAGAGGCATGGGGTTTTGCTTGGCATAAGGTGTAGGGAGTTGAAAATCTTCAAGATTGGCTTTTATTTGAGACATGTGTTTGTGAGATGCTCCTAACGGTTGCTTTTGGAGGCTTAATAACGTTTTCTTAGTTTAGGTTGCGAGATCTTTTGAATCGAAGCCTTTGTTTTCTTCGGTTTTGTTTTCACTTTCCCTCTCTCCTTTTTCTTTGGCTTTTGTGGGCATAGCCGTTACAAACCCTCACGAGTCCATCTCGTCCACCCGGGCTGCCGGGGGGTTCAAAGGGCTTGGTGCATACGCTAAATGCACTCGTTTCCTCCCACGATAGAGGAGTTGGTGTTTAGTTTTCTTATTTGTTTTGTTTTGTATTACTCGGGACGAGCAAAAGTTTAAGTGTGGGGGGGTGTTTAGACCCAATTTTGAGTCTAAATACCGCCTAAATCCTTAGGCTTTTAACTCGTTTCGTGGTTTAATTTAATAACTTTTAATGCGTTTTTGGTTATTTTGTAGATTTTGGAGTTTTTACCGAAAACGTAGCAAAACGGGCCTTTTTACAGCATTTTTGGTGATTTCCCGAGCCTAACCAGAAGCCGAGGTGGAGTTGACCCGGGACCACTTTCCTCACCTTTGGTGTCAATTAGTGAACTAACACCTGCTACGACCCTCGGATCGGGCGTTACATGCTTCGAAACGAAGGATGAAACAAAGGGGAGGAAAGTCAAGGCGTAGCCCCTGCCACGGTTTTGGTAGCGCCCGCTACCTCTGCATGGCCGAAGAAAACCCCACCCACGGCGAGCCAGACCGCAGCCACGGTCTCTCGAAGGGAAGAAATCGCCCTGCACTTTTCGCAGGTCGCGCCCGCGACGGGGTGGGTCGCGCCTGCTAGGTTGCGATTCTTCGGGCTTTGTACGCTGCTTTTTGGGCATTTTTGATCCTTGGTATAAATAGCTCCTTTGCTGTGTTTTCAGGGAGGCGACTTTGGGATAGAATTAGATAATTTCCAGCTTTGTATTAATGACTTTTAGAGAGAGATTAGTGAGAGATTAATCTAGGGTTTTGGTGATTTGTTATTGAAGATTTGGGCTTTCAAACAATCGAAAGATTGTTGGATTGTCTTTTTATTGCTTTCTTTGATTCATCTACAGCACTTTGATAAGTATTCTCTTCCCTTAACTCTTTTATTAATTACTTTGCTAATTACTTTGCTTGTTCTTAATTTTTTTCTTGCTATTTCATTGTTCTTGCTTGTTTATGGTTGTTTGATATTAGAAATCATGTTTAGGTTTGGTTTGGATGTTGTTAGCTTAGTTCTTATCATGATTAGGGGGTAATTAAGGGTGTGAATGGATGATTAGGTTTGGGTTAGCAATATTAGTGAGTAATTAGTTGGGAAATCAATTTCCCACTCCTATCCTTCCCTCAAGTAGGATGTATTTGGGTTCGAAAGCTCCCGAATACATCCAACACTTGTGTTGGAAGGTTGGAATTGGGATAATTAGTACTCTATTCATGGAAGTGTTTAGAGGTTAACTAATAAATTCCTTTTCATTAACCCTCCGGGTCTGTCGATGGACTTTGGGGAAGTTAATCGGGACTATCCTCGAAAGAGGAAGCTCAGTGGGTATTTTCTAACGGAATTGCCACTTGAATCTCCCTTCTTGTTATTCCCTTGTTGCAAAACCCATTTCCTCATCCCCGTTTGCATCCCGAAAAGCCTCCGAAGCCCATTTTTCATTCCTTGACCGACCTTAGTTTTGTTTCTCGCTTTGTGCCCCTTTCAACCCGATATCCTTACCTTAGCAATCTCAACCCGACCATTGACCTAGTTTCTATGACCAAGGCCGCTAGCTCCCTGAGAAGAACGATAAATACCGAGGTCTCACAAACCACGTTACACTAGCCTAGGGTTAACTAATTTGAGATAGAAGTAACTGGGATAGTTCAAGGGGTATTCTTGATACAGAAACACGACAAGAAAGAAAACCCTAGGGCTAACTTGACCTTTATCCTAGTTACAGAAACACCTTCTAGGGTCAAGGTTCAAGCTCTTCCTAAACCACTTGGTTGCCAAACCAAGATACAATAGAAGAGATCAACGAGGTTCTCACGAAACACTCAAGGGGTAAGCTAAAAGTTTGTTTCTATTCATGATTGATAAACTGGTTGCCTTTGAAAGGCTACATGCCTAGCTATTTATATTACTACAGTCCTATATGGACTGGAACTTTCCTACTTGGTGTGCAAGCCAAGGAGTTCTACTACTAGACGCCTAAGATAACTATCTCCTCCTTGGATTAGGATTCTTTATCCTAAGGGGAGTTAGTTATAACAACCTTATCCTAATAGGACTTGGCTTTCCTAATCCAATATGGATTAGTTACAAAATAAGCCAACCTTATCTAGGATAATTACAATACTTGGCGCCTAATCCACCATATCACACGCCTATCTTCACATACACACACCTTCTAGAACATTCTAGAACACTTTAGAACATTCTAGACTACTCTAGACTCCTACTAGACTCCTACTAGACTCCTATGACTCGATGCTCAAGTTTATAACTTACTTGGCATCTTACATGACTCAAAATACGATGAAGATAATATAAATCACACTAAACAGACTTAAAAGCTATAAATAATAAAGTTACATCCAAAGACCAAAACCGTGACATTCAAAACTGAAATGATCAAAAATGTGAAATTCACTTGGAACTTGGTTCTTAGGTCTTGGACGTGAACTAGCCTTCCTTGGATCTTTGATTGACATAGCCTTGACTCCCCTAGGATGTTTGGACATCCTCTTGCCATAAGAGCACACCATGTGAATGGGCCTTCGAACCATAATCTCCTTTATTGGGTCGAGGCTAGTTGGGCTTCTCTCTAGAAGGACCCCATCTTTATACTTGTGTTTGACTTGGGACTCCTTGAATGGGCTTAGGGGAATAGGCGTGGGCTAATTTCCATCAAGGAGTCACGCAACAACGGAGTTGTCACCAACACCTCTCATGACCAAGTCATTTATGATCTCCCCTATGAGAAAAATCAGGTAACTTTAAACTCACCTATGAAATTCATTGAGACTTGCTTGGATGTTAGATGTTGCGACAAAAAGTCTTTGGGTGAGTCGTGCATGACCTTTTGGAGACATTGGTTGTTTGAGAATGTTTGTTGGCGTGATAAGTTGTATAATGAGCATGTGATGTCCTCGATCGAAAATTCTCTATGCTTGGAGTGGAATGCTAAGAATCTTGGCGTTCATTTTGTGTTTAGTGGCGAATTTGGGATTGGTGATGCCATGATTCTAGTTCAACCTAAGTTTTTGAGCTCTTCATTTGTGTCGTCCTTTGATGAAAATTGCTTGCATGTTGGCCGTTGTGATGTGAACTATTTGAGTATTCCATGCATGATATTTGGGCGTCATTGGTTATTCGAGAATGTGTTTTTGGTTTGGTGCTATTGGAAATTTGGTATGCAATGCTTGTGGGAGTGTTTGTCGAATGAAGATCGTTCTTTTAAATTTGATCTCGTGAATCCCTTAACCCTACATCAAATCAAACCCAGAGTGGGAACTGAGTTGAGGAACCTTCTCATGTTGAGCGAAACAGGGGATGAGTGTGCTCTTGGTGAGGGCAAGCGATCTATAGCTTTGTCTTTACCTTGTAGCAAACCAAGTGAGAAAGAGTGTTCCCAAACTCTACAAAATATTCTCGTTCCTTCCCTTAATCCCTTATCTCCACACAACAAGCCTCCAACCACATTCTCTTATTTGGATAATGGATATATAGTGGGTTTCGAAGCTTGTTGGGTGCCTCGTGTGATTGTTCACGGCGATCGGGATGTTTGGAGTTCTAGGGTGCCAAGTTGTGGAGAGGGACTTGATTTTTACTCCCAAGAGTTTTCAACAAGAGGAGTATGGAGCATATCGGGCGAGGACCCAAACATCGAATTATGTGTTTGCAAAACCTCCTCCCATCACTACCTTTGAGAATCACGAGCGAATTCATTTTAAAGTCGGGTGCGGGGTGTATTTTAAGGTGGACCCGGGACCTAGGAGGCATATTCGGACCATCTTTGGGTGTGGTATCCACTTCAAATGGGAACCCGGACCATGGGAATGGAGCTACGGTGTAAGACCAGAGGTTTTTAAGTATTTTATTTAGATTAACTATCCTAATTATTGTTGCTAATTGTGTAGTTAGAATACTTGCTTCGTATGTGGAGTTTATTTGGCTATTATGTTTGTCGTGCTAATTGGCGTGAATGTAGAAATTAAGTGAGGTTAATGTACTAATTTAATTTAAATTAGATGCTAACTAAGTTTCTTTGAGAAAAAGAAAAGAAAAAGGGAAAGGAAAGGGGGAAAGAACCCAATCAGGGGCACGAATTAGGGCCTGATTAAATTCAATCCTCAACTCCCCTTGTCCTTGCTTGTGCATGGCTTACTTGACATTCAACACCTCTCATCCTTCCCTTCACTCAACACCTCATGCTTCCTAATTTCTCACTGTTCAGACTCCACCCTTTCTTTTCTTCTACAATCCAGACGGTGCAACCTAACAAAAGAAAAGTATTGCTTGTCTTTGAGCCAATCAAATCCAACGGAATACCCAAAAATTCAATCCCTAATTCTCCATCTTTCAGTACCAATAATCCAAATCTCTCTTCTTCTTACCCAGCTTGAATTAGAAAGGAGGAGGACAAAAATAAACTGAGAGACAGGCTTAACGACAACAGAGGGAGTATCGGCGCCGGCACCGATAAGGTATAAACGGTGAGTTTTGTTGAGATTTTTGCGGTGAATTTGGGGGTGTATTAGGTACTGAAATTACCCATTCTGACAGGTTCACTTATAAAAAGGGAAGTTGAAAGTTGGGAAATCAGTGGAGTTGACGGATACTGCAAAAGTCAGGGAGGTATTATGTCGTATACCCTAGGTCTCCTATCTTATTTTTATGGAATTAGAAGATAATTAATGGTGAATTTGATGTACAGCAAGTCGAACTAAGAATCGTGGAAGGTAAATTTTGGGTCCAGGAGCGGTACGGTTAAGCCTGGATACAAGAAACAGCACAACTCTTCGAAGTGGGTAACTCTAATCCTACCTATTACTAATTTAAATTGTGTTTCAAACCTAGTTAGCTAGAGTAGAATGGTTGAAATTATTATTGGAATCGAGTTGGTAGTCGGCAAATTTTGGGTTTGAACTTTGAGTGTCGGGGAGGGTTGTAAAGCTATATTTATGTGAAGAGGGAGGTTGGAGCTAAATTACTCGATTATGTTGTCTTTGTGGAATGGAATTGGTATTGAACTAGTGGATGTATATAGAAGTGAGAATAAATTTTATTGGAGCCATACTATTATTTCTTTTCCGTATAAGTTGCACGGGTAGTAGATAATAATTTTTAAGATGGAGTATACTTGTCCTAATTGTTTGACCCTTGTAGGTTGAGATTACGAATATATGCTACTTGGTTATGTTACTTGCATAATATAGTGTTTGATGTACTGGTTGTGTTATAGTTGTTTATAAAATCGCTTCCAATATATGTTTCATATTACTGGAAAGTACAAACTAGCTTTTGGTTATTATATGTCTGACAAAAGGTTAAAAATTGAGGTTTTATTTATTTTATTTTTTTTACGCTTGAACAATATTTCTTAAAATTATATACGTTGGTATACTAAACTTATTTATTGAATTTATTTAAAAATTAGTTCAAATGTGGAAGTTTGGTTGAAAGTTGGCTATTTTGGACTAGATTAGACGTGAGCATGATTTGGCAAGTTTGTAAGCTGGTTGAAATGGTTTTCGGGCTAGGAGTATTGCACTAGGTAAATAGGTGGACTAATTGGAAAGTCGGGTTACCCCCTGTAAAGGGGTAGCAATTCGGCTAGGTATACAAAGTCCACCGACGTTAGGAATTTCCCGGGAAGCTAACGATTATAAGGGGGAACCGGCCCCGACTGGAGAGTGCTGAAGGTACCCTACGCCCATGGTATTGATATTTTCGTATAAAGAAAGGAAGAAAAAAGGTTATACTAAATTTTTGGTTCTTGAAAATGGTTTTCACTATGGTATGTGTATTTTATCAAAGGAAAAGAAGGAGAATCATTTACTGGCTTATTCCTGGCTATGAACTTATTGATTACCTTGTGCTACTACGGCAAAACTATTAATTTTATTTACAAGGTCTTTTATCGGACCTTTCTTTTATCAACCTTTTTTTAAAAAAATGTCTACGAGTTTCTATATTTGGGGAGTAATCGAACATAACCCTTTGGAGTTGCGGAACCAGGTGACAGGCCCTGTAACTTAGACCGTAAGTAAGCCTGTTGATGGTGACCCTGTTTAATTGTGGCCCTGTTTGACTGTTTCTTTTGTATGCGAACTTAGGAGCAGTTAACCGCCTCGCATGTTAAGCGTTGATAATATAAGTATTGAATATTTATGTGGCTCGGTGTATTATTATTGTTATATCTTGTACACTGGTTTTGTTTTGGAGAGGAGTTATCCACTGAGCGCGTGGTTTACTCACACCCCCACTTACCTCCTTTTTCAGGTCCCCCAAGTGATAACTGAAGAGTAAGTGTTCTGTTGGTGCAAGTTGAGGTGGTTGGGAAGCAATGGACTTAGTTGTGCATAAATAAATGTTGTGTGTGTTTCATGTAGATAGAACTGGTTATGGATGTTGGTTGTGGTTGTGAATGGGCGTGTGGCCCGGGCTTGTTGCCCCTTTTGTACTGGAATTTTGTTAAACTGTTTTTGCAGGTTTGTAATTACAGTTTGTGTATTTTGGGATAGTCTATATTGCAAGGGAAACTCTGTCGATTTTTTTTTCTCCAGGTCAAAACGAAAAAATAAAATAAAAAATTTTGTGACTTTTTAGTTGTTTAGGTTAGCCTTAAGGGACCTAACAGGGGCCCTGGCGATGTGTTAGGTCCCTGGCGATGTAATTCCCCTACTAGGGAAAAAAAAAAGGGGCGTTACATTTAGTAGTATCAGAGCGGAGGTTAGTAGACCATAGGTTTGAAAAGTTATAAGGTTAGAAAGATGGGAGTTTTAAGGATAGTAAGTTATAGGTGGTGCATTCATCCACTGCATGATATGTGATTATATCTGTGTGATGTGATAAATATGTGTGATATTTGATACTTATATAATTGTTATATGCCTAGGATGGTGTTCAATCTGAACCACTTCATGTACCTTCCATTTTGGCTAGTCTGGTGGAATGGAGTTATTTATTGGAGGTGTATAGAATTAAGCAACCGGTGGGGACCCCGAAGACTCACTTGCCATTTTTGGACCCGTTCTTTCATTTATAAACTGCCAATGAATGGTAAGTGGGCAGAAATCTCTAGGAGTTTACGAGGCCATGTACCTCTGGGGAGGTTTGCCCCATTTACTTATAAAGGGCTCATAGACTTCCTGTTTGCAGTTGAGCCAATACTTGAAGGAAATGGTTTAGGAACAAACCCAAGGGTTAGGCAACAGAGAGCTAACTCATGGGTTGAACAACTTCTTGTAAATCCTGGCTATATGCAAGGACTGACCCAAGACATAACTGAAAGAGTTGCTTTGGAGCGCCACGAGATGAATGTATTATTCTATGAGTCCCCCCAAGCAGGAAGGTTTAAGCGGGTGGCAACATTTTGGGTCCGTTTGGTGGATGGGTATGGAGTGACCTATCCCCTAGGCTGGCAAGAGACTTGGGAACAAATGTTGGAATTGGTAGATGAAACCTTTCACATAGAGTTCGCCCCAGTAACACATATGCCAGCATTGTTGGGTTTACAACCCTTCCCACCCCCTGAACCTGTAAGTTCAGAAAGTTCTGCTGCTGACGACCCCATAAATTCTGATGATAGCTCTCCTTCTCGCGAAGGATAGGGTGTTGGTATGCTTTTGTAATAAATATGGCGTGTGTTGTATATACATATGATACTACACTTAGAATAATAGGTGGCACCTATAGTGGATCTAGTTATTGTGCTACCTTAGGATGCAGTAGTCGTGTAGTACTCTGTAAATGGTTGTAATATATGTTGTGAATAAAGTGTAGTGCTTTTCGTGTTCTGTGTAGAATTAGAATTGTTGTTTTGTTATTTATTTGCTACTTGTTAATTTAGTTTAAGTTAAGCTGAGTGATTAAATTGGGTGTTTTAATTAGATGCCTCCTAATCGCGCTGACATTCTACCTCCACCACCGCCACCTGGCCCTACGGCCATGGAGATGATCTGCCAATTTAATAAACTTAAACCTCCGAAGTTTGGAGGCGGGGCAGACCCCTTGGACTATGAGGAGTGGTTGAGAAGGATGGAGAATTTGTTTGATGTTATGGAGTGCCCTGCGAGGTTCAAGGTTAAACTAGCTACCCACCAATTCGAGAGAGAAGCTGAATTCTGGTGGAGTACGGTAAAGCCTAGGGCAGGAGCACAAGCCCTAAACTGGGAGCAATTTAAAGCACTGATGGATGCTAAATACTATCCCAAGGACGTACAGTGGGCTAAGGAACAAGAGTTCCTTCAGTGTAAGCAAGGGAAGCAAGAGGGCGTGATGGAATATGCAGCACGTTTTAACGAACTTATTCGCTTTGCACCATCCCAAGTGGCAACCGAAGAAATGAAGATTAGTCGTTTTGAGCACGGCCTAAATCCTGAAATCAAAACTTTTACTGCTGGGCAAGTTTTTAATACATTCCAGGATCTTTACCAACGAGCTGTGAAAATAGCTCGAGTGATTGACGAGAAAAGGGCCGAAGATAATCAAGAATGGCCTAATAAAAAGAGAACTTATCCTGGTGGACCAAATATCCAAGGAGGAAGTAATACGAAGGAGAGTCAGATCAAGGGGAAACAGCCAATGCGGTATGAAGATAAACCCTTGTGTCGCTTATGTAATCGTCGCCACCTTGGGATATGTTGGAGGAATCCACCCGGGTCCAACCAGAACAAACCTGAATGTAACCAATGCCATCGTCGTCACTTTGGTCCATGCCGAGGCGGTCGAGGACAATGCTTTGGATGTGGAGGATATGGCCACCTGGTGGCGAACTGCCCTACCGCTGCATGGAACCCTGGACAAGAAAATAAGCCTCAACGCCCTCCTCAGTTCCAACAAGGCCAACCCCAATCTGCACGTCCTCCCTATCGGCAACAAGGGCAACCGCCTCCTGCACAATATGTACCACCACCAACCTATCCTCGGGAAAGAGGAAATTAACGTGGGAGGAAGCCTCAAGCAGGGGGTCGGGTCTTTTGTCTGGAAGGAGAAGAGAATGATGAAGTCAATCCTGTGGTGTCAGGTACATTCCTTATTAATGGTATTCATGCATGTGTGTTGTTCGATTCTGGAGCCACTCATTCATTTATAAGCCCTAAGCTAGCAAAACAATTTGTATGCGGTCCTTGTGATATGGATGTACAATTGTGTGTGAGCACTCCTTTGGGGTCTACTTGCCAAACAGATACCATGTTCAAAAACTCCCTATTGACTATGAATGGGAAAACTTGGGAGGCAGATCTAGTTCAATTGGACTTTGAGGGGTTTGATGTTATTTTAGGCATGGATTGGTTAACCAAATATCAGGTAACCATCGACTGCGCTCAAAGGATAGTAACTCTTTCTTCCATGGATGGGGAGAAGTGTGAAATTACAGGAAGTGCTCCACATAAACCAGTACCAATCATATCTGCTATGGAAACCCTCAAGTGGGCGAGGCAAGGATGTGAAGGTTATTTATATGCAGTACAAGTTGCTGAACCTATAGAGCCCGATATAGGGAGCATTCCGGTCGTGAATGAATATCCTGGAGTATTTCAGGAAGTGCCTGGGTTACCCCCAGATCGAGAAGTTGAGTTACTCAATCGATCTCATACCGGGGATTGCTCCTATATCCAAAACCCCTTATCGCATGGCACCTGCTGAATTAGCTGAGTTGAAAGTTCAGCTACAAGAGTTGCTAGATAAAGGCCTTATTCAACCCAGTGTCTCACCCTGGGGAGCTCCAGTACTATTCGTTAAGAAAAAAGATGGGAGCTTACGTTTGTGTATCGACTACCGTGAGCTAAATAGAGTGACTATTAAGAACAAATACCCCCTACCTAGAATCGATGATTTATTTGACCAGTTGGCAGGAGCAGCGGTATTTTCCAAAATTGATTTGAGGTCTGGTTACCATCAACTCAAGATCAAGAAGGACGATGTACCGAAAACAGCTTTTAGAACCCGATATGGGCATTATGAGTTTTTGGTACTACCTTTCGGGTTGACAAATGCTCCAGCCGTTTTTGTGGACGTTATGAATAGGGTATTTAAACCCTATCTGGATAAATTTGTTGTGGTCTTCATCGATGATATTTTGATTTTTTCTAAAACAGTGGAAAAACATGGTGAACACTTTAGACTAGTATTAAGCACTTTGGAAAAGAATCAGTTATATGCTAAACTGAAGAAATGCGAGTTTTGGATAGAAACAGTCCAATTCTTGGGTCACGTGATATCCAAGGAAGGCATTTCCGTTGATCCTGCCAAAATAGAAGCTATCGTTAACTGGAATAGACCCTCCACAGTAACTGAAGTGCGAAGCTTCTTGGGTATTGCTGGATACTACCGCAGATTTATAGAAGGATTTTCTAAATTGGCGGTGCCCATTACTAGGTTGCTTCGCAAGGACAAAAAGTTTGAATGGACCCCAGAGTGTGAAGATAGTTTCCAAGAGCTGAAAAGACGTTTGGTGACAGCTCCAGTGTTGGCCATTCCTGAAGGAAGTGAAGGGTTTGTGATATATAGTGATGCTTCTAAGAAAGGGCTTGGATGTGTTCTAATGCAGAAAGGCAAGGTTATAGCCTATACATCACGTCAGTTGAAGCCTTATGAAGAAAACTATCCAACTCACGACTTGGAACTAGCAGCGGTCATCTTCGCCTTGAAAATTTGGAGGCATTATTTATACGGAGTAAGATGTGAGATATATACAGACCATAAGAGTCTTAAATACATCTTTACTCAGAAAGAGTTGAACATGAGGCAAAGAAGATGGTTGGAACTCCTAAAAGATTATGATGTGGAGATCAAATACCATCCTGGGAAGGCCAATGTAGTGGCAGATGCCTTAAGTAGGAAGACATCAGGTTTCATTGCATGTTTGATCACTCAGGGGAAGATGCTTATTAGAGAATTAGACATGCTACAGATTGAAGTGCTGCTACCAGGAGATAAAG
The DNA here is from genome assembly GCA_029582165.1 of Portulaca oleracea. Classification (NCBI taxonomy): domain Eukaryota; kingdom Viridiplantae; phylum Streptophyta; class Magnoliopsida; order Caryophyllales; family Portulacaceae; genus Portulaca; species Portulaca oleracea. The sequence goes on from CM055882.1 coordinate 37,576,362, forward strand.
GGTATGTACCTGCTCTGAAGGTGACATCCCCTTTGATAGAAAATATCAAGGGCCGACAGATAGAGGACCCTAGGCTGGTAAAGATTAAGAAAAAGGTAGAAGAAGCTCAGCTTAAGGACTTCTCCTTAAGGGATGGAGTATTGTGGTTTAAAGAGAGGTTATGTGTACCTAACATCCCCGAACTAATCTGGGAGGCACATAACTCAGCTCTTACAACTCATCTGGGAGGCACCAAAATGTATCATGACCTGAAGACCCATTTTTGGTGGAATGGCATGAAAAGGGAGATAGCAAGGTTTGTTGCTCGATGTCTTACATGTCAAAAGGTCAAGACCGAGCATCAAAAACCAGGAGGATTATTGCAACCCTTACCAATACCTGTATGGAAATGGAAGCATATTACTATGGATTTTATTACTGGATTGCCTAAGTCAGTCAAGCAGCATGATTGTATCTGGGTAGTTGTTGATAGATTAACTAAGTCTGCCCATTTTCTTGCCATCAAGGTAACCTTCTCCGCAGAGCAACTAGCAGATACTTATATTAAGGAGGTAGTAAGGTTACATGGGATACCACTTAGCATAGTGCCCGACAGGGATACTAAATTTATGTCTAGGTTTTGGCAAGGCTTTCAAGAAGCGATGGGTACAAAATTGCATGTCAGTACCGCTTATCACCCATAGACAGATGGGCAAACAGAGCGGACTATCCAAACTTTGGAAGATATGCTTCGTGCGTGTGTCGTTGATTATGCAGGGACTTGGGATCACAACCTACCTTTGGTAGAGTTTGCTTACAACAACAGCCACCATGCTAGTATTGGTATGGCACCATTCGAAGCATTATATGGACGAAGATGTAGAACTCCAACCTGTTGGGATGAGGTTGGTGAAAGAATACCTTCGAAAGCAGAATTGATTGATCGAAGTGTGGAGGTAGTTAAAACTGTCAGGAAGAAATTGCAGGCAGCACAAAATAGACAAAAAGGTTATGCAGATATTCGAAGACGTCCAATTGAATTTGAAGTCGGTGACCATGTGTTCCTAAAGATCTCACCTTTGAAGGGGAGCATTCGATTAAGCCAAAAAGGGAAACTAAGTCCTAGGTTCATTGGTCCCTTCGAAATTCTTGAAAGAATTGGACCAGTAGCATATCGGCTCGCTCTTCCACCATCTCTCCAAGGCATACACCCAGTCTTCCATGTCTCCAATTTACGGAAATATGTCTATGATCCGGACCATATTATTCGTTACGAACCCTTACATGTGCGAGAAAACCTTACATTTGTGGAAGAACCGATACGGATATTAGACAGAAGGAAGAAGAAGCTAAGGAATAAGGTTATCCCTTATGTAAAGGTGCATTGGAAGCATCATAAGCTGGCTGAAGCAACTTGGGAGCTCGAATCAGATATTCGAGGAAAGTATCCAAACCTTTTCACAACAGGTACGCGAAATTTCGAGGACGAAATTCTTTTAAGGGGGAGAGAGTGTAAGACCAGAGGTTTTTAAGTATTTTATTTAGATTAACTATCCTAATTATTGTTGCTAATTGTATAGTTAGAATACTTGCTTCGTATGTGGAGTTTATTTGGCTATTATGTTTTTCGTGCTAATTGGCGTGAGTGTAGAAATTAAGTGAGGTTAATGTACTAATTTAATTTAAATTAGATGCTAACTAAGTTTCTTTGAGAAAAAGAAAAGAAAAAGGGAAAGGAAAGGGGGAAAGAATCCAATCAGGGGCATGAATTAGGGCCTGATTGAATTCAATCCTTAACTCCCCTTGTCCTTGCTTGTGCGTGGCTTACTTGACATTCAACACCTCTCATCCTTCCCTTCACTCAACACCTCATGCTTCCTAATTTCTCACTGTTCAGACTCCACCCTTTCTTTTCTTCTACAATCCAGACAGTGCAACCTAACAAAAGAAAAGTATTGCTTTTCTTTAAGCCAATCAAATCCAACGGAATACCCAAAAATTCAATCCCTAATTCTCCATCTTTCAGTACCAATAATCCAAATCTCTCTTCTTCTTACCCAGCTTGAATTAGAAAGGAGGAGGACAAAAATAAACTGAGAGACAAGCTTAACGACAACAGAGGGAGTATCGGCGCCGGCACCGATAAGGTATAAACGGTGAGTTTTGTTGAGATTTTTGCGGTGAATTTGGGGGTGTATTAGGTACTGAAGTTACCCATTCTGACAGGTTCACTTATAAAAAGGGAAGTTGAACGTTGGGAAATCAGTGGAGTTGACGGATACCGCAAAAGTCAGGGAGGTATTATGTCGTATACCCTAGGTCTCCTATCTTATTTTTATGGAATTAGAAGATAATTAATGGTGAATTTGATGTACAGCAAGTCAGACTAAGAATCGTGGAAGGTAAATTTTGGGTCCAGGAGCGGTACGGTTAAGCCTGGATACAAGAAACAGCACAACTCTCCGAAGTGGGTAACTCTAATCCTACCTATTACTAATTTAAATTGTGTTTCAAACCTAGTTAGCTAGAGTAGAATGGTTAAAATTATTATTGGAATCGAGTTGGTAGTTGGCAAATTTTGGGTTTGAACTTTGAGTGTCGGGGAGGGTTTTAAAGCTATATTTATGTGAAGAGGGAGGTTGGAGCTAAATTACTCGATTATGTTGTCTTTGTGGAATGGAATTGGTATTGAACTAGTGGATGTATATAGAAGTGAGAATAAATTTTATTGGAGCCATACTATTATTTCTTTTCCGTATAAGTTGCACGGGTAGTAGATAATAATTTTTAAGATGGAGTATACTTGTCCTAATTGTTTGACCCTTGTAGGTTGAGATTATGAATATATGTTACTTGGTTATGTTACTTGCATAATATAGTGTTTGATGTACTGGTTGTGTTATAGTTGTTTATAAAATCGCTTCCAATATATGTTTCATATTACTGGAAAGTACAAACTAGCTTTTGGTTATTATATGTCTGACAAAAGGTTAAAAATTGAGGTTTTATTTATTTTATTTATTTTTACACTTGAACAATATTTCTTAAAATTATATACGTTGGTATACTAAACTTATTTATTGAATTTATTTAAAAATTAGTTCAAATGTGGAAGTTTGGTTGAAAGTTGACTATTTTGGACTAGATTAGACGTGAGCATGATTTGGCAAGTTTGTAAGCTGGTTGAAATGGTTTTCGGGCTAGGAGTATTGCACTAGGTAAATAGGTGGACTAATTGGAAAGTCGGGTTACCCCCTGTAAAGGGGTAGCAAATCGGCTAGGTATACAAAGTCCACCGACGTTAGGAATTTCCCGGGAAGCTAACGATTATAAGGGGGAACCGGCCCCGACTGGAGAGTGCTGAAGGTACCCTACGCCCATGGTATTGATATTTTCGTATAAAGAAAGGAAGAAAAAAGGTTATACTAAATTTTTGGTTCTTGAAAATGGTTTTCACTATGGTATGTGTATTTTATCAAAGGAAAAGAAGGAGAATCATTTACTGGCTTATTCCTGGCTATGAACTTATTGATTACCTTGTGCTACTACAGCAAAACTATTAACTTTATTTACAAGGTCTTTTATCGGACCTTTCTTTTATCAACCTTTTTTTAAAAAAATGTCTACGAGTTTCTATATTTGGGGAGTAATCGAACATAACCCTTTGGAGTTGCGGAACCAGGTGACAGGCCCTGTAACTTAGACCGTAAGTAAGCTTGTTGATGGTGACCCTGTTTAATTGTGGCCCTGTTTGACTGTTTCTTTTGTATGCAAACTTAGGAGCAGTTAACCGCCCCGCATGTTAAGCGTTGATAATATAAGTATTGAATATTTATGTGGCTCGGTGTATTATTATTGTTATATCTTGTACACTGGTTTTGTTTTGGAGAGGAGTTATCCACTGAGCGCGTGGTTTGCTCACACCCCCACTTACTTCCTTTTTCAGGTCCCCCAAGTGATAACTGAAGAGTAAGTGTTCTGTTGGTGCAAGTTGAGGTGGTTGGGAAGCAATGGACTTAGTTGTGCATAAATAAATGTTGTGTGTGTTTCATGTAGATAGAACTGGTTATGGATGTTGGTTGTGGTTGTGAATGGGCGTGTGGCCCGGGCTTGTTGCCCCTTTTGTACTGGAATTTTGTTAAACTGTTTTTGCAGGTTTGTAATTACAGTTTGTGTATTTTGGGATAGTCTATATTGCAGGGGAAACTCTGTCGATTTTTTTTTCTCTAGGTCAAAACGAAAAAATAAAATAAAAAATTTTGTGACTTTTTAGTTGTTTAGGTTAGCCTTAAGGGACCTAACAGGGGCCTTGGCAATGTAATTCCCCTTCTAGGGAAAAAAAAAGGGGCGTTACATACGGGTCCTCATCGGGACCTACTTCGGGCCTTTAAAAGGGTTCGGAGTCCTTCGGCAAGAATAAGCGCAAACGGGTCAACGTAGATGTTGGAATGGACGTTCCTTCATTTTTGGGGTCATAACTCCTTCAATACAACTCTGATCGGTCTTAAATTTTGGGAGCTTAAAGTAAACATCGAGAGCTTTCCATCGATATATAATGGGTCTAAACCGAAGTTCGGATGAAAAAGTTATGCGCGTTTGAAGTCGGCAGGGAAAAGCTGCCCAGAACACCTTCGCGTCGCGATCGGCTTTTCACGCCCGCGACGCCTTACTTCCCCCGATTTTCGCGCCCAAGACAGGAGTCGGACATATCGTTTTCACGCTCGCGACCTAGCTCGTCGCACCTGCGACCTCCTGCCTTGCTGCCGAGATTTTGGAGTTTTACTGTTTTACGCCCATTTTGTATAAATACCCCCTTAGCTTATTTTTTAAGTTAGTTTTTTTTGCTGAATATGAATGTGATGCTTAAGCATTGTTAGGGTTTCTCCCTTGTTCTCTCAAAAATCTTGTTATCTTTATCCAATCAAGTTTGGTGGTGATTCAAGTCATTCCTTTAGTGATTATTTAGTGGATTACCTTGGATAATCATGGTGGGGTGTTAGGCCTAGAGTTGTGGTTCTCCTTGCTCAAGGTCATATTCATCCTTTGGGTGTTCAAGGCCCTTGTTCATGTTGAATATCAATCATCTATCATCACCCAAGCTAATCTTCTATCCACGCGATAGTAACGCTCCACTTTATGGGAGAATTATGTGAGAATGGTAGGGGATATGGATTAAAGGTTTAGGAGGATGGATATATGGAGTTTAGGATGGTAAGAGAAGGGTGGAAATCTGATATAATGATGATATTAGAATAGAGATTAGTAGGGAGTGATGAGAGAAATGAGAGAATGGATGAATGAGAGTGTAGGGGGAAGAATGAGTGAATGATTGAGTGAGTTTGGCTACAACAAGAGGGGGTATTTATAGGCTTTAGGAGGCTTAGGAGATACATGCAAATACATGCACATACATGCTCTCGGTTCATGCAGTCAACATGGCACAGATTACAAGGTGGAGGGAGGTGTACTTGGAGTGGACGGCAGCTCGTGGTCAATTGACCACGTGTGGTCAGTGGTTAAGGTCGACCGGCCATGGGGCGAGGGGGAGATGTATTTGCTTGTTTCATGCATTCTTTGGACGGTGAGGTGTGAATGAGATGCATGAGAAAGTCAACCTGTTCATACTAGACGGTGGAAGCTTGTTTTGATATTTATGAGATGATTTTGGATGCTTTTGCTAGGCTTTGAACTTGAGACCTCTTGAAGCTTCTTTGCATGTCACCTTTACGTAGCTCATGCATGGCTGATTTTATCATTTTAATTACGTAAAAGTTGTGCATGCAATTCCCACATAATCTTGAGCATGTAGAATGCATGCGATCAAGTCTTCTGTCTTCGGCTTTAGCTTTGGCTTCCCTTATTTCTCTTATTTCCTAATTTTCTAACTAAAATACATAAAAAGGAAATAATAATAAATACATTAAAAGTGTACAAAACCCATGTTAAAATCCAGAAGTCTAAACTAGCTTATCGATCGACTTCTTCTTTATTTCTGCTTCGTTTATATAGTTATGTTATATATTTATATGCCAAAATCCGATGTCTACACATACTCCTGCAGTAAAGAGCACTCACTGCTCTGCTCCACGTCCAAGAAACCGCCAATTTTCTCATCCCCTGTAGAGACCTCCTCCTCAGCAGCCTTAACGTAGGGTCCAAGCTGATGATTCACAGTGTTAGACTAACAAAAGGGAGCAGAGATGAACAAAGAGAAAACAAAAGGGACATACCACTCTAAAGGCCGACCGACCAAGGTATTGATCAAACTCCTCGTTGAAATGATCCGGCTGGACTTCCCTGATAAATTGATGGAAATCTTGACCCTGAAGTGCGGTCCCCAGGTCATCGGGATTCACACACCACAGACCGAACATCCTCTCGGGAGGATCCATAGGAATGAGGGCTGGGTGACGCCCAAGGATCTGCATGGTGGCCATCTCACCCAAATACAACACGTGACCTGAAGGTCCCTCCATCAAGATGCGAAGGTGTGCGCCATGCTCCACCAAATGCAAGGGGGCTGGCAACCCTCCCAGGTTGAAACCAGCCTATGGGCGCCAATTTACCTGGGCCTGCAAAAAGAAAAAAAAAGGGGGGTTTAAGAGGAGAACAACAGAAGAGATAAAGGTCGAGAGCTATGAAGAAATATCGGGGTAAGGTGGTCTAAGGTCCGCCGAATATAGTCTAAGCTCCCTAGCTTGTATTTCTTTCCCCGGATACCCCTGACAGTCTAGCATTCAACAGCCGGAACCGTTCTACCTTTCTTCGATTGGATTTTAAAGCCCGAATATATTCATAAGCCCATGATTGTGCAAAACATGCAACTTCAGAACAAATAAGAAGAAAGAGAAATAACATCAAGTGAGAAGAGTCTCAAATATGTACCTTGAGTACCTTCCATAGAGATGGGTTGTATTGGAAATGGGCCGAGCCGAGTGAAGGGGGACGGACTCATCATTTTGAGAAACTCGCACACCGCGGCGAGGTCCATGAAGAAAGTTGGCATAGGCTGCTTTGCCCCAATTCAGATGTCAGATGTTTTCAAAGTTCAACAAATTCGCTATCCATGTCAAAAGAACATTATCCCTGCAGTTGGCAAAGATGGTTGAGGAAATTAGGTATGTTATAAACAGGAAGCGACATTGGTCGATTGGTAGGTTTGGAAAGCCCTCGCCACGAAGGGCCGCCTCAAAGTGCGCGTACGACAGGTTTGCCGAACCCTGTCCGGGACTGAGGTGTGCAATTACCGGACCCAAAATAGCCATGACTTCAGGAGGGATCTCCCTTTGAAACACTACGTTTTTCCCTCCCCAACGGAGGCCAATAATCATGACGAAGTCCGTAGGGGTCACCGTCATCTCACCCACAGGAAGGTGAAGGGTATTGGTAGTGTCCCAAAAGCTCTCTGCAATCGCTCGCCCTAAAATGCGATAGGTGCGGCTATCCCAAGCCACCAAACTGTTCCAAAACGGCAGGAAGTCGGTCGCTATCAAGGTATCTTTCACAAAGTCCCAGAGATAGATGTCGCCACTTGTAAGGGGTCCTTTAAACTACCGCAAGTTTTTAGGCATCCTCCTAAAAGAATGAGCAAGAATTCTAAACGCGAGGCAAGCGGTAAAGAAGACAAACACAAGGCCAGCTAGAAACTAGCATAGGCCCATAGGCCTACACAACACCTCGGGCCGGACTACAAAAGACATAGGCTGCATAGCTTTTAATGAGCCATGGGCCATTTTCGTCGGTCCGCAAGAAGCAGGCTGGGCTCAGCGAAATTCAGTGTAGGCCACATGACCTACACTGAAATAACTGGGCCACCTGCTTCGGCCTATAGATGTCGGCCTAGATCCCATGTAGAAACTAGTGTAGGCCGCTTGACCTACAACAAATTGCCACGTGTCGGCCCACAAAGAACGCAGAAGGCCCAGAAAATGAAGCATAGGTCGCTTAGCCTGTGCTTCGCAAATGGCCTGTTTTGTTGGGCCTTATTTTTCTCAATGTGTTAAGTTCAATGGGCCTATGATGACAGAATGCAGACCCATTTTCCTCCGGAGGGTCGGTACAAAGTCATGGGGTCAACGTTAACTGTATATGGTGAACGGGTCGAATTTCCATTTTCCGGGTCGGACAAAAGGTTGTTTCAACATCAAAAGATCACAATCATGTATCGAAATGAACATGCTTAAACTAGTTAAGAATCGACAAGACATGAAAATGCATGTTTTCTGCTTGCTCATTTTTACACTAAACTAAGTATGAACAGGAGAAAGCTCATAGGATTACCTTATCGTGTGAACGGTAGTACCAAACATGGTTCCAATACCAAAGAGTGAGGTCAAACGAAGTAGACTCAATGACGGGCGCGAAGCTTCGCCGAGAAGCACCCTCGTGAGGCCATGCCGCCGCATGAGGAAGAGGAGGATTCCTGTGGCTTCGAGGCTGCACCTTCTAAGAAAACCCAAATACTTTCTTCAAAGGGAAGATTTCTTAAGGAGAAATGAAGAGCTACGGAAGAAGAAGTGAAGGAGGTTTGAAGGAAATGAATGAGAAAGTATGGAATTTATAGAAAAGCATGGTGAATGTGAACCGTTCGTTTTTAGGACCCGCCTCGAGATTCGAAATGCATCTCATTGGCCGAAAATCCAAGGGTTATCACTTTTGTCCCCCAAAGAGGAGGCACGGCCACATGGCCTTCTGACCACCACAAGTGGGTCGAGCCCACCAAGATTCCCTCCACGAAAAAATAAGAGAAAAAAAAAGTATAGGCCGCATGGCCTATGCTTCTGCAATGGTCCAAAAAAGCGGCCCAATCCCGCGGCCCAAGTTCTTCTTAGGCCCATAAAACACAATACAGGCCACATGACCTACGTTAGTGTAAGCAGCCCAATTCATCTGTCCAAAGACGCACGCCCAAGGCTTCTAAGGCATCGCAGGTGATGAATCAGATCAATTCTTGTGTATTTTTCGGAGAACTAACACTGTGTTTTCTCCCGCGTTTTCTTTTTTGCAGGAAAACTCCAAGTTGCCGCTAAAAGGCACCGTCTTCATTCAACTATCGCTAAAAGGTTGCTGACACTAAGTCGCCGCTAAAAGGGAACACCTTCATCCAGCTACCGCTAAAAGGTTGCTGACACCAAGTCGTCGCTAAAAGGGGCCACCTTCATCCAGTTACCGCAAAAAGGTTGTTGATGCCAGGTCACCGCTAAAAGGGACCACCTTCATCCAGCTACCGCTAAAAAGTTGCTGACGCCAGGTCGCCGCTAAAAAGGACCACCTTCATCCAACTACCGCTAAAAGGTTGTTGACGCCAAGTCGCCGCTAAAAGCCACCATTTTCTTCCAGCTCCGCTAAAAGGTTGCTGACGCCAGGTCGCCGCTAAAAGGGACAACCTTCATCCAGCTATCGCTAAAAAGTTGCTAACGCCAGGTCGCTGCTAAAAGGGATCGCCTTCATCTAGCTACTACTAAAAGGTTGTTGTCACCAGGTCGCCGGTAAAAGGCGCCGCCATCCTTCAGGTCACTACTAAAAGGGACCACCTTCATCCGGCCGCCACTAAAAGGCACCGCCATCGTTCAGGTCACCGCTAAAAGGCACCGTCACCACCCTGTCGCCGCTAAAAGGTGGCTGACATTCATCTTCAAGTTGCTGCCAATGAAGCATTATGAGTACTCCTCATGTCAAGCTACTTCGACCTTCGTCCTATTCTGACTCGATCAAAGTGGGGGCTCTTTGTAGACATCGGGATTTACACCGACAAATTCAGAAATCAAACTCGACCCGCCAAAACCCAGCAAACCATGGCCCAAGAACCAGCATAGGCTACCAGGCCTACGATGCTATTGAGACAAGCCCATCAAACAAGCCAGGCCCAAGTTTAAAAGGCGTAGGCCGCATAGCCTACAACATCTCCCAGGCTGACCCAGCTAGAAAATCCGACCGAGAAATGTGAAGCGTAGGCCGCCTAGCCTACGTTGTTGAAAACCTAGCCCGCTGCCAACGTCCATGTCAGCAATCCGTGTGATTACACGCCATAGGCTGCCTGACCTATGCAATATAATTTGATTTTGGCGCCAGAAATCTCCCCAGGTAATCCCTTGATCCCTCATGATTAACTCTGTTTGACCAGGAAATCATCATAGGTCGTGTGACCTATGATGTTGCATGGTGAGGCATGATCTTTGGATCATGTCCCTCACCCTTCCATCTTCATCCCTTCATCCTCCACGTATAAATACCCCTCACCTCTCCATGCATTTCATCATCAACTTTCATCACCTAATCCTATAAACTTTTGTCATCATCTTTTTCCATCAACTCTCATCACTTACTATCATCCTCTCTCACATTCTCTCCCAGAATTATCCTAGCCATCATCATCCTATCATCCATACGCTACCATTCTCACTATCCTCAAACATCCATCATTTCATCCAAGGTTCTAATCCAACATCGTTCGTCAAGGAGATCGATATTCCGCTTAAAGTGAGGTTTGTGCATCTTTTATATCCCAATCATGTAATTTTTATTCTTTAAGTTGGTTTACATGTACATTATTTTGCAAAAACATCATATTTTAATCTTTGCATGTTCGGAATATAATTTTGTGAAATTAATTAAACTTCTCCCCACTCATTTCATTTCAAGTTTGATTCTAGTTAAGTCTTCTTTCAAACAGACGGATTCGAGAATTCTTTAATTCTCGAATTCATAACCTTACCCCCGCACTTAAAATTCGGGTTCGCAGACCGGAGTTATTTCTTTTTTTATTTTCTTGGTTTGTCGATTTCCTTAAATCGGTTGGCGACTCTTTCTTTCTTTTATAACCTCTTTTTAATTATCATAAATACACGTTAGTAATACAAAAAAATACATATTAATATTTTTCTAATTGTCCATCACACAAGCCTAAGGCTCGGCCGAGGGAAAATGGACCTAGAACATAGCAAAGGCCACATGACCTATGCTATGTTCCACCCATTTTCATTCGGCCGAGGAAGAACAGGCCCAACCTTGGGACTGTCGTAGGTCATGCGGCCTACGACACCGCCTGGTGACCCATGTTCTTCCTCTACGGCCCAGGTTTGTAAAAGGGTTAACATGCAAATATTAGTAAAATATTTTTAGTGTAATATCGAATGTTTTGATAATAAAAAATGGGTTCTTAAATGAATAAAAGCTTCCCATTCCGAAAATGTATTTCATAAAATAAAAACATCGTTATTTAAGGATTAAGCAACCTTAGTCGGCTCCTGATCATTAAGTAGCACCATCGAAACCATTTCCTGAATGGGAATTTTTCAGAGTCTACAGGTTTTTAATTTTATTTTCAATTCTAACATTTTTGTTTTGTTTTCTAACAATAAAAATTAAAATGATAAAATAAAATAAAATAAAACCTAACAAATATGTAAAATGCAGTAAAAACATAATAAAATACCTAAAGTAATTATTGAAAACAAGCAAAAAAATCATAAATAAAGGGAGAAAAACATGTAAAATATGGAATGAACATCTTTTCGTTGGGGTGGCGTCAACAAGTCATTTCCTTTATGGATTAGTGGTGTTTAGCTTTATCTAGTCTTGGTGGATTTGCAAGTTCTTAAAATTGTTGACCTCCATTGTTGAGTACATATCAAGGTCTCAAGCTTCCTTCAAGTTTCCAGGTCCATTTTCTTCATCTTCTTCAACTCAAGCTCACTATTCCCACCATGTCATGCTCAACATCTCTAACTCTCTCTCTCTCCACCATTCATATCATCATCATCCATAAACCTTCTCTTTATCCAGATCATCATCAAATCATCATCATCATATCATATTCACAGACCTGTTTTTTGCATAATTTCAGCAAAACCCGAGCTTCTCGGATTCTCAATCCTTACCACAAACTTATCAAGAGTCTACAATGGACTGGGTCATTGTTGCCTTGCGGTTACGGAGCAACCAAGTCCCCCACTTCAACAATTTAGATTGTGAGCATCTACTGAGCAGCGAAGATCGAAAACTCTCCATATTTTATGGAAGATTGGTAGTTAAGCTAGGGCTGAATTTTTTGTATAAATAGATGGGTAGTATATGGGTAGAGGGATATCAATTTTTTTTCAGATTTCAAAATTTGTAGCTTATTTTTCTTCTCAACATTTAATTCTCTTCCCAAGTTACTGAATTTCTAGATTCGAGTTGTTTTTTTCTTTCATTCCGTTAGTTTTCTTCCCGTATTATAAGAACACAAAAGCCCTTTGTTTATATCCAGTAACTTGAATGATGTGTTTTTTGAGTGTCCCAATTCTTAGTTCTCTGTTTCATGTCCTTAATCAATGGTCATTTTTTTTCCTGTTTTTCTTTCCTTTTTCCCCTTTTGTTGATTTTCTTTCCTTAGTCTTATGTTCATAATGATTATTAAAGTTAGCAATAGATTAGGTTTATATCTAGTTTATTTTGGGAGTAATTTCAAACCCTTGTTTTCATATTTCTGTGTGTTTCATACCTCCAATTGAGAATCATTTGTTTCTTTTTTGTTTTTTTTTTCTTCATAATTATTTAAAAAGAGAAAGAAAGAAAGAATCGTCTAACTTAGTTGAAATTTGGGGTATGGATTGTACGTGTCCAATAATAGCATTGCATAATAGTACACTAGGTGTTGTCTTCTAGTACCATTTTAATTTTTTTTTTTACTTCGTTTTCTTTCTTTTTCTTTTAGTTTAATTTAGTTTAATTATTTTAGTTAGATTTTAAGAAAGTCAGTGAGGTTTAATCATTTAGTGTGACTATCATTTGTTTCAGTATCATTTAGTATTTGATAGTAGGGTAATTTTATTTTTGCTAATTTTAGTTGTATTCTTTATTTTATTTTATTTTTTAGTCTATAATTAAAAATAGATATAGCAGCCAATTATTATATTGCTAATATTGTGGGTCAAGCTTGATACTACCGCCTTCATGGGAACGACCCATATTTCTCGGACTACACTACAAGTGGACGTCGTGCGCTTGCGGTCACAAATTCAGAATCAACAAGTTCTTGGCGCCATTTTGGCATTGTATGGATAGATTTAAAAACTTGCTAGCCCATTGTCTCGAACAATGGCGTCTTTGCCAAATTATTTATGAAAGCCTAGACCAACAGACTAGAACAATGTTATAATCCATGTGTCAAGGTGAGTTTTTATCTAAGGATTCTACTGCGACCTCGAAATTTCTAGAAGACCCAGCTGGAAAAAAAATGCAATGGGAGACTACTAGGGATGACAGTTTAAGCTCTAGAATCGCCAATTCTAAGAGGGGTATACATGTGGTATTTGACTTGAGCCATATAGAGTCTAGGTTTGCAACCTTAGAGAATCAGTCAAGGGAGTTGAATACTCCTCAACCTAAAAGCAGTATAATGTTCTTGTTGCAAATCCTTATACCATGCCTTGAGTGCTTGCCCTCATTATGCTTACCAATTGTCAAATGCAAATGAGCAAGTGAACATGGCCGACCAAGACCAAGAAATGTCCATTTTTCCCCGACCTACAACCCAGGGTGGCGTAATCACTCTAACTTCTCTTAGAGTCACGATCAAAACTTAGGAGGACCTAGCACACATACTGGAGGGTTTCATGGAAACACCTCAGGCCAACCACCTCCTAACCAAGGGCCACCTAGACCACCTCTTGTCCCAGTTGCTCATACGCAACGACCTCCTGGCTATAATGAGATTGATAAAAGATTTAATAATTTAGAAAGATCACAGAATAGCTTAGAGAAGGCAATGAGGACTATAGTCGAACAATTGTCTCAATTAATCGTTGTCAGTAGGGAAAAAGGGACCTTTCCTAATCAACCCAAGACTAACCCCAATATGGCTTCATCGTCCACGCGCCCACCAATCCATGATAATAATGTGAAAAAAGTCAATGCAATCACCTCACTTAGATCATGTCGTGTAGTTGATCATGATTTGCAGAACCTTTTGGATGTGGCCATTGAACTTTCTCCATCCCTTCCCCCACCAATTCTTGACATTGATCCTACCCCCAAAAGGTGCTACTAATGGCACCCTAGTTGATGTTCCCCTTTCCCCACAACCTAGCTTAGATTACCTTAAGGGGAATAAGCAAGACGAGACTAAAAAGGGGAATGGTGTGCCTTCAAATGTTGAGCGAGTTCACAAACCTGCTATCCCTTTCCCAAGTAGGTTAAAAAATAGGAAGGATCAGACCCACATTGATAAGATTAGGTAGACTTTCTATCAAGTCAAAATCAACATTCCCCTTCTTCATGCGATCCAACAGATGCCTCCTTATGCTAAGTTCTTGAAAGAACTGTGCACCTCCAAGAGAACAACCCAAGTTCCAAAGAAGGCTTTCTTAACAGCTAATGTGAGTTCCATTATCTCACACCAAATCCCACCCAAGTTTGAAGACCCAGGTTGCCCTCCTATTTCTAGAGTCGTAGGTGACTAGACCATATATAGAGCCTTGTTGGACTTGGGAGTAAGTGTTAACCTACTTCCATACATTGTGTATGAGAGGTTGGGGTTGGGACAGTTGAAACCTACCAAGACCATTCTCCAGTTGGCTAACCGTTCTACTAGAACCCCTAATGGTATTATAGAGGATGTCTTGATTAAAGTGGGTGAATTTATTTTTCTTGTGGACTTTGCAGTTGTAATACCCCGGGTATGTGGTTAAAGTATGGTTTTAAAGGATTGGAATGACTACTTATATTACCAAGGTGCACCTTCTTTTATGGTAGCACATCCGTTGGGAACCCCTCAGTTAAGCGTGCTTGGCTGGGTGTAGTCTCAGGATGGGTGACCTCTTGGGAAGTTTTCCCTGGCAGCGTGTGAGCGGGGACAAAGCACGCTGGAAAGACTCGTAGTGATTTGTGGAGCCAATCAGCGATCCTTGAAGCGGTTATCGGTAATGTCCGCGACCTGGGAGGCGACGGGGCATCATAGATGGTATCAGAGCCGACCTGCGATCGTACGCTGCACCAGTGGACAGGAGATCCAAGGGCATTCATCTAGTGAGGCAAAGATTCTGGAGTGGATTGTGGCACAACAAGGACGTTGTGTGCTTAAGTGTAGGGTGATTATAATATTGGGTTTTAGGTTATCTATTTCCTAAACAGATATAGATTAATTGGCGGGACATTCATAACGATTGCAAAACAATTAACCACCCAGGAAAGACACAATTGCAGAGGCTTTAGTAATTATACCTTTATTGCTAATCCGGCTGATGCAGAGGTTGACCATTAGATTCCAATGCATAAATCCTCTACTGAAAGTCCACGCAGCACTCCGGGAACTCGACTGCTAGATCGACCCGATCAAGACATATCTCAATCTGCAGATGTATGTGTTTCGGTATAGGTGGTTGTTTCAAGAAACTAGGACTGCAAACTAAGAGAGAGAAGAACTCAGGAAATCACCCTGGTATCTCTCTAAGAGTCTTAAGCAGTTCCCTCTATAAATCTCTCAGAGAGACTCCTATTTATAGGGTTTGAATGTCTTGGGGAAAGGGTTACTAAAACCCTAATGGCCGACTTACTTAATGGCGCATTCTGAGGCCCAACACAGTCCGTGTTGGCCTCCAGAATGTCCTTTAAGTCGGCACATTGTCACCACAGTCCGTGGTAGATCACCATGATCCATGTCGACACCAACACGGACCGTATTGGATCAACACGGTCCATGTTGAATCCAATTTGGTCCGTGTTGGATTGGTTTCTCGTAGAAATCAATTCCCAACATTCCTAAACATAATACGATAATACTTAGGTTACATACATTGTTCCAGGGCACTGACTTATGCGACCTAGTAGGACCAAATAATATAGTTGTAATTAAACATATTTAAGTACCGATTATAGAGGTCTCTAGCAAGACATATAATCACTATATTATATGGTTTAAACTCTATGTATATTAAACATTGTTGGGACATTCCCAACAGTCTCCCACTTATCCTACAAGTGTTCGATTCCTTGAATTCTCTTGTCACTTACTATCTCAAGTTCGGATAAGGTAAGCTGAAGTCATCCTTATGTAAGACCCGAACGTTCCTCAATCTTCGAGTTAGTATCTGAAAAGCAGATGATCAACTTTTGATTCATCTGAACTCGGCCAAGCATTTTTAGTGCAATCTCACCGAGTGGCCAACGAGACAACTGTCCCTAATAGGGAGGACAATGTCATCTTGTCAAATACATATTCTCACATGATCTAACTATAACCCAGACTCCGCCTTTATGGCCTACTGTTACGAAACGCGTTTGACGCGCTCCAAAGTTACAACAGACCATGTAGTCTATGTACTTAACTCAGGATTTAGGACTTTTGAGTGGTGAGAGCTCTTATGATATTCCTAACTTAAAGAGCTCCCACTGCGGGTCAGTTCAGTAGTTGTTCTCAACAATACCCATGTGATTGATTTATGATGTCATCACATCACTATGTGACAGGGCCGCAAGCGCACTGGTACTATTGTAGCATGTCAAGGTCGATCCCACAGGGACTTGGTCTAGTAACCCAGTGAACTATCCCTCTACTTAATTGTGAAGCCATCGAGTTTGATGTTTTTGTTGATTTCTAATAAACTAATTAAAACTAAGGTCGACAGGAAGAGTTGAGTCTGAGGTAATTCAATGGATGAAGACTTCTAGGGTTTTACTTACCTAACAACGGGGTCTGGAAGACAGGTTAAAGCATGTGCAAGAAAGTAACTTAAATGAATCAAGAATCGACATCCTTTGAATTTTATCACCCTTTCGATGCTAAATAGAATTATTCTAAACAACCTAATCAACAACTTCCGTCTGCCTTTTAGGTTAAACAGAATTGAAGGTCTCAAAAAGTCAGGTTATCTAATGATTCCCTAGTTTACTACTCCTTTTTCAACTTTCGTAAGCCTAGGTAGACAGGTTGGTAGCCAGATTCCCCTAATTCACCTTTCGGTACTTTTTAGGTTAATCTCAGAATTACAAGCATCCAAGGCCTTAAGAACACTCATAAGCATGGAAAATGCAACCTTCTATTGATTCAATCAAGAATTCAAACACAAACTAAAACATTCTAATCAAACACCATAGTGTTGGTTCATAAAACCCTAAAAGAACGAAATCTACTCACAAATAGTCATTGAAAACAAGAAATACGTTCTAAAATGATAATCAATTCTAGAAACTAAGAAAGAAACGAGAAAAGAATAAAGCAAACTCTGAGATGAATTCCGTCGAGGCTCTCGATCTCCGGGGCGGAAATTTCTTCACGAGTGTTGCACGCTTCCTCTCGAATCTCAATTCTCGGGAATCTTCAAACCAGTTATCGATCGATGGAGGTGTTTTTGTGATGAATTACTCAAGAAGCTCTCTCTTTTTCTGCCCAGAATGGCTGATGAACGGCGCTTCTTTTTTCTTCCCCTTTTATCTGCCGAAAAATAACCGCCAAAGCGAGACTCCATCGGCCACCACGGTCCGTGGCGGCCACCACAGGCAGCCCATGGTGGGCGCTGCCTGGCTCGTCTTTGGTTGTTTCTTCCTGAAATTCATGCCACGGGTCGATCAATAGTGGTTGATGCCCGTGGTGCCCTTGGTCTTGCCAAATTTACTCCTAAAGTCGGCTTTTTGCTCCTGAATCTGCAAATCAACACAAAAAGCGCAAAGACCAAGCGTAAATAGAGAAATGGGGGAGATTAAACACGTTTTTGGCCTAAATCTACCATGATTATGCTTCTAAAACACCTATAAATAAGTGCAAATAATGCACTTATCACTATGATCACGAAACTTGATCATCACCTCAATCCGACATGCTAATTGTGTTGTTATTATCACTGTTCCTACGTGATAATACAATTAGGAACCAGGTCGACTATCGACCAAGACTGGCGTTATCAAGTTCACTAATGGGGTTTCAGAAATCGGACCTTATCCAATTTCCCATTTTGAATTCGCTAACCTTTTTGGACATTTACATAATTCTAAACCACAATTAATGTAAATTTTGGAATCTTATTCTTAATTATGAATCAACAAGGTCATTATTCATGAACAATTCATGTAAACTTGACTTGTTAAATATTCCGGAATGTGTTCAATACCTATTGCCCATGCATGACTATCATGCTATAACAACAACATGGGTTTAGTACACAATACTTGCAATGAACCTCGCACATATACAATCTCACTAATGACCTTTCATACAGGAAGATATTTCCGAAACTCATGTTTGGATTCATAATGAGCTTCAGTTCCTTTGCTTGAGTGATGGCTCCTATCAACAAGGCTCCATTTCACAATCCTAACAGTTTCTGCCACAGCTTCTAAAGTCGTACCATGCTTGTCTTATTTGTAGAATTAAACGCATGTCATGTTAGGAACTTCTTGATGGAGATTCGCCTGGCCTTGGTCTCACATATGGAGACCCAAGGTTCATGGAGGGTGATGGATGGACGTCAAAGTCCAAGCAAGCTAAAGGGAGGAGTTAAGTCACGTGCAAGGAGACGTCCTAGAAGAGAAGTATTAGTAGTATATGTGTTTTCCTTATTAGTAGCTAAAGTTTGTTATAATAGTAATTGTATTTTCCTTATTATTTTATTTGAAGGCATAATGCCAAGTAATATCTAGCTTAGGCGTCAAGTTAGAAGAGTTTAGAAGAGTCTAGAAGGGGAGAATCCTAGTAGGATTCAATCCTAGTCTTGGACGCCAATTTTGTCTAATCCCATCAAGATTAGGAAAGCCAAAGGGAATCCTAGAAGGATTTATCCTAAGGCTGCTTAGGCGCCAATCTTAGTAGTCCTAGAAGGATTAGGTTTTAGTCTAGTATAAATAGGGAAGCTTGTAAACGTCTAAGGACACACGACTTTTGATTATGAATACAAACAAGCTTTTGCTTATCCTGAGAGTTTTTTATAACCCTCTTTCCTTTTCTACTATTGTATCTTGAATTGGCTATTCAAGTGGTGAGGTAGAGCTTGTTCCTATACTTAGAAGGTGTTTTTGTAACTAAGTAGAAGCGCAAGAAGCCCTAGGGATTCAACTTGTGGTGTCTCTGTAACAAGTTCGATTCTCCTTAAACTATCCAAAGTATCTATCTTTATTGAGTTATCCCAACAACCCTAGGTTTTACGTGAGCCTTACCCTAACCCTAGATTGGTTGAATGTCTCCCTTGATGTGTAATTGATCAAACCCTAGCCTTGCATCAGTTATACATCACTTCTTTGAGCTCACCTCAATACCACTCAAACAGATCGTATAATTTTCTCTGACCTTTCAGATAATCATATTTCTTTGACATAAGTGTAGCATTAATGCAACTCTTCACACTTAGCTTTTATCAACCACTTTAGACTTATGACACATCCTTAGTTTTGCTTATTCATATCCAATGTATATGTTATGTTGGGCTTTGAACATCTCGTGGCATACATTAATCTCACGCCTGAAGCATGAGATATATGTCTCATCCTTTTTAGATCTTCTGATTGTTTTGAGATAATCAGATTCTTTAAGGATACGCCATGATGTATGGAAATTAATCCATTCTCGAAGTGGGTTGAACTGGAGTAAGTTTTTATTTTCCCTTTCACTAAAAGACTATCTTTGGTCGCCAAAGGGGGATCTGAAGTTTCTCATGTTTCAAAATGGTCAAATTATTTCAGAACATGAATGCCATCGATTTGCCCTTATCTAACTTAACCGATAATATCTGGTTATTGGTTTCATATTTATCAACTCTAACTAGTTCGATGAACTTGGTTTTGAGTTGGCAATATTGAAATCCTTCTTCTAATCTTCAAACATTTTGAAGTTAAAGTCGCCTGAATACTATGACATTACATGTATCCATCTAGCTTGAATGGCCTCTTAATATTGATTCCTAGCTCAGTGTTATATCAAAGACATGTTCCTTTTAATCGCCTCCAAGACAATCTTGCAATGGCGATGCCAATTAAGGAATTGTGTAATTGTTTTTCTCTTTCTCAAGGAAAAAATAATATTTTATTAGTGGTGGATGTTTGAGTGAAAAGACATAAATAATTCTACGAGACAATTTGGTTCATTTTAGTTATTATTCATCAAAAGAAACTAAACTAATTTTAATTTCAAATCAAAATACTTTATCAACTCTCACTTAGTGTTTTAATTAACCAAGACCCATAAGACTCATAGGCTCAAGTGGACTTTGGCCCAACAAAACTCGAGCCCATGTCACCTTTGGTGGATCATCTTATGATCGATCATTCAAAATGACTCTTGACAAGAAATTTGTATCGAATACAATATTTTTCTTCCTCTGCTCTTGGCCCAAAACTATTTTGATAGCCAATTTTGAATTGACCTAACTCCCACCCTACTTATTAATGATAGATAAATAATTCACTTTGGCTTTCTTTATTTTTCCGTCTAAGTGGTGTTTCGATAGGTTGATCAATAATTCAATTTTGAGAGTAGGTTTTATTATCCTAAGCATGCAATTCTAGGTGAACTCTGTCGTAAAGCATAAAAGGAACAATAAAGCAACATGCTATAACAAATTAAAGCATAAAATAAAACAAATTAAAGCATAAAATAAAACTCATAGTTTGGCGACCTAGACTTAATCAAACTAATTTAACTAAGTGTTGATAGTCTTCAAGAATTTCTTCTTGGATTTTGCAACATCCTTGGATATGGCTCCCACTCGGATCAACACCTCCATTGTTGTTGGGCTCCCACTCGACTTGATGTCTCCAAGTACAACAAATTTACAAAGTAGACCTCTCTAAAGAGGCCTTACATGAATTAAAATAAATTTAACTGAAATCTAAATTTAAAATAATTCAATGACGGCACGCATGCCATATTTCACCCAACTCGGTACGCAGACCGGTAAAAACCGACTATCTATGGTCATACTAGAAGCACATGCAAACAGGCAACACTGCAATAATTATATCAAATATAACAAATGTTTTAAATAACAAATTATAAAGGCATATTTAATTGCAATATAATACATATAAGAAAACAAATACTAAATAAGGTTCCTCAACAGTTTGCATGATTGACAGAATAAACAAAATTTCAAATTTTATCTTAGTTACCTAAACAGATTTAGCATTGTATACCTCCACACACAAGTTACTCAATTTTCCTAAAATCAAGATATCTAAAAGATATTATATCTTTTAAAATATTGCAAGTTTCCTAAACTTTACAAATTATTATTAGATTGTATGCCTAACAACTGATTTAGTAATAATAGGATTCGATAATTAATTTCTAAAAATTAATTTTAAACTCTAAAAAGCACGAATTCACCAAAACTGCTGGCAACACGGTCCGTGTTGCTTCCTAGTGTTGGTTATTTCGTGCATGAAAAACTTAAATAAAATATCAAAACTTACCGAATTTAAAATTCTCATATCATAGTGTTATCTAATAACCTACTATGAAATTATCTAGAATTTTAACAATTTTCATAAGCTTGTAAAATTTTAAGGAATAAAACCTTTTTAATTCGCCTTTTTATTGGAAAATAAAAGAGAACAGTCTGATTAGTTCAAAATTCAAATTTTACTATTTTCCTATGCAGTAGAGCCATCTAATAAGCTACTGTAAAATTTTCAAGTTTTTATGAAATTTCGAAATTTCAAAAAAAAAATCAGAAGAGTAAATGGTTTTGAACTTATAAGCGTAATTGCCACGCCTGCCGCCACCACCCTGCCAGTAACCGCCGCTGACGTCACCGGCGACCACCACAACCGCCGCCTCCTCCTTCCTTTCTCTTCTATACATCGCACTCTGTCTCTCTCGATCTATTATGTCTCTCCCTCCCTCTGCCCTCTCACTTCTAACCGTCACACCACCAGCTAGGCCACCACCGAGGCCTCGTCGGCGTCATAAGTCGTTGCACCGGCCGCACTGCCACCTCGCACACCCAGAAGCAACCCGTCGCGCGACCAGACCGAAGGGATCGGAACCACCTATGCTACTACTTCTGCCGATGTGCTGCTGTTCGAGAACCAACCCCGACGCCGACCACCCCGATCCTTGCACCACCAGTCGACCGTCGTGCCCCACAGCCGCTGCCGCTCGCCGACCTCCGCCTTGTCTGCCCAGTTCTGCGCGCGTTCTAAGTTGTTCGATCTAGTGAGCTCAAGTGTGTTCTAAAGTAAGGAGAAGAATTGTGAGGTGAAGAGTTCTATGATGGGAACGAGAACTAGAAGTGAGGACGATAGATTGGAGTTAGAAGCTCTATGAATAAAGTTTAGCTTATGTTTTAATTTTGAAGTTAATTAATGTTTAGCGTGTGTTGTTCTAGAATTTGAAAGTTGTTTTGTTTATTAAATGGAATAATTAATGATTAGTTGTTAGTTTTCCTTTCTTGCCTTGTATTCCTTCGGGGATACGGCAGTAACGCCCAATTAAAAAGAAAAAAAATGAGTCTTCCGCTGTTATTGTTAGTCAACGTTTGATTTTGACTGTTAAGTTTAGAATTGAATTTCCATGGCGTTACAGAATGGTATCAGAGCTCTGGGTTGCGGCCTGATAGCTCCTAAGTGTCTATTAGGTTTTAGTTAAAGCTTAGGAAGCTACGTTCAGAGTGGTGAGTGTAGGATAGGGGAACGGGATGTGTGTCGGTGTCTTGATTCCCTTATGTGTTATGAGTGTATGTGGGTTGATTTTGATATGTTGAATGGAATACCGTCACCTTTGCTATGAGTACTCGACTATAGCTTCTCTGACTGACCTAGATCCCGAGGAGGATATGGAATATAGCCCCGAGGAGGGTCTGAAGCCAGAAGAAGACCCTGACGAGGATTCGGAGGCTATAAGAGGAGACCTGACTTACAAAGAGTAGCCGTTCGAGATTCGAGATTACGGAGAAAGAAACAACTTCAAAGAAATATCATCCTTGTAGTAAAAGTACGATGGGAGAACCATGCCACAACTAAAGTCATTTGGGAAGCCAAGGAAGAGATGAGATCAATGTATCCGTACCTACCCACGGTATAAGGTGTGTCGAGTTTCGAGGACGAAACTCTTTTGAAGAGGGTAATGATGTAAAACCCCAAGTTTTGTATTTAGGGCCACCGTTAGCTTCGGCTGGAAAATCGTTAGTCTTGAGTTAAGTTTCGAGGACGAAACTTCTTTTAAGGGGTTAATGATGTAAAACCCCGAAAAATTCGAAGGTGTTGACCGTTACGTCGTTAGTTAATTAAGTTAACTCCGTTAATTTTTGAGATTTTATCGGTGATTATTCCAGCTAACACTTGAGCTCGTAGGACCGTTGAGAGACTAACAAGGGCATTTTAGTAATTTTCTATGTGAGTGGGAGCATGGGTATTTTAGTAATTTCATGTGTTAATATTTGATGAATTATGTGTCTTTCTTTTATTTAATTATGTGGCTATTATTAGGATTATTATTATTGTTATTGTTATTTTAGAAAATAAAATTTATATTTTTTTCCTATAGCTATTATCGTGCGTCAGAGAAGGTGGGTTGTTTTACAAAATTATTTTTTGTTAATTATGTTTTAGTAGTATATAATATAGTTATTAAAGCCTTAATCCCAAATCCTATTCTCCCTCTCCTCTCCCCTCTCTTCCTCCTAATGCTACTGTTGTAACTGCCACCCCCAGCCGCCCTGCCTAACCACCAGCCGCACGGCCAGGATCGCTGGCCACCACCCAGATGTCACCGGTAACCGTCACGAATCACAACCGCCATCGTTTCCTGCTCTTCCATTTTCCTTCCAACTCTCTCGATCTGTTTATCTCTCACTCTCTGTTCGCCACCGTCATGCGACATCGCCGCCGCCCAGGACCGCCGTGACCATCTTCGCCGCCTCCCGACCACCAAACGACCG
The DNA here is from genome assembly GCA_029582165.1 of Portulaca oleracea. NCBI lineage: Eukaryota > Viridiplantae > Streptophyta > Magnoliopsida > Caryophyllales > Portulacaceae > Portulaca > Portulaca oleracea. The sequence continues at coordinate 37,600,187 of CM055882.1, forward strand.
CCGGATACCACCCAAACGCGAGGAACTCACGCCGTTGCGACTATTATCGTTGCTGCTGCTTCTGTCCTTGCTGGCTCGACCAACCGCCACCACGACCCTCGCCGACGACGTCCCACCAATAGAGGGCCACCTCGACGCACTCCGCCGCCGCCAAAGTCGCCGGAACCCCGCCTGACCACCCCAGCTCTGCCCTATTCATACGTAAACCCTAATCCTTTGTCTAAATGTTTTGGTTCACTCACTGTTTTATTAGTGTTGTATTATGTTTCCTTTTACTATTAACTGTTTTATTAGTGTTGTATTATGTTTCCTTTTACTATTATTATAATTATTATTTTGCTTATAATCTGACTTAATTGTGTTAAACAGATGGTAGCAAGGTTTTGAATATTTTTTTTTATGAAGTTGAAATTAGTAATCTTGCTCTTTTATGTGTCATATATTATTGTATGTGGTTGTTGTTAGAATTTGATTAAGAGTGAGTCATATGAGGTTATTTTGATTCAATTTGCAAGTATTATGTGATTATGTTCTATTTTATGCATGAATTTATGATTATAAGTTATTTACTAGTTACAAATATTATGATTAATGTTTACTAATTTCTCATATTACTATTTGAAAGGAGTTATATTTTAAATTTCATTTCATGTTACGAGTTCGTGCTGAACCTTGAGTTTTATTCGTTTTGAGAGTTTGAGTTAGAAAAATCTCAGTTTATAATTACTATAACATTAATACTTCTTAAAGGGTGTTTCTAAATCTCACTTGTTGTGTTTGCAAATTAAAATTATGTTATGATTAGCAAAATTTTGATCCCGATGTAGTAATTGTATTATTTTAGTTTATTATTATGTGCGGTATTGTAATACGCGTTTTATCGGTGTTCTTTATTTCAAAATACTTCAAATTTTGGTCATCAGTGAAGGGCTATTTTTCTTCTGTGAGTGATTTATTTTCATAAGGTTTCGATGTCGAAAATTTGAGTTGTTGTGATCTCCATGATCAATTTTAAAGAAAATGTTTACTTTGAAAATTTAATTGTTTATGTGAGAATTTGGTGTTAGTTTGAGTATAGTTTGGTCTTATTTGACCTTAAGTGGACTGTTTAGAGGCCTAATTTAGAGTCTCGAAGTGGTTTGATTAGAATTAGAATCGAAAAACCCGAAATAAAAACCGGTAAATTTGGACAGAATTTATGAGTCGTACGATATCGGTCACCATTTATTGGGTAGTTAATATTTAGCCCTACCTTTTGGTCTGGAAATACCTTGGGGTGTTAGCTTTCATAGGAATTTTGCGGATCGGACTTTGGAGTTGTATAAATCGAGTTATACCCTGATTACCAGACCTAGGTCAGATCTGGATAGGTTGTGTAATTGGCTGTTTTTGAGGACTTTAAGGGGTGTTTTATGTCTCAAAGTCAACATAAGAGTTTTAGTAGACATCCCGAGGTTTCCAGAAAGTCTAAAACCATACCCATAGGATGTCGGAAAGTCAAGTTATGGTTTGTTTTATTGGAGTATTGAATTATGTCCAGTTTATTCTTTTGAATTAATGTGTTGTTATGTGTGAATTATTCAATCGATTGTAATATGGAAGTGTTGGTGATATGTGATTGTTTATATTATGTGAGATATGTTTAAAATGATAATTTATGAATGATGGATGGGAACCTTATAGTGTTCCTAGGGGTGGGCTAGGTGGAAAATAGATTGCGTTTAACTCCGTACAGCACGTTTTAATTTTAGAAATTTCGTTTTTTTTAGGCGCGTTCTAAATCGTTCGTTTTAGTGAGCTCAAGTGTATTCGAGAAGTGAAGAGAAGATTGCCAGGTAATGTCTATGTCCTAATTCCCTTGTGGATGCGCTTTATGTATTTTATGGTTTTACTATATTTTGGAAATTGCATCCCGAAAGGGGATTTTATTGTGAAATTGGCGGTCTGCTTTGGATATTGTTATGTTTCTTGAGTTGGTAAAATGTGGACAGTCGTTTACGTGTGATTTGGAAATGGTTTTGGAAATTTGGGATTGGATTGTTTGAGTTGGATTGGTACAATATTAAACCTGATTAATAATTCAAACGTGATGTAAATGCGGGTTCGAGCAACGCCCCCGAAGATCAGGATGTGGTATCCTGCAGGGGGGTTGTCAAGAGATCAGGGATGCCTGATAAGTGCTACTTCCGCGGGGTTAGTTTTATGCACGTGTGTGAAATGGATGGCCATCCGTATGATTGAGATTGTGATTGATTGAGATTGATATTGAGATTGAGATTGTGATATTGAGATTTTGATTATAGCGAAGTCATTGGACTTCGAGGGCCAAATAAGCAAGGTCCGCCCACTTAATAATTCTGAAAGATGGTTTGGTTGGTTGGGAAAGAAAGTTGGTTTCGAAAAGATTTGACTTATTCACTTCTCCCCCAAAAATGAATTGAAATGGATTTTAAATGTTTTGTTTTCAGGTGATACATTCCATGATGGGAAACGAGTTTTAGAAGTGAGGATGTCGAACTAGAAGTTCAGAATAAAGTTTAGTTGATGTTTAGACTTGAGCAGTAATGTTAGTTTATGTTGTCTTTAGAAATTGAAAATTTCTTTTGGTTGTTGAATTGAAGTAATTAATGATTAGTTAGTTTTTCCTTTCATGCCTTGTATTCCTTTGGGGATACGGCAGTAACGCCCAATTAAAAAGAAAAAAACTGAATCTTCCGCTGTTATTGTTAGTCAACGTTTGACTTTGACCGTTAAGTTTAGAATTGAATTTCCACGACGTTACAATAATTCTCTCACACACTATATTCACTTTGAGCTATTATTTACTTTGAGCAAGAAGTCTACCAATATTTTATCCTCCTTCGTCTTTAATGATATTATTATTATATATTTAAAAGTTTATAAATGATTGCATTCATTTATGTTTTTTCTAACCGTTCCAATAGGAAGTTAATAATTTATAATTTCAAATGTTTTAAAACTTTATGCATTTTAACTTAATTTTGACATGTAATCGTAATATGACTTAATTAATTTATTATTGTAAAACCGATTTCTTTTATTAGCTTAAGAAAAAAGATTGTGATATGTTTTTTTTTATGCCATAAAAAATTACACCTTTTTTATGAGAAAAATTGTAAAATTATATATACATAAGCATAATTAACAAGACTAACAAGTGACTTTAATAATATACATAGTTTATGTAGAGGGGTATAAAAAATGAGGATCATAATATGTGAGTTCCAATGGGGGTATTTTAGGAAAACTCTATTTGGCTTTTTTTTTTTTACTTTTCAATGAAAATAATTAATGCTTATTAATTGTTATGATAGGTTACTACTAAAGATAAACAAAAATTTAATTATATGTATATTTAATTAGTTCACTATTTTTTTTTTTTGGAAAAAAAACAGTGAGTAATTTCCATTAACAAAACAAAGATTGATCAATCCACGATACAAGCATGGGGGTTAGTAAACCCCTTTCAGAAACACTAAAACAGCACCACCACTTAAAAGCAAAACAGAAAAAAAAAATCAAAACCAGAGCTCAATTGAGCTTAATACAGACATCATGAGAAATTACAACAGCCACACTCTTGTAATCTCTTTCTAAATTACTGTGAATTCTTCTATTACGCTCAAACCATATTTGATAGATTGTAGCAGCAACGATGAGGGCATGCCTGTTCCTCTGATTTTTGCTCAATCCATCAATTAGCAATTTTCCATCTCTCCACGCAGGCTCCTGGTCATTCAACAAAGCATAAACAGCAGAGTATACTTGCTTAACGTATTGACAATCCATCGGCAAATGATCATTTGTTTCCTCAGAAACTTTGCACAGAAAGCATCTATTAGCCATAGAAGTCCCAAACTTTTTCACTCTATCAAGTGTTGTCAATCTCCTTTGCAGACAAAGCCAAAAGATAATGGAGAATTTTGGAACACTTCTCTTGCGCCATACAAGATTGTGCCACTCCACTTCATCTTGATGAAACTTGATAAAATTGTAACCAACTTTGATGCTATATTTTCCATTCCTTGTAAAGAGATCCTGAAGAAGAAATTTAAGCTCATCTCGAATGCCAAGTAATCTTCTCCAATACCAACTTGCATTTTGCTTTACTTCACAATCCCATATAGATTGTTTCCTCAAATAAAGGTGCTTCACCCATCTTACCTATAACGACTCTTTGTTCATGATAATTTGCCATATTAAACTGCCAAGGGCAGCTTTATTCCAGCTTTGAGCAACTTGAATGTTGAGACCACCCTCTTTCTTGTATAAACAACAGGATTGCCAAGCAACAGGAGGTGCTCGAGATTCTTTACCTCCCCATAAAAAGACCCTACACATCTTGTTGATTGAATCGATTACACTCACTGGAATTATGAATATTTGAGCCCAATAAGTATGAATTGCCATGAGAATACTATTCACCAATTCCACTCTTCCAGCATATGTTAGTCTATTCACAGCCCAACCTTGAAGTCTCTTTGTCATCTTAGAAAGAAGCGCTGCACAATCATGTCTGTTAAGTCTTACTGGCTTAACAGGGACCCCAAAGTACTTTAAAGGTAGAGAAGCTCGAGAGAACCCTGTTACAGATAAAGTATTCTGAACAAACTCTTCATCAACCCCAGCAAAAGTTATTTCAGATTTGACTAGATTAGGTTGCAATCCTGAGCAATCAGCAAAGAGTTTAATTACATCAAGCAGTAGGACGATACTGTCAATGTCACCATGGCAGAAAACAAGCAAGTCATCAGCGAAGCATAGATGATTTAGCTTAATATGCCCACAGAATTGATGGAATTTAAACAGCGGGTTCTAGGCAACTTCCTTCAATAATCTCCCCAAATAATCCATTACAATCACAAACAGTAAGGGTGAAATGGGATCACCCTGCCTGAGACCTCTTCCACTACGAAAATGACCAAAGGTTGATCCATTGAAAGTGATCGAGAAAGAAGCAGTTCGAACACAGACCATAATCAGATTAATGAATTTTGAAGGGAATCGAAGAGCCATGAGAAGTTTTTCCAAAAAATCCCAATCAATAGGCCTTTTGGATATCAATTTTCATAAGGCAACTAGGCTTAACGCCCTTCCGATTGTATAATCGAACCAAATCTTCTACAATTGAATGATAGATCTTCTTTCAATAAAAGCAGACTGTTCCATATCAATAAGATCCGGCAAAAGTCTCAAGTAAAGCAACTTAGTAATAATTTTGTAAAGAATATTGCAGCAGGAAATAGGACAAAGGTCATTCACATACTCAGGATTCACCACTTTATGAATAAAAAGTTTCATTTAGCTCCTTTAACAGAAGCCCAGTATTGAAGAAAGAATGAATTGCAAGGCAAACATCCTTACCAATCACTGACCAAGCTTTCTTGAAGAAGGTTGCATTAAAACCATCCGGCCCCGGGCTTTTATTACCATCCATAGAGAATGCCACCTCTTTAATTTCTTTGTCAGTGATCGGAGTTAATAATAAATCAGCCTGATCAGAAGAAAGAACATTGCCAGCCATCACAGTTGACCATCGCACTTTTCCTGTGCAATTCCTTTTGCCAAAAATCTTCTCAAAGTGTGAAGCAATAAAAGAACCAATCTTCTCTTGATCAGAAATCCGGACATTTTCCTTATCAAAAATCCCCAAAATACGATTCTGATAATGATGAGATTTCAAAGTAGAATAAAAGAAAGCAGATTTAGAATCACCTTGTTTAAGCCAATCCGCCTTTGATCTTTGCTTAAGTAGCATAGTTGCATTCAATAAGGTATCATAATATTGATTTCTTGCTTCCTCCATTTTTACTTTTAAATCAGGATTCAGCATATCCTATTGGAATTGTTCTTGAAGGCCACACAAAATAATATAGCTCTACTGAGCAGATTCAAAAACATTATTGTAAAATGACCTGCGCAGATTTGACAATGGAAATTTTAAGAACCTCATCTTCTGAACCACCTTGAACATAGGAGTTCCATCAACTGAGTTTCTCCAATTATCAGAAATAATATGCATGAAATTCTCATTAGAGGCCCACATATTACAAAATTTAAACCTTCTCTTGATACTGAATCTTTCACCCCTCATATGAACAATCAGTGGTGAATGATCTGAAATCCCAAGAGGATCAACTTTATAATATATGTGTTCATAAGCACTCATGCATTCAGGATTCATAATGCCTCTATCAATACAAGAGAATATAGTTCCATTATTCCAAGAGAATCTGCAACCAATTTTCCTGATTTCCAGAAGATGGTAATAGTTCATAAAATTCTTGAAATCAACAGTCTCCTCAGCAGATATTTCATTACCACCCAATCTATCATCCATCTCAAGAACATGATTGAAGTCTCCAATCACAATCCATGGTTCAGAATATTGTATGGCAATAGCTCCAAGAGACTCCCATAACTCTTTACGTTTAATCAAATCATTATCCCCATAGACAAAGGATATAAGGATTGTTGGAAAAAATACGAACAACAACGGATGGGTAAACCGAGTATAGCGAGAGAGTCGCAGACGCACCTACTCTCCTTAGACTTTTGTATCGACCGTACAAAGTCTTAGGGATAAAACTCTGCGAAGGAAACTCTAAGAACGTAGTTTCAAACTTCCCATGATAACTCTAGAAATTCTCGAGTCCAAAACTAGAGAGGCGTGTTTGGTAATCAACAACTTGACTCACTTATCTTATTCTTGTATTTCCCTTATGTTCGAAATGACACCCATAACATCCTATTTATAGGCCTTGGAGAGGCACCTAAAAGTTTGTTCACTATTGTTATTATTCAAACTAATTTAACATCCTATTTATAGGCCTTGGAGAGGCACCTAACTTGAGTAGTCGAAGGAGAAGAAGGTTGTGCTGAATCGACCTTCTCCTCAACTTCCTCCTCAAGAGTAATTAGTTCACTATTGTTATTATTATTATTTTAAAAGTTTTATCATGATTTGACATGTGAGTATCTTTTCAATTAGCTACCTCAATAATACCCTTTGCGAGCCCACACACTTTAGGAAAGGGCACATCGAGCCCACAAGCAACAAGAATTATTAGGGATTGTTAGAGTTTTTTACCTGGTTTTGTTTCAGTAAGATTTATATTTTGCAAGAGAAATTGTAATAAAGTGGCACACACTTTAGCAAGGCTTGCTGTCAATAAACAACTAGACTGTATTTGGAACAATGTCTATCCTCCTGAAGTTGCTGCACTAGTGACTGAGGAGGGTGAATTTTCTGGTGAATAAATTTGGTCTTGGTTTGCGTTTTCAAAATAATAATAATAATAATAATACCCTTTGCGATTACTTTGGAGTTAATTAGCAAAGCTAATGATCAAACACAATTTTAGCATTATTTTTCCGGTAAATTTGCTTATAAAATAAAGCTATATTCATATATAACTTTGTGTTATGAAACTAATGAAACAATCTTAAAACCTAGAATTTGTTACACTTTCTCTTCATTTAATCAAAAGCATTATTTGCAATTCATATTCAAGCAATTTGATGGTAATTGAAATTAACTATGTATTATACTTTTGCATTTCATATAAACTAGTGTTAAACTCGTGCTATGCACGGGTGTATTAAAAAGTAAATGTATAATAGTTAAAAAAATATTTATAATATAAATAAATATAAAATTTATAATGGAAACTCATAGGTGTAAATTATATAATATATATTATTAGTTACAATCTGTGTCCGATATAACCAAACTATAGTTTGATAAATTTCGTAAAGTGTTTATATTAAAAAATAGACATTTATTATAATTTAAAGCCATATAAACAATTATTACGTTTATAATTTATTGTTAAACATAAAGAAAAAATTATAATTTTAAATTATAAACAAATTGTTATATATAAACATAAAGAAAAAACATAAATTTCATAAATTATAGTTTATATAAAGATTATTATATAAAGTTATTGTTAATTAAAGTCATATAAATTACAAAGAAAAAAAATAAATTATAAACAAATTATTATATATAAACATAAATTATATATATCAATATTATAATTGTTTATATGACTTTAATGTACCTGTTCATCAAACAATTATTGTTAAATTATAGTTTACATGGTTAAATTTCGTAAAGTGTTTATATAAACAATTATAACATTGATATACATAATTTATGTCTATTTTTTCTTTATAATTTATCGTTAAACATATAAACACATAATATAATTTAAGTCATATAAACAATTATTATAATTTATGTTTATATTGATTTATAAAATTGATATACATAAAAACAATACTGGGTATAACCAAAGCTATTGACTTGGAACAATGTAAAACTGTTAGAACAAAAGATAATTTTATTTCGCACAGTCCCACAACCTTCTATCGCCAAGGGCAAAACCATGTCAAAACTATGCAATCAAGCTAGCAAAAAATCAGTAAATACTTCGACTAAATTGGATAGCATTACAACAAAATTAAGATAGTAACATAAAAAATCGCAATTGACGACATAATTAAATACATAAACTAATGATAATTACATACAATAATTCCATTTATGACACATCTCTCCTAGTGGCTTCAAAATTGAATCAAAATTATCGTTGTCTTGTAAGTAACCCTGCAATTATGGGAGCATAGTTACAGTCTAACATACCTAAACTTTGAGCACAAACTCTGGAAAGCATGAAAAGATTATGCACACTCATTATTGCATCTTCAATGCATGTTTATTGACATAAGAACCCTAGCCGAAATTGTCACATCAAAAAAGCCTAGACGCCCATTATCAACCTCTAGTTGACCACCATGCTATTGTCGCCGCTTCCATACAGTCGTCAATATCGTTGAAAACACATTTCTATCCCTATTGTGCAAAATCGAAAAAAAAAAATCAAAAAACATAAAACTAAAATCCAAGAAAAAAAATAAATGAAGAAGCATTAGTAATCCATGTAGATAATCATCATTAGTGCAAAGAGTTAAAAAAACAAAGGTACTCAACAAAGCAACAATATTACAACACACATAGATAAAGAATATGCTAACTTGATTAAAATGAGGATTATGCATTTTCACACAGTAGAGTATGGATGATATAGAAAATGAACTTGTAGTAAGGAGCATATTGATAGTTGCCAACATGCACATGGTATAAAGATTGTGTTTTTATAGGTAGGTTTCTGTTTAGGGTTTTCATGATAGGTTAGTATTAGAGACAGATACTAATAAGAGTTTTACAATAGGTCGGGAGGTAGAGTATTAATTAGATTTGGGTGAGAGGTATAGTCCTAATTAGATTTAGGTGGGAGTTAGACTTCTAATTGAGTTGGGAAGTAGATTTCAAATTAAATAAGGCAGACTCTTAATCTGATTAGAATTCTTGCTTTATTATTTTTTCAAAATTTTTAATTATTTCATGGGCGGGAATTTTTTACTGTATTTTTAAATCGATTTTTTACTTTAATATGATTGGTCAATAGCCCCTACAATCACTCTGTGTTAAGTATTTCAAATTTCGAATATATTACTTTTATATTATTATAGATAGATTATTATAGATAATAGATTATAAGTAGCATAGAATGCAACAATTACAAATAATAATAATCTAATAGAATAAACCACAATCGATGGATATATTTTAGGCATTTTTTCAGTAAATTTAAAAATTATGAATAAAAATATAATTCTATATAATTTATGTGGTATTATAGTTATGGAAGTCCTTCATATCATTTTTTTTCAATTTAATATGTAAATTAGTTTTTTTTTTCCTGTTCTTCCGAACGGATGTTAGTTTCGCAGGATGAATTTAAACATAAATAATAGAAGAATAATTGACAAAAATATTAAAAAGTATGACAAACACAGAAATCAAATATAAATTCAACGAAAAGTAGTTATTTAATTTAATATTTGTGAAATACTCATCTAAATCAAAAGAATTCTGTATAATGCATATAAATAGTATATGTATGTATACTATTGTTTATTTATTTATTTTTTTCAAAATATTCAAATGTTTCTAGCTAGGTAAACCCGAAATTATTAATAGTCATTAAGTGTTCATGAGTTGAAAATTATTACAAATATTTTTATTTGAATATTAATTTGTAAAAGTAGGGTGTAACTTTGGTACCTAAGTATATAGTTTGACTGAGCGGAAAAAAAAAAGTACACTAGGCAAACAAATAAAAAGTAGCTGAAAAAATAATCAAACTAATGAAAAATAAGAAGCGATATTTTGTTACAACACTCAGCCAACATCCTCTTCTCCCTATAAATCTCCATCTCTCCCTTTCTAGTGTCGGGAGCCTCCTCTCTTTACAATATAGACATTTAATTTTCTGACGAATATTTGCATCCCTCTATTTGTCACTTGCCAGCCTCCTATATGTGTAACTCATACACCGAAATGTTCATAACAAGCAATTTGTGTGGAACAAAAAATGACCTGTATAAAAGAAGAAATGGGTGTCAATTTAAATTAGTGAATATAAATACAAATAATATAAGGGAATAAATGACAAATATAAAAAAAATACAGTGTAAGCGAACATCAAAATAAATTCAACTATAATAACTTGTTGTTGTTTAATATTCAAATATTCATGTATAATAATTACAATGCCTGGATACATATGCATTCCTCTCTAGTGTTCATACAGGTAACTAAATGTTTCTATTTTTGTTTAATAGTTTATTAAGGTGATTACAATTTGATTACATTTGCTGGAATGAAAAAGAGGAGGTATGTTCATTTAAAAGTAAATATTTTCCTATATTATTTATACAAGTTTTGATTCGCACGCATTGCGTGCATCGATTTTTAAATTTATTTATTTTTTGTGTGTATATGTACACAAATACATAAAAAAAATTAATATAACAATCCATGCACGCAATAAGTGCGAATTTTCTTAAAAATAAAAATCCTCAATAATAATTCGACTTTGGCTCATGATGCTTGTCGGTGAGTCAGTATAGTTAAAGTTATCTTCTTTTCAGTTGTGTCTCAAAATAAGTTAAATAAGTTCAAAATAAATTTGAAAAACAACTCTCTCAAATGAATTCAAATAAGATCAAACAACTAAGTTCAAGTTAGTTAAGTATACTAAATTCAAAATAAATTTAGATAAGTTCAACTTGTAATCAACACAGTCAAAATAAGTTGGAACGAACATGTTCAAAATAAAAATATATTGAGATGGAAGCAATATTATTCATTATTGTTCGTTTACTCTCGGTATCAATAATTATGCATTATAGATATGCTTCCTCATCATAGTTTTTTTTCTTTTTACTTTTATATGATTTTAATTTCCATGGGGCAAATATTATCGAATACCTTAACGAATCATTACGTTTCTATTATTTATTTGTGACGTTGGATTTATTGATTGTTAAAAGATTGTAATTATGCAACTTAGAATAAAAATATGATAAAGCAAACATTTCTTAGTTAATTAAGAATCTTGCCTTATAAGACAACTTAATACATAAGAAATTTTCCCAAAACTAAAATCAAGGTATAAAAAGATCATTAGTGATACTTTAACTCTGACAAGTTTTGATTCGCACGCATTGCGTGCATTGATTGTTATATTTATTTATTTTTGTGGGTGTGTGTATATATACACACACAAAATAAATAAATTTAAAAATCGATGCACGCGTGCAAATCAAAACTTGTTTTGATTAAAATAAAAATCCTCAATAATAATTCGACTTTGGGTCATGATGGATAATGGCGAGTCAGTGCAGTTAAAGTTATCTTCCGTTCAGTTGTTTCTAAAAATAAGTTAAATAAGTTCAAGATAAATTTTCAAAAACAACTCTTTCAAATGAATTCAAATAAGATCAACCCGCTAAGCTCAAGTTGGTTCAATATAATAAGTTTAGATAAGTTTAACTTGTAATAAGCTCAATCAAAATAAGTTAGAGTGAACATATTCACAATAAAAATATAATGAGAGTGTGAGACGGAAGCAATATTATTCATTATTGTTCGTTTACTCTCAATATGAACAATTATGCATGATAAATATGATCTTCCTCATGATAGTTTTTTTTTTACTTTTATATGATTTTAATTTCTATGTGGCAAATATTATCGAATACCTTAACAAATCATTTTGTTTCTATTATTTATTTGTCACATTTGATTTACTACTTGTTAAATGAGTGCAATTATGCAACTTATAATAAAGTTATGATAAAGCAAATATTTCTTAGTTAAGTAAGAATCTTGTTGTAGGAGGCAAAAATTTGTCGACAAATCGGAAGATGACACATGGAAATAAATTAAATTTATTTGGCCAATTATTGTCCGCCACGTGTAAAATTAATTACGGCGGTCCATTTAATTAAATTTTAAATGGAAATATATCATGGCCAATAGCGTCACGACACGTGTCAATTATGATGCAGAAAATCTTAATTATTTTTTATTTTAAATAAAGGGATAAATAATTAGTTATGGCCCAAGCCGAAAGCCGCCTCAAACCCTAGGAAACACTAAGCCTCCAGAGCCTACAAATAGAAGTTATTTCCCTCATTTTCAACACACACTGCAATCTACCCCGGCGGCATTCAGCATTCTCCACTCCAGTGGCTTCAGAAGATCAAACTGTCAGCAGTCTCCAGCTACCAAGCGCCAAGGATCAAAGTCTGCAAAAGTTCAAGATTGAATCTTCAAGCCTCTACCGCATCAAGATCAAAAACTGCTTCAGAGTTCTTCAGCAACACTTGCAAAGCCTTCAGAAGATCGAACTACAGACGCTCTCCAGCTACAAGCGACAAGGACTAACGTCGGCTAGTTCAACAACTTCTGTTCTTCGCATCAAAGACTGCAGTCATCTTCTTCGTCTAGTTCATCGATCGAGATAAATCACTCAACCCCTCGCATCCAAGAACTTGAAGAACTGCAACCGACAGCCAACCTGCAGACGGATAGACTTCGAACAACCTCCGTCAACCAAGCATCAAGGAGATCAACGCTCAAGACCTTCAGCTCAAGAACTGCTATAGAGCTCTTCGGCTGTTCGAGATCGAGATCAAGCGTCCGCGCCCTCGGCTCACCCAAATTTCAAGAGATTGAATCAGAGGACTACTTTATTGTATTCAATACAGAGATTGTACCCAAAATTCTTTGAAATTAATACATTTATATAAAATTATATTTGTGCACTGATTTCTTGTCTCTATTTCTTTTAGATTCGAAATTTGTGTTTATAAATTTGGCACGCCCGGTGGGACCACTCTGCCTCTCATCTCTTTCTCCAAGAAGTTCAATTCATCTTCTCCAATCTTGGAAGCCAACTACGATTACCTTCGGCTCAAAGCAGACTTTCACCTTGTGGACTCTTACGATTTGAGGGCTTTGAAGACCATGGCTACTCCAGTGAAGAATACTCTTCTGAAGAAGAATCTATCTTCTCGCAAGCAGAGATTGAATCTACTTATACCTTCGTTATGACGGTGATAACAATTGGAGCTGTTAACATGGAAGAAAAGACTGCCAAGCTTGAGGCTACATTGAGAATAGAAAGCAAAGAGAAAGACAAAAGAATCGACGAGTAAAGTCAACAAATTTTGAAGACTTTCCTGGTCAAAAGTTCAAGACTTCCAAGTCGTCCACATAAAGACTCACAAGTCAAAAATTCAAGACTTTCAAGTCATTCACAAAAAAAAAAAAAAGACTCACAAGTCAAAATTCAAAACTTCCAAGTCATTCAAATCAAGACTCACAAGTCAAAAATTCAAGACTTCCAAGTCATCCAAGTCATCCAAAAAAAGGACTCACAAGTCAAGATTCAAGACTTCCAAGTTATCCGCATCAAGACTCACAAGTCAAAAATTCAAGACATTCAAGTCGTCCACATAAAGACTCACAAGTCAAAAATTCAAGACTTTCAAGTCATTCACAAAAAAAAAAAAAAAAAGACTCACAAGTCAAAATTCAAAACTTCCAAGTCATTCAAATCAAGACTCACAAGTCAAAAATTCAAGACTTACAAGTCATCCAAAAAAAGGACTCACAAGTCAGAATTCAAGACTTCCAAGTCATCCGCATCAAGACTCGGAAGTCAAAAATTTAAGACTTCCAAGTCATCCACAAAAAAAAAATTTCAAGTCAAAATCCAAGACTTCCAAGTCATCAACACCAAAGAATTACAAGTCCAAATCCCAAACTTTCAAGAAAAAGGCTCTCAAGTCACCAAAAGCAAAGACTCCCAAGTCAAAATCCAAGACTTCCAAGTCATCGCCACGAAAGAATCGTAAAAGTCCAAACCCAAGGCTTTCAAGTCAAACTCTCAAGTCACCAAAGTTAAAGACTCCCAAGTCGAAATTCAAAACTTTCAAGTCATAGACTCACAAGTCATCCAAATTTAAATCAACAAAATGAAAGACTCAAAAGTCAAGGAAAAATAAGGCAATGACTTCCAAGTCAGCAATCTACAAGATTTGCAAGTCAGCAAAAATTCAAGACTCTCAAATCAACAAATTTCAAGACTCTCAACTCACTAAATTCACCGATTTCAAAGTTAGCAAAAATTAAAGACGTCCAAGTCCACAAAAATTCGAGATTTTCAAATCAACAAATTTCAAGACTTTTAAGTCACAAAATCCATTGACTTCCAAGTCAACGACACTACAAGGACATCCAAGTCAGTCGAACTCCCGTATCAACAAGTCTCCTAACTCCCAAGTCGACAAAATGAATGACTCACAAGTCAACCAAATTCAAATTAACAAAATGAAACGACTCACAAGTCAAGATCACGACTTCCAAATCAATAAAATTCGAGATTCTCGTATCAACGATGCATATGACTCTTACGTCAACAAATCCAAAGACTTTCAAGTCAACAAATTTCAGACTTTTAAGTCATCAAACCAACCGACTTACAAGTCAAATAAATTGATGACTTCCAAGTCAGCCAAATACAAGACTACCAAGTCGTCAAAATCAAATTTTAAGGTGAAGAAAAACAATTACTCCTAGGTCAACACAAAAAAGACTCCCAAGTCACCCGCGACAAAAGATTCACAAGTTCACGACTCCCAAGTCAAAATGAATGACTCATACGCTAGCAAAATTCAATGACTCGTAAGTCAACAGGATGCAGGACTCCAAAGTTAAGAAAGTTAAAGGCTCAGAGGTCAACGGGATGAAGGACTCCCAAGTCAAGATAGATAAAGACTCATAAATTAATAAGAGAGACTCTTAAGTCAGTAAAGCCCATAGTTCACTCGTGCAAGACTCCAAAGTCAACAAGGTTAAAGACTTTTACGTCGTCACAACAAAGACTCTCAAGTCAAAAGTACAAAAAAAAAAGGATCGACTTCCAAATCATCAAAATTTTCGGCTTTCTAGCCGCACTCTGACTTGCCAAGATCTTCATGTTAGTGGTTTGCTTCAAGTAATCACCATCAACAGGATACTCAAGCTGGTTGACAACTTCATTCAAGCATGCAATGTGGGGGCATCTTAGTCGTGTTGGTTGAATTCTGCTCCAAGATGACATCTTCGTCCTTTAAATCAGCGGCGCACTCCGTTTGGCCCAGCTGAAATTTAGGCACAATAGTATGCCCACTAAATACAAATTATATTCGAGACTCGGCCGCTTCAAACACTCAAAATTCGTGTTCGCGACCGACTCTCGAAGGAGGCATATGTAGGAGGCAAAAATTTGTCGACAAATCAGAAGATGACACGTGGAAATAAATTAAATTTATTTGGCCAATTATTGTCCGCCACGTGTAAAATTATTACGGCGGTCCAATTAATTAAATTTTAAATGGAAATATATCATGGCCAATAGCGTCACGACACGTGTCAATTATGATGCAGAAAATCTTAATTAGTTCTTTATTTTAAATAAAAGGATAATTAATTAGTTTGGGCCCAAGCCCAAAGCAGCCTCAAACCATAGGAAAGACTAAGCCTCCAGAGCCTATACATAGGGGTTATTTCCCTCATTTTCAACACACACTGCAGTCTACCCCGCCAGCATTCAGCATTCTGCATTCCAGTGGCTTCAGAAGATCAAACTGTCAGC
This sequence comes from Portulaca oleracea, assembly GCA_029582165.1. Classification (NCBI taxonomy): domain Eukaryota; kingdom Viridiplantae; phylum Streptophyta; class Magnoliopsida; order Caryophyllales; family Portulacaceae; genus Portulaca; species Portulaca oleracea. Next base: position 37,616,269 of record CM055882.1, read on the forward strand.
AGTCTCCAGCTACCAAGCGCCAAGGATCAAAGTCTACAAAAGTTCAAGATTGAATCTTCAAGCCTCTACCGCATCAAGATCAAAAACTGCTTCAGAGTTCTTCAACAACACTTGCAAAGCCTTCAGAAGATCGAACTACAGACGCTCTCCAGCTACAAGCGACAAGGACTAACGTCGGCTAGTTCAACAACTTCTGTTCTTCGCATCAAAGACTGCAGTCGTCTTCTTCGTCTAGTTCATCGATCGAGATAAATCACTCAAGCCCTCGCATCCAAGAACTTGAAGAACTGCAACCGACAGTCAACCTGCAGACGGATAGACTTCGAACAACCTCCGGCTACCAAGCATCAAGGAGATCAACGCTCAAGACCTTCAGCTCAAGAACTGCTATAGAGCTCTTCGGCTGTTCGAGATCGAGATCAAGCGTCCGCGCCCTCGGCTCACCCAAATTTCAAGAGATTGAATCATAGGACTACTTTATTGTATTCAATACAGAGATTGTACCCAAAATTCTTTGAAATTAATACAATTATATAAAATTATATTTGTGCACTAATTTCTTGTCTCTATTTATTTTAGATTCGAAATTTGTGTTTACAAATTTCATCTATAGGAGGCAAAAAATTTTCGACAAATCAGAAGATGACACGTGGAAATAAATTAAATTTATTTGGCCAATTATTGTCCGCCACGTGTAAAATTAATTACGGCGGTCCATTTAATTAAATTTTAAATAGAAATATATCATGGCCAATAGAGTCACGACACGTGTCAATTAAGATGCAGAAAATCTTAATTATTTCTTTATTTTAAATAAAGAGATAATTAATTAGTTTTGGCCCAAGCCCAAAGCCGCCTCAAACCCTAGGAAACACTAAGCCTCCAGAGCCTATAAATAGGGGTTATTTCCCTCATTTTCAACACACACTGCAGTCTACCCCGCCGGCATTCAGCATTCTGCACTCCAGTGGCTTCAGAAGATCAAACTGTCAGCAGTCTCCTGCTACTAAGCGCCAAGGATCAAAGTCTGCAAAAGTTCAAGATTGAATCTTCAAGCCTCTACCGCATCAAGATCAAAAACTGCTTCAGAGTTCTTCAACAACACTTGCAAAGCCTTCAGAAGTTCGAACTACAGACGCTCTATAGCTACAAGCGACAAGGACTAACGTCGGCTAGTTCAACAACTTCTGTTCTTCGCATCAAAGATTGCAGTCGTCTTCTTCGTCTAGTTCATCCATCGAGATAAATCACTCAAGCCCTCGCATCTAAGAACTTAAAGAACTGCAACCGACAGTCAACCTGCAGACGGATAGACTTCGAACAACCTCCGTCAACCAAGCATCAAGGAGATCAACGCTCAAGACCTTCAGCTCAAGAACTGCTATAGAGCTCTTCAGCTGTTCGAGATCGAGATCAAGCATCCGCGCCCTCGGCTCATCCAAATTTCAAGAGATTGAATCAGAGGACTACTTTATTGTATTCAATACAGAGATTGTACCAAAAATTCTTTGAAATTAATACAATTATATAAAATTATATTTATGCACTGATTTCTTGTCTCTATTTATTTTAGATTCGAAATTTGTATGTACAAATTTCATCTGTAGGAGGCAAAAATTTGTCGACAAATCAGAAGATGACAGGTGGAAATAAATTAAATTTATTTGGCCAATTGTTGTTCGCCACGTGTAAAATTAATTAAGGCGGTCCATTTAATTAAATTTTAAATGGAAAAAAATCATGGCCAATAGCGTCACGCACGTGTCAATTATGATGCAGAAAATCTTAATTATTTCTTTATTTTAAATAAAGAGATAATTAATTAGTTTTGGCCCAAGCCCAAAGCCGCCTCAAACCCTAGGAAATACTAAGCCTCCAGAGCCTATAAATAGGGGTTATTTCTCTCATTTTCAACACACACTGATACCCCAATGACATTCGGCGTGCACTCCGGTGGCTTGGAAGATCAAGCGTCGTGATCTCCAGCTACCAAGCTCCAAGGATCAAAGTCTGCAAAAGTTCAAGATTGAATCTTCAAGCCTCTACTGCATCAAGATCAAAAACTGTTTCAGAGTTCTTCAACACTTGCAAAGCCTTCAGAAGATCAAACTACAGACGCTCTCCAGCTACAAGCGACAAGGACTAACGTCGGCTAGTTCAACAACTTCTGTTCTTCGCATCAAAGATTGCAGTCGTCTTCTTCGTCTAGTTCATCGATCGAGATAAATCACTCAAGCATAGTTATTAAAATCCCGATCCTGATTTACGATCCTACGATTTTATGGTCCAAAATCGTCGGAACGATTCTACAATTTACACACGATCCACAATCCTACATGGGCTAAATTACGATCCTAACTTCCCCATGGTTTCGAGTTAGGATCTCGATTTAACAACCTTGCACACAAGCCCTCGCATCCAAGAACTTGAAGAACTGCAACCGACAGTCAACCTGCAGACGGATAGACTTCGAACAACCTCCGGCTACCAAGCATCAAGGAGATCAACGCTCAAGACCTTCAGCTCAAGAACTGTTATAGAGCTCTTCGGCTGTTCGAGATCGAGATCAAGCGTCCGCGCCCTCGGCTCACCCAAATTTCAAGAGATTGAATCAGAGGACTACTTTATTGTATTCAATGCAGAGGTTGTACCCAAAATTCTTTGAAATTAATACAATTATGTAAAATTATATTTGTGCACTGATTTCTTGTCTCTATTTATTTTAGATTCGAAATTTGTGTTTACAAATTTGGCACGCCCGGTGGGACCACTCTGCCTCTCATCTCTTTCTCCAAGAAGTTCAATTCATCTTCTCCAGTCTTGGAATCCAACTACGATTACCTTCGACTCAAAGCAGACTTTCACCTTGTGGACTCTTACGATTTGAGGGCTTTGAAGACCATGGCTACTCCAGTGAAGAATACTCTTCTGAAGAAGAATCTATCTTCTCGCAAGCAGAGATTGAATCTACTTATACCTTCGTTATGACGGTGATAACAATTAGAGCTGTTAACATGGATGAAAAGACTGCCAAACTTGAGGCTACATTGAGAATAGAAAGCAAAGAGAAAGACAAAAGAATCGACGAGTAAAGTCAACAAATTTTGAAGACTTTCCTGGTCAAAAGTTCAAGACTTCCAAGTCATCCACATAAAGACTCACAAGTCAAAAATTCAAGACTTTCAAGTCATTCACAAAAAAAAAAAAAGACTCACAAGTCAAAATTCAAAACTTCCAAGTAATTCAAATCAAGACTCACAGGTCAAAAATTCAAGACTTCCAAGTCATCCAAATCATAAAAATTTTCAGCTTTCATGCCGCACTCTGACTTGCCAAGATCTTCATGTTAGTGGTTTGCTTCAAGTAAGCACCATCAACAGGATAGTCAAGCTGGTTGACAAGTTCATTCAAGCATGCAATGTGGGGGCATCTTAGTCGTGTTGGTTGAATTATGCTCCAAGATGACATCCTCGTCCTTTAAATCAGCGGCGCACTCCATTTGGCCAAACTGAAATTTAGGCACAATAGTATGCCCACTAAATACAAATTATATTCGAGACTCAGCCGCTTCAAACACTCAAAATTCGTGTTCGTGACCGACTCTCGAAGGGGGCATCTGTAGGAGGCAAAAATTTGTCGACAAATCAGAAGATGACACGTGGAAATAAATTAAATTTATTTGGTCAATTATTGTCTGCCACGTGTAAAATTAATTACGGCGGTCCATTTAATTAAATTTTAAATGGAAATATATCATGGCCAATAGCGTCACGACACGTGTCAATTATGATGCAGAAAATTTTAATTATTTCTTTATTTTAAATAAAGGGATAATTAATTAGTTTGGGCCCAAGCCTAAAGCCGCCTCAAACCCTAGGAAACACTAAGCCTCCAGAGCCTATAAATAGGGGTTATTTCTCTCATTTTCAACACAAACTGCTGTCTACCCCGGTGGCATTCAAAGATTGCACTCGGTGGCTTGGAAGATCAAGCTGCCAGATCTCTAGCTACCAAGCGCCAAGGATCAAAGTCTGCAAAAGTTCAAGATTGAATTTTCAAGCCTCTACCGTATCAAGATCAAAAACTGCTTCAGAGTTCTTCAGCAACACTTGCAAAGCCTTCAGAAGATCGAACTACAGACGCTCTCCAGCTACAAGCGACAAGGACTAACGTCGGCTAGTTCAACAACTTCTATTCTTCGCATCAAAGACTGCAGTCGTCTTCTTCGTCTAGTTCATCGATCGAGATAAATCACTCAAGCCCTCGCATCCAATAACTTGAAGAACTGCAACCGACAGTCAACCTGCAGATGGATAGACTTCGAACAACCTCCGGCTATCAAGCATCATCAATGAGATCAACGCTCAAGACCTTCAGCTCAAGAATTGCTATAGAGCTCAACGGCTGTTCGAGATCGAGATCAAGCGTCCGCGCCCTCGGCTCACCCAAAATTCAAGAGATTGAATCGGAGGACTACTTTATTGTATTCAATACAGAGATTGTACCCAAAACTCTTTGAAATTAATACAATTATATAAAATTATATTTGTGCACTAATTTCTTGTCTCTATTTATTTTAGATTCGAAATTTGTGTTTACACTTGTCTTATAAGACTACATAATAAAATAAAGGAACGAAAAGATCACCAGTAATACTTTAACTCTGATATGTAATGACAATCTTTAAACGAAATCGATCGAATCTTTTATAAAGAAACAAAGACGATTAAAGTTAATATTATATTTTGCACAAAACATCAAAAAATAAAATAATGTAAGATAGAAACCTAAAAGAAATTAAAATAATAATAATATAATATAAATTAGGGTAAATAGAAACCAAAATAAAATAAAATGAAGTAAATGGCAGTTCCAATGTGATAGAGAGAAATAGAAAACATATAAAAAAAATACTAACTTAAAATATGGTGGTCTAGTGGAGTAGTGGTATAGAAATTGGAGTGTTTTCCTTTGCATTAGAGGTTCAAATCTTGGTTGTAACAATTTCTTAAATAATTATTTTGGTGCAAATAAAAAACATTGTAATTACTATTCTATCCTTATAATTTATCGTTGATTATAGGTAGCACTTGGAATAGTGAATTAATTGATGACAGATGTGAAATATATGACAGTATGTAATCAATATTACTCATATAAAACGTAAGTAGGAGGGGATGAATATGAAAGATTTTAAATCGAGAAAACAAAGTGGTTTAGAACAGGGAGCAATGTTAATGAGATTATGATTATTTAAAAAGTTTATCTGGAGATAAACTGACAGCAATTTTAATTGAAATATGAGTCTATATTTGTCTCCATAACTTAACATCTATTTGGAAGAACGAGAAAAAAGCTTTATTTGGAAGACAAAAAATAATATTGAATTCTTAGTACATATTTCTATAATGAACGGTTGCACGGAGTACATGCTTCGAAATCATATGTTAAGTATGTATTTATAAACATATCATATGTGATTATGAATTCATAGAGATATTTTATTCTATTTTATGAAGTACTTAAGAAATAAAGATAACTTAGGTGACACCCGTTAGGAGTACATTCTATAATTTTTCTATTTACAATTTAAAATAATAAGCATGTTTATAAAAGTAAATATTTTCTATATTATTTATGTTTGTATACTAAGACAACAATTTTAATTGAAATAGGAGTTTGCATAGAACAAATAATAGTGTTAATAGAACTATAGTTATTTAAATAGTTTATCTGGAGATAAATTGACAACAATTTTAATTGAAATAGGAGTCTATATAACTAACAACAATTTTAATTGAAATAGGAGTCTGCAATGAAAATAAATTCTATTGTTCATGTACTTAATTATTTATTTTTTCGTTTTATACTTTTTGTTGTTTGCTTTTTATTTGGATTATTAAAAAGATAAAAAATAATAATTGAGTTGTTATTTTTTTTAATGAATGGTGTAGATTTTATATTAGATAAAATCAATGGGCGATATTATCTGATTAATGAGATTTAAGAGATGGGGGAGGGAAGAGATTTGAGGGGGTCCCATTGCAATTTATAGATATATAGATTAACTTATTTAAATTTTAGATAATTCAACAATTAAAATTTATATTTCAAAATAAGTACTCCAATATATTATACTGGTCAATTATATTATATTTCAATGCTTAAAATATGTAAGTAAATATATAGATTTTTCATGCATATAATCCAAAATACTTATAATATCGAATGTTTAATTATATCCCGTGCAACGCACAGGTCGAAAGACTAGTTTCTGATAGTGAGTGGGTCAGTCCTGTTCAAGTTGTACCTAAAAAGACCGATGTTATCGTAATTAGGAATGACAATAATGTATTAGTTCCCACTAGAGTCCAATCTAAGTGGTGAGTTTGCATTGATTATAGGAAGTTAAATGCCACCAGTAGGAAAGACCACTCCCTTCTACCTTTTATGGATCAAATGCTGGAGAGGTTATCTTGACATAGTTACTATTGCTTTCTGGATGGATACTTTGGTCACACCCAAGTTTCCATAGTGCTTGAGGACCAAGATAACGTTCACTTGTCCCTTTGGTACTTTTGCCTTTAGGACAATGCCCTTTGGTCTCTGTAATGCCCTTGCTTCTTTTCAGCGTTGTATGATTTCTATATTTTCTGATATGATTGAGCAATGCATTGAAGTGTTCATGAATGATTTCTCTATTATTGGTTTCGCATTTGATGACTATTTGGCTAATCTGACTAAGGTTTTGGAAAGATGTAGGGAAAAAAATTTGATTTTGAATTGGGAGAAATGTCATTTTATGGTTAAAAAAGGAATAGTTCTAGGGCATATAATTTTGCATGATAGAATTGAAGTTGATAAAACTAAGGTTGATTTGATTTCCAATCTTCGTCCTCCCACTAGTGTCAAAGACATGATAATATTATTAATAATAATAGTTTCACTAGACACAATATTAATAATACTAACGATCCCGCCGCGTCGCTTATACGGGCGAGCCGCGGCTGAAGCCGCACTCGTTGTGCGGCCTACTCGTGGCTATAGCTGGCTAGCTGCATCAGGATGCGGCTCAAACACAGGCCAATTGCGGCTAGTTGTGGCAGGACCGTACGTCGATCGCGGCTCTAGCCAAGGCTGGGCCACAAATGACGCGTGACGCTGCCGCGGCTTAGCCGCAATCCACGTGCGACCTTGGCTTTGACTGAGTTTTTTTCGTGTTTTCATCCGAAATTTCAAAACTAAAATTTACAAATTAACCTCTTATTTGTCCGATGATTTATCGCCTTGCATTGTGTCTTTAATTTGAATTTCAAAAACCGTAACTAATATAAGAAATTATGAGAAATAGAGAGTTATGAAAGAATGAGAGAGATGAGAGAGTGATGAGAAAAATGAAGAAGATTAAAATGGAGACGATGTTAGTAAAATGGAGGCGACTAATGACCATGGACAAAATGAAAAGAAAGTCAAACAACTCGAGTGTTATGTTTGTCTTATCTGATGCAGATGATGTTGCCTTGGCAACAAAAGAATCCCTTTGCCATGTCAATGGTGACGATATCACACTTCTCAATCGCACCCTGAAAAGGCTAGAAAAAAATCCAAATTCCACAGCCAATGTCACTTGGTTTGCCCGATTTCCCCACTTTCTCTCTCTCTCTCTCTCCTCAGCTCCTCCATCTCTTTTCTCTAAAAAAAAAAAGAAAAAGAAAAAGCTCCTCCCGCTCTGTCCAATTGGCCGAATCCTCTGTCCCGCGAACATTCAGGACGTTTCAAATTTCCATACTCGAGAGGAGACAAGCTCTTCAAATGTCTAAAATACCCTTTCGTATCCAGCTAATTTACGACCGCCTTCCTTCCCGCGTTTCTACCCCTAGGGCTAATTTTGGATAACCGTACCACAAGGCTCCGGCCCCCTCTTTCTCTCTCTATCTCTTCGCCTCCTCGTCTTCCTGTAATTTCTTTCCTTTTTCCCTCCATCATAATCCAAAACAAAATCATTCAAAAGAAATATTAGGGCTTTCTTTTCTTTGCCCCAACCGATTCCGGAAACCCTAGAAAAAATCCATCATTCTTCTCAGATCCCTAATTCAATCCTTTTTCAATGGCGGAAGGTGGCGGGAGCGAGGATTTCGTACTGCTATCCAAGGTTCGAACCGGTCATAAGCGCGAGTTTGAGTTTGCGTTGAAGTCTCAGAACGAAATCGTTGGTTCTTTGGGCCGCACCCGGTCTAGGAAGGTCCCGGCGATCTCTGTGCAGCCATCGAAGCGACTCAAGAGACCTGTCGGCCGCCCTAGGAAGAACAAGAGCCCTGATATTGGGGCAGAGAGCGAGGATGAGCCAAAGAGTGACGTCGTTGATGATGGTGAGGAGAGGAATCATGTGGTTGTTGAGAGTAGAAGGAGAGAGAATGATGATGATGGTGATGGTGATGGAGATGACGATGGGATTGATCCTGTGGTTGAGGACGAAGGGATGATAGGCTTCAGTAATGGTGATAATCTGTTGGGTAAGAAGAATAAGAAGCGTGGTGGGAAACTGGTCCCTAGAAAGTTGAAAGAGCTGCTTGCAACTGGGTTGATGGAAGGTGTCTCTGTCAAGTACATTCGTGGGATTAAGGTTCAAAATGGAAAATTTTGTGGTTCTTTTTCTTTATATCATAGTGTTTGCTCTCTATTTCATTGCTATTTGTTCATGCTTTTTGACAGAAAGCTCCGTTGGATAGAGGGCTTGCTGGGATTGTAAGAGGCGTGGGGATCTTGTGCTTTTGTGCTGATTGCAAGGGCTCTCAAGTAAGGGTTTCTTGATGACTTTTATTTTCAATAACTCAAATTTATATGTAAATTTCAAAGAATCTTAGTATCAAAAGGAAATCAATTGGTATATTTAAGGTGTGTAATTAGTTTCTTGTTTCATACTAAAAAGCTATAATTAATTGTTGATCCGATCAAGAACAAAAAGTTAAACGCGGACTCTGTAAAATTTTTGGGTGAAAAGTCGACTCAGTTGGGATATTTTTTCACTTCAGGGTTAGTAAACTTCCATCCTTAATGGGTGTTAATATGCACTTCTGTGTACAATGTGCATGAAGTGGATGTGTGTAGTATAAGTGATTTACCATTATTTATGGGATAATTGGAATGTAGTGCACTATACATTGTGAAACTATTGGATTACAGTGCACTGCCACCGAGTTCGGTGAAATGGAAGTATGATATATTGGACTCTAGTAGGCCCTACATTTCATGACTTGAAGTTTAGTACATCATAGTATGATAGATTTGATTACATTAGTCCAAATATTCCAACAATTCGATTGTGGTACACCAAACTATGACAATTCGCCAACTTGGTTTCACCAAACTTGGTGGTGGTGCACTGTAGTAGTCCAATAGTTTCACAATTAGAAACTTGGTTACTGTGATACAATTTTAAAGTTCAGCTTACCACAATCCCAAGGCCTAAAATACAATGCACTATGATTCCATTTTCCTTAATTATGGAGAAGCACATGCTGACCACCTATTTTGAGAGATGCTGCCAATTGTTCAAATTTTACTTTCACCTTTGAATATTGATATTGAGTCTATAGTTTGACGTTGTTCATGCATGATGCTGATATGCTGTTTATATTGTCGACTTGTTGCTCAATCTTTCTCTTTGGTTTTGTTGTAATAATTGCTCCTTCTGATTTTCTAAATTGCAGGTTATTAGTCCTAATCAGTTTGAGTTACATGCTGGTAGTGCAAACAAACGCCCAGCAGATTATATATACCTGGAGAATGGACAGACCCTTCGTGATATATTAAATGCATGCAAGCATGTTAACCTGGATTATTTGTCAGAGACTGTTCTTAATTCGATCAGATCTTCCCCTTCTAAGAAACCCCTTCTCTGTCTTAATTGCAAGGGTATCTGTTGTCGTTTACTCTGTTTTATTCGTTTGTCTTGTTTGAAGCAGACAATTTCATAGCCATGTGTTTTGATTACAGAGTCCATTTCTGATGCCACTGTGGGAAGCGTATCGTTGCTTTGTAGTTTGTGTACAGAAAAAGCCACCCAGACAACTCCTGTTAACAAAGTAGACCCTGGTGAAAGGTATGTTGAGCATAACTTTGTAATTGGGAAATTCCAATTCATAAATGAACTGGTCAATTGTTCTTCAAGTGATGGCTTTTAGGCTTCTCCTGGTGTGATCCGTACACTGAGAAGTCTGCTTTTACAGAAATTACTGGTTTTCCTTGGAGATCTAAATTTCAATATGAGTTCTATTCTGAGCTCTCTAGCCGTATGTAACCTTCATCTGTGAATTTTACATGGACATGCTGTGGATTTACTTTTTTTTAAAATTTTTATTGTTTTGGGGATGGGGGGGGGGGGGTGTTCATACATGGGACAGAACATGTGTAAATATTGCATTTAGTTTTGAGGAGAATATGTTATAGCCTCTATCAACATCTCATAGTTGTTGTTCTGGAATTCTCGGTGGGTGGGTGGAGCAGTGATGCGTTTTGTTGCAGTGTACAAGTGCTTTTCCAGTCTATGAGCATTGTTGGGCCATCAGTTTGATACTGTTAAAGTCCATAATCCAAGAATATTAACTGTGGTTCAAACTAGTTTAAGAACAGCGAAAAACTTTAGTTGTGTTTGGAATCACCTTTTACCCACTGCTTTCAGCACTAGTAAGACAAAAATCATGGTGTAGGTTTCCAATGAATAGTCAAAGACTGTCCCTGGGTATGAGCAGTAGAGCACATCCACCTCCCCCCCTTTCTTAACTTTAGTTTTGCACTAGCAATCAATAGTGTATGTTCAACTTGAAAGCTGGCCGGAAACAAAGTTAGCTGATCATCCTTGTGTTCGTTCTTCTCCAACTCCAAGCAGTTCTTCCATTTTACGTTATAGTGGCTATTTGAACTTGGGTGATCAATTCATACTCTGTGTTACTCATCAGTTTAGGGTGTGTGCTGTAGTTTTGTAGTGCCTATAACAGAATGATTCTCACTTGAATGTCCAAACCTGAGGATTCCTATATGGCATTCCTGTATGGGGCAAAACACCTTACTTTTATGCCTGGAATAGATTATTGTACTAGTATATCAGGTGCATGACAATAGTGGCTACTACTCCCTGAAATTTGTTTGGCCCTTTTTGTTTTCATATCACAGAAATGAAATGGAGCCCAATGTAACTACTTCATACATGTTTGATACTACATTTTTCATTCTAAGTTGATATTTCAGATGTGCTGGATCTACTCTGACCCAAAAGCCAGCTAATACTTCTTCAAAAAGCAGCTCATCATTAACTAAAAGCCAGGGCAAGTTAACGCGGAAGTGAGTGTGCATTGGATCTATTTCTGTTTTCGTTTTCCCTTTCTTTCTCATGTCTTTTGTTGACACTTTCATGTGTGTTGTTCCTTTCGGTGCATTTTTTGTTACCTTAGGGACTTGCGGTTGCATAAGTTGGTATTTCAGGATGATTTTCTGCCTGATGGAACAGAAGTTGGATATTATGTGCGTGGAAAGGTACATGATGTGTATGCGCCTTGTTTGTTATTATTTACTTTGGGCTGTGCTGTGTATCTGTCACTTAAATCTTGACTCTTCTTGGACAGAAACTTCTATCTGGCTACAAGAAAGGTTTCGGAATTTTCTGCTATTGCTGTAGTACAGAGGTAGGAATGCCACTTAGTCTTTTGGGTACTTGGTAGGATGAATTTCCTTTTACTTATACTCTTTGTAAATTAATCAACAGGTTAGCCCGTCCCAGTTTGAGGCGCATGCTGGTTGTGCTTCTCGCAGGAAGCCGTGAGTACTGGAACTCTATCTCTTAGTTTTTTCTGGTTACATGTGGAAGGTCATATTACTGATTTCATCTATGATGAAATGTGAGTACCTTGAAGATGATGGCAAAATAGGCCTTGAGAAAGTCCTCAAAAGGACTAGATTCTTTAGCAATAAAAAAAGGACTAGATTCTCCATCTCTGTCACTGCCCTATGATTATGTGAGAGTGTCAGCTTTTGCGGGATGGCTGAGCATAGCCTTAATCTTCTTGATTAATTTGAAACTGATGCTCATATTGGAGTTCAGATATTCTTAAGAGCTTACTGTTCACAAGGTAGAGAATCAAATAGACCCTATCAGGCATACCCTTAGTTTTAAAGCGCACAAAGCGCAGAAACAAGTACACTGAGGCACGCAGCTTTGTTATGTTAATATTTTAGCTTTGTTATGTTTTCCAGCTGCTGAAATTTCTGTTTTTTTCTTGATTTTGGTGAGTTGCTGTTTAATTTCCTTTTTTGTTTTGCTGAAGTGTGCTCTGAGTTTGTAAAGCCCGAGTTTTGCTTCGTGTGCCGAGCCCTAGGGACCATGCACTCTCTGCATTTGGTGCTCTTTTGATATAAAGAGCATTCCCTTAGACTTTGTGCCATATATTATGTTGCCTCATCCTTCATCATCTGTGAAAAGTGAGATTAAGTTAGGATAGTGTATAGAATATGTAGTAGTGTGCTTGGTCATTAAGTTGCACATTTAGTATTGCAATAGTTCTCTTGGTTAACTTTAACATTTGATGATGGGCCATTTGTTGGTGTTAAGTGTCTGAATTATCTCTTCCCTCCCCAAAATGAGTTTATATCAGCATCACAATTATATAATACTACCATCTTTTTTATTCAAGCAAAGTGGGCCACCCTTTGGGAGGTTTTGGGTGTCGCTCTGAAGTGATTGGAGACAAGATTTTGTGCAACATTATATATGTTTATTAGACTTTCCGTTGTACCTATGTCAGTCATTTTTGTAGATGATTGTCGTTCAATTCAAGTTTTGCTCAAAGTGTTACTTATCCTTGTAGGGGTGCTTTTGAAGCAAAATTGCCGCAGTTATCAGAGCTGTTTCCCTGATGTCATCGACTCATCGTTGATTTGCTTGCATACTGATTTGTTTTCTTTCCATTGTATTGACAGTTACCTCAACATATACACATCTAATGGTGCTTCACTGCATGAATTATCCCTCACGTTGTCAAGAACTCGCAAATTCTCAACCGATGAGAATGATGATCTCTGCAGTATCTGCTATGATGCTGGGGATCTGTTATGTTGTGATGGGTGCCCTAGAGCATTTCACACAGGCAAGTCAGGCTTTCCTTCTGATGTTCTGTGATAATTGGTTGTTGCTTGCTACTTTTTTTTTTTTTTTTGGGGGGGGGGGGGGTGGGTGGAGTGGGTGGGTTGAGAAAAAGGGTTGGTACCTACTTGTTGTGTAGTTACTGATCCCTTAGAATTCTAGGAAGTTCTGAAGTAAGTGCATCTTGCCAGTTGAGAGAGAGATGGTAATAATGATGTCATGTTTCAGTCTAATAGAAAATGGGAAAAGGAAGTGGGGGAGCATTGTCCTTCATCTTTATAAGATGGATGGTTTTTACACTTGTCATATCAGCATCAGTCACATTTATATTCTATTAGGAAATGTAGTAGAAAAGGGTGATGAATCATATTGATGTGATTAACAATTTCACATTTGCACCTTGCCTGGGAAAGCTTGGCTCTTCTTTCTTTAATCCGATAGTTGAAATTTGAAAAGTTAACTTAATGAAGACATCAACGGTCAACCCCTCTTATTTGTCATGATTTGCCTTAATTTTTGAAATATTTCTAACCTCGTTTTTCTCTATTTCTGTGTGTGTCGCTTTTATCCTTTCTGCCTCCTTCGCTCAAAAAGAATGCAACGCTTGTGGTAATTTTCGTCGCTATAAATATGTCTAATCGCTTTGTTGCCATATCTAACTTATAGAGAAAATGATAATTATGAGTTTGGAATGATATTTAAGCATTAGTAAAAGTGCAATATGCGTCAAAAAACCCTGCACATTTGCCTTGAAGCTCACACGCCAGGCTGTAGGTCCCTTTACCCTTTCGTGTGCCGCGAGCTTTTAGTATGCTTGCTTACAACTGTGGCAGAATGGATGTTGCTTCCCTTTAATAGCTTGAACGCGGTAATTTGTCTACAAATATTGAAATATGATAGGTAGCCAAAACGTCACTGCTCCTACAGAACTATTTCACCAAAAAATTAACAGTGTAATTTTCTAGCTGCAGTTCTGCTTTTATTTCATGTTTTGCATTTCAAGTTGTTGGGTAACTTTTGGTAATCCCATGTTAGGATGCAATCTACCCTCCTTCCCCATGTACTAGTTATCGGCCTTGTTTGGCAATCAATTGTTAGCTGTTTGAACTAGCTGTTAGTTGTTAGCTGTTTGTGTCTGTTGTTTGACTTAGCTGTTGCGATTAGCTGTTTGTAGGAAAAGTGTTTGGTAAAATTAGCAATTTGTGAAAATATGAGCATTGAATTTCCATTTATGCCCATCGTCATGTAATTATTGTCAATATATTTTTACAAGTGTTTGAAAATGAATTACAATTTTATAATTATGTAATATATTATTTTCAGTCAAGTCCAAACTTTTCATTAAAAAAAATAAGCTTTTCACTTTTTAATATTATTTATCCCTTGGATTTAAAAATGTCTATTTAGAGTTGAGTTTTCCCATTTAAGTTTTTAATAATTTACTCTACTTGTGTGTACCTTTATATTTCTTTTAATTCTTTTTACATTGCACTTTCAAAATTGTATATTTTAATTGGATAGCTTATTATTGTTCCTTTTAATTTCATAATAATTTATGCTTTATTCTTTCTATTTTTTTATTATGTTTATCATTTAATTTTCTTTTTTCAGATGAAATATCTACTTTCTTATACACAATGGGTTGCTAAGATTTCAAATATCTATTTTTGTTATATGTCATACATCATACGAGTTTAATTTTCTAATTTTCATTTTTTGTGTTTTCATTTGAGCAACCCTATATAATATATCTTCATTTGACAATATTATTTATATTCTGTTATATTTAATTTGTATGTATAATTGTAGTTTGGTTTCCTTTTTTATTAAAATTGTGTAAAAATATAACATTGTGTGGAAAAATGTGTTGTTTAATTTTGTGTTATTTAATTTATGTTTGCTTTTTGAAAAAGTACATATTTGTCATATCGCGTGTATCGCACGGGTTTAAAACTAGTACTACTTAAAATTTATTAGATAAAAATTGTTCATTACTTGTATGACTAGAGTTGATAAAGAAGGTGAACAATTTGTTAACTTTATGAAAATATTAAATTAATCATTAGCTTAATCATTAACGTTTTCTCTACCTAGGTTACATTTAATTTATTTTGATAAAAATCAAGTGATTGTAAGGGACAATTCTTAATATACTCAATATGGGAGCTCAAAGAGGTTTGGTTGCTGATTGGGTAGAGAATTTTGATTACTCAATATGGGAGGTAGATGAGGAGAATATAATCACTATGAGAGTTGGTGTTTTATTTAGGATTTTTGGACACTAATATACTAAACTTCTGGGGTATTAGACAATAATGCACTGAACTTTGACCTTGGACAATAATGTACTGAACTTTGAGGGGTGTTGAACAATAATGCACCCGAAACAATTTCAACGGTGGTGGACTTGGTGACGATCTTATTTGGTAGACCGAGAAGATGAATAGGCTAAATAATATCTAAAATTTATGACATGTTTGCTAATCTACACAAGCAAGGGTGATTTTATACAACTACAACAACAATCTCCCAGCAGAAACACGTTCAAACAAATGTGATTTTGTGTTTTTTTTAATTACTCTGTTCAAAGTTGATTCTTTTTTTTATTTTGTGCATTATTGTTCAACACCATTCAAAGTATGGTGTATTATTGTCCAAGGTCAAAGTTTAGTGCATTATTGTCTAATACCCCAAAAGTTCAGTATATTAGCATCCAAAAACCCTTTTATTTAAAATACTAGTACTCAGACCCGTGCGTTGCACGGGACGCAAGTAAACAGTACATATTGTTAAAAATATTACCAAGGTAATATTTAAATGAATAAAGAAAAGTACAATAATGCAAAATAAAAAGAATAGTTTTCTTATTTAAAAGAATAAAAAAAATAGTGCATAAGAAAAAAAAGAAAAGAAATAAGAGTCATCAATGCAAACATACACATTAATGCACACATTAATATTACATAACTTTTTTTTAAAATTAAATAGAATCAATTAT
The DNA here is from genome assembly GCA_029582165.1 of Portulaca oleracea. Classification (NCBI taxonomy): domain Eukaryota; kingdom Viridiplantae; phylum Streptophyta; class Magnoliopsida; order Caryophyllales; family Portulacaceae; genus Portulaca; species Portulaca oleracea. The sequence continues at coordinate 37,632,402 of CM055882.1, forward strand.
AAGTTTCCGAAAATGCCCTCATTAATATCCACATATTTCGATCCTCACCTTTTGTACCTAGAAATATATATATATATATATATATATATATATATATATATATATATATGTATGTATGTATTCTGTTATTCCTGGTTAATTGAAATGTATTTTTGTGACCTCTTGCTCTGACTGGGTGACCTTGTTAGCCTTCTTACTATATTTGGAGGATTAGGCATCATTGTAGTATGTAATTAGCTCTCCCCCCCTCATTAAGTACATGTCTCAGCAACACAAAATGAGGGTTTCGCTCTCTAACCCAATTCCTTCTTTTCTGCTTTATTGCAGATTGCCTATTTCTACAAGCTATTCCGGGGGGGAAATGGTATTGCAGATACTGTGAGGATATGTTCCAGAAAGAGAAATTTGCCGAACGCAATCCTAATGCCATTGCTGCTGGTCGAGTTCCCGGAATTGACCCTGTTGAGCAGATTACTAATCGTTGCATTCGGATTGTCAAAACCCTTGATACTCTGGATGGTGGTGGTTGTGCATTATGCAGGTAATATTTTTGGATGAAAATGGTTTTAGTCGTTGGGACTGTACCTGTTGTATAATTTTAGACCCGTTTGGTATGTTGGAGTTAGAGAGTGCGAATGGGAATTGTAATATAGGTAATAGAATTCCCATGTTTATTTTATGAGAATTCATAAAATAAGGAATGAGAATGGGCTTAAAAGCCATCAATTCCCACTAATCTATTACCATTGGCGGAGTGGTAATTGAAATGAGAAATCGTTAGTTATTGTTAAATACCCATATTTTCCCTGCATCAAATTATTATCATCAATTTTACCCAAGGGTATACAACTTATTGAGAATATGTTAGTAACTAGTTACTTACCTAGTCCCATTCTGAATTACCACATACCAAAGAAATTGAAAATTATAAACATATTCCCATCCCTGTTCCTAATTCCCATTTCCACTTTCATTACAAATTCCCATCCAACATACCAAACATGCCCTTAGCTAAGCTGGCAGCTGGTGGTTCTGTATGCTGAAACAAGTCTAGGGCTTGCTTCCTTAAAACAATAGATTGTCTAGTTTGTGTTATTTCCTGTAAGTGCATTCATTTTTGACGTGAAATGGCAAAGTTGTAAAATGTAGTTTAATGTTATTGACGGGTCAGGCTAATGTTTCCTTTTCCCTACCGTGTGTATAAGGTCATCACTTGATATCATGATCTCCTTGCAACTGGAATTATGGATGTTTCAATTGATGCATTAATACCAATCTTCTGTAATGCGCAGAGCCCATGATTTTTGCAACTCAGGATTTGGACCTCGCACTGTCCTCATCTGTGATCAGGTGTTTGTCTATTCCTATGTTGTACTTGGTTGTATCTAGTAGATTAATATTTCTAATAATGACAGAGTCATTTGTTTGCCAGTGCGAGAAAGAGTATCACGTGGGCTGTCTAAGGGAGCACAAGATCCAATTTCTGAAGGTTCTGATAATTCCCTGACTTTTAGTTGACATTTAAGCTCTCAATTCTGAAGGTGTTATAATTCTTGTTGCAGGAGTTGCCTGTTGGAGATTGGCTATGTTCGTCTGATTGTGCAAGTGTTCATTCCACTCTTAAAAGTTTGGTGGAGAATGGTGAGCAGAAGCTGCCAGATCACCTCATTGATATTATAAAGAAAAAACACATGGAGAAAGGTTTGAGTGTGGACAATCTTGAGTTAAAATGGAGGGTTTTCAATAGGAGAATATCATGTCTTGATGATATAAGATCTCAGCTTTCAAAGGCCGTTTCTGTATTTCATGTGAGTGTTTATTTCTTTTCCATATCACCCCCTGCTCTTTCTATTAGCTGTGGTCTGCCTTTGTTATCTTCTTTCCCTCTCTTGCTTGACCAAATTGGTATAAGGGTTTTTGCATTGAGGTTCATGAATGTGCTTATTATTTTGTTTCAATGTGTTGATTGAGATGTTACAATTAAGGATCTTCTAAGGGGTGCTGTTGAATGAAGTTTTGGTTACTTGGCAAATGATTTTGCTTGTTAACTTCAGTCATTGGAGATGGGTTGCAATGTTTCATACTTGGCAAATGAAGTTTTGTGTACATCCCTGCAGAATGTCTGAACTGGGATAAATTAGTCTATATCTTAGTGAAATGTAGTTCTATATGGCAATTCTCAACTCTCGTAATCTGGTTATCCATGTTGTCAGTAACAGTATGATGAAAATGAAGATATGATTGTTGGAGTATTGTTATGTATGTTTAGCATCCAAATGCTGTCCTGTTGGGGTAGTCTTTCAAAACTTCAAGCAAGCTAGGTTAAAAGTTCCTGCTAGCTATCTGAAATAGCTGCATATTGAGCCTTGTAGTTAATTTCTTGTTTGTGCCCTACCAACAAACTACCCTTATTTTAGTTGATAAATTATGAAGGGACTATTATTCAATATGTTCTTTTGGGTTTGCAAGAGGTTGTAAAGGGATCAAGGGACACAAATATCATGGTTAGAGCGAATATTTCATGTCCAAAACATCTATTGAAGCTGTGTCTTGTTTTTTTACACGCCAAATCAATTTCTATGTGCAACAAAACTGAAGCATGAGTTTACTATGGCATAAATGTAATGGCTGTCTTCTATTTTGTTAAGGAGCAATTCGATCCAATTTGCTATGGTGATTTTGGACAAGATCTTATTCCTCACATGGTGTATGGGTGAGTAGAGTTAACCCGTATCCCTGTCTGTTTTCACCCTGTCACAGCTCCTTCACTCAGCTTTGTTCCCCTTACTAAGTCTGTTAATTTCTGTTGTCACAGGAGGGATTTGAAGGAAAGGGAATTTGGTGGCATGTTTTGTGCAGTGTTAAGCTTAAAGTATGTAGCACTACTTTGTGATTCCCCCCATTTTCCTTGCTCTCTGTTTATTTGTATTGATTGCCTTATCCTTTCTTTCCCTTTAATTTCTTACACTTTTGATTGTACTTGCCCAGCTCGACAATTGTTTCAGCTGGTGTTTTCCGTGTATTCGGGAAAGAGATTGCAGAAATTCCCTTAGTGGCAACAAGCAAGGATTGTGAAGGAAAGGTGAGCGTGTGCTCAATATTTGCTTTTGAAAGCTCTCTTAGCTATTTGAACCTATTGCTAGTTTGCTATATGAACCTATTGCTAGTTTTTTCAACTCAGTTGCATAATGTGATGTAGAAGGATGTAGCATAGTTAATAATCCCATATTGCGCTAATGGGCATAGCCAGTTGGCTTTGGGCCTGTTGCCGCATAGCGGTGTAATAGTTGATGTGGTTTGTCATGTGTTGGTTGTGCTTACTCTGGTAACTAATACCTTTTCAAACTTTTGTAGGGTTATTTCCAGTGTTTGTACTCCTGTATTGAGATGTTGCTTAGAAGTATGGGGGTGAGTAATATATTGCTCCCAGCTGCTGAAGAAGCGAGATCCTTGTGGTTGAACAGATTTGGTTTCAATGTCATGCCAAAACAGGATGTAAGTAGAAGATTCATGTCTGCTCTACTAAGTGAAATAAGGGTAAAAAAGCCCTTCTGACTGTAACATGTTACTGCTATTTTGCAGTTTAGTGAATTCAGAAGGCGATATGCACTGATGATTTTTGAAGGCACCGCAATGCTTCATAAGCTGGTGCCTGGATACTGAGAAGACCGACACAAGCGATGTAATTACTTTTATGAAATGTACAGATGGGGGTCTTTTGGTTTTGTATAGGGCCAGAGAAATCGATATACTGCAGTAGCAACAATACAATCTTTTGCAGAAAGCAGGGGAACAACATTACAAAATTTTCAGAAGGGTTTGTGCCCCTTTTTTGCAGATTCAGGTAGATACAGAAATAGAAGTGCCTCCAGCTTTGAGGGGCGTAAATTTTTTTTTGAAGGAATGAAAGAATGTTTGCCTTTTGGAAGAATGAAAGTTTTTTTGAAGGCTATCGTGTTTTGCTGACCTTTTTGCACAGCTGACAACTTGGAGGAAGCTCATCTTTTGGTTCTTTTATTTATAATTGGAAGTTGGAAACTAGGACTACGAAATGTCTTCCTACTTAAAATCAGCCATTGGAATGTCTATTTTTGGGTTTATGATGTACTGGCTTTTCTCAATTAGTTGTAGATCTAGTGATGTACTGGCTTGTCTCAATTAGTCGTAGATTTTTATTGTTTCTGCGGGTTGTGATGGCTGGTAATCCAATGACCTTTGCTTCAAAAGAAATGGAACCGAGGAAACGTTATTGGTAGAATATGCGGTGGAAACTGGAACCTATGTATTGAGGCCTGGACTAGTTATTGAACTGTGGTAACCGGTTGGATTAATCAAAACCGGCTTGAAGCAGTTATGGATATATGTTATACTACTTCCATTCCTAAATGAGTATCAATTTGACTAAATTTTGATTGTTGATTATTCATAAATTACAATGAGTTGCAATATGTAATTACCACCGTTAGATATTGTACTAAAAATTATGATGGTGTTAATTTTATGTAATTCATTATAATTTGAGTAATCAATGGTCAAAGTTTAGTCAATTTGACACTTATTTAGGGATGGAGAGAGTAGTTCCTAAAAAATAATTTATCAAATGTCAAATGAAATTACAAGCTAACTATTACAAAAAATGAATTATGCATCAAATTTTTCGAAAGGTAATTACCAATAGACGAGAAGTAAAAAGGCAAAATAAAAAAATCCAAAGAGTCTGAGCAATTGACAACATAGAGACCCGCGTCCTCTTTGTTGAGTAAGAGCATCTTCAACAGCGAGAATGGAGCTGAGGTGGCACACTGGCGGTGACATGTCGCCGGCGAGGTCGAGTTTGCAGTTGCAGCGGCGAGGTGAGGTTGATGTCGAGTTCTCGCTTCTTTTTTTTTCTTTTTTTTTATTTTGAGTAAACTGCTCCAAAACAGTGTGACCGAACAGAAGGTAAGAGGCAACAATGGTGGATGAGAATCTGGGCAACGACAGAGGAAGGGGATGGAAGAGGCAGAGTGTTTTTTCGTTATGTTTCTAATTGTAATTCAATTGAAATGATGGCCTAGGGAGTGGTAGTATTTTGGGTGCTTGACATGTGTTGGGCCATCTTGATTTGCAAGGACCCAAGCCCTCCTGGCCCTTGTTTCACTCTAACGAGTGATTGTGTTGGATTAACACAATATCATTAAAGGGCCACCGCCCAAGTTATCGAAAAAAAAATGCATGCAAGATAAAGTGATGGCGGCTGATTCAGACTAAATTATATGTAGTTTCATGATAAAAGTAATTAAACATTGATTATTAATTTATATTAATTTATTGACTAATTAAATATTGATTATTTTTAATTAAGTTTTGGATATAATTAATTACATAAAATTAAATAAATCAAAACAGTTAAATTATTTAAATTATTAATGGTGGGGCCCGCATCTTTTTTTTAATTATTTTATCCAAACTCAAACTCACCATTGGAAATCGAAGAGCTGAACTCTAATTCTCTTAGTGGGCCCTATAACTTCCACCTCATCAAGTGAGTTAATCTCGCGCTCACCATTGCGAGTGCTCTAATGATTGCCGACTCGTATCCTGTCTCCCTCCCTGGCCTCTTTGTAGGGGAAAAATACTCGCTCCCGTAGGGATAGGGATGGGGATGAGGATAAGGGAATGTTCTAAATTCCAGGGCGAGTATGGGGGCAGAATTTTCCCCGTTCTTGTGCTCGTTTCCCTGTTGAGGAAAGTTATCCGACACATATCCTCGACTCATTGTTTTTGATTGCTGTTAAAATACATAAATACCCTTCATACATTAAATTTATATACATAATTTAGGGTAGATTTGTAATTTTTATTAGTAAAAACTCTAGACGTATGTGAATAACTTATTCTCCTTAACCATAATTCTTCGCTCTCTCTCCATAACTGTCTTATCCCATCCCCACTGGTGCTATGTTGGTTTGTGTACCGCCAGGATGGGGCGGGGGAAGTTTTCCCTTTGCAGTGGGTAATGAGGCATGGATAGGGGGCGAGAGGCAGGTGCAGGGAAAGTACCTCACACCCACCCTGCCCTATTGCCATCCCTACCCAATTATGGGTTTTGAAGGGGTGAAAACAATCTCATCTCATCCCAACTCTCTCTTTTCTCTCTTTCATCTGCTATCTACAATGAAATTTTGGAATGAAAAACCCAGCAAACCTTCCATTACTTTAGACATTACCCATAAAAAGGAAAAAAAAAACTCTCTCTTTATTTTTACAAAATAAAAAAACTAGACAAAATGTGCAATGAACACAATCAGCAATTTAACTTTATCTCTAAATATTAATTACAATATAATTATATAATTTGGTTTTAAAAAGAACCCCAAAAATAAGCCAAAACGCTAGATGTCAGAATACCTGCTGGCTAATGAAAGATTCAGTCTTCCTACAAGAAAAAAGAATTAGGTATTGTTTTGAATGCTAAACAATCTGTACTCTTGGATTTTGGATGGCATAATAAGGTATTCCTGCGGAAAAAAGAATTAGATATTGCTTTGAATGCTAAGCAATCTGTACTCTTGGGTTTTGGACGGGATAATGGATTGAGGTAAGTGTCATTCTTTTCTCCTCTACTCTACACTTTTTATTGCGTAATAATCAAACAACCATAAAACAACCCCCCATGCTTGTTTGATGCCAATGACAGAGAATTAGTACATTCTAACCTACAAAAATACCAAAAACAGAGCATGACAACACAAGATAATCACCATCCTTAATCAATCCAAAAATTCCACCAGATTTCTACCACATTACTCCTACAACATCCCCAACACAATAAAAATTCAATCTTGAAACAAATATAGATCAAATTCATCAAACTCCACTATGCCCTAATTCAAGAACTTAACTCCAAAGACAAACCAAGCAAGATAACTTGAAATCTTTGAGCAAGAAAGTGATACATCCAATAATTTCAACAAATTACCAAGTAATTCATGAATCAAAAACAAAAAACATATCACAATTAGAGATTATCAGGATAAAAGAGGGAGATTGAGGAAGTTTACCTTCTTGAAATTGTGAGTACAAAGATTGAAGCCCTAGTGTAGAGTTGAGTGTTTGAGTTGGATGGAGGAAGAAAGGAAGGAGAAGGAGAGCGTCAGTGGTGGTGGTGGGAGGCGACGGTGAGCAAGAGAGGGAGAGGGAGGAGGGCAGCGTCGAGAGAGGAGAAAGAGTTGTGGGGTTTGAAAATTTTCGAACGAATGAAAAAAATAAAGAAGGGCCGACTTAAGTGAAAGGCGGGGAAAAGTTTTCAGGAAATTCCAGAAACGCTGGCAGCGTCTAGGTGGGCACTGCCAATGTGCGTGTCTTACGCATTACCTGGAGTTTCTGGGGAAGGCGCTGCCAGCGATTGTAGGGTGCTGGCAACGTTTTTCCCCCTGCTGTTTTCTGCATGATTTTTCTTCACTTTTTCAACTTTCTCCCTTAATTCCTTTTGTCGGTACTATTTATTGATGTGCTCTGAGTTCCTACACACATCACAGTTGCTCTAAAATTATTAGGTTAGATAGTAAAAATTCGAAAGAGCCAAAAATCGATATATTTTTCTTCTTTTCTCTGCATAATAAAAAGGAAAAAAATTAGCGAATTAACAAAGAAAAACAAAAATAAAAATTACTTAAGAGATAAAAAGAAATAAAAACAGATAAAAAATAACGAAAATAAGTGGAGAGGGATAGGTAAAAGAAGAATGATGTACCCTCCCTGAGGTGCTTTGTTTAACGTCGTTATCTTGACGGTACTGGCCCCTAGTCATTGGGGTCCTTGATCCGTCCTTGATTTGATTGCAGGATCAGATCATCAACGTCTCGAGTCTTTCTAAGTACTTAATTTTGAACATTCCCGTTTGCTTATATCCTATACTCCATCACCAATTCTCATAGCTCGATGACCATTGACCTTCTCTTCATGTCTTTCTTGCAGTTCACAGTCACGAGGAAGGGCCTGCCTAGGATAATCTACGCAGAAGGATCTTCTACTGTGTCTAAAACCTTGATGTCTACAAGGACAAGGTGTTCACCTACCTTAAGAGGGACGTTTTTTTAAGACTCCTAGGGGTTGTCTAAGGGTCTTATCAGCCAAGTGAAGAGTCGCGCTAGTCAATTTTAATTCCTTATGATTCAACTTCGTTAGGAGTGACTTCGGAAGGATATTTACCCCAGAACCCGTGTCACATAGAGCGTATTCAGTAAAGCTACTATCTAATTGACAAGGGATCTTGAAACTCACCGGGTCTCTCTTTTTAGGAACTATTAAGGGTGTTATGGTTCCCTCGTTTTGGGTAGGTTCAGTGTTTACCTCGACTACTATAGGTTTTTCAGACTTATAAGAGTTCTTGTAACCAGGGTCGTGTACCTCACAGTCTATAGCATTACACTGGGCTCCCGGATTCGGGATAGGTTGAGGGGGTAGACTAGTGGAGGAAGTTGCCGAATTAGCGATTTGATTTTCTAAAATCTTGTCATGGGTCGCCAAGGCTTCTACCTTATCCATTAAGTCATTTATTACTCCTTCCTGTTTTTGTTGTCCTGCTATGAGGCTCTCCATCATAACTTCTAGTTTTGATTTTTGGAGAAGGCCTTGAGGCGGTGGCCTCTGAAATCCAGGGGGTGTGTACTTTTTCCCTTGTCCTTGAAGAGGACCAGTTGGCTGGTTATTCCTATAGGAGAAGTTCAGGTGGTTTCTTAGTCTTGGATGATAGGTGTTGGAGTTCAGGTCATAATTCTGTCTTTGGTTGCCAACGTAGTTGACTTCTGAGTTTTTTCATCACTAGCTTCTCCAGAGGGACAAGTCAAGCTAACATGTTCGGTTAAATGACAAGTGCCGCATGGCGGAGGAGGGTTTGTCAGTGAGCTCCAACAGTCCATTTTTTGCGTTACAGTATCAAGCCTAGAAGATAATAATGAAATAGCATCAACGTTTAGCTTACCTCCCGCTTTGTGGCGGGGTTTAGACCATTGATATTAATTATTGGCCAATTTCTCGATCCGGTTCGTGAGTTGAGGCACAGTTTTGTCCATGAGGTTGCCTCCTATTGCTGAGAGGATGCTTCTTCTCGTCGATACGTTCGCTCCGTTGAAGAATGACTGGATTGGAACCCAAGGTTCGAATCCGTGTTGAGGACATTAACGGAGGATGTCCTTGAATCTTTCCCAAGCTTCGTAGAGTGACTCATTCGGTTCTTGGGTGAATGTCGATATTTGATTCCTCAAGCTAGTAAGCTTGTTGGGAGGAAAATATTTTGCCAAGAACATGCGGCGTTGAACGTGGTAATCGATTTGGGCGGGAGCGAGTCATGCCACCCCCATGCTTTTCCTTCAAGAGAAAACTAAACACCTATTTTCATCTTGTGCCTATCACAACAATCTTTCGATCCGAGGTGAGTTGCAATGATTAAACTAAACACCTATTTTCATGGCTATTTAATCTATCAAAGATAAGAACTGATTATAACTTGACCCTAAGCATGAAACCATTATTTCTAACTGTTTTCTATGCCTATTCAATCTTCGCCTTTTTAATTCAAAATAACAAAATTTCGTTCCGATATTAAGGAAAATTGGAATCTAATAAACCAAACTTTTGGTCCATTTTGATCTAGCAAACTAAACTTACCTTTTCGCTAATGGCATACCATACTTAACATTATATTTTTTTTGATTGAACCTGAGTCAGATTGGGAGAGGGATGTCAAGTCATAAAACACAAGCTATCAACATTTTTTCTTTTATTTTTTGGCTATAAAACAGTCCACCTCAGCACAAAAAAATTCCACGTCATTTTTCCGGTGACCGGAAAGTGGTGGAGGTTCAATAAAAAAAATATAATGTTAAGTATGGTATGCCATTAGCAAAAAGGTAAGTTTGGTTTGTTAGATCAAAATAGACCAAAAGTTTGGTTCATTATGTTCCAATTTTCCCGATATTAAGAATCTAAACCAAGCAAAAGGTGATCAACCAATCACTATGACATGCAATATACGAAGATTAAACGATTAAAAGAAAACTTCATACCGAGATTGCATTATCAATCAAAAGACATCAAGTTTATCCCCCAAACAAAGGGATTTAGCTACTCATACTAACAAAAACTATTAACATTAAAACTGAATTCAAATTGAAAGACATGAAGTAAATAGATATAACCAAGTGTTCGAAGTGACGGAATCGATCTTTCGTTGTCACTCGATTCGATCTTCTTCTCCCCTTCAATCGCTCTTACAAAATTCTAAACTAAAGTATTACTGTCTAAAACTAAGAAAAATTGTAAAGAACGTGGAATAGTGTTGATATTTTGGTCTCCCCCTAAACGGCGGGGGCGGAGGCCCTTTTATAACTTTTGGCTAGGGCACCAGACGCTGACAGCGTCCTATGAGGCGCTAGCCGCGTCTGGCCCCTCCGTCTCTTTTTTTTCCGTGGCTGGGCGCTGGTAGCGTGAGCCTTAATTCCGACAGCGTCCGAAGTTTTCTTCAGCTTATGAAATTTATGTCAGAGGCGCTAGCAGCGTGTGCCTAGGCGCTGGCAGTGTGCGTCTTCTCTGCCCAAGATTTGGGTCGGGCCATGTAGCTGGGCCACATCTTCTTTCATTTCTTCTTTCCTTCAACTCTCTTTCTAATTTCTTCTCATGTTTTTCTCCATTTCTCCTACAATTCTTCATCAAAAAATTACTCCGAGGTACCCTAACGTTTGGTGAAATGTTTTTCTGGTACCCCAACTTTTCAAAACTCATTTTGGGGTACCCTTAATTTTAGGATTAGTAATTATTAGGTGCTTTTCCGGTCATCAATTTTATTAAATGACCAAAATGCCCTTATTCTTCCATTCCTGAAGAAATACCCTTGAAGAAGAAGAATAAAGGTATTTGGGGCACTTAATAAAATTAATGGCCAGAAAAGCACCAAATAATTACTAACCCAAAAAGTAAGGTACCTAAAAATGAGTTTTGAAAAGTTGGGGTACTGAAAAATAGTTTCCCCAAATATTAGGGTACCTCTAAGTAATTTTTTGATTCTTCAGAGTGAATTTCCCTTGATTCCTACAAAACATACTAATCCCGCAACCAAGTGAAGAAATCACAAACTTTGGTATAAAAACGTGGGATTTAATGTAATAAAAGCATGGAATATATATGTTTGAGCCCTCATAAATATTATAAAATAATCACTTATCAAGAGTATAAGACATTTATATCGGTCCAGGATACATAAGCAATAAAATATGACAATGCTTATTGTTTGATTACATTGTACTAGAATATCATTGTCTGACCACAGTATATTGATATGCGATCATACACACAATGTGCGGTTCAAAATATATTAATATTTACATATATCATTATTCGTTGATATATCTCATAGCAGTAATTTGTGGGCAAGCACATATTAGATATCCAAACTTAAATCATGGTCATTTGAAAAAAACAACAACAAAAAACCAAACAGATATGGCGAACCGTCCCCACGTCAAACGGTCGTATCCGTCTGCCACGATTAATCGTATAGACAGTATGAGACATGTGCATCAGTCTAGGATATGTAGGCATTAAAATATGACAATGATTCTTGTATGATCCCATTGTACAACAATAATATTTTCTGACCACAGTACACTAACATGTGATCATACACGCGTTTCAGCTCTTAACGTGACGAATTCGACGACTCAAAGGTTCACAACAAAACAAATCCCCCCCAACTGATATGTTTTGAACCGCATTATTGACAACAAAATCCTAAACCAACATGACCCGCGTCCCGTCTAACGATTGATAGGACAACCAAACCCCGTAAAATGACGATCTTGATGCCTCATAAGCTTTCTGCATCTGGATTGATGGTTCGAGATGTCTCCCACAGATCGACATTTGCATACACATGTTCCCTCTTTGAGTTTTCCTTATACATGGCCAAGCCATAACAGTAGTGTATATGGAGTGAGCACACCTTCGCCTCTCTCATCCGGCGTGGAATAAAATCATATACATCAGTTGTCACACCACTGTCGTTACCCTGGTCGTTGAACCTCCACCCCATCCCGGGCCTCTTCCTATCACTATCACCGATGATCATGTTAGCGAATGGAGTTCCCATGTGTGACAGGAATCTACGGACCAGAGTCCTTTGCGAAAAGGGATTGGAATGCACACGTGATCATCGTTTTCATAATGTAAAAAAAAAAGTGGCACGGTTGATTGGTACTCACTACGACTTCATCGATCTCTCCGTATGCGTTATCCACGGACATGCGCATGTTGTGGCTGTCAATAATGTACACACATCCGTTCCTCAGGTTAGCACACCACAAAAAATAACGACCCTCCATACGCGTTGGCGCAAAAAGCTTAAAAAAAAGAGACAAAACATACGATATAAGCATACGTGTTACATTTACACACAACAACGTTGAACACAAAATGTATCAACAAACATAATCAACTCTAATTGAATTTTGTCAAAGCCTCAAAAAACACATGACAACGTTGCCCACAGAGTGGCCACATCACATACACATCCCATCCTTGTGTGGCTCGCAAAAGTTCACGTCGCGGCATGATACCCACACCCACACGAACACCCATTATCGGTAGGGATGGCAATGGGGCGGGGAATCCCCGAACCCGCCGGGGCCCCGCCCCGCTCTGGGGAAAAATCCTCGCCCCCATTGGGGATGGAGACGGGGACAGGGACAATTTTCTAAAATCCGCTCGGGGACGGGGCGGGGATGGGGACAATATTTTCCCAATCCCCGTCCCCATTTTCCCTCCGGGGAGAATTCACCGTCCCCATCCTCGAATCCTCGTCCCCGAAAATGTTAAAATTACCAAATAACCTTTATATATATTGAATATATATATTAATGGGAAGGACAAAATAGTAATTTTTGAATTTAGTCTCAGAAACCCTAACCTAAATTGGCAGCCGCTTCCCTCCTCCTCCATTTTCCATTCGACGAATCTCTCACTGCTTCACTCGGTCGCTCAGACGCTCACTGCCTGCCTCACTCGCTCCTCCCTTCTCTGAAATCTGAATCGCTGAATCTCTGCTCCGCTCCCTGCTAAACTCTTCGGCCTTCACTGAATCACTTCTCTCTCCTCTTAGTGCGTGCGTTCGTTCTCTCAAGTCTCAGTGTGTTCATCCATTCGCTGAATCTTTGCTCGCTCGATTAGTTCCTTTTGTTTTTTTTCTATTACATTCTCATATCTCCCTCTCATTCTCTCAACTCTCACTCTCACACTCTCATTCTCACAATATAACTACAATATAATTTCTTATGTAAGTGATGCTGAGATTATGTTATTTTTTGAGAAATTGTGCTCTTAGGCCATTGTGGGTGTCATTTGTTCGCCTGATTTCTGGATTCAATTGGAATTTGTATTATGGATAGTGGTCTATACTAGGCTACTAAATCGTGTGTATGTTTTGTTGGTGGAAGATTTGCAAGCATTGGACTGCTCTTATGGGTCAATTTATAAACTGTGCTCTTATGCTTCAATTATTCGTGCTGTTTGTAAATTGTAAAACTAAAGGTCTAATGAATGATGCTATGTTAGTTCATATGTTCATGTTCAATTATTTGTGATGTATTATTGTTTGATTTTGATGTATTATTACTTGAGCAAGTTAAATACGTTGTATTTTTAATAGGTTAAAAACCCGGTCCGATTAAAAATCGGATCCGATTAAAATTTAGTTAGAGTTTTGATAGGTTTAAAAAATCCCAGTTGAATTCCCGTTGGGGACGGGGAATCCGCGGGGATGGGGATGGGGCAAGAATCATTCCCCGAAGCGGGGATGGGGACGGGGATGAGTTTTGGGAACAGGGATGGGGACGGGGGTATACTCCCCCATCCCCGATCCGCCCCGTTGCGATCCCTAATTATCGTAGTACGTCGAAGTATCGGAACAAATAACAAGGTGGCCAATGTAACCAAACGGGTATATATTACATGTTTGACGAAATGGCGTAAACCGCCATACAATATGTAGAATATCAACATACAAGATGGGGTTGGGCGCTCATGCGTACAACCGTACATCTACTTTATACTTACTTGATGTCGATCCAGGGGCATCTCCTGTCAACTTTCTTGATGTCTATCCAGAGGCATCTCCTGTGAACGTCAGAACGTTATCAATTAGTTCAGTTGTATAATAAAATTCACTACCCCGTACGGGAAATGTTACTTACGAAGCATCTTATCGGGATGAAGAACTGGAGCAGGGCACCAGTTGATTTACGCATCTTGTTTTCGTTCAATATCGATGCGTATATATCAATTATCTTTGGTGACATATGATGGCCGGGAGCAAGTGACTTGAAATGCAACCTCGCAGCAACAACATCGTCCCAAACGTACACCAACTCCCTGGTTCGTGTTGTACCAATAAAATGTAAGTCGGACATTGAATTTGCATTGAACTCCATTTATGAAACAAATAAATGTATAAGAAAATAATCGAACACACTGTTGGGTTTGCGCACTAACCGTGGGTTTTGAGTTGGGACCTCATATGTACTAAGAAACATGTACGTGCTGACGATCTTGGGCCCTTTTTTCTGGCACGATGTCCATCGATGTCGGCCTGGTGTAGAATGCGAAACGTAGTGCTGGTGCCGGCCGAGTGTGTTCCCGACGTGGGTTCCAGCAAACCGTGGGACAACCGGGCGGAACACCCATCGCGTACATCGTGGCGTGCGGGGTATCATGAATTAGGCACGGTGTGGCATTGTCAGGAAGTACGCTGCAATTGGGAGTTTTCTGTGGGCCCATAAGATGTTGCCCTTCAGGTGTCATCATAGAAATCGGGATGCACGATGAGCTCGTGTTGCCAGACGTCTCGCCTGTTGAGGCCCGACTTACACCCCGTGTGGACGAACTGCTATGTGTTGAGTATGAGTATGAAACATATCACACTGACACTATTTTCCTAGGTCTCCGCATTGGGGTTGGCTGGAAACCAGTGTTGCTTGCTGGTTGCTCATCTTGACGCGAGGTTGACCGACCGTCGCCAGACCGTTCCGTTCCGCTGCTTCGTGCGGCGTGGCATCCGGGGGTGGCAATGTAACGAGTCCCTTCAGTCCACCCTGCCGAATTGGCCCCTGCCGCCGATGATCCAATCGTCGATCCTGGGTTGCGGTGGGCAACGTGGCATTGGTGTGCGGGACGAGCCAGCAACGTCAATTAGGTGTTGCCTTGCATTCGCTGGTGTGGCTCGTGCATCCCCACCGTGAAATAGCCGGCGTAGTCGCAACTCGTACGCGCCCCCATACCCCTCGTCATCCGTGTTCGATGGGATCTTGTTGGACTCGTTAAGCAACCAGAAATCTGGTATGGGCGCTGCCTGGGCATGCACACTGGCCTCAACTGATGTATGCAAGCTCACTAAGATCAGAGTTTGACCTCACAGTACACCACATAAGACTTCATACACAATGTTGATGGTTTATAACAAAGCCAATTGGAAACAATTAGATGGAATAAATGACAATCCAACAAGGAATTAAAAGGATAGACTTGTATTCACTCTGATACAGGCACACCACAGAATAAACACAAGGGCAAAGTACTTAGTTACCTCAGCAGATACAGGCACACCACCACTGAAGCAAGTAAGCTCTACATACACCACTAGGAATGCCAACTCCTAGATACTGAAGTAGATTCAACCCCAATGTGAGTTTACTGACACTCACAAATGAGAGGCTCAACTAAGGCACTCAGAATGCTATTGAAAATATCACTGATTGGTTTTTAAGCCGCTGAATACATGCCTATACATAGCTAATCCTAAACAGTTTGATTAGAGGCACTTAATTAAAGTAACCTGCTAATCTCCCTTCTAATCTAGATGCTGAACTAAATCAAATACATCATATTACAACTTATACTAGCTAATACAATCCGGATACATTTGAAAATAAAAGGAAAAGCAATGTTGGCTTTTGATTGGACCAAAATCCTAAAGGTTGGCAATTCTGACCAATCAGAACCTTTCCTAGCGGGGAGGGTAATTCTAAGTTACCTTAGTAACTTTCCCGAGCCTTTCCTAAGCTGGATGTAATCTTAACAGCTTAAGGAAGGTAGGGAAAGACTTAAATAATCCTTATTGTAGCTGAACAAAATACATAGCCTCAGAACTGAGGTTCTGGAAAGACTTAAATAACCCTTATTGTAGCTGGAACTTGCTTGGAACTTGGAAATTGCATGTCAATGAACACAAATCTCTTAGGGTCCTTTAGCTGAATCTTACTCAATCCAGAGATACAGAATTGAGAAAGATGCCTGCTTGGACTGGTTTTGCTAGAACTGGATTTAACCTGAATGGCCAATGCTGGTGGGATGGATGGCTATGCTAGCCAGGACTTGCCTTACTAATGTGTAGCAAGCCTGGATGGATGATGTTGGTGGGCTGGTGGTTGCTGAGGTATCCTTGATTTGTTGCTGAGGATGGAAGCCTGCTGTTTCTGCTAGAATTGCTCCAACAACTGTTGAGTTTGGCAGAGCAAGGCTAACTGCTGACAATGCTGCTACTGATGGTGCTAATGATGATGCTGTGGCTGAATCATCTCCCATCTCCTGGTCTGAACTTGTTAGTGATGCTTGAACTACTGCTGGACTTATTGGATGGTCTCCATCATCTTCCCCAGGTTGAGGAAAGTTTGTCCTCAAACTTGGAAGGTCTTCATGCTATGGAAAATAGTGCCTTAAATCTGCAATGTTGAATGTGGCACTTCCTCCATAGTCCTCTGAAAGATCCAACCTGTAGGCATTGTCTTCTATTTTCTCCAGAACTTCAAATGGGCCATCTGCTCTTGGAACTAACTTGCCTCTCTTTTTTGCTGGGAACCTGTCCTTCCTTAGGTGTATCCACACAAGATCTCCTGGCTGGAAAACCTCCTTTTTCATGTGCTTGTTGGCTGAAGTAGCTGCTTGCTCAGAATACTTGATGATTTTCTCTCCAACCTGCTGATGAAGCTTCTTGATCATCTCTGCATGTGTACCTGCTTCATAACTAAACTTCATAGAATTCGTTAGTGGAGATAAATCAAAGGAGTGATAGGATTTCTCCCATATACCACCTGAAATGGGGAAAGGCCAGTTGCCTTTGAAGGGGCTCTATTGAATGCAAATTCAGCATGGGGCAAAAGAGTGTCCCATCCTGTTTTATTTGTGTTTATCAGTGATCTCAATAGAGTTCCAAGTGTCCTGTTGGTCACCTCTGTCTGTCCATCAGTCTGTGGGTGGCATGCTGTGCCGTATTTTAGCCTTGTCCCTAGCTTCGTCCATAGAGTCACCCAGAAATGACTCAAAAATTTGGCATCCATATCAGACATCAGGCTCTTAAGGACTCGATGAATCCTCACTACCTCATGAAAGTATAGCTCTGCCACTTTTACTGCATCATTTGTGGTGTGGCAGGGAATGAAATGAGCCATCTTGCTGAATCTGTCTACCACCACCATCACTGAGTCTTTTCCCCTCTGTGATCTTGGCAAACCAACAATGAAATCCAAACTCACATCTTCCCATGGGCTTGTAAGGACTGGCAATGGAGTGTATAGCCCTTGAGGTAGGCTATGGCTCTTTGCTACTTGACAGATTGCACACCTTTTCACCCAATGCTCCACATCTTTCCTCATTCTAGGCCAACTACAGTGTTCTTTCAGCATGAGAAGAGTTTTCTCAATGCCAAAGTGGCCTGCTAAGCATCCTCCATGGACTTCTGAAAGTAGTAGCTCCCTGAAACTACTCTTGGGTATGCATAATCTTGCTCCCTTGAAGAGGAACCCTTGGTCTATATGATATAGACTCTGAGAGTGTCCCTGGCACTTCTGGAAAATCTCACCAAAATCCTCATCTTCCTTGTACAAGGCTTTCAATTGCTCAAAGCCTAGTACTCTTGCATCTAAGACCTGCAACAACAAATATCTCCTTGATAAAGCATCAGCTCCCTTGTTGAGCTTCCCTGATTTGTGGTGGATCATGAAATGGAATTACTACATGAAATTTACCCAAGCAGCATGCCTGGTGTTGAGCTTATGCTGCCCTTGAATGAACTTCAAGGCCTCATGATCACTATGCAATATGAACTTTGCTCCAATTAGGTAGTTTCTCCAGTGCTGAAGAGCTCTAATAATGGCATAGAACTCTTTATCATAGGTGCTGTACTTCCTCTTGGCATTATTTAGCTTCTCACTGAAATAGGCAACAGGTTTGCCTTCCTAGGTCAAAACTGCTCCTATCCCAACACCTGAAGCATCACACTCCACTTCAAAAACTTTAGAGAAACTTGGCAAAGCCAGGACTGGTGCTGATGTAAGCTGTCTCTTGATCTCTTCAAATGCTCTTTGTGCTGTTGGTGTCCAAGAGAAAGTTTTGCCTTTCACTAGCTCTGTCATAGGTGCTAGGATGGTGCTAAAATTTCTCACAAACCTCCTGTAAAATGAAGCTAAACCATAAAAACTTCTAATTTGCTGAATTGAACTAGGAGTAGGCCACTCCCTGATTGCCTTGACGTTTTCCTTATCCACCTGAATCCCTGCTGCTGTTACAATGTAGCCAAGAAAAGAGACTTGGCTTGCAAAGAATTGACACTTCTTTAAATTCCCATACAATTGCTCTCTGCTCAAGATCTCCATCACACTCTTTAGGTGGTCAATATGCTCCCTCTCAGATTGACTGTAAATAAGTATGCCATCAAAATAGACAATAACACACTTACCAATCAATGGCTTTAGAACCTGGTTCATCAGCCTCATGAATGTGGATGGTGCATTGGTCAGGCCAAAAAGCATGACTAACCACTCAAATAACCCTCCTTTAGTCTTGAAAGGTGTCTTCCATTCATCCCCTTCACATATCCTGATCTGGTAATAGCCACTTCTCAGGTCAATATTGGAGAATACCACTGAGCCATGCAGTTCATCTAGCATATCTTCAAGCCTTGGGATTGGGTACTTGTACTTAATAGTAATCTTGTTAATAGCTCTATAGTCAATGCACATTCTTTGACTGCCATCCTTCTCTAGTAGCTCATCAACCTGTCTTTGAATCTCATTTGTCTCAGCTGGTGTCATTCTGTAGGCAGGTTTGCTTGGCAAGACAGATCCTGGGATAAGATCTATCTTGTGTTGTATATCTCTCTGAGGGGGTAAGCCTGGGGGCATTTCTTCAGGAAATACATATAGGTATTGGTTTAGGATAGGCTGAAATAGGGGGTGGTCATTTTGTGGGGGTAGGTCTTCATCAATGTCAAGCAAGATGATTCCACTTTGGTCACTAAACTCATGCTGTTCAGCTGGCAAAAGGACATCAAGAGTTGGCTCAACAATAAGGTTTTTGGGTCTTTTTGTGAGCTGGGATGGTCTAAGAGGGGTAAGAGTGATTTTCTTGCTGTTTAGGCAAAGGGATATGTGTTTGCTCTTCCATTATGGCTAACAGATCTGTCATACAACCAAGGTCTCCCTAACAACAGGTGTCAGGCATCCATAGGAATCATATCACACCAAACTTCATCTCTATAAGTTGGACCAATTGAGAAATTGACAAGGCATTTAGAAGAGATCTTGATACCTTTACTCCGGTTCAACCATTGTATGGTGTAGGGTGCTAGATGGGTGCTGGTAGCCAAATTGAGCTTCTTCACCATGGTTTCAAAGGCTACATTGATGCAGCTGCCTCCATCAATGATCAAAGAACAGATTTTACCACCAACTGTGCACCTGGTGTAGAAAATGTTCTCCCTTTGTTCTGCTGCTTCATCCACTGCTGAACTGCTTAAGATCCTCCTAATCACAAGCGTTTCTCCTTGATTAGGACCTGCTTCAAACTCCTCACCATCATATACAGGTTCTCCATGGGACTCTTCAAACTGGTTTTCTTCCTCATAGGGCTCAGTATCAAGCAAAAGAGCTGCTTGAAACTCAGCCAAGGTGACTGCTCTTCTGTTTGGACATTCAGATGCTATGTGTCCAAGACCTTGACATCTGAAGCATCTTCTTTCTGGGAAGGCTTTACTGGTAGGGACTGGGGTTCTTTGTGGGGCTCTTTGTAGCTGATTTTGAGGTGGTCTTGGGACTGGATATCTGGTTTGAGGTGGGGGTGGGGGTGGATAGGCTCTTTGTGGGGGATTGTAGGGCTTGCTGTAGGGATTTGGCTTAGCTTGGGTATTAGGCTTGGCTGGGTACTTGCTGCTGTACTCCTTTACTCTAGCTTTCTTCTGCTGTTCCGCCTTATGAGCCAAAGAGCTTAGCTCATCAAGTGAATCATAGACATGCAACTCCACAACATTCTTGATACTGTCATTCAAACCTGCAAGGTACCTAACATAAGTTTGCACCTCATTCTCCTGCATATTACACTTCCAAAGCAGGTGCTCAAACTCTTTGGTATATTCCTCCACAGATTTGCTTCCCTGCATCAAATGTTGTAACTTAGAGTAATTTTCCTTCATATAGTTGTCTAGAAGGAACTTCTCTTTCAACTTCTGTCTCATTTCAACCCAAGTGCTCACTCTATCTTCACCAATCTCCATTCTTCTTCTCTTCAGATTAGTCCACCAAGTAGAAGCATACTTTTTCAATTTTAAGGCAACTAACTTCACCTTATTCTCTTCTGAAACTTCTTTCAAATCAAAAACTCTCTCCACAGTCTGTAACCAATCTAAGAAAACATCAGGATCTAACTCCCTTGCATACTAAGGTATATTAATCTTGAAATCTAGCTTCTCTATCCTCCTGTCTTCCCTCCTTTCATCCCTCTCACTCTCACTGTTTTCATCAGGTTCACTGATCCTAGGTGATCTCCTAACATATCTCCTCCTTTTGTTTATAGGCCTAGGACCTCGACCTCCTCTTCATGTCCTACTAAAAGGATTTTCACCTTATCCTTCCTCCAACTCTTCATCACTCTCCTTATTAAGCTCAGTTCTATGCAATCATATAATACTGCAGTTGCTCACTTAAGAATTTCATTTTTTCCTCCATTTCTTCCTTTTCTTTCAGGGTTTGTTCTATGACTTCCTGGGGTGTTTTACTAGTTCAGGCCTTCTCAAACTATCACAAATAACACACTCCAAGATAGAACATAGCTCTGGTACCAAGATGATGTATGCAAGGTCACTAAGATCAGAGTTTAACCTCACAGTACACCGCACACGACTTCACACACGATGTTGATGGTTTATAACAAAGCCAATTGGAAACAATTAGCTGGAATAGATGACAATCCAACAAGGAATTAAAAAGATAGTCTTATATTCACTCTGATACAGGCACACCATAGAATAAACACAAGGGAAAAGGACTTAGTTACCTCAGCAGATACATGCACACCACCATTGAAGCAAGTAACCTCTACACACACCACTAAGAATGCCAACTCCTAGATACTGAAGTAGATTCAACTACAATGAGAGTTTACTGACACTCACAAACGAGAGGCTCAATTAAGGCACTCAAAATGCTATTGAAAATATCACTGATTGGTTTTCAAGCCGCTGAATACATGCCTATATATAGCTAATCCTAAACAATTTGATTAGAGGCACTTAATTAAAGTAACATCCTAATCTCCCTTCTAATCTAGCTGTTGAACTAAATCAAATACATCATATTACAACTTATACAAGCTAATACAATCCGGATACCTTTGAAAATAAAAGGAAAAGCAATGTTGGCTTCTGATTGGACCAAAACCCCAAAGGTTGGCAATTTTGATCAATCAGAGCCTTTCCTAGCTGGGAGGGTAATTCTAAGTTACCTCAGTAACTTTCCCGGGCCTTTCCTCAGCTGGATGTAATCTAACAGCTTAAGGAAGGTAGGGAAAGACTTAAATAACCCTCATTGTAGCTGAACAAAATACATAGCCTTAGAACCGAGGTTCTGAAAAAACTGATAACAAATAACCATTACAGGGTTGCTTGTTCTGGTGCTTGTAACTTAAAGTCTACTTGCTTAAACATGCTGGAACTTGCTTGGGACTTGAAAATTGCATGTCAAGGAACACAAATCTCCTAGGGACCTTTGGCTGAATCATAATCAATCCAGAGATACAAAATTGAGAAAGATGCCTGCTTGGACTGGTTTTGCTGGGAACTGGATTTGACCTGAATGGCCAATGCCGGTGGGATAGATGGCTATGCTAGCCAGGACTTGCCTTATTAATGTGTAGCAAGCCTGGATGGATGATGTTGGTGGGCTGGTGGTTGCTAAGGTATCCTTAATCTGTTGCTGAGGATGGAAGCCTGCTGTTTCTGCTGGAATTGCTCCAACAGCTGCTGAGTTTGGCATAACAAGGCTAACTGCTGGCAATGCTGTTGCTGATGGTGCTGATGATGCTGCTGTGGCTGAATCATCTCCCATCTCTTGGTCTGAACTTGTTGGTGATGCTTGAACTGCTGCTGGACTTGCTGGATGGTCTCCATCAGCATACGCCTCGACTGCCTCAAGTATATCTCCCACTTGCGATGACAACCAAAATCGGCTGCTACACGGGTCTGCGTTATCGAACTGCACCGCGTTTGTCTCTGTGCACGCAATAAACAAATTACGGGTTAACTTGCTGAACACATTAGCGTACCAA
The DNA here is from genome assembly GCA_029582165.1 of Portulaca oleracea. Lineage (NCBI taxonomy): Eukaryota > Viridiplantae > Streptophyta > Magnoliopsida > Caryophyllales > Portulacaceae > Portulaca > Portulaca oleracea. The sequence goes on from CM055882.1 coordinate 37,655,022, forward strand.
TGGTAATAAACACAACGCCACACCGACGCCATATTAACACCAATACCTGACTATTGATCGACTGGAATCTTGCATGTATTAAAACACGATTTACATATAACATCGACACACTAAACCAACTATATTTATATGCAATTGACATGGGTGTGGGGCATCACCTTTCGCACTATGACGCGATGGAATTGATGTGCGATCGTATGTTTCTGCACCATGTGCCGCCGCAGTGTGCGCTGGGTCCGCCACGTGATCGGGACCATCCTCTGTGCGAGGTGCTATCTGTGTCATCCCCCATACCGAACACACGAGATACGAGAGACTCGACCTGACTTTTGACTTCACCATTGTCGCTGTGATCTCGATAAAATCCTGAAATATGTTGAACCTACCGCTCAACATTCATTTTCGCCGTGGCCTAGTACTTGCCAAGTAAACGGACATCATCTTGCGATTGATGACAAATTAATGCGTGTGACAATAATAAAGTAAATTTTTAATAAATATGCCAATTTCGTGCACCTGCAACAATGTGTCCAACTGACTCTTCAATGCAATCCCTGGTGTAAGAGGTCGCATGGCGGCAGCCGTTGGTCGGGGGAGAAGGTCATCACCACAGAATGCATCCGACCTTGACTCGTGTATCATTCTCTTTTCAACATTTGGGTCCATGCATACATGGTTGGCCATCCCCGGATGGCCGGGCGTTCCTCACGGGCCAGACGGTCAAAATGCAACATCTGCACAATAATGAAGACGGTAAATGTCTAATGATGGGTTGACACATTACACAAAATGATTGTATGTTGTCAAACTTACCAAGAGGGGTACGATGGGGCCCGTGAACGAGCTAGACGGCTTTGCTTTCTTCGCCCTTATGGAGGTCTTGTGCTGGCTCAACACATGTTTGCACTATTTAAGGTTTGGTATGTTAGCGACATCTACAACGTACGGTAGGAATTCGCTTGTGCAATACCGCTGTGTGTTGCGATGTATGACCGAAGCTACCATGAATAACACAAAGTTTCACTTAAACTTTTTGCTGTCTGGCAGGAGTGATACAATTTGAGCGGGCATCTTAGCAACATTTAGTGTACCGCTCTCCAGGTTGTACTCGCTACGCCACTTGGCAAGTAATGTGGCCACCGCCTTCTTGTCGGCGCCCCCCACTCCCTCTTCGTCGATTGGGATCGTTCCGCGCGGAAGCTCTATCGTAAAAAAAAAAGTCCTACTTTGTTATTTCAATATGTCTACCCCCTCCTAAGTCAAGTGTTATGGTATCGGGGTCAAGTTGATCTATTAAGCACTTGCACAGGACCCTCGGGAGCAACTTCACCCGTAGGTTTAAGAACCTACCGAACCCCAAATCTTTGATGACAACCACGTGTTCCGGGCCGATGTTGTCGAGGATGAAGATTAATGGTCTTGGTGTCATTCTCGTGGGGAAAATGCGGTCCGCACACTGCTCCACTTGCTTGTTAGGGTCATCATCAGTTTTGACCTATATCATGAACTAAAAAGGTTATGCGTATCAAAACGAGTTCATAAGAGTCAATACATACATCGATGTTGCCAATCACGATTGGAGCTGAGGTTTAAGGTAGTTCATTACTGTCATCTATAACACAATAATGGGGCCATGTCAACCATTATCAACATATAGAAAGAGAACCGCATTTAGACATACATGATCAAAAATTCAAAATCATATGTGATTTTGTACCATATCACACACACAAAATGCACTATCCCCGAGCTGTAAACGGCCACAATGATGATAACATTTGTGGTATATGTGGACAATGTGACAGCTATGACATTTTTGAATAATGACCGCAGTACGACATATGTGACCACTAGGCGTGTCCATGGCAGGCAGTGTGAACACCATAATGCTCACAAAGCAAGAGGCCTGCATCTAGACTTATTAGGCCAATATCATACATGGTTTTCTACCACATTTCACGCTTGATGCACCATATTAATGAACATGGTATGTTATGTGTGATCATTTGCAAAAGATGCTGAATATAAACGATATGCACATCTGACCACGACATGCTATAAGTGATCATTATGCATACTACCAGGAAAAATATATTAAATGGACAACATTTTGTCATACTTGCTCAAGATAATATGTGCTTTTGTATTTGTATATTTTGTGTACCAGATGATAAATGCTAACCCTATTATAGTATCTGAAGACAACGTGTCAATTATCAATATGAACTGTACACGCCAATGACTGCAGTATGTTACATGTGATCAATGTGCCATTTTACCGAAAATGTTCAGAGAAAGATCAACATACATGGTACGTGAAAGACAAACCAAACTCATCATGGGCCACGACGCGAGTCTGCGTCCGACCGCATGGGGTGCATGCATGATGCAACCGATTCAGAAACATACCCACAGCATGCTATCCATGGTCATTATGCACACTATCTGGAAAATAAAGGAAATGGACAACATTTGGTAAAATGAACCTTTTTGGATGTATCGTCGGTGCAACCACTAGCCGCCGCGACCCTCTTTCTTGTACCGGCCGCGGGCTTCAGTTCAGCGCCAACATCGTCATTACAAGCAATATGAACCGCACTGCTACGCGTCTTTGCCCATGTGTTGTTCCCGAGTGAATCCTCCACCGTTATTGCCGTCCTTTATATTTGTTGATCGCATCAACGATCGAAACTGGGGCATCGGGATTGACCCTACGGGACTTGCTGCGTGTCGTAGCCCCAACACTGTCTGCACCTACAGTATTGACAATAGCTGACCACCTCTCGACGACACCTGCCATCGGATGAGCGTGTAACAACATTTTCGCATGCGAGGACCTTCCCAACGTCCACACGGACATCCCCCTCATTGTAAACACCGGGTTTTGACACCCAAAATATATAGCATACCTATATAAAAAGAAGCAGAAATAAAGAAGAAGAAACTGGAAAATAAAGCTTAACTACGTGCACTTCACATGTACAAGCTCGTCTCAAGTTGTATGCATGATCACATGCACATTTTTTTTTTTTTTTTATAAAAGTTAAGCCATGCAAGCTACATGTGAAATCCCATGCGAAGGTCAGAGGTTCGAAACCTCACAAAAGCATCACAAAAAAATCACAAAAAAGACTTGCAAATGAGCTCCCACCGTCCAAGTGTGAACCACCATTTCTCGAGGCAGATATATTCACACCCTCACTGTCCAATGATGCATGGGCGGAGGGAGGTTCATCCTCCCTCAGTGGACGGATGACCGACCTTGAGGACCGGCCACACGTGGTTCATTCACCATGTATTGCCATCCACTCTCATACATCCCCTGTCCACCTTATTTTCTGTGCTGTTTATTGCCAAAAACCGAGGGATGGATGTATATGCATGCATAGATGTATCTCTTACTCCCTCTTTCCCTTATAAATACCATACTCCTCTCAAAGCTAAAGACATAAAAACACACACTCCATAACACCATCTAATACATTTCTCAATTCTCTCAATTCTAATCTCTCTAATCTCTCTATTCTAGTATCATCTTTCCACCACCTTTATCATCTTTCAACCATTTTCTTACCTCCATTTTCCATCCTATCCTACCATATCAAACCTTTAATCTCAACCCCTATTACCTATCCTCATTCTTACATAAACTCCATCAAAAAGCACCACAAAAGCCTATCCTAAACCTCCTAAAAATCGACAAAAAGACCCCTTTCATTCACCTCTTTTCTACCTCTTTCCTATTCCATTTTTGGCATTGTGAGAGGAGTCATCTAAGGGTATCAAAATGAGCATCTTCAAGCAACTACAAAAGCTAGGCAAGGCCTTTTCTTCGAATAGCACAATGTAAGCTTTAAAGTTTTCTCTTTCAATTAAATAAGTGTTGTATATGTACATTCATTTTCTTTCTTATACTTCATTTTGTATGATTCAACTAGTAGTATCAAAATCCAACTTTATAGATACAGGGACGTGTGCCCCTTCTGGAGATATTAATATGACTCCTACTCCACAACCCTTTTGGTTAGAAGCTCCGTCAAAATACATTTCCCACGTAATTTCATCGCTGAAGAATACATCTTCGTCGAGGAATTCCAAGTGAGTGCTTGGAGGTTCATGTGATGGTGAAGTAGCCAGGAAATCTGAAACAACTCGCCCTTTGATGGATTTCTGGGGTAAATATTGAAGACTGAACTCTGAAAGCATGACTACCCATCAGGCGATGTGGTTGTTGATAGTTGGTTGCTCCATGATGAATTTGATGGGGTTGTTCTCAGCTATGACATATACGGTATGCGAAAGCATGTAATGCCTTAACTTCTTGGTGGCCCATACTAATGCGAGAGCCATTTTCTCTATGTCTGCGTATCAACTTTCATAGTCTAGGAACTTCTTGCTCAAGTAGTAGATGGCGCTCTCTTGACCTTTAACCTTTTGAGCCAAAATAGCCCCCATTGCGGAGCTGGTCACTGTAAGGTAAAGGAGTAGAGGCTCATCCGGTACTGGCGGCATGAGAACTGGAGGATGTTGCAAATACTCCTTGATTTTATCAAAAGCAGCTTGACATTGATCGTCCCATTCTACTTTACTTCCTTTCTTCAGTTTCTTGAATAAAGGTTCACAAGTCATGGTGAGATTTGAGATGAACCTGCTGATGTACTGGACTCGTCCTAGGAAGCCTCTTATCTCTTTTTCTGTCTTGGGCGGTTGCAACTGTTGGATAGCCTTTATCTTTGAAGGGTCAACTTCAATAAAATAAAAATGGCAGATGAAGATATGGAGAAGACCTCCTTCACCACACCGTGGGGAACGTACTGTTATGTCGTCATGCCTTTCGGTCTTAAAAATGCTCTGTTGGCTAACCACATAGCCTAACAGCTTCCCAGAGGTAACAACGAAGGTGCACTTTGCTCGATTAAGCCGCATCTTGTATTTGCGAAGTCGTAGAAAGAACTTGAGTAGGTTAGGAATACGCTCCTCTCTTGTTTTGGATTTAACAATCATGTCGTCCACATAAACCTCTACTTCTATTTGCATCATGTCATGGAGTAGAGTGTTTGTCATCCTTTGGTATGTTGCGCCGGCATTTGTAAGACCGAAAGGCATGACGACATAATAGTATGTTCCCCACGGTATGGTAAAGGAGGTCTTCTCCATATGCTCTTCTGCCATTTTTATTTGATTGTAACCGGCATATCCGTCCATAAATGACAGGAGCTAGTGTCCGCAAGTGTTATCCACCAACACGTCAATGTGTGGTAATGGGAAACTATCCTTGGGACTGGCTTTGTTAAGGTCTTGGAAGTCTACACACATGCGCACTTTCCCATCCTTCTTGGGTACTGGAACGATATTAGTAATCCACTCAGGGTATTGGACTGCTTTGATAAACTTAGCGTTAAGCTGCTTGATCACTTCCTCTTCAATTTTCTTAGCCCATTCAGGCTTGATCCTCCTAGCCTTTTGTCGAACCGGCTTTGCATTAGGGAGCAAAGGTATAGTGTACTCCGCAATCTCCCTGTTAATCTCCGTCATGTCCTCGTAGGACCATGCGAATACATCCACAAACTCCTTAAGAAGCTCCGTAAATGCTACCCGTTCTTTTGCTGTGAGCGAACTACCTAGCTTCAACTGCCGAGGTTGCTCTTCCGTGCCCATATTTAAGGTGATGGTGTCTTTCAACACTCCCATTTTATGCTCATGTTCAATAGAAAATTCTTTTAAGGGTTCATTAAATTCCAGATTATTATTGGCGCAGCAGTTCAGGGAAGAGGGGAAAGAAGAATCAGGGTAAGCAGAAAGGTTCATCTCATTGAATGCAGAAAGGAATACATCTCCAACAGACTCAAGACCAGACTCACTTGACTCTAGACCTTTAGGACCTGACCCTATGCCCTTAGGAACAGACTCTCCTACAGATAAAACAAAACTATTTTCCTCAGCATCAATCCACGAGACAACGTTGACTCCTCCAACTTCGGTGATCATAGAGCCCGGATCAAAACTTGGGTTGGATAATGCAGCAATAACAACATCAGTTTTAGACGTCTCTTCGATAACTTCTTGTCCGAACAACATGCCAAATATGTTGCTCCCAGCAAGATGTGTCCATTCTAATGGTAGCTGTTTGTCCCGAGCGGGGATAAAAACAGTAGCCATATGAATGGTACAGTCATTGAAAACTTCTAACCCAACAACTCAAACTCCCTTGTTCTTTAGGTAGAATGGTTCAGGGAACCCATAGTAAGGGAAGTCATCACCTTCCCTAACAAACTGCCCATTCAGAGTGAGTGGATAGGGCTTAATTTGGAACAAGGTAGGTGGATTGTCCATCCTCTTCTGCTCAGCTATAGCTATTTTAGCGAGCCTAACTTCCTTCTCGGTTGGCTTGTATCCTAAGTCGAACCTTCCCTTCTGCTTAAATGTCTTGAACACATGAGAAATCTTATTTTTCGGATTCTTTCCCAGCGACATCCCAAGGAAGTGACCTTGTCTTTTGAGTATACCGTGCACTTTGGGACTTGAGTATGGATCGAAGTCAAAATGAGCTTCATCCTGGCTCAATGTCACTACAAGTTCAAAGCTGTGAAGTTCTTCGTCCATGGAGCTATGCTCCACTTCAAGGGTTATTTGCTTGGGAGTAAAAACAACACTGATGGATTCTCTCGAGATTGTGATAACTTGTCCTTGGACCAACATCTTTACCTTTTGATGTAAGGTAGATGCTATAACATTGCATTCATGAAGCCACAACCTACCTAGTAGCAGATTGAAGGAGGCTGGAATGTCTAGCACCACGAACTCCACATTTCGAGTGATATTGCCGGTAGTGATGGGCAATATTATGGACCCAACCAAACTTCGAGGAGAATTGTTGTAAGCCTTAAGATGTACACCATTTTGAGCCAAATACTGTTGTTGGACTCCCAATTTCTGCGCTGTCCTCCAGGGGCACACATTCACAGTTGAACCATCGTCGACCAGAACCAGTGGGATAGTCTTATTGGAACACTACACTATGAGGTACAATGCTTTGTTGTGGGATGCTCCTCCTTGACGCAGATCTTCGATTCCAAAGGTTATGACCTCTTGATGGGTGGCCACATGAGCAACTAGAGATTCAGGAGTCATCGTGGGAGGTACTGTTAAGACAGTAAGAGCATCTAACATCCTTTGTCTATGTGCTTGCGATGCGCATATCAGTTGCCAGATAGTAACTTCAGCTCTAGTTTTCTTGAGTTGTGCAAGGAGAGAATCTTCAGGAGGGGCTTGGCTGTCATTACAAACCATTGGGGTAGGATCAGAAACAACCACTAGGGTGGTGGTGTTCCTGTTGTTCGGGCGTCCTGATCGAGTGAGAAATGCCACACCATCTAGTACTGGCTCATCCGTCTCCATCGATTCTGTCTCGGAGTGCTCATGCTGATCATCGTCGTCGCTATCCCAAATGCCGTGGATGGATAGGTCGTCATGAAGACCAAATACTTCGGGGATAGGTCGATCCGTCTCCACAATTAAAGTGGAATGATCAAAACCAAGGTCTCCATAGAAGATAGCATTTGTATGCTCGGGCATCGGGTTGCTTTGATTGTTAGGTTTCTTGACAGCTTTTGGCATGGGCAGCGTCCCATCTTTTATCATATCCTCTATCTTGTTCTTGAGAGTCCAGCATTTCTTGGTATCATGTCCCCGACAACGATAATAACGGCAAAATTGATTAACATCCTAATTCTTCCCTTTAATCGCCGACTCTTCTTTTGGCAAAGGTAGAACCAAGAAACCTTTCTTGACCAACCGATAAAGAGCTTGTGAATAAGAGACGTCCAGTGGTATAATAGGCCCCTTGTGCTGGATAGAGTTAGTCTCCATAATCTTAGGGGGTAGCTAGACACACTAGTAGCCCTCCTGTTGGAACTAGACCCCTTCCATGCAGGCGAGGTGGTCTTATCATTATGCATCGTCTCCAATTGGACACAAATGTCCTTCAAGTAGTCAAAGTCTTTAATGACGTGGTATCCCAAGTGCTTGGATAAGCTGCCTTTCAGTTCCTACTTGAAAGTAGAAAACTGTAGACGGAGATGGATTGTCTCATTGATGTGAGACAACTTGGTATGCCATCGCTCAAAATAATCCAAGAAGGATTCGTCGTCCCGTTGCTTCATGGTGGTTAAGTCATCCACCGTAGCTTGCTTCTTCTGGATGCGTCTGTAGTGATTAATGAAAGCTTTGAATAGTTCATTCCAGTTGGCCTTTGTTTGGGGTGGTAAAGCATGATACCAAGGTTGCAGGGGCATTACACTAGCCAAATGGCATCCTTCGAAAAGCAAAGATGCCAAAAGGGCAAGTGAAGGTGGTCTTTTCCTGGTCATAAGGGGCAATAGAGACTTGGGTATAACCAGAATAACCATCAAGAAAACAGTAATACTCATGCCCAGCAAGTTTCTCAAGCATTTCATCCATGAAGGGGGGGGGGGGGGGAGTGGTCCTTCCTCGTGGCTTTGTTCAATTTTCTATCATCTATGCAGACTCGCCAACTAGAAGGGACAAAGGTAGGAACTAACTCTCTCTGATCATTCTCTACAGCAGTCAATCCAACTTTCTTAGGGATTACATGGATTGGGCATACCCACTTGCTATCAGAGATGGGCTAACTTACATCATGATCTAACCACTTAAGGATTTCCTTCTTAACTACCTCCTTCATCTGTGGGTTCAGTCTCCTAAGGGGATCTCTATAAGCAGCATTTTCATCTTCTACGAAGATTCGATGCTGAACAATGGAAGGGCTAATCCCCATAATGTCACCCAAAGTCCACCCCAAGGCTCCCTTGTTCTTTCTAAGAACCTGAAGCAATTGAATTTCCTGTTCCCTACCTAAGTCAGAAGCAATGATTACTGGGCAGGTCTCACTAGGCCAAGCAATGCCCTTTCTATCAAACTATCACCTATGGTAATAGAGATAGTGGGGCATCTAGGGTCCTTATACTTAACGGGAATCTGGTTCGTCAGAATGGAACTCACATTTGAGGCTAAGAAAGCTTTCTTGGGCACTTGAGTGACCCTTATGGTGGTATAGAGCTCCTTAAGGAAGCGAGCATTCGAGGGAATTTGCTGAATGACATCTAAAAGAGGAATGTTTACCTTAATCTGAGAAAAGATCTCCCTAATTTTGTCCAGAAACTTTTGGTCCTTACTCCCCCTTAACCTCTGAGGATAAGGTAGAGTGCGCTTGTAGGCCCCTTGCGGTGGTGGACTAATCACAAGGCTGGCCTTAGGTGAGGTTTTGGTGCGAGGAGGCTCAACTATAGCTTGGCCTCGCTCCATCTGACTCATCATCAACAGAAACAGTCTCATCAACAAATTCATCATTCATAGTCTTTTTATCACACACATCAGAAGATTTCACTTACACCTTATTATCAATTTCTCTCCCAGAACGGAGAGTAATCACAGCATTCAAACCTCTAACTTGACTAGGGTCACAAGACGAAGAACCTGAAGCTTGCCAATTGGGGTTTGCCTTAGGTTGTCTAGGAAAATAACCTTTATCCCTATTAGCTAAAAACAATTGAGAAAAATTTTCATTCATTTGTTTCATCATCTTCTCTAGATCATTCTTCATGTTTTTCTCAACTTCTTTCAGGCCACTCTTTAACTCCCTAATTTCTATCTCATGCTTGTCCTCATTGGAATATCCCGGTGGGGGTTGGTTCTAGGCAACATGAGACTGGGTAGGTGGCCCTCTAGGAGCTTGATAAGCTCCCTGGGGTGGTGGTCTGGCCTGAGAAGGGTGGTTTCCTTGGAAACCCCCACCTTGACCAGGTGGTCTCAACACATTCTGGTTCTCAGGGCCATAAGAGAATAAGGGGTTCTTGCGATACACCTGGTGTTGGTAAGTTAGGTACTGGTCAGGCCTATAGTTATGATGCATAACATTCACAATTTTGGTACTAGTGGCCAATTGTTGAATATAGATGGGAGAAGCAGAATAAACATGGTCAAGACTTTGGCATAAGGCACATGACACAAGCAATAGGGGCGGGGGGGGGGGGGGAATGTAGGGGTAACAAATTGATCCCAAGAATTAACATGAGCACAGGTTTGGGATTGCGAAGCAAGCAAATGTTGTTAAGCTAAGGTTTTTATCATGTTTTCAAGTGACGCAAACCTAGCCTTATAACTTGTACTCTCAGCTACAACATGTACACCCCCTAGCATTGGACAGTTGGGCACCTAATGACTCATCTCTAGTTGTGCCCCATTGCATTGTTCTCTCAGCCATGGCCTCTAGGAAATCCCAAGCCTCGTCAGTAGTTTTATCCATGAAAACCCCTTGACACATTGATTCTAGTGTGACCCTAGTATTCTGGTCGACACCCTCGTACACGATCTGACACAATCGTACCAAGTCAAAACCATGGTGAGGGAATTGGGACAACAAGTTTTTAAATCTTTTAAAAGCTTTCCAGTATGGTTCTCCTACATCCTGTCTAAATTTGAAAATTGAATTCCTTAATTGGACTGCTAAGGAGTTAGGAAAATACTTTTTCATAAAAACTTTTATAAAATCGTCCCAAGAGGTTATGGGCCGGGGTTTGATGCTATACATCCACCGCTTAGCGGCGTCCCTCAGAGCAAAACATAAATATTTTAGAAGCCCTTAATCTAATGGAACTCCCGGAGGAGTTACCATGCTTAGGTACTCTTTATACAGTACAGTTCATATTAGAGCTAACCCATTACCAGTGAAGAGTGGTAGGTTGTTCGGTCTCGTTCTGAGCCGAATTCTTATCATTTTAAGGGTATTTTTACTTGTTATAGCCCCGTAATTATATAGTAAATATGATAATTTCATGTTTTGTAGGAAAATAATGAGTCAGAAGGAAATTGGGCTTAATTGAGGCATTTTAGGGAATCCCGAGCCCACCCGAGTAAACCCGAGCCGAGAACGGAGGCGAGACCAACCCGGGAAGTCCATCTACATTATTGGAACAAAACAGGGGAAAGACGGAGAAGTTGGTCGCACCCGAATCACAGTCGGTAACACTCGTGATAAGCTTCTGCCGCGTCAAGACATCGCCAAGGGACGGAAGCAGCCGGAAGTCGAGCCCACTACGATGACTGTCGCGCCCGCGCCCAGCCTTTGTGGCATCAAGGACGTCGGCCAAGCAGCGAAACAGAAGAAGCTCGCGCCCGTGACACTTTGGTCGCACTCGCGATAGGGAGACTCGCGCCCGCGACCACCGATGAGAGATCGAAGGTTGGAAGTCGGCAGGGCGGCATCGCACCCGCGACGGTTGGGGTCGCGCTCGCGACATGTTGACAATGTGCGGAAACTGCACGCGTGTGGCTGAGTTGTAATCTAGGGTTTTGGGATGTTTTTGTTCCTTCTATAAATACCAATGTATTTCAACACTCTTGGGAATCAATTAACTAGTTTTAGGAGTACGATTAGAGTATAATTAGGTTTATTTGCTTTCCTCTATCGAGATTTAATCTTTAATTGTTCTTCAAGTTTTCTTCAAGCTTTCTTGAAATTTTGTATTCAACTTTCTTTCAAGCATTTTCATTCAAGCAATTTACAAAGCTTCTTGATTTTTCCTTTTGGGTGGCGAACCCTTGAGTGTGAATGATGGGATCATCTTGTTGTTGGAGCCGTGTGGGCTCGGGTCACCATCGCTTTTTATGTGATAAGTGTTTTGTATATATGCTTTTCATAGGTTCTCTACCTTGTGACACCTGATGGGAATCAGCCTCCACAAATCCAGTTGATCCAAGAGTGTTATCATTTGGTGGGCGTGATTAAGAAGGGCATTAGTGTAGAAGGAGGTCAAAGACATTCACCCCATGCGATGTCCTCACTGTTTGTCTCCATATCTCAACAATGAAGGCCATTCGGGATCCTACACAACTGTTCTACTTTTGACGTGCAATAAGGCCCTTTATCTGGACAGCGATAAGGTTCTTTGTTTGGACAACCTTAATATTTTGGCGATCTTTCCAGGGCATTTTGGTCTTTTCTCACGAGGTCCGGTTTTCCCTAATAGTATTGGAGGTCCTTGCTGAGTTCCCGCCAATTTGGAACAAAACCATTTGTGTTTCTTCACTTGTCTTGCATGGATTGGAGTCTAAGTGAATGAAGATCCACCAATGAGGAAGTGCCAAGGGGAGGGCTGTGGTTATCCTTTGTTGGTCCAATGCTGGTCGAGTACTTCATGGAGAAGAAATGTATTAGCTTTAATCATTTGTAATTAGCTTAATTAACCATATTTAGGAGGTTTCTTCGTCATTAGGAAACTTCACTCTAGTTAGTTTGAGCTACTTGCTTGCTTGCTTGGCTGCCTTTTCCCTTGTTTCAGCCGAGTATATGTATCATTGGTATTGGCAACTTCATGAAATATCATATATGAAATACAAAACCCCAAGAAACCGAGAGGTTCTTCGTTTGTGAGTTTCTCAAACTCTCATTTCTACTCCAGTATCTAGATTGGCAATCTAGTGGTGTTGTGTAGAACTTGATTTGATCTCTTTGGAAGGTGTTTCTGTAACCAAACGAGGTCATTCAAGCTTTCCCGAGTATCGTTTCACTTGAAGGTGTTTTTGTAACAATTGTGATAATACTTGATTCTATCTTTTCCATCATTTGTTTTTCGCTCCTTGATGCTTATTGCATCCTATTGTTGTGATTACTTGATGTCTCGAGTTGTTGGTGTCCTTGTGATGTTATGAGCTTGCTAGAATCAGTGCATTGGTGAGCTTATATATATCATAATTGGTATCAGAGCTAGCTTACCATCTTGGTGAGTTTGTATTGATTCATTTGGTGTGAAGTTAGAAGAAACCGAAGCTATGTCTAGTAGCCAAGTTCAACCCCAAAGCCAAGAGGAGGTTCTAAAGGAGAAAGAAGAGCTGGAGAAACGAGTTGAATTCCTTACAGCTCAACTTAAGAACTATATGTACTTGAGGAACCAAGAGCTTAAGGGTTCAGATGGAGGAGATTCTGATTTAGGGAATCTGTTTGGAGATGAAGAAATGGAGGCTACAAGCGTGCAAGGGAGACGTTCACCTAAGGAGGAAAGGCTTGATTTCAAGGTGGATATACCAGAATTCGAGGGAAACCTTGATCCAGAGGTTTTCTTGGATTGGATGCAAATGGTAGAACGGGTCTTTGATCTAAAGGAAGTTCCCGATGACAAGAAGGTAAAATTACTCTTTGATCTAAACAAGCCAAGTTCCTTCCAGCCAGTTATCTTAAAGATAACTATTCGAAGCTTCAACAGTTGGTTCAAGGAGGCAAAACAGTAGAGGAGTATACCAAGGAGTTCGAGCACTTGCTTTGGAGGTGTGATCTTAAGGAAAATGAACCTCAAACACTTGTGAGGTATCTTTTTGCTTTGGATGAAAGAGTGAGGAATGTTGTTGAGTTGCACCCTTACACTTCCCTTGATGAGTTGAGCTCTTTGGCTCACGAGGTGGAGTTGCAAAGGAGGAGTAGAGGGAAGGAGGTTCCTAGCAGAAACCAACCCTAAACACGTCCAAACACATTCCCTAAACCATCCTTTACCCCACAAAAACAACCTTTCCAGCCCAAATACACCCCCACTAGACCGACTCCAAACCCGCAGCCTTATACCCCACAAAGGCCTACCCCTACTGAACCTAAACCCATTGATAAAAGGAGATGTTTTCGGTGCCAAGGACTTGGACACATTGCGTCCGAATGTCCTAACAAACGAGTGGTATCTCTCGCTGAGTACCAAGCAGCCTTGTTTGTTGCACTAGAACTAGGAGAGGAAGAGGAGCTTGAAAATGAACCCCTGGGTGATCCAGTTTATGATGAGGTGGTTGAGGAACCAGATGAAGGGGAGATGTTAGTGGTAAGGAGAGTTCTTAGTAACTCTTCTGTGAAGGAAGGACAGGAGCAACGGGAGAATATTTTTCATTCTCGGTGCACTATCAATGGCAAGGTGTGCTCTTTGATCATCGATGGAGGAAGTTGCACCAATGCTGCCTCACAGTCTATAGTGAGCAAGCTAAGGTTGCAAACCAGCCCTCATCCGGCCCCTTATACCATCCAGTGGCTCAACCAAGGCAAGGGCATTCACGTGGATCAGAGATGTTTGTTGAACTTCTCAATAGGTAAAACGTACCAAGACTCCCTTTGGTATGATATTTTACCTATGGATGCTTGTCATGTGTTACTTGGCAGGCCTTGGCTTTTTGATAGATCCGTGAGTCATGATGGGAGGGAAAACACTTATACCCTTCTCTTTAACCTCAAAAAGATAACCCTTGTACCCTTTAAGCCTACCCTGCTCTAAAAACCCAAGGAGAATTTGGTCACTGAACCAAGTTTGATCACAGTCTTGGTTGCTGAACACCATGAGTTTCATGTGTTGGGAATGTCCCGACAATGTTCGATATACACGGAGATTAAACCAAAGTAATATAGTAATTATATGTCTTGCTAGAGACCTCTATAATTAGTAATTAAATATGTTTAATTACAACTATATTATTTGGTCCTACTGGGTCACACAAGTCAGTGCCCTGGAACAATGTATGTAACCTAAGTGATATTGTATCACGTTTAGAAAAGTTAGAAATTGATTTCTGTGAGAAATCAGCCCAACACGGACCGAATTGGGTTCAACACGAACCGTGTTGACCCAACACGGTCCGTACTGAGACACCACGGTCCGTGGTGTCCATGGGCCGAGTTAATGGACTTTTTGGAAACCAACACGGACCGTGTTGGGCCTGAGAAATCCGCCGTTGCGTTAAGTCGGCCATTTAGGGTTTTGAACCCTTTCCCTAGGTTTTCTAAACACTATATAAAGGGGTCTCTGGGAGAGATTATTTAACACCAACTGCCTAAGACTCTTAGAGAGATACTAGGGTGATTTCCTGAGTTCCTCTCTCTTTTAGTTTGCAGTTCTAGTTTCAGGAAACATTCTCTGTTTCCGGAAACAATCTCACATACATCTTAGATTGAGATTCGTCTAGATCGGGTCGATCTAGCAATCGGGTTCACAGAGTGCTGCGTGGACTTTTTAGTAGAGGGTTTCAGCGTTAGAATCTGGAAGGTCAACCTCTTCTTCAGCAGGAATTAGCGATAAGGTATAATTACTAAAGCCTCTGCAGTTGTTTTGCTTAATTGTTTATAACTGTTATAATATTTTTCCAATTAATCTGTATCTGTTTAGAAAATAGATAACCTAAAACCTAACAGTGGTATCAGAGCCACCAATTGCATGCTAAAGTATTGTACTTGTATTCATAAGTAATTTTGTCAATAGTTGAATCATATTATGAATATGCTAGACTAGATTTATGCCTAAAATTTTGAATCTTTATGAAAGGTTTAATCTTTAATGTTCATGATAGTAAATCTGAAATTTTATTGTAAAATTTCATGCTTTATTATTATTATTATTTATTTCTTATTGCCTTTAATAAATCGATTTTATGTTTGTTTAATCGTTAAATATAACATGAACTTGATTTATTTTTGAATGTTTTAGAAACAATCTTGTTTAATATTGTTAAACAGCAGGCAATACATGAAATAGGTCAAAATCCGCAAAATAGAGTTTTGTAGAATTATTTTCTGATTTAGTTTATTTACGGTAAATATGAAAAATCGAAATAAAATATCAAATGAATTTGAAAATTTCTGAAATTTTACTGGAGGTGTCTGGAAGTGTTCTGGACTTTCTATAATTTTTGTAGATTTTTCCCAATTAAAATGGATTTTTAATTAAGTTTTCAGATCTGAAGTGAATTAAAATTCGTTTAATTCTCTGAATTTTATAAATTTGTAGAAATTTGTAAAACTTCTGAAAATTTTACAGCAGGTTACTGGGTAACCATAATTTTAGGGAAAAGTTTTTCTGTTAATTTATCCGGTCAAATTATATTTTTTAATTTAGATTTTCAGATCTAAGAGAAATAAATTTGTTATTTCTCTGAATTTTGTATATTTATAGAAATTTGCACATTTTCTGAAAATTTTACAGTAGGTTACTGGGTAACCATTCTGTTATGGATAAATGTTTCGTGAATTTTCAAAATCGGTTACTAATTTTCCTTTAATTTTCAGATTAACAGAAAAGTATAATTGTTTACTTTTCTAAATTTTATACTAATTTTCAAAATTTGATAAAAATCTGAAATTTTTACAGTAACATAGTGGATGAACCTACTGTATGGAAAAATTATAAAATTTGATTTTTAAACTTATCGGACTATTATTATTTATTTTCCTCTTAAACAGAGAATTAAAAGGTTTAATTCCCGAAAATTTTACAATCTTTTGGAAATTGTTAAAATTCTGGAAAATATTCATATTGGGTTATTAGATAACACTGTTATATGAAATCATTAAATTCGATAAGTTATGATAATTTTTTATTTAAGTTTTTCATTCACGAAATTAACCAAAACTGGGAAGCAACACGGACCGTGTTGATCCAACACGGACCGTGTTGCCAGCAGTTTGGGTGAATTCGTGTGTTTTAGGGTTTGTAATTAATTTTAGAAATTAATTATTAAATCCTATTACTACTAAATCAGTTGATGGGCATAAAATCTATTTTTGTAAAGTTTAGGAAACTTACAATATCTTTAAAAGATACAGTATCTTTTAGACTTCTTGATTTTAGGAAAGTCAAGTATTTTGTGTGTATAAGTATAATATCCTAAATCTTTTTAGGTAACTAAGATAAATTTGGATTTTATTTATTTTATTAATCATGCAAACAATTTGGATTTTATTTTATTATATATGCCTTTATAATTTGTTATTTAAGCATGTGTTATATTTGATATAATTATTGCAATATTACCTGTTTGCATGTGCTTCTAGTATGACCATAGATAGTCGGTTTTACCGGTCTGCGTATCGGGTTGGGTGAAGTACGGCCTACGTGCCGTCGTTGAATTAATTTTAAATTTAAATATTTTCAGTTAAGTTTATTTTAATTAATGTAAGGAATTGTGAGGTCCACTTTGTAAATTTGTTGTAATTGGAGACATCAAGTTAAGTGGGAGCCCAACAACAATGGAGGTGGTGATTCGAGTGGGAGCCCATCCAAGGAAGTTGCAAAATCCAAGAAGAGTTTCTTGAAGACTGTCAAGGCTTAGTTAAGATTAGTTTGATTAAGTCTAGGTGGCCATACTAGGGGTTTTATTTATGCTTTAAATTCATTATTGCATGTTGTTTTATTATTCCTTTTATGCTTTTCGAAAGAGTTCACCTAGAATTGCATGCTTAGGATAATAAAACCTACTCTCAAAATGAATTATTGCTCAACCTATCGAAACACCACTTAGATGGATAAATAAAGAAAGCCAAAGCGAATTATTTGTCTGTCATTAATAAGTAGGGTGGGAGCTAGGTCAATTCAAATTGGCTATCAAAATAGTTTTGGGTCAAGAGCAGAGGAAGGGAAATATTGTATTCGATACAAATTTCTTGCCAAGAGTCATTTTGAATGATCGATCATAAGATGATCCACCAAAGGTAACATGGGCTCGAGTTTTGTTGGGCCAAAGTCCACTTGAGCCCATGGGTCTTGTGGGTCTTGGTTAAAATTAAAACACTAAGTGAGAGTTAATAAAGTGTTTTGATTTGAAATTAAAATTAGTTTAATTTCTTTTGATGCATAATAACTAAAATGAACCAATTTTGTCTCGTATAACTATTTATGTCTTTTTCACTCAAACATCCACCACTAATAAAATATTGTTTTCTCCTTGAGAAAGAGAAAAAACAATTACACCAATTCCTTAATTGGCATCGCCATCACAAGATTGTCTTGGAGGCGAATAAAAGGAACATTTCTTTGATATAACATTGAGCTAGGCATAAATATTAAGAGGTCAATCAAGCCAAATGGATACATGTAATGTCATAGTATTCCTTTAACTTCAAAATGTTTGAAGATTAGAGGAAAGATTTCAATATTACAACTCAAAACCAAGTTCATCGAACTAGTTAGAGTTGATAAATATGAAACCAATAACCAAATAGTCTCGGTTAAGCTAGATAGAGGCCAATTGATGACACTCATGTTCTGAAATAATTTGACTATTTTAAAACATGAGAAAGCTTGGATCCTCTTTAGCCAAAAGATATGCGACCAAAGATAGTCTTTTAGTGAAAGGGAAAATAAGATTTAAGAAATCTATCAAAGACAAGAAGTCAAAGGAAAGGTAAGGACAAACAGTTGTACGTATCCGACCAATGACAGCAACCGGTTAACAACCAGATCATGTATGACAATGGGAGCGTGAATAACTATAAGGAAAACTTGAGATATGACTTCAATTCTGGCAAATGCGTACATGATACACACTACCCTTATTAAACCCACTTTGAGTATTAGATACCGGCTGTGAAACTCGCATTTATGCAAATGTGCAGGATCTACAGCAAAGTAGATGTGCTTTGAAGGATGAGAGTAAGCCTACAAAAGGGAATATGCAATTAGTTGTAGCTTCTCATGAAGAGTTGGTTTATCCATTTCCTCAAGAATTATAAGAGAAATTTACAGGTGATTCTATGTTCTCATTATAAGTAGAAATTTGATTTCGAGTTCTCAATTAGAGAGAGAGGATCTCGAATAAACATACACAACACATCGAAACCAAAAGGTTTAAAAGGAATAACTCATGTTCAAACATAAAACCTGTAACTATCTATTAAGTCATGCAAATGAGAGCGCATTTAGAAGCGTCACGGTGATAGACTTTTGAATGATAAGACTTTGAAACATGTGATGTCTGCAAAGCATGACTGTACCTTTTACAAGAAAGGGTGAACGTGCCAATAAACACTCATGCATATGGATGTATGTAGTCCAATTGAGCACAAGTACAAGAGATGGATTACTTCAAATCTTCAAAAATGAATAAAATAACACATGGTGATTCATGTCTGTGAGATACATCTGAAGCTGGAATGTTAAAATAGTTTAAAGATTTCCAAAATGAAATAGTCTTGGCGAAACAATGAGAGCACCTAGATAAGATCAAAAGGATGCTAATGGTTGAGCCAAGAGTTTGAACAAATGACTCAAATGAAACATAATTCTGGCACTATAAGCTTAAGTCATATTAATAAGAAATGTATTCAGAAACTACATAGTGCAAGATTTTAGAAAACCTAAACTTTGAAAAGTTCAATGTTTGCAAAGCATGTCTGATGAGTAAGATGACTAAAATCACCTCTTATTGGAATTGGTGAACAAGCTAATGACTTACTAGGATGCATACATACTGATGTATGTGGGCCTATGAGCACTAGTGCTAGAAGAAGGTTTACTGTACTATTTCATCACTTTCAGTGATGATTTTTTAGTAAATATGGGTATATCTACTTAATATGCCACAAGTCCAAATCCTTTGAAAATGTTCAAAGAGTTTCAAAGTGAAGTACAAAACCAACTTGGCAAGAAAATCAAAACCCTTCAATTAGGTTGAGGAGGTGACTATTTGAGCCAAAGATTTCATTGACCATTCCAGAGAATATGGAATTGTTTCATGACTCTCTCCTCTAAGAATATGACATCTCAATGACGTATCTAAGA
Source organism: Portulaca oleracea (assembly GCA_029582165.1). NCBI lineage: Eukaryota > Viridiplantae > Streptophyta > Magnoliopsida > Caryophyllales > Portulacaceae > Portulaca > Portulaca oleracea. The sequence goes on from CM055882.1 coordinate 37,674,614, forward strand.
GCAGGAATCACACCTTATTAGATATGGTGCGATCAATGATGGTTGAGTCAACATTACCGATTACCTTTTGGGGATACACGCAGTTAACCATAACTCTAATCACTGAATAAAGATTATCTGAAGCACTAGAGAAAAGAGGTTCTTGAACCATTTTCCGAAAGAAAGGAGTATCACTTCTACAAATTGTTGTAGAGGAAAGTGTTTGTGTCTCAAAATGCTTTCTTCTTAGAGAATATGTTATTCTCTAAAAGAAAGAGTGGGAGAGTTTTTGAACTTACCGAAGTTCGAGAGACACAAAACACTATAATCATCACCTGAAACTCCGCTACTTGATCCTAGTTCAAATTGTTTCCTATTGGTCGGGAAATTAAGAAAAAGGTTGAGGCAGTTGAAGTTCCTCAAAACGTTGAGGAGAAGGTGTCATGAACATTACTCCAAGCAAGGTCAGGTAAACAACTCCGTCAACCACAGAGATATCGATCTTCTATGGATGAGCGTGAGATGTTACTTTTAGAAAGTAATGACTCTACTTACAACAAAGAAGCTTTAGCAAGTCAAGATTCCATAAGGTCTAAGATGGACTCCATGTATACAATCAAGTTTCGAACTCGGTTGATTTGTTTGAAGGTGTGAGTCATCAGGCATAGGAGGGTTTTAAGGAAAAACATAGGTTCATTAAGATAGACATCAAAACTGACTTCAAAATTAGATTTTGAAGAAAGGTGTGTACTTGATACAACTGAGTGTTCTTTTGTTGGAATACTTGTAAACTTCAAGAGACCATCTGTGGTCTTAAGGAAGCTTCTAGGAGTTGGAATCATTAATCTTCTTGACCAGGATATATAAAAAAAAAAATTTAACATACTGGGAAGTGCGAAATATAATATTGTGTTTACAAGAAGTTCAGTGGGAGCAACGCGTTTTCTGATATTGTATGTGATTGACATACTGCCTACTGAGAAGAATATTCCAATGTTGCTTCTACTGAGGTTGACTTGGAAATAATTTTCAAAGTGAAGGATTGGTGGGGCTAAGAATTTTCTTGAAGCCTAGATCTATAATGATAGATAAAAGATTTTGATTGTTTGAATCAAAATTAACTAGGTGTTGAATAGCTCAACTCACTTCCAGAATGGATTAATTTCCAAAAATCATGGCATATCCTTACGGAATTCGATTGTCTCAAAACAATCAGAAGTTCTAATAAGGATGAGAAATATAACTCATGCTTCAAGCGTGAGATTAATGTATGCCATGAGATGTTCAAAGTCCAACATAACATATACATTGTATATGTATAAGCAAAACTAAGGATGTGTCCTAAGTCTAAAGTGGTTGATCAAAGCTAAGTGTGAAGAGTTGCATTGATGCTACACTCATGCAGAGAAATATGATTATCTGAAAGGTCAGAGAAAATTATACGATTTGTATTGAGTGGTATTGAGGTGAACTGGAAGAAGTTCCTAACATGACATGCGGTTAATTATAAAAATAAGACAAGTATGACACGACTTTAGAAGTTGTGGCAGAAACTGTTAGGATTGCGAAGTTCGTTTTTAGAACTAGGTAATGTTTCTAGCCTTGCGAGAGAAATGGAGCCTTGTTGATAGGAGCCATCACTCAAGCAAAGGAACTGAAGGTCACTATGAATCCAAACATGTGTTCCGGAAATATCTTCCTGTATGAAATGTCATTAGTGAGATGGTATATGTACGAGGTTGATTGCAAGTATTATGTACTAAACCCCTGTTGTAGTTATAATATGATAGTCATGCATGGGCAATAGGTATTAAACACATTCCGGAATATTAACAAGTCAAATTTACATGAATTGTTCATGAATTATGACCTTGCTGATTCATCATTAAGAATAAAGATTCCAAAATTTACATCAATTGTGGTTTAGAATTATGTAAATGTCCAAAAAGGTTAGCGCATTCGAAATGGGAAATTGGATGAGGTCTGATTTCTGAAACCCCATTAGTGAACTTGATAACGCTAGTCTTGGTCGACAGTCGACCTAGTTCCTAATTGTATTATCACGTAGAAACAGTGATAATATCAACACAATTAGCATGTAAGATTGAGGTGATGATTAAGTTTCGTGATCATAGTGATGTGATGACATCATAAATCAATCACACGGGTATTGTTGAGAACAACTACCGAACTGACCCGCAGTGGGAGCTCTTTAAGTTGGGAATTGTCATAGGAGCTCTCACTACTCAAAATTCCTAAATCCTGAGTTCAGTACACAGACTACATGGTTTGTTGTGACTTTGGAGCGCGTCAAACGCCTTTCGTAATAGTAGGCTATAAAGGCGGTGTCTGGGTTACAGTTGGATCATGTGAGAATGTGTGTTTGAACAAGATGGCATTGTCCTCCCTATTAGGGACAGTTGTCTCGATGGCCACTCGGTGAGATTGGACTGAAAATGCTTGGCTGAGCTCAGTTGAATCAATAGTTGATCGTCTGTTTTTTCAAAGTCTAAACTCGGAGATCGAGGAACCTTCGGGTCTTAAATAAGGATGACTTTAGCTTACCTTATCCGAACTAGAGACAGTAAGTGACAAGGGAATTCAAGGAATCGAACACTTGTGGGACAAGTGGGAGATTGTTGGGAATGTCCCGACAATGTTCGATATACACGGAGATTAAACCAAAGTCATATAGTAATTATATGTCTTGCTAGAGACCTCTATAATTAGTAATTAAATATGTTTAATTACAACTATATTATTTGGTCTTACTGGGTCACACAAGTCAGTGCCCTAGAACAATGTATGTAACCTAAGTGATATTGTATCACGTTTAGAAAAGTTGGAAATTGATTTCTGTGAGAAATCAGCCCAACACGGACCGAATTGGGTTCAACACGGTCCGTGTTGAGACACCACGGTCCGTGGTGTCCATGGGCCGAGTTAATGGACTTTCTGGAGACCAACACGGACCGTGTTGATTTAACACGGACCGTGTTGAGCCTGAGAAATCCGCCGTTGCGTTAAGTCGGCCCTTGAGGGTTTTGAACCCTTTCCTTAGGTTTTCTAAACACTATATAAAGGGGTCTCTGGGAGAGATTATTTAACACCAACTTCCTAAGACTCTTAGAGAGATACCAGGGTGATTTCCTGAGTTCCTCTCTCTTTTAGTTTGATTCTAGTTTGAAACATTCTGCTTTCGAAACAATCTCACATACATCTTAGATTGAGATTTGTCTAGATCGGGTCGATCTAGCAATCGGGTTCCCGGAGTGCTGCGTGGACTTTTCAGTAGAGTGTTTCAACGTTGGAATCTGGAAGGTCAACCTCTTCTTCAGCAGGAATTAGCGATCAGGTATTATTACTAAAGCCTCTGCAGTTGTTTTGATTAATTGTTTATAACTGTTATAATATTCCGCCAATTAATCTATATCTGTTTAGGAAATAGATAACATAAAACCTAACATCATGATCGTAAGGACCTTATTCTCCTAGACTAAAACACAGAGCCAAGCCCCTCAAACAACCACCCCTTTCTTGCCCCTATTTTGGAACACTATTCTTTTGTGTTTCCTGAAGAGATGCCCCCTAGTTTGCCTCGCAAGAGGGACATTCAGCACAAAATTGACCTCGTGCCTGGGTCAATACTCCCTAATAAACCAGCTTACCGAATGAACCCCAGTGATACTCAGGAGATTCAAAGGCAGGTAGATGACCTTCTTGCAAAGGGGATGATCAGGGAGAGCTTAAGTCCTTGTGCTGTACCAGTTCTCTTAGTGCCAAAGAAAGATGGGAGTCAAAGAATGTGCATTGATTGCCGTGCTATCAACAAGATCACCATCAAGTATAGGTATCCTATACCTAGGCTTGAGGACCTTCTGGATGAGCTTCATGGGGCTCAAGTGTTCTCGAAGATTGATTTGAGGAATGGCTACTACCAAATCAGAATCTTTGAAGGGGATGAGTGGAAAACGACATTCAAGACTAAAGGAGGTTTGTATGAATGGTTGGTTATGCCTTTTGGTTTAACTAACGCCCCATCTAGTTTTATGAGGTTGATGAATCAGGTTCTGAAGGCCCTTACAGGCAAGTGTATTTTTGTCTACTTTGATGACATACTTGTTTATAGCCACAATGAGGAGGATCATGTCAAGCATTTGCAAGCTATGATGGAGATACTGTCCAAGGAGAGGCTTTATGGAAACTTAGGGAAATGCCAATTCTTCACCAACAAGGTTATGTTCCTTGGCTATGTGATCTCTGCCGAGGGCATTCAGGTGGATGAAGAGAAGATTCAAGCTATAAGAGATTGGCCAGACCCCACCACCATCCAACAAGTGAGGAGTTTCCATGGTTTGGCTTCCTTCTATAAGAGGTTTGTGAGGAACTTTAGCACCATCCTAGCTCCCATGATTGAGTTAGTGAAGGCTAAAGGCTTCTCTTGGACTCCATCAGCACAGAAGTCCTTTGAAACTATCAAGGAAAGGTTAACCACTGCCCCTGTGTTAGCCTGCTTAGTTTCTCAAAGGTATTTAAAGTTGAGTGTGATGCGTCTGGGTTGGGCATAGGAGCTGTCTTATCTCAAGAAGGCAGGCCTATTGTTAGCCCTCTTAAGGAAGTTCCTTTTGTTACATGTCCTTGATTCAAGAGTGCTTGGTTTTGAACACCTCAAGGCCTTGTATCCGGAAGATGAAGATTTCAAGGAGGTTTATGAAGCATGTCAACAGCGGCCCCAAGATTTATTCCACATTGAGCATGGGTTTCTCTTTAAGGGAAACAAGCTGTGCATCCCAAAGACTAGCCTACGTGAGCTTCTCATCTTGGAGGTTCATGGAGGTAGTTTGGCAGGTCACTTTGAGATCGAGAAGACTACTTTGATGATGAAAGAGCATTACTACTGGCCAAAGATGCAGAAGGACGTTGAGCACTTGGTCAAAAGGTGTTCATTATGTCAACTCTCAAAGAGTCACAACCTACCACAAGGTCTTTATACTCCTCTGCCTATACCCCAAGGTCCTTGGCAATTTGGACTTCATTGTTGTGTTACCAAGAACCCAAAGAGGTAAAGATTCTATTTTGGTGGTTGTTGATCGTTTTTCAAAGATGGCTAACTTTATTCCATGCCATACTACTTATGATACTGTGAGAGTTGCTGAGTTGTACTTCCAGGAGGTTGTAAGGCTACATGGAGTTCCTAAATCCATGGTTTCTGATCGAGATGCAAAGTTCTTAAGTCACTTCTGGGTGACATTATGGAAGAAGCTTGGTACCAAACTCAAGTTCAGCATGACATGTCATCTCCAAATTGATGGCCAAACCGAGGTCACCAATAGGACTCTTGGTACACTGCTAAGGTCCTTGGTGAACAAAGACAAGAAGGGATGGGATACTTTGCTTCCTCATGCCGAGTTTGCTTTCAACAGAGCTCCTAGCAAGGCTACTGGTCTGTCCCCATTTCAAGTAGTGTATGGGAGGAATCCAATCACCCTTATGGATTTGGCTCCCATAATCACCTCAACCAGGTTCAGCCATGATGCTAGTGTGAGAGCCAAGGAGATTCAAGAGCTGCACCAACATGTCTGAGAAAAGATAGCCAAGTTCAATGAGAAAGCTTCAAATTTGGCTAACAAGACTAGGAGAAAGGTGGTTTTCCAACCTGGGGATCTCGTGTGGATCCATCTCAGGAAGGATCGTTTTCCATCTAGAAGGAAGGGCAAGTTGGTTCCCAAGGCAGATGGTCCTTTTGAAGTGTTAGAGAAGGTGGGAGATAATGCCTATAAGCTGGAACTTTCAGATGATTATGGAGGAAGTGCTACGTCCAATGTTTCTGATTTAAAGCCTTATTACGCTGAAGGAGAAGAGCTACCAAGTTTGAGGGCAAACTCTTCTCAACTTGGGGGGGATGATGGGAATCAGCCTCCACAAATCCAGTTGATTCAAGAGTGTTATCATTTGGTGGGCGTGATTAAGAAGGGCATTAGTGTAGAAGGAGGTCAAGGACATTCACCCCATGCGATGTCCTCACTGTTTGTCTCCATATCTCAACAATGAAGGTCATTCGGGATCCTACACAACTGTTCTACTTTTGACGTGCGATAAGGCCCTTTATTTGGACATCGATAAGGTCCTTTATTTGGACAGCCTTGATATTTTTGCGATCTTTCCAGGGCATTTTTGTCTTTTCTCATGAGGTCCGGTTTTCCCTAATAGTATTGGAGGTCCTTGCTGAGTTCCCGCCAATTTGGAACAAAACCATTTGTGTTTTCTTCACTTGTCTTGCATGGATTGGAGTCTAAGTGAATGAAGATCCACTAATGTAGAAGTGCCAAGTGGAGGGCTGTGATTATCCTTTGTCGGTCCAATGCTGGTCGAGTACTTCATGGAGAAGAAATGTATTAGCTTTAATCATTTATAATTAGCTTAATTAACCACGTTTAGGAGGTTTCTTCGTCATTAGGAAACCTCACTCTAGTTAGTTTGAGTTACTTGCTTGCTTGCTTGGATGCCTTTTCCCTTGTTTCAGCAGAGTATATGTATCATTGTATTGGCAACTTCATGACATATCATATATGAAATACAAAACCCCAAGAAACCGAGAGGTTCTTCGTTTGTGAGTTTCTCAAACTCTCATTTCTACTCCAGTATCTAGATTGGCAATCTAGTGGTGTTGTGTAGAACTTGGTTTGATCTCTTTGGAAGGTGTTTCTGTAACCAAACGAGGTCATTCAAGCTTGCCCGAGTATCGTTTCACTTGAAGGTGTTTCTGTAACAAGTGAGATAATACTTGATTCTATCTTTTCCATAATTTGTTTTTCGCTCCTTGATGCTTATTGCATCCTATTGTTGTGATTACTTGTTGTCTCGAGTTGTTGGTGTCCTTGTGATGTTATGAGCTTGCTAGAATCAGTGCATTGGTGAGCTTATATACATCAACACCCTTCTCACAATGGGGACATTGTGATGTTTTGTGTGGGAGTGAGGGTGATATTCTTCCAAATTTCATGGGTAGATCACCTAGTTTTGAGTCTTTCGATTTTGTTTTTCGTAGTTTGTCTTAAAATTTGAAATTTTTTTCGTGAAAATGAAAGAAAAAAGGGAAAAAGGTTGTGAAAAACCCCCAAAAGTGTTCTTTTTCTTTTTGAAGATGCTTTCGATCACAGTTGTGTAGGTAGTTGTCTAATTGGCCGATTTAATCGTTTAGAAGTGGCCGATATGAATAATGATAGGCCTTAGGAAGGATTGCGGCCATGTTATCTCTATTAGACCTTGACATGGAATGTGAAAGCGGAATCCTCACTTCTTACACGCCTTGATTGTAAATTTCTTACCTAAGTTGGATAGCTTAAGTTGTTCAATGCTCTTGCTCCCTTTAATTAATGAATGAATTAATTACTATCGGTTCTACCGAGGAGGGTTGGTATGGGTGGACGGGGCCCAGGCACCTTAAGTACAATGTTTACGATAGAGCAGTCCGAAAAAGGTAGGGTAAACCCTTTGCGAAGGCCGGTCTGATTTTCAAAAACCCGACGTCGACGCCCTAAAGTCTTACAAAAAGAATTGAGTGTGAGGTTTAATAAAGAAAGAAAAGAGTAGTGAAGAAAAAGGAAAAGAAAAAGAAAGCGGAATAAGAAAAAAAAAAGAGAGAAAGAAAAAGCAAAAGAAAGAAAAAAGAAAAAGTTGAGAAATTGAAAAAGAAAAGAAAAGAGAAGCTGAAAGAAAAACAAAAAAGTGAAGTTAGGATAGCTAATAATTCTGAGCTTCAGCATGAAAATAACTTTGATTGTATGGCTTAGGTTAGGAAGGATCGATTAGGGCCCACTTGCACTTGTGCACGAGGATTCTTATTCAGTATGAAGTGTTGGGGTTGAAAACCTCAAGGATTGGCAGTTTTCCAACCTTTGTGTCCTTGTTTGTTGATATTTGCTTCTTCCATTTGATTGATGAGGTGGGTTGGGGAACTAAGTGCATGATGGGGGATGGGAATATCTTCTTCGCCTTGGTTTTGTTTTTGTTTTTGGTTTTTCACCTTTTCTTCTTTCCCTTTTTCTTTTCTCTTGGCTTTTGTGGGTATAACTTCTATAAACCCTCACGAGACCTTCCTCGTCCACTTGGGCTACCAAGGGGTTTAAAGGGCTTGATGCATGTCCCAAAGGCATCCGTGATTCCTGCGAAAGTGAGTTAGAGTTTTTAGTTTCTTTTTCTCTGTCTTTATCTTTGTTTTTAGTTTGCTCGAGGCCGCCCACCCTTGTGTGGGAGTGTTGTTTGGTCTCGTTCCGAGCTGAATTCTTATCATTTTTAGGGTATTTTTACTTGTTCTAGCTCCGTAATTATATATTAGATATGATAATTTCGTGTTTTGTAAGAAAATAAAGAGCTAGAAGGAAATTGGGCTTAATTGAGGCTTTTTAGGGAATCCCGAGTGATTTCCCGAGCCGACCCGAGTAAACCGAGAACTAAGGTTAGACCAACCCGGGAACTCCATCTACATTATTGGCGCAAAACAGGGGAAAGACGCAGAAGCTGGTCGCACCCGAGTCACAATCGGTAACACCCGTGACAAGCTTCTGCCGCGTCATGACATCGCCAAGGGACGAAAGCAGCCAGAGGTTGCGCCCGCTACGGTGACTGTGGCGCCCGCGACCAGCCTTTGGGGCATCAAGGACGTCGACCAAGCAACGAAACAGAAGAAGCTCGCGCCCGTGACACTTTGGTCGCACCCGCGAAAGAGGGTGGTAACGCTCGCGACGGGGAGACTCGCACCCGCGACCACCGATGAGAGATCGACAGTTAGAAGTCGGCAGGGGGGCGTCGCGCCCGCGACATGTCGACAATCTGCGGAAACTACGCGCGTGTGGCTGAGTTGTAATATAGGGTTTTGGGATGTTCTTATTCCTTCTATAAATACCCATGTATTTCAGCACTCTTGGGGATCAATTAGCTAGTTTTAGGAGTAGGATTAGAGTAGAATTAGGTTTAATTGCTTTCCTTTATCTTGCTTTAATCTTTAATTGTTCTTCAAGTTTTCTTCAAGTTTTCTTGCAATTTTGCATTCAACTTTCTTTCAAGCAATTTCATTTATGCAATTTACAAAGCTTTTTGATTTCTCTCTCTCTCTGTCTCTCTCTGTCTCTCTCTCTCTCTCTATTTGGTATCCATTAATGCTTTGATTTCAAGCTTTCTAGAGCTAATCACACCCAATCCAACTTTTAGTGAGGAGGAGGGCTAAGGGTCACAAATTCTACTATCAAGTGAGGATTTGGGGATGCTTAGTAATCCAATTCACAATTTTCTTGTTTATACGGGGGAAAATCAATTCGAAGTGAAGGATTCATGTCAAGATTAGTCATCGAAGGTATAAATCTTGTCCCTAATTTCATTGTTTATTTTAGTTTCTCTTTCATTGCTTTCTTATTTATTGCTCTTAATTGCTTTCTTTACTGTTGATTGTTATTATGAATCTATGTCTAGATTAGTTTAATTGGTTTCTTTACATAATTTACTGCTTTCCTCACTGAAAAAACCAATACAACCCGATTCCCTTGTCAAGCCTAACACCCATCCCTGTGGACCGACAACCCTTACCTCAGAAAAACCACAATAATTCTACGACCGAGCATAGGTTTTGGGTGTGGTGCTGCCTAGGGTCAAAGGTTACCCCGGTAGGCAGGTTGGGTAGTACAAAACATGAAGGTAGTGGGTCATATGATGGGTAGAGATGGTCATTAATTAAGAGTCACCCTACGGGCTTCCTCGACCATCTTAGATGGTTCTACTGAGGGTTCCTCCTTCCTAACCAATCTATTACTAACAGAACGATGAACCCAAACCTCAGGTTGTTGTATTTTACGTTTTTTTCGTGGTTTCTCAGTTTTTTTACTTTTTTGTTTTTGTTTTTAAAACTAATATAAGAAATCAATTAAGCTATTCACACACAAGCCAATAACCTAATCTACCAAATAACGCCATCCCCGACAACGATGTCATCGTTCGGTTGATGTATTTGGGGTTTTAGAGTATGGTTGTCGTATCCTCAGGGATGGTGTGTTAGGCTTGGCTAAGGTGATTGGTTTGGTAGGGATTTCAAATGTGAAAAGCAATAAATAACTGAATTAAGTAAACTAAACTAAACAAGAAATTGAAACAACAATAACCAAAGAAAACATGAATTTAGAGATGGAGCTAACCCTAATGGAACAAGAACTAAAATTTAGAATTAAAGAAAAACCCATATTTAAAGAAGTGATTAATAATGATGAATGTAAAAACTGAACTAATTACTAAATCTAAGAATGAAAACATTAACCTGGATTGCAATCTTTACTCTACTTTACGTTCATGAATCTTGAGTTCGCGAACTTTCTCCCGAACAAAAAAGAAAGGCGTGATTTGGATTACTAAGACTGCTCGAATCCTCACCTGAAGGAAGAATTCAGGGAACCTTAATCATCCTCTTCACTAAAAAGGTGGAATTTTGTGGGAACTAATACTAATGGAATTTAGAATAGTGAGAAAGAAGAAAGAAATGAGATGGAACATAAACTTGAATTGACTTGAATTAAATTTCAAAAGAGTAACTTACAATGCGATGAATTGAAAGAAAACTATAAGAGCCAACCTTAAACAAAGTCTAAAAATAAAATTAAGCTAACCTGATGATGTCTCTCGTATGCAAAGGGCTATTTATAATGAAGTACAAGAACACCAAGGAAAACCCTGAGCGTAAAAGAAGTCCATGCCCAGGAAAACATAAGACGCTGGTAAAGGGTATCAAGGCGCTAGTAGCGCTTATTCTCGACATTTTTGAATTCCAGACTTAAACGCTGGGAGCATGGGATTTGACGCTGGGAGCGTTTTGAAGAACTACTGCTGGGAAGCTTGGAGCGCTAGTCCGTCACTGGCAACGCTTGATGTGATTGACCTCGATTTCTGACGTTAGATGATGGACTCGAATGTTCGACGCTGGCAATCAGGGAAAGCCATTATTGCTAATTTTTCTCGACATTTTTCTTTGCTTTTGGGAGCGCTAGTCCCGGGAAAGCCATTATTGCTTTATCTTACCATGAATCAGGGTGCAATGGGTGCCATTAGACCTGTCAATTCGGTCGGGCGGGCGGTTTCGGGTCGGTCGTATATCGGGTTCGGGTAAATACGGGTCGGGTGTATTTCGGGTTCGGGAAAAGTACGGGCGGTGTATTTCGGTTTCGGGTCAACCCAACGGGTTATGATTGCGACCTTTTTCCGCTTTTCCTTAAAAAAAAAAGTTCTCTAAATACTACTTTTTGTACAATATACATAATAAAATATGATTATCTTCTAATAATGATAGATTATTGTAACTATTTTAACTTAAATTAGAGAAATGACAAATAAATAAGTTGCGCTTATAGTTTAACGTTAAAAATTACAAAGAAAAATCACAAAAAAAATTAATTTTTCGGGTGAAACGGGCGGGTCGGGTTTGACCCGCTAATTTTCGAGTTCGGTATACTTCGGGTTTAGTTGAAAAAATCGTGTTCAAAACCCAGAAATTTCGGGCGGGTTTGGGTCGGGTTATCGAGTCGGGTCAGAAACTGCCCATGTTAACCCAAAAGGTCGACAATCTGGAGAAGGCCATACACTACGTCAACAAGAAGTTCTCAGGGTGTGAATCTCGCTATTTATGGTCTTAGCACTAGTTTGGTCTACAAAGAAGCTTCGTCATTACCTGCTATCGCACACTGTTTATGTGATCGCAACGTACAACTCGGTCAAGTACATCATGGAGCAACCCGCTATTAACAAAAGGATCGCCCGATGGGTAGTCATGTTATCTGAGTTCGATCTTCATTTCCAACATCAAAAGTCTGTAAAAGGTCAAGCAGTTTCTAATTTTTTGGCTGAACTCCAGACAGGAGACTCTAACACTAGGGGCTAAGAGTTTAGTGATGAGCAAGTATTCCAAGTGGAGGAGAAGATTTGGAAGCTGTATTTCGATGGTTCTGCGAACCAGATGGGATGCAGAGTCGGGGCTCTGCTGATATCTCCCGAAGGTCTACACTTTCCTTTGGCGGTCAAGCTGGATTTTGACGCCACCAACAATGCTGCCGAATATGAAGCCTGTATCTTGGATATACATAAAGCCCTGGAGATGGGTATTGAAAGATTACAAGCATTTGGAGGTTCAAGTTTGATTGTTAACCAGGCTACTAGAGTATGGAATGTGAAAAATGAGTCTTTGGCGTTATATCAACAACACTTATCTGATTTGGCCAAAAGATTCAAGCATATTGGGTTCAAATACCTACCGCGAAGACACAATGAATTGGATGATGCCTTGGCCAAGCTATCGTCTATGGTAGCGATGCCGAAAAAATATCATACTCTAGCAGTAGTAGTTGAGAGAAAGGTCCAACCTGCCCATCATCAACCTTTGATGATAAGTTCTAGCAACCTTGAGACATGGTTCTTTGACATTTATACCTTTTTGAAAGATGGCGTATACCTGCCAGATGCTGGACAACGAGCTCAGAGAGCTATCCGATTGATAACCTCACAGTATTGCATTATTCAAGATTGCCTGTACAAGAATGCTTCGACCGTGATAAATCTATTGTGTGTTGATGAAGTAGAAGCCGGAGAGCTAATGAGATCCACTCACGGAGGAGAGTGCGGACCACACATAAATGGAAGAATGCTAGTAAAGAAGATTCAACGAGCAGGATATTTCTGGTCTACTATGGAGTCGGACAGTCTTCAATTTGTTAGAAAATGCCCGAAATGCCAAGAATATGCTGATCTCAAGCATCAAGCATCATCTTATTTAACCAGTTTGGCCTCTCCTTGTCCATTTTCAGTATGGGGTATCGACATTGTTGGAAAGGTTTAACCCCAAGGCACCGTAGGTCATGAATACGTGTTGGTCGCTGTAGAATATTTCACTAAGTGGGTAGAAGCTGCTTCATATGCGAAGATCACCTCGGAAGCATGTAACAAAATTCATGTTGAAGAACATCATTTGTAGATATGGAGTGCCGCATGAGGTAATCAACGACAACAGGAGTCATTTCATGGGTGAATTTGCAATACTGTTGACCAAGTATAAGATCCAACATCATCACGCAACTCCTTATCGACCACAGACCAATGGAGCGGTAGAGGATGTCTACAAAACTCTGGTGAAAATCATTAAGAAGATGACGATCAGTTATAAGGATTGGCCTGATAAACTCCCTTTTGCATTATAGGGGTATCGCACTTCAATTCGGACTGAAACTGGGGCTACACCATACTCTTTGGTGTACGGAAGGGAGGCAGTCTTGCCTGTAGAGAATGTCATTCCTTCCCTAAGGATTATTGCTGAAAGCCTAATCCCTGAAGCTGAATGGGCTCGAGCCAAATATGAGGGGTTGACTTTATTGGATGAACGACGATTCCGCGCCCTACATAAGATCCATCTTTATTAAAGTCGAATTTCCCGGGCATTCAATAAGAAGGTTAAAGATCGGGATTTGATCGAAGGTGACTTAGTGTTGAAAGAAATTAAGGCCGCTTGTCAGGATCCTCGGGGCAAGTTTGCTACAAATTGGAAAGGACCCTATGTCATCGTCTCTATTACTCCAGGAGCTGCTGCTCGGTTGGTAACACCTGAGGGAGAGGAACTCATCTAGCCTGTGAACTTGGATCAGCTTAAAAGGTATGATGTCTAAGCTACTATGGGTCGGTAACCTTAGCTATTTGAACATGCATTACCTTATGAAAGCAAGCAGCCGAACTGCCAATAGGCCACTTGCTTATGGGAGAAAGAAAAAAAAAGAAAAAAAAAAGAAAAAAAGAAAAAAAAGAAAAAAAGAGTGAAAAACTTTAGAGTGGCTGGCTTGAAACCCCTTTGGGTGAGTTAGGCAAAAGGAGGGTAAAAAAAAAGGAGAAAAAGAAAAAAACGAGAGGCTATCTTGAAAATCCTTCGGGACAAGTTAGGTAAAAGGAGAGAATAAAGGCGTTGCAGTTGAAGACACAAAGTTAAGAAGAAGAAGATCATAGCTTGTGTTGATTCTTGTGAAATGAATTGTAATATTTTGCTTCTCATATCAATAAAAGAAGTGCATCTTTCTTCAGATACATTTTGTTTTACTAATTTTCATAAAGGAAAAGCATCAAATAACTAAAATACATAGCATACGCATTCTTTCCTACATTTATTTCATCTCTTTCCCTCCATCGTACTTACTAAACATGTGTGTTGAGTCCTAGGTTGAGTCGGAGTCCTTAGACTTATTAGTACTCACTTGATGAGTCTTGCTTGTTTTTCCTTCTTTGGAGTAAACTCCTTTTGGTTGGCTAGAATCCGACCCCAGTTCTTCGGCGATAATGATGCTCTTTAATTTCGGGATCTCTCGGGGAGGTGAGCGAGAATGCCTCCTACGCCAGTGTTTTGCGCCGACAGTGGTGGTAAGACAGCTCCGTTATCTGTCGATTGATGAAGCGGAAATATGCTGAGGCAGGGAAGCCTCCCTAGCACCATGTGTAAGTGTGTGAAGGAGTGAGAAGACACGGTCCTAGGATCCAATATGTGTATTAGAAAAATGTACATGTAATTGTTGTTCTTTTACTATTTTATATAATCTTTATTGTAATTATATTATTCTTTTTCTTTTTATCTTAGTTAACTTATTGTATTTTTACCTCTTGTACACAGTCTGAGGTTGATCGATAAATAAAAAAATTGGGGGTTCGCATGCATTTTAGAAAAGAGTAAAACCACGTGCATAAATAGAGTCTGCTTGCTTGCATTTCCTCGTGCATTTGTTTATTTCTCGTACATTTAGTTGCTGCTAAAAGAAAAAAAAGGACGAAAGGAAAAAGAGGCCTTGCCAATATTGCCTAAGCACTACTATTGAGGACAGCCAAATAAGCTTCTGAAAGCTGCATCCGCGGAAGAGCTCGATTGTGACTCATCCTGAGTGTCGGAAGGGGCAAGCAAGAACTGACTAGAAGGCGTATCATAGCCCTGATTGTAGCCAGGGGGATGGTTATAAGGAACGATCAAATGAGCATGATACTTAGGTGCCCATGCGCTAGGAACTCTCTCCATCGAACCACGGAATCCACTAGATTCCAAGCAATCTTCTACAATGAACTCAGGAATCTCGGGAGACCTTTGTCTGCCTCCCGATGACCTCGAAGAACTAGAATAGGGAGCTCGAAGTTCGCCCATCAATTCTTGATCCCTACGTCTGGATGGTCCTACCCTTGAATCTCCGCGATAAGCTCTCCTACTAGTTTCCCCCGCAAAAGAATGTCGGGGAGGGCGCCTCGACGAGCTTCCAAAATGTGGCAAAGTCACATGAGAATGAGCTTCACCAACTTCATCATCATCAGCTGGCCTTGGTACTGGCCATTCACGAAGTTCTGATCAATGAACTTCCGAGCTGTAATGCCTTCCCTAAAGAAGACTCGGATATGGGCATATGCTTGCTGCATAAGAAAGAGGGTCAATGAGAATTCATGCAAAATGAGAAAGACCAGCCAAGTGCGTAACTTACTGGGTTAGAATCAAAATGCTGCAACACTTCGTGATTATTTGGCACGAGCATAATGAAACCAAACAGCATGTCCTCCGCTTGCTCAGGCTCTTCTGCATATTGGTCCAGGAGAGGATCATAATATCCTCCCAGCTACCGAAAGGTGAAACATCAACAAAGAAAGCAAAGAAGCATCAGTGCATAAACAAGGAGTTCATACCTGAGCAGAAGCCAAGCGTCCTCTATGCTGAGCGGCTGCTTCCTTCAGGTTATCCGTAAGGACAACAAGGTTTACAACAGGCTTCCCGGCCATCATCCGAGTCATTTCATCCTCTATTAAATCCTACCTTTCAAAGATAAGCTCGGGAGGTTCTAGAGGTACCCTAGAAGGCCATTCCTCTGTATGCTGGAAAAAGAAGCGCTCTCCCACGTAGAAAATAAGGCTTGAAAGACTTTTCAACAGCAAGCGATGTTCCCTTGCTTCCTGTGCTAAATGAATATCGAAATGAAGGCATTCTAAGAGAAAGTTGTCCCATGGAGACCGGACAATATCCTCCTACAAGGACCATCATTATCGACTCTAGTGCGCGGAAAGATGAGGAAAAGGAGTGAAAGAAATGAGTCATATCGGTCGAAGGTTGTCAATGATTCTCCTAAGACCATTAAGGTCTTTGAAGTGATACTTTGGACGTAGAGCAGTAGGGACGTGCAAATTGCCATTGTTGGTTCCTCCAACCACAGGGAGGAAATATGCTAAGACCCACATCTGCACACCAGGAAAGATCTTAGTAGAATAAAAAACAAGATTATCATGTGAGAGGGAGAGCGACAGAGAGGTAAGCTGATGTCACTGCCTTTTTGCACGCTAGTTGCAGGACTTGAAATTTTCCAAAACACACAATCAGTTTCAAAATTTTGAAATTCCAACCAGTTACTTTGTAAGAGGACTACCCTATGCGAACAATTTCTGGCAAGCTTTGAAGGCAAACCCCCTAAGCTATTTTCCGGTTACTTGCAAGAGGGTTTCTGGCGAACCGTAGGCGATTTTCCAGTGTGTTGAGTTTTTCGGTTACTTGCAAGAGAAGGTGAAACCGAGTTTGGGGCATCCGTTGCGATTTTCCAACGGCTTTGGGCACCCGTTGCGATTTTCCGGCAAATCCCAAACGATAATCGAAAGGAGAAAGGCCAATGCAATTTTCTGGCAGGTGAGGTGTTGCAATTTCTAGGTTTTTTTCTGTTTTGTTTGAAATTAGGGGTAGATTTTCTATGTGTTTGTGGATGACGACAGATCCAATGATGTTTTGGGGCGGAATTCGAACTGTTGAGTGTGTTTTTGTCAGTGTAGGAAGCGAATTGTGCGATTGCTAATAGCATCAAAGGGAGTGAATGAAATAGAGATTGAACAGAGGAAGAACGAGGTGTAAGTCTATCTACCTATGAATTTAATTCATCATTTTTGTGTGTTTGTTGTTCATGTCGAGTTTAGGTAATGACATGAAAGCTGGAATTTATTGTTTGAGACAAAGGGAAATGGTAAGCAACTGTTGTCCATGTATTCTATTATTGATGTTCATTGTTGGATATTTAGGGGTTGCGAAGTGTAGTTGATCATGATGAATATATTTGATGTTTAGTGGATGAGACAAGGGTGTATTTACACGTTCTTGTCGTTATTGGTGATGCTCATCTGGGTCGTGCTCAAGTTCTTTTTTTTTTTTTTTTGTTTTATGGACAGGTGATGTATGCTAACTCACTAAGATCAGAGTGTTGAGCTAGAACACACCATACAGTCACACAAACACACAGCTGGATGTTTGAACGTTGCAATAACTGATAGAAAACAACAAGCTGGAATAGAAGACAACCCAACAATAGAATAAAAGGGATAGACTTGCTTACAGTTGATACAGATACACCACAACTGCAATCAAGGGCAAACGACTCTCACATACATGCCTCTACAGATACACCAAAGCATGGATGATCAAGCTCAGTTTACACTTGCTGGATTTGCCAATTTCGATGTGACTGATTGAACCAAGATTGAGAGTTATAGGACACTCACAAACTTTCAGAGGTACTAAGACACTCGAGAATACTATTGAATGAATACTGAGATGCCTTTCATTGATAGAAAACTTCAGAATATAAAGAAAGCTGAAAGAACCCTAGAGGGGGGGTGAATAGGGTTATGAAAATTCTCTGCACAAATAATCAACTTGTAAAAGACGTTAGGTTCTTAATCTAGTTAGATTAAGATTCAATATAATGCAGAAGTATGATAAAGGACAATAAGCATAAACTGATTAACTTCCTTTATTATACTGAAACAGAATGAAGCAGAGCAACCTAAGGTGAATGTCCTTAGGTTGTACACAGAATAACTCAAGGTGAAGGACCTTAGGGTTTACAGCAGAGAACCAAGCGCCATTCAAGGACGCTTCTTATTTTCTGGAAAACAACACACACCAAATTCAACCTTTGGTATTTTAGCTCGATCGATCCTAAGTCCGTCTAGGAACGATTACACAAGTATCAATCAAACCTAATTCCGTTAAGGATTGATTACACTCAACCACCAATTTCTCACCGAACACAACTTTTCTACACGAAGAAAAGAACTCAAAACAGAGCACCCTCTGTTTTGGTAACACCCGATTTCTTCACTTGGAATCGTTAATTCAATTCGTGCTTGGTCTTTCTTATTTATGTGTGATTGTTGCTGCTTGTGTCCGTTGAAGAAAGGATCCTCCTTGCTCTGATTTGCTTCTACTTTCCTTGGGACGAAATCTTCCTTCCTTTTTGAGTTTTCTAGATTTGCTTCATTTTGTGCGAGATTTCCGGATTCAAAGATCTTGTTTTTCTTTCCAAACTCTTGCTCGATTGGTTCCTGCAATGCATATAGAGCAATCGAATAAGTCTGGTTAGAGAATGGACAAAGAGAATCAGATGACTCAGTTTCCAGAATTAACTTCCCTATTTCTTTGCTCTTTTTGTCTTTCGTGCTTGACATGAATGTCCTTGAGATGCTTGACGTAAATGTCCTTCAGCCTCTTGACGTAAATGTCCTTCAGCCTCTTTCGTATCACAGCTTTTCTAGCTAGATGAATTTTGGCTTTTATTCAAAATCGATCCAGTCACTAAGGTAGCATCCTTGAGGGGTTCTAACAATCTCCCCCTTTTTGATGAAAGGCAAAATTCATTTACACCACTTCTCCCCCTTTTTGACTTTTATCAAAAACTCTAGAGAACTCCTCCTTAATGTTTTAATCATCTCCAATAATCTGCAAGACTTAATAAACTTGTTAGTCCTAAGAGAGGGTGCTCCCCCTCAATATGTGCCATAAAAATAATCAATAATACTACTTATTTGAGTAGATCCATTTGTCAAGGTTCTTCATCCTAGGTCGGCCAAGGTCCTTGAGGGTTTCTTATTGCTGATGTAAGTAATGTCCTTGATTACTTCCGGCTCCCTTAAGCATTCACTCTCCTAGATGCTGAATATACCTGCAAAAATTTCTAACACCCTTCCTCAAGCCATAATTGACATAAAATTTAGGTTCTTGACTACTAGTAACAACCATGTTAGGAGGTCTTGTTCCTTTTGGAACCCTAACTTGTACAATTTTAGAACGATAATGGTTGAAGTAGTGAGATTTACCATATTTGCTTTTGGGAAGAGATGAATGACCTTGATATCTTGTCCCAAGATAGTTGTGTCGTTCTTGGTGCCACGCGTGAAATCTGTGGCCTTGGTACTGCTCATTAAGGTCCTTGTGTCGTCCTTGGTGCCTGGTTCTGATGGCTGGTCCTTGCGAGACAGAATGTCCTTGACGACAGTTTCGCTCCTTAACAGGGGAAGGACTTTTATGCCATGTTCCAAGGTTTTCTTGTTGCTTGGTTGCCTTAGCCAGAGACTCGTGACAATCATCAAGGTTGGTCTTGAGGTCTAGTATTTTAGCTTTGAGAATGTCGACCCTGGAGGTAAGCCCTTCACATAATTTCTCCAATTTCTCATTGGACTCTTTCATGCCTTTGTTGATTTCTTTTAGTGACCTAATCTCATTTAAATGCTTGGTCTCCCGTCCTGCAAACTTTAAAAGGCATTTTCCCAAGTACTTTTTAGGATAAGTGAGGAGATCATCAACAGTTACCTCCCTTGATTCATCCTTGTCACTGTCCAGATAGTCATCATTGGCTGCACCAACTTCCTCTGTGTCGTTGGTGTTTTTTCTCATGATGCAATGACTAGTAGTTTCCTCATCATCACTCCAAGTGGCCATTAAGGCCATGTGATTTCTCTTTTCTTTGTTCTTTCTGTGGTAGGGATAGTCCTTGATCAAGTGATCTGGGTCACCACAAAAACAACAAGAGAATATGTTAGTTCTATTATTAGATGAGTCATTACCTCTTTGGTTGATTCGTTTGGATGAAGGTCCACTAGAGGTATGACTTTTCTTGCATGATTTCTTGAGATCCTTGGCCATCAATGCCAAGATCTGGTTCTTATCATTGTCTTTAGGACCATAGATGCCCTTATGGGCTACGTCTTCCTTTTCATTTTGCTCTTCCTGGAGACGCATTTCGTGAGCAAGAAGCTTTCCAATGAGGTCACTTAATTGGAGAGTTTCCACGTTGTGAACTTCCTCTATTATAGTGACCTTTGATTCCCATTTCTTTCTTGTAAGACATCTGAGGACCTTGTGAACTTTTTCTTCATTGGAGTAGGTTTTCCCCAAGGACTTGAGTTTATTGACTATGACAGTGAATCGTTTGTACATGTCCTTGACGGATTCTCCATTCTTCATTTTGAAGGATTCATAGTGCTTGACATAGTTGTCACGCCTTATTCTTTGAACTTGGCTCGTCCCTTCATATGTGGTTACTAAGGTATCCCACACCTGTTTAGCTGTATCACAACCAGAGATAAATTCAAACTCATTAGAATCAAGTCCACAATAAAGGATCTGTAATGCTTTAACATTTTTATCCGCCTTTTCTGCCTCTTTGGCAGAATACTTGGATCTATCTTTGGGTTTCGTGATTTCTCTAACAGTGATCATGGGGACGAAGTCTCCATTCTCAATTCTGTCCCAAAGGTCATAGTCTTGATCCATGATGAATGTCCCGATACGCTTCTTCTAGTGTGCAAAGTTTGATCCTCTGAATAAAGGAGGACTGTTTAAGCAACGTCCTTGCCCTATATCACCATCTTCTATCCCAGCCATGATCTTTACCACAGAGCGGTTAGTCTCTGAATCTTCAGTGGACCAGGCTCTGATACCAATTGAAAGAACCCTAGAGGGGGGTGAATAGGGTTATGATAATTCTCTGCACAAATAATCAACTTGTAAAGGACGTTAGGTTCTTAATCTAGTTAGATTAAGATTCAATATAATGCAGAAGTATGATAAAGGATAATAAGCATAAACTGACTAACTTCCTTTATTATACTGAAACAGAATGAAGCAGAGCAACCTAAGGTGAATGTCCTTAGGTTGTACACAGAATAACCCAAGGTGAAGGACCTTAGGGTTTCTGTGAAGAACAGCGCCTTTCAAGGACGCTTCTTATTTTCTGGAAAACAACACACACCAAATTCAACCTTTGGTATTTTAGCTCGATCGATCCTAAATCCATCTAGGAACGATTACACAAATATCAATCAAACCTAATTCCGTTAAGGATTGATTACACTCAACCACCAATTTCTCACCGAACACAACATTTCTACACGAAGAAAAGAACTCAAAACAGAGCACCCTCTGTTTTGGTAACACCCGATTTCTTCACTTGGAATCATTAATTCAATTCGTGCTTGGTATTTCTTATTTATGTGTGATTGTTGCTGCTTGTGTCCGTTGAAGAAAGGATCCTCCTTGCTCTGATTTGCATCTACTTTCCTCTGGACGAAATCTTCCTTCCTTTTTGAGTTTTCCAGATTTGCTTCATTTTGTGCGAGATTTCCAGATTCAAAGATCTTGTTTTTCTTTCCAAACTCTTGCTCGATTGTTTCCTGCAATGCATATAGAGCAATCGAATTAGTCTAGTTAGAGAATGGACAAAGAGAATCAGATGACTCAGCTTCCAGAATTAACTTCCCTATTTCTTTGCTCTTTTTGTCTTTCGTGCTTGACATGAACGTCCTTGAGATGCTTGACGTAAATGTCCTTCAACCTCTTGACGTAAATATCCTTCAGCCTCTTTCATATCACAGCTTTTCTAGCTAGATGAATTTCGGCTTTTATTCAAAACCGATCCAGTCACTAAGGTAGCATCCTTGAGGGGTTCTAACAAAAGCTAATCAGTTTGATTAGCAGTTGCTTAAGCATAAGCATTCTGCCTAATCTCCCTGGATTATCCTAAGCTACAAAGCTTGAAACAAATACAGCTGATCATATCCTAATGATCTCGAGTACAAACTGTAAAAAAACAAAAGGAAAATACTAAGCTATTCTCTGATTGGACCAAATGCCAAAAGGGTGGCAAAATAGACCAATAGGGAGCTTTCCTCTCCTAAGGGGTAAAAACTAAGTTACTGAGGTAATTCCCACGCCAATGCTAACCTGGAAGTAATCTCAACAGGTTCTGGAAAGACCAAAACAACCCCGGTGAACAGAAATCAAAACACATAGCCCCATAACTGGGGTTCTGGAAAAACTGATAAAACAACCTTGCTGGGATTGGTTGTTCTGTCTTCTGAATCTTACTCGTGCCATGCTTGATCATGCTGGGACTTGGCTTGGACTTGAAAAGGACACGACAAGTAACAAAAAACTCCTAGGAAACATTGGCTGAAACTTCCTCAATCAAGAGATACAACATTGAGAAAGTCACCGCTTGATCTTATTCGCTGGAACTGGAATTGTGCGGATGACCAATCTTGATGAATTTGAGTGGTCGCGAATGCGGGCTTGCTTTACAATGGTGTAGCAAGCCTGGATGGATGCTGTTGGTGGTGTGGTGGCTGCTGGTGATGCTAAGAACTTCCTGTTGGAACTTTGGGCTGCTGAGAAGTCTGCTGAGTGGCTTCTTTGTAAGTCTTTGTGCTTTGAAAGCCCGCTTTGTTTTGCTGGAAGGGCTGGTCTAGCTGCTGAGTTGTGTGAAACAGCAAGTGCTCCTCCTCCTTGTGCTGCTGCTGTTGTAATTGGTGGTGAAGATCCCTTGGAAGCCTCCTTTGTTGATGAAGCTGCTGCTGCTGATTGTTCTCCTTGATGGTCTCCGTCATCTTCCCCAGGTTGAGGAAAGTTTGTCCTCAAACTTGGAAGGTCTTCATCTGCTGGATAATATGGTCGAAGATCTGCTACATTGAATGTTGCTGAGCCTCCATACTCTTCAGAGAGATCCAGTCTGTAGGCATTATCTCCAATTCTTTCAAGCACTTCAAAGGGGCCATCTGCTCTTGGCAACAGCTTGCCTTTTCTTTTTCTGGGGAACCTGTTCTTCCTGAGGTGGATCCAAACTAAGTCTCCTGGCTGGAAGGTCACCTTCTTCCTGTGCTTATTTGCTGAAGTAGACACCTGGTCAGTATATTTGGCAATTTTCTCCTTCACTTGCTGATGAAGCTCCTTGATTTGATCTGCTCTTTTACCTGCTTCAAAACTAAATTTGACAGAAGTAGTTAGTGGAACTAAATCCAAAGGGGAAATTGGATTTTTACCATAGACTACTTGGAATGGAGAGTAGCCTGTGGCCTTGGATGGTGCTTTGTTGTAAGCAAACTCAGCATGGGGCAATAAAGTATCCCATCCTGCTTTATTTTTGTGGATCAGTGCTCTCAATAGGACTCCAAGTGTTCTATTAGTAACCTCTGTCTGGCCATCAGTTTGTGGGTGGCAAGTGGTGCTGTACTTGAGCTGGGTGCCCAGTTTCTTCTATAGAGTGACCCAAAAACGGCTAAAAAACTTGGCATCCCTGTTAGATACCATTGTTCTTGGTACTCCATGCAATCTAACAATTTCTTTGAAGAATAATTCAGCAACTTTGGTGGCATCAAAGGTGGTGTGGCAAGGTATGAAATGTGCCATCTTTGAGAATCTATCAACCATCACCAATGATTGAATCCTTCCCTGTCTGTGTTCTTGGCTAACCTACAATGAAATCAAGGCTTACATCTTCCCAAGGGCTGCTGGGGACGTGCAATGGTGTGTACAAGCCTTGGGGTAGGCTGTGTGACTTTGCCAACTGACAGATATTGCACCTCTTCAATAGATGCTCCACATCCTTCCTCATCTTTGGCCAACTGTAATGCTCTCTTAGCATCAACAATGTCTTCTCAACTCCAAAATGTCCTGCTAAGCTTCCTCCATGGACTTCTGTGATCAACAATTCCCTGAAACTGCTCTTAGGGACACACAACCTGCTTCCTTTGAACAAATATCCTTGGCCTATGTGGTACAGACCCTGGGATTGCTGCTGAACAAATATCCTTGGCTTATTAGGTAACACTGATCCAGGCACTAAATCAAGTTTGTGCTGGATATCCCTTTTAGGTGGCAAACCAGTTGGAATTTCATTAGGAAATACATGCTGAAACTGCTAAAGTAGGGGTAGGAATAAAGGGTGGTCATTTTGTGGTGCTGAGGGTTCTTCAAGGTCTAAAAGGATCAAGTCCTTCTGTGTGCTAAACTCATGATGATCAGATAAAAGCAACACATCAAGACTAGGTTCAAGACACAAGGTTTTGGCTTTTTTTGTTAACTATGAGGGTTTCATGGGGGTCAGGACAATCTTTCTGTGGTTTATGGTCATGGTATAGGTATTAGCTCTTCCACAGTGGTTTACTGATCTATCATACAACCAAGGTCGACCCAAAAGCAAATGATATGCATCCATAGGTAAGAAATCACACCATACCTCATCTTTGTATGATTAACCAATTGAAAAAGCAACAAGGCATCTAGCAGAAACTTTGATACCTTTGCCTGAACTGAGCCACTGGATGGTATATGGTGTTGGCTGGGGCTTGGTTGCCAGGCTTAGCTTCTTCACCATAGTGCTAGATGCTGCATTGGTACAACTTCCACTGTCCACACTTTCCCTCCAATAGTGCATCTTGTATGAAAAATATTCTCCCTCTGCTCTTCTGCTTCCTCTATTGCTGAGCTGCTTAGAGTTCTTCTGATCACAAGCATTTCTCCCTCATCTGGACCTTCTTCTATAACCTCATCATCATAGATAGGGTTATGTTCATGCTCTGCATACTCCTGTTCTTCTTCCTGCACATTTTCAGGATCAATAAACAAAGCTGCTTGGTACTCAGCAAGAGTAACCATCCTCTTGTTTGGACATTATGAGGCAATGTGCCCTAGTCCTTGACACCTGAAACATCTTTTCTCTGTATAGGATCTGCTGATAGGGGCTGGGGTTCTTTGTGGTGAATTTTGTGGCTGATTTTGTGGGGGTCTTGGGGCTGGATTTCTTATTTGAGGTGGAAGTGGGGGTGGATAGGTCTTTTGTGGGGCATTATAAGGTTTGTAAGGGTTTGGCTTGGATGGTGCATAAGGTTTGGCTGGGTATCTGCTGCTGCTGTAGTCCTTTGCTCTAGACTTCTTCTGTTGTTCCACTTTGTGAGCCAGAGAACTTAGCTCATCAAGGGAATCATAGACCTGTAGCTCTACAATGTTCTTGATGCCTTCATTCAAGCGTACAAGATACCTGATATAGGTTTGCACTTCATTTTCTTGCATATTACACTTCCAAATCAAGTGCTCAAACTCCTTTGTGTACTCTTCTACTGACTTGTTCCCCTGCACAAAATGCTGCAACTTGTTGTAGTTCTTCTTCATGTAATTGTCTGGAAGGAACTTCTCCTTCAACTTCTGCCTCATCTCAAGCCAGGTACTCACTCTAGGCTCTCCAATCTGCATTCTCCTTCTCTGCAGATTAGTCCACTAAGTAGAAGCATATTTTTTTAACTTTAAGGCTACTAACTTCACCTTGTTTTCTTCTGAGACCTCCTTCAAATCAAAGACTCTTTCTACTGCAGAACCAATCTAGGAAAACATCAGGGTCCAACTCTCCTGCAAACTCAGGTATGTCAATCTTGAAATCAAGCTTTTCAACCCTCCTATCTTCCCTCCTTATTTCTCTTTCACTTTCACTTTCCTCCTCAGGTTCACTGATGATAGGTGACCTCCTAACTCTCCTCCTTCTTCCGGGTGTAGGCCTAGGACCTCGACCTCCTCTCCTTGTCCTACTAAAAGGATTCTCACCTTCTCCTTCCTCCATCTCATCATCAGTCTCCTTATTCAACTAATGCCTATGCAGTCTCATATAGTAATTCAACTGCTCACTCAGAAATTTCATTTTCTGTTCTACTTCTTCCTTTTCTTTCAATGTTTGTTCTAAGACTTCCTGTGGTGTTTTACTAGTTCCGGCCATTTTACTAAAACAAGAAAACACACTCCAAGATAGAACACAATGATCTGATACCAAGATGATGTATGCTAACTCAGTAAGATCAGAGTGTTGAGCTAGAACACACCATAAAGTCACACAAACACACAGCTGGATGTTTGAACTTTGCAATAACTGATATGGAGCTTTCCTCTCCTAAGGGGTAAAAACTAAGTTACTGAGGTAATTCTCGCGCCAATGCTAACCTGGAAGTAATCGCAACAGGTTAATATCATGCTGGAAAGACCAAAACAACCCCTGTGAACAGAAATCAAAACACATAGCCCCAGAACTGGGGTTCTGGAAAAACTAATAAAACAACCCTGCTGGGATTGGTTGTTCTGTCTTCTGAATCCTACTCGTGCCATGCTTGATCGTGCTGGGACTTGGCTTGGACTTTAAAAGGACACGACAAGGAACAAAAATCTCCTAGGAAACATTGGCTGAAACTTCCTCAGTCAAGAGATACAACATTGAGAAAGTCAGCTGCTTGGACTGTTGCTGCCTGGAACTGGAATTGGTCTGGATGACCAATGCTGATGGGCTGAGTGGCTGCAAATGCCAGGGCTTGCTTTACAATGGTGTAGCAAGCCTGGATGGATGCTGTTGGTGGTGTGGTGGCTGCTGGTGATGCTAAGAACTTCCTGTTGGAACTTTGGGCTGCTGAGAAGTCTGCTGAGTGGCTTGCTGTAAGTGTTGTGCTTTGAAAGCCTGCTGTTTCTGCTGGAAGGGCTGGTCTAGCTGCTGAGTTGTGTGAAACAGCAAGTGCTCCTCCTCCTTGTGCTGCTGCTGTTGTAATTGGTGGTGAAGATCCCTTGGAAGCCTCCTTTGTTGATGAAGTTGCTGCTGCTGATTGTTCTCCTTGATGGTCTCCGTCATCCTCCCCAGGTTGAGGAAAGTTTGTCCTCAAACTTAGAAGGTCTTCATCTGCTGGATAATATGGTCGAAGATCTGCTACATTGAATGTTGCTGAGCTTCCATACTCTTTAGAGAGATCCAGTCTGTAGGCATTATCTCCAATTCTTTCAAGCACTTCAAAGGGGCCATCTGCTCTTGGCAACAGCTTGCCTTTTCTTTTGCTGGGGAACCTGTTCTTCCTGAGGTGGATCCAAACTAAGTCTCTTGGCTGGAAGGTCACCTTCTTCCTGTGCTTGTTTGCTGAAGTAGACACCTAGTCAGTATATTTGGAAATTTTCTCCTTCACTTGTTGATGAAGCTCCTTGATTTGATCTGCTCTTTTACCTGCTTCAAAACTAAATTTGACAGAAGTAGTTAGAGGAACTAAATCCAAAGGGGAAATTGGATTTTTACCATAGATTACTTGGAATGGAGAGTAGCCTGTGGCCTTGGATGGAACTTTGTTGTAAGCAAACTCAGCATGGGGCAATAAAGTATCCCATCCTGCTTTATTTTTATGGATCAGTGCTCTCAATAGGACTCCAAGTGTTCTATTAGTAACCTCTGCCTGGCCATCAGTTTGTGGGTGGCAAGTGGTGCTGTACTTGAGCTGGGTGCCCAGTTTCTTATATAGAGTGACCCAAAAATGACTCAAAAACTTAGCATCCCTGTCAGATACCATTGTTCTTGGTACTCCATGCAATCTAACAATTTCTTAGAAGAATAATTCAGCAACTTTGGTGGCATCAAAGGTGGTGTGGCAGGGTATGAAATGTGCCATCTTTGAGAATCTATCAACCACCACCATGATTGAATCCTTCCTTGTCTGTGTTCTTGGCAAACCTACAATGAAATCAAGGCTAACATATTCCCAAGGGCTGCTGGGGACTGGCAATTGTGTGTACAAGCCTTGGGGTAGGTTGTGTGACTTTGCCAACTGATAGATATTGCACCTCTTCAATAGATGCTCCACATCCTTCCTCATCTTTGGCCAACTGTAATGCTCTCTTAACATCAACAATGTCTTCTCAACTCCAAAATGTCCTGCTAAGCTTCCTCCATGGACTTCTGTGATCAACAATTCCCTGAAACTGCTCTTAGGGACACACAACCTGCTTCCTTTGAACAAATATCCTTGGTCTATGTGGTACAGACCCTGGGAATGCTGCTGACACTTCTGGTACACCTGCTTGAAATCTCCATCCTCCTGATACAAGGCTTTTAAATGCTCAAAGCCAATAATTCTAGAATCAAGCATGTGAAGCAACATGTACCTTCTACTCAATGCATCTGCTCCTTTGTTTAGCACTCCTGATTTATGGTGGATCATGAAGTGAAAATGCTGCATATACTCTACCCAAGCAGCATGCCTGGTGTTAAACTTGTGCTGCCCTTGAATAAACTTCAAGGCCTCATAATCACAGTGAAGTATGAACTCTGCTCCAATAAGGTAGTGCCTCCAGTGCTGAAGAGCTCTGATGATGGCATAGAACTCTTTGTCATAGGTGCTGTATTTCTTCTTGGCATCATTTAGCTTTTCACTGAAATAGGCAACTGGCTTGCCCTCCTGAGTCAATACTGCTCCAATGCCAACTCCTGAAGCATCACATTCTACTTCAAAAACTTTGCTGAAGCTGGGTAGTGCTAGAACTGGTGTTGAAGTGAGCCTTTCTTTGACTTCTTCAAAGGCTTTCTGGGCTGCTGCTGTCCAAATAAAGGACTTTCCTTTCACCACTTCAGTCATTGGTGCTAGGATGGTGCTGAAATTCTTGACAAATCTCCTGTAAAATGAAGCCAGGCCATGGAAGCTCCTGACTTGATGAATAGAAGTGGGCACAGGCCACTCCCTGATTGCTTGAATCTTCTCATTATCAACCTGAATACCTGCTCAGAATAATGTATCCCAAGAAGTCCACTTGGGATGTAAAGAAGTGACACTTCTTGAGATTCCCAAATAACTCCTCCCTGCTTAAAATGGTTAAAACCTCCTGCAAATGCTTGACATGCTCTTGCTCAGACCTGCTATAGACAAGAATATCATCAAAGTATACCACAACACTCTTGCCTATGAGTGGCTTAAGGACCTGATTCATGAGTCTCATGAATGTAGATTGGGCATTAGTCAGACCAAAAGGCATGACCAACCATTCAAACAACCCTCCCTTGGTCTTAAATGCTGTTTTCCACTCATCTCCCTCATAGATCCTTATCTGGTAGTATCCACTCCTCAAATCAATCTTAGAAAAGACTGCTGACCCATGTAACTCATCCAACATGTCTTCAACTCTAGGTATAGGGTACCTATACTTTATTGTGATCTTGTTAATAGCCCTACAATCAATACACATTCTTTGGCTTCCATCTTTCTTAGGCACTAACAAGGCTGGGACTGCACATAGACTTAAACACTCCCTAATCATTCCCTTCTCCAATAACTCATCCACATGCCTCTGTATCTCATTGGTATCAGTTGGCGTCATCCTATAAGCTGGCTTATTAGGTAACACTGATCCAGGCACAAAATCAATTTTGTGCTGGATATCCCTTTTAAGTGGCAAACCAGTTGGAATTTCATTAGGAAATACATGCTGAAACTGCTGAAGTAGGGGTAGGAATAAAGGGTGGTCATTTTGTGGTGCTGAGGGTTCTTCAAGGTTTAAAAGGATCAAGTCCTTCTGTGTGCTAAACTCATGATGATCAGATAAAAGCAACACATCAAGACTAGGTTCAAGACACAAGGTTTTGGATTTTTTGGTTAACTATGAGGGTTTTATGGGGGTCAGGACAATCTTTCTGTGGTTTAGGGTCAGGGTATAGATATTAGCTCTTCCACAGTGGTTTACTGATCTATTATACAACCAAGGTCGACCCAAAAGCAAATGACATACATCCATAGGTAAGACATCATCCTAGACCTCATCTTTGTATGATTGACCAATTGAAAAAGCAACAAGGCATCTAGCAGAAACTTTGATACCTTTGCCTGAACTGAGCCACTGGATGGTATATGGTAGGCTGTGTGTACAAGCCTTGGGGCAGGCTGTGTGACTTTGCCAACTGACAGATATTGCACCTCTTCAATAGATGCTCCACATCCTTCCTCATCTTTGGCCAACTGTAATGCTCTCTTAACATCAACAATGTCTTCTCAACTCCAAAATGTCCTGCTAAGCTTCCTCCATGGACTTCTGTGATCAACAATTCCCTGAAACTGCTCTTAGGGACACACAACCTGCTTCCTTTGAACAAATATCCTTGGTCTATGTGGTACAGACCCTGGGATTGCTGCTGACACTTCTGGTACACCTGCTTGAAATCTCCATCCTCCTGATACAAGGCTTTTAAATGCTCAAAGCCAATAATTCTAGAATCAAGCATGTGAAGCAACATGTACCTTCTACTCAATGCATCTGCTCCTTTGTTTAGCACTCCTGATTTATGGTGGATCATGAAGTGAAAATGCTGCATATACTCTACCCAAGCAGCATGCCTGGTGTTAAACTTGTGCTGCCCTTGAATAAACTTCAAGGCCTCATAATCACAGTGAAGTATGAACTCTGCTCCAATAAGGTAGTGCCTCCAGTGCTGAAGAGCTCTGATGATGGCATAGAACTCTTTGTCATAGGTGGTGTATTTCTTCTTGGCATCATTTAGCTTTTCACTGAAATAGGCAACTGGCTTGCCCTCCTGAGTCAATACTGCTCCAATGCCAACTCCTGAAGCATCACATTCTACTTCAAAAACTTTGCTGAAGCTGGGTAGTGCTAGAACTGGTAGTGAAGTGATCCTTTCTTTGACTTCTTCAAAGGCTTTCTGGGCTGCTGCTGTCCAAATGAAGGACTTTCCTTTCACCACTTCAGTCATTGGTGCTAGGATGGTGCTGAAATTCTTGACAAATCTCCTGTAAAATGAAGCCAGGCCATGGAAGCTCCTGACTTGATGAATAGAAGTGGGCACAGGCCACTCCCTGATTGCTTGAATCTTCTCATTATCAATCTGAATACCTGCTGCTGTAACAATGTATCCCAAGAAGTCCACTTGGGATGTAAAGAAGTGACACTTCTTGAGATTCCCAAATAACTCCTCCCTGCTTAAAATGGTTAAAACCTCCTGCAAATGCTTGACATGCTCTTGCTCAGACCTGCTATAGACAAGAATATCATCAAAGTATACCACAACACTCTTGCCTATGAGTGGCTTAAGGACCTGATTCATGAGTCTCATGAATGTAGATGGGGCATTAGTCAGACCAAAAGGCATGACCAACCATTCAAACAACCCTCCCTTGGTCTTCAATGCTGTTTTCCACTCATCTCCCTCACAGATCCTTATCTGGTAGTATCCACTCCTCAAATCAATCTTAGAAAAGACTGCTGACCCATGTAACTCATCCAACATGTCTTCAACTCTAGGTATAGGGTACCTATACTTGATTGTGATCTTGTTAATAGCCCTACAATCAATACACATTCTTTGGCTTCCATCTTTCTTAGGCACTAACAAGGCTGGGACTGCACATGGACTTAAACTCTCCCTAATCATTCCCTTCTCCAATAACTCATCCACATGCCTCTGTATCTCATTGGTATCAGTTGGCGTCATCCTATAAGCTGGCTTATTAGGTAACACTGATCCAGGCACAAAATCAATTTTGTGCTGGATATCCCTTTTAAGTGGCAAACCAGTTGGAATTTCATTAGGAAATACATGCTGAAACTGCTGAAGTAGGGGTAGGAATAAAGGGTGGTCATTTTGTGGTGCTGAGGGTTCTTCAAGGTCTAAAAGGATCAAGTCCTTCTGTGTGCTAAACTCATGATGATCAGATAAAAGCAACACATCAAGACTAGGTTCAAGACACAAGGTTTTGGCTTTTTTGGTTAACTGTAAGGGTTTCATGGGGGTCAGGACAATCTTTCTGTGGTTTAGGGTCAGGGTATAGATATTAGCTCTTCCACAGTGGTTTATTGATCTATCATACAACCAAGGTCGACCCAAAAGCAAATGACATACATCCATAGGTAAGACATCATCCCAGACCTCATCTTTGTATGATTGACCAATTGAAAAAGCAACAAGGCATCTAGCAGAAACTTTGATACCTTTGCCTGAACTGAGCCACTGGATGGTATATGGTAGGCTGTGTGTACAAGCCTTGGGGTAGGCTGTGTGACTTTGCCAACTGACAGATATTGCACCTCTTCAATAGATGCTCCACATCCTTCCTCATCTTTGGCCAACTGTAATGCTCTCTTAACATTAACAATGTCTTCTCAACTCCAAAATGTCCTGCTAAGCTTCCTCCATGGACTTCTGTGACCAACAATTCCCTGAAACTGCTCTTAGGGACACACAACCTGCTTCCTTTGAACAAATATCCTTGGTCTATGTGGTACAGACCCTGGGATTGCTGCTGACACTTCTGGTACACCTGCTTCAAATCTCCATCCTCCTGATACAAGGCTTTTAAATGCTCAAAGCCAATAATTCTAGAATCAAGCATGTGAAGCAACATGTACCTTCTACTCAATGCATCTGCTCCTTTGTTTAGCACTCCTGATTTATGGTGGATCATGAAGTGAAAATGCTGCATATACTCTACCCAAGCAGCATGCCTGGTGTTAAACTTGTGCTGCCCTTGAATAAACTTCAAGGCCTCATAATCACAGTGAAGTATGAATTCTGCTCCAATAAGGTAGTGCCTCCAGTGCTGAAGAGCTCTGATGATGGCATAGAACTCTTTGTCATAGCTGGTGTATTTCTTCTTGGCATCATTTAGCTTTTCACTGAAATAGGCAACTGGCTTGCCCTCCTGAGTCAATACTGCTCCAATGCCAACTCCTGAAGCATCACTTTCTACTTCAAAAACTTTGCTGAAGCTTGGTAGTGCTAGAACTGGTACTGAAGTGATCCTTTCTTTGACTTCTTCAAAGGCTTTCTGGGCTGCTGCTGTCCAAATGAAGGACTTTCCTTTCACCACTTCAGTCATTGGTGCTAGGATGGTGCTGAAATTCTTGACAAATCTCCTGTAAAATGAAGCCAGGCCATGGAAGCTCCTGACTTGATGAATAGAAGTGGGCACATGCCACTCCCTGATTGCTTGAATCTTCTCATTATCAACATGATTACCTGCTGCTGTAACAATGTACCCCAAGAAGTTCACTTGGGATGTAAAGAAGTGACACTTCTTGAGATTCCCAAATAACTCCTCCCTGCTTAAAATGGTTAAAACCTCCTGCAAATGCTTGACATGCTCTTGCTCAGACATGCTATAGACAAGAATATCATCAAATTATACCACAACACTCTTGCCTATGAGTGGCTTAAGGACCTGATTCATGAGTCCCATGAATGTAGATGGGGCATTAGTCAGACACCAAGTCATGACCAACCATTCAAACAACCCTCCCTTGGTCTTAAATGTTGTTTTCCACTCAACTCCCTCATAGATCCTTATCTGGTAGTATCTACTCCTCAAATCAATCTTAGAAAAGACTGCTGACCCATGTAACTCATCCAACATGTCTTCAAGTCTAGGTATAGGGTACCTATACTTGATTGTGATCTTGTTAATAGCCCTACAATCAATACACATTCTTTGGCTTCCATCTTTCTTAGGCACTAACAAGGCTGGGACTGCACATGGACTTAAACTCTGCCTAATCATTCCTTTCTCCAATAACTCATCCACCTGCCTCTGTATCTCATTGGTATCAGTTGGTGTCATCCTATAAGTTGGCTTATTAGGTAACACTGATCCAGGCACTAAATCAAACCAGTTGGAATTTCATTAGGAAATACATGCTGAAACTGCTGAAGTAGGGGTAGGAATAAAGGGTGGTCATTTTGTGGTGTTGAGGGTTCTTCAAGGTCTAAAAGGATCAAGTCCTTCTGTGTGCTAAACTCATGATGATCAGATAAAAGCAACACATCAAGACTAGGTTCAAGACACAAGGTTTTGGCTTTTTTGGTTAACTGTGAGGGTTTCATGGGGGTCAGGACAATCTTTCTGTGGTTTATGGTCATGGTATAGGTATTAGCTCTTCCACAGTGGTTTACTGATCTATCATACAACCAAGGTCGACCCAAAAGCAAATGACATGCATCCATAGGTAAGACATCACATCAGACCTCATCTTTGTATGATTGACCAATTGAAAAAGCAACAAGGCATCTAGCAGAAACTTTGATACCTTTGCCTGAACTGAGCCACTGGATGGTATATGGTGCTGGGTGGGGCTTGGTTGCCACGCTTAGCTTCTTCACCATGGTGCTGGATGCCGCATTGGTATAGCTTCCACTGTCCACACTTTCCCTCCTATAGTGCATCTTGTATGAAAAATATTCTCCCTCTGCTCTTCTGCTTCCTCTACTGCTGAGCTGCTTAGAACTCTTCTGATCACAAGCATTTCTCCCTCATCTGGACCTTCTTCTATAACCTCATCATCATAGATAGGGTCATGTTCATGCTCTGCATACCCCTGTTCTTCTTCCTGCACATTTTCAAGATCAATAAACAAAGCTGCTTGGTACTTAGCAAGAGTAACCATCCTCTTGTTTGGACATTCTGAGGCAATGTGCCCTAGTCCTTGACACCTGAAACATCTTCTCTCTGTATAGGATCTGCTGATAGGGGCCGGGGTTCTTTGTGGTGAATTTTGTGGCTGATTTTGTGCGGGTCTTGGGGCTGGATTTCTGATTTGAGGTGGAAGTGGGGGTGGATAGGTCTTTTGTGGGGCATTATAAGGTTTGTAAGGGTTTGGCTTGGCTGGTGCATAAGGTTTGGCTGGGTATCTGCTGCTGCTGTAGTCCTTTGCTCTAGACTTCTTCTGTTGTTCCACTTTGTGAGCCAGAGAACTTAGCTCATCAAGGGAATCATAGACCTGTAGCTCTACAATGTTCTTGATGCCTTCATTCAAGCCTGCAAGATACCTGATATAGGTTTGCACTTCATTTTCTTGCATATTACACTTCCAAAGCAAGTGCTCAAACTCCTTTGTGTACTCTTCTACTGACTTGTTCCCCTGCACAAAATGCTGCAACTTGTTATAGTTCTCCTTCATGTAATTGTCTGGAAGGAACTTCTCCTTCAACTTCTGCCTCATCTCAAGCCAGGTACTCACTCTAGGCTCTCCAATCTGCATTCTCCTTCTCTTCAGATTAGTGCACTAAGTAGAAGCATATTTTTTTAACTTTTAGGCTACTAACTTCACCTTTTTTCTTCTGCGACCTCCTTCAAATCAAAGACTCTTTCTACTGTCTGTAACCAATCTAGGAAAACATCAGTGTCCAACTCTCCTGCAAACTCAGGTTTGTCAATCTTGAAATCAAGCTTTTCAACCCTCCTATCTTCCCTCCTTAAATTTCATTTTCTGTTCTACTTCTTCCTTTTCTTTCAATGTTTTACTAGTTCTGGCCATTTTACTAAAACAAGCAAACACACTCCAAGATAGAACACAATGCTCTGATACCAAGATGATGTATGCTAACTCACTAAGATCAGAGTGTTGAGCTAGAACACACCATACAGTCACACAAACACACAGCTGGATGCTTGAACTTTGCAATAACTGATAGAAAACAACAAGCTGGAATAGAAGACAACCCAACAACAGAATAAAAGGGATAGACTTGCTTACAGTTGATACAGATACACCACAACTGGAATCAAGGGCAAGGGACTCTCACATACATGCCTCTACAGATACACCAAAGCATGGATGATCAAGCTCAGTTTACACTTGCTGGATTTGCCAATTTCCAGTGACAGGAACTGATTGAACCAAGATTGAGGGTTATAGGACACTCACAAACTTTCAGAGGTACTAAGACACTCGAGAATACATTGAATGAACACTGAGATGCCTTTCATTGATAGAAAACTTCAGAATATAAAGAAAGCTAATCAGTTTGATTTGCAGTTGCTTAAGCATAAGCATTCTGCCTAATCTCCCTGGATTATCCTAAGCTACAAAGCTTGAAACAAATACAGCTGATCATATCCTAATGATCTCGAGTACAAACTGTAAAAAAAACAAAAGCAAAATACTAAGCTATTCTCTGATTGGACCAAATGCCAAAAGGGTGGCAAAATAGACCAATATGGAGCTTTCCACTCCTAAGGGGTAAAAACTAAGTTACTGATGTAATTCTCGCGCCAATGCTAACCTGGAAGTAATCGCAACAGGTTAATATCATGCTGGAAAGACCAAAACAACCCCAGTGAACAGAAATCAAAACACATAGTCCCAGAACTGGGGTTCTGGAAAAACTGATAAAACAACCCTGCTGGGATTGGTTGTTTTGTCTTCTGAATCTTACTCGTGCCATGCTTGATCATGCTAGGACTTGGCTTGGACTTGAAAAGGACACGACAAGGAACAAAAAACTCCTAGGAAACATTGGCTGAAACTTCCACAATCAAGAGATACAACATTGAGAAAGTCAGCTGCTTGGACTGTTGCTGTTG
Organism: Portulaca oleracea; assembly: GCA_029582165.1. NCBI lineage: Eukaryota > Viridiplantae > Streptophyta > Magnoliopsida > Caryophyllales > Portulacaceae > Portulaca > Portulaca oleracea. The sequence goes on from CM055882.1 coordinate 37,710,851, forward strand.
GGAACTGGAATTGGTCTGGATGACCAATGCTGATGGGCTGAGTGGTTGCAAATGCCAAGGCTTGCTTTACAATGGTGTAGCAAGCCTGGATGGATGCTGTTGGTGGTGTGGTGGCTGCTGGTGATGCTAAGAACTTCCTGTTGGAACTTTGGGCTGCTGAGAAGTCTGCTGAGTGGCTTGCTGTAAGTGCTGTGCTTTGAAAGCCTTCTGTTTCTACTGGAAGGGCTGGTCTAGCTGCTGAGTTGTGTGAAACAGCAAGTGCTCCTCCTCCTTGTGCTGCTGCTGTTGTAATTGCTGGTGAAGATCCCTTCGAAGCCTCCTTTGTTGATGAAGCTGCTGATGCTGATTGTTCTCCTTGATGGTCTCCATCATCCTCCCCAGGTTGAGGAAAGTTTGTCCTCAAACTTGGAAGGTCTTCATCTGCTGGATAATGTGGTCGAAGATCTGCTACATTGAATGTTGCTGAGCCTCCATGCTCTTCAGATAGATCCAGTCTATAGGCATTATCTCCAATTCTTTCAAGCACTTCAAAGGGGCCATCTTCTCTTGGCAACAACTTGCCTTTTCTTTTGCTGGGGAACCTGTCCTTCCTGAGGTGGATCCAAACTAAGTCTCCTGGCTGGAAGGTCACCTTCTTCCTGTGCTTGTTTGCTGAAGTAGACACATGTTCAGTATATTTGGCAATTTTCTCCTTCACTTGCTGATGAAGCTCCTTGATTTGATCTGCTCTTTTACCTGCTTCAAAACTAAATTTGACAGAAGTAGTTAGTGGAACTAAATCCAAAGGGGAAATTGGATTTTTACCATAGACTACTTGGAATGGAGAGTAGCCTGTGGCCTTGGATGGTGCTTTGTTATACGCAAACTCAGCATGGAGCAATAGAGTATCCCATCCTGCTTTATTGTTGTGGATCAGTGCTCTCAATAGGATTTTAAGTGTTCTACTAGTAACCTCTGTTTGGCCATCAGTTTGTGGGTGGCCAGTGCCGCTGTACTTGAGCTAGGTGCCTAGTTTCTTCCATAGAGTGACCCAAAAATGGCTCAAAAACCTGGTATCCCTGTCAGATACCAATGTTCTTGGTACTCCATGCAATCTAACAATTTCTTAGAAGAATAATTCAGCAACTTTGGTGGCATCAAAGGTGGTGTGGCAGGTTATGAAATGTGCCTTCTTTGAGAATCTATCAACCACCACCATGATTGAATCCTTCCCTCTCTGTGTTCTTTGCAAACCTACAATGAAATCAAGGCTTACATCTTCCCAAGGGCAGCTGGGGACTGGCAATGGTGTGTACAAGCCTTGGGGTAGGCTGTGTGACTTTGCCAACTGACAGATATTGCACCTCTTCAATAAATGCTCCACATCCTTCCTCATCTTTAGCCAACTGTAATGCTCTCTTAACATCAACAATGTCTTCTCAACTCCAAAATGTCCTGCTAAGCTTCCTCCATAGACTTCTGTGATCAACAATTCCCTGAAACTACTCTTAGGGACACACAACCTGCTTCCTTTGAACAAATATCCTTGGTGTATGTGGTACAGACCCTGGGATTGCTGCTGACACTTCTGGTACACCTGCTTGAAATCTCCATCCTCATGATACAAAGCTTTTAAATGCTCAAAGCCAATAATTCTAGAATCAAGCATGTGAAGCAACATGTACCTTCTACTCAATGCATATGCTCCTTTGTTTAGCACTCCTGATTTATGGTGGATCATGAAGTGAAACTGCTGCTGATACTCTACCCAAGCAGCATGCCTGGTGTTGAGCTTGTGCTGTCCTTGAATAAACTTCAAGGCCTCATAATCACAGTGAAGTATGAACTCTGCTCCAATAAGGTAGTGCCTCCAGTGCTGAAGAGCTCTGATGATGGCATAGAACTCTTTGTCATAGGTGCTATATTTCTTCTTGGCATAATTTAGCTTTTCACTGAAATAGGCAACTGGGTTGCCCTCCTGTGTCAATACTGCTCCAATGCCAACTCCTTAAGCTCAAAAACTTTGCTAAAGCTGGGTAGTGCTAGAACTGGTGCTGAAGTGAGCCTTTCTTTGACTTCTTCAAAAGCTTTCTGGGCTGCTGCTGTCCAAATGAAGGACTTTCCTTTCACCACTTTAGTCATTGGTGCTAGGATGGTGCTGAAATTCTTGATAAATCTCTTGTAAAATGATGCCAGGCTATGGAAGCTCCTGACTTGATGAATAGAAGTGTGTACAGGCCACTCCCTGATTGCTTGAATCTTCTCATTATCAACCTGAATATTTGCTGCTGTAACAATGTACCCCAAGAAGTTCACTTGGGATGTATAGAAGTGACACTTCTTGAGATTCCCAAATAACTCCTCCCTGCTTAAAATGGTTAAAACCTCCTGCAAATGCTTGACATGCTCTTGCTCAGACCTGCTATAGACAAGAATATCATCAAAGTATACCACAACACTCTTGCCTATGAGTGGCTTAAGGACCTGATTCATGAGTCCCATGAATGTAGATGGGGCATTAGTCAGACCAAAAGGCATGACCAACCATTCAAACAACCGTCCCTTGGTCTTAAATGCTGTTTTCCACTCATCTCCCTCATAGATCCTTATCTGGTAGTATCCACTCCTCAAATCAATCTTAGAAAGATCACACCCATGTAACTCATCCAACATGTCTTCAAGTCTAGGTATAGGGTACCTATACTTGATTGTGATCTTGTTAATATCCCTACAATCAATACACATTCTTTGACTTCCATCTTTCTTAGGCGTTAAAAAGGCTGGGACTGCACATGGACTTAAACTCTCCCTAATCATTCCCTTCTCCAATAACTCATCCACCTGCCTCTGTATCTCATTGGTATCAGTTGGTGTCATCCTATAAGTTGGCTTATTAGGTAACACTGATCCAGGCACTAAATCAATTTTGTGCTGGATATCCCTTTTAGATGGCAAACCAGTTGGAATTTCATTAGGAAATACATGCTGAAACTGCTGAAGTAGGGGTAGGAATAAAGGGTGGTCATTTTGTGGTGCTGAGGGTTCTTCAAAATCTAAAAGGATCAAGTCCTTCTGTGTGCTAAACTCATGATGATCAGATAAAAGCAACACATCAAGACTAGGTTCAAGACACAAGGTTTTGGCTTTTTTGGTTAACTATGAGGGTTTCATGGGGGTTAGGACAATCTTTCTGTGGTTTATGGTCATGGTATAGGTATTAGCTCTTCCATAGTGGTTTACTGATCTATCATACAACCAAGGTCGACCCAAAAGCAAATGACATGCATCCATAGGTAAGACATCACATCAGACCTCATCTTTGTATGATTGACCAATTGAAAAAGCAACAAGGCATCTAGCAGAAACTTTGATACCTTTGCTCAATCGAGCCAATCGGATGGTATATGGTGCCGGGTGGGGCTTGGTGCTGTGCTTAGCTTCTTCACCATAGTCTGGATCGCCGACGTGCAGACTTCCATCGCCCACACTTTCCTCCAATAGTGCATCTTGTATGAAAAATATGCTCCTCTCGCTTCTTCTCGCTCTCTATTCGAGCCGCTTAGAACTCTTCTGATCACAAGCATTTCTCCCTCATCTGGACCTTCTTCTATAACCTCATCATCATAGATAGGGTCATGTTCATGCTCTGCATACCCCAGTTCTTCTTCCTGCACATTTTTAGGATCAATAAACAAAGCTGCTTGGTACTCAGCAAGAGTAACCATCCTCTTGTTTGGACATTCTGAGGCAATGTGCCCTAGTCTTTTACACCTAAAACATCTTCTCTCTGTATAGGATCTGCTGATAGGGGCTGGGGTTCTTTGTGGTGAATTTTGTGGCTGATTTTGTGGGGGTCTTAAATGGATTTGATTTGAGGTGGCAGTGGGGGGGGATAGGTCTTTTGTGGGGCATTATAAGGTTTGTAAGGGTTTGTCTTGGCTGGTGCATAAGGTTTGGCTGGGTATCTGCTGCTGCTGTAGTCCTTTGCTCTAGACTTCTTCTGTTGTTCCACTTTGTGAGCCAGAGAACTTAGCTCATCAAGGGAATCATAGACCTGTAGCTCTACAATGTTCTTGATGCCTTCATTCAAGCCTGCAAGATACCTGATATAGGTTTGCACTTCATTTTCTTGCATATTACACTTCCAAAGCAAGTGCTCAAACTCCTTTGTGTACTCTTCTACTGACTTGTTCCCCTGCACAAAATGCTGCAACTTGTTGTAGTTCTCCTTCATGTAATTGTCTGGAAGGAACTTCTCCTTCAACTTCTGCCTCATCTCAAGCCAGGTACTCACTCTAGGCTCTCCAATCTCCATTCTCCTTCTCTGCAGATTAGTCCACTAAGTAGAAGCATATTTTTTTAACATTAAGGCTACTAACTTCACCTTGTTTTCTTCTGAGACCTCCTTCAAATCAAAGACTCTTTCTACTGTCTGTAACCAATCTAGGAAAACATCAGGGTCCAACTCTCCTGCAAACTCAGGTATGTCAATCTTGAAATCAAGCTTTTCAACCCTCCTATCTTCCCTCCTTATTTCTCTTTCACTTTCACTTTCCTCCTCAGGTTCACTGATGATAGGTGACCTCCTAACTCTCCTCCTTCTTCCGGGTGTAGGCCTAGGACCTCGACCTCCTCTCCTTGTCCTACTAAAAGGATTCTCACCTTCTCCTTCCTCCATCTCATCATCAGTCTCCTTATTCAACTGATGCCTATGCAGTCTCATATAGTAATTCAATTGCTCACTCAGAAATTTCATTTTCTGTTCTACTTCTTCCTTTTCTTTCAATGTTTTACTAGTTCCGGCCATTTTACTAAAACAAGCAAACACACTCCAAGATAGAACACAATGCTCTGATACCAAGATGATGTATGCTAACTCACTAAGATCAGAGTGTTGAGCTAGAACACACCATACAGTCACACAAACACACAGCTGGATGCTTGAACTTTGCAATAACTGATAGAAAACAACAAGCTGGAATAGAAGACAACCCAACAACAGAATAAAAGGGATAGACTTGCTTACAGTTGATACAGATACACCACAACTGGAATCAAGGGCAAGGGACTCTCACATACATGCCTCTACAGATACACCAAAGCATGGATGATCAAGCTCAGTTTACACTTGCTGGATTTGCCAATTTCCAGTGACAGGAACTGATTGAACCAAGATTGAGGGTTATAGGACACTCACAAACTTTCAGAGGTACTAAGACACTCGAGAATACATTGAATGAACACTGAGATGCCTTTCATTGATAGAAAACTTCAGAATATAAAGAAAGCTAATCAGTTTGATTTGCAGTTGCTTAAGCATAAGCATTCTGCCTAATCTCCCTGGATTATCCTAAGCTACAAAGCTTGAAACAAATACAGCTGATCATATCCTAATGATCTCGAGTACAAACTGTAAAAAAAACAAAAGCAAAATACTAAGCTATTCTCTGATTGGACCAAATGCCAAAAGGGTGGCAAAATAGACCAATATGGAGCTTTCCTCTCCTAAGGGGTAAAAACTAAGTTACTTATGTAATTCTCGCGCCAATGCTAACCTGGAAGTAATCGCAACAGGTTAATATCATGCTGGAAAGACCAAAACAACCCGGAATGTAAATCAAAACATATAGTCCTAACTGGGTTCGAAAATCGATAAAACAACCCCGCTGATTGGTTGTTTTGTCTTCGAATCTTACTCGCCATGCTTGATCATGCTAGGACTTGGCTTGGACTTGAAAAGGACATGACAAGGAACAAAAAACTCCTAGGAAACATTGGCTGAAACTTCCACAATCAAGAGATACAACATTGAGAAAGTCAGCTGCTTGGACTGTTGCTGTTGGGAACTGGAATTGGTCTGGATGACCAATGCTGATGGGTTGAGTGGTTGCAAATGCCAAGGCTTGCTTTACAATGGTGTAGCAAGCCTGGATGGATGCTGTTGGTGTGGTGGCCTTGGTGATGCTAAGAACTTCTGTTGGAACTTTGGGTCGCCGAGAAGTCCGCGAGTGGCTTCTTTGTAAGTCTTTGTGCTTTGAAAGCCTTCGCTTCTACCGGAAGGGCCGGGTCTAGCCTTGAGTTGTGAAACAGCAAGTGCTCCTCCTCCTTGTGCTGCTGCTGTTGTAATTGCTAGTGAAGATCCCTTCGAAGCCTCCTTTCTTGATGAAGCTGCTGATGCTGATTGTTCTCCTTGATGGTCTCCATCATCCTCCCCAGGTTGAGGAAAGTTTGTCCTCAAACTTGGAAGGTCTTCATCTGCTGGATAATATGGTCGAAGATCTGCTTAATTGAATGTTGCTGAGCTTCCATACTCTTTAGAGAGATCCAGTCTGTAGGCATTATCTCCAATTCTTTCAAGCACTTCAAAGGGGCCATCTGCTCTTGGCAACAGCTTGCCTTTTCTTTTGCTGGGGAACCTGTTCTTCCTGAGGTGGATCCAAACTAAGTCTCCTGGCTGGAAGGTCACCTTCTTCCTGTGCTTGTTTGCTGAAGTAGACACCTAGTCAGTATATTTGGAAATTTTCTCCTTCACTTGTTGATGAAGCTCCTTGATTTGATCTGCTCTTTTACCTGCTTCAAAACTAAATTTGACAGAAGTAGTTAGTGGAACTAAATCCAAAGGGGAAATTGGATTTTTACCATAGACTACTTGGAATGGAGAGTAGCCTGTGGCCTTGGATGGTTCTTTGTTATACGCAAACTCCGCATGGGGCAATAGAGTATCCCATCCTACTTTATTTTTGTGGATCAGTGCTCTCAATAGGATTTTAAGTGTTCTACTAGTAACCTCTGTTTGGCCATCAGTTTGTGGGTGGCCAGTGCCGCTGTACTTGAGCTAGGTGCCTAGTTTCTTCCATAGAGTGACCCAAAAATGGCTCAAAAACTTGGTATCCCTATCATATACCATTGTTCTTGGTACTCCATGCAATCTAACAATTTCTTGGAAGAATAATTCAACAACTTTAGTGGCATCAAAGGTGGTGTGGCAGGGTATGAAATGTGCCATCTTTGAGAATCTATCAACCACCACCATGATTGAATCCTTCCCTCTCTGTTTTCTTGGCAAATTTACAATGAAATCAAGGCTTACATCTTCCCAAGGGCTGCTGGGGACTGGCAATGGTGTATACAAGCCTTGGGGTAGGCTGTGTGACTTTGCCAACTGACAGATATTGCACCTCTTCAACAGATGCTCCACATCCTTCCTTATCTTTGGCCAACTGTAATGCTCCCTTAACATCAACAATGTCTTCTCAACTCCAAAATGTCCTGCTAAGCTTCCTCTATGCTCCCTTAACATCAACAATTCCCTGAAACTACTCTGTGGACACACAACTCGCTCTTGAACAAATATCCTTGGTGTATGTGGTACAGACCCTGGGATTGCTGCTGACACTTCTGGTACACCTGCTTGAAATCTCCATCCTCATGATACAAAGCTTTTAAATGCTCAAAGCCAATAATTCTAGAATCAAGCATGTGAAGCAACATGTACCTTCTACTCAATGCATATGCTCCTTTGTTTAGCACTCCTGATTTATGGTGGATCATGAAGTGAAATCACGCTGATATACTCTACCCAAGCAAAGATGCACGTGTTGAGCTTGTCTTTGGCCGCCTTGAATAAACTTCAAGGCCTCGTAATCATAGTGAAGTATGAACTCTGCTCCAATAAGGTAGTGCCTCCAGTGCTGAAGAGCTCTGATGATGGCATAGAACTCTTTGTCATAGGTGCTATATTTCTTCTTGGCATAATTTAGCTTTTCACTGAAATAGGCAAATCGGGTTCTCCTCGTGTCAATACTGCTCCAATGCCAACTCCTTAAGCTCAAAAACTTTGCTGAAGCTGGGTAGTGCTAGAACTGGTGCTGAAGTGAGCCTTTCTTTGACTTCTTCAAAAGCTTTCTGGGCTACTGCTGTCCAAATGAAGGACTTTCCTTTCACCACTTTAGTCATTGGTGCTAGGATGGTGCTGAAATTCTTGATAAATCTCTTGTAAAATGATGCCAGGCTATGGAAGCTCCTGACTTGATGAATAGAAGTGTGTACAGGCCACTCCCTGATTGCTTGAATCTTCTCATTATCAACCTGAATACCTGCTGCTGTAACAATGTACCCCAAGAAGTTCACTTGGGATGTAAAGAAGTGACACTTCTTGAGATTCCCAAATAACTCCTCCCTGCTTAAAATGGTTAAAACCTCCTGCAAATGCTTGACATGCTCTTGCTCAGACCTGCTATAGACAAGAATATCATCAAAGTATACCACAACACTCTTGCCTATGAGTGGCTTAAGGACCTGATTCATGAGTCCCATGAATGTAGATGGGGCATTAGTCAGACCAAAAGGCATGACCAACCATTCAAACAACCCTCCCTTGGTCTTAAATGCTGTTTTCCACTCATCTCCCTCATAGATCCTTATCTGGTAGTATCCACTCCTCAAATCAATCTTAGAAAAGACTGCTGACCCATGTAACTCATCCAACATGTCTTCAAGTCTAGGTATAGGGTACCTATACTTGATTGTGATCTTGTTAATATCCCTACAATCAATACACATTCTTTGGCTTCCATCTTTCTTAGGCGCTAAAAAGGCTGGGACTGCACATGGACTTAAACTCTCCCTAATCATTCCCTTCTCCAATAACTCATCCATCTGCCTCTGTATCTCATTGGTATCAATTGGTGTCATCCTATAAGTTGGCTTATTAGGTAACACTGATCCAGGCACTAAATCAATTTTGTGCTGGATATCCCTTTTAGATGGCAAACCAGTTGGAATTTCATTAGGAAATACATGTCAAATCCGCCAAGTAGGGGTAGGAATAAAGGGTGGTCATTTTGTGGTGCTGAGGGTTCTTCAAAATCTAAAAGGATCAAGTCCTTCTGTGTGCTAAACTCATGATGATCAGATAAAAGCAACACATCAAGACTAGGTTCAAGACACAAGGTTTTGGCTTTTTTGGTTAACTATAAGGGTTTCATGGGGGTCAGGACAATCTTTCTGTGGTTTATGGTCATGGTATAGGTATTAGCTCTTCCATAGTGGTTTACTGATCTATCATACAACCAAGGTCGACCCAAAAGCAAATGACATGCATCCATAGGTAAGACATCACATCAGACCTCATCTTTGTATGATTGACCAATTGAAAAAGCAACAAGGCATCTAGCAGAAACTTTGATACCTTTGCCTGAACTGAGCCACTGGATGGTATATGGTGCTGGGTGGGGCTTGGTTGCCAGGCTTAGCTTCTTCACCATAGTGCTGGATGCTGCATTGGTACAGCTTCCACTGTCCACACTTTCCCTCCAATAGTGCATCTTGTATGAAAAATATGCTCCCTCTGCTCTTCTGCTTCCTCTATTGCTGAGCTGCTTAGAACTCTTCTGATCACAAGCATTTCTCCCTCATCTGGACCTTCTTCTATAACCTCATCATCATAGATAGGGTCATGTTCATGCTCTGCATACCCCAGTTCTTCTTCCTGCACATTTTTAGGATCAATAAATAAAGCTGCTTGGTACTCAGCAAGAGTAACCATCCTCTTGTTTGGACATTCTGAGGCAATGTGCCCTAGTCTTTGACACCTGAAACATCTTCTCTCTGTATAGGATCTGCTGATAGGGGCTGGGGTTCTTTGTGGTGAATTTTGTGGCTGATTTTGTGGGGGTCTTGGGGCTGGATTTCTGATTTGAGGTGGAAGTGGGGGTGGATAGGTCTTTTGTGGGGCATTATAAGGTTTGTAAGGGTTTGTCTTGGCTGGTGCATAAGGTTTGGCTGGGTATCTGCTGCTGCTGTAGTCCTTTGCTCTAGACTTCTTCTGTTGTTCCACTTTGTGAGCCAGAGAACTTAGCTCATCAAGGGAATCATAGACCTGTAGCTCTACAATGTTCTTGATGCCTTCATTCAAGCCTGCAAGATACCTGATATAGGTTAGCACTTCATTTTCTTGCATATTACACTTCCAAAGCAAGTGCTCAAACTCCTTTGTGTACTCTTCTACTGACTTGTTCCCCTGCACAAAATGCTGCAACTTGTTGTAGTTCTCCTTCATGTAATTGTCTGGAAGGAACTTCTCCTTCAACTTCTGCCTCATCTCAAGCCAGGTACTCACTCTAGGCTCTCCAATCTGCATTCTCCTTCTCTGCAGATTAGTCCACTAAGTAGAAGCATATTTTTTTAACTTTTAGGCTACTAACTTCACCTTGTTTTCTTCTGCGACCTCCTTCAAATCAAAGACTCTTTCTACTGTCTGTAACCAATCTAGGAAAACATCAGTGTCCAACTCTCCTGCAAACTCAGGTATGTCAATCTTGAAATCAAGCTTTTCAACCCTCCTATCTTCCCTCCTTATTTCTCTTTCACTTTCACTTTCCTCCTCAGGTTCACTGATCCTAGGTGACCTCCTAACTCTCCTCCTTCTTCTGGGTGTAGGCCTAGGACCTCGACCTCCTCTCCCTGTCCTACTAAAAGGATTCTCACCTTCTCCTTCCTCCATCTCATCATCAGTCTCCTTATTCAACTGATGCCTATGCAGTCTCATATAGTAATTCAACTGCTCACTCAGAAATTTCATTTTCTGTTCTACTCCTTCCTTTTCATTCAATGTTTGTTCTAAGACTTCCTGTGGTGTTTTACTAGTTCCGGCCATTTTACTAAAACAAGAAAACACACTCCGAGATAGAACACAATGATCTGATACCAAGATGATGTATGCTAACTCACTAAGATGAGAGTGTTGAGCTAGAACACACCATAAAGTCACATAAATAAACAACTGGATGCTTGAACTTTGCAATAACTGGTAGAAAACAACAAGCTCGAATAGAAGACAGCCCAACAACAGAATAAAAGGGATAGACTTGCTTACAGCTGATACAGATACACCACAACTGCAATCAAGGGCAAGGGACTCTCACATACATGCCTCTACAGATACACCAAAGCATGGATGATCAAGCTCAGTTTACACATGCTGGATTTTCCAATTTCCAGTGACAGGAACTGATTGAACCAAGATTGAGAGTTATAGGACACTCACAAACTTTCAGAGGTACTAAGACACTCGAGAATACTATTGAATGAACACTGAGATGCCTTTCATTGATAGAAAACTTCAGAATATAAAGAAAGCTAATCAGTTTGATTAGTAGTTGCTTAAGCATAAGCATTCTGCCTAATCTTCCTAGATTATCCTAAGCTACAAAGCTTGAAACAAATACAGCTGATCATATCCTAATGATCTCGAGTACAAACTGTAAAAAAAACAAAAGCAAAATACTAAGCTATTCTCTGATTGGACCAAATGCCAAAAGGGTGGCAAAATGGACCAATATGGAGCTTTCCTCTCCTAAGGGGTAAAAACTAACTTACTGAGGTAATTGTCGCGCCAATGCTAACCTAGAAGTAATCTCAACAGGTTAATATCATGCTGGAAAGACCAAAACAACCCCTGTGAACAGAAATCAAAACACATAGCCCCAGAACTGGGGTTCTGGAAAAACTGATAAAACAACCCTGCTGAGATTGGTTGTTCTGTCTTCTGAATCTTACTCGTGCCATGCTTGATCATGCTGGGAGTTGGCTTGGACTTGAAAAGGACACGATAAGGAACAAAAAACTCCTAGGAAACATTGGCTGAAACTTCCTTAATCAAGAGATACAACATTGAGAAAGTCAGCTGCTTGGACTGTTGCTGCTGGGAACTGGAATTGGTCTGGATGACCAATGCTGATGGGCTGAGTGGCTGCAAATGCCAAGGCTTGCTTTACAATGGTGTAGCAAGCCTGGATGGATGCTTTTGGTGGTGTGGTGGCTGCTGGTGATGCTAAGAACTTCCTGCTGGAACTTTGGGCTGCTGAGAAGTCTGCTGAGTGGCTTGCTGTAAGTGCTGTGCTTTGAAAGCCTGCTGTTTCTGCTGGAAGGGCTGGTCTAGCTGCTGAGTTGTGTGAAACAGCAAGTGCTCCTCCTCCTTGTGCTGCTGCTGTTGTAATTGCTGGTGAAGATCCCTTGGAAGCCTCCTTTGTTGATGAAGCTGCTGCTGCTGATTGTTCTCCTTGATGGTCTCCATCATCCTCCCCAGGTTGAGGAAAGTTTGTCCTCAAACTTGGAAGGTCTTCATCTGCTGGATAATATGGTCGAAGATCTGCTACATTGAATGTTGCTGAGCCTCCATACTCTTCAGATAGATCCAGTATGTAGGCATTATCTCCAATTCTTTCAAGCACTTCAAAGGGGCCATCTGCTTGCCTTTGCTTTATTTGGGAACTGTCCCTTCCTGAGGTGGATCCAAACTAAGTCTCCTGGCTGGAAGGTCAACTTCTTCCTGTGCTTGTTTGCTGAAGTAGACACCTGTTCAGTATATTTGGCAATTTTTTCCTTCACTTGCTGATGAAGCTCCTTGATTTGATCTGCTCTTTTGCTTGCTTCAAAACTAAATTTGACAGAAGTAGTTAGTGGAACTAAATCCAAAGGGGAAATTGGATTTTTACCATAGACTACTTGGAATGGAGAGTAGCCTGTGGCCTTGGATCGTGCTTTGTTGTAAGCAAACTCAGTATGGGGCAATAGAGTATCCCATCCTGCTTTATTTTTGTGGATCAGTGCTCTCAATAGGACTCCAAGTGTTCTATTAGTAACCTCTGTCTGGCCATCAGTTTGTGGGTGGCAAGTGGTGCTGTACTTGAGCTGGGTGCCCAGTTTCTTCCATAGATTGGCCCAAAAATGGCTCAAAAACTTGGTATCCCTATCATATACCATTGTTCTTGGTACTCCATGCAATCTAACAATTTCTTGGAAGAATAATTCAACAACTTTAGTGGCATCAAAGGTGGTGTGGCAGGGTATGAAATGTGCCATCTTTGAGAATCTATCAACCACCACCATGATTGAATCCTTCCCTCTCTGTTTTCTTGGCAAACCTACAATGAAATCAAGGCTTACATCTTCCCAAGGGCTGCTGGGGACTGGCAATGGTGTGTACAAGCCTTGGGGTAGGCTGTGTGACTTTGCCAACTGACAGATATTGCACCTCTTCAACAGATGCTCCACATCCTTCCTTATCTTTGGCCAACTGTAATGCTCCCTTAACATCAACAATGTCTTCTCAACTCCAAAATGTCCTGCTAAGCTTCCTCTATGCTCCCTTAACATCAACAATTCCCTGAAATTGCTCTTAGGGACACACAACCTGCTTCCTTTGAACAAATATCCTTGGTCTATGTGGTACAGACCCTGGGATTGCTGCTGACACTTCTGGTACACCTGCTTGAAATCTCAATCCTCCTGATACAAAGCTTTCAAATGCTCAAAGCCAATAATTCTAGAATCAAGCATGTGAAGCAACATGTACCTTCTACTCAATGCATCTGCTCATTTGTTTAGCACTCCTGATTTATGGTGGATCATGAAGTGAAACTGCTGCATATACTCTACCCAAGCAAAGATCAGTGTTGAGCTTGTGCTGCCCTTGAATAAACTTCAAGGCCTCATGATCACTGTGAAGTATGAACTCTGCTCCAATAAGGTAGTGCCTCCAGTGCTGAAGAGCTCTGATGATGGCATAGAACTCTTTGTCATAGGTGCTGTATTTCTTCTTGGCATCATTTAGCTTTTCACTGAAATAGGCAACTGGCTTGCCCTCCTGAGTCAATACTGCTCCGATGCCAACTCCAAGCATCACGTCTACTTCAAAAACTTTCTGCCGGGTAGTGCTAGAATCTTTGAAGTGAGCCTTTCTTTGACTTCTTCAAAGGCTTTCTGGGCTGCTGCTGTCCAAATAAAGGACTTTCCTTTCACCACTTGATGGTGGTGCTAGGATGTTCTGAAATTCTTGACAAATCTCTGTAAATGAAGCGGACCATGGAAGCTCCTGACTTGATGAATAGAAGTTGGCACAGGCCACTCCCTGATTGCTTGAATCTTCTCATTATCAACCTGAATACCTGCTGCTGTAACAATGTACCCCAAGAAGTTCACTTGGGATGTTTCATTTCAGTGTCACTATTGCTGTAACAATCTTCTCATTATTGAATTTGATGTTTCATTTCAGTACAACTTGATGTCCATTTCAGTGTCACTTGATGTTCATTTTTTGCATTTTCATTTGATGTTCATTCCAGTACAACTTGATGGTCATTAAATTGTCACTTGATGTTCATTTTTTTCATTTTCATTTGATGTCCATTCCAGTAAAACTTGATGTTCATTTTATTTTCACTCGATGTTTATTTCATTACCAATATACTTTAACAAACAAATGCTTGCCTACCGGGGTGTGGTATTCATGTTCGTAACGCAGTGCATACAAGTTCCTCTCAAGACATGTCTTATCTGACACAATGTCATGGATGTTCAAACCCAGAATAACTTGATGATCATTTCATGTTCACTTAATGTTTAATCCAGACTGTTCATTGTTATTGTGCATGGTTGAGTACTGCATTTGATGTTCATTCCAGTTTAACTTGATATTCATTTCATTGTCACTTGATTTTCATTTGTTTTTCATTTTCATTTGATGTTCATTCAAGTACAACTTGATGTTCATTTCATTGTCACTTGATTTTCATTTTTCGATTTTCATTTGATGTTCATTCCAATATAACTTGATGATCATTTCATAATAACTTGATGTTAATTCCAGTACAACTTGATGTTCATTTCATTGTCACTTGATTTTTATTTTTTCATTTTCATTTGATGTTCATTCCAATACAACTTGATGTTCATTTCATTTTAACTTGATGTTTATCTCATTACTCATATATGTTCACAAAATGAATACTTGCATACCATAAACGAACATAGTGCATACGTCAAGACATGTTTTAGTTGAACAAACGTCATGCAAAAGCTAACGAACACAATAATTCAAGTTCCATAGAAAGAGAATGAGAGAAATAAACTTCGTCAACTACAAACACTAAACAAATCAAAACGGTGTAAGATTGTTCGTTCAATTCCATTGCGTTGCTCTCGATTGAACATTGTCCTTCAGGCAGTTCGCTTCAAGTGCAGACCTATATGATAATTACACTACCATTTAGATGTGCCTTTCAATTTAGATGAACATACATATTAACATCAAGATGACCATCATCAACTATGCTAGCCTAATTGAACACAACACAACACAACATAAACATTGAACACAATATGAATGAATATCAAGATGTACTGAGATGAATAATAATGTGTGTTCGTCCGCGCCTTTACCAAATCCACAGACTGAACAACAATTACTTAAAATTGAATATCAGGTTTGAACATTAAGCTAATATGGCTTGCCCCAATAATATAAATGAACATCAATTATGAACCATGAACATCGACGTTCCCCTATCATTGACCAATTCTGAACATCATAAACAAAACACATGAACATCAGATTTTCACCATGAACATCCAATCTGTTGAACATGACACAATCCCAACATCAGAAATAAGCATCACCAATATTACAATGAACATCACCGACATTAACAACATGTAATGGGATGAATATCAAACCATTCTGGGATGAACATATATAAATAATGAAAATGAACATCACATCGGCATGTAATGATCATTAAGTGAAAATAAAATGAAAATCAAGTGAAAATGAAATGAAAATCTAGTGAAAATGAAATGAACATCAAGTAAAAATAAAATGAACATTAAGTTGTACTGTATTGAACGTCAAATGACATACTCAACCAAACACAGTAAATGTCAACTGTTTGGTTTGAACAATAAGTGGACATGAAATGAACATAAAGTGAACAACAAACAATCAATTAGTATTAAGTGATCAATATGACCATCAAGTTGTATTAGAATGAACATCAAATGCAATACTCAACCGTACACACTGAAAATGAACTGTTAAGATTAAACATTAAGTGAAAATCAAATGAACATCAAATGATCAATAGGACCCTAAATGGCATTGAATATCTACGGAGAATGAAGATGAACATCAAGTGAATATGAAATTATCATTAAGTCATATTGGGATTAATATCTATGGATAATGAAAATGTATATCCTAGTTTTAACATTTGGGCAAGGATGGTGAATTAGTTTGAAATGAAAATCAAACTATAATCACATGGACATCCAGTGAATTCATGATGAACATCAAATGCTCGTTGTGAACATTGAACTAGATATAAACTCGGTGAAATGAACATCAAGTGAATTTAAAATGAACATTAAGTGACAATGAAATGAATATCAAGTTATCATGAAATGGACATAATGACCCATGTAATGAACATAGTGTGACAGTGAAAAGTAACCATTAACTTATAATCTGAATAACAAATGAACTTTAAATTTCATTCGAATGAACTTCAATTGAACTCATAGTGAAAATTGAACTAAATGGTGTATATGACTAGAAAAGGACATCAAATGTTCATTCGTAAAATGTACGTCTGCCCAATCTAACATAAATACATCCAACCAACATAAAACTTCTTCCCCTCCTCAATGTCATTAAATGGCATCCCTTCAACTGGAACCCATGATTCAATAGCACAAAATGAAACATATTCCCTGTGGTCGTTCAATTGGTAGTTCAATGGCACGGGCAAGGGCAAGGGCAACAAGGTCGGGTCTGTACCCAATTGCAAATCATCAGCTGCAGCACTAAACACCAAAATGAACTGACACAGTGGTGAACATCAACAGTAATCATCAACACCCACTGACATGAATATTGATAAAATAGTAAACATATGGAAGAACATCAAAAACATCATTAAAGAACATAAAGTACACTCAAACACTTTTCTTAGGTAGACTATGTCAACAAGTACAACTCACACAAGCAATATGAACAACCAATCCAAACACATGAACATCATATTTTAACCACCAACATCCAATATGCTGAATATGAACATCAAGATTTCACCATGAACATCCAATATGCTACAATGAACATCCAATATACTGAATATCAACATCAAATATGTTGAACATAAACATCAGGTTTTCACCATGAAAATCTTTTTATTGAACATGACTATCTGGATTTCACCATGAACATCCATTATGTCATATAAGAGCATGACCAGTATTACAATGAACATAGCCTACATTAACAACATGAACTGCGCACTCACATTACGAACATCCACCCATAACATATATGAACATCAGAATTGTAACTATGAACATCCAGCATGACAACCATGAACAAGCATAACACATAATATGAACATACATTATATGGACCATGAACATCGAATATACCGATTTAGATGAATATAGATATTAACATCAAGGTGACCATCATCATCTATGCTACTGAGATGAACTTTGACCACAATGTGAATGAACATCAAGATGTACTGAGATGAACAATAATGTGTGTTCGTCCGCACCTTTACCAAACCCACAGATTCAACAACTATTACCCAAAATTAAACATTAGCTTTGAATCATTAAGTTAATATGGCCATGCCCCAATAATATAGCTGAACATCAATTATGAACAATGAACATCAATGTTCCCCCTTAATTGTCCAACTCTGAACATTAACCTATTATGTGAATAACAACAAAATGGGTTTAATCCATAATTATATGTCCATCACAAGACCCTAATTACACACCCCAACCCCAATTATCCAACAACGAGCATTAACAGTATTAATACATGAGCAACAATTAACTACCATCCGGCTCTGTCTAAATTGATGAATTTCAGTCGTCCTCTTGTTACCCACGCCCAATATTGAACAAAAAATACCCAAAAACCATAAATTACAGTATAGGCAAACAAACTTACAACTAGACCTGGCAATTTCTGACCCGACCTGATAACCCGACCCGAACCCGCCCGAAATTTCTGGGTTTTGAACACGATTTTTTCAACTAAACCCGAAGTATACCGAACCCGAAAATTAGCGAGTCAAACCCGACCTGCCCGTTTGACCCGAAAATTTAACTTTTTGAGTTAAACTTTATTAAAATTTATGACTTTGCATTCAAATTTTTAACTATTAAACTATAAGCGCAACTTATTTATTTGTTATTTCTCTTAATTAAGTGAAAATAGTTACAATAATCTATCATTGCTAGAAGATAATCATATTTTATTATGTATATTGTACAAAAAGTAGTATTTAGAGACCATATTTTAAAAGGAAAAAGCGAAAAAAGGTCGGAATCATAACCCGTTGGGTTGACTCGAAACTGAAATACACCGCCCGTATTTTCCCGAACCCGAAATACACCCGACCCGTATTTACCCGAACCCGATATACGACCGACCCGAAACCGCCCGCCCGACCGAATTGACAGGTCTACTTACAACTCATTCTTCCTCAGTTCCATCTCCGGTTGAATCACTTCTTTTGACGCCATGTTCAAGTGCACAATTCGCTTTCTACCTTGACAAAAACACATACAACAACTCAAATTCCAACCTAAACCTCACCAGATCTGTCCTGACTCACGTACACACACATAATTTACTCACACTCCCCCCCAAAAAAAATTTCAAACAGAATGAAAAAAACAAAATTGCAGACGAACACGTTTAGTCTGCCAAAATTTGTGCTCGGTGTCTTCCTTGGCAATTGATGTTCACCAATTCTCACGCCCGCCTTTGCAAACTACTGGATAGAGTTTCAAAATTTGCAAAATGATATTGGTTTTTGGGAACTTCAATGCAATTAATCCTCGAGCTGTGCGCGTGCAAGCAGTCTTCTCATTCCCTTCTCTCTCTCTCTCTCTCTCTCTCTCACATGATGTGACTCTAAAAAATTAAAATTAAAATTCCAGCCAATCACATATTAAGGCATACATTAGAAATAAAGATAAAACACCTAATTTATACCACTCTGATCTTGGAACCAAAAGCTATCATTGTCCATGCTTTTATGCACACAAAAAGCCTCTTCTCATTATATATAGGCTTATTATAAGAACTATTTTTGATCTTAAGTAGTTTATTGATATGGGTCTTCTGTGATAATGCATTGTATTTTGGAATTCGAACAGGCTTATTTCAATAAAGCTATCTTCATTATGACTAGCTAGCATCTAGTTGTAATATTTTCCTTTCAATTTTTTCTATCAACTTTCATGTAGTTGGTGATCGATGACACACCCAATAAGTCCAACTAATACATTAATACATTAATACATTAGAGGTGGATTTTAGAAACCTTTTTTTATGCTAATGAACAATTCATCATAGAATGTATACCCGAATTAGATGCTTTCTCATGTAAATTGTGACAAATTTACTTTATCAATTTGCATCTATTTTTTTCTCATTTCGTGTGATTTCTCGCTCTTCTCAACCCTTTTACCCCACAAAGAAAACAACTTGTTTGCATCTCTACCTTCTTTCAATTAGTTGAATATCTTTTAACAAAAAAAAAAAAAAGAGGAGAATACATTGTAGAAGGATAAGAATAAAGTTAAAGTTGAGTTGTTTTCGAGAGTGTTCTTCTTTTTCTCTCCTCTTGTAACCCGAGAGGAGAGGAAATTGTGCTATCAACATCTATCAGGTTATGTAATTAAGGGAGGTAAGCAAGTGTTAATCGAAAAGAACAGCAAAGATTAAAAAGAAAAAACACACGAAAAAACCTAATCATTAATTAGAGGGGTTGTAGGCGTAGGATGACAAGCAAAAAGGATGGATGTACATTAATGCACAATCATCAAAGGTCTTCATCAAAGAAAAAAACTAATTTAGCATTTGAGGCATCAAAAAAAGAGGAGAATGATAATGGCCATGCTAATGACCTAGTTATTGAAGGCGATGATAACATCAAAAAGTTTAGAAAAGGCCCATGGACTGCAGAAGAAGACGCTTTGTTAATAGAATATGTTAAGGAGCATGGTGAAAGACACTGGAATTGCGTACAAAAGACAGGGTTGATGAGATGTGGAAAAAGTTGTAGGCTTAGATGGACTAATCATCTTCGCCCTAATCTCAAGAAAGGTGCATTTAGCCCCGAGGAAGAAAGGATTGTTCTTGACCTCCATCCTAAGCTTGGGAATAAATGGTCAAAAATTGCTGCCGAGGTTATCTTTGAATCCCTTTTTTTCTTGTATTATTAATATGAAACTATATAACTTTAAGGATTACAATTGTATCTTTTTAACATTTTCTCTAATGACAATGCTAATATTGTATCTTTTTTATATTTTTTTTAAAAATTGTGAACAGCTTCCAGGCAGGACTGATAACGAGGTGAAAAATTTTTGGAATACAAAAATAAAGAGAAGGATGAAAGTCAATCAATTAATGTTTAACTCACAAGGACATCAACCGATACATAGTATAACATTTCATCATCTCCAACAACAGAAGATTGAAAAAGGGCAAGGCGAACTAGAGTTATTGTCAATACCAGATTCCATCAATGACATGCATTCTTCTATAGCATCCTTTGTAGCCCCTAAAAGTTCAACACCAATATCATCTACATCAATTTCAAAAACACAATGCATAGGAAAATCTAGTGAGAACATGATAAAGTCAACTCAGTTTCATGACCCAATCTTGTCATTTCTCAATAATTCACCATATAAGTATCAATTCTCCCACAAAGAAGAAAAAAAGAATTATGAGGTTGTAAAATCCTTTCCTTTGCCATTTTCTTCCCATGTTTCAAAATTTGAGCAAAGATTTGATGTGTCCAACACATACTTTCCTGTTCAATCCTATGCCCATTCAATTTCATTAAACACAAGGTTAAATAATATGACATTTACGATGACCCCAACGAGTCACTTTGAATCTATAATAAACAACAATCAATTTCAATATCCACATGGTAAAGCGTGGGAGGATTTAAATTTGAACAACATTATGCTCGCTAACACGCCGATTGATTTCAAGGGAACACGTGAATATATGTATACAAAAGAAAGGCAATCTTCTCCGCACATAAATTATGATCAAATACCAACGCTAGGAATGGTTGGTGTTGACCATGTGGCTATTGATTCTTGTCATTCATCATTGATGGGAAAGAATTTATATATTGAGAAATCATCAAATACAGAAGATGAAATGTGTGTATTGGATAAGAATTTTGTACGTGACGAGGCAAGGAAGTTGGAGGCAATTTTTGTTGGAAATAAAAGAGTCATGGATGATCGTAACATTGGTTGCAACAATGGTAAGTTATACACTCACTTTTTTTTATCCAACAATTATACACATTAATCCATCCCAACATAAGCAATAAGCTAAATACAATATTGTTAGGTTTTTAATCTACTTATTATCTTGTCAAGTTATATTTTTTTTATTAAATTACTTCTGAATTTTGTTTTTCTTGTGAGAAAATTAAAATTTCAGAAAGTCTATTGTGACACTAAATAAAAATCAATATCACATGTTCTGGTTGTGAGCGATGAGACTATAGGTTCAACTAAAAATAGAAATTTATCAGTTAATGATTACTTGCTCGAAATTTATTTAGTGATAAAAATTCATGAGTCAAACATTCAACTTATAAAAATAACTATTACTACCTCCGTCCCTAAATAAACGTTAAATTCTCTAACTATTTCGTCCATTTTTATTTGTCAGATTTATAATTCCAATAATTTAAAGTAACCATACTACCCTTAATTAACGAATGTGTTTTTTTTTAGTTCTTAAAATATTTTCCTTTATTCCTATTAAATAAAATGATATATTTGTCAAAGTCCAGCTTTATTTGCCCGATTTCCTAGGTATCTTGGATTTCTAAAAGTATCTTTCTTGATAATTTATATAGGACAAATGTAGTATATCTTTTGATTCAATTTTGAGAAATCTTTGTATACCCACAAAAGATTAAAATAAAATTGTAAAGTTTTATATGAATTAATTTATTTTTAAGTCATATTTCAATGCATTAATTTGTAGATAATTGAAATCCTATCAATATCAATCATATATGAAAGTAAAAAATATGGAATCCATATGGCTATCGTTTTTATTACAATTGAAACCAACTAAATTCATTATAGTTATAGCATTCACTTGAATTTATATCTAATTTGTCTTATCTATATTTTGTCCCAAAATAATTTACAATCTAAAGAAATGCAGGTACTAAGAAGGTTAAAGTGGAATCATTGGACGAGCTGAAAACTATGGATGATGATCTTTCTAGCCTCCTTCATAATGTTTCGACAATGGGTTCACATACCCAATTATGTTATACAAACAATGTATCCTCCCTCACTAATTCTAAAGAATATTTCTTATTGCCTCTAAGGGTCAGTGACTCTCTTGCGACAACCATTCCTCCCACGACATCAACATCAGAGTTAAATTACAACCAAGATGATTATGGTTGGATGGATCCAAACGAGAATACCCTAAAGTGATAGCCTTTTTTCTTTTAATTAGGTTTTATAATAGGCGAGTTAACAAACATCTTTCTCCCTTTTTTTAGATTAACTTCTTTTTTACTTATTTGTTTTTATCTTTGTATTCAAGAATGTTGGCAATAAAAGTATAGTGTGACGTGTAGTTTAACAACCTATTTGCAACGTGGGAGAGAAACTAGTGCTATTATTCATATAATATTTCATAATTTGCCTAATGGAGATGTGTTTAACTAAAACATGTATAACAATGTTACAATAATGATGAGAAAAGTGAATTGGTCTGTAAAACTTTGAAACTTAGAGAATGAAGGAATGATAGAAGATATTATTTCATCAAAGATAACTACAAAGGAGAGGAGCAAAGACTATTTATACAAGAGATGAGGGAAGAAATAAAATAGAATTAGTTGTAACTTATTCTTTAACAATCAAGATGAATTAACTAAACATAAAGATTATGTGGCAGCTAAACTGTAAATGATGATGATACTTCACATCCCCCCCAAGGTGGAGTGGGAGGAGTATCGACCAAACCAAACCTTGAAGTCAATAGATTATGTTGTAGCTCTCCCAAGGCTTTAGTCATGATATCAATTAACTGATTTTGAGTGGAGACATGAGATGTTTGAATCAATCCATTTTGTATTTTGTCTCGAATATAATAACAACCAATACGAATGTGCTTGGTTCTTTCATGTAAAACTGGATTGGAAGCAATGTGTTGTGTAGCCTTGTTATCACAAAAGAGGGTTATAGATTTGTGATGAGGAATATGAAGTCATCAAGCAGCTATGTAATCCATTCAATCTCTGAAACAGTGGCTGACATGGCCTAGTATTCTGGTTTTTTCGAGGACTTAGAAATAATCTTCTATTTCTTTGTTTTCTAGGAGATAAGAGAATCTCCAAGAAATATGCAATAACTAGTCAAGGACTTTGCTGAAAAGCTGACAACTACCCCAATTTGCATCTGAATAAGCAAATACTTTTAAAGAATAGTTGCTAGAATAAAAAAGCCCTTGTTGATAGTACTTTTGATATATCTGAGAATATCTAAGGCAGTTGTGTAATGCACATCAGTAGGGTGTTGTAAAAATTGACTGAGATGTTCTACTACATAACTAATATATGGTCTTGTCAATGTCAAATATAACAATATGCCAATACGTCTTCTATATGGTGAAGCATTAGAATGAGGAGTTCTTGTGTCAATGGATAATTTCATGCCACGATAAAGAGGAAATTTGGCTGGCTTTGAAATAATGAGTCCTGAATCAGTGAGTAAGTCATAAATAAATTTCCTTTGATTTAAAAAGTTTCCTTGCTATTTCTATTCCAAGAAAATATCGAGCAAGTCCAAGGTCTTTAATAGCAAAAGTTGAATGAAGACTTTGCTTGAGATGAGTAATGCTTTGCAAATCATATCCAATAATTAATAAAGGGAAATTGGATTTAAATAATTTGAACTTTGGGGTATAGTAGACTTAATAATCTGAATTTTACATTTGGTTCCGAATAATCTGAACATTGGGCCCCGTTGATTCTAGTAAAACATGCCATCAAGTTAAAGTTCAACTTAACTTGGTGGGGGGATGATGTGGTGGCGGTGGCATGACAATCATCCCGCCGCCCAGTTAAGTTGAACTAAACTCGTTGGCATGCTACTGGAGTCTAAGGGGCCCAAAGTTCATATTATTCAAAATCAAATTTAAAGTTCCGATTATTAAGTCTACTATAGCCTAAAGTTCTGATTATTTAAATCCAATTTCTCATTAATAAATCATCCACATAAACTAGAACACAAATAGAACTAGTAGAGGAAACTTTAGAAAAGAGAGAATAGTCACCTTGAGACTGAGTGAACCCTTGCTATGGGAGGAACTTAGTGAGCTCTAAGTTCCATTGTCTAGATGCTTGTTTTAGCCCATACAATAATCGAACTAACTTGCAAACTTGGCCTGGTTGTGCTTTATGATATCCTCTGGGTGGTACCATGTACACCTCTTCATCAATATATATCCATGCAAGAAAGCATTATTAATATCTAATTGATGTAAATCCCATGCTTTAGCGGTAGCAAAAGCAATAAAAAAAAAAACCAAATAGTGCCCAACTTGGCCACAGGTGAAAAGGTATGCTAGTATTCCTTATCCTTAATTTGCAAAAAAACCTCGGATGACAAGCCTTGCTTTGTATCTTTGAACTGAGCTGCCAGGTTTAAGTTTAACCTTATATACCCATTTTGAAGTAAGTGCTTGTATTCCTGGAGGAAGTGTAGTAAGTTCCCAAATGCCATTTCTTTCTAATGCCTCAAGTTCCTTGTCCATTATAACTATCCATTCTGGATTTTTTGTGCTTGAGAAAAAGAGGAAGGCTCAGGTGTGTGCAATACTGCAGTAAGACAGGTGACATATGATTGAGAAAGATGAGAGAAATCATTAGCAAAAAATAAAGGATGTTTCACATAAGAAGTAAAACTTTGAGATAGAGAAGAAGAAGAATCGGAGGTTTTAATCATTTTGTTTTCTAGTAGATTGTGTATAATCTTTTAACCAGGATGGTGGATTCTTGTGCCTGGTAGACTTCATAATTGTAACAAGATTGTCAGCAACTGAATTATTATCAAAATGAGAAGAAGAACAATTTGATTATCAGCAATAGAATTAGGAAGTGAAAGTCATCTACTGTATTTGCATCAATCTAACTGTCAGAACTTGGACTAATATCATCAGAATTAGACTAATTTGAAAAATGTAGATGTTGTTTTTAAGAAGAATTGATAGTGTCAGGCCTCATGATTTGTTCAGTAGATACATTAGAAGAAGAACCAGAAGGAGTATCATATGCACATGATATTAAGAACTAATGCAGTGTAACAGTGGTTTTATGGACCTCTATTTTGTCGTTCTTTCTCAGGGAGTTGGCGGCCTTTGTCATAGAAACTAAGTTAAAGGTCGGGATGAGATTGCTAAGGTAAGGTATTTGGTTTGAAGAGGTCACAACGCAACAAAGAAATCTAAGGTCGGTCAAGGAATGGAAAATGGGCTTCGGAGGCTTTTTGGGATGCAAACGAGGATGAGGAAATGGGTTTTGCAACAAGGGAATAACAAGGAAGAAAGTAAGGTGGAAATTCCGTTATAAAATACCCACCGAGCTTCCTCTTCCGAGGATAGTCCGGATTAACTTCCCCAAAGTCCACCGACGGACCCGGAGGATTAATGAAACGGAATTTCCTAGTTAGCCTCTATTCACTTTCATGATTAGAGTACTAACTATCCCAATTC
Source organism: Portulaca oleracea (assembly GCA_029582165.1). Lineage (NCBI taxonomy): Eukaryota > Viridiplantae > Streptophyta > Magnoliopsida > Caryophyllales > Portulacaceae > Portulaca > Portulaca oleracea. The sequence goes on from CM055882.1 coordinate 37,736,463, forward strand.
CAACCTTCCAACACAAGTGTTGGATGTATTTGGGGACTTTCGAACCCAAATACATCCCATTTGAGGGAAGGAAAGGAGTGCGAAATTGATTTCCCAACTAATTACTCACTAATATTGCTAACCCAAATCTAATGACCCATTCACACCCTTAATTACCCCCTAACCTATAGGGTTTCTAGCCACTAATCATGATACTAACTATGCTAACAACATCCAAACCAAGCCTAAGCATGATTTCTAACATCAAACAACCATAAACAAGTAATATAATCGAAATAACAAGTAAAGAAATTAAAGAACAAGCAAGGTAATTAGCAAAGTAATTAATAAAAGAGTTAAAGGAAGAGAATACTTATCAAAGTGTTGTAGATGAACAAAGGAAAGCAATAAACGGTGATCCAACAATCTCTCAATTGTTTGAATACCCAAATCTTCAATAACAAACACAAATCTCCAAAACCCTATATTAATCTCTCATTAATCTCTCTCTAATACCCACTAATTACAAGTTGGAAAATCTCCATGTCTATCCCTAGATGCGCCCCCAAGAAATCGTTAAAGAGGTATATATATACAAGTGAAATTTGGTTGGCAAAACGCAACACTTCATGCCGAAAACACGCGCTGGACATAGGGAGACCGTGGGTACGGTATATGGGACCGTGGCTACGGTCTTGCGTAGCGAACTGCAGATTTCGCTTCTCTTCACAATACCTTAGGCACGGTTTCCCAAGACCGCGGGTACGGTCTTGTTTGGTCACTTCACCTTCTGCACATGCCTTGCACCCACCGTAGCTGCGGTCATCAGGACCGTGGGTACGGTCCAGCTCGGCCCCAAAGATGTTTTAGGCGTAGTGCCCACTACAAAAGTAGTGAGGGGGGCTACGCCTTGAAGCGTATGACAGCCAAAGGACGAGAGGAAGGTAGCGCCTGCTACCATGAGTGTGGTGGGGGCTACGCCCTAGTGATCTTCAGCAAAAACGCTTTCATTTGAGCCATTCGACACGTCCGGCCTTTCAGCATCCATTGCCTTTGACTTGACCAAAACTCGGGAAAACTCGGGATTCCCAAAATAGTTGCAAAAATGGCCCTTTTTACCATGTTTTGAGTAAAAACTCCGAAATCTACAAAATAACCAAAAACGTATTAAAAGTTATTAAATTAAACCACGAAACACGTCAAAAGCCTAAGGATTTAGGCGGTATTTAGACACAAAATTGGGTCTAAACACCCCCCCCACACTTAAACTTTTGCTCGTCCCGAGCAAAACAAGACAAAAACTACCTAAACTAACACAAACTCCTCTGTCGTGGGAGAGAAACGAGTGCATTTAGCATATGCACCAAGCCCTTCGAACCCCCCGGCAGCCCGGGTGGACGAGATGGACTCGTGAGGGTTTGTAGCGGCTGTGCCCACAAAAGCCAAAGAAAAAGGAGAGAGGGAAAGTGAAAACAAAACAGAAGAAAACAAAAGGAAAGAGAAACCAAAGCTTCGATTAAAAGGATCTTGCAACCTTAGTTAAGAAAACGTTATTAAGCCTCCAAAAGGAACCGTTAAGAGCATCTCACAAACACCCATCTCAAAGAAAAGTCAATCTTAAAGATTTTCAACCCCCTACACCTTATGCCAAGCAAAACCCCATCTGCAAATGTGCAAGTGGGTTCTAACCGAATCCAAAAGACTCCAAAGACTCATGTCCGAACTCAAAAACAACAAAACAACCAAGAGAAGTGTTGCCCTTCCTCGCTTTTGGTCGCCCTTGGCTTGGTGAGGGCCGTAGGTGATACAAGGAGAGGCCCCGCACTTTTAGAAGCAAAAACTTTCTTTTCTTTTTGGTTGGTTTAACCAACGAGATTGCTTTTTCTCTTTTTTTCTTTTTAAAGGTCGGTATTAGCCTTACTTTCGGGAATTGGACGACCCAAATATGGGGTTTACCCTCCTAACACAGTCTTTTCCATTCACCTCTCCGTCGCAAAGCGATATGGGAGGAGGTATAAGGGGTATTCGTGCCGTACCACTGATACCGGGCCCGTGTAGGTTGGCTAAGTGTATGGTGGTTAATTAATGTCATTCAGCGACACGCCCCACTTAATCCGGTTATTGTAGTTCTGCTTTCGTTTTCTTTCTTTTTGAACTTTGCTTTTGCTTTTGCTAAACAGGAAAAAAGAACAAAAACAAGCTCGGACACAAACCCCTAGAATCTCCCGGTTCCAATCGGAACGTGAAAGGAATCGGGGGTCTCACTAGACACTCAATGAAGGGAGTCTAAGAAGGTAAGTCATGACTAGTACCCGAGACAGGGTCGAAAATGCTTAGACCGGTTACTTTTAAAGAAGATTAAGAACGACTTCTCAATTTTGACAACAAGATCCAAGAAACAAAGCAAAACAAAGCGAAAACGAAAAATGAAAAAAAACTTTTAAGGCTTTCACTCCCTTTTTTCTCCTTTTTCACACAAAATGTTTTCAAAATTAGGCAAAAACTAGGAAAACAAAAACCAAAGATTGGTGATCTACCCTTACAATAGAATCTCTCCCCCCCCCCCACACTTAAAACGCCACAATATCCTCATTGTGGGAAGGTGTCACATGAAAAGGGTAGAGAACCTAAAAACAAGCAAACAAGAACAACTAGCAAATAAAAATAGTGGCGACCCGAGCCCACATGGCTCCAACAACGAGATATACCCAAAAAGCACATACTAGGGGTTCGCCACCAAAAGAAAAGTCAAGCATGCAAAAGGATCATAGGATATTCAACTCAAAAAGAGAAGAGCGGGGAGATATTACCTCGAGTTCTTCAAAACAAATGATTACTCAATCCGCGATCCATGATAATTGAGCAAAGGGTTAGGATAATCAAGCGAAAACAATCAGAGCTCGTAAGATCCGCATGCAAGATTAGAAACATGAAAAAGAGACTAACTAAGCAAAGAAAATAACTCAAAAGAAAGAAATAAAAGTATGGGTTGCCTCCCATAAAGTGCTTGTTTAAGGTCCCGAGCTTGACCTAATTACTTACTTAATTCTCGATAGGCGTGGTGTGCATGAAAGGAGCATGGTAAGCTTTTTCCACCAACTCTTCTTCCTTCTCCTCTCGTGCACTCTAATAGAACTCATGAATAAACTGGAATGATCCTCCCGTGGTCTAGCCAACTCCGAAGGAATTAAGGGCAATGGCCTCCTAAACTTACTCCACCAATGTTTCTTCTCCCTTTTCCATCGCTTCCTCTTCTTGCGTAAGAATGGAGCATGCTTCCTTGAAGACTTGATAGGCCGGATAGAAAGAGAAGATAGCCCTGGCTTGATATTCGATGATGTGCCGGGTCTCGGGCTTCGGGAAGCCATCTCTCTCACTTTCATATTCTCAATATATGTTTCTTCCAAAGCAATCTCCCTCCTCAAAGGCACAGTGTTGAGGAAATCACCACGGAAGGTGAGACTATCTCCATGAAGCCCAAAATGAATAGATTTAGGGTGACTTTCTCTACCCCAATCATCCGGTTCCACAATAAGTAAGCATGGCTCCTCTTGATGCTCTTCCATAATACCAACCACTACATTAACCTTGAAGCGTGACTCTGTGTGAGGGTTCCTTCTCGAAGGATCAAGATCAAAATCAATATGCTCTCTCCCCACATGTAGAGACAAACGACCTTTTTTCACATCTATGGTAGCTCCTGCAGTGGCCAAGAAGGGTCGACCAAGAATAATAGGACTTCTCCAATCTTCATCCATCTCCAAAATAACGAAGTCACAAGGGATAAGGAAACTTCCCACTTGAACCGGGATGTCTTCTAATATCCCAAAGGCCTCCTAACACTTTGTCCACAAGTTGCAAGTGGATAATTGTAGGGGTCAACTCATCAAGGTTCAACTTCTTACATATAGAGTGTGGCATGACACTCACACTTGCCCCCAAGTCAACATAATGCATTATCAATCTTCATATCACCAATTAAGCATAAAATAGAGAAACTACCAAGATCAGCTAGTTTCTCGGGACACTTGCTTCCTACAATGGCGTTGCAACTAACCGTGAGATGAACGATCGATGACTCCTTGATTCTTCTCTTGTTTGTCAAAAGGTCCTTGAGATGTTTCTTAAATGAAGGGACCTCCGACATGGCATCTAGAAATGGTATATTAACTTGGAGTTTCTTCATCATCAAAATAAACTTCGAGAATTTATCATCATTCTTCTGTTGATTCCGGGAAATGGAACTGGAGGTCTATATGAAACGGGTTTCTCCAATGGGTTTACATGAATATCCTCCCTCAAGACTTCCTTTCCTTTCACTCATCTTTTCTCAATCTCCACCCTCTCTTCCAACTTCTCTTTTTCTTCATCCTCGGCCTTATTAACCACAACATCATTCTCCTTTTCTTCAATCCTAGCCTGCTCAACTTCTAAGTCCTCCTCTTCATTGCTATCCACCACAACTCCCTCATTCTCTCCCAAAGGTCTATCCTCCTCCACATTCTCCTCCACTACCATAGGTTCTTCAATTTTTCTTCCACTCCTTAGGGTAATGGCTTTAACTTGCTCCCCTTGGATGTGCTGAGTTTGAATGGGTTGAGAAAAGTATACTTGTTGAGCAACGGCGCCATTTTGTGTAACAGTGGTTTTATGGACCTCGGTATTGTCGTTCTTTCTCAGGAAGCTGGCGACCTTGGTCATAGAAACTAAGTTAAAGGTCGAGATGAGATTGCTAAGGTAAGGTATTTGGTTTGAAGAGGTCACAACGCAACAAAGAAATCTAAGGTCGGTCAAGGAATGGAAAATGGGCTTCGGAGGCTTTTTGAGATGTAAACGGGGATGAGGAAATGGGTTTTGCAACAAGGGAATGACAAGGAAGAAAATCAAGTGGCAATTCCGTTAGAAAATACCCGCCGAGCTTCCTCTTCCGAGGATAGTCCGGATTAACTTCCCGAAAGTCCACCGACGGATCCGGAGGATTAATGAAACAAAATTTCCTAGTTAGCCTCTATTCACTTTCGTGAGTAGAGTACTAACTATCCCAATTCCAACCTTCCAACACAAGTGTTGGATGTGTTTGGGGACTTTCTTGATTAGCCACAGTTTGTTGCAACAACTTTTCAATCATAGAATCTTGGGATGGTTGAGAAAATTGGGGTTGTGGGGTGGGTTGATGTGAAAACTCTTCTTGAAAATGTGCATGATGGTCATAAAATTGAGAAACAGGATCAAATATAGGATTGGCAAATGTAGTGTAACCAGGATCATCACCTTCATAAGAATGGGGATAAAGTTGGTTGGAATAAACGACATTCACATATTCAACTTGATGATACTCCACACATTGATGCTCGAGATGTGGACCAAAACACAACTTACAAATATGCACAATGGGAATAGGTGTGGATGCAAAGGTTCGTCATACCTCGGGCTAAGTTCAACTGATTTGGAACCTCCACATTCGACTTCTCTTTTTGCATTTCACAAATGGTGGACAAAAGAAACTTTATAATCGAGTTATCCTCCAAAAGATTGTCTTCGTCTCCTGAACTTTGGCCACTCCCCCAATGAGGAGCGTGTTGTGATAGCTCATGTAAGAAAATATTGGCCTCTGCCACGGTCTTCTTCAAAAAACATCCCTCCGGATGCATTGTCAATAGATTCTCTAAGAGGACCACAGAGCCCATGATAGAAATGTTGAAGCAACATCCAATCCGGTAAATTATGATGAGGGCACTGTCGTTGAAGACTCTTAAATTTCCTCCAAGCGTCAAAAAGATTCTCTTCCGGCCCTTGCTTGAAACTCAAAATTTCTGCTCGAAGTCGGTGTGTCTCCTCCGCCGGAAAGAAGCGATGAAGAAAATCTCCTTTGAGTGCCTCCCATGAAGAATAAAAACCAGATGCACATGTTTGTAGCCATATCTTCGCTTTCCCCGGAAGAGTGAGAGGAAAGAATTTCAACTTCAAATATTCTGATGATATCCTTGGAATGTGCATAAAGCCAATCCGGTCTTCGAATTTATCAATATGAGCAATGGGACTTCCAGAAGCATCGTCCCCATGAAACGGGTTTCTTTTGAAGACTTCAAGTAAGTGCGGTTTAAACTTGAACACAGCATCGGGTGGTAATGGTGGCAAAGTGATAGGATTGCCTCCCGTACCCAATGATGGAACGACATATGATAGAAGGGTACGAGGTGAACCAACTTGAGCTTCACCCATTAGAACGCGAAGACTTCTACAAGAAATGAAGAAGCATCAAATTCATTTGAATTGACACAAACTGATTTCTAGCGTGAAAGCAAACTCAATTAACCAAAGACCAAGAAACTAAAACTAGGGGCGCTGGCTCCCCGGCAATGGCGCCATTTTGTGTAACAGTGGTTTTATGGACCTCGGTTTTGTCGTTCTTTCTCAGGGAGCTGGCGGCCTTGGTCATAGAAACTAAGTTAAAGGTCGGGATGAGATTGCTAAGGTAAGGTATTTGGTTTGAAGAGGTCACAACGCAACAAAGAAATCTAAGGTCGGTCAAGGAATGGAAAATGGGCTTCGGAGGCTTTTTCGGGATGCAAACGGGGATGAGGAAATGAGTTTTACAACAAGGGAATAACAAGGAAGAAAATCAAGTGACAATTTCGTTAGAAAATACCTACCGAGCATCCTCTTCCGAGGATAGTCCGGATTAACTTCCCCAAAGTCCACCGACGGACCCGGAGGATTAATGAAACGGAATTTCCTAGTTAGCCTCTATTCACTTTCGTGAGTAGAGAACTAACTATCCCAATTCCAACCTTCCAAAACAAGTGTTGGATGTGTTTGGGGACTTTCGAACCCAAATACATCCCACTTGAGGGAAGTAAAGGAGTGGGAAATTGATTTCCCAACTAATTACTCACTAATATTGGTAACCCAAATCTAATCACCCATTCACACCCATAATTACCCCCTAGCCCATAGGGTTTCTAGCCACTAATTATGATACTAACTATGCTAACAACATCCAAACCAACCCTAAGCATGATTTCTAACATCAAACAACTATAAACAAGCAATATAATAAAAATAACAAGCAAAGAAATTAAAGAACAAGCAAGGTAATTAGCAAAGTAATTAATAAAAGAGTTAAAGGAATAGAATACTTATGAAAGTGCTGTAGATGAACAAAGGAAAGCAATAAAAGGTGATCCAACAATCTCTCAAGTGTTTGAATACCGAAATCTTCAATAACAAACACAAATCTCCAAAACGCTAGATTAATCTCTCACTAATCTCTCTCTAAAACCCACTAATTACAAGCTGGAAAATCTCCAAGTCTATCCCTAGATGCGCCCCCAAGAAATCGTCAAATAGGTATATATATACAAGTGAAATTTGGTTGGCAAAACGCAGCACTTCAAGCCGAAAACACGCGCAGGACATAGGGAGACCGTGGGTACGGCTAGGAGGCCGTGGGTACGATATATGGGACTGTGGCTACGGTATTGCGTAGCGAACTGCAGATTTCGCTTCTCTTCGCAACACCGTAGGCACGGTGTCCCAAGACCGTGGGTATGGTCTTGTTCGGTCACTTCACCTTCTGCACATGCCTTACACCCACCGTGTGTGCGGTCTCCCAAGACCGTGGGTACGGTCTTGTTCGGTCACTTCACCTTCTGCACATGCCTTGCACCCACTGTAGCTGCGGTATCAGGACCGTGGGTACGGTCCAGCTCGGCCCCAAAGATGTTCTAGGCGTAGCGCCCGCTACAAAAGTGGTTACGGGGGCTACGCCTTGAAGCGTGTGACAACCAAAGGACGAGAGAAGGTAGCGCTTGCTACCATGAGTGTGGTGGGGGCTACGCCCGGGTGATCTTCAGCAAAAACGCTATCATTTGAGCCACTCCACACGTCCGGCCTTTCCGCATCCTTCGCGTTTGACTCGACCAAAACTCGGGAAAACTCGGGATTCCCAAAATAGTTGCAAAAATGGCCCTTTTTACTATGTTTTGAGTAAAAACTCCGGAATCTACAAAATAACCAAAAACGTATTAAAAGTTGTTAAATTAAACCACGAAACAAGTCAAAAGCCTAAGGATTTAGGCGGTATTTAGACACAAAACTGGGTCTAAACATGCAGCCAGTCATAATCAAGAGCTTGTTAAGAAGCATTGACCTTGATGTTTTCCTTGAAAAGGATCCTATTTTCTTGAAAAACATCTCGACTATGGAAAACTTTGTGAGAATTCAAATCATATAATTTGTAGCCCTTAAGACCAATAGTATAGCCAAGAAGAATATACTTAACAACTATAGGATTAAACTTATCTTTATGTGCTAAATGTATGGCATAACCAAGACAACCAATAGTTTTTCAAGCATTCACATCTTAAGCATGACCAAATAGCATCTCACAAGGACTCTTCCATTCTAAATTAGCCATAGATAATTTGTTAATGATAAAAGTAGTAGCAAGAACACATTCTCCCCAAAGATGTTTGGGTTGACCAACATGAAAATGCAAAGCTCTGACAGTTTCTAACAAATGTCTGTGTTTTCTTTCCACAATGCCATTCTGTTGGGGTGTGTAAACCATATAACGTCGATGAATGATACTATTATTAACAAACAAAGTAGAATAATTATGGTTCAAAAATTCAGTACCATTATCACTACGAATTATAAACACTTTAGCATTAAATTGTGTGGAAACCATAGAAAGAAATTGAGTAACAATGAAATGCACAACAAATTTAGAAGCAAGAAGATAGGTCTAAGTTGTCTTGGTATAATCATCTACAATAGTAATGAAGTAATTTGAATCGATAATGTTGGAAACTTTGTAAGGCCCCCAAAGATCAACATGATTTAAAGAAAAAAGCTTATCAGCATGAGATACACTTTTGTCAAATGGCAGTATGTGAGCTTTAGCAAGAGTACATGCCTCACAAATAAAATATCCTTAGGAATTAATCATTTACAATCAGCTATGTGCATCATTTTTGAAATAGAAGTATGTCCTAACCGAGCATGTAAAAGATTAAAATGAGAGCTTGATGTATCATATGCCACATATGAATCCTTTGACGTTGTTGAGGAACAGACAAAAACAATTGTTGGAGCAGTAGTGTTGAATTGCGGTAAGCCAACATAAGGTGTAATATAAGCGAAAATTTCTTTAGTTAAAATCTTTAAAACAAATAGTAAATTGAATTTAAATTCTGGAATATATAGATCTCCATGTAGAACTATCTTATCATTTAAATTAACTTTTTCCAGTTATAGTAACTTGCTTAGCAGATCCATCTGTTAACACTACTTGTATAGGTTTAGCAAGAGTAATAATATCATGAAATAAAGACAAATTGAAGCACATATGATCACTTTCACCTGTGTCAATAATCCAAGAACTATAAGAAGAACTTTGGACATTGCAACAAACAGAGATAGGGGCAAGGTTACCTAAAAATTGTTGCGTACAACAAATTCTGCGAGAGCCTTTGTTCATATGAGGCTTTGCTTGATTAATCTGAGCAACTTGTTGTGCCAAAGCTTGTAAGAAAGCATTGACAAATTGGGGCAGGAGGTTTAGCAAAATCCAAGGGAATATCAGATTCAGTATAAACTTTGTTCACATTTGCAGCTACCCTTAAATCATTAGACATAATCTTACCATTTCTTGGTCCATGGTACCAGTCAGGATACCCAATGAGCAAAAAACACTGATCCTCAGTATGACCAGATCTTTAGCAGTGATTGCAAAAATGCTTGGGCTTCAAATTTTTAGAATCCTTTCTGGAATGAGATGAATTTTTTGCAAGCAGAGCTTCTTGAAAAATAACATTATAATCAACACTCATTTCAAACTTGTTAGTATATCCAGCAAAATCTTTAGGAATATGAAGACCTCCAGTAATTTGCTTCTGTCTTTCTACTCTTTGTACCATATTAAAAGCTTTATTGAGAGTAGGTAAAGGCTCAAGAGATAACATGTGTCCTCTGACTGTTTCATAGTCATCATTTAATTACATAAGTGTAGACACCGGGTATTAGTATATAAATATATAGCATAAACTATATAGTACGAAGCAGAAATAAAGAAGAAGAAGCCGGATAATAAAACGTAAATACATGCACTTACATGTACACTATTTGCCTAAAGACACATGCATGATCACATGTGGAGCTAGCTAACTGCATGCACAGTTTTTACATAAGAAAGCAAGCCACGAAAAGCTACGTAAGCACATGCAAGGTGGTCACGAGTTCAAAGCTTCATAAAAGCACCTCAAAAAAGCTTATGAAATGCAATTGTCGTCAAGTGTGAAACACTAGTTCCTAATGTGATAAGTGATTTTTATATAGTATTTTTAGGGCTCAAAACGAACATATTTCACGCCTTTTATACCCGGAATTTCATGTTTTTATATCAATTTTTGTGATTTCTTCACTTGGTTGCGAGATCGGTACATTTTGTAAGAAATATTGTAAATACATTGAAAAGCATTGAAAATCAATGAAAAAGGGGAGAAAATATGAAGAAATAGGAAAAAGAATTGAAGGAAGAAAGATTGAAGAGAAGAACGGCCCAAACAGTCGTGGCCCGGCCCAATTTTGGGGGAAGTAGGGAGACGCTGCCAGCGCCCCTCAAGCGAGGCCAGCGTCTCCGGCAGAGATCTCACGGGCTGGAGAAAACGTCAAACGCTACCAGCGCCTAGACACGTAAAACAAGTCTCAAGTGCCAAACGCCGCCAGCGTTTTGTGCCCTAATCGTGCTATATAAAAGGCGCCTAAACCAACCGTTGAGAGGACATCATCGAATATTAGAGTTTTTAGAGAGCTTTTAGAGAAGTTCTTTGATAGTTTCTTTCCAGATTTATTCCTCATTATTATTAGTAGTTTAGATCATTATAAGTGATCGGAGGATATGAAAGAGATCGACTCGGGTGACACGAAGAGATTGATTCCACCACTTCGAACACCGATTAATTCTATTTTTCTCTATGTTTTCCAGTTTACATTCAGTTTATGTGATGTTTATTTCTAGCATTATGAGTAGCTAAATTCCTTTGTTTAGGAGATAAACTCAATGTCCTTCGATTGGTTTTGAATACAGTTTCAATGTGAAGTTATTCTTTATTCGTTTGATCTTCGTATATTGTTTGTCATAGTAGAATCTGGCTAACCACCTTTTACTTGGTATTAGATTCTTGATAACATGACGAAAGTTTGAATTTTGAATTGCAAAGATGTAGATTGAATAGGCATAGAAAATAGTTAGAAATAATGATTCTTGCCTAGGGTTGGTTATAATCAGTTCTTATCTTTGATTAGATTAAATAGTTAGAAATAATGTTTAGTTTAATCACTGTAACTCACTTCGAATCGAAAGATTGTTGTGAAAGGGCCTAGAAAAATTATAGACTCTGAATTATCTTGTTACTTTACACTGGGATTGTTGATAAACTGATTTATTGACTGGAGTGGACTCCCTTGAACGTCTTGAATTACCTGTTAAAACCTTAAAAATTCCTGCTTTCTTAGTTTAGTTTATTAAATCATTACCACAACCTTTGATCGATCTAACATTCGTTGTAGTGAACTAGCTTAGTGCGTAGTTGAACACAAATCCCTGAGAGAGAACGATATTTTATTACTACACAGACCCGTACACTTGCCGTACACAGACCTGATACGTTTAGGGCCTGTCACAATGCAAACACATTCACACACCATCATCCATGGATGGATGGATGAACCAAGGTTCATCCACTCCCCGTGTTGACGGCTGATTGACCTTTAATGTGGCCACACTTGGTTTATTCACCAACGTTTTGCTGACCATCCTCATGCACTCCCTTTAGCACCTAGGAATCTGGTCAAGTCAATGACAATTGACTACGAATTGTGTAGGTGAATGCATGTATATGTATATGCATGTATCTCTACTCCCTCTTAAAGCCTATAAATACTACTCCTCCCCAAGCCAAACTCACTCACAAACTCACTCCATCATACACCATCACTCTCATTCCCTCTCACTCTCCATCATTCTCTCAAAACCCTTATTATCATCCTAATCTCCATTCCAATTATCATCCTACTCTCTTTTCTACTACCTTTCCACCACTCTCCATAATCTCCATTTCCATCTTACCTTAAGTTCTTAAACCCTTACTTTACTATATCTCACCAAAAGAACCACAAAAAGTCTCACCTAAACTCTACCAAAAACCCATACAAAAAAGCTATCTCTTACTACCTGTTTTTCCTTTTCCCATACATTTTGGATACTACTTTGGTACCTTTAAGAGGAGTGTTCAAAGGCATCTTCAAGGAGGAGTTTTCAAACTACATCAAAGGCTAGGCAAGGCTTCTTCTTCAAAAGGCACATTGTAAGCTTTAAGTATTCCTTTTTCATGTAAATAAAGTGTATATGTTGTACTTATTTCTTTTAATCCTATTTGCATGTTTAATGAAGTAATTCTATAAAGTTCTTATGATATACCTTCCAAACTTTATTAAAAGCACACTTTATAACTTTTAGTGGAGTCTTTCCTTTTGTAAGAGGCGAACTCTTAAGGATCCTTCCTTTCGAGTTCGTAACCTTACCCCCGAATTCATTCTTGCTTTCGTAGGCGGAGTCTTTCTTTATTTTCTTTTCAGTTTTATCTTGGCTTTTCCCTTAAAAAAGTCGGGCGACTCCTTTTTGAAATAAAATACATCGGGTTTGCCTAAACTGTGTCTAACAAGGTTTTACAATGTATCGATGCAGCTTTAAGGTATTGTTTCTATATTTCTAAATAATGTTTGCTTAAATTGCTTTCTTCCGAGCCTAACATCTTGTTAGCAAATTGGACTAAATTTAGAAGAGTTGGAAAAAGTGGATGTTCACTCTTAGAGGTTTGGTTTGATTACTCATGAAATGCATAAAGTAAAGGGAAAAGCATTTTACAACTATTATTCAAGAAATGTACAATTGATCCTTGAAGGGCTTTTTAAAGTTCAACCCCGACACCAAATCCCAAATTCCGTCCTGCGGATATGTAGAAGTCTGAACAACAAGAAAAAATGTCCACATGTGGGGCCACTCCACTGGGGAGTTTTCTAAAGTGAGTAAAGCTTGAAAGATGTTTAGTGTGTTTTAAAATTTTTGGAAGGAAAATAAATTTTTACTTTATATTATTAAGTCATTCATTTTTAGGCATATATGCATTGCATATGCCGGGCTACTCCTTCGCCATGTATTTTGGCTAGGGTGCACTAAAACCGGCGGTTTAGGTTTTCTTTTTAACTACAAAAATAAACCATGGGATATCGGACCGGCTATACTCATTTGGTGCATTTACACCGATTTGAGCCTTAGTCACCACATCCACTCATGTATCACTCTACGAGGTCTCCACATGCGCCTCCAAGAGTAACACCCCACACATTCAAGTTGAAATTATACAACGAGAATGCACCAAGGCAAGACATCAGCCGATAAACCTTATCCATCTGGAGTGTATGCGTGGAGGGGAAGAAGTAGCTTGAGTAGTGTTTAGACCCAATTTTGTGTCTAAATAGCGCCTTAATTCTTAAGCTTTTAACTCGTTTCGTGGTTTAATTTTATAACTTTTAATACGTTTTTGGTTATTTTGTAGGTTTTGGAGTTTTTACACAAAATGCAGCAAAAAGGGCTATTTTAGAGCATTTTTGGTGATTTCCCGACCTGAGCTAGACCGAAAGCCGAGGAGGAGTTGACTCGGGACCACTTTCCTCACCTTTGGTGTTAATTAGTGAAGTAACACCCACTACGACCCTCAAAACGGGCGTTACATGCTTTAGAAAGAAGGAAGAAACAAAGGGAAGGAAAGCAGAGTGTAGCCCCCGCCACCCTTGGGTTAGCGCCCGCTACCATCGCTGGGCCGAGGAAGACTGCACCCACGGTGAGCCGGACCGCAGCCACGATCTCTCGAAGGGAGAAATCGCCTGGAGCTTTCGCTGGTCGCGCCCGCGACAGGGTTGGTCGCGCCCGCGACCCCCCTGTTGCTACGTGTTTTGTCGGGCCTTTTGCACTGCGTTTTGGGGGATTTTTATCCCTTGTATAAATAGACTCCTTAGCTGCATTTTGTGGGGATTCGACTTTAGATAGACTTAGACAATTTCCAGCTTTGTTCATGTAAACCCATTGGAGAAAAAGAGAAGTTGCAAGAGAGGGTGGAGATTGAGAAAAGACGAGAGAAAGGAAAGGAAGTCTTGAGGGAGGATATTCATGTAAACCCATTGGAGAAACCCGTTTCATATAGACTTCCAGTTCCATTTCTCGGAAGATTGGTTCAACAGAAGAATGATGATAAATTCTCGAAGTTTATTTTGATGATGAAGAAACTGCAAGTTAATATACCATTTTTCGATGCCATGTCGGAGGTTCCTTCATTCAAGAAACATCTTAAGGACCTTTTGACAAACAAGAGAAGAATCAAGGATTCATCGACCGTTCATCTCACTGTTAGTTGCAATGCCATCATGGGAAGCAAGACTCCGCAGAAACTAGCCGATCCCGGTAGTTTCTCTATTCCTAGCTTAATTGGTGAAATGAAGATCGAAAATTCATTATGTGACTTGGGGGCAAGTGTGAGTGTCATGCCACACTCTATATGTAAGAAGTTGAACCTTGATGACTTGACCCCTACAACTATCCACTTGCAACTTGCGAACCGAAGTGTTAGGAAGCCCTTGGGAATACTAGAAGACATCCCGGTTCAAGTGGGAAGTTTCCTTATCCCATGTGACTTCGTTATTTTGGAGATGGATGAAGATTGGAGAAATCCTATTATTCTTGGTCGACCCTTCTTGGCTACCAGGAGCTACCATAGATGTGAAAAGAGGTCGTTTGTCTCTTCATGTGGGTATAGATCGTATTGATTTTGACATTGACCCTTCAAGAATGAAATCCCACAAAGAATCTCATTTCAAGGCCAATGCGGTGGTAGGCATCTTGGATGAACCCCAAAAGGAGTCTTATTTCATTGAAATTGAGCCCGAAGATTGGGGAGAAATCAAATATCTAAGGGCTTCGCATCCAAATCTAAGCGAATTTGAGGACATTTACTATGATCATCCTCTTAAGATCATTCCAGGGTGGAAGGAGATTTCTTTGAGTGAAACCTATGTTGAGTGCAACAAAGTCAATGCGATGATCTTCAAAGGTCCTAGGCTCGGTAAACCACCAAATACCAAATACAAGTTACTTCTACCAAGTCTTTGAGGAAGCAAGCTTCGTTCATACACAAGGGTATGAGGTGTTGGAAGAGAAGAAGGAAGCGTCGGTGGAGGAAGCCAAGGAAAATGCTACCCAGATATTCTAGGCGGATGATTAGACCACCGGAAGAGTGTCCCATGACATTCAAGAACCTCTTTGAGAATCATGGGAAAAAGAGGAGGAAGAATTAGTGGAAAAGGTTGATGATGTTTTTGGTTTGTGTCCCGAGGATTCCAAGAATCAAGCAAGTATTTAGGTCAAGCTAGGGACCTATAACAAGCGCTCTATGGGAGGCACCCCATAATTTTTGAGTTTCTTATTTCAAGTTTTTAGTTTTTTTTTGCATTTTTTTTCTAATTTTATTCTTTTTTCTTCTTTCTAATTTTTCTTTTCAGTTTTTTTTAGGTTTTTTCATTTTTCTAGTCTTTTAAATTTTTCTTTATTTCTTTCTTTTGTAATTTGAGGTAGTTGTTCTAAGTTCAAAAAGAAAAAGTTTGAAAAAAAAAGAGGAAAAATGATGTGAAAAATAGAAAAAGTTTGAGTTGAAAAATAAGAAAATTGAAGTTGGAATGAAGGAAGAATGTGTTAGTGAGTGAAGTTTTGAAAATATATGAGTGTTGAGAGAGTTTGAGAGTTGGAAAATTTTAGATTGAATGTGAGGAAGTATGAAAAAATTGAGTGTTGAAGTATGATAATTTTTAGGAGTTGGATTTTGATTGAAAGTTGGAGTTGGAAACAGGGGTAGCAGGCGCTACCCTCAATGTAGCACCCGCTACACAAGCGACAGCAATAGCAGCGCAACGCCAGAAGACGAATGTACCTACGGTGAAGGAATACCGTGCCTGCGGTACCACGAGCAACACCCAGCAACTCCCCACCGCTCCAGCAGGTGTCGCGCCCGCGCCCTAACACTGTCAGCAAATGTGTTTCAGCTTTAAACCCCGATCTATTCTCATTTTTTTTCCCATTTCTTTCTCTCACAACTCGACTCTCTCTCTCTCTCTCTACAGCCCTAAACTTGCAAAAAGCTCTCACTCACACTCACTTCAATCCCTCTCATTCATCAATTCGAAACCCTCACTCTCCTCCATTTTCGAAACCTTGCCCTAATTTCTTCTTCTCTGTTGCGAAATCCTGCTGATGGGATTCGAAATTCTGCCCAGATTCGTCCAAACTGTGCAACATTGTTCGAGCATCTGGGTACATATCTAAGTGAGGTATTTCTAGTGTTAAATGTGTGAAATCCCTTCCCTCTCTTCTGTATTTTGTTCGTTTTTCATGCTCTCTTGAGTTGGGTTCCATTTTGTCAATTTTTACACACGATTCTACCTTGCTATTTGCTGAGATTGGGCGTGTTGAATTCGAATGTTGGTTCTTGCTTAGTGTTTGTGTGATTAGTTGCTGTTTTCACCTGTGAAACACGCACACACTCTTGTTGCACTAAGGATTTCTGTCCAGAATCACAGCATCCATGCCTGAGACTTTGTGTTCGTATGTTGTTTTGGTACTGTGAGTTTGTTTGCTGTGGGGTGAGTTTGAGTGGTCTATTCTTGCTAAGTGTTGTGCGTAATTAGCTATTGCATTTCATCTGTGAAACACAGACACGCTGATTGTGCTAAGAGTTTGTTGATTTACACCCACACCCACACAGTACACTGTGTAAGTAGGCTGTGGCCTTGTGCTTTTCGTGTGTTCTGTTAATGTTGGCTGTGAATTTTGGTTCATTTTGACAAGAAAAATCGTTCCTCCTTGGTGAATACACGTTCAAAGTGCTCCGATCTGAGGTAATCCCTTGTGTAACTTGTGCATAAGCCTTTCAAACTCACCTGTTTGTTGCTTGTGTCGATTGTTTTTGGTTTACCTTTGAAAATAGGCACTATTATTTGCGAAATTCTTGCCAAGTCTTGCTTTTGTTCATCATGAGTGGAAGGAGCAAGCGTTCACGAGTCGAGGAAGCTCCTTCATTACAACCGGGACCATCCTCATCCACAAAGGATCGTTACCGAGCGCAAACGACCACAGTAATTCAGTGTGAACCAGATGCGGATGTGACTTTTTGGGATGAAGAGCATAAACGACGATATGAAGCGCTACAAGCACGGAAGATATGTGCACCGGATATTTATGATGCGGCGACAATCGAAGCCATCCATTGCAAGTCGAGCTTCGATTATCTCATTGCTGTTCTTGGTTGGGAGGTATTCATCATGATTGACGAATCGATTGTGGACCAACCCATCCTCGAATTTTTAAGCTCCTTGAAGGTTCACGATGATGGCAAAAAGGATGCGTATTTTGAATACCGGATTTGCCAACAAAGACAAGACATGCGCCTTGAAGCGTTTTTGCCAACGGTTGGGGTTGCCCGATGATGGGAGACTTTATGAGCGATGCGCGAATTTTGATGAGCAGAAGGCAATGAAAGACTTAACTTGTTGGAGGAGGATGAATCTTGGCATGAGAGGCGAATATCCACGGTATCATTGCCCCCGCAACTCTAAGGGGCGTGATTTTTGCAATCCAGTTGTTCGAATCTTCCATAGAATCGTGACCAGTTCAGTGTTTGGGAGAGATGACGGACGCCCCAAGGTTCGGAAGGATGACCTTTTTGTGATCTACAATGCCATTCGGGGTAAACGGGTCAACACCGGATCTTGCATTTTACATTGTCTACGGGACATTAGCATGGAAACCCGGCCCACGACTATCAGGATGGGGCACATTATTTGCCACTTTCTAGTTCAATAGGGTTTCGGGAAATATTTGAAGAAGTGGGCTCCACGCTATCTTCTGGATCCTATCGACATGGTGCGGTTGCAGAAAATGAACATCCTCGCCAAGCACCCAACTGCCACGATCTATTGCCATGGACACGACAACAACACGAAGATCCTCTTAGATCCGGACCATGCCGAGCAATGGTTGGATATCACTAAGAAACACAACTGGTCTTGTGGTCAGGTTCCTAGTAACCGCAAGGTGGGTGGTCCAGATGTATCTAGTGGTGAGGAGGAAGAGGAGGACAATGAAGAAGAAGGGGAAGAAGAAGACAATGAGGAGGAAGAAGATGAGTATGCCGGCCACGATGAAGCTAGTGGAAGTCAAAGTCACCCATGGGAAGCTTCATTCGAGCATCTCAACTTTCAATTTGAACAATTGAGAGTTGACCTTCGAGAGCAACGAACGATACTCCAGCGTCAAAACAACTTGTTGGAGACCCAACAAGATCTGATACGTGCCCAAGAGTCTACACTTCAAAGGCATGAGGGGTACTTTCAACAACAAAACCAGTATTGACGTGACTGTGGGTATTATAACTACTCGATTGCAAACAATCCCCCGGCACCACCCGAGTACATAAACCGCCATTATCCCACCTACTTTCCATATCACCCATATCCTCCCCCGGGAGGATCCGAGCAATAATTTGTAAGTGTCCGCACTCCCACTTTACTCTATTGATTTTATTTGCACTGTTAGTGTTAGATAAGTGTGCCGGGGGAGAGGGGTGCTTTATGGGAAAGTTGGGGAGAGGTGTGTCGGTTAGTTGGTTTTGTTAAATTCGTTATCCTCATGGTTTGAGTTGTTTTGCATTCATTGCTTAATTATTGGTTAGGCTAGTCATGAGAGTTGTTTCACCCTCAATTCCCGCCTCAAACTAGTGAGATTCGGGGTTGAGGTTAGTTAGTGTCAATGTACATTTTGTAAATAGTTTGTCTTTTCTTTAGTTTTTAGTCTCTAGTGTCTTGTTTATTTTTCTGTTTTTGTTCTTTTTCTTTTATGCATGCGAACATTCACACTTACTATGTCTTTCTTGTTTATTCCTAACCCAAGTGTCATGTTTTCCTGGATTGCGGATTGGTTCATTATTAAATTGAAGACCACGAGGTAACCTCTTTCCGCTCTCTTTGTCGTGTATATATCTTGATCCTTGTTGCATGCTTGATTTTGTTTTTGGGTGGCGCACCCCTTTGAGTGTCTGTGTTCGCAATATTTTGCTTTTGGAGCCGTGTGGGCTCGGCTCGCCACCACTTTTACTTGCTAGTTGTTTTTATTTGTCTGTTTTTGTAGGTTCTCTACCCTTTTCTTGTGACACCTCCCGCAATGAGGACATTGTGGCGTTTTAAGTATGGGGGGGGGGGGATATTCTGTTTCAAGGGTAGATCACCTAGCTTTTGATTTTTGTTTTCTTAGTTTTTGCCTAAAATTTAAAAAAATTTTGTGTGAAAAAGGAGAAAAAAGGGAGTGAAAGCCTTAAAAGTTTTCTTTCAGTTTTCGTTTTCGCTTTGTTTTGCTTTGTTTCTTGGATCTTGTTGTCGAAATTGAGAAGTCGTTCTTAATCTTCTTTAAAAGTAACCGGTCTGAGCATTTTCAACCTTGTCTCGGGTACTAGTCATGACTTACCTTCTTAGATTCCCTTCATTGAGTGTCTAGTGAGACCCCCGATTCCTTTCACGTTCCGATTGAAACCGGGAGATTCTAGGGGTTTGTGTCCGAGCTTGTTTGTTCTTTTTCCTGTTTAGCAAAAGCGAAAGCAAAGTTCAAAAAGAAAGAAAAAGAAAGCAAAAGCTACAATAACTGGATTAAGTGGGGCGTGTCGCTGAATGACATTAACCACCATACACTTTGCCAACCTACACGGGTCCGGTATCAGTGGTACGACACGGATACCCCTTAAACCTCCTCTTATATCACTTTCCGACAGAGAGGTGAATGGAAAATACTGTGTTGGGAGGGTAAACCCCATATTTGGGCAGTCCAATTCCCAAAAGTAAGGCTAATATCGACCTTTAAAAAGAAAAAAAAAACAGAAAAAGCAATTTCGTTGGTAAAGCCAACCAAAAAGAAAAGAAAGTTTGTGCTTCTAAAAGTGTGGGGCCTCTCCTTGCATCACCTACGACCCTCACCAAGCCAAGGGTGACCAAATGCGGGGAAGGGTAACTCCTTTCTTTCTTTGTTCGTTTCGTTGTTTTTAAGCTCGGACATGAGTCTTTGGAGTTTTTTGGATTCGGTTAGAACCCACTTGCACATTTGCACATGGGGTTTTGCTTGGCATGAGGTGTAGGGAGTTGAAAATCTTCAAGATTGACATTTATTTGAGATGGGTGTTTGTGAGATGCTCCTAACGGTTCCTTTTGGAGGCTTAATAACGTTTTCTTAATTAAGGTTGCAAGATCCTTTGAATCGAAGCTTTTGTTTCCTTTCCTTTGTTTTCTTCAGTTTTGTTTTCACTTTCCCTCTCTCCTTTTTCTTTGGCTTTTGTGGGCACAGCCGCTACAAACCCTCACGAGTCCATCTCGTCCACCCGGGCTGCCGGGGGGTTCAAAGGGCTTGGTGCATACGCTAAATGCACTCGTTTCCTCCCACGACAGAGGAGTTGGTGTTTAGTTTTCTTATTAGTTTTTGTTTGTTTTGCTCGGGACGAGCAAAAGATTTAAGTGTGGGGGGGGTGTTTAGACCCAATTTTGAGTCTAAATAGCGCCTTAATTCTTAAGCTTTTAACTCGTTTTGTGGTTTAATTTTATAACTTTTAATACGTTTTTGGTTATTTTGTAGGTTTTGGAGTTTTTATTCAAAACACAGCAAAAAGGGCTATTTTAGAGTATTTTTGGTGATTTCCCGAGCCGACCCAGTCCGAAAGCCGAGGCGCAATTGACCCGGGAACACTTTCCTCACCTTTGGTGTCAATTAGTGAAGTAACACCCGCTACGACCCTCGAAACGGGGGTTACATGCTTTGGAAAGAAGGAAGAAACAAAGGGAAGGAAGGCAGAGGGTAGCCCCCACCACCCTTGGGGTAGCGCCCGCTACCATCGCTGGGCCGAGGAAGACCACATCCACGGCAAGTAGGACCGCAGCCACGGTCTCTCGAAGGGAGAAATCGCCTGGAGCTACCGGTCGCGCCACGCATTGGTGGTCGCGCCACCCTTTGACAAGGCTGCTTATTTGCCTTCAGATCTGCATTTTAGGGGATTTTATCCCTCATATAAATAGACTCCTTAGCTGCATTTTGTGGGGATTCGACTCTAGATAGACTTAGACAATTTCCAGCTTCGTAATTAAGGATTTTAGAGAGAGATTAGAGAGAGATTAGTGAGAGATTTATTCTAGGGTTTGTGATATTTGAAGATTTGGGGATTTAAACAATTGAGAGATTGTTGGATCATATTTTTATTGCTTTCCTTTGTTCATCTACAACATTTTGATAAGTATTCTCTTCCCTTAACTCTTTCATTAATTATTTTCCTAATTACTTTGCTTGTTCTTTAATTTCGTTGCTTGCTATTTTGATTATTTTGCTTGTTTATGGTTGTTTGATGTTACAAATCATGTTTAGGTTTGGTTTGGATGTTGTTAGCATAGTTAGTATCATGATTAGTGGCTAGAAACCCTATGAGTTAGGGGGTAATTAAGGGTGTGAATGGGTGATTAGATTTGGGTTAGCAATATTAGTGAGTAATTAGTTGGGAAATCAATTTCCCACTCCTTTCCTTCCCTCAAGTAGGATGTATTTGGGTTCGAAAGTCCCAAACACACCCAACACTTGTGTTGGAAGGTTGGAATTGGGATAATTAGTACTCTACTCACGGAAGTGAATAGAGGCTAACTAGAAAATTTCGTTTCATTAACCCTCCGGGTCCGTCGGTGGACTTTGGGGAAGTTAATCCGGACTATCCTCGGAAGAGGAAGCCCGGTGGGTATTTTCTAACGGAATTGCCACTTGATTTTCTTCCTTGTTATTCCCTTGTTGCAAAACCCATTTCCTCATCCCCGCTGGCATCCCGAAAAGCCTCCGAAGCCAAATTTCCATTCCTGGACCGACCTTAGTTTTGTTTCTTGCTTTGTGACCCTTTTCAAACCAAATACCTTACCTTAGCAATCTCGACCCGACCATTGACTTTGTTTCTATGACCAAGGCCGCCAACTCCTTGAGAAAGAACGACAAAACCGAGGTCCACAAAACCACTGTTACAAGTAGAAATTGACAAATCATCCATTAACAATAGCTTCAACACCACGAGATTGTATATGACCCTTGGATAAAGGAAGAAATCCACCACCAATGGCCTAGCATTCCACCATGATTAGCTAAATGTAAGCCACCACTAATCAATAAATAAATGACTTGTAACACCACCAATAATCAATTGGATAAAGTAAACAAGATTTGAGGAGGAATTAGGGGTATTCCCAATGTCATTAACATAATACTCAAAAGTGTGCCTTGAAAACAGTGAAAATAAAGAATTAATACAAGGGAAAAATTAGGCCTTAAACACAGTCGTTTAAGGCAAAAAAACGCGTAAATCAGGTCGGTCGCGGGCGCGACGGATCAAAGTTGGCAGGGCGATTCGTTAATAACACGAGGTAGCGGGTGCTATAGTTTCTGTCGCGGGCGCGACACATTGGACGTAGCGGGCGGGACGGCGTGGCGTCGCGAGTGTCATAGTATTCTGTCCGACTCCCTTGTATTGGTCTTCATGGCGTCGTGGGCGGTACAAAGAATGTCGCGGGAGCGACGACCTGAGAGTCCCTCCCCCTGGGTTTGCGGCCACGGTCGCGAGCTCTACGAGTATTGTAGCGGGTGCGATCGCCTACTGTGCATGTTTTCTTCGCTTAGCCCTTTCCACCTTGCATGTTTTTAATGGGGGCCATACCAGAACCCTGTTACCGTCTATTTCAACTTCTCGGAACGGCCCGGTCCGGTCCCGAGGCGTCCAGGGTCGGTGGATCGCGCGAGCCTCCTTAGAAGGCCACGGAGCCCATCCATTGGATGGACGAGAGTAACCTTGAATTCCCAAGTTTCACCGTGAATTGTATTTCAATGTTTGATGTAGCGGAGGCGGCTTGCTTGGCGAATGTGACGAGGGATGAGAAGGGTAGCTGAGAGGCCCTAAAAGTGATAGGCGTTTACCGGAAGTGTACAGTTCTGTGTAGTAATAAAATATCATTCTCTCTCAGGGATTTGCGTTCAACTACGCACTAAACTAGTTCACTACAAAGGATGCTAGGTCGATCAAATAGTTGTTGGTAAAGATTTAGAAAACTAAACTAAGAAAGCACGAATTTTTAAGGTTCTAACAGATAATTAAAAACGTTTGGGAGAGTCCGCTCTAGCCAATCAATCAACTAGTCAACAATCCCGGTGTAAAGTGAATAAAAGATTCGGAGTCTATAATCTTTCTAAGGCCTTTCACAATAAACTTTCGATTAGAAATTTAGAAGTGAGTTGCAATGATTAAACTAAACATCCTATTTTCATGGCTATTTAATCTAATCAAAGATAGGAACTGATTATAATTGACCGTAAGCAAGAAACCATTATTTCTAACTATTTTCTAACTTATTCAATCTACGTCTTTCCGATTCAAAATTCAAACTTTCGTCATATTATTAAGAATCTAATACCAAGTAAAAGGCGGTTAGCCAGATTTTACTGTGACAGATGAATTACAAAGATTAAACGAATGAAAGGAATAACTTCACACCGAGACTGTATACATAATCAATCAAGAGACATTGAGTTTATCTCACAAACAAAGGAAATTAGATACTCATAATGCTAGAAATGAACAAAACACAAACTGAATGTAAATTGGAAAACATAGGGAAAATAGAAATAACCGAGTGTTTGAAGTGGCAGAATCGATATATTCGTGTCACCCGAATCGATCTTCTTCGTATCCTTCAATCACTTACAATGATCTAAACTACTGATAAAACCTAAAAACTAAACTTTTATGAAAGAACTAAGAAGTATCTCTAAAAACCTCTTTAAAAACTTGGGTAAAAAATTTGATGTTGTCAACGACAGGCGGAAGAATTCTTTTATAACAGTCGATTAGGGCATTAGGCGCTGGCAGCACTTTCCTGGATGCTGGAAGCGTCTAACCAAATTTCCAAAAGGCTCCACTTCCACACGCTGGCAGTGCTTGAAAAACACTGGTAGCGCTTGGACTTTTCTTCTGCATACGAACTCCTTGCCTTATGCGCTGGCTGCGTCCCTATGGGCGCTGGCAGCTGTAGACACCGGATTTTGTCATAAGTCATACAACATAAAACGAAAGGATCAAATAAAGAAGAAGAGGCCGGACGAAGAGAGCTAAAATGTGTGCACTTTATACGTACAAATGTGCCTTAATATTACATGCAAATCACGTACAACATGTCTACGTAAAATGCAAACCAATGCCACGATGTCACGAGTTCGAATCCTCACAAGAACATCTAAAAAATGCTTCACAAAACTCAAATACAATAGCTTTTTCGTCCAAGTGTGAATTAACATTTCCCTAGGCAGAATGAGTTCACACCCTACCGTCCATGGGTGCATGGACGAAGAGGGATACATTCCTCCACGTGCTGGTGGCCGGTCGACCTTGACCACTGACCACACGAGTTCAATTGACCTCGTGCCACCGTCCACCCACATACACCCCCTACTGCCTTGGTGTTTCGTGCCTAGCTGGAGATTACTATGTGTATGCATGTATTTGCATGTATCTCCTCTCTCTCATTCTCCTATAAATACTACTCCTCTCAAAGCTAAACACACTCATAAAATCATCCTCTCTCTCTCACACACACTCATTCACTCACCAATTCCCTCTCTTCTTTTCATTCTTCTCTCTACTCATCAATTCCTTTCTACCATTCTCTCTAATTCTCTCTACATACTTTCATAATCCCCATTCTCATACTACTATTCTATCCATCATATCCTCTTACCATCTCCTAATTCCCTAAACTTATCATATCCAAAACACAAAAAAACCCTAAGCCTAAACACATAAAAGCCACAAAAAGCCTTCTTTTTTACCTTCTTTCCCGCCACTTTTTCCCTACTTCTTTTGGTTTGTTTTGGCACTTTTGAAGAGTATTATTCAAGGGTATTAAGAGGAGCATCTTCAATCAATAGAGCAAGGCAAGGCCTCTTCTTCAAACTAGCACAATGTAAGATCAAAGGCTTCTTTTGTTTTCCTTGTAAATAATGAGTAAATGTTGTACTTTTATTTTAATCCATGTTGCATGTCCAATGAAATAGTGCTATAAAGTTCCTATTTATTCTCTTTTCCAAATCTTACAAAAGCACACTCAAAACTTTTAGTAAAGTCTTTCCTTTTGTGAGAGGCGAACTCCTAAAGTTCCTACTTTTCGAGTTCGTAACCTAACCCCCGAATCCACTCTTGGGTTTCGTAGGCGTAGTCTTTCTTTCTTTCTCTTTGGTTTGTCTTGGCTTTTCTCTTAAAAAGTCGGGTGGTGACACCCATTTCAAACTAAAAACACATCGGGTTGCATAAACTGTGGTAAAACATGGTTTTACAATGTACCGATGCAACTTTAAGGCTTTTCTTTATGTATTTCTAATTAATGCTTGCATATATTGCTTTCTTTTGAGCCTAACATTTAAATGAGCAAAATGGATTAAATTTGGAATAGTTTGGAACAAGTGGATGTTCACTCTTAAATATTTAAATCCAATGACTCATAAAATACACAAGTAAAGGGAAAGTAATTTTACAAATATTATTCCTGAAATATGAAATTAAAATTCCTTAAAGGGTCTTTTTCAAAGGTTCAAACCCCAGCACAAATCACCGAATCACACCCAATCCAACGTGGACGTTCGGAAGCCCGAACGGTGAGGAAAAAATGTCCTCAGCAGCGACTTCAATAACCGCCCAAAATCTTAGGCTGGGCCATGGTTCCTTGGGCCATTCTTCCTTCATTTTTCTTCTCATTCAACTTTCTTTTTAATTTCTTCATATTTTCTCACTTTTCCATCAATTCTCCGTGCTTTTAAGTGTTTTTCCAATATTTCCTACAAAAATGCATCAATCTTGCAACCAAGTGAAGAAATCACAGAAATTGGTATAAAAATATGGAATTCTGGGTATAAAAAGCATGAAATACATGTGTTTTCAGCCCTAAAAATACTATATAAAAATCACTTAGCAATACCCGAGACTCTTCATCCTCCCCTTCTTGAAAAAGATTTTCCATCAAATCCGCTTCGGGTCGTCGTCCTCAATATACGGTGAAAGATCGCCAATGTTGAAGGTAGAGGAGATTCTCATATCCGCCGGAAGACCGAACTTATAGGCATTGTCATTCACCTTCTCCAAGATCTTGAACGGTCCCTCAGTTTGTGGCATAAGTTTGCTTTTCCTCCTGGAAGGGAACCGTTCCTTTATCAAGTGAAGCCAAACCAAGTCTCCGGGTTAGAATGTGATTCCCCGTCGATACTTGTTGACTCGGGATTTGTAAAGCTCATTAGTTCACTTGATCTTGTCACAAATTTGCCAGTGAAGCTTTTCAATCTCAGAGGCTTTCGAAGGGCGACTATCCCGTAGCGAAGGAAGGAGCCCGAATGTAGGCGAATTCGGCGTAACAAAGCTTGAAATCTCAATATCGTAGACTCTTACACACAAGACCCCATAGTAAGGTACTGAGAGTCTTGTTGGTCACCTTAGTTTGACCATCAGTTTGAGCGTGATGCGATGTGCTAAAGAGTAGCTTGGTTCCAAGGCGCTTCCATACAGATCTACAAAAATGACTCACAAATTTTGTATCATGATCCGAGACAATAGTCCTTGGAACACCGTGCAATCTCACTACTTCTCGAAAGAAAATAGTAGCGATGTGAGTGGCGTTGTCAGTCTTCTCACAAGCAATGAAATGCACCATTTGGGAGAAGCGGTCCATAACGACAAGTATTGCATCTTTGCCACGCATGATCCGGGGAAGAGCCACAATAAAGTCCATCCTCAAGTACTCCCATGGGCCATTCGGAATAGGAAGAGGAGTATAAAACCCTTGGTGAAGTTGAATTGTTGCATGGTGGCAAGAAATACACTTGGATATCACATCTTGCACATCAGCTCCCATTCTCGGCCAATAAAAATGCTCTTTTAACATGTCGATGGTCTTGTGGATGCTAAAATGACCAGCAATACCACTCCTATGAACCTCTCGCATGAGCAATTTTCTCAAGGGGAACTTGGGCACACAATTTGTTCCCCTTGAAAAGGAACCCGTCTTGTAGTACGTAGGAGCCATCACCACCATCGAGGTGTAGCTTGAAGTCCTCATCCTCCTTGTAGAACTCCCGTATGTGTTGGAACCCAAGAACTCTCGCTTCAACCACCGAAAGAAGAGAATGTCTCCTAGAAAATGAATCGACTACCACGTTGACACTCCCTTCTTATGCTTCGCCAAAAAGTTGAAGCTTTGAAGAAACTCAACCCACTTGGCTTCGCGAGTGTTAAGCTTGTGTTGTTCATTCAAATACTTAAGAGCGTCGTTATCGGAGTGAAGGACAAACTGGTTAGGCCTCAAGTAGTGGGACCAATGATCTAGGGCACACACAGGGGCATAAAACTACTTGTCATAGGTGGAATAGTTCTTCCTCGACCCACTAAGCTTCTCGCTGAAATAGGCGATGGGGCGTTGGTTTTGCATCAAGATGGCCCCTATGCCCACCTGATGTATAATGGACCAAGGAATGATCACATTACACACAAGTTTAGGATCTTTAAAAACCAAGATAAGAATCTTTAACTCTTAGTTCTCAAAGTTCAACTAAACTCAAGGAAATATGATGGAAACGAAACAAAGAATGATGAATTCGTTTACCAAGATTGATGATGGACGAATGAAGAACGATCAAATGATGAACGAATGATGATTTGATGAATGTTTGAACGATTCTTGAGGATTGAATGATGATTGACGTGAGAATGGTGAATGTTGATGAATGAACGAATGGAGAAGGACGAACGATAGTAATGGCGTTTGAAGGATCAATGAGGATACAGCCACACCACCTCAAAGAGCTCTTCAATTCTACCTTTCACCACCAAGGGATGCCAACCCAAGGCTAGAAGTAGAGATAGGATGAATCTCCCTCAAGAGAAACGAAAAACTAGCACAAAAGCTAGAGAGAAAACACCATGTGTTTAAATTTGATTTGTATTTGATATGAGATGTAATGAATGAATTCAATGGCACCCTAGGGGGTCTATTTATACTACTCTAGGACCCCTTGGACGTGTACCTAGGGTTCAAGAAACCAAGAATCAACTATTACATCATATATCCTATTTATGACATCATAAACTCTAAAATACAACTCTAAAAAGAAATTGCTATAACTCCTTCAATTCTTGTCCGTTTTCAATGATTCAAAAACCATTAGAAAGCTTATTGAAAGAGCTCCAATCTGTCTTTTGATGATTTCCTCATTAGACGTATGGATCTAGATTTATTGAGCAAAATATCAAACTGTACTTGATGGGGTCTTTTGCTGCCGTGAGAGATGACTTCTCAATAAGGACTTTGGAATGATTTAAGCTCATTTGATGTCCTCCAAATGTGAGAATAACTCCATATAAGCTTAGAAGTGTGAGGACTAAGCTTAGAGTACCTTCAAGGTCCTTTACGCCTTCTACCTTGATAAACCTTGTATATGATGTTACCCAAGACGACATTTGTAGCTTCAAACTGGATTAAGGTCCTTGTAGCTAGACCTTGATATATAGCTAGGCAAATATACATCATTCTCCCCCGGTTGAAAATGTTTGTCCTCAAACTTAGACAAAAATCTTCTAAACCAGTACATAACACTTCTTCTTCCTTGTTTTCCTTCATTCCTTATAAGATGTCTTCCCATATGTGTTATTGACATCACTTCTCTTGTTCCTTCTTATGAGTTTACAACTTCTCTTCTTGAATGCCTTGAAATCATCATAGATTCCTTTGATGCTTGACTTGAACTTCCACTTTCTTCCAAGTTTTCTCATGACTAATCCAATGACATCATGGAACTTCAAATCTCGTTTATTCATAGAGAATGTAGAAATCTCGTATAACTTCTCAACTTCAAAGTATAGATTCACAAGCTTGTAACTCATGATGAAGACAATAGTAAGACTTCCTTGAATCCATGGTACTTCAACCTTAGAAATCAAGCTTTCATCTCCATCTAGTATAGAAGGATTGCAAATATCACAACATTGTAACGTTTGCTCAATGTCAACGATCGTGCTAGGCCAGAAATAATACTTATTCATCTTGTAATACGTATTGAGAAGACCCAAATGATCAAAAGAACTTCCATGTACTTCCATGATTAAGAAGTCACGAATTCCACTCCTTGGAATACACAACTGATTCCCTTTGAAAAGAAATCCATGATTAATATGAAAGGGTTGTTGATGATGCTTCTCACATACCTTGAATACTTCTTAAATATCATCATCATCTTCATATAACTCCTTGATATATTCAAGCTCAAGTAATCTTGAATCAAACAAGTATCTTCCCATTAGAAAACCTTCATTAGTCAAAGGACTTGCTTCCTCCAAATGACTTGATTTTGACGAACGAATCAAGTACTTCATCTCAAAGCATAATGATAGTATGGTCTCCTCAAATATGGATGCAAGTATGGACCCTTCTTGAATAGTTCCTTCTTTCCTTTTGTCCACTTGAATTACTCCATTTGATGAGGTATGTTGAGATAGCTCATTCTTGGACGAGAGGTAAGGACAATTCTCCAAGTACTTCTCCAATTCTCCTTGTGGCTCCTCATGCTTCGTCATGATCAAGACTAACTCCAAAGGATTTACAAACTCCTTTCTACTTCTACTACATACAAAAATGTTATCAAAGTATACAAATACAATCTCTTTACATTGCAATGGTACATACTCTTTCAAAATATGTTGTATACTATGAGAATCAAAGTCGTTGATGTAATTATCCATGAATTGCGCTTGATCCTTTACATAGACCATTCGGTGATGAGTCATAGGATTTGGTGGCAGCCTTTGATGCATGATAATACTCATGGGAGAGAAACGTACCTAAAGAGATAAGTGAGAGAGGTCACTTGTCGATGGTGCTTGTCTTTCATCCAAATATTCACAAATGAGAACAAGTGATGGCATAGGATCTTGATCCTTTATAGGCTCACGGTTTCCAGCCTCCTTTGGCGCAAGAGTGAAGCTCCTTGGCCTTTTAAATTTACGATACTTATCCTCCATAAGTGTCATAAGAATGCTTTGATCCTCCTTGAGCCGTGAGACACAAGGTGGTAATAAGGACGCCTCTTGGAGCATGATACTCCTATCATACAACTTTGATTCTTCCAACAAAGTATAACTAGAATCCATAGAAGTAATATTACAATATAATGAATTTTTGCAAATCTTGTAAAAAGCAAGACTTACTAAACTTCTTGGATCAATATGAAGATCATTGCCATGGTGTTAATAGCTCTTCATTTGCAATTCTTGGACATTTGTTGTAGCGAGGCTAATATCTTGGTCAAGATCAATGTCAACGTCAATGATGGCATAACTTTCTCCTTCTTGGATCAATGAACACATTTCATCACGTAGCTCTTCTCCATTTAATTCTTTCTTTTCCTCTACCTCAAGATCCTCATCTATGTGTACCTCATTTACTTCGTTAGTCATGCTATTACATACTTCTTGAACTTGCTCATTTTCGACAAAAACATCACATTCGGCAAATTCAACTTCTTCATTCACGCCTTCCTCCTCATACAATGGGTTGTCATATACTCGAAACTCATCATTATTCTCCTCATACAATGGATTTTCATACACTTTAAACTCATCTTTAGGCACGCTACATACTACATTAACTTCCTCATTCATGCTAAGGTTATCACATAGTTCATGAACATCCTCATACACGTCAAATACATCAAATGATTCACTTTCAAATTCTGGTTGCTCATAGGATCACGTTTGACATGCACTTTCAACATGATCAAAACTTTGGCAAGATAGACTTGTACTTTGGTCAATGATTTCCTCGTCTTGGACAATAGGAATGGGGAGGTTTATGGGGTTATTTGAGGTGCTTTGGAGAGTAGGTGTGAGGTGGTTTAGGGGCTGTTTTGTAGGTCTTTGTTGTGTACGGGTTTTGTCCAAGAGTTCTTTACTCTTTACTTGAATTTCAACATCAAGAGCTAAAGAACTTAACTCTTTCAAGTTTGCGTAAGATTGATGTACAACAACACACCAAATGTAATCATTAAGACCACGAGTGTAATATACCAAAACGTGTGGATCATCCTCCTTAAGGCCATACTTCTGTAGTTGTCGTCTGAATTCTATAGTATATTCAACCACGTCCTTGCTCCCTTGCTCCATTCTTTCAAGTTTGTTGATGTTGTCTCTTTTGTGATTGAATGGCAAGAACTCTTCTTGAACATTATATCCATTCTTCTTGCTGGAACGTTTTCTCCATTCATAAGATGCTTCATATTCAACTTCATAGGGGTAAACCTTACGTGAACAAGCACTTCTTGATCCTCCCTTTTGAAGGATCCCAAATACTTCCATTTGTTTGGTAAGATCATCAATTTGTTGCTCCAAGCGTCTCAATTGACTTGGTGAATTCATGAAAAGATCTTTTGCAAGCCATAGAATATGAATCTTGATGAAGAAAGACTTCAAGCAAGACTCACAGTTTAGTGGGGGAATGTAGGGGACGAAATGGGGAATGTGTTAAGGCTAGGTTTGAGTTTGGTTTAAGGTTCTTTGTGGAGTTTATGGTTCTTTATGAGTTCTTGATGAGTTCTTGGAAGAACTTATGGGCGGCGTGAGAATGGTGGGATGTATACGTGATGAAACAAGATAAAAGATGTAAGAACTAGAGAAATCAATGCACAAAGCTCTGATACCAATTTTGATGTACAATGGACCAAGGGATGATCACATTACACACAAGTTTAGGATCTTTAAAAACCAAGATAAGAATCTTTAACTCTTAGTTCTCAAAGTTCAACTAAACTCAAGGAAATATGATGGAAACGAAACAAAGAATGATGAATTCGTTTACCAAGATTGATGATGGACGAATGAAGAACGATCAAATGATGAACGAATGATGATTTGATGAATGTTTGAACGATTCTTGAGGATTGAATGATGATTGACGTGAGAATGGTGAATGTTGATGAATGAACGAATGGAGAAGGACGAACGATAGTAATGGCGTTTGAAGGATCAATGAGGATACAGCCACACCACCTCAAAGAGCTCTTCAATTCTACCTTTCACCACCAAGGGATGCCAACCCAAGGCTAGAAGTAGAGATAGGATGAATCTCCCTCAAGAGAAACGAAAAACTAGCACAAAAGCTAGAGAGAAAACAGCATGTGTTTAAATTTGATTTGTATTTGATATGAGATGTAATGAATGAATACAATGGCACCCTAGGGGGTCTATTTATACTACTCTAGGACCCCTTGGACGTGTACCTAGGGTTCAAGAAACCAAGAATCAACTATTACATCATATATCCTATTTATGACATCATAAACTCTAAAATACAATTCTAGAAAGAAATTGCTATAACTCCTTCAATTCTTGTCCGTTTTCAATGATTCAAAACCATTGGAAAGCTTATTGAAAGATCTCCAATCTGTCTTTTGATGATTTCCTCATTAGACGTATGGATCTAGAATTATTGAGCAAAATATCAAACTGTACTTGATGGGGTCTTTTGCTGCCATGAGAGATGACTTCTCAATAAGGACTTGAGAATGATTTAAGCTCATTTGATGTCCTCCAAATGTGAGAGTAACTCCATATAAGCTTAGAAGTGTGAGGACTAAGCTTAGAGTACCTTCAAGGTCCTTTACGCCTTCTACCTTGATAAACCTTGTATAGGATGTTACCTAAAACGACATTTGTAGCTTCAAACTGGATTAAGGTTCTTGTAGTTAGACCTTGATTTATATAGCTAGGCAAATATACATCATTCCACTCGCATTGCAATCAACCTCAAAAACCTGCGCGAAGTATAGGAGAGCATGTAAAACCCCGGAAAATATTAATGTGGTTATTGTTAAAATTGTTTAACGTCCGTTTTTATCTATCATGTGGTTATCTGTTTTTCATACGGAGCTTTTAGGTCTGCGAGTGAGTTCGTTGGAATTTTTAGAGTCTTAAAATTATCAGCTAGGAATTTTTGGGCTTCGGGTAGAATTTATTTTGATCAGTTGTGAAAATTTTTATCTGTTTTTAATTATATTTCCTGATCAAAATTTTTGGGGATATATATTGTCATATTTAGAGTGTTTCTTTTATTTTGTGTTGATGATGTCGTGAGGATGACATCACCTTACGCACCCATTTCTCCCCATTTTCTTCTAATTTATCAAAAACCCCTCCCCAAGTTTATTTAATAACCATATTGTTGATACTACAAAATGCAAACCTCACTATTTTTACTCTCACCCTTGCCTATCTTCAATTGACACGTGCCCCTCTCTCTCTCTCTCTCTCTCTCTCTCTATTTCTTTCT